>JAEOAD010000009.1:25650000-27033750 GCA_036365145.1 Orientallactaga sibirica | reverse complement strand
AAAGGCGAGGACCAATGCCCCAAAGTTGCCCTCTGGCCTCCCCGTGTATGCCATGGAACTAGGATGCCCACACTCACCCCACACTGAAGCACACGCATGCACACACACACACACACACACACACACACACACACTCCCCAAAAGTACACAACAAAAGAAGACTGGTGGGTTAGACTATACAGGACTGTTAAATTTTGCACTGAATTTTTTGAATTGTGATGTTAGGAAAAAAAAAATTAAGTCTCTATGACAGTCCTACATGCCAGTGAAATCAATGGAAAATAAGAAAAGAATATAAACAGGCATATTCACAACAGAAGAAGCTCGCCAGTTTGTAACCCAACTGGTATTCAAATTTAAAATGAAAGTAAACATGATTTGACAGGTTTTTCAACTATCAGACTAGAAATTACTCAAAACAATTACAGTGAGTACTGTTCACATTCTACGGGGCAACGGCCTGTTACTCTTGCGCTGTCTGGTATGTTGCCTGTCCACCAGTACGGCGCTTCTGAATGTAATTTCACAGTTGTTTTTCAAATGTTCTTAAAAACAGGGAAAACCTTAACCTAAAAATCTGACTTGTTAGAACTTCTCTTCAGAAAACCATCAAGTTATTTTAAAAAGTACATGTGAGGCTAGAGAGATGGCTCAGTGGTGCTTGTCTTCAAAGCCTGATGACCTGGGTTCAATACCCACATAAATCCAGATACATGAAGGGGCACATGCTTCTGGAGTTTGTTTGCAGTGGCTGGAGGCCCAGCACATGCTTCTGGAGTTTGTTTGCAGTGGCTGGAGGCCCTGGCACACTCATTCTTTCTGCCTTTCCTCTCTCTCTCTCCAAATAAAAAAGAAAAAACATTTTAAAGAGTATTGTGAAACAGCCCAGGTGTCTAAATTAAGTGAAATGCATCATTGAATATAACATAAGGTAATTGTTAACATGATCATTTCAGCATCATAAACACAGGATGGGGGAGGGGCCATATATTGTTTTGAAAAAGTCACAAAGCATATGGCACCATTTTTTTGGTAAAGAACTATATAAGCCAGATAACCCAGCTCTGTAATTCCACTGACACAGGAGGCTGAGACTGGAGGGTCACAAGTACAAGGTCTACCTGGGATACTTAAAGAGACCTAGTCTAAAAATAAATAAAAATATAGTGCCGGGGATGAAATTTCATGGTAGAGCACTTGCTTAGCATGTACAAGACCCTGGGTTTCATTACCAGTATGACCAAAAAAAAAAAAAAAAAAAAAAGGAAAGAAAAGTAAACACATGCACCTAATATTTGAAAATATTAGCAGCAATTGTGTCTATATAATGAGATTTTTGTTCTTTCTATTTATTTGTAGTTTCATTTTCTACCATGAATATAAATTATGTATGCACTGTTTTAAAATTTTTATTTATTTGTAAGCAGATAAAGACAGAGAGGAGAGAGAGAGAGAGAATGAGAGAGAATGGGCACACCAGGGCCTCTAGCCTTTGCAAACAAACTGCAGATACATGCACCACTTTGTGTATCTGGCTTTACACGAGTACTGGGGAATTGACTCCAAGTCATTGGGCCTTGCAGGCAAGCACCTTAACTGCTGAGTCATCTCTCCAGCCCTATGTATGCACTTTTAAAACTTATTTTAATGGAATTAAAATGCTCAAGAGTGCAATTGACGGAACATGTAATGAGCAAATGTTCAGTAGGTGACTATGATGCTTTTTCTAGAGTGGCTGCCCTACCACTCTGGATTCCCTCCAGCAACAGTTTTTCTCCAACTTTACCGGCATTGGTTGCTATCACTCCCTTTTATTTTATCTCATTCTTTTTTTTTTTTTTTTTTTGAGTAGGGTCTCACTCCAGGCCAGGCTGACCTATTCACTATGTAGTCTCAGGGTGGCCTCGATCCTTCTACCTCTGCCTCCCAAGTACTGGGATTAAAGGTGTGAGCCACCACGCCTGGTTTTATTTTACCCCATTCTTATTCCTGAGTATAACCATGACATTGTAATCTTAATTTGCATTTCTCTAATGACTAAGATGTTAGTGTGCAATAACTTTATTCATAATTGTCTCAAACTATAAATAATAATCCAATTGTTCCTCAAAAGTTTAATGAGGAGTTGCAGAGATGGGTTCAGTGGTTAAAGGTAATGTTTGGAAATCCTGATGGCTCAGCTATCATTCCCCCGTACCCAGTTAAGCATAAAGTGGTGCATACATCTGTAGCTTGTTTGCAGTGGCAAGAGGCCCTTGGCATATTCATCCCTGTATGGCACAATGAAGGTCTGGCCCGAGCCAGACTGCATGTCAGAAGAAACCAGGCCACACCCCTGGGGTTTTCTCGCTAGGATGGCGGGTAGTCAATGACGGGTAAGACTCCATGAGATGGGGCAACCTAAGACAGGCACCATCGCATGTGATGATCCCTTGGGGCCTGGGTTCAACAATGGCTTGGCAAAAAAACATACCTCCCAGGGTTGCCAATAATAAAAACAAAAAGGAGGATATGTATGGCACAATGCAGGTCTGGCCCTAGCCAGACTGCATGGCAGAAGAAACCAGGAAGTGGCTTCTGTGAACATGACGTCCTGTGCAGGCCTGGCGTGACAACAGCTACAGTCCCATGCTCACGAGAAACCTGCTACTAGATGATCTGTCCAGAGACAGGCTGTCATTGGTCACAAAAAGGAGACTACCCCATACAATGATTGGCCAGCCAAGCCTCTTAAAACCCCCTACACTTTTTTTTTGAATAAATGAGTTTGCTGCAGCTTGCCTTCTGCCTGCTTTCACCCAACTCCCAGAATCTGTGTTGTGACTCCACGCCTCTCATCCCCCACTCGGCAGAGACCCTGCTGTCCCTCCTGGGCTGGCCCTAGAAGGGACCCCAACACATCCCATTTTGCAAATGATTTTAAAAAAAAAAAGGTGAATGAATGGTTAACCAAACTGGCATATATCCATACGATAATGTAATTACAAAGAATAAACCATGAATACACACAACTTTCACACCCATTCCCTTGGTGGAGCTTGAGAGAATAATGAAGGAAAAAAAGAACTAAAATCAAACTAACCTAACTCCCCCCTATGTTATTTGTCATAACATTCATTTATTTATTCACTCACTCATATGTTCAACAAATAACCACTATGTGCACAACACCACAACACTGCACCACACCTTCAGGTTAGACATGGTGTGGCACATGATGGTGGCACATGCCTTTAATCCCAACACTTGGGAGGCAGGGGTCAGAGGATTACTATGAGTTCAAAGCCACCTTGAGACTACTTAGTGAATTATTCTAGCCTGGGCTAGAGTATGACTCTACTTTGAAAAACCAAAAACCAAAATAATAATGATGATGATGACGATGATGATAAAGGCAAGAATCCACCTACTCCAAGCCAGAATAAATTTCAAGAAAACAGGAATCAACAGTTTACAGAAAGACCAGAGTGGAGAATAGACATCACAGTTGGGGGAATCTCAGGATTTTAATGTGGCTGGAACATGGAGTTGGGAACTACATGAGATGTGGGGCTGGAATCTGATCTAACCTGGGCTCCTAGCAGGCCCTCAGCAATGTGCCAAGCAGATTGGCCCATGCTAATGGGTGACAAAGGAACCACTGAAGCCACTCTGTAAGGGAGCTGGGCTGGAGGAAGGTCATCCCGAGAACATATCAGGAGGGAGGTGCAAGGAGGCCCCACTCCATTGGTGCTCCAGGCCAACACTGCACATCTTCTCACAGCCTCCTAGGTTTCCTGGGCTGTGATTGGAGCAGGTCCCCTTAGACAGCAGAACTCTGATGGTTTATGGACTTCTGAGCTCCTGGGCTAAGCTCTCTCCCACCCTCGATCAATTGCTCCCTGTCACAGACTGATCTCGTTCCAGTTCTTTTACTTTCTGGATCATAAAGTTGTCTTCTAGGTGACTTAGGAGGCTCTCTGGGGATGAACATTTATAACCCACAGATACCTATGCAGTCAGAAGCCCCCATTAAGTGTGCTGCCTGACGATGTAGCTGTCCCCTCCCAGGTCCAGATGAGATCTATCGATTTCCCCAGATCTTGGTTGTCTGGCTATGAGGACGAGGCTGGAAGGCTTCTCAGGCTATGCTACTACAGCTTAGAAAGAGACAGCAAGAACTGAAGACCATCAAGCTGCAGGGGACAGGTAGGGGGTAAGGACCTCTTTCATCCATGCAGGACATTGTTTGAGACTCTGTAGTGTTTTCCGTGTAAATGGTCCCATAGCTTCAGGTACTTTTTTCTTAATGAAATTTACAGGGAAATGGATGGATCTGGAAAGGATTATACTAAGTGAGGTAACCCAAGCCCAGAAAGCCAAACGTTGCATGTTCTCTTTCATATGTGGATCCTAGCTACAAATGCTTAGACTTGTGGGTGAGCTGGAACCAAAACTCGGTAGCAGAGGCCAGTAAGCTAGAAAAAAAAGGCTATAAGGGAGGGAGGAGAGGGAAGGACTTTAGGGGATGATATTGTATATATTTAAGTAGAAGAACAGATTACAGGGAGTGGAATGGCCTAAGAGAGGCCAGGGGAAGAGATTGAGTAAGAAAAGGGTTGGGGGACGGTCAATCAAAATTCAAGGTATTCTGAATAAGACATATGAAAGCCTACGTTTTTGGATAATGGCACATCCAGAAGCCATAGATTGCTACTAGAAAATTTTCAGTGTCAGGGATGGGACACCTTCCAGTGAGCCTTGGGTATTTTTGATTAAGCTTCCTACTTAGTCTCCAGTAGGCAGAGCCCTGCTGAAAGAGGTGTGTCGTGGCAGGGCAGTGGATATTGAGTCCAGCCCTAAGGTGTACTTTGAGCCTGCTTGAACACTGGCTGTTCTTATTCTCTTCTTGCTGTGGATGTATGATGAAGAGAGCCACAATGAAGTTTCCCCTGGAATTGGTAAGCCTCAAATAAACCCTTTCCTCCCACAAGCTGCTTCCAGTCGGGCGTTTGTACCACCAGTGAGAAGGTAACTGCAACAGTCTTCAGAGGACACTGTGGGATATGTGCAATCTGGGGAGAAGCTTACAGAAAAAGACACAGGCAGGTGAAGACGAGCCAAGGGGGTCAAAGAAACCAGAATCAGAATGTCTACCACTTAGCTCCAAACACAGGTGAGAAAGCTCATCTCTCCTCAGAGGTCTGAGGACTATGATGGAATAACCAGCATGAAGTGGGGTCAGGAGGGAGGAGATTTGGGCAGGAGAGATGGCTCAGGGGTTAAGGTACTTGCCTGCAATGCCTAATGACCCGGGTTTGACTTCCCCAGTACCCACATAAATCCAGATGCACAAAGTGGTACATACATCTGGACTTTGTTTGCAGTGTCTAGAGGCCCTGACACACCCATTATCTCTCTCTCTCTCTCCTCTCTCCTTTCTCTCTTTGCAAATAAATTAAAAAAAAAAATAGGAGTGAGGAAATTTAAGTAAGTGTTCTGGGGGAAGAGGTTTGGGAATAGGAAAATGTGATCTGTTCTCTGCCCATCCTCATTGTGATGGGGAGATGCATCAGGTCTTGTCTCGAGGCACAGCACAGTGTGGAGGGGTGAGGTCACACTTGCCCCACAGCAGTGCCCTCTGACTCTAGTTTCTTTCCAGAAGCAACAAAAGGGGGTTTGAGTCCAAAGTCCTGGCACGAATACCTCTGCAGTGCAAAGATCGTCTTGTACCGGTGTTCAGATGTTTAGAGCCAGACCCGTGGAATGTTGTCTTGTTTTAACCTGTTTTCTCAGAAAACAAGAGTTTTCGCCACTCTGACTAGAAACTTAGGTGACGTCATCCTGGAACCGGAGGGAAGTTTAGAGCATGCATCCTTTGCCCTCAGAGAGCTACCATGGCAGGCTCTCACAGAAGCCAAGCCAAGTTCCCACAAGCTCACAGCTTGAAATGTTAGGTTCCGGAAGAGGCAGGCCATGAAAACAGATTCCAAAACCTACCTTCACCCAGAACAGCCTGGAGCCCCCTCTAGGATGTTGGACCAGTGTCCCTGTGCTATAAATCATAGCTTACACAGCCTCAATGCTGTCTTTTGGAATTCAACATCGAGCTCATTGAAAGTGTGACCTTTAACAAAAAAAAAAAAGAAAGAAAGAAAGAAAAAAAAGAAAAAAAAAGGGGGGGGAGGAAAAGCCAGTTTTTCCTTGCTGGTGACCTGGGATTACAGTTGCAAAGCAGCAAGGAAAACTCGGTGTAGAATCCCAGGGAGAAGGTCAAATAAGCAGCCGAGGAGGGGACAGGGGGCTGCTTGTGACTCAGCCATGGGGGAAAGTCCTGGAAAGCAGAGCAGAAATCTGTGTCAGGGGGAGCAGAGCCCTTCATGGGCAAATAATGGGCTTGGCTATGTTTGAGAGATCGGGGAGACTCTCCGAGGACGTGCCAGTTGAGCTGAGATGGTAAGGTAGAAGGGAAAGAGGGGAGCGGAACCGAGGTGGGCACATTAGTATGGGAAAAGCCTCGAGTTGAAAGACACTGTGGGGAAGGCAAGAGACACAAAGCAGCTGTAGAAAGTCGCCCAGGAAGGGGAAGAGGGGCTTGTATAAAGTCATAGGGGAGAGCCGAAGGCCACCATGCAGACCTGAGGGGCTACAAGCAGGAGTGGTAAGTCAGGGTCCTGAGAATAAACTGAGGAACTCTAGTCAACACCAGGAAACCCATAGGAATACAAGGACCATGTCCCAAATGGCAGGAATACCAGCCCTGGTATGAAGCATGTAACAACGTCTGAGAGAGGAACAGTGGCTCCAGGAAAGACTGTGCCTACTCAGCTGAATCTGCTAGACCCCACCCTGGGTAGAAAAAGGTGTGTGGAGGCTGTTCGTGGTGGCGCACGCCTTTAATCCCAGCACTCTCGGGAGGCAGAGGTAGGAGGATCACTGTGAGTTCAAGGCCACCCTGAGACTACCTAGTGAATTCCAGGTCAGCCTAGACTAGAGTGAAACCCTACCTCAAAAAAGCAAAACAAAACAATAAGAAGGTGTGTGGGAGGAATACCTGGATAATGGAAACAGTGGCTCAGGTGTGAAGATCCAGGGCCTCAGGTCAAGTGGGTGGAGAGCCAAGGAGAAGTGACCCACTCCACAGCGGGGCCAACAGGAGTCTGCACAGAGCTGGCCTTGTTAACTGGGTACAGTAAGGAAAGAAATGGCAAGGCAAGAAGGCCAGCTCATTATTAGATACATAAAAATACAAAAAGAAAAGAGAAAATGTAGCAAGAAAGAGACAGAAAAAGACCTCAGGCTCTAAGAAAATACAGCCCCCAAATTAGAAAAATTTATTCATAAAGGCTTATTTGCAGAACTTAATAATACAAAAGCTCAAAAAGAAAAGCACATAGGGGTTGGAGAGATGGCTTAGCGGTTAACGTGCCTGATTGCGAAACCTAAGAATGCTTGTTCGAATCTCCAGGTCCCACGTTTAGCCAGACACAAAAGTGACTCAAGCGCGCAATGTCACACATGCGCACAAGGGGACACACGCGTCTGTAATTTGTTCACAAGCAGCTGAGAGGCCCTGGTGTGCCCATTCTCTCTCTGCCTCTTCCTTTCTCTCTCTCTCTGTCTCTCTCAAATGAAAGAAAGAAAGAAAGAAAGAAAGAAAGAAAGAAAGAAAGAAAGAAGAGAGAGAGAGAAAGAAAGAAAGAAAGAAAGAAAGAAAGAAAGAAAGAAAGAAAGAAAGAAAGAAAGAAAGAAAGAAAGAAAGAAAGAAAGAAAGAAAGAAAGAAAGAAAGAAAAGCACATAATAAAGGACAGAATAAAATTTAAGAGAGGCTGCATAGTTAAGGAAACACAATTTACAGATTATAAAAAAATGTAATATTATAGCCGGGCATGGTGGCACACGCCTTTAATCCCAGCACTCGGGAGGCAGAGGTAGGAGGATCGCCGAGAGTTCGAGGCCACCCTGAGACTACATAGTTAATTCCAGGTCAGCCTGGACTAGAGTGAAACCCTACTTCGAAAAACCAAAAAAAAAAAAGAAAAAGAAAAGAAAAAAAAATGTAATATTATAAAACTAATAAAGTAGAAATGGCTACAGAATAGGTAGAGTTGAACTACTGGCACACAGGAAATACATGAAAAATAAGTCACCAGCAAAGGCAAGACTGTGTAGAGGTCATTTGCTATCTTCACAGGAGAGGCTCCAGCCCAAATAAACAAAAGATGTTCAAAGAACTATTGGTTTAAAAAACTTCCTCAGGGGCTGGAGAGATGGCTTAGCGGTTAAGGCGCCTGCCTGCTAAGCCTAAGAACGCTGGTGCCAATCTCCAGGTCCTACGTTTAGCCAGATGTAAAGTGACGCAAGGACGCAATGCCACACTTGCCCACAAGGGGGCGCACGCATCTGAATTTCGTTCACAGCAGCTGAGAGACTGCTGCGCACCCATCTCTATCTGTCTTCCTCTCCCTCTCTCTCTGTGTCTCTCTCCAAAAATAAATAAAATAATAAAAAAAATTTTAAAACTTCCTCAGAATGAAAGAAGGGTCAGGTGAGAATCCAAGGCAAAACCTAGCGGAATGGCTGACCTTCAACTCTAAAGAAAGACGTGTTCAGTCAGCAAACGGAACAAGCAAGTGACCTGTGAGAGGACACACAAGTCAGCCTTAGCCCTGAGTAGCACCTGAGATAACCAAGAGACTTTTAGGGAGGAATTATTTGATGCTGCAGTTCACCCAACCAAAAGACAAGTCCAATCAATAACTTAGTATAAAAGAATGGAGGTGAAGTGATTGCGAGTCCTTACAGTCTTTTAAATATAAAACTAAATGCAGTGAAGTTTATCTAAACCTCGAGATGAAAAAAATAAATGTGTTAAGAAACAGCAGGAATTGGGAGAGGGAAGAGGAGTGATGGAAGTATGCCAGCTTCCTCATTTTTTTCCTGCAAGGAATTCAGTGCTATTATTTAAAATTGAAAAATGAAGTGTAGGCCAGGCATGCTAGTGAAGGTCTATGGTCCCAGTATTCACGAGACTGAGGCAAGAAGATCTTGAATTCAAGACCAGCTAGGTCTACAAACAGAACCCAAGGAAAGAAGGGAAGGAAAGAGGGAGGGAGAGAGATTTGTGGGGATGGAGAGAGTTCAAAATAATGATTCTAGACTCACAGTTTTATATCAATCTTTCTTAAGGAAGGATTATTATTTTAAGGCTAGTTTTAGACCTTGTCTCAAGAAAACAAAAATGTCACAGTGATTCCTATACTCTGTATGTTAACTAAAAGATAAAATAAAATAAAACTGATAACTACTGTTAAAAAGTTTTTAAAAGCCTATGCCACATGTGTTTATAATTTTGTATGTGTGTGTGTGTGTGTGTGTGTGTGTGTGTGTATAATATTCTCCCCATTTCATATTATTATTTTTGTTACATTTAACAAAATAAAATTAACTTATACAAACTATCATTACCACATTCTTCTGAGGTTATTTATGACTTTCCATGTATCTTTCTTTCAATGATAAACACTGATAGATGACATATATATTTAAATTTAACAATGACAATGACAGTTCCTGGATTATTTTGGGTCACAATTTTTTTTTTTTTTTTTGAGGTAGGGTCTCACTCTAGCCCAGGCTGACCTGGAATTCATATGTAGTCTCAGGGTGGCCTTGAACGCACAGCAATCCTCCTACCTCTGCCTCCCAAGTGCTGAAATTAAAGGCATGTGCCACCACACACGGCTTTTTGGGTCAGTTTTTTAAACTTTTCTAATTTTCCATATATACATACATTTATACATATGCACACATGTTTATTTCCATTTGTGAAATGGTGATAAAGATGTCTTATTAATATAAACAAAGTCATTATTCTAAACACTAAAGGGTCACACATCAAGAGTAACAATAGCATGTCAATATGACTGTTACTTACATGTTAGTAAGTCTGTTTGGACTAATGTATTTTCAGACTCTCCCTCTCCACAATGTCAATAAGGCATTTGTAATTCTCCTCTGGGGTCACCCATGCCCATAGTTTACTATCTTATCCTCTGGTCAAATCTTCAGAGCTTCCTTGCTCATATCACCCATTACTTGGACCATGTCTCCCTGCTTCCATCGTGGTACCAGGACACACCATCACTGGGAAGTTTGATGCACTTCAGGGGATCTCACACTTACGTAGATGGGTACAGAGAGTCCTTCAGCCTTTGTTCTTGCACTCTGATTGTAGACCAAACACATCCTATGTCCGCTTTCTATGACAGACATAGGCACAAGAAGGCACCCCCAGGTCTCTCTCCCAGACTGCATTGTGAAACATCAGTTCTGCCTGCAGCCCTCTTACTCCTACCACCCACCAGTTTGTCTATTTCGAAATTATCCCCAACAGCCATGACTCAGAACCTGAATGTCTTGAAACAGAAATTCTCCAAGTATACAGAAATAAATCCAAGGATACCAGAATTTCATAAAAAGAGAATCTGTGGCTGGGAGGGATTACTGTACCACAAATCACTGTGAGTAATACAAGTGAAAATCATACCGGCAGGATACCTGAAGTCTTGCTCCGTGGATCACCATGACCACCCCAGCTATAATAAACACAGGAGGAGGAGGAATGGGCATCTTCTGGTGCTGATGGTCCTCCGTTCAGTCTAATGGCACATTCATTTACTGTGGATGCTCTTATTAGGACAGTTAGCACTTCAAGACACAATTTATAGAACTGAACAGTGATTAGTTCTGCTCGTGTTTACTCATTTGATTAGGCTAAGTACTCTGCTTTGAAAAAATATATAGTGAGATTTCACTAAGGACTATGATTGCACAGACGAAGGTGAAGATAAAGTGACGTCAATGCAAGTACTATTCATTAATTTGTTAAGCAGATCTCATTTGCATCACTTCAATTGCTTTCTGGTCTGTGCCCAGCTCTCAGCCCAAGACATTCTACTCATGTGCTCTCCAAACAGCCCCATTGCACTGGCAGGAACTCCATGATAGTCATAACAAGGAAGCTACAGGGTTTCACTGAAGAGCAAGGATGTGAGCCTCCCGTCAAGCCCAGTGTAAGGCAGCGCTCCTTAATGTGCCCTAGCTGAGCCTCTGGAACATGGTTTTCTATTTTACCTTAAACAAGGTTTTGCTGGCAAAAGTCCATATTCCATTGAGTTGCTATATCAGGAGGCTCATACTGCCCTAACGAAGCACCACAGATAGAGTGGCTTAACAAACAGATTTGATTTCTCACAGTTCTGAAGAAGACTGGAAGTCCAAAATCAAGGTATCATCTGGGCTGGCTTCTGATGAGGCCACTTCTCCTTGCCTTACAAATGGCATCTTCTTGCTATGTCCTGATATGGACTCGTCTCTGTTTGAATGCCCACAGAAAGTGCCTCTGGTGTCTCCTCCTCTTTGTGGAGGGTCGTAAGTCCTACTGGATGAGTGTCTCGCCCTTATGACCTCATTCAATCTTAATTATTGCCATAAAGACCCTATCTCCAAATGCCACTGTATTGGGAATTAGGATCTCAATAAAGGAATTTTATAGGGACACAATCCAGTCCAGGAAAGGTGTGATGATTAGATAAATTTAATACATATAGTGGTGTCCTTTAGGACCATGCCTGAATAGTATATGCTTGATAAATGTTGTCAATTATTACATATATTGCCACTGTTGTTGCTCTCACTGAATCCTGACCAGCTACCATTTGAAGACTACCAAGTGCCTGCTTATTTCATGTATAAAGCTTCCCTGAAACTTGGTGGACATGGGGATTAAGAAGAAAAAGTAGGGCTGGAGACAGATTGCCCAGCGGTTATGGCATTTGCCTGCAATGTCTAATAACCCAGGTTCGATTCCTCAGTACCCACCTAAGTACTACCCACCTAAGTGGTGCATGCTTCCAGAGTTCATTTGCAGTCACTAGAGGTCCCCAGCACACACATTCTTTCTCCCTCTCTGCTTGAAAATGAGTCAATAAATAAAAAGAAGAAAAAGCCACCCATTGTATGATCAAGGTAGTCCATCTGTCTTATATGCAGACCCGCCTGAGATGAGAAGACATTATACACACTCAAGAGCTAAATGTAATGCGGTGAGATGTTTGCAGTGATTAAATCTTCACAAGCATTTTCATGAAGATGAGATTCTTAAATGTCTAAGTTCTGAGAGGATGCTGTTCTTTCCATCTCTCATGTGTGCACATGCGACATTCCTTTAAGAAATGGTGCGTCCATGACAGAGAGCAGTTGTATCGCTTGTGTTTAGGGGTTGTTACTGTTCTTAAGTGGAAAACTATTATAGTGCCACAGTGATAGCAGAGAACATTTTTCACCCAAAAGCCTGGAGGCTATGGGCTGGACTAAATTCCAATATGAAGTGAAAAGCTAAGAATTTTCTGTTCCAGAACTCCATTTCCCAGACAGGCCGTTGAGATCCTGGCACTGTGAGGGTGTTGCCAACCACACTGGTCTATGCCAAAGTACAGTCGGCCTCTTAAAGCAGAGCTCGAGAACGCCCCTCCCCCATGCCGGCTGGGCCGCTCACTGCCGTGCACAGACCACAAACATGTCAATGTGTATGCTTACTAGTGAGGACGGGCAATTAAGAAGGGCTCGTTTAGACTGTATTACATTTGACAGGGATGACTTAAAAGGCACCATCTAAGAGATAAAGCACCCAAGTTGGCCCACCCTTGATAAATTTACAGAACATGCTGTCACTTTTCCCAAAAGGAAAAGAATGGCTTCATGGAATAATCATGAGAGATTCTCCTGGGTGTTCACATTCTTTAATGGTCTAGAGAACAGTCCCTCCCTGTGACTGGAATAGAGCTACTGAGTTGTCATCTGAATGATCACATCCCGACCTGCTGTGTTCAGTCTGGATTTATACCCTAAAGCAGTGGGTGAAATACAGACTTCTTTTTTTTTTATTATTGACAACTTCTATACTTACAAAGAAAAACCACCTGATATTTCCCTCCCCTCCCCTTCCCCCATTCCACTTTAGAACTCCAATCTCCATCATATCCCCTCCCTCTGTCCATTAGTCTCTCTTTTAATTTGATGTCATCATCTTTTTCTTCTATTTTGAGGGTCTTGCTTTTAAATATTTTGTTATTTATTTATATTTGCAAGCAAAGAGCGAGGGGGAAGAAGAGAGAGAGGATGGGTAAGCCAGGGTCTCCAACCACTGCCAACGAACTCCAGATACATGCTCTACTGTGTGTATCTGTATTTACATGGGGTCCGAGGAAATGAACCCAGGTCATTAGGCTTTGCAGGCAATGCCTTAACCACTGAGGCACCTCTTTAGTCCCAGACTTCTCTATAAGCATCTCATCCCCAAGTTGTTGGGAGTGGGAATATGTCTGATGGCCTTTTTATGGGCCCAGCATGCTTTCTGCTTGGCTAGGATTATGTGTGACACTTGACCAGAGGTTTCCCAGCAGGTCCCAAAGCCATCTGTGGTCATGACTAGGGACAATGTTTCAGGTCTGAACTAAACTCATTTCAGCATTATGAGGTCCTGGTATCCAAAGCCAAGAGGCAACGCTGACCTAGTCAACTTGTCATGAAGCAGACACTTGTGGAAGAAAGGTGCCTCCTATAAGAAAATAAAAAGGGAAAAGAAAAGAAAAGAAAAGAAAAGAAAAGAAAAGAAAAGAAGAAAAGAAAAGAAAAGAAAATTACAGAAAAGAAAAAGGCAGTCTTGGTGGCACATCCTGTAATCTCAGCACTTGGAGGTCCCAGCAGTCGGATGGTAGGTTTGATGCCAGTCTGGGCTACAGAGCAAGACCCTGTCTCAACACACAAACAACCACAATAAAACAATAACAAGTCACTTGATTGATTAATATTTAGTGAAGACTTGTTCTGTATCATCTCAAGACCTTGCTACAGCCTAGGAAATGGGATTATAGATGGGAAATCTGAGGCACATGTGTCAAGAGACTGAATAAATGCAGGGAAGGTCCTCTTCCTATCTCCATGGAGTTTTGAATGTCAGATGAAAGAACACACAAAGGTTCCTCTCACCTCTTTACATATTTTGCCACACTCCAGTGAACCCGACCAAGGCATATACCAAGGGCCAAGGGTAGTATACCAAAAGGGACTCAGAGTAAGCTCAAGAATCAGAAACAGGGCCCTCAAGAGATGGCTTAGCCATTAAGACGCTTGCCTGCAAAGCCTACAGACCCAGGTTTGATTCCCCAGTACCCATGTAAGTCAGATGCACATGGTGGCCCATGCATCTAGAATTTGTTGGCAGTAGCTACAGGCCCTGACGTGGCCATTCTCTCTCTCTCTCTCTCTCATTCTCCAGTAAACAAAAAAATATTAAGAATCAGAAACAGGAAGCCAAGATCAATGCTTCAATAAGAAACGATCAACTGAAAATGTTCCACCACGGTGGTGGTTGCTATGGGTCCAACTTCTGCCCATCCACAGCTCCCTATTGAAGCCATCCAAGCTCCCCAGCTTAAGCCACGAGGTTAAGTGTGACCAAATCTTCTTCGGTTACCCGGTCTCTCTCTTTGCCTCAGAGGCCCCATGCTCACATCTCCTCTATAGCCATTTGCAGCATCTCCTTCTCCTGCCCACCACACACTTTTTCTCCCCATTCTATATCTCCTCCATTCTCACTTCTCAGAAACCCATGCTTACCCCTACACTGAGGTTCGAGGATATTTTGGCATATGTATGCATGCACATTTTGCATGTGTGTAGGTCCAGGTGGATGTATGAGCATGGGTGTAGAGACCAGAGGTTGATGTCAAGTGTCTTCCCCAATTGCTTGTCCACCTGATTTATTGAGTCAAGGTCTCTCACTTGAACCCAGAGCTTGTGGATTCAGTTCGTCTATTGAGTCCGCTTGCCCCAGGCTCCTACCACTTCCTCCCAAGCACTGCGACTATAGGCAGGCAGATCACCACACCTGCCCAGCATCTATATTGATGCACTTATATAAGTGCTGGGGACCTAACTCAGTCTTCATGCTTTGGCAGCAAGCACTTTACCCGCAGAGCCATCTCCCCAGTCCCACACTGACATTTTCAATGCAACAAGCATGGCTCGGTGTCAGCTATTGGGCTGGGTGCTCTGAACACTGTTGGACGAGCGAGAACCCTTCCCTCTGTGATGCCTGAAAGTAGCTGATCACCTCCTACCTTCTCAGAAGGCCTCTTGGAGAGTATCATGTTCTGCCGGTGCCTACTCAGCCATCAGATGTTGCCCCAGCCATGCACTGGCCTGCCTGCATTCTTCCAGTGGACCCCACTGCCCCCTCCCCCATTCCTCTCTTCCTGAAGCCCATCCCATTAAGGCATCAAGCTACAGACAGGAGCTCTCAGAAAGTTCCAGTCAGGGCTGCTGTGCCACAGGTGGTGTGGTTCAGAGGGAGGGAAAAAGGGCCCCGGCAGTGGAGAGCTGTCAACTGGAAGCCACCACATCCGGAAGAGATCTTCACCTCACACCAGGTAAGTGAAAAAGCCCAGGTGTGAACGTGAAGGTCACAGTCAGGAACTCCTACCTAGGTCCCACTGCTCCATCCTTGTGACACCTATGATCAAAGTATTACAAATAAGAAGCTCCCTATGTCCCCCCAAGCATCACCCTGCTCCCTTGCAGGACACAGCATTAGTTCGATCTTTGCCAGGGGAGTTTTCTTTTACTTTGTTTGTTTGGTTGGTGGGTTTTCCGAGGTAGAGTCTTACTCTAGCTCAGGCTGACCTGGAATTCACTAAGTAGTCTCAGAGTGGCCTCGAACTCACAGTAGTCCTCCTACCTCTTCCTCCCGAGTGCTGGGATTAAAGGCAATTGAAGTCACAGCTACCTAACCCTCAGGTCACCTGGAGGGGGCACACTATAAAGGTGGGGGAGGGTGCCACCTCTACTTGGCAGATGAACTATTAAAACCAAAGGGGCAGGGCTGGAGAGATGGCTTGGCGGTTAAGGTTCCTGCCTGCCAAGCCTAAGAATGCCGGTTCCAATCTCCAGGTCCCACATTTAGCCAGACACAAAAAGTGACACAAGGGGGCAATGCCGCAATTGCCCACAAGGGGGCGCATGTGTCTGGAATTCATTCAAAGAGGTTTTAGAGGCTGCTGGCACACCCATTCTCTCTCTCTCTCTCAAAAAAATAAGTAAATAAATAATAATAATAATAACCAAAGGGGCAGAATGAGGCTAATTCTAAAGAGGGAATATCAGCGTCCTGAGGATGCCCCCAGACTTCCACCCAGCACCTTTGCTTATGAGATTCTGGGTCGCTGCTAAACAAAGAAGCCACCCCACAGAATTTTCAGAAAGCCAGGGGTCCCATCAGAGGCTTTGCTGGAGGAGATGCCAGGCCCTGATGGGAGATTCCACAGCCCAAGGACCCATCTGGGCCTTGTATAGCAGTGGAGTGGGGAAGAAGCTCTGGCACTAAGCTTCTGACCCCGCTCCCCGCACAGCTCTGGAAGTCTGCCCTGCTCCCTTACACCGCTTTCCCCTCCTTCTCAGAAACAGCCCCTGCCTCCCCCACGCGGCTGCTCTCCTGAGGAGACCCTGGCCAGCGGATGAGTCTGAACCCAGATGGTGCGGGGAGAATGAGCACTGAGCCCCGCTGAGCCATGAAGGGAACCGAAGAGGTGAATATTTTACACCTGCAATTAGTCACACATGCAGAACTGTGCTCACAACTAGTTGCACCTGCAAGTGGTTAATTGCTAAATAGCAAATGCAATTAGACACTTACACATTATCTCCAGGACCAAAGCTGCCAACCCAGGAGTCATTGGGAAATGCATGGTCTTACACACGCACACTGATACATATATGCAGGGGTCTACAGACACTTCCTGTTAAAGGAGTGAACTGTGAACCAAGCAACCTCTCAGGTTACAGACTAAGACACTAAGCACCAACCCCCACCCCCTGCGCACACACGCGCGCACACACACACACACACACACACACATACACACTGGATTTAAACTTTGAGGAGCTGCATCAGAAAAATCAAGGTTACCCCAAGCCTTATATCAATATATAGGACACAGTCTAAGACTCCAGCACTGATAAGAACAGCTTGAGATTGCAGATTGTTCTTTTGATAAAGACTGAGCAATAGTGGAAAACAAATTGGCCCTGGGCACGCAAGGCCAAACTGCAGAAAAAGCCGATGCTTTCAGGCCTCACAGCCTGTTGTTGATCCCTGATGTAAACCATTATTTAACTGCACAGGACAGAGGCTAGCTATAATTGTTATAGTCAGTTTATTTATTTTTTTTTTTAAATCTCAAGACAGCGCTTTGGAAACTCACGCACAAAATCAGAGTGACCTTTAAAAATTCTGCTCAATGCCTCCTTTGTAGCCCTTTCTTCCTTCCTCCAGTTCCTTCGAGCTGTGATACTGAGTTGTCATATTTTTCAAAAATATTTCCTTTTCAGTAGCCGAGTGAGGAGGAATACATCTGGGTATTTAATTGTGGTCGTCTCAGACGTGGTAGACTGAAGAACCTCTTGAGCGGTAATGAGACGTGCGAAGGCTCAGAACTGATAGACCAAGGACAGGGCTGACAAGCAGTTTAGCTTAGAAGAGCTGCCCGTGGCTCTCAGGTGTCTTCTGTGAGGATGTGGGCATTCCCTGGCCTTCTAGGAGAGCCATGCCATCGATCTGTGACACCTCCCTTCTGAGTTAAGAGAATCTACTCCTCTCTCCTCCCCTCCTTCATTCCTTCCTATCCTTTCCTTCCTCTTTCCTCTATCCTTCCCTTTTACCCTCTTTCACCTCCCACACCTTCCTTCATTCATAAAAAGGAATCAAACCATCCACCATCACTAGAAATGATATCTGCTTTGTAAGGACTCACAGGACTGCTGAGAAACAATCTCTGTAGGTGCATTGCTTCCAGGTGTATGGTTCAAGGGGGGAAATGCATTAACTTTAAAGGCAAGATCATGCCAAACATGGTGGCACATGCCTGTAATCCCAGCTCTCAGGAAACTGAGACAAGAGGATTAGGAGTTGGAGGCAAGAACCTATCTACAAACAAAACAATATATCACATTTCCATTAAGGATTGAGGATGTGGGCTCAGTACAAATCCAAACTTTAACTCAGCCGCTTGGTAGCTGTGTGAGTTTGGACAGGTAACTTAAACCCTGGTGAGGCTAAATTTACTCACCTATAATCAGCATAACAAAGGCCACCACTCATAGCCAAGTGTCTAGCTTATCATAAGGGTTCTAGAATTAAATTATAATTACCACACATAACCATCTAAGGCATATTCTTGGCAAAGGATGCATGCATATTGCCTGTCTTCATGGACAAGTTAGCTAAAGCTTGAGGAAGTTGGACAGATGCTGAGCAACCTCAGTAAAATT
The DNA here is from genome assembly GCA_036365145.1 of Orientallactaga sibirica. Lineage (NCBI taxonomy): Eukaryota > Metazoa > Chordata > Mammalia > Rodentia > Dipodidae > Orientallactaga > Orientallactaga sibirica. The sequence goes on along the minus strand of JAEOAD010000009.1, from coordinate 27,015,380 downwards.
ATGGCTATCTCTAGAGAATCTTTCAATCTCCATAGGCTTGGTACCAAGAGCCACACCCAGACACAGATGCTCAATCTGTACATGATGGGCATTGGGTCAATGGATAGATGTATGCAGGCTTGGAGACAAACAGGAAATTGTTGAGATGGAAAACAGATCACTGCTGAGTGAGGCCAAAGATACTGATGGAAGGGGACCATTATATGGTAGTCATGTGGGACTCAGTGCAATTTGCCATTGTTTTGTTTTGTTTTGTTTCCAGCTATGTTCTAAACACCTGATGAAAATGAACTTTTTGGGTGAAGTACAACTTTAAGATTGAGGTCAATGAGATGTTGTGATGGTTTGGATTTTTAATGCCCCTTAAAGGTCCATGTGCTAGAGGCTTGGTCCCATGTCTGTGATCTAGGGAGATGGTGGAACTTTTAAGATGTGAGACCTAATTGAAGAAAAGTAGGCAATTAAGATCATGCCATTGAAGGGGATATTACAATCCTGATGTGCAATCACACACACTCTCTCTGTCTGTCTGTCTCTCCCTCCCCACTCTCTCTTTTCTTTTCACCGATAATGAGGTCAACAGCTTTGTCCCACCAAGATGCACTGCCACAGGCCAAAGAGCAATGGAGTCAAATGACTGTGGACTAAAACTCAGGAAGCAATACGCCAAAATAAACCTTTCTCTCCTGTAAGCTATCGCAGGTGTCTGCAGCAACAGAAAGCTGACCACCACAGTTATAAAGAGAAGCGATGTGCATGAGTCCTAAGTTGGATATTTAATGGTCAATGCCAAGCTGTCGGGAGCTCCCACTCCCTGTTCGAATAATTATCAGGGACATGTACCTCCATGACAACGCATGATGGACGTGTAAGACCAGGAGTAAACAAGTCTGTACTGTTTTTAACACACTAAAATTTGGAGATTTGTTACTGCAACAAAACCTAGCCCAGGCTGACTGATAACAGGCACAATGGTTTTTTAAGACATAATGATTAAAAAAAAAAAAAAATCTAGCCAGAGTGGAATGATGAGAGGAGCAACTTGTGTGAAATGAGATAAGAAAGGTCAGTTGAAGTCACCTTTGATTACCAAGAGAGAGACCTCAGACCTGGTTCAAATGGAGAGGTGCTGAAACAGATTTTGAAGGAATTTCCCTCAATGACACTGGCCACTTACGGTGGAAGCAGATCCTCAGATGGTCAGAGGCAGGAGCTCACAGGACAAAGGAAATTCCTTATTTTCAGAACCTTTTAAAGACAGCAGTCTTTAACTAGAGATAAGGCTTTGCTATGGAGTGGACATGACTCAGGATTGCTAGTGGTAGGGGCTAGGAGAAGGCACTGGATACATTCTAAGATCATAAATTAATTCTATTTGGTCCTGTTATCCCTCCAGGAGGCCTGCTTTCTCTCTGTTCCTAGCATGAGAAGCAACTGCAAGGCAACATGGTTACTTGTATCCATGGACTAGCATCTGTCTGTGATCTAACATCAACAATGGTTTGGCCCAACAAGGTTGACCTGCAAGGTCTAATACCCAGACGTGCACGTGACGCAAGTGTGCAATGTCTCACATGCACACAAGGGGGCGCATGCATCTGGAGTTCATTCACAATGGCTGAGAGGCCCTGGTGCACCCATTCTCTGCCTCTTCCTCTCTCTCTCTTTCTCTCTAAAAAAAAATAAAAAAGAAAAAGGAAAAAGGAAAAAGAAAAAAGAAAACAATAGTCAGTTATGGGGCTAAGAAAAAGTCTGCAAATTCTTGCCATCCCTTCCATTAAGGAGTGGGACCCACATTCCTTCCTCCTGATTCTGGGTGAACATATAACTTCTTTGATCAATGCACAATGGCAGACATGATAAAGTATATAAGTTCTGAGAGCAAGTCATCAAAGTCACATCACTTCTGCCTTCTTCACTAGAACATTCTCTTTTGGAATGATGAAACAACATACATGCCCAAGTGCTGAACAACCACCATTCTGTGAGGAAACCTGAGCCACCCAGAGAGGTCTCTGGTATGAGGTCCAGTCCATTGTTTTGCTGAGTCTTGTCTTTTGATCCATCCCATATAAGAAGCTTCTAGATCTCCTAGCCATTCTAACCTCACAGCTGAGGACTCAAGACAATGGAGCAGAAGCAAGCATCTTCTAGTACCCTGTTTAACTTCCTAAAGATGACCTGTGCACATCTAAAGGCCATTGCTGTTTCAGAGAACCAGTGAAGCCCTTGTTATGCAGGCACAGGTAACCAAACAAAGTGCAATGCTACCAGATCAGGTCTCCAGCAGTGCCACATGGGAGAAACACAAATGACTTTCACTTGGGCATCAAGGTATTTATTTAGAGGGAGTTTGAGTTCGAATGATGCATATAACCACCCACTGACGACAGGGTCTCATGTTGGTCACTTGTTTCCACTTTTATTCCTCCCCAAAAGCAGGAATAATTGTCATAATGCCTTCAAAAGATTGTTGTAAGAGATAAATGGGAACCTACAGCTTGCTAAGCCCTGCATAAACATCCATTGTTCCTGCCAATAGAGTGAGAGAAGCCCTTTCTAGCCAGCTTTCATGAAGAACATAATCTTTAGCTATTTATGAAGAATAGTGTTACACACACACACACACACACACACCACCACCACCACACCCTTTGTTGCCCCTTTCCAAATACAATAGACTCTTTTGAAACAAAAGTCTAAAGTTACAAGAAGAACTGAAACCTATCAATCTGGTTGGGGGACCCCTCCCCACTTTTAAGCATGCTTCCTTACCAAAGTTATAAATTGCACACAATAGCTTCCAGAGATCTAATCACTAGATTTATTCTTCTTAAGATTCCAGGTTAAAAATAGCTTACATTTACTTCTTCTGTCAGTCAAATCACAAGGTAAAAGATATTGCACCATTCTAAATATAAGTTGAGAATATATCTTTTCCTTAAAGAAAAAAAAAACCTTTAAAATCATTTTATTCTTTGAGGACCCCAATAAAAACCTATCAGTGGGTTGGATATTCTGAATGTTTGCCTGACTTCTAGATGCTAGGGCCAGAGCCAGGAGCCACCCTCTATGGGGCAGCACCCTTGGAGGTGGAAATCCAAGAGGACTGGTCTGATTTACACCTCTGAGGTTGTGTCAGAAGTGTGAGTCCTTTTCTCATCATGGCATTGATCCCACACCATTCTTGCATTCACTCCCTCATGTTCAATAAATCTGTAGTGGGGAAAGACCTCCATTCTGCCTAGCACTGGAACCAGTTGGATGCCACTTTGCCACTGCTCATAGTATTACAAGAGGACCAGGCAAGAGAGCATGCTCTGTCCATACAGCAGGGATGCCACCAGAGTCAAATACTCACCAAGCACTAGGGAGGTTTGGGTGGGGCGCCGGGTGGGCAAACAGCAGTGTGAGCTGCTAGCGTGGTGGGAATGGGGAAAGGTTGGGGAGGAGGGGCCCTCTGCAGGAAACTTGGACCAGGAAGAGCCTTCTGAGGGAAGGTTGGACAGCAAAGGCTCTCTGGAGGAACGCTAGGGCAGGAGAAGCCCTCTGAGCTGACTTAGGACAATGGCAATTAAAGGGAAAGAGCAGTTAAACCCAGGAGAAAGATGTGTAAATATGGAGGGACAAGAGACCAGACCCAGTTCTGGAAACCCCTTAGCACTGTGCGGTCGGAAAATGAGGGGTTCCGGCTTGATTGTGAAAGTGAAGAGAAGGCCTAAGGAAGAATCTCACAGGTGGACGGGACCAGCTTCACACTGGGGGAGAATCCATGGCACAGCTATGGAAGATGCACCATGTATCCAGAACAGGAGACAAGATCAGAGAGGACCCATCACAGTGGCCAAGGGGTAGGCAAAGCAGAGGGGAAGAAGGACTTTTCCACAGTGGAATGGACAAGACATGGCACTGTGATGGCTTGGGGAGAACAGCCACAGTTTGGTGGGCATGGCAGAGAAGCCGGGCTGCTTTGGTGTGGATCCCATCTCCCGTCATCTGGAGTCCTGCAAACAGGCCTGGAAGCAGTGGAGAAAGAAATAAGATAAGGGGGTTCTGCATCAGGGTCTCCTTCAGAAGTTTAGGCAGGGCTATGTGGGTGGGAGCCTGCTTCTAGCCCATGACAGAGGGATCATGGGATGATTTCCAGTGGCCAGTGGAGTCTGGTCTCTACCATAACATCTTATCTCTGTGGAACATCCATGGGGCTTGAAGCTATCTTAGGGGAAGAGATACACTCATCCTTAAAATGGTAGGGGAGAAGGGACAAAGTAGAGAAGAGAACACTGAGGAAGAGCCACAGCGAAGGAACCTGCCCAGGGAGCTCTACACATTGATGAAAACTCAAACCAAGGCATTTCATCTTTGGGAGCCAACAGGGATATCCAGGGTAGACGGTGACCCCAGAGACTAAGGGTTGGTAGCAAGTGGGGAAGAAGTGGAGGGGAAGGAACAAAAGAGAGAGTCCTTCTTTATCACTGGGGAGTCTGCAGGCAGCACCCTGACCCCTGCTGCATTCAGAAAACAGCACAAAAATGGAGGAACAGCCAGGCTTGGTGGCGCACACCTTTAATCCCAGCACTCCGGAGGCTAAGGTAGGAGGATTGTTGTGAGTTCAAGGCCACCCTGAGACTACATAGCGAATTCAGGTCAGCCTGCGCTAAAGTGAGAGCCTACCTCGAAAAACCAAAAAATAAATAAATTAGAAGGAACAGCTATCTGGGAAAGTCTGCTTAGAGTGGGCCCTGGGAGGCACTGTTCAAGGAATATAGACTGTGAAGCCCAAGCCGGGGGGAAGCTGCGTTACCTGCATGCCCACCCTCGCTCTCCTGACCCCAGAGCACACCTTTGCTGTAAGGACGAGGATGAGAGCGAGAGATTGGCTAAGCCTCTTCCTTTGCATCCTGGCACACTGGCTGCTTTAGTAACAGCCTCAAGCGTGAAGCACAAGCTGAAAGTCTGTCCAAGTGCCTCCTTCAGTGTGAGTTGAGGCTGGTACAGCCGCTGCAAGCACCTCTACTCCTCCACTCTGGCAAGCTCTAAAGGTGGAAATGCAGATGAAGAAGCCACGAGGCACTCTTCCCAGCGGCAAAACATCTGTAGGGAAGCTGCAGAACTTTTTTTTCCCCAGCTTTACTGAGGTATACTCGGCAAATAAATATGGTCAGATTTTTATTTTGAGAAAATGGATCTCCACTAGAAGTAGATGGCCTTCGGCAGCTATTGTTCCAAGAAGAAAGTAGGGCACAGGGGTCAAGACCAAAAGCCCCTGCCTGACCAGGCAGCTTGGTGGGTACAAATAGTGAAAGAGATTTACTTGGGCTGCTGCTTTCATTAGTATTGTTGTTGCTCTTGGGATTTTGGTTATAAAATCAGTCAGGTGTTGAATGACAAGCCTTACCTCTGCCCCCATACCTCCACACTGTCATTCCAGAGTGTGTCAAATAAAAAGTTGTTTATGGGGCTAGAGAGATGGCTTAGCAGTTAAGGCACTTGCCTGCAAGGCCTAAGGATCCAGGTTCAATTCCCCAGAAGCCACATAAGCCAGAGGCACAAGGTGGCGCATGTGTCTGGAGTTTGTTTGCAGTGACTAGAGGCCCTTGGGCACCCATTTTCTGCCTTCCTCCTTCTCTCTCTCTCTCTCTCAAATAAATAAATATTAAAAAAAAAAAAACTTATGGACATGAGGTATTCTAGAAGAAATGTCTGAGTCATGATGGATATTATAAGCACACAAAGAGATGGGCTGGCTTCTGGAGAAGTGATTGCTGAGCTAAAATCCCCCCCACCCCCCAAACAAAAAGCTAACTTGGTGAAAGGAGAATCAAGCCAAACAAAAACAAGTGTTTTGAAGCAAGATTAGATTGACCTTTGACCGTGTTAGAGAGTTGGCAAGTGGGCCAAAGTTGCAGGTCATCTCAGGTAGGTTTCATTTTACATCTAAACTCTCTGATGAGTTGCCAGGCTCTGGTGTGATTGAGCCAGGTGAGGAGCTATTCTCCCATGTGACCAGGGACCGCCTGGCTGCAGTGCTCAGAGGAGCTGTTTAACGCATCCAGCTGGCCCTTGACCTCACCTCTTTGCCCTGGTCCCAGGAGCCAGAATCAGTTAAACCCTATGATTAGCTGCTCTCCTGCCTGCCTCCTGGGTCTTTGAACTCATGAAGGAGAGAGCTGGCCCCAGTTCCTGGCAGTGGTACCCATGGATGAGGGAGGCAGTGCGGCTCAGACCTGGTGACAACCAAACAACCTACTCACCCATGGGCTATCTCCGACCGTGAGTGTCGGGAACTTCTGTTGCATTATCATCCTAGCCCCCTGCTTTGGTTTCTAGTATCCTCATAGAGTCATTTGATCTTGTTGTATATCCAGTCTCATATCCAAAAAGTATTATGCAGGCTGTACGTACTCACACCTGTACCTTCCACTAGACAAGATGGCATTCGTCCCTCACCCTGCCCTCCCTGGCCTTTCCATTGTTCGGGTTTACCAGTGGATTTTGTTTGTTTGCTTGCTTGTTTTAAACCAGTGTTATTCAGCAACTTCATTCCCACAATGTCTTCTTACAAAGTGACCTGCTGCCTGGGGTTCCTGGGAGGATAAAACAAGGTCAAGTAGGCAGACCCTATAGCCCAGGGTCAGGCATACAGCAGCTGTTAAGTTGAATAAATTCTACACGTGTGAATAGAAGAGATGGTGCCACAAACTCTCCCTGATGCCAGAGTACTTGAAGTTGTGGTTTGCCAATAAATTTCCACTCATTTGCCTCCCTAGGCCCGTCCTTCACCCACGTGTAAGCTATGCTTCTCATTTGTCCATTCTCTACACACACACTCATCAGCTGTGCCCTCAAATCCAGGCCTGTTGTACAAAGCACCACCCCTCCCACACACACACACTCAAGGCTTTCACCAGACTAAGGCCTAAAAGAATGGAGGACTGTCCTAACCCCCAGCTCATTAGATGTGGCATCTGAGGTCCCTGAGCTCTGAGTCTTTGGAAAAGAGTTTCCAACATCGACTCCCTAACTCAATAGAACAAAGTCACCAGTTTTTGAAACAGCTTTCTTCCTCCATTTTAAAATGAGATCATGAAAAGTCCCCCAGAAAAATCAATGCTGGCTTTTTAAAAACTCCAAATCAATATGATGTGTGAAAGTTCTCATTAAGAGAGAGGTGGGGGAGGTCAGAGAAACAAGGAGAATCAAAAGGGAAGAGGTGGGAAGAGGGGAGGAAACAGTGAATCAGAGGGAGAGGGGTGGTGACCAGGGGAAGAGAGGAGGAGGAGAAGGAAGAAAGGCTAGGCATAGAGCATGGGGCCATCAACTATCCCCAAAAGACCCTCCCCTGGAGAGAAAGAGGCATGCTGGGTGGAAACTCAGATAAAGTTCTGCACTGCTGCCCTGCCTCCCCCGAAGCCATCCCTTTACTTCAGGGACCTGGAGGCAGAGAAGCAAAGAGCACACGGGGAGACAGACAAACTATGCTGGGAGGCAGACACAAACAGAAACGTCAGTTTTTATGTCCAGCTGGTATTGGAAAAGAAAAGGAAAAAAAAAAATTTTTTTTTAATTTTCTTTGCTGTTGCTATAGTTTGAGGTTTTGAGACAAGGTCTCATATATCCCAGTCTTGCCTAAAACTCTCTGTGTCGCTGAAGATGACCTTGAACTCCTGATCCTCCTTCCTCTGACACCTTGACAACTTTATGACCAATCCTCTGCGTCCGTGGAATCATAGCAGATGGGGTTTCCTGGATGTGACTGAGCGTGTCAGTGTCTCATCCAAGCTGAGGGAGGGGCCCGTAAGACCCCACACCTCCCAAAGTAAAATGCTGCTGGGGAGAGGGTGAAGCCATGTCCTTTAAGGGTTAGCCAGTGGGTGATTGCCCATTCATCAGAAAATAACCTCCCACTTGTGATTATGCAAGCAATCCTAATTTAAACAAGACATGTGTGGAAGGAGGGTGGGGAGGGTCCTCATGGAAAGAAGGAGGGTTTTAATGGGGCAGAAAAGGGAAAGAGAGTAGATAAGTGGGAAGATCAAAATGCATTGTTTACCCATTTGAAAATATCAACACGTTTAAAGAAAGTCTAATAATAAAAGATGTGTCGAGACCTGGGGAGATGAGGGCTCAGTGAATAAAGCACTTGCCAGGCAAACAGGAATACCTGAGAGGTCCTGGGAGATGACAGCTCACTGAATAAAGCAGTTGGCAGGCAAGCATGAATGCCCGAGTTCAGACATTGCAGATGTCTGTTAACAGTGAGAAGGGAGACAGAGACAGGAGAAGAGAAGCCACTGGAAGTTCACAGCCAGCTAGCCTAGTCAATGGATCAACACTCAAAAGTCATCCTTGGGGACTGGAGAGATGGCTTAGCGGTTAAGGCGCCTGCCTGCTAAGCCTAAGAACCCGGTTCCAATCTCCAGGTCCCACGTTTAGCCAGATGCAAAGTGACACAAGGGCGCAATGCCACACTTGACCACAAGGGGGTGTACACATCTGGATTTCGTTCACAGCAGCTGAGAGACTGCTGGCGCACCCATCTCTATCTGTCTTCCTTTCCCTCCCTGTCTGTCTCTCTCCAAAAATAAATAAAATAATATTTTTTTTTTAAAAGTCGTCCTTGGGCTGGAGAGATGGCTTAGCGGTTAAGGCACCTGCCTGCAAAGACTAAGCCCTCGTGTTTGATTCCCCAGTACCCATGTTAAGCTCGTGCATCTGGAGTTCCTTTGCAGTGGCCAGAGGACCTGGTGTGTCCATTTTCTCTCTCTCTCTCTCTCTCTCTAACTGCCTCTTTCTCTCTCTCACTTTCCCCAAACAAATAAATAAATAAAGCATTTTTGGCAAAAATGTCATCCCCTGTCCTCCACACATGCACTATGGCATGCACACATTTCTGTCCATGCACTTGAACAGGCACACCCACACCCACGAACCCCTCCCCCCCCACACACACACATCACCACCACCACCACCACAGAAGGTGATGTAGGGCTTGGGCAGACCTTGAAGACTTGATGAGGTTGGACGCTGGGATTGCGGTGCAGGAGTGGAGTGAGGGACAGGGTACACAGATGACAGGCCAGGCATGAATTGTGAATCTGTAGCAGATGCAAACTGAATTTTCGGTGGAGGCCAGCAGCGCTTTTGCAAGCATCCATTCGTTCCATTACCACAACCGTCTTATAGAGCAGACAACCATCATGGCCATCTTACAGAGCAGAAAACCAGGGCACAGAGAGCTGAAGGACCTTTCCGACAGTCTAGAGCTAGCTAGTGAGGGAATGGCTCTGGAGTTTGAACCCAGGCCCCTCAGTTCACGCTCTTAACCAAACTGGGTTTGGTGCCTGTGGTGCTTTCCTGTGTGCGTGTGCTTGTGCGTGTGCATCTTGAATGCTTGTCTGAAAAAGTTCACTAATCCCAGATAGAGGCAATGGGAAGCTGAAAGGTTTTGCATCTGGGGATGAGTGAGTCTATCTGGGACCCAGGAAGATGAATCTGCAGACAGCAGTGAACAAGGGTTTGGTTAGAGAGCAGTGTAGTTAATACCAGATACACTTCCAAGTCACTCCGCAGCACTCTCTGAAGCCTGTCCTTCCAGCCTTTGAGTCACTGTCTCCACTTGACTTCCATTCGTCCCTCCTGCAGAAACACCTTTTTGGTTTGTCCAGGTCAAGCAACCTTCTCAGTGTCTCTCCGAAGCAATAAGGCACCTACCCCAGGCTCAGTCCTCGGAGGAGACCAGGGCCACAGGTTTTCCCTGGGACTGAGTAGACTGCGAATGTTCTCTCTAGGCTCTTTGACATTCCCAACTTACCCTGCCCCTGCTACTCTTGGATATTTTATTTCTGCTTCGCTAACTCCTTTCCACCTCCCCCCCCCCAAAAAAAAAAAGAATACAGACAAGAAAAGCTCTACTCTCTTCCTTCCCTGCTGCCAGACCCACAGCTGGCTCCTCAGCAACACAGACACAGGGAGCAGTTTTTAATCTTTAGAAGTGCTGGGGATACAGCCCAGGGCCTTTGGTCATGCTCGGCAAAGACTCTGCCACTAAGCCAGACCCCAGCCAGCAGGGAGCATTTCTTCCAGGCTGATCCAGGAACTTGATTCCCACTCCATGGGGTCAACAGGGTCCCTTCTGTTATCAGGATCACCCTGCTGTGCCCCATTCATTACCAGGGGAGGAATGGCCAGAGAAAGAAAAAACATAATCTGTGATGTGTCATCCCTCAGAATGGCACACAGACCTGGGTGTCTGAGCACCCTCAAACCACAGGGCTGCCAAAGCTGGAGCTCCTGTATGATGACATACTCCCCAAACCAAGAAAAGCAAGGAAGTGCCCTGTACCCCTAGCTCAATGAACATAGATTTATGAGCTCTCTGTTAATATATCTCGGGTATGCCAGGGCCCCAAGTGGATCAGACTCAAAGGCCAGGCAAGGCTGTCACAGGCAAGGTAAAGAGAACCATTTGACTCCCACCATTCTAAGAGAGACCTCCAATTCACATGCAGCAAAGCCCACTTCCAAGACTGAAACGAGAAATTCAATCCACAGCTTCAAGTTGTGTCCCTCTCTCCAACCAGGCTGCCTCTGAGGCATGGCGCGTGAATGCATTTATAAGTCCTCCACGTCTCTTCTGGTAGTATAATATACCTTATTGCAGTTACTGTGTTAAAAGCCTTTATTTGTTGCACGCAAACATTTAAATCATGCTGTAATTTCTCTGACCCTGACTTGACATTATCTCTTAAAATATAGACGCGTATTCTCAGAGAAAGACCCGAAGACCCAAGCATTCTCTGTACAGATAGGAAGCCTGCAGGCAGCTCTGCTACACAGCATGGATATTCTGAAAGGGGAGGAAAGGAAGAGAGGAAGGCAATCTCCCCCAAGAAAAATTCCCCCCACACACCCCCACAAGAGCCTTTGGAGCTATCAGTCATGGGCCACACTGAAGAGGCAATGCTCAGATTGAGTCTGTTTTTGTACACAGGGCTTAAGCTGGTTCCACTTTTTCAGCAATAGACAAAGAAAAACATTTGAACCAGCTCGGCATATGCTTCTTTTCCAATAGTTATTGCAAGTGTTCATGGGAGTCTTCATTAAAGTACAATTTTTTAAAAGAAATTACAAAGTTCAAATTCCCTCATCTTCATAGGTCTCCTGTCATAAAATTCCGCAGCCCCTACCACTGGACATATTGATCAAAAAGGGAAAATTAGCTGCTGTGGTTCATCCAGTGGAGAGACAAGATGGAAATAGGATACAATATAGTTGCTTTTCTGGGAAGAAAACTAGACTATGAGGTGACAGCAGGCAGGCCAGGAGCCATGGTTATTTGGATGTGATCAATGAGAAGAACAGTTGGTTTTCTAGGGCTTCCAGTACGCTACTTTGGGGAGCAAAGTGGGAGAGGAGAACAGTTCCCTGTATCAAGGAAGGAGAGGGACCAACGATCTTGCAAACGCTTCCCACCAGCTCCCACCAGACAGACACATAGCAGCAATCTTGTCTTGCCCCCTGCAATCCACATAGACCTTCCTTCTAAGAGCACTGTGCTTACTGTGCAAGCACAGCCTGCCAGGGTCCAGCCAGCCTCCAAACCCACACATCCAGCCAGACAGGTGCCTGCAAACCTCTGCTATAAGGAAATCCCAGAGCAGACCCCAGGGAGACAATGTCATGCACGCAATCCACCTGCTACTGGCGGGATCTAGAGCAGAGGGCCACCACCCCCGGGGAAAGTGAAGTGGAAATCTGGGAAGGATCCAAATGAAGAGAAGGGCTTCCATTTGCAGGGAACAGGAAGCCACTTGGCTGCCAACCCAGCTCATTCACGCCCCTCTTTTCTCCTGATCCCTCCATATCTTGGCAGTTTGTTTCTCGGATTTTCTGGGCCTCACTCTTGATAACTTAAGCCTGTTCCCTGGCACCAAACTACTATAGGCCAGTTAAAAGCTTCCTTTCGGGCTGACTTTGCCTACTAAATAGCTTTCCCCTCACCTTGTTTCTGTCCTGCCCACGACCTCATCGCTAAGTTGCTTCTAACACCCAGGAGAGAGGGCTGATTAGAATTCAAGATCATTTTCCCAGGGCATTAGAGCCCTTTCTTTCTTTCTTTTTCTTTCTTTCGAGAGGTAGAAGGGTGAGAAAGGGATAAAGCTTGAATTTCAAGGAACAAATACTTTAAGATTGAGAGGGAGAACGGTTTCATTGCTTAAGTTCTTATTATCCTCCAACAATATGGTGGGCGGGTAGGGGAGAGAAGAGCTCAGAGCTTGTTTAATTCTGACAAACCTGTTTTGCCTGATGAGAATATGAGGCAGGGGGGCCAGGCTCACATGTAAGGACTCCTGCTCACCTTGGAGCTCCTGGGCCTTTCCCCTCAGCATTTCATGAGGCTTAGGGGAGCCCTTCCTCAGTCTCAAATACTTACTAATCGGGCTGGAGAGATGGCTTAGTGGTTAAGCGCTTGCCTGTGAAGCCTAAGGACCCCGGTTCGAGGCTTGATTCCCCAGTACCCACATAAGCCAGATGCACAAAGTGGTGCATGCATCTGGAGTTCGGTTGCAATGGCTGGAGGCCCTGGTGCGCCCATTCTCTCTCTGCCTCCTTCTCTCTCTGTCTGTCGCTCTCAAATAAATAAATAAAAATAAAAAATTAAAAAAAAAAACTTACTAATCATTCAAGGTACCTCCATTAGAGTTGGTGAGATGGCTTAGCACTTAGGGCACATGTCTGTAAAGCCTAAGGACCCAGGTTCGATTCTCCAGGTCCCACGTAAGCCAGATTCACATGGTGGCACATGCATCTGGAGTTCGTTTGCAGTGGCTGGAGGCCCTGCTGTGCCCATTATCACTCTCTCTCTCTTCCCCTCTCTGTGTCTCTAATAAATAAACAAATAAAATCTTTTTTAAAAGATACCTCAGTTGACAAGTAGAGCACACATGTGTGGTCTGCATGTACACACGTATGTGCGCACACACACACACACACACGCGCGCGCGCACACACTCAAAGTCTCTGCCCTTGAGCTGCCTACGTCCATGTGGGCAGAGACAGATTCTGCATGCCTTGAACACTGTGCATGGCCACACACACCTGTGACCCCAGTCCTGTGGGGCGGGGGCAGAAACCTGAGAATTGCTGGGGCTCACTTGTTCACCAGTCTGATCGAAATGTCAGCTCCAAGTTCAGAGAAAGACTCTGTACCCAGAAAACATGTGGATGAGTGAGGGGGAGGCCAGTCAGCATTCTCTTTTGGCCCTCTCACTCATGCGCACAGGGAGCATGCATACACACACACACACACACACACACACACACACACACACACACTATGCATACAGAGACTCAGGGAAAAGACCAAAAAGGTTATCAAGTTATATAACCCTTTCAAATCTCTGTAAATTAATCACATTTTCTACAATCCTCACATTTCAACAGATCCAGCACCAAATACAGATAGAAAATAATAACTTTTTGGTTAATTTAAATATATATATATATATGTATATATATATATATGTATGATTTTTCAAGGTAGGGTCTCACTCTAGCTCAGGCTGACCTGTAATTCACTATGGAGTCTCAGGGTGGCCTCAAACTCATGGTGATCCTCCTACCTCTGCCTATCAGAAGGATTAAAGGCATGTGCCACCATGCCCGGCCAATAAAAATATTTTTAAGTTTAAGGTCCATTTTTGGACATTTGTCTGGTGCCAAGGTCTTCTCAAAGCTCAATATATGCAGATTTTCACAGTCTTCCCAACAAACATAGCTCAGAGTTGTTTTGTCATCATTTAACATAGGGAAATACTGAGGCTAGAGAAGTTGCTCAGCTTTAAACATGAAACCTGATCGATCAACCCAAGTGTTCTTGCTACATCTTGAACACCTATACATCCACCCCTGTTTTCCCAACAGATCCAGGTAATTATACATACATGCACTTATGCCCTTGTCGTCTAGTGAGGTCTTTGGGCACCATTGAGGCAAAATGCCCTCGAGTCCAAGGAGAAACGTATTAGAGACAGGATGCTTAGGTTTCTTGTGATATCTCAGAATCAGAATTTTCTCAGCAGATTCCAGAGGCTCATTCTCCTCTTACGTACTGACCACCTTTCAAAAGCCCTCAATGGAAGGCATGAGCCAGCATGAGCCAGCTATAAACCTTCCTTTCCAGGTTATATTTCCTTTTCCTTTCTTTCTACCTGGCTACTTACTTTCTAGCTGAATTTTTAGAAGGCTTCATTACTCTTATTTCCATTTGCTTATACCCACAAGAAATCAGAATTTTTTTTTCTTTCTTTCTTTCTCTCTTTCTTTTATTTTCTTCTTTCTTTCTTTCTTTCTTTCTTTCTTTCTTTCTTTCTTTCTTTCTTTCTTTCTTTCTTTGCCAATGCACAGGTGCCCTTATTTCAAATCTTTATATATTTGGGCCACCAATCCATTCTTCTTGTACTTATAGAAAATATATCTGCAAAGAAGCTGAGTCTCAAGGGATCACTCACTGCTCTGAAAGGTTCGTCCTCATGGGTACCTCCGGGCCTTCAGAGTGAGCCCGGCTGGATGAAATGCCAACGGACTACTCGGGCCTGCTTGCTATGCTATTCAGAACCTCATGTGAATGGGGAGTGGGTCGGAGCAGAACCCTGTCCTAATATGGGCTGCCTCTCTCCGACTCATACACTAGCGCTCTGACGCCAAGCCGACAGACTGTTCTTGGCAAACCCAGGTGACATGGTGCAAATGGGGAGGACACAGTCTTGAACCAACAATGAGATGGGACATACAAAAGAAAGCCTTGATTTTTCAGGCATCATTTTCAAGCTGAAACTTCCTGGCACCCCACGTGTTTCTTTGGGGGAGGGGTACAGCCAACCCTGCCTGGAAACACACGAGGTCCTGAAAGTTTACTCTCCAGCAGCAAGAACAAAAGTTATCGACAAAGGGATACACTTAAATGCCTCCCCCCTCCAAACACAGTCTATCCTTAACTGGATGGTTGTGGGAGTGAAAAAGACAAGAAGACCCCGGGTACATGGAGGCTGGAAGGGGAGGTCGAAAGAAAGGGTCGTTTATGTGATGAGGAGTGCTCAGCACTGAAACATCTCTATCACACCTTCCAAGGCTCAGGGTCCATTGCCGAAGAAGTGGCAGGAAGAATGTAAGAGCCAAAGGAAGGGAAGCACTCCTTACAACATGCTCCTCCAGACACAAAATGGCCTGGATTTCCATGACCTCACAGTGCCTGACACTACCTACACAAGACCATCGTAATAGGAGGAAAAGATGATGACATCAAAATAAAAGAGAAACTGATTGAAAGGGGGAGGGGATAGGATAGAGAGTGGAGTTTTTCAAAGGGGAAGTGGGGGGAGGGAGGGAATTACTGTAGGTTATTGTCTACAATTATGGAAGTTGTCAAAAAAAAGTGTCACTTCTGGTTTTCTCCCTTCCTATAAGGGGACGCTAAGACAAATCCCCTATTTGCCATTCTAAAGAAGCTTTGCTGGTTATTTTGTTAAAATATCCTCCCTTAGACCCTCCTGGGGGCTCTCCCAGCCCATCTCACTGGCTCTAAAGAGCTGGCTGATTTGCACAGAGACTGGCCTCTCCCCTGTGTCCCTCTTCCAGGCTCATGCTCATTCTCTAGCTCTAATTAGCAACTTCTTTTTTGTATGCATGTTCAAAGACAGAGTAAGGAGAGAGTGAAAGGGAGAATGCAGAGGTCTGTGTGAAAGGAGAAAGCAGACGGTCTCTCTCTCACTCCTTGTATGCCTGGGTGCCCATGTTGGCAAACAGCATACAATGTCTGTCTACAGAGCCTTTTATAGCCCAGAAGGAGGGGACAGCACACAGCTACAGGCCAGAAAAGAGACTGTGAGGGAAAGACCTGCAGACGTCCAGCACTGGTGATGCCAAGGTCACTAATCTGTGGGATGTTCAGGAATAGCCACGTCTGTCTGCCTCTCTTGCCCAGGTCATGAGGAAGCGGGTCTAGGGATGTCCAAGTTGGTGTCTGTGGCTTACATATCAATGCCATCAGTTCTCCACGTAGCAAATCTGTCACCCCCAGAGCTTGAGTAAATCCAAGGGGCAGGTGACTGTTAGGTCTGACAGGTCCCAATATGGAGTCACCAAGGACAACAGGATGGTAACAGAGACATAAGAAAGTGGATTATTCACATTCCTCAAGAAAACTGCCCAGCCATTATCCCCTCCTTGCCTGCAATGCCCCCAGGTCATGGTTTCCTGCCCCCTTATTTTGTAAATCACCTGGTCTCTGTTCTGCTGTCACACCCTGGCTATCTTAGATCTCCCCTCAGCTCTTCCTTTCATCACCTTCCCCCAACTGAAAGCCCTATAAAGCCCACTGCCTGAGGAACTCAGGTGGGCTGTGATCCTCTCTTGTGAGTCAGCCCTGGCAGCTCATGCTTTTCCCAAATAAAAGCTTTCATCTTTGCCTCAGAGTGGTTTGTGTAGCCTTGGTCACTCCCAAACCTTACAGTGACCTGTCTGCTTAGACACTGATCATTCACTTGTGGACTATAGGCAGGCGAGGAGAGCCAGTCAAGCAGGAGTGTTGGCTCGGGCCTATGCTGACCACTCATGTGGTTGAGGCAGGAGGATTGAAAGCTGAAAGCAAACCTGGCCTACCTGGTGAGAACCTGTCTCATGAACAAAATAACAATAATAATAATAATAATAATAATAATAAATTAATAAAAATAAGTAAAAGACCACAAAGGGGCAAGATAGCATGCCATGACCGAGGTCAGTTGGACAAAGTCGGAGAAGGAAGTCAATCTCCAAAGATAAAACACCCCCCCCCAAGTAATTGTTTTCAATAAAGCAAATTCTTAGGTAAGCAGGTAACCTGGGCAGGCAAACAAAAATCCCACAAAAGGGAAGGGCACCTTCAACCTGCCAGGGTAGATTAGTCATCCCACACCTTGTAAGCTAAATCCGACAATGAACAGCTTTGAAAGAAGAAAGCGAAGACTGAAAGAATTCATATAAACCAAGAGGAATCAAATGTGGGGTTGAGGAAGCTGAAAAAAAAATGTGTGGGCCAAAACAAAATTAAAAAAAAATATATTGGAGGGCTGGAGAGATGGCTTAGTGGTTAAGGTGCCTGCCTCCTAAGCCTAAGAACGCTGGTTCCAATCCCCAGGTCCCATGTTTAGCCAGATGCAAAGTGACGCAAGGGTGCAATGCCACACTTGACCACAAGGGGGCGCACGCATCTGGATTTCATTCACAGCAGCTGAGAGACTGCTGGCGCGCCCATTCTCTATCTGTCTTCCTCTCCCTCTCCCTCTCTCTCTCTGTCTGTCACTCTCTGTGTCTCTCTCTAAAAATAAAAAATAAAAAATAAAAAAATAATAAATATATATATTGGAGCACCAGGGCAATCTACAAAGACATTTTAAAAGTAAGAATGAAATAAAGTAATTTTCTTTTTAACTAATGATCTTATTATGAAAATGTGTGAATGTATATTAATGATTTCAATGACAAAAATCACTCTTGTAATATTTGCTGTCAATTTCAGTGATAGACATTGATTTCCTATATTTTCCTACATGAAAAAATATTTTAGTTTTAATTCACATCTAGACAGTTTCCTGGAGAGCAAAAAAAAAAAAAAAACTAAAAACAACCAATGGAGCTGGGAATCCATTTATTAAAATTCTACCAGGGAGGTGCCTTTCTCCTTTGCTCTCTTCTGAATCAATCCAGAGAGAAGACAGGCGAGAGACTAGAATAAATGGAGGAAATGAAAAGAAAACACGGGAGACAAATGTGGCCAAAGAGACAGAGGGGAAATACAAACAGAGCCAGGCAGGAAAGAAAAGCACCAAGTCACAAGGGCCTCCACATTCAGATCCATGTGGGCATGTGTATGACAGACCCAGAAACCAAATGGAAGCCCTGAAACTGCCTATTTCCCAGAACAAGCTTTTTTTTTTTTTTTTTTTTTCCAAATGCATGATTTGGCAGAGTTCTTGCATATTCCATACAATTTCAATGGGAAGCTCTACCCATCGTGTGCAATGAGCAGATTGTCATTTTCCACTTGAAACACACACACATTGCACTGACCTTATGTCCTCTGTCAACCCAACGTTCTCACCAACTTTTAGTGAAGAGAGTTTCATAACGCATGGGCTGGTGGTCGTTCTGTTGGTTTGGTTGTGTGTGTGTGTGTGTGTGCGTGTGTACCACGTGTTGCTGTATCAGACAACAGACAGACAAGTCCTCTGCCATCCCTGGTAACCGTCACCATCTGGTTCTGCCATCATCAGTTCCCCCCATCATCAGTTCCTGCCAGGTTTTTAAAGCTCCCTCTACTCAGCGGGTACTTTTGGAACTTTCTCCCTCCCCAGCTCACAACTTCCTTCCACAAGTTTTGTTTTCAGTGTGTTGTGTTTTGTTTACATCTAACAGATGGCACCAAGCAGGCAGAAGCATGCAGAGATGCATCGGGCACAGGCCTCTACCTCTATCAGCGCTCATGGGGAGAGGATGTGACTGTGTGCTGCGAGTGATGATGTGCCCAGAGGGCACAGTGATGGCACCTCTAGCAGTAAATGTGGCCACTCCTGGTCCATCCCTAGCTCGTGGGAAATGAACATTATCTGTGAAGTCCCCAAATGCAAATCACACTCTGATGGTATGTCTTCGGAGCCTTAGTGAAGGCTTCTGTCTTGGTCCAATTGAGACACTGAAATCAGCTTCCAACACAAATCATTAATCATGAGCCGGCCTCTCAGTCAATCTCGGCTTTTCTCTTGACTTGGGAGGAGTAGGAAACAGCAGCTACTAGCAGGGCTTCAGAGTCTGGTGTCGTTTGACTTCCACAGGGTTATTTAGCTTCTCTGGGCCTCAGTATTTGCAAGTGAAACATGATTGCTAGACATACCTTGTGGGAACTGCCATAAAAATTTAAGAGGTAGGGGCTGCAGAGATGGTTCAGCAGTACAGGTGCTTGCCTGAAAAACCTAATGACCCGGGTTCGATTCCCCAGTACCCATATAATCCAGATGCACAAAATGGTGCATGCATGTGGAGTTGTTTCTTTCTTTTTTTTTTGCAGTGGCTAAGGGCCTTGGCATGACCATTCATACTCAATCTCTCTCTCTCTCTCTCTCTCTCTCTCTCTGTCTCTCCTTAAATTTCCTTTTTAAGTTTTTTCTTTTTTTATGGAGAGAGACACACAGAGAGACAGAGAGAGAGGGAGAGGAAGACAGGTCAGGCAAGCCAGCATCGTCTCAGCCATTGTGAATGAACTCCAGATGTGTGCGCCCCCTTGTGGTCAAATGTGTTATTGCGTCCTTGTGTCACTTTGCATCTGGCTAAACATGGGACCTGGAGATTGGAACCAGTGTTCTTACGCTTAGCAGGCAGGCGCCTTAACCACTAAGCCATCTCTCCAGCCCATCTTTTCTAAGTATTAAGAGATAAAACAGTAAAAGAATTTGGCAGAGCACCTGGGACAGAGTACCTGTTCTATAGATGATAGCCATGCCATGGTAGAACATGTGCACAAGCTGGAAGTCAACCCAGAAAAGTTTGCTCCATTCTGCATATAACCATCGCCAAGATCTGATGATGGAACCATGAAGTGATGTAAAAGCTTTCTTAGTCCAGGCAAGCCAGGCAAGCGTCAATCGTTTACATATTATCTTTATTACTTTTTGCCATAACCACATGCTAGGATTTTAATTTACTGCTTTCATTTTTTTTCTCTTTAAATTGACTCATTCTTTTAAAGTGAATGTATTTACATTAAAAGAAATGTGCTGGAAGGAAGGGAGTGAGTGAGGGAGAGAGCGAGGCAGGGAAGAAGGGAGGGAAGGAGAAAGGGGAAAAGGAGGGGGAGGGATGAAGGGAGGGAGGGAAAGAAGGAAGACTTAGACAACACTAACTGGTAGAAGCAGGGCCCCCTGGCTTCAGCAGTGTGGCCAGATGCCTGTTCCATTTGCTCAGGGATGGAGATGAGTTCAGTTGGCACTTTTAGGGCAGGGGTGGTGGGTCTGATGAGGGTGGGTTGGCAAAGAACTGAGACGAGTGAAGGAGGTAAGGGTTGAAGGCTGGTGGATGAAGGGGTGAGGGTGTCACCAATAAGAATAAGCTGGGGCCGGGTGTGGTGGCGCATGCCTTTAATCCCAGCACTCGGGAGGCAGAGGTAGGAGGATCGCCGTGAGTTCGAGGCCACCCTGAGACTACATAGTTAATTCCAGGTCAGCCTGGACCAGAGTGAGACCCTACCTCGAAAAACCAAAAAAAAAAAAAAAAAAAAAGAATAAGCTGGAAGGACCAGAGGTAAGCTGGGCTTTAAAAAAAGTAGAGTGAGGGTCTAAACCAAATGGCTTAATATGCATGAACAGAGCAGAGATTCCCAAAACACAGTCGGGGCAGGAGAAGAAAGACAAGTGTGCTTTCCACCAGAATGATTGGACTTCCTGAAACCAAACAACAAGATGGCATGGTCCCTCAGCATTGGGCACCTGCACATGACCTGTCCCACCTGCAGACATGTCCCCTACCACACCCCAGAAAAGCCAAATAGCTGTGAGGCATGTGTCAAAAGGTCAGGTGTTGAGCTGGAGAGATGGCTTAGCAATTAAGGTGTTTGCCTTCGAAGCCAAAGGACCTCGCTTCAATTCCCCAAGACCTATGCAAGCCAGATGCACAAGGTGGTGCATGCATCTGGAGTTCATTTGCAGTGGCTGGATGCCCTGGCATGCCCAGTCTCTGTCTCTCCCTCTCTCTGCCTCTTTCTTTCTCTCAAATAAATAAATAAAAATAAAATATTTTTTTAAATGTCAGGTGTTAGGTATGGGCATAAAGCACATATAGGGTACTGGGCAGGGGAAGAGGGACAGGACAGAGAGTGAAGGAGACCATGCCAGGAGGGATCCTGTTACAGCAGGTGCATCACACAACACACCCAACTACATGCTGAGTTCTAGCAGCCAGCAGGAGCCTCAGCTCCTGAATGGAGCAGCTTATGGAACATCACAAGGTTCGACACTCCTCCCAGCAAGACAAATGCAAATCGAGAGCTCAGTGGGACATCATTTTTCACCCACCAGACTGGCAATGATAGAAATGATTGATATTTTATTATCTTGGCAGAGGCACAGGGAACAAGAATTCCCATCCACTGCTGGTGGGTGCAAAAGGTTGATGGAAAATGCCTTTTTGAGGGAGGACAATTTGGGAATATCTATCAAAATTAAAAATTTATATACTCTGACTCAGCAATTTTACTGCAGAGAATCTGCTGCATTCTTAGCGCTTGAAAAGTGCTTAACACATAGAAAGTCCTTGATAAATATTCATTGAGTAAATTAATTAATGAATGTATCTCCCTGATAGACTCACATATAATAAGTTCAAAGATGAATATACACAGACAAAATATACAGATCAACCCTAAATGTGTATAGATGAACAAGTTCGGCATAAATAAATAAATAAATAAAATACAATTAAATCCTATAAAGAAAGAATGAGGCACATTTATACATGCCACAAAACAATTACAATCATTGTTAAGTAAGACGGGGGCTGGGGAAACTAGATATAAGACCCTCTATCATATGCGTCCATGGAGAAGAGACAAGGGCATGCCTGTATTCTGAGTGAGCAAACATGTGGGACCTCTCGCAAAAGAAAGCAGAGGGCTAGAGAGATGGCTTAGCAGTTAAAGCACTTGCTTGCAAAAGCAAAGGACTCAGGTTCAATTCCCCAGGACCCACATAAGCCAGATGTACAAAGTGGTACATGCATCTGGAGTTAGTTTGCAGTGGCTGGAAGCCCTGGCATGCCCATTGCTTTCTATCTGCCTTTCTCTTTTTTTTTTCTCTCTCTCTTTCTCTCAAATAAATAAATATTAATTTTTTAAAGAAAGAAATTAGAAATTGTAGCAGTGGAAATTTACTTATCATAGATATTATGTGGTCCAAATCTTTCTTTTTATAATAAAGTATTGACTTGAAGGAGTAGAGATTTGCATGGAAGTTCTACCTCAAGGGAGACAGGCTCAGAGACGAGCCAGGCTGTCTTGGGAAGTATGATTGCTCCCCACCAGAGGTGCCTAAAAACAGCTCATTGCAGGAGAGCAAATTAAATGTTACCAAGGGGGATGGGTTCACTCGCATAGGAGCTCAGATCTATCCAGAAGGATTCTGCTCTACCCATTGCTTCAGACCAACATTGGCACATGTGGAGTCAGCAGCCTTTGCTCATTGAAAATAAGCATAAAGGGCCCCACCCCTATGGGTGCTCAGTAAGTATCTGAAAGTAGAATGACCACGGAGATCACCCCACTTGGTCTCAAGAGTGGTGCTCAACTGGAACGAGAGACGTGAAGGCCAGAGCTGCTGAGGTCTGCAGATGATCAGCATAGGCCCTACCACTACGCCTTGAGATGGTGGGACTCCACCCTCACGAGAAGGATGCGCTACTACTAGAAAACCTACGGTCAGTGGGCAACTCTGACAGAGGCCAGGGTCATCCAGAAACCACAGGCTAGCTTCCTATTGAGAGCCCTTCTAGAAAAAGCCTTCTTAGGGCTTGACTGGGCCCGGGGTTTCTGACCTGAAATTCCAAGCGGCTTCTTGTCTCTGGTGCTTCCTCCTACTTCACGGAGGCCGGCTGTGGCCAAGCCCAATTCCTCCTGACCTCCATAAGCCCGTGGAAGGAAGGATGAGGCCTGCACACCTGCAAGTACGCAGACACGGCCTGTAGCCGGCTGGGTGGGGGCCCAGGAGATAAGACGTGCTCTGCTACGGAGATGGATTCTTGAATCCAAAGCAAACCCTGCCATACTCTGTATGGCACAGTGCAGATCTGGCCCTAGCCAGACCGCATGGCCGAGGAAACCAGGAAGTGGCTTCTGTGAACATGGCGTCCTGCGCAGGCCTGGCGTGACAACAGCTACAGTTCCATGCTCGCGAGAAACCTGCTACGAGATGATCTGTCCGGAGACAGGCTGTCATTGGTCACAAAAAGGGGACTACCCATACAATGATTGGCCAGCCAAGCCCCTTAAAACCCCTCGTTTTTTGAATAAATGAGTTTGCTGCAGCTCGCCCTCTGCCTGCTTTCACCCAACTCCTGGAGTCTGTGTCGTGACTCCACACCTCTCACCCCCTACTCGGCAGAGACCCTGCCGTCCCTCCTGGGCTGGCCCTAGGAGGGACCCCAACAATACTCTTTGGTATGAAGCCACGTTTTCAAAGAAATTGCCTCCTCCAACTGGCCCTTGAAATACGGTGGGACATTCAACTGCCTGGCTGGCTCTTTGCTCCATCATCATGGAGAATGCAGGCAGGTCATCTAAAGGCACAGAGCTGTCCCTGGGAAAAGGTCAAGGGCGCCCCTCTCAGTGTCCCTTTCAATGCCCTGATGGCCGAGTCATGCTTGCCCTGAGTAGCTCGCCAGTGTCTGAAACACATCTGCTATTTATAGTGGCGTTGTTAGGACTTTTTGGTCATCTTCACCTCGCTGTCTGCAAGATGCCTGAGACCCAGGAGCAACAGGGCTCTGTCAACACAGCTGTCCATAGCAGAAGCAGGGAAAACAGAACACAGATTAACTGAGCTCCCCCAGGGCTCAGAACCACAAGACCCCATGACAAGCGGCTTAGATTCAGAGCAATGTTTCCTCTGCATGCCTCAAACTGAAAAGCAGTGATGTCCTCCTCCATGGCCGGAAGTTTGGGCTCAGGATCTCCAGTAAGGGACCTCCCAACACCAAAGAGAGAAAGCAAGAGAAAAAGCAAAGCCGAATGTTACCTTTCAAACGGTCCCTTCAAAATTCACATGTTGCAATATGACCATATTAAGATGTGGGTCCTTAGAAAAATGATTAAGTCATGAAGCCCCCTACTTCCTAACAAGGAGCCTCTTGATGTTGGGACAGCTTGCTCTTCTGCTTCTCTGTCATGTGAGGAAACAGTGATCCTCCCCTCCAGAGGATGCAACCCTCACTGTACAAATGAACCTGTGGAAGCCTTGAGTTTGAACTTCCCCCTCCTCCAGAACCGTGAGAAGTAAATTGCAGTCCATTATCAATCACTCGGCCCCTGGCATTCTATTACAGAAGCACCAATGGACTAAGATAGTAAGTCTTGCTACAGCCCTGACTGAGCTGGAACACAGCCCTTGAAGGCCCAAACAGAAGTCTTTGATGTGGACCAGGAAGCCACACCTAAGTCCCACCACTTTTCCTTTCATGCTTTCTCTGACACAAAGCTTTGGATCCGTCTCTCCCCAGGAAGCCGGGGTCCACCCTCCAGAAGCTGGGCGCTACCCGGATGGCTTGTAGCAGTTTTCACATTAGAGCTTTCTGGAGAAAAGGGGCTGCTTCCAGCCAGGCTAAGATGGTGACAGCCAACACAGAGGCATGGGTGGATACACAGAGCAAAAATATTAAGTGCTAAACATGGTCCAGGGGGCTCAGCAAGCTCAAGAAAAATGAGGGTCAACAGGACATGACAGAGTCTTTGTGAGAGCCTTAACTGAGAGATTGGGTGTCCCTGAAAACGTATGTTGCCTGTTTTTTTGTTGTTGTTGTTGTTTTGTTCTTTTTAGTTACCTTTGTGTGTATTCGTGTGAGTGCAGACACACACACGAGGTGCTGCGGATGTGTGCAGGTCAGAGGATAACCTCAGTGCTGGTCCTTGATGTCCACTTTGTTCGAGGCAGGCTCTCTCATTGTTCACTGGTGCACTCACCAAGCTGGCTGGCCCATGAGCATCTGTGAATTCTCTCGTCTCTGCCTCTCACCTTGCAGTTGGATGGGATTACAGACCCCTGCCAAGCTTTACATGGGTTCTGGGGATCTGAACTTGGGGCTATCACACTGGCACGGCAAACACTTTTACCCATGGAACCATCTCCTGAGCCCCACATGTTGAATATTTAAGGCTGCATGACTGCATTCCAATCCAGTCTCAGAAGCAGCAGGAAACAGTGGCATCCCCAGACCGGAGTTCTGACAGTAACAAGCTGCAGCTCTCCACCCTGCTATCCACATGTGCTTCCTGGTCAGCGCCCTCTAAGGACAAGTGAGTGGATCAGAATAAGTCTTTATGCCTGCTAGGTAGTTGGAGACTTCATAGCTTTCACGGCTGATGATGGTCAATGGTCAAGTCAGTGGAAGCACCTGGACCCCTGCTGAATTCCTGGCTAATGATGTCTCCAGTATGCACATCACATGCATATTTATTAAGTCATGGTTGACCAAGCTGGAGACAAAATGTGGACTTCCACCTAAGGTAGGTCTCATGCACAGAAAGAAATCAGACATACTGCTCTCACTCACTGACCTGGGACAGTCACGACGGTTTGGGATGTGAGTCTCCTCAAGGTAGATGGGGCCGGGCAGAGCATAAGGGACCCCAGACCTCCCCCACCCCGCCCTGATCCTGTGCCACCTCAAGAGCCCAGCACCCTGGAGTCCCTGCTACAGAAAGATGACCTTCTAGCTCTGCTTGCTGTTGCTCATGCTGGTGTCACAGCCCATTACCTCCAGCCAATTACATCTGATTCCTCTCTGGAGGGTGCTGGGCAGGCCACCACAGGGAGCAGAGGAGGCCCAGGAACTGTTTAAATGAAGCAGCCTATTGGGAAATCCTATTATGAAGCTCATCTTACAGGACTGCGGTGTTAATGACCTTGGCCTCCCTTGTCCCTGAGAATAGCTAGTCTCCCTGGGGCTTAAGCGGAGGCCATCTGGGCTCGGGACTGCCTCTCACTCACCAGCGAACTGATGATAGGCCCCGGGGTGGGGGGATGCAGCAGCCAATACAGTGGTGGATACATATGCATATGCACATAGCATGCACACACTCACTGCTCCCTCAGGCCCCCATCTTCTCTTTTACTACACTTCAGGAGGAGGAGTAGGAGGAGGCAGGGGCCTCACTCTGGGGCTAACACCCTAAGGGAGATGGAAATGTGCCCTGGAAACCCCTCTTGCCCAAAGGAGCTAAGTGAGACACATTTCCCCCACCATCAAATCCTATACATTTTCCTTCTCAACTCCCCCAGGCTTAAAAAGTGGTTCATCTCAGCTACTCCAGTTGACAAAGGCACTGAAACTGTTGAAAGGTTCAAAACATCCCTTGAGATTCTAGGCATGAAAAAATTTACATGTAGGTAGAAAATTACCGAGGAAAAAACGTTCCTATTTGGTGGTGGTGGGCAGGTGAGGTGGGGAGGTGAGAGGGGAGGAGAGGTGTGGTAAAGAAACAGCCATAGAAGAGAAGGAGACCTCTTGGGAGATAGGAAAAAAAGTATTTGGCCTGGAGAGAGATGCTTTCCCAAGGCTGTGTGGGTGGTGGAGCTGCAGGCTCTAGCTCACAGCTACAACAGACAGACAGACAGACCAGAGTCAAAGAGCCACTGAGCAGAGAACCGGACTGATCTTGTGTGGGAACTGTGAGGGCCCTGCGGGCATCCAGCGTCCTCAGGAAAAGTCACAATGCTTCCCACGTATGCTCAGCCCCAACGCTGACTTGCAAGGCTGAGCAGGGAATGGAAGCCCTGGAGGTGAAGGTTTGGTCCTGTCTCTCTTCAGGGAGCAGTGACACTCCTGGCACACCTAGGGGTCCTAGTGGCCAGAGATACATGTGTGGTGCGAGGCAGCTGTAGGAAAAGCTGCTCCTTTCTGTTACTCCTGGACAGTCTAAGCTCAGCTTTCTACCCTCCTCTTCCCTACTCAGAGCTCCTCTAGGGCTCCCCACCACGATCATCTGGTACCAAGAGGACACTCCAGCCTTCTCAGGAATGCCCTGCAGGGCCTTCTCCCAAGCCCAGCCTCTGCTCGGGTTACAAGTATTTTGTGGCCTCCACAGCTCGCTGAGTATCTTCTGCAGTGGTGTGCCAAGGCCACCTGGAGAGGCAGGAAGACACAAGACAGAATCCCCTCCACACTCCATGGATGGAAAGTTAGGCTAATAAGGCTGCTCCTTCTGGAAGCCCTAGGGACTGTCTGAGAGGGAGAGTCAGACCCTTGAGGAACCAGGGGTACATGGCTCCAGCTAGGATCTGCTGCCCACAGCATACACGAATACCCATAGGAGATAACTTGGCCCCAAAGTTTGATAGACAGATAAGGCACCTGCCCCTGGCAGATTCCCCAAAATGTCAGTCTCTGCCCTACCTCGGGTTGAACCTCAGCTGATGCGCTATTTTAAGCTCCTCAGCACAGACAGGGACTTGCTGAACTCATCTCTGTTACTCAAGTTGAGCTCTTCGTCTGCTTTCCTCGGGGGGAAAGCGATCTAGGCCGTGTGGGGTCGAGAATCACGGTACCTCCGCAGAGAAGGAGCGTGGCAAGGAGGTGAGAGAAAGCTGTGCTTTCTCACTAACCTGCTACACTTCCAACATAAAACTTGAAGTGGAGATAGATGAACCATCTTCTTAATAATTAGGAACTTCACCGTAGGCAAATTCACGATCAGGGTAGAGTCGCTGGTGGGGTGGACTGGCCCAAGTGATTTTGCCTAATGGGACAAGGCTGTACGTGCAAAAAGGAAGAAGTCAGGAGTGGGTCTTTGGCCGCAGAGACCTTTAGAAAACATATGAGCTACATGCTAAGGAACAAGTTCCCCCGTGGCTCCCTCTGCTTGCCCTCCTACCCCTGTTCTCACGTCCTCCTTCCTCACAACAAGAAACTGCTCCAGGCTTGGACCGCAGTAGCTGGCTGGGCTGCCTAATTGGTCTCTATGTGCCTCTGCACAACCCAGCCACCGGTCACCATGAGTTTGACAGATCCATGGGCTTAGCAGCTGGAAAGGAAACACACAAGAAGACGGTTCCTTGCCCATCAGGATAGTAGTCTATCTTTCCAGAAAATATAGACAGTAACTAGAATCAGAAAGGATATTTTTCCCCTGCCCTACTTTATAGTTTCTGCATAGGCATGCAAATGTGCAGAGAAGAAAATGTATTGGATTGACACACCGTGTGAACCACACAACCTCCCAGGCTTCCCTCAAGCCAGGTTCGGTAACATCATTTCTCAGGCTGTGCTAAGATAAAGTGGCTGCTGGACCCTCACTACTTTTTGCCTGCAAGTCTCTGCCATCCACCATTCTCCCCATCCTGACTCACTGAGCACTAGAAGTTCTAGGTGGTCACCCCAGAATACTGTGAAAGGCCCCAGTGCCCACCCAGAGGAACGGCATAGAGAGTGGAGGCGTTCCTTGGAAACACAGCATGAGGAGCAGCCTCGAGTCCCTCCACATGTGCTGTCTACTTTCCATCAAAGGGTGTAGCATCCTTCCACCCTTCCAAGATCTCCACTTTTGTATTAGCATCCCTTCACTTCCCACGCAGCTCCCTGCAGGTCCTGGGCAGGGTGGTTTGGCTTATCCATAAGCCAAGGGCAAAGAATTCAGGGAGTATAAATTCAAAGTCTTGAGACCAGGGCTTCTTTTGCCTTCCCAGAGAACTGAGCCAAGCCAGGCTGTGGGGTCAAAGGACCCAGGGTTTTCCCCCTCTTTCGCCACTTGCCACGGTTCACTCTCCACGATGCCACCAGAATGTGGCTGCCTGTGCTTCTGAAATCTCAAAATGAGAGAACCCTATGGTCCCCCTTTTTTACACCCTCCAATGAGTTTGTAATAAGTGGTTTACATGTAAAGTCCAGTCAGGTTCACAATAGCTGGAGATTAGGAACATACACAAAACCCTGGAGGAGCTGGGCAGGGAGAATGGAAAGAAACAACTTTCATTTACATATTTGTCCCCACAAGCCCTCCCAGGACAACCAGAGGAGGTGACTGACAAGGAACATGGACACTGGAGCTCCCCCCAAAAGAGAAAAGTTCCAATTAGCCCAAAGAAGCAAGAGCCTGTTCCCAGAGTCCCAATTAAATCAGAACCAATCAATGCTTGCTCCGGTTCCTGCCGTTCTGCTCAGGAAATAATGAGAAAAATGAGAGGGCCCCAGCCAGCAAGTACAGTGTGGCAGTCCTTTGAAGCCCAGAGAAATCACAGTGCAAGGCTGTAAGCGTGCCTGGCAGCTGCTGCACCTGTGCCTTTAAGAACTCAGAGCCTGATGTCTTGGTCCCCACTCAGACCCTGAAGATATGCCAAAGAGAGTGCTCCTGCCCCACCCCCACCCACCCCTCACTACCCACCAATGGGACAAAGAGCGGTTCTGTGGGACCAGACCAGGATGGTTTTAAAACTGTCTGCCTTGATTCATCACTGAACCTGGCCCTCTCTCCCCTCTGTTTCCACGCCATCCATCATGGGTACCAGAACCAAGAAATCCAGTAAAGACACAAAGGCGCAGCTCTGTGCTCCCAGCAGGCCTCCGAAAGACTGTGTGAAGGCCCCAGCCCATGCAATTAGCTGAGTCCATGGGATCGCGTGCTGATGGGCATTAGCTAACCCGTGCCAGGCACTTCACAGGCAGGTGTTTGGGGAGCAAAGTTGTTGAGGGGGAGGTAAACAGAAGCTGGCCTGGTACTCAGGCAGGGTGGGGGTGGCAACAGAGAAGCCAGCTGTCAAGAGGCTCATGATGGAGATAAAACAAATTTAGCCTCCAAACTGCAAAAGACTGGGGGTCACCCTAGCGATTTGGTGTGGTCAAGCTTGTCATCTCCAAGCTACGACGGGGAGCCTTGCTTGTAACCGAATCACAAGCAAGATTCAAAATTGGAAAGTCGTCTCTTCTTCATCCCTAGATTCACCTCTATTCAGCTCCTGTGATTTACACAAGACTGAATCTGTGGGACTTGCAGAACCTTCTATTCACTTCCAGGTCAGACTGAACATCGAGCCTGTTCTGAGTACTTACTGTCACATGTTGAACGTGGGCTCAGCAGGGTTTGGAGAGCTACTGTGAGCCCATGATACCCTGACACCCCGAAACTGCAAAGTTTGCATCAGTCTTTTATTCCGAAGCAAAAGGTAACACCACATATGGAACATTCCCACTCACACCCCGGTAGCTTCATCTCCTTCCAGGGCCTGGCATTGAGCCCCTGGAGAAAGACAGCCAAGCCAGAGGGCTTTGTGTTAATGAGCTACATGGGTTCAGTACCAAGTTCAATGCTGTGGGAGCTGGACTGAAATGAACTAAAATATTTTCCAAATTCAGTCACTTCTCAATTACCCTTGAGTGAATTATCCATGACAACCCAAATGCTCCATGCCCCCCCCCACGGAGCTTGACATTGATGCAGAATGCATGCAAGAGAGAGAGAGAGAGAAAGTGTGTGTGTGTGTGTGTGTGTGTGTGTGTGTGTGTGTGTGTAGAGAAAGAAACAGAGGTAGAAAGAAGACGTGTATGTTTCCAAACTAAATAGAAACAAGTGATGATTGAATTAGTTTTCCATTGCTGTGAACTTTTCCCATCTCTCCCACGAAGTGTGCACACACCAATCTTATTGACAACAACTGGAACATCAATCATCAGACTTAGTGTTGATGAAGGTTTCTCCAGCACTCTGTAAGTCATGAAGCAACAGCCCACTCCCCTTCTCCCTCTTTGCTTGGATGATCCAGAGCCAGAGGGAGGAAAATCTTAGGAACTTGGCCCTCCCAGGCAGCCAGGAAGCAGACACGCACTACCCCCAGCTTACCCTTGCAGACCATGCTGTTCTCAGGCTCGTAACCAGGCTTGCAGGTGCAGCGCCCAATAGGCACCATCCACTCCCCGTCCCCGTTGCAGTAGAGTTTGATGGGCACATCCACTTCCTCGGCGTTGGGGATGCATGTGCCCCGGGCAATCACCAAAGACGTGCTCTCTGCTCCCGTCATGGTTTCTGGGAACACGGCAAAATTTTGCACAATGCTGGGACACTTTTTGAAGAAGACACGGACAGAAAGGAGGGACATACAGGCTCCATAGTCCTGGAAAGCGAGGTAAAAACCATTCCGAGTAAGCGGTCCAAAACTCCTGACTTCCGTATTCACCTTCATCAACCTTCCCCCAAAGTCCACCTGGGAGAAGCTCTCGTCCGCAGCAATGGTGTCCACTTTGAGGTAGGGGGCTTCAGACCAGAAGGCGGATTTCTTGGTGGCAATGACAGAGTCGGTCTCGTAGTAATACAAGTTGAAGGTCTCCTTGCAGGAGCCCGGGACGTTGGGGAGGCTGCTGCAGTCCCTCACGGTGAAGCGCATCTCCGTGTAGATGCGATGGGCGCCTCGCCGGTTGATGAAGGTGGTGAGCAGCCAGTTGTTCTGGTTGGGCTCGAAGACGTTGCATACCTGATAGGTGCGGATGGTGTTCAGGTTCTCGTCGTAGCCGCTGACTTCTTCCCACTGTCCCAAACAGGCCATAGGCACACACATGCGAAAACAGAAAGTAGAAAGTGAGAAGACAAAAAAAGTAGGGAGGGGGCAAGGCAGAGGAGAATCCAAGGGCCACAAAGAAATGAACTCATCTAGACACACCTTCTTTTTTTTTTGGTTTTTCGAGATAGGGTCTCACCACTCCAGCCCAAGCTGACCTGGAATTAACTTTTGTAGTTTCAGGGTGGCCTCGAACTCATGGCGATCCTCCTACCTCTACCTCCAGAGTGCTGGGATTAAAGGGGTGCACCACTATGCCCAGCTATGCCTTCATTTTAAAGATCTCCTTATAAGTGGTTATAGTTCTCTCAAGCTCATGCCAAAATATAACAGACTTTGTTCTAGAAAACATGCCCTCCGCCCCCCATCAAACTCACAAGTGTCCTGTTGTGCCTATGGCTCACTGAATTCAGAGAAACAACCCCCAGCATTCAGCACTGTGCACAGGCAGGGACTTCCTCTCCTCACTGCCACACCCCCTACTCTGTGGGTTAAAGATTCAGTTACAGGCCATTTCCACTATGGAAATTCCCATCTGTGAACCTAATTTCATTATTGTGGTAAAACTCGTTGCTTTTCAGGAATAGAGAGATATACCAGTGGTCGAAGTGCTTGCCTCACGAGCACGGGGACCTGAGTTCAATACCCAGTATCCATGTAAAATGCAGAGAATTGCAGCATGCATCTAGAATCCCAGCACTGGGGTGGCAGAGACAGGAAGATCTCTGGAGCTTATTGGCCAGCCAGTCTAGAGTAACTGGTGACACCCCCCCCCCACCAAGGACAATGAGAGACCTTATCTCAAATAGAGATGGAAAGGAGGTCATTCTCTGGCTTCTACATACATGTGTACACACAGGCAACTGAACAAACACACATGCATACATAACATACACACAGATTTTCAGAGTTTATTCATAAACAGACTATCGGAAACTTTATTTTTAGAATATCGATCTCTTTGACAGAGTTTGATTGTGAAAATGCTAAGAGAGACACTTAATGAGGCAAATTGAGCGCCATCCTGTGTGAATTTCAAGCAAAGACGTGATAGAAGAGAAATGCTGGAGATTGGTAACTAGAGAGGAAGGAAAGAATCTTAGACAACCACGATTCATACTGGAAAAGACCATGCATTCTTAACATGCCTATATGTTAGAAGACGAGAGGGAAAAACACATTGCACGTGTCCCTCAATAGTCCCCAAAACTAGGGATATATGGATGAGAAGACACCATACAATTCCCCCCACTGCACATGGCTGTAAGAGATGGGCTAAAAGGCAGTGCTTTGAGCATCCTAAGAATTTCTAGAAAGTTACTTCCACAACAGTCAACAGGAAGGTGTCTGTAAAGATAGAAGTCAAAGAAGAGTTTCTGGAACCTTCTTTCTTCCTAATGCTACTAAAAAATCAGTGGACGAATTTCCTGCCTGTCTCTGGGGTCTGATCTCAATAACTGAGGATAATTTCAGGAATAAAGTTCAAGTTGTACCTGCCTGCCTTAAATAAATAAGGGAGAAAGGAAATTAAATTTACCCAAGTGAAGAGAGAAAGACCCATGATTATTTGGCAGTTTTCATCAAGGTAACCAAATCATACTCATTTCTTTAAATGTGCTAAGTGCTTATTTTCATGGTGTGGGATATATATATATATATATATATATTCATTATATCATTGAGTAGCAAGAAATCAAAAGGGTCCTTATGTCTTCAAGGGTGCAAAGTTCTGGAGGATCTGACCTGGGAAGGGAAATGGCATTGTGGGAGAGCTGGGAGGAGCCTGCCTGAACTGCAACTTAGGTATTCCAATGTGACTATAAGTGAGGCCGCATTGTAGGCCTGGTATAATATACAAATAGATATTAAATAACATATATTTAACATAGATTAGAATTCATTAACAGAGCTAAAAGCCAATTATGTATACACGGAAAACATACTGCAATGGCAGCTTCCTGCAAGGACTTAAGCCACCTGTGGAGGCAGAAGGACGGAGACAAGACTATCCTGCAAACTTGTTCCAGGGCACTGGAGCAAGGAGGCACAGTAGAAAGAGGGAGAAGAATCAAAGGGGAGACATCCAGAGAGTTGGTCTATATACCAGGCCTATCATGTGACTTCACTCATGGTCACCCTGGGGTCACCTGAGTTGCAGTCCAGGCAGGGTCTTCCCAGGTTTCCACAGTACCAATTTCCCTCTCAGCCCAAAGTGCTTGGTCAGCTCCTGCCAGAACTTTGCACCCTTGAAGACACAAGGGTCCTCCTGATTTCTTGCCTGCATGAAGTCTCAGCCACTCCATAAGCACCCAGCACTCCATCTACCACCTGACACACTCTTAACAGGCCCCAGCACCTCCACTTCCAAGGTCAAAGACAGTTTGCTTCTTAACCCCACAAGTGTTCCACCATCTCCAAAGCCTGCCCTCAAACTGCGCTTGACCTAGGATGCATTTCTGGTCTTTTTGCCTGAGTTACCACAGGTCTAGAAAACCTCGAGCTTCTAGCTCATGCTCTGAAGCCTGAACCGGATAGCCAGCTCACCTTGTCACATGCTCCATTATTCTCCATCTCTATACCCCTCCATACCCCACAGACTGTGAGAATGCAGGGACCCTGGGATGAGAAAGCGTATTCCTCAGGGCTAGGACCATAGAGCATTACCGACTGTGGCATCCCGCACACGACCAGAGCACAGGGCTGTGCACCCACCCAGATGTCCTTATTCCCGTGTCCTGTGATAGGGCTACCTGTCAAGGGCAAGCTTGACTCCACAGCTCACAGGGAGTACAAATAAATTCACACTGTCCAGCCTCACCTGGGCTTTGCTTAATTT
Source organism: Orientallactaga sibirica (assembly GCA_036365145.1). Classification (NCBI taxonomy): domain Eukaryota; kingdom Metazoa; phylum Chordata; class Mammalia; order Rodentia; family Dipodidae; genus Orientallactaga; species Orientallactaga sibirica. The sequence continues at coordinate 26,981,207 of JAEOAD010000009.1, read as the reverse complement.
CATATTGATCCTCTGGATGTAATGAACCACTTTTTCTTCCTCTCGAAGATTGGGTTACGTTCTATTGAAATGTGTTGGTTAAAGTTTTGTTCTGCTTGTCTGGTTTTTTTGGAACCAGAAAGCATATATAGAAGGGAAAACTTGCTGACTGTGTCCCCCAGTCAACTTTTCAGACCTCCCTCCCTTTCCAGAGCCATTCTGAACCATTTTCCCTGCTGACCTGATGTGACTTTCGGTAGAAGGACATCTTTCTTTGACTCGTCTGCACCAATTGTTTAAACTCAGCAGATCTCACGACTCATCGTGCCAGCGTGGACTCAGCATAAACATGGGACCACTTTTGTCAACGCACAGGTAAAGCACACGACCCCATTTAGGACAGAGGTCTAGTCCCAGCCAGTGTCTCTGACCACCCAACACTAATTCCAGCTGTGTCCTAAAGTAGCACAGGACCAAATAAGCCAGGCTTACCTCAGCTCTAAGACTGCAACCTCCAAATGTTGAGATAAATAAAATCAGAATTTCACTCTTGTGGAGCCGGGATATGGAGAACATTTATCTCAGAAAATGACACTGATTAGCATTCTAAGACCCATCAGAAGTAATTGTTTCAGACATTAACCTCACTGGGCCTCAGTTTTCTCATCTGTAAAATGAGGAATCATACTGGGTGACCCCGAGTTGTAAAAATCTACAGATCTAAGTGATTCTGTGACAGCTCCCCAGGGAGCTATCAAATCAAATTAGAGGGGCTAGAGCTGTATATTCAAAGGGAAAGAGGAAAAAAAAAAGACACGAAGAGAAAGGAAAAGAACTCCCTGTGGTTTGGGGAAAGGCTAAGACGGAGTCTTGCATTAATTTCTTCTCGCTTTTCCATTCTTCTCTTGTCAGCGGGTGTTACAGGGGGGTGGAAATGGCCGGGGAGATAAGTGATCAGATTGGGCTAGAGAAGAGACAAAGATCTTCCAAAACAAGTAGCAATTAGGATGGGGAGGGTCTCAAAGAAAGAGAAGGTTTGGGTTCATGGAAATGAGGATGGGGTGACATTCCCAGTAGGGAGGTACAAACATTGTTATTTGTTTGTGATACTTGGAATTGGTCTCATGTTTTATAATATGCCTCCCTCATTCATCGATGGGAACTGTTTACTAAATGCCAGCTTTATGCCAGGCACTCCATCAGCCACTGGGGACACAGCAATAGGAAGCTTAGAATCGTGAAAGGAACAGAAATTAGAAAATGACTATTAAAATGACTAAATAACTACAACTGTGTTGTCTGTGGTGGGGGAACATACTGGGATGCCAAAAAAGAAAAAGAAACAAAAAAAGGGGGGAAAACCAGATATACAGAAAAACGTTGGGAAAGAGCTCCAAGCAGATGGGATGTGTGAAGAGTAGTTAGCTTGGAGAAGTGTGTATCTCCTGGGGGCAGGAACAGGACTGAGCATCTGTGCCCGGAATGTGTAAGAATCAAAGCCCTGTGGTGAGAAAAAGCAAGCTGGGGTCATGAAGGGATGAGGCAGATGCCATGGAATGTCACAGAACCTGGAAGGAGCAGGAATGAGACTAAGCAGAAGGTGGAAGACTTTGGATAACAATATAAATGGAAACCATAAGCCACTAATGGGTTCTAGAAAGAAAAAGAAACAGGTGGTCAGAGCTTTTTTTTTTCTTTTGAAAGAATCTCAGGTATAAAGTTGGCACTGGCTAGAGGGCAGCTTGAGTGCAACAACTGGAAATAACTGAGTTCCCCCGTGCCTTTCCGTTAAAAGGGAGAAGTTATACCAATCTTGGACAGTGTACGCAATTAGATATCCAGTGTCCTGTCCAGGACCAATTTCTTTTACCCTGTGCCTGTACCACCTCCAGGCCCTGCCATGTCTTCTCACTGCTTGTCCCAAAGCAGTTTTCTAAAGGTCTGTTTGTTCTCGGTTCACTTCCCAGCCTCCACTACAGGCATGTGAGGTATTCCCTCCCATGTTTCTCCCTGGGACCATCATCCCCCAGTAAAAATTTGCATAAACCAGATCAGAGAAATATCAAAGAGATACAGTGCCAAGTCTTGGTAAGAAAGGGGCGGAGAGGATGCCACGACCCACACCTCTGAAGGGAGCGAACACTGGTGACATCTTTCAGAATACAACACAGTGGCTTCTCTCAATATTCAAAATATTCAACTCAAATCTAGGGGAAAACTGAATAATTTGTTTAAAGAAATTGTTGTTAATTGGGTAACTATCTGGGAAAAAAAATGGTAACTCATCTATACTTTATCCATTACTTCAGGATAAATTCCCAATGAATCAAAGACTTAAACGTTAAAAATGAAACCATGAAAACAGCAAAAAGAAACCATGAAAGCCGGGCGTGGTCGCACACACCTTTAATCTCAGCACTCGGGAGGCAGAGGTAGGAGGATCACCGAGAGTTCAAGGCCATCCTGAGATTACATAGTTAATTCCAGGTCAGCCTGGACCAGAGTGAGACTCTACCTTGCAAAACCAAAAAAAATAAAAATAAAAATAAACCATGGGGGCAAACTTCTCTATACCAACTGTGAAATAAAACACCACAGCTATAAATTGATAAATTCTACTAGATTAATTTTCTACAATTTTTAAATGACCGTGACGGAAATAATGATATACAAAGTAAAAGAAAAAATAATGACAAGGGAACCCTCTCAAAACTGATAGAACCCAGATGCAATCTCTTTAAGAGGCCCTGCTGCCCAAACTAGGCAACCTTCAATGATAACTTTGCTCTCTTATCTAGTGCCTTCCTCACTCATCCAACCTTCACCCTTGCTGAGCAAGAGCAGAACCGCCCCTTCCCTCAGGGACCTTGAAGGACCAGAGAGAGGTCCTCTTTATCTCCCTCCCTGCTCTCATCTGGCAGACCTAGGAGGTCCTGGCATGTAAGCTGGGTCCCAGGGCGTGGACCTCAGAAATATATAAAAGGAAGAAGTTCCCTTTGTTCTCTAGAACTGAGGCCTCCGCTTCAGAGCCTTGCCATGGTTTTCTAACGTATAGGAATGCCCCCAGCAAACCTTCCCCTTCAAAAGGACTTCATGGGCTGGGAAGATAGCACTATTATTAAGAGTGCTTGCTACTTAAACACGAGGCTTCATGCTCAAGACACCACTGAGTTTAACGCCCCCCACCCCCATAAAACGATGGGCATAGCCATGCACATGTGTAACCCCAGGGGTGGGAGCCCCAGAGATCAGAGAATTCCTGGGTCCTGCTGGCCAATGGCAGCTCCAGGGTTGAGGGAAAAAAAAAATCTCTTTGTCTTAAGAGAAAACAATGTTGAGTGATACAGAAGGGTGCTGAGAGTTCTCCTTCAACCACTGCATAAATGAACATGGCACAGACACTTGCACACACATGTGCATAATCCACACATAACACACTATAACACATACACTATACATACACACACACGTCCCAAAAGAAATAAATTGTCAAGATCTTCCTACCAAACCTGCCTTCAAGAATCTTTCTTTTGGCGCTTGGGAGATGGCTAAGTATTTACAGACACATACTTGCAAAACCAGCTGCCTGGGTTCAGTTCCCCAGCCACCCATATAAAGCTAATGGGCGTTCCTTTGCAGCAGCAAGAGACCCTGCCATAAACACACACACACACACACACACACACACACACACACACACACACACACACAGAGTCACTCACTCACTCACATTAATAAATTCTTTTTTTAAAAAAGAATCTTCTGTTTAAAATCTGACGCAAACCATTTGTGGGGCTGGGGAGATGGCCCAGTGAGTCGAGCATTCACTGCACAAGCATGGGTGCCTGACTTCAGATTCCCAGCACCCACATAAAATGCCAGGCAAATGTTGTGGTGGAGATTTTTAAATTTTTTTAATTTTTATTTTTGGAGAGAGACACAGAGAGAGACAGACAGAGAGATAGGGAGAGGGAGATAGATAGAGAATGGGCGCGCCAGCAGTCTCTCAGCTGCTGTGAACGAAATCCAGATGTGTGCGCCCCCTTGTGGTCAAGTGCAGCATTGCGCCCTTGCGTCACTTTGCATCTGGCTAAACATGGGACCTGGAGATTGGAACTGGGTTCTTAGGCTTAGCAGGCAGGCACCTTAACCGCTAAGCCATCTCTACAGCCCTCTGGTGGAGATTTTTAATCCCAGCACTGGGTAAGCAGAGACAGGTGGATTCCCTAGGGCTCCCTGGCTAACAAGTCTATCTGAATCAGTGAACTCTAGGCTCAATGACAGACCCTGTCTCAAAAACAAAACAAAACAAATCAAAACAAAACAAAACAAAACCAAAATGGAGCCTGACTGAGAAGGACACCTGACATCAGTCTCTGCACTCTACATATATGTAGGGACACACATGTGCACAAGAACCCACACATACACATGTATACTACCTATACAACCCCACATACACACACATGCAAAAAAAAAAAAAAAAAAAAAAACTCTTCTGAAGTTTATCCCAGATAAAGTATTGATTTCCCTTCATATATGAAGACAGCTTACATATCAACAATAATATATGAAAAGAGATGATGAATATCAACTAATCATTTCCTGGGACACAGCTCTCAGACAAATGAACAGATTCTAAAGGTCACTCACTCTTATAAAAATGGTAATGTGCCATATCTTGATACCATTTTTGGCCAAAAAAAAAAAATAGATGATTGAAAATGCTATGTTGCAGATGATGTGGGAGATAAGGATGTGACACACAGCTAGACAAAAGGTAAACAGGTACAACCTCAAAAAAAGAATCTTAGTTTTATTAAACTGCCAAGAACAGATACTGTACTTGATCTTAGCCAAATGGCCACAGAGAGATAAAATATGTTTTATCAAAAATGACAAGTGGGGCTGGAGAGATAGCTTAGCGGTTAAGCACTTGACTGTGAAGCCTAAGGACCCCAGTTCTAGGCTCAATTCCCCAGTACCCACGTAATCCAGATGCACCTGGTGGCTCATGTGTCTGGAGTTCATTTGCAGTGGCTAGAGGCCCTGGCATGCCCATTCTCTCCCTCTCTCTCTCTCTCTCTCACACACACACACTCTCTCTCTCTCCTCTTTCTCTGTCTCTAATAAGTAAATCAATAAAAAATAAAAATAAAAAACAATAAAAAGGGCTCATACTCCTTGACTCAGTAATTTCACTCAGAAAATATTTCCTCAGATGGATTTTCATGTTTGGATTTGGGGATGCACCCTTGTTATTAACAACCACCAACACTATCACCTTCTGGCCTTCATTTGTGTCCAGAGAACATGGTGGTAGCCAGGCCTCAAAGGATGATGGGCCTGGGGAAAAAATACAGTAGCCTCCCCAGAATCTGCCCTGAGGGGATCTCTGGAGCTTTGGGTAGTCGTGATAGCATGAAAAACCACTCCCTAAGACTGAAATGCTCACCGACCTTTAGTTCACTTCTTGACTTGTAAGGAACATTTCTATTCCACTACATGCCGATTTGACTGCAGTCTTCCACCCACTTCTCAGAGCTCTCCACTCTAGTACAGCACTGCGGATTTTGTAACTGTTCATAAACTGTTGAACTCATAAACAAAAATACAGTATTTCTGTGCAGAGGACTATTATATGAGATTAAAAGAAGATTGAATTACAGGTGCATACTGCATCACGGATGAACTCCTGCAACATTACATTACAGTGAAGAAGCTATGTGCCTCAGAAGGCAATGGACTATATGATACCATGCATTAATGTTCAGAAGACCCAAATCTACACACAGAAAAGTACATGACCATTAGCCTGGGCCTGGGAAGGAGAATGGGACTGACTGTACACATACATGAAAATGTTCTGAAATAAGATTATGGTGATTATAAATGTAAGTAATTAACTGTATTCTTACACAAGTATACCTATGGAATATGGATAACATGCCAGTATAGCTTCAAAGCCATCTTTGTCGCCTTGTTCAGAGGACACCTCAATACCCTTATGCTGGTGTGGCCTCTATGATCCACAAACAATAGTCCATGTCAACCTCATGTCTCTCTTCCCCCTGCCCCCGAAACCAAGGACACTCTACTCAACTCCTTACCCCTCTAAACCCCAGCTTTCCTAAACTGTGCGTCATAACCCCATGGGGGTTGCAGAAATGAATACGGGGATCGCAAAAGCCTCGGCAACAGTAAAAGGTTTCTGAAAATTCAATGACCCAAAATAATACAAAATCAAACGTGTAATGAATCCAAGGTGTTTCCAGCAGCGCATGCCTATGTTCTACCAGGCACTTTCACTGCAGCCTTGATTCTGAACACATAACATGTGGGCTCTACCCTACGTTCGCCTCACATCGCACAATACCAGTGAGCCCTGCCTAAATCATCTTGGCTCAGATTCAAAACAACTATATATTGCCAACTGCAGTATTTTTACTGTACATACAAAGTGTTCTGCTCTTTACAAAGACATAATGGCTTAATTCTAGAAAAGAAAGACTTTTTAATATGTTCCTTCTTTTATTCGTCAGCATGTATCAAATTAGTGTATCTTTGGATTATATGGTGTGGGAATGTTTGATTTAAAAAATGGCTGTTTGAGTTGCTGACTTGAGTTTCATAAAAGAATCATTAGATGAATTTTGGCTTGGGATTAGGACAGAATTTCCACCAATTTCTGAAATGACCTTAAATATACTACTGCTGCTTTGTCCTATGTACTTATGCGAAGTGGCATACTCAGCATTGAGAATCATAAAAGCAAAATATTGATCAACTCTGAAAAATGTTCAAGATGCTCTAAGTCTTGCTGCATCGAAGATTTAATTCCTTTTTCTCCCTGTATGTATGTATTGGTGTGCTTTCTCGGTGTGGTGTGGTGTGGTGTGCTTTCTCGGTGTGGTGTGCTTTCTCGGTGTGGTGTGCTTTCTCGGTGTGGTGTGGTATGGTACACACACATGTATGTGCACATACCCATGGCGGCTCTCTCTGAACCCAGGGCTACAGTTTTCATTTGCCACAGCACTTCTCTGGTCTTTGTTCCCCATAGGACTGGAGTTACAAGCATGCTCACACCAGGCTGTTTGCATGGGTGCTGGGGAATCAAATTTAGGGTAAATCAAGCCTCTCAGGCCCTCATGCTTGCACAGCAAGAATTCTTACCTCCTGAGCCATCTCCCCAGCCCCAAAGATTTCATTCTTTATGTAAAAATAAGCACATTTATCTCATCAGTATGCAAATCTGCTTTTGTCTTATTAAAAGATTAAATGAGGGCTGGAGAGATGGCTTAGTGGTTAAGGCGCCTGCCTGCTAAGCCTAAGAACCCGGTTCCAATCTCCAGGTCCCACGTTTAGCCATTTGCAGTGATGCAAAGGCACAATGCCAAACTTGACCACAAGGGGGTGCACACATCTGGAGTTTGTTCACAAGCACCTGAGAGGCTGCTGGCGCACCCATCTCTATCTGTCTCCCTCTCCCTCTCTGTCTGTCTCTCTCTGTGTCTCTCTCCAAAATAAAATAAAATAAAAAATAAAAGATAAAATGATATGTATTCTAAAAATCATCTCGTTATTATTTACTATCATAAGTATTTGATTTGTGTACCTATTCTATGTGTATTACATCCAGGGGCACACAGACATTTCTGGAGCAAAAAGCATTACAGCTGGGAAGTTTATGAAGCCCTGCTCTAAACTGAATGCCAAATATTTGTTCAATCAAGTTTGTTTGTGGATGAACAAATGACATGTAAACTGAGCAAAAGACATGTAGAGAAGGGAGGGATAAGTGGCCAAGAAAACGTGACTGTCACCAAGACTGAGGGTCTGGGGAGAACAAGGAGGGTAGTCCAAACACAGGATGCGACACTAGTCCCAGAACCCCATCCCAAGACTCCTTGATTTTCCAACCCGAAGGTCAGACAATATAGTCAGCCTGCTATAGTGTTCTCCCAGTCCAAACTGTGGGTTTCATCATCACAGCCTGCCATTTCTTGCCCAACAGTAGTTCTCCTACATGGCTTCTCTTGCATCCCCACAGTCACTGCACTAGGCAGGGCACTACAGCTTCCCTGGATGAATGGCCTGACTTGCCCTTTGGTCAGAAAATAGTGGCAACAGATAAGGCAAGAAGGCCCATGTCCTTTCCCATCTGGGCATGGAGGCCATGCCCATTTCTGCTCCCTGGTGTTGTTGCTGAAGTTCTGGCTGACGTTAATGTCCTTCATCTATTGCACACTTTGCCCATCAGAGCCAGAGAACAGCAGACATGGCTGGAAACCACTTCAGATGAACAAGATCCTCTGTTAACAAATGGGTAAGCTGAGGTACCTGGCAGACATTTGCAACAGATGGTCAGATGTCAGGAGGTAGATGTGTGGTGAGTTTCAGTTCTCTTTCCCTTCACTCCTTCCTTCATGGAATCTCAGGCCATGATAATGTCCTCCACTTATATCCAGCTATGATTCCCATGAATGCTTTTAGCATGGCTGAGTTTATGCCACACAACTTAACATTGATAATGCGCTGCCTTCAACCATTCTTTAATTGCTCTGTGTGTGTGTGTGTGTGTGTGTGTGTGTGTGTGTGTGTGTGAGAGAGAGAGAGAGAGAGAGAGAGAGAGAGAGACTTTGGTTTCTACTACTGAGCTGTGAGCTGCTTGAGGATAGGGAATTTTGTTTTGACTAGTTAACTAGTCATTTCAACAAGTAAAATAAGTCCATGCATTTAGCTTCCCAAGACTGGTGCTGTGCAACAGTGCTTTATCCAGTAATGTCTGAGTCCAGTGAAATCCACAGGTCTCTCGGAGGCTCTGTCCTTACTCCATTCTGCATCCTGGGTGACATCAGCCACATGCAAAGCTTTAGTCACCAAGGAGGGAACCAGCAACCTGCAATCTCCCCAGTGTCCCGGCCTTGATAACCTGCCGCCTGTAGGACACCTCCTGTAGATGCTTGTCATTCACCACCCTGCTCTCTTCAAGCCTCTGAGGATGGCACAGATGCCTAGCAAGATCTCTGGGCTCTTCCCTCTCTATTGTCATCCTATCTGCTTGTCATCCAGTGAATTAACCACCAAATCCTCTATCTCCTCTCTCTTCCATGGCTCTTCTCTCCAGTCCTCTCTTCTTCTCCCTCATTTATGACATCTCTCTCTTCTCCCAGCTACTGTCTTAGCTATTCTCCTTAACTCTTCTGTCCCTATGAATATTCTAAAATACAAACTCAACACCTTCGTGGGCCTGCCCAGAGAGAGCTAGGACTATGTTGAATCTTTCTATCATGTTCCCTCCCAGTGCCCAGTCCTCCAAAAAAAAAAAAAAAAAAAATGCTGAAAGCCTGAGACGATACGCGAAGCCTTTGCCGAGTGCTAACAGGTGAACCTGTCCCTGGGAGTACAAGAAACCAATCGGCCTTGCACAGCACACAGAATAGGAACAGCCTTTGAAAGGGCACAATTATTGATGCAAACAGACAATCTGTCCTTGAGATAAGCATAATAAAGAAAACAATGACACCCATTAGAAAGTACATGTTCAGGCTTTCAGACCATGACTTTGATGTATGGGAAAGACATCTCTGGTCCCCTCCCCCCAAGATCTAGATTTGTGAGACCTGCTTAGTGGAAGTCTGAGCTCATAGAGGTGTTGCTCCAAAGTGGCTCGGGTGCCTGTTGACATTTAAACAATGACTATTGACTGTTTGCAGTCTGCTTGATTGCCTCTCTCTCTCTCTCTCTCTCTCTCTGTGTGTGTGTGTGTGTGTGTGTGTGTGTGTATACATAAGGAGTACCATTAAAGTTCACTTATGTATATGAACTGCCACCAACTCTTTCCCCCTCCCAAGGCCATTATCTTTGGCTCTTCCCACCAAATCCATCGGCTCCCTTCTAGATCAGCCTCCAGAAATGGACACCTTCTTTATCCTGCAAGGGTGCTCTTCCGTGGACCTGTCTACAGATTGAAGGAGCTCAGGGGATGAAGCTTTCATGAGTCTTCCTCCATGCTGGGGTTGGTCTTTCTGGGATGCAACTGTACTTTGAGCCCCACTATGCTCCTACACCCTTTCACCCGTGCTCCTGTGAATAACTTTAATAAACTCATGAGCTGTCCAATCTAGACCAGAGCTTTTTTTTTTTTTTTTTTTTTTTTTTTTTCTGCAGTCCCTATGTGGAATGATTAGACAGATGTTTGTTCCCCTCTTCCCAGGAAAAGTCAAACAGGATTAAACTCTATGAGAGCTTGGAAGGAGATGGTTGGCAGCCTGTGAGTGAAGAGGTTGGAAAGGTGACCTCTGAGATCCGAGCGACACACCCCAGCCAGGATGAACATGCGTTCCTGTCACAGGGAACAGCAACCAATCCCCCAGAATGAGTGGCCTGCCAAGAAAACCAGGAAACTGGATTGGCTGCAAGAGTAAGGGACAGGAAGTGGAAAAGGAGATGAGGCTGGGAGGTGGCTAGGGGCAAGTGAACCCCACCTTGCCACTCATAGCCCTGTGACCACACAGGGCTTTCTGAGCTTCAGTTTCTTCGTCTGCAAAATATTATTTACCTTGCAGGGTGTGGTGAAGCCTGAAAGGTCATGGAAATAACTCATCTAGCACCACACTTGCAGCTAATTACCACTCACTGGGTACCAATTATTACCTTTACTAGTGTGCTCAGCATCGTCACGACCGTGGTAACGTCAGGGTCCACTTCTAGGTGAGTCAACGGGGTGTGGAAATCATCTCCATCATAGATAAATAAGGTTGCCCTGTGGTCAGCGGAATTCAGGAACATAAGGGCCAAATTCCCTCCCCTCACAGATCCAGAAGGGCCAGCAGCCCTTCCCCTCTGTGAATCTCCTAAACTTCCACTAGTCCTGTTTCAGCATGGACTCTCTTCTTTTAACCAATCAATTGCTGGACCCCTGTGGGCCAACAGCTCCGAACACAGGAGACAAAACTGCACACCGCCCTCAGGCATTGGGCCCATTATGTGTTGTGTATTTGGGTATCAACCACTGATCGGGAGAGACACTGTATCACAAGCAGCCGCTACCACTGTGCCCTGTGGAATCGTAATGGAAATTTGCTGGCCTTGCCCAATCAGGAGAGATGGCTGCCCTTATGAATAAGAAGCTTTCCAGAGCTCAGGCAGCATTCAACTTCACACAGCCCGCAGGAGGCCAAAGATACTTTAGCATAGCAGATGGCTCAGAGCTGGGCCCAGAACGACCACTATCCAGCTTTTCCACCAATCGGCATGGACTTCAAGAAAGAAACTCCCTTGTAGACCATAGGCTAAGCCTGAAAGAGCTAGGGAGATTAGACAAGCTAGAGAGCTAATGAAAATGTAAAAGGCGGTCCTCGGGGCATAAACTCCTACATACCCAGAGGGACCTATCATTTAGCACACCAACCAACCAAGGCAACATTTCCCCCAGTAGCTCCCTGGGTGCCCGAGGATCAGCTCACCTCCCAATATGCCCAATTTACTTCCCAGATGTTCTGGGCTGGGAGGACATGAATGTCCCCCTCATTCATAACCACAGCCCATGTGGTGTGCTAAAACGATGGGTGGCTGACTCAGTGGGAGCATTGCCTCTGAAAGCCCAGAACCTTGAAAGGACTTCCATGTCGCCACAATACAAAACAAGAATGCTCTGAACCACAGATTCACGGCAAGGACACACTCCTCGGGATGCATTAGAGCAAAGGAATGGAGGAGGATGTAATTAGAATATGAAAAAAAAAAAAAAACATACCTACAATGATTCCCAGAGCAGACTCTTTGTAAAAGCAAAGCTCCACAAACCTGTCTGGAAACTTGGATGATGGACAGATGCAGGAGGCGGGGAAGAGGGACTCATATGAGCCCACCTGATCCCCAAAGGGGACCATTTGTATGCTTAGCAAGCAAGGCTTGGGGTTAAGGGGCGCTGCCATAGTCCTGTCTGACTCGGACCTGATCATGGTAAGGTTAGCACAGGGTGAAGCTCACAGGCTCTGGACTCAGCCAAACCCAGTTGGGTGACCTCTCTTTAACCTGTTACCCTTCTACAACTCAGGGGCGCTTAACCTTGCTTACTTCATGAGGTGGTTGTGAGAACTAGGCATGATTTAAAACCATGAGGTACTTAAATCCAAGGTAGAATGCCCAGTGGGTCCTAGCACTCTGCTTTTTTATATATTTAATTTAATTTATTTGAGAGAAAGAGGCAGAGAGAGAGAGAATAGGCGTGCCAGGGCATCCAGCCACTGTAAATGAACTCCAGATGCATGTATCCCTTGTACAACTGGCTTAAGTGGGTCCTGGAGAATTGAACCACAGTCCTCTGGCTTTGCAGGCAAACGCCTTAACTGCTAAGCCATCTCTCCAGCCTGGGGTCCTAGCACTCTGGAGACACCTGCTTAGCTTCTTGCTCCCAGCTTGCCCTCAATAATAGATGTGATCTAAAGCTGCCATCTCTCCTGTCTGTCTAGTTGTCTGTCCTTGCACTTCCACCTTCAGTACTCACGGGGGCCTATGTGTGAACATGCATGTGCAACAGTGGAGGTGTTGACCATGTCTTCTCCTTAAGCATGTCCACCCCTTAAAGGCCAAATAAGCCCTGGTCAGTTCTGTCCTATATGAGCAAGAGGGAGCTCCCCTCAGAGCTGATACCCCATGGCTAAGGGAGGCACACTACTAGAAGCTTCTAAGGACCCAATGATACACATCTCCTGGCAGCCTGACACATTTCATACCCCTACGATCTGCCAGCCCACCATGGGGAACATTAACATTGCAGGCTTGTGCCTCAGGAGGGGTTTCTGGCCCACAACCCCCAGGCCACTATAACCTCCACCAGGCGGCAACATGGAGTACCAGGCCCTTCCTGGAGTGGGGTCCTTAGCCATTATGACAGCTGCTGCTGCTGTTGACACTGCAACAGTGACAAATTCATCCTTCTGACAGGATCCCTTTAAATAATTCACAGGGAGTTGGGGATTAAGACACTGTTTCTCTCTGTCTCTGTTGAGATTTAAAATAACCTCCAGCTGGGGTATTTAAAGAGAATATAATGGGCTGGCCCTTTTGGGTCTACCCTCCCCCTTTTCTCCTCTTTCCCATTTTCCAAACTCATCCCCCCACCCCAACCCACCAGCCAGCCCTATAACAAGGAGGTCCAGAAAACAAGAAAGAAAAAAAAAAAATAGGAGGGGGAACCAGTGCTTGGCTGGTCACTATGGCAACGGCGGCAGGGTATTCAGCTACCATTATCCCAGTGCCTCACACATGTGATTATCTTAAGCTGTCGATTGAATGTGGTTCTCACTGCTGCCCAACAAGGCCTTGTTCGACAAGGCAGGGGCGGGAGCTCTTAGCTGCCATGCCCCGGCTGTCTAATACAGCTCTGCTCGGCCCTGGCTCCATCGATGGAAGGGCACAGAGTTATCCCTAGAGAGACTGGTGGCATTTCCCTTCAGCTCGGCGGTGGCGGTGGTGGTGGCGGTGGTGGTGGTGGGTTCTGTTCAGAATGCACAGCAGAGGCCAACCCAAAGCTGAGACGTGACACGGGGCTGCAGGTGAGGGAAAGCGGACTTCAGGGAACATGTGCCATGTTGGCCGTGGCCAGACTGGAGACGAGAGAACCAGCCATGGGAGGAGGGAGGGCCTAAACCTTCCTGGGAGGAGTTCTTGGCTTCGTTTCCATTCTCAGGGTGCAAGAGAACTAAATCTGGCCTGGGAAGGATGTCCCTCCCCCCCGTTCCAGGCTGCCTTCCCTCCTCCCAGCAATTAGACGGGAATGCGGCCATTGTGTATAACTACTTCAGACGACTGACTGCTTCCCTGACACTGAAGCTTCTGGAAGCCTCTGGCATCCACTGAGAAGGATCTCATGCCTCTGGCTTGCTTCCTGGATGTGCATTTGGACCATTTCTGGACTAGGATTTCTGGGTCCGCGAACCTCCCTTGAATGACAAGATCACCCATTAGTCCCTGCTCGACCTTCTCAGGTCTTCCTAATGTCACTTTAAAAAGTCGCCTCCCAGATGAAGACCATTGCTGCACCATGCGGAGTGGACATTATTGTCACCTAGGACTTGCATTTGGCCGCTTCTGAATAGTTGAGATCAGTTTGGTCTTTCTTACGCCCGCACCTCGGAGACAGCTCCTTGAAAACTTGTTGAGGCAGTTGAGGGGTAACAGGGCTTGTGAAAGTAAAAGCAAGAAATGTTCTAGAGCGTATCGATGGGGGGGGGCGTCTGGTTCTTCCTTATCTCTTTTTCCCTAAAGAAGTCCTCGAAGCATCCACCTTGCTTGGAGGCCAGAAATGTCAGAAGATTCCTGGAAGATCACCCCCTTCGGAGAAGGACAATTCCCCTTCCTAGGAATGCTGGAAACCCAGCAGCACCTGGACACCTGAAGACTAGACTGACCTGCTCAGTCTACGTCCAGTAAATTCCAGTAAAAGACCCCAATCAGACTTGCCAGGCAGACTTTGCCATATCCTGGAAGCCCCTCATAGCTCTGAGCAGTTCTTCCTTCTTTCTTTAAGTTCTATGATAAGATCTTTCTAAACTTCACCTCTACTGTCAGCGGGTTTCACTCACCAAAATTCCCAAGACAAGAACCTGGAGGCCACTGACTCCGTGTGGCCATGAATGTCTGGTACCCTAAACTCCCGAGTTACAGCCCAACCATGAGCTGAGAAAAAGCTCTACACACCCGGGATTCCCATGACTGTTAGCCACACACATCACCTCCAGTACTGTCTCACCTCCCTGGGTTCAATTCTGCAGAATTGTTTGCACCTAAATGTTAACACAAGCCACTATCACTGGCCATGTTGGTTTCAAAGCACAGCTCTCAAAAGCAAGTTTCAAGCCGGGCATGGTGGCGCACACCTTTAATCCCAGCACTCGGGAGGCAGAGGTAGGAGGATCGCTGTGAGTTCAAGGCCACCCTGAGACTACATAGTTAATTCCAGGTCAGCCTGGACCAGAGTGAGACCCTACCTTGCAAAACCAAAAAAAAAAAAAACAAGTCTTGGGCTGGAGAGATGGCTTAGCAGTTAAGGCGCCTGCCTGCTAAGCCTAAGAATGCTGGTTCCAATCTCCAGGTCCCACATTTAGCCAGATGCAAAGTGACGCAAGGGCGCAATGCCACACTTGCCCACAAGGGGGCGCATGCATCTGGATTTTGTTCACAGCAGCTGAGAGACTGCTGGCGCGCCCATCTCTATCTATCTCCCTCTCCCTCTCCCTCTGTCTGTCTCTCTCTGTGTCTATCTCCAAAAATTAAAAAAAAAAAAAAATTTAAAAAAAGCAAGTCTGAAACTCGGCCCCAGCATCTTTCAGGTGGGATACTCTTCCATCCTTCATGACAACAAGATATGGGGTGGGCTCGCTGTCCACATCATGATGCATGGAGCCCAGTGGAGATGAGGGTAAAGGAGTTTGTTCAGCAGCATTAACATGGACGCCACCGGAGGGACTAAGCAGCTCACTGGGGTCTCCTGACAGCTCTCCCCTTCCAGGAGACCTCACTTCCTGGGTGTCTGCCAAGGCCTAGGAGGTGAGATCTGGCCATTCCGGGACCCTCTGCCAGGAGCTCACCATCTGCAGGGATCACTTCTGTCTTCTGGATTTCTGGCCTGGGCTCATTTGGTCTCTGAGTAAGGCTCTCTGCTTCATAAATCACCCACTCAAGCGCCACTACAGAACTTGCTTTCAAAAAAAAAAAAAAAAAAAAAAAGGACTGGAGAACTGGCTTAGCAGTTAAGGCGCATGCCTGCAAAGCCTAAGGACCCTGGTTCGCTTCTCCTGGTCCCACGTAAGCCAGATGCACATGGTGGTGCATGTGTCTGGAGTTCGTTTGCAGTGGCTAGAGGCCCTGGCATGCCCATTCTCACTCTCTCTCCCTCTCTCTGTCTCTAATAAGTAAGTAAATAAATAATTTTAAAAGTCTTAAAAAAAAATTAGGGAGTGGGGAGATGGCTGAGTGAGTAAAGGGCTTGTCACTCAAGCATGAGGACCTAAGTGGAGATCCTCAACACCCATGTAAACGCTGTGTGTGGTTGGGTGTGGTGGTGTGCCCCTGTAACCTCAGTGCCAGGAAGACAGATACAGTCGGATCCTTAGGGTTTGCTGACTATCTAGTCTAGCTAAATCGGTATTCAGTGACAGACATTGTCTCAAGAAATTAAGGTGGACCGCAATTAAGGAAGACACCTGACACTAATATCTGGCTTGTTAACACAGGTATGTATGCACACCCTTGCATCCACACATATGAACATGCATAGACACCTGTACACATCACATATACACACCAAAAAAATGAATGACGCATCTCTTATTTACTGCATGCATTTCTCTCTGGCCCGTGGCTTGAAAAAATCTATCCTTTCCTTAGTAGAATATTGGGAAATATTGACCTCTCCCATTGTCCCACCCTCCCTGTGGCTTCTCTACAGTCTCTGAAATGCCTTCTGCACACTCTTCTATCCACAGACAGTGGTACAAAGTAATCTTTGTGGGGAGATAGGCCTGGGGTCAGTTCTGGTAACAGCCCTATGCATGCAGTTCTGTGACTTTGGATAATGGCTCTGAGCTTTAGGGACTGCTCTGAGAAGTGGGAGAAATGCCACTTGCCTTCAGACTTCTGGTAAGAATTAGTGAAGTGATCCAAATAATCCCTAATACCTGGGACACAGTCATTGTTTAATTGACGGTGACGAGACATAGTCGGAGAGTTAAGAGTAACGCTGCTATTTAATAACAAGGTGTGCCCTCTGCTCTTCATACAAGAAACACAACCTCACAGCAATGCTGGAACATTGATCTTATATCAAAGGAAGGCCTTCTGAGGCCCTCTGTTAATCAGTTCCCACCCTAATCCCGTGCAAGTTGTATCTCCACA
The DNA here is from genome assembly GCA_036365145.1 of Orientallactaga sibirica. NCBI lineage: Eukaryota > Metazoa > Chordata > Mammalia > Rodentia > Dipodidae > Orientallactaga > Orientallactaga sibirica. The sequence continues at coordinate 26,964,326 of JAEOAD010000009.1, read as the reverse complement.
AGAGTCAATGCTGCCACTAGAACCAGTCAGGACAAGTAATACTGCATTGAGCTTTATAGCTTACAGAAAAAGGTAAACACAACTTAATCTTCCCAGTCACTCTGTAAATAAGCTGTTGTGTTACCCATCTTATAAATGCACAATATGAGCCCGGAGGGGCTAAAGAATTTTAGCAGAAAATGGAAATAATGCCGGATCATCAGATTCCAAGTCCTGGGCTTGTTCCTTCATAAATGCAGTACATTTAAGTTCAAATGATTCTATCATTTTGGCAGCAATAGAAGTAAGGCTTCATCAGAGAGCTACCCTGTTTCTGAAAACACTGCCTTCATCCTCGCTGAACCCAGGCACAGAGTCCTCACCTCCATCCTTCACCCAGGCTTGCGGTGCTACGAGCTCAGGCTGGTGGACCTGACTCACATCTGCTCTATCCTAGTACCCCTGTCAGAAGCCTGTTTCCTCCGACTGTCCTGAAAGCCCCTTGCCCTTCAACTTGAGAAGTCACATACTACCTGCAGAAAGGTTTCAGAGTTAAGGTAAGGGACGTGGTAGGTGAGGTCTTTCCCAGGAAGTTGGGGAAAAGGACCCCTGGATATCTGAGCAAAGAAGGTTAAGCCCATCAGGGTGCAAGCAAGTCGCGTCTGGCCGCGAAGATGGACACTTTCTGTCTGCCTGTTTGCTTCCAGCCATCCTGGGGACTCACCTCAGGGGACTATTCCTTCTGGGACCACAACTTTCCCAGAAAGGGAGTGATGGGCTTGGGTAAGTTCTGGAATTTTGCACAGACCTTCTTTGCTGATGAATGAGTCTGTGGGGCATTTCTCAAAGCAAGAAAAGAAATCTTCTAGGCATCAAGGTTTTGTTAAACAACTATAACTCCCAGGATTCAAGTAAACTAGGAAAACAGAACTCTCTTTTTCTCTTTCTCTGTCTCCTCCATAAGGCACATGTTTGTACACACACACACACACACACACACACACACACCCCTGTAAATCATTGGTCCAACTCTCTTCCCCGTGTGAATTCATCCAGTGCTCCTTCTCCCTTCGCCTTGTCGTGTCTCTTGACCTCTTCCTTGGAAAGCAGGCTCTGAAATTCCTGGACGGCCTTCATCTCCTGGAGGAGGCCCCATCTCATGGCTCTGGTCCTGAGCCCCCCATGCTTTTGTCTATCACTGTGTCTGTCAAGCAGGTGATTTTAAACTTCCATTCCTAAAAGACGCATATTATATAAAAAATGTTTTAAGTGCCTCGGGGTGTTTTGCTCCTCATTGCCTCATAAAAGTGACATTAATAGCCAGGGAAGAGCTCTGCTGAGTGCAATTAGGGAGGATGTTTCAGGTATGAAAGCTGTTTTGAGCCTGCTAATGTTTCCTAATTACAGGCCTTTTGGTAGAGAGAGAAAAAGATAAAGAGTGGGTGGGAGGCCTAGGGTGGGGAGCTCTGACTTAGCTGTGTGGTTTACCTGGAGAAGAAAGGGGGAGGAAAGGGGCGGAGGGAGGGATCTGAAGGTCAGAGGCCACCAGCAGGGGGGCCAGCTTCTCTCTGCTGAGAAAGCCACACTAATTCCTAGGTGACAGCTCCAGGAAGAATTCTAGGCATGGCTAATGCTGTAAGGAGAAAAAAAAAAAATGTTTTTTTTTTGTTTTTTTACGACTGAGCCTGAATTCAAGGAACTCACAGAGATTCAACTTGGGCCTGCCAGAATCCAACTCTGTATTCTCCATGTGGCACATTTCATAGGTTGTCCCTCTCGAGGGCCCGCCTACAGGAGGTTTAAGGGAAGCACTGGCACTTTTTAGTCACGTGACCTTAGATAATTCACCAGTTGTTCTTGTCTGTAAAATGAGTCTGTGACGATCAGCACTTGCCTCCATATACGTCACGTTCATGATATATAGAGGGAGATGTCTTCCTTCTTGTTATTAGGCATCCATTCACCTTTCTGAAAACTATGTCCTAGCTCGCTCTCTCTCTCTCTCTCTGAAGACTTACTTCCTCCCGCCCTTAAGGCCCAGGGCTTCATGTGGGCCAACTCAACACAGTATTCTGCACTTTCTGGCTACAGGAATTGGTTCAGAGTGGGCCCAGGATTCAAGCCAGGCCACTCAGGCCTGAACAGAATGAAATCTAGGGCTGCTATTGAAGGATCAATAGCAGATGTTTGTTCTTCCCCCAGTGTCTGGATAGAAGAGGCTAAAGGCCTGGAGCTCTCAGTCATCTTTGACCAAGAGGAGCCCTAGCTTGGGGCCAATAGCATGGGAGCAAAGGGAAGAGAAGGACTGAGCAGTGCATTGAATAACGGACACTTCCCCATTGATGGGGGAAGGATACAGGATACCCCAAACTTTCCAATATAACTAATGGCTGCTAATAGTCGCTGGGAGCTAGAGAGTAGGTTCATAAATGCTCTAGGCTCTGGTAGGTTGCCCGTGCCACAGAACCAACGTCCTATCCATAGTCATACAAGCCACCCTCATTTAAGTCAATGGGTTGAAAACAGAGGCATGAAAGTAAGGCAGGACTAATGGGGAGTAAGAATGGTATTAATGGGAGGGGAAAATAAGAGAGGGTAATTGGTGGAAATAAAATCAAAATACATGTATGAAAACGTCAATGATAGAAAAAGTATTTTATTTTTAAAGAAAAGGAGAAGGGGTGGGAAGAGAAACAGAGGAGAGAAAATAGAAATAAAAAAGAGGCAGGGTGGAAGGAGACTGAATGACTTCAGGGACCTGGACTGGCCCAAGCATAAAGCCACACAAGCCCTGGACCATCCAGTTCCCTGAGCCAAACTACTTCCTTCAGGATTGATTTGTGCTTTTCTGTCACTGGTTACCAAAAAGCCCCAAATGAGGCAAAAGCAGAACAAAGATGTCTGTGAGCAACCAACCACTAAGCCATATGCTACCAGGGTGCCGTGCAATGGCACTAGACTGAGAAGGCACAAGCAGCCACCACCTTCTGCCCTCCTGCCCCTGGCATGACTCCAAAATCAAATACAGGAAGTTCCATTCACAACAGTATTTTGCCCACGGTTAAATTTCCCTTGGATCTGTCTAACTTAGCTCAGGCTTTTCTGTCTTAATTAGTAGGGTTGAATCATCAAAGGAGGATAAGAGAAAATTCAGCCTGGGAGCGGGTTAGTGATGTGCTAACAATTCCTAAATATGTGCCAAGGAAAACTTTTCACCAAATTTGACAGACTCACTCTGCAGAGGACCTAGGAAACAAGTTGAGCGGGGCTAAATGGCAGGCCCAGATCACACACATAGGGAGCAGTCAAGCTGGGATGTGGGATGCCAGAAGATCTGGTGTCACGCCTCAGCCTTAACTGCTGCTCCATAAAGTTTTACAGGCCAGCCCCGATAAATCTGAATTGATTTTTGCCCAGTCTTGAAACAGACCAGGAGTAATTAGAGTGGCTTCCTGTACTGAGTGCTCATTCCTTACACTCCCCTGAGGGGCAGGGCTGGCAAGGGAGGATCTGATGAGGAAGGATGCAATAGCCAGGGCCTGTCAAGTGGCTCAGAGAGTCCACACCAGGACAATCACGTAGCGGCTGTGGGCAAAGGCCGGCGTGCCCCTACACCCACAGGTGAGCAGCTCCAGTGGGCAGTTAATGACCAGACATTCGCAGGAGTGTCTTTCCCTCCAGAAGCTCAGCACCTCATCCAGCAATCCTCCCATCACAGAAATAATTTCCAGAACTCTAGGAACTGCCTAAAGATGCATGGAGTACAATCAGCTCAGTTTACTTCACCTGCCCCTGGCCTATGTGTATTATATACACATACTCACACATATCCTCACAGATATATATATATATATATATATATATATATATATATATATATATACACACACATATATATATATATGTACACGCACATACATATGCATATACATACATACACAGAGCAATATAGCACACTTGTGGTTATGCACATATACAAACACATATGAGTATACAAACATATACATATGCATATATACCCACATATATGTATACACCTATAACCAAACACACATATACTCAGATTTTATATATATATATATATATATATATATATATATATATATATATATAAATATACAAATATCAACATACACACATACATACATGCAAATACATACTCATACGTACACATATATGAACATGTACATACATATTCAAATATGCAGACATATACACATGCAAATATACAAATATAAATATTTATACACAGAAAACCACGCATATGCATATACATACATATATGCATGCATACACATAAATATACCCCCACATAGGTACAGAGATATGCCTATATACATGCACACAAATATGCTCACATACAAAAATACACACAACTGTGCACAGACAGCAAACACACACCTGAACTAGTTCACTCAGTTTGGGGACTGGCCAAGCTTGACTGTGGATCTCTTTTCCGTATTTCCCCTATCAAACCCTCCTCTGAAAACAATGGCTGTGTTCAAATCATCACCTCTGTGTCTCACAGGCTGTGAAGATGTTTCCAAGAGGCAGCTTGGGTGGAGCGGAGTCTAGAAGCCCACAGAGCAGTCTTTGGAGATGATGACTGACATAAATGGTCACTCTTAGAGACTCTTGTGTCACAGGCACAGGAACCTGCATATAGGAAGGCCATAAGTGGCCCAGATTCAAAGGCAGGTGAGCCCTATCCAAGCTCTTTGAAAGTAAAAGGGACTTGGGTTTGGATTTCCAACCAGGAAACTGAAAGAGCCTGCTTCTCAGAGGGACCCAGGCTTGCTGTTAATCCATGAACATCAGCTCCTGAAAGCAAGGGCACCTTCTGGGTGTGCGCTCGCCCTCATCAGGCTTAACACAGTGGAGGTAACACTATTTACTTCATTAATTATGTGCTCTGTGTGTGTTTGTTAGATGCGTGTGTGTAATATGTTTGCAAATGTACACACACACATACACATGCATGTGGGAGCCAGAGGACAATTTCACATGCCCTTCTCTATCCCTCTTCTACCTTATTTCCTTCAGACAGAGTCTCACTGAACCTGAAGCTAGCCATTTTGCACCTCCACTACCTGGTCAGCAAGCTCCAGTGCCCCTCCCATCTCTGCACGCATCCTCTGTGCAGAGGGTCACAGAGGGCCACAGGGAGGACCCTCAGCACAGCCACAGCTCTATAGTGGTAGCTCGGCTCCTCCCTGGCTTTGTCACAAGACAAATGTTTTTGTTATCTTTTCTCTCTGCTCACCAGGTTGCATGTGGTGATTTTAACAAATCTAGAGGCTTCCATTAAAGACAGGGTGCTTAATTATAAGGCAGTGTTATGAATTTGGTCATAAAGATGTTCTGGCTTTAAGACGTAATACTATGGACACCTTTTCAGTAATAGAATTGAAAATGACTTGTGGGGTAGATGTGATCCAACCCCTTCCCTTTCCAGATCAGGCAGTTCTCAAGTACAACATGAAGGAATTCAAATTAGCCCTGTAAAATGAAGAGTCCCCTTGGTCTCTCTCTCTCCTCCCAAAAGCTGCTTCTGGCCAGATGGTGATCCTAACAACAAGGTTCTCCTCCTTCTTTCATGCCCTCCATCTCCAAGAATGACTCCATCATCACTTGCCTAAATCACAGACTTTCAACAGATTGGATCAGGTTGTGAAACAGAAGCAAGTTTCCAATAGTGAGCAAACACACCCAGCTCCACACCGTGGAGATCATGGTACAGCCGAAGGGAGGTGGTGGAACAGAAAGCGATCAGCTACTAACACCCAGAGGTATAGACTTTGAAATGATGTAGTGTGGGCCAGAGAGATGGCTCAGCTGTTAAGGTATTTGCTGGCAAAGCCAAAAGACCCAGATTCAGTTCCCCAGTACCCACATAAAGCCAGATGCACAAGGTGGTACATGCATCTGGAGTTCATTTGCAGTGGCTAGAAGCCTGGGGGGGGGTTCCCATTCTGTTTCTCTGCCCCCCCTTCTTTCTGCCCCCCTGTCTCAAATAAAGATAAACAAAATAACTTTGTAGAAAAAGAAGTGAGGGAGGGCATTATTGTGAAAACCTCCCTCCCTTGCACTGAAAAAACCTGTGATGGGGTGGAGAGGGTCCAACATGATTGTGGTGGTTGGGAATGGAAGCTGGATCTATTGAGAGCCACTGGTGGTTTAGTGGAGCCTCTGCTGAAGGTAAGAAGAGAGGGTGGGACGATAGCACAAGCTTTAAGACTTCTCTCCCGATCCAGGCCAAGGACTAGCCTGAATGCACCACTGGTTGCTGCAAGCCAGCCAGGCTTCTTAGGGGATCAAGAGATGAACTATCCAGTTATAGAGGACTCAGGAAAAGCACTGGGGAAGAAAGTGAGCCACACTGGAAATGGGGAGGGCAGACCGTAAAGCAGTCCACACAGCTGCCATCTCTAAAGGGCATCGCTTGACGCTGAATGTTTCCTTCAAGAAACATCTTCCTTAGGAAATGGCTAAAGTTTAAAGAGGACAGGTGTTGTGTATAACAATCAGGGGAGAAAATAGCTATAAGTCCTATAGACGCCTTGTAAAGACATGCAACTTCAATTGATAATGTAACCCGTAACCGATAACAAGCTTCTACCATTCAGGCACCCTGGAAACATGTTGCCTCGTCAGCTTGGCATGAAATCCCCAGTTGGAGGAGGATGGTTTCCACAGTAGCCCACAGTATTCCTGAAAGGATTTGGGCCCATCCAGAATGACAAGCTGAGGCCCCACTCCATGTTTTGGGGAACACCAGCTCCACGTAGACCTTGCTCCCCTTATGGTAATACTGCCTGGCAGTGTGCATTGGCAGGGGTGGGGTAGAAGTGAGGGCTGTGAAAGTACACGGGGGTACCACCCTAATGTCCCATTAGAACTATTCCTATAGCAGGATAAGGCGGGTTAGGGGTGGTTACAATGTGGCATGGCACGGCTGTGCGTGAAATCCCCTGTGGGGTACAGAGGATACCAAACAAAGGAATGTTCTAGCACAGTGAGGTAGCTCAAGGCCACCCTGTCCCACCTGACTTCACCACTGAAAAAGAGCCCCCGAGGTCTCCACCCTGACATCTCCTTCATCCTGAAGTCTCAAGACCAGCCAATCGCCCAGCTGGAGACATGAGCACCTGTGTCTGCTTCCTTCCTCCCACCGTGGTTCACCATGACCAATCCTCCACTCCTCTCAAAGGTTCCTGCGTGTGCCCCATTCTAACTTAAAGTGTGTCACGGGGGGTTGGGGGCAGACTTTGGTGTCATAGCTCGGCCCTGTGTATTGGCTGGGAAATCTCCATTCTCTAGCCCTCACACAGGATCAGAACATTCGCACAGGGTGGAAGGAGGTTGGTCTGACACTCACCCCTGAGGCAGGATTGGCCGTCCAGCCCAGCTCTGCAGTAGCCGTCCTCGTGTCCATTAACGTTTCTGAAAATCAAAAACAGAACCACTTAGGGCCTGGGGACGTGATTTAGTGGCCGAAGGCGCTTGTTTACCAAAAGAGAACACATGAATGAGACAATGGCTACACATGTGCATCAGGGCTAGGAGCAGCTCAGGAGGTCTGCTAAGAGCATCACAGACCTGAAGTTCTGATACAAAAGCTGCTGCTCTTTTCTCCAGAGATGCCGGCTGCCTGTGTGGGGAGTACCCATTTGCCCACCCACTGCTTGATTCCCCCCAAACCCAGATGCCATATCTTGTTACTTCTACCAAGGCTTCTGCCAGGGCATGCTGACCCTTAGCCAAATTCCATCCTTTCCTGAGGCACTGCTGGACACTCCTCTTCTGAACTGGTGGTTTGTCCAGCCTCAGAACTCTGTCCTCCTCCCCACAAGCTCTCCCTTGCTTTCCTTTGGGTATCCCCATTGATGCCGTTGGGTGAAAGTACCCAGGGCCCCAACCACTTGCCCAAATCTCCATCTTCTCATGAGTCTTTTTGCCCTTGATCCCAGATATACCCACCACCTTCCCCAATACTGAAGAGACCCAAGAAGCTTTGGCAGCGGGCTGGTCTAAAACATGAATGCTTATCTCAAACCCCACATCCATCTCTCTCTTCAGTTTCTTCATCCATTTGTGTCCTTACCTCCCACTTGCTCCTGGTCAATCCTGTCCTTTCCCCAGGCAGTGATGGACCTGCTGTCACTATACACTAAATGTCATTTCCCTGAGTTATATGCAAATGGATCATACAATATATACTGTTTTGTGTTTACTTAAAATATTTTTATTAACTTATCTGAGAGAGAGACAGAAAGAGGGAGAAAGTATGGGTGCACCAGGGCCACTTGCCACTGCAAATGAATGCCATTCCAGACGCATCTGGCTTTACGTGGGTGCTAGGGAATCAAACCTAGGCCAATAGGCTTTGCAAGTAAGTGCCTTTAACCACTCAGCCATCTCCTCATCCCATATACACTGTTTTTATCAGGACATTTCAGTGTAATAATTTTAAGATCTATCCATGCTTTTTCAGTATACCCTTAGTTTATACCTTTGCTTTAGCTGTTTAGAGAGTTGAGGGTTCAAGACAGGGTCTTACTATCTGGTACAGACGGGCCCAGGATTCATAATAGTCCTGCCTCAGACTCTTCTAAAATCTGGGAATACAGGTGTGCACTGCCATACTTGGCTTCATTTCTTCTTATCGCTAAGTGGAGTTCCATTAGATGGATGAAATGCAATTTGCTTACACCATTCTTTATTGCCAGTTTCAAACTATAACATGAGAGTATGAGTATTCCATATCCTCCATAGCTTTGCCAACACATGAAATGGCCAATTATTTTAAATCCCAGCCAAATTCCAGTGAGTCTGCGGTGGTGTACTGTGGTTATAATTTTCATGTCTTTATTGTTGAATGATCTTGATGAATTACAACTTGTCACTTGTGTACTTGTTTTCCATAAACATTCTTTGATGAAGTGTCTGTTCAAATATTTTTCCCATTTTTTAATTGTGTTGTTTATTTTCTTATTGTTTTGAGAGTTCATTTTTAACTTTAATCTTTGTTTTTTCGAAATATGAGGGTCTCATTCGAGCCCAGGCTGACCTGAAATTCACTATGTAGTCTCAGGCTATCCCTGAACTCATAGTGATCTTCTTACCTCTGCCTCCTGAGTGTTGGGATTAAATGCATGCACAACCACAATGGGTGAATTGTTATCTTTTAATGCTACTAATGAGTGTTTACAGGGAACAATTTCTTTAAAGTTACGTGATTTATATTTATTTATTTTCTCAAGGACTATAATTTTGTTTCCTCTACATTTTTGCCATGGGAATGAAATGATAATTTAATATAACAAAAATATTACAATTTTGGAGTCCTTTGAAACATCTATACATTGGAAGTTTGCTTACTTGATTTAAAGGGCTGTATTCAATAGTCAGACAGCTGTGGACTCAATACATGCTAGACTTTTTCTTTGAGAATCATGTCATTGGTATTTAATGACAGAATAATTTTAACATTAAGGAAATATAATGATCTTTTCTTTAAATTTGTGAGTACAGCAGTGTTTCCTTTTTCTTTTTTAATGATCATTTTTATCTTTCCTTTTTATTATTTATATATTTGTTAGACAGAGAGTCTGAGAGAAAGAGAGAGAAACAGAGAGACTGGGCATGCCAGGGCCTCCAGCCAGTGCAAATGAACTCTAGATGCATGCACCACCTTGCGCATCTTGTGGGTCCTGGGGAATGAAACCTGTGTCCTTTGGCTTTGTGGGCAAACACCTTAACAATTAAGCCGTACCTCAGCCCTTCCTTTTTCTTCTAGTCAAAATCAAATGACAACAATTGCTCATTAAGGTGTAAGCAAGAAGAACCCCTGATCTACTGTTGGTGGAATTCAAACTTGTACAGCCACTTTGGAAATCAGTATGGGAGTTACTCAAAAATCGAAAAATAGATCTACTATACCTATACCACTCCTGGACCTATACTCTGAAAACAAACAAACAAAAAAATCAACTTTTATTTTTATTTTTTTATTTGATGTTTTTAGAGCGAGAGCAAGAGCAAGCGCAGGCAAGAAAGAACTGGCATGCCAGTGCCTCAGCCACTGCAATGGAGCTCCAGACCCACCACCTAGTGGGCATGTGCAAACATGCACTTGCCTCACCTTTGTGCACCTGGCTTACGTGGGATCTGGACAGAGCTTGAACATGGGTCCTTACACTTCACAGGCAAGTGCCTTAACCACTAAGCCATCTCTCCAACTCCACTTTTATTTTTAATTAACATACTACATTGATGCTTACTTCTGAGACACACTGTTATAATGTAACCCATTATACATCCCCTGAAATATTGCTTCTATGTTCTGAGGACTTCCAAACCCTTCTCATTTTTATTTTGAAGTAGGTAATTGATTATTGTAGACTACAGTTACCCAACATTCTCTAGTGTATTAGAGCTGTTTCTCTTTCCTGAGTATTTTGGTACCTATGGTGCAGTTTTTCTCCCTTCCCCTCCCCCCTCCAAACTTCTAGTAACTTCTATTCTAATTTCCACTCACATGCGTTCATCTTTTCAAGATTTCACTAATGAGTGAGAACATGCATTATTTGCTTTTCTGCACCTGGCTTAGTTCCCTTAGCATGCTGTCTTCCAGTTGTAGCATGCTGCTACAAATGACAAGTACTGACGTTTCTCTTACCGAGTGGTGTTCCATTGTGAGTGCACCACATTTCCCAAGTCCATCCATCCATCTGTGGACAGTTTGGTTGATTTCACATCTAGGCCATTGGGTACAGTACTGTAATAAACATGGACCTAAAGGTATCTCTGATAATTCCATCTCTTTTAGATTAGATATATGTTAAGAAGTGAGGATGCTGAATAAGATGGTAGTCCTTTTTTAATTTTTCAGAGAAACATCCCCACCATTTTCCATAATGACTGCTCATATTCTCGCCAGTAATACATGAGTTCCATCTCTCCATTCTTGCCAGCATTTGTTATTTTTTGTCTTAATTTACAACAGGCCTTCTAAATAGGGTCAAATGATATCTCCTTATGGTTTTGTTTGCATTTTCGTGATGGTCAGTGAAGTTGAGAATATATTCATATACTTTCAGCTATCATCGCCTTCCTTTAAAATGTGTCTATTCAGAACATTTCCCCATGTTTCAAATATTTATTTATTGGCAGGCAGAGAGAGACAGCCACACAGAGAGTATGGGCACACCAGGGGCTCCAGCTGCTGAAACGGAATCCAGATGCATGTGCCACTTTGTGCATCTGGCTTTACACGGATACTGAGGAATGGAAGCCAGGTTGTTAGGCTTTCTAGGCAAAGGAATTAACCGCTCAGCCATCTCTAGAGCCCCACAGTCTCCCATTTTTAACTAGATTATGTTTTTATATTGAGTTAAAGTCTCTTTCTTTCATACCTGATTTCTTGAGAGTTTATATCATTAAAAGATGTTGAATTTTATGAAATTTTTTGCATCTGCTTAAGTGATCACATGATTTTTGTTCTTCAATCAGTTACTGTGCTTTATTAAGCTGATTGATTTGCATATGCTGAACCATTCTTGAATCCAGAGATAAATCACACCTTGTCACTGGGTAGAGTTGGCTGGCATCTTGCTGAGGATATTTACACGGATGCTCACTGGGGACACTGGTCTCTCGTTTTTCTTTCTGTGGGATGTCTTTGCCTCGTTTGGGTTTTTGAGTAACGCTGACCCTATGGAATGAGGTTGGCAGCGTTCTTTCCTTTTCAATTTTATGGAATAGCTTGAGAAGAAGTGTACTGGCTATTCTTTAAGCATTTTGTGGGATTCAGCAATGAAGCCATTCAAGTTCTGGGCTTTCCATTGTTGTGAGGTATTTTGTTCCTGATTCACTCTTACAGTTCATTCTCAGTCAGTTCAGCTTTGCTATTTCTTCATGGTTCAGTTTTGACAGGTTTCAGGTGCCCAGAAACTTATCCATTTATTTTAAGTTTTCCAATTTTTTGGTGTATAGTTGTTCCCAATAGTCTCTAATAATCCTCTGTACTATCAGTTATAATGTCTCCTCTTTCCATTCTGATTATTTTATTTGGATTTTCTTTGTATTTCTTGGTTAGCCTTCCTGATGTTTCTTGAGTTTAGTTCATCTTATCTAAGTTTCCCTTCTGGTTTCTTCATTGACCCCATTGGTCATTCAGGAACAGGATGTTGAGTTTTTGTGCATTTGTATAATCATTAAGTTCTTTTAGTTCCTGATTTCTACTATCTTCCATTGTAGTCAGATAAGATACCCGATGTAAGCTTGATGCCAAAATTGTGTTTACAGACTGGGGAAATAACTCAGTGAGTAAAGCTCTTGCTGCACATTTGGGTCCCTAGAATCTAAGGAAAGCCAGATGTCTGCAATCCCGGTGCTTCTGTGGCAAGACGGGAGGTTGAGAAAGAAGAATCCTTGGAAGCTCGTGGGACAGCTAGCCTGAGACACACAACAGCAAAACAGCAAGAGATCCTGCCTCAAGCAAGATAGAAGAAGAGCACCAACACACAGTTATCCTCTGCCCTCCACATGTGCACTCTGGCATGTATACACAACACACACACACACACACACACACACACACACACACACACACACAGATTTGCTTACATTTGTTTTGAAGCCTAACGTGTTATATCCAGGGGAATCTCCTGTGTACTAACGTGAAGAATGTGAATTCTACAGTTGTTAGAAACTCTGCTCTATAAGTATTTATTAGGCCTATTTGGTCCATAGGATAGTTTAATTCTGATGATTCTTTGTATAATTTTTTGTCTGGGTGACATGTCTGTTGATGGAAGTATGGTGTTGAAAGTCCCAATTATTACTGTACTGGAGTCTGTATATCTTGTTTTTAGCCTAAAAATATTTGCCTTGTGCAGTGGATGGCTCTAGCACTAGGAGATCATATATATATGTACTTATTGAATTGATCCACTTGTTATTATATAGTGGTTTTGTCTCTTTCTCAGTTTTGGACTTAGAGTCGATTTTGTCTTGTAAAAGTATAACTACTCGTGCTCATTTTTCAATTTCCATTTCCTAGAAATATCTTTTTCTAACCCATCAATTTTAGTCCACATGTGTCTTTAAGGTCAAAGTGGGTTTCTTGTAAGCAACATATAATTGGTTGCTGTTTTTTAATCCATTTGACCACATTGTGTCTCTTGATTAAGATATTTCATCCATTTAAAGCCAAGGATATTTGAGGTGAAAAATTATTTCTATCATTTTGTGAATTATCTTCTAATGGGTTTCTATATTATCTCTTTGTTCCTTTCCATCTGTTTTATTGTTTAATTTGGGGATTTGGTGGTTTTCTACAATGGCAAGGATTGATTCATTTTCATTTATGTCTCTGCTTTACAACTGGATTTCACTTTCATTTTTTAAAAATATTTTTTATTTATTTGAGAGAGAGAGGAAGAGAAAGATAGAGTGAATAGATGCGCCAAGGCATCCAGCCGCTGTAAAAAAAAAAAAACTCCAGACACACGCATCACCTTATGCATCAGGCTTTCTTGGGACTCAAACTTAGATCCTTACGCTTTGCAGGCGAGCGCCTTAACCACTGCCATCTCTCTAGCCCTCATTTGTGTGTGTTTTTTTGTAAATGGCAGTTATTGTCCTTTGGATGCCAGATATATCATTCGTTTAAGCATTTTTAAGGGTTGGGCTGGTGATGGTAATATGGATTCCTTCTCTGAGCAAAACTATAGTGCAGACGCCAGTCTCTTGTCTGTTGCAGCGGCTCTTAACTATATTTTATATTTGATTGAGTTCTTCAATTCCAGTATTTATGTGTCTTTTCCATGATCTCTCTTGGCCATATTTCTCACTCATATATATATCATGAATTGTTTTCTTAAAATTTTATTGAATTGTCTGCCTGTCTGTATTCTCTTATATCTCATTGGGCTGCTCAGAAACATTTGAATCGTTTGTCAGGCATTTCTTCAATTTCCTTTTCTTTGGGGTCTGTTGCTGTAGAACAGTATTCCTTTGGAGGCATTATGTTATCTTGCTCTTTCATATTTCTTGCGTCTCTGTATTGATATTTACGTATCGTACAGATTCCTCGTCTCTTTCAATATGAGCAACCTTCATAGTAAAAGGTCTTTCCCGGAAGATGTGTTCTTAGCGTGTTGGTTTGGTAGGCTACGTTGGATTCTTCAGCTACAATCAGCGGCTTCAGCATAGTGCACATGTCAGCGGGGCCAGAGAGCTCATTTGATTCCAAGGCTTGTGTGTAAGGACAGCCTAGCAGGGTGTGGTACATGCAGCAGCAATAGAAGGCACTCACTATGTAGCTACTCTGGTAATGGCGGTGAAGAATAAAGTCGACGTCTCCTTAGGCCCTGCTGAGGTGAGCTCCACTGTCAGAGGTGGTCTACAAAGGCAGTGGTGACAACAGAAACATGGAAAGTATGGCGGATGTGTCCCCAGACGCCACTGGTTGAGCACTGCTGGCAGCAGAGGTCCACTGGGAGGCCGTGGTTGCTTCTCTTCTTTGCCTGTCTTTCTGTGCTGTCTCCATGTCTCGCAGGTTCCCATATCTCCCCACATTCTCGTAAGAAACGCATTCACTTGTTTACAGCCTCCATGGAGGAGGGAAGCACAGAGCCCTTCTACTCAGCCATCTCGGGTCTCCTGAGAGCTCCTTTTCTATCCAAGTCCTTTTTCAGATATATACTTCGTACAGATCGTCTCCCATTCTGTGGTTTGTCTCTCTTAACATTAACATTTTCATTTGCGTATATAATGTACTTCTATTATCCCCCTCCCCTCTCAGGAACCCCCTTCTTCTCCCCCATGAATCCCCATCACCTTCATTTTTGTTTTTAAACTCATTGCGTTAAACTAGAGTTGCTTACATGTCTTTCCAAAAGCAGATGCTTTAAGATTTGACAAAATCCAATTTATCAGTTTCTTTTTATTTCATAGTCTACTACCATATCTGAAAACCTAAACCAAGAATACAAAGATTTAAAAAAATTTTTTAAATATTATTTATTTATTTATTTATTTATTTATTTATTTATTTATTTATTTGCAAGCAGAGAGATAGAAGAGAGGCAGACAGAGAGAGAATGGGTATGCCAGGGCCTCCAGCCACTGCAAACGAACTCCAGATTCATGTGCCCCACGTGCATCTGGCTTACGTGGGTCCTGGAGAATCGAACCGGTATCCTTTGGCTTCACAGGCAAGCGCCTTAACCGCTAAGCCATTTTTCCAGCCCACAAAGATTTTTTTTAATGTTATATTTTCTGATTCATTTTGATTTAATTTTTTGGTAAAAAGTGAAATGTAGTAATCAACATACTTTTGTTGTTGTAGCTTTTGAGGTAGGGTCTCCTGCCTCTGCCTCCTGAGTGCTGGACTTAAATGCATGCACCATCACACTTGGCTCAGTGTACTTTTTAATATATTTATCACACTGTTCCAGAAGGCAACTTTAAAAAAATAATTCTTATTTCTTTATTTGCAAGTAGAGAGAGAGAGACAGAAAAAGAAAGAGAACGTGCAGTCCAGTGCCTCTAGCCACTACAAAAACTCCAGATGCATGCTGCACGCCACTTTGTGCATCTGGCTTTACCTGGGTACTGAGGAATCAAACCCAGGTCATCATAGTTTTGCAGGTCATTTACATAACTGCTAAGCCATCTTTCCAGCCCCAGAAGAGCAACTTTTTCAAAACAAGCAAACAACAGCAGCATCAAAAAGCACCCACAAGGGCTGGAGAGATGGTTTAGCGGTTAAGGCATTTGCCTGCAAAGCCAAAGGACCCTAGTTTGATTCCCCAGGACCCACATAAGCCAGATGCACAAGGTGGCATATGTGTCTGGAGTTTGTTTGCAGTGGCTGAAGGCCCTAGTGTACCCATTCTCTCTCTCTCTCTCTCTCTCTCTCTCTCAAATAAATAAAAAAATAAACTTAATTAAAATAAATAAATGAATAAACACCTACAAGATATTACCATGCTGCTTAGGCTAATCCCAAATTCCTGGGCTCAGCTGATGCTTATCCTTTAGCCTTCTGATTCGCTGAGATGACAGGTTTGTGCCAGAGTCCTGAAAGAGTGGCATCATTGAAAATCCACTTCATAATGCCCTATAACCTGGAGGAGGTGTCCTGCCTAGATTCCCCAAGGGAACAGTGCGTCCTAGCTGCATGGGTGCCAAACGAACGTGGATGGGTTTGATACAGGTGACGTGTGGTTTTGCTTTCTCCTTTCTGTCCCTCCCACTGCACTCCCCCACCTCCTGTCATTGCTGCTTCAGGAAGGAGATATGACTGCAGAGAGCAGAGGTAGCAAACCTTGGGCTCATTAGGAAACAGGATTCATTGGCATAAACTGAAGATCTAGGGAGAAACCTACCCTCTGGCCAGGATTGGGTGAATGAAATGAAAAGCGACAAGGATGTGTGTTGAGTAAAGAACCTCCCTATCACTCACAGCCCAGTGCTCAATCCAGACAGCGACTGGTCCAGATGGGAGTCAGTCTAAGACACAGGGCCGTGAACATCCAGTATCCCAGCAGGGGAGGCTTCTATGAGTAGCTTCATCATCTAATGGGGCCCTGGAGGAGCAACAAAGAGCCCTGGGTACCTGAACAGGGCCGATACAGTGATCCAGGACCAGTCAGTAGGACCTGCATGTACTATAAACAAGAGCCACAGGAGTGCCTGTGGGGAATCGGTAACACATGGATGCCCTATGGGGACAGGACACACAAGCCCTCAGAATGCCTTCACCCACAACTTGACAATGTATAAAACCAAGCTAGCACTTCTGCCTCCATGGACTAGGGGTATAAACTGCAAGCTGTCTGAGACTGGGGAAAGCTGCATTTTCTCATCTGACCTGAGTTTGGGTTGGGTTTGAGAACCATGCTCAGGGCTCTTTGAAGGAACCTAAGCACTGGAGTGGGGTTCTTGAAAAAAAAAAAATACTTGATTTATTTATTTGAGAGAGAGAGAGGAAAGGAAGAGGCAGATAGAGAGAACGAGAGAATGCATACGCCAGGGCCTTTAGCAAACAAACTCCAGATGCATGCGCCTCCTTGTGCATCTGGCTTACATGGGTCCTGGAGAATCGAACTGGGGTCCTTAGGCTTAGCAAGCAAATGCCTTAACCACTAAGCCATTTCCCCAGCCCTGGAGTGGGATTCTTGAGTTTGTTTCCTCTCTTACTCATCTGACAGCTGGGGAGGCTGGGGCCCATATGGAGCAACCCTCCCTTCTCCCCTCATCCCCACTTCCCAGCACTAATCCTGATCATAGCGGCACACGTCTTTACATGATACTCTTCTCATGAGACTGGTGAGACTCGGCCCAGTGATTATTAAGATATCTCTGCCAGGTCATTCAAAGTAAGGGCAAAGTCTGCATGAGGCAGAGGAAGGAACAAGGCACAGGCAAGCACTGCACTTTCTGTGAAGTCACACAGATTCCCAGCCTGACATGAACAACCTCAAATCTCAATACGAGTCCTATCTGACAGACCTGAGCTTCCTGTAGTTCCAGGGTGTGGGGAAGAGTGGGGAGCATCATACCCAGCACCACGGTGTGACAAAGTCCCCAAAATACTACAGCTCCACTCCAGCCACAGGTCTTGTTAAAGAAGTATTAAATAGGAGAGGAATGCTGGTGGCAAGGCAAACACAATCCAGGATCAAAAGTAAGATTTAGGAAGCTGGGTGTGGTGGTGCACACCTTTAATCCCAGCACTTGGGAGGCAGAGGTAGGAGGATCACCATAAGTTCCAGGCCAGCCTGAAACTACATAGTGAATTCCAGGTCAGCCTCGGCTAAAGTGAGACTCTACCTCAAAACCAAAACACAACAAAAATAAGATTTAGGGCTGAAGAGATGGCTTAGCAGTTAAGGCACTTGCCCATGAAGCCTAAGGACCCAAGTTTGATTCCCCAGAACCCACGTAAGCCAGATGCACATGGTGGCACATGCACCTGGGGTTCGTTTGTGGTGGCTAGAGGCCCTGGTATGCCCATTCTCTCTCTCTCTCTCTCTCTCTCTCTCATAAATAAACATAAATTTAAAAATAAAAAAAAATAAGATTTAACCTTCATTCTCAAACCTTTGAAGGACTCCTTTGTTCTGTTGTTTCTATAAGGATACACTAAGACTCCATAACAGCCATGGTCAGCTGCTGTAGGCTGTAATTGAATCTGCTTATAAATAATATTTTCTGTGCAGTCTACTAGACAGAAACAGAAGTTGCAGCAAGAGGAACCCATTCTTTACATTGCACCCACCCTGCAGACAGAAGACCACAAAACTGTAAAACCATCCACTCGATATGATTAAGGGCAGTTTCGTTTCTGGCACCAAGAGCTCCTGATGATGGCTTTGCACTCTGGTGGGGGCTGAATAAAAGTGATTTGAGGAAGTTTACATCTCCCTGGAGAGGAAGAGCATGCTCATTTGCATTTATAAAGCATATTGAGAGTTCTGGCAGAAAGTTATGGTGGAAGCACAATTAAATATTTACCATCACTTCTGCTCTCAAACAGTGGCGCAGGGACCAGACCAGCTGGAAGGGCATGTGTTGCTGTCAGATCCAAAGATGCCTACAAGGGCCAGGGCTCTGGGACCCATGCCCACCACCTCCTGGGCTCTGCCCCTCTGGGAACCCTTTACACAGTATGGAGGAAGCTCTAGTGTGGGAAGACAGGTCCAGGCCCCAGCCCAGCTCCAACACTGAGTGGTAGGATCTTGTTCATCTCGTGCAATCTCTCTTCCCCCTCCTCATCCAAAGCACGGGGGACAGTGGTAGCTGGTAGGCAGAATTATGGGGAGGGGATATGACTACACAGTGATACTACTTCAATAACTTGCTGACTTCAAGCTTAAGTTCCCTTATCTATGAAAACAATCTTGCACCTATAGCATACCTATAAGGTAACTATTAAGAATCTAATGGCATCAGATATCGCATCTAACTTCTTCCTTGCATTAGTAAAAACTGGAGTGGGGACACACGTTGGGCATACAGCAATGAATACAAGTTGAGGTATGTGCTGAATGAACTCATGGCTTACGGAAGGACAGGAAGCAAAGCACAGCTGGCATCCTGTTCAGGCTGAGCCATGAGAAGAAGGCTGGAACGCTCAAGGCAATTGGCATAATTCTTCTGTAGCTGAGGAGTAAGTGGGCCTGTCTGATCAGGGAGGCTCGAAGTCCCCTGGACTAGGGAAGGCAGAGTTGAAAGAGAAGAATCAAGTATCCTACCTGCCCTTTGGATAGAGATGGGAGAGTGAAGCTCAAGGTCAACAAGGGGAGAGGCAAAAGCAGGTGGAAGGGAATGAAGTTAGGACCATCCCAAAGAGACAGGGGAGGAGAAAGATGGCAAGTGAGAGAAGAGGAGAGGCTAGTGTGGTCTCTAGCAAGAAGTGGCTTGGCTGGCAAGAAGGATGGGGTGATGAGGAGTCTGGCAGAGAGAGTTCTTTTTCACTGGAACATCCTCCTGCAAAGACCAGTACAGAAACCCTTGCAGCACATTCACCAACCAGGGAGCCACCGCCCGAGGGTCTGGGTTATAACTAGGCCACTTCTGAGCTGCCTCTGAGGAAGTGGGAGCTACGGTCTGGCTCTGTAGGAAGTTTCTCTTTCGGTCTCAACTGGCACCTTTGGATGTATTGACATTTGGGGGAAGTTAGATAGCTACCAGGATGAAAGAGAGGTAAGTAAGCTCTTTGTTCAACTCAGGTATTCTTTTTGGAAAAACATTAATTAGACATTCAGTTGATTGACAGCTTTCTTCCATGCTGGTAACAATATACACAAGCCCAGACAGACAGACAGATGGAACAGCGGCTTCCAGTTGTTCCCCAAACAATGCCTCATGTTCATTTGACAAGAAGAGCCCCATGGATCTTTCACACAGGAGGACCAGGGCCAACATGCAGTCATTTCCCTTGGCTGCCCTCCACAGCCTGCTGAATTCCTGGACCTGAAGGCCACTGCATGGAGCAGTTCAAGAACCAGACATGAGAAACTGAGAGTCTGCTCCGCTACAGCCATAGATCAAGCAGCCCTAACGCCATTCTTTGCAAAGGATCATGGGAGACATGTACAAAATGGTGCTAAAGGAGGCTGCAGGTATCCTTCAAACAAAGGTGTTTTTGAATCAATAATGCAAACAAGAACAGACAGACAAGCCAGTCCTCAGGGAGCTTGCAGCCAACCAGGAAACAAAAATTAATCCAAGAACCATGCCGATGGATCTGCAATTCTATCCTCAGTGAGTGGCAGGAAGGAGGAATCACAGGGACAATTGCTAGCAATGAATGACATGAAAGGTGCGTAGAACTTGGCAGCAGATGCTGTTTACTCCCTCATGTCTCCAGCCCTTGGCTGTTGAAAGCCACAGGGACTCTACCCACCCTTCTCAGGCACGTGCATGCGTGCGTGCATGCATGCGTGTGTGTGTGTGTGTGTGTGTGTGTGTGTGTACACACATGTAGCCCTGTTCTAAGACTGACAAACATAGAATGACATTCCTCACTCCATAGGCAAACTGCTGGGAGCCAGTGAGTAGAACTCTGCCATTCAAACCCAGCTTCTACATGCCTGTGGTGCTTTGATTCAGGTGCCCCCCCCCCCATAAACTTAGATGTTCTGAATACCAGGTTCCACGCTGATGGTGATTTGGGAACTAACGCCTCCTGGAGGCAGTGTATTGTTGAGGGCGGGCTTATGGGTGTTATTGCCAGTGTTTGGCACACTCTCCTGTTGCTGTTGTCCACCTGATGTTGGCCAGGGGGTGATGTCTACCCTCTGCTCATGCCATCATTTTCCTCTGCCATCATGGAGCTTCCCCTCGAGTCCATAAGCCAAAATAAACCTTTTTTTCTTTCCCACAAGCTGCTCATGGTTGGGTGTTTTCTGTCAGCAATGCGAACCTGACTGCAACAATGCCCTTCTAAGTGGGCAAGCCAGCCCCATCAACAGAGCTCCTAGATGGTACCCACTGGGCTCTTCTGATGAGCTCTCCATCCATCTACACCAAAGGTGACTAAGCTCAGCTTCCCAGCCCACCTAAACCCTCTGCCACTGTACAAACTGGCCTCCTACGACCTCATCTCTGCTCCTCCTAATTTGGTCTCAAAGTGCCTGCCTGGACCCAGGAAGGGAGAGGCTTTGCCAACATTGAATTTTGGGACGGAGTTGGTTGAATGTCAACTGTTCACCACACCAGACAAGTTCTGGGGTATATGTTCTGGCATGACCAGAACCTGGGCCCAGCACAGCTGCAAACGGCTAGAGTGGAAAATTTCTCCTAGTAAGCTCCCATGCCCTACCTCCACCCATGTGGCCACCCACCCACCCACCCACATCTTCCTACTTTCCTACCATCTTTCCCTAGGGCACTAATGCTTTTGAAACCTCAAATGTTGTTTCTGGTTTCTTCTTGTTGCTGGGACAAAACACCTGACCAATGTTTGGGATGGGAGGATAGGATTTATTTCTGGCTTACAGTCTCAAGAAGTTTCATCATGGCAGGAAAGGATGGCTGAGCAGAAGGCATCTTGTCACAATGGCTGGAAGATAGCAGCAGGAATGAGCTAACTCTGGGGGCGGCTGGGCTATAACACCCTATAAACACCCCAAAGCGTGCACCAAGTGACACACCTCCTCCAGAAAGGCTCCTCCTTCCAAAGTACCACCAGCTGAGGATTGAGTATGTGGCCTAATCACAAATACATGAGGCTATGGGGGACAGTTCACACTCAGGCCATCACACAGACACTTAGCTCTGGCTGGCTTCCTCGTTTGCTTTAGTCTTTTGTCAAGCCATTCATCACCTGCCAGTGTTTCCTTCTCAGCAACTCCCTTTCCATTCCTGAAACCAATCTGAGCCCAGGACTTCCTCCCTACACATCAGGATCCCAGCACCACCTTCTAACTACTGTCTCACCGGAAGCCCCATTTGAACATCTCCCAATGCCATTGGCAATGTCATCTTGGGCTGACTGTTCAGCTTTGGGGGAAAAGCAGTATGACCACAGGGAACAAAGCTTCATAAAAGCTCAGGTCCTCTGACCACCGTGTGACTTCACTCCCAAGAATTTCTCCACAGGAAATAACTCGAAAGGAAAAGTGGGGGAGAGGCGTTATTTCATGAATGTGTCCCTCATACCGTAATTTGTAACTGAGCGCACAGCACTGGCTCATGCACAGAAAAGGTGAGGAGAGAGCTCACCCTCACCCCAGTGTCACAAGACAAAGTGCACGTGTAACGTGAGCCCCTAGACCCACAGCAGGATACAGCTGAGTGTGATTTGAGGTGGTGTTTTGACTGTGAGACACACAACAGTGCAGGGATCCAGAGCAGAAGGGGAGTCACAAGCTCTACTGGGACAGGCATGCCCACATACAGCTGAGCTTTGGTACTATTATGCTGTCATACAAGAGCAAAATTCAGAAAGAGCAATTCCTCTAGAAACATCTGTTTCATTACATTCCACTTCTTTGCTTGGTGATTTCCAGCCTCTCGGCCGACTTGAAGATCACTGGCTTTCCAGGACCTTTATCTAGGCACTGCTCTAAATGAATTCCCCCAAACAAACCCTTTTTCCATGCTCCCCATTTACTTTGGTTCTGCTATTTCTCCTTCCTGGAATGTCCTCCTCCTTTCTCCATTCCATGTCCTGAAATCCTTTACATATAGAATCATATCATCTGCAAATAATGATAATTTGATCTCTTCCTTTCAATTTGTAACCCTGTTATATGCGTCTCTTGCCTTATTGCTGTGGCTAAGACTTCCAGTCCTATATTAAATAAAAGTGGGGACAGTGGACACCCTTGTATGGTTCCTGATTTTAGTAGAAAAGTTCCAAGTTTTTCCCCATTTAGTATTATGTGGGCTGTAGGTTTGTCATAAATAACCTTTATTATGTTGAGATATGTTCCCTCTATTCCCAGTTTCTGTAGAACTTTTATCATGAAGGGATGTGAAATCTTAAGTTTTAAAACATGCCTTTGCCCTATGCATAGAGGTCTTCCTTGCTTCAAGTAACTCCTCTTGTCTTTGTGGCCAGTTTCAGTTTTTGGGTTTGGATTCATTGTCCTCAGTCCAATCTAAGCACCTCAAGAAGTTGGAGCTGTGTCCTCTGTCCTCAGAGCTTTGCTAGATTCTTTCTCCACTATAAGTGGTCCATAAACCCTGGAGACCTGGGTCTACTTCCCAGCTCCATCACCAATGAGCAAATCAGGGCCATCTGAGTGTGAGAGGTCTCATCTGTAACATGGCAGAGGATCTCCCACCTGTGCCACCCTCAGCCAACTGAACTAAGCCCAGAAAGATGTTCTTTTCTTAAGAAAGCTCATTTAACTAACACTTATTTACTATCTGTGACAAGTGCAAAACACTGGGTGAATGGAAGCTACTATTATATATGTCTCCACTGATTGATGGGTGGTAATGGCCGGTGAGGAAGAGAAACAAGCTTGAGTCAACTGAATGAGCCAACCCAACCCATCTGCTGAAAGACTGACTGATCGAATGAGTCTGAACAGGCATTTAAGTGATAAATACAAACTGTGAAATTTGCTCTTTTAAAGGACATACAGAACAGAACAGTCCTCCCAACCACACCCTTCTCCTTCTGCCTCTTTTATGTTCCAAGGTACAATTAATTATGGTAAATAGAAAAGAAGCCACAGCTTAGATGGGTCACAGCACAGAAAAACGTGCCTCGAGGGGTTGGGACGGTCTCCAGATCTGGTGCTAGTTCCCGCACAAAGCACAGCTCTGAGACAAGTGGGAAGTTTCTGATGCCCATCCCTCTAAGGGTTCTTCCAAGCCAGGCTCCCAGGGAAGCAGACGCATGCTGGGGTACAAGGTCAAGGTGAATCCTCGACATTACTGGCAATGCCTCAGGCAGCTGCATGCTTTGCCCAGCTCAGCGTTTGACTTAGTGTTTGATTTGTGATGATCCCTATCCTCTCTGGCATAGAGGGTTTCTCCTGATTCCAAGTTAATAGGGTGGTATCTGAGGAACACAGCAAGCCAATAAAGATGACCTTAGGAGCCAGAGTGAACATGGCTTCCACATCCCTACATCTGGCTTGGTGCAGGAGCTTTGCACTAATAAAAAAAATATGGAGCTGATTAGAGAAGGTTGTTTCCTAGAGCTGCTATCACAAATCACCACAACACAAATGACTTAAAAGAACAGAAAAGTATTGTCTTTGTGTTGTAAAGGCCACAAGTCCAAGAGCAAGATTTCAGGAGGGTCAGGCTTCCTCTGAAATCAGTGGCTTTCCTTACTTCTCTGCTGGTCGGCTCTTACCTGTGGTGTTTCTGGCTTTGCAGCTGCTTAACTCCAACCCACCTTCATCACCACGTGCTGCTCACCCTGCGTGCCTCTCCTTTTGTAAGGGCTGAAATAAAAGTCTACCCAACTCAAGTTGATGTCATCATAACTAATATCTACAATAACTGTTTCCAAATGAGGTCACACTAGGGGGTTTTACTTTGGCTTTTTTTTTTTTTTTTACCTAGAGGACAATACTCAACTCCTAACAGCGAGACAGGTAGGAGGCAGATACATATGTGGAATGAGAGAAATAGGGATTGGGGAGGGGGCAAGTCCCAGGGTAACCACAGAAACATTTTCTCTCTGACATGGGCCAATGGTCAGGAGCATTCTATGGTGAAGCCATTGAGTACTGAGACTCCAGCTGCAAGCTCTATGGAAACCACTGAGAAGCACAGGGTGTAGACTATCCACACTGTCTGCCAGGCCCCAGGACAACACATCACTTTCAGTAATGTCAAAAAGGGGAGGACATGAAGCCATGGATCTGAACAAAAGCTTCTCTTAGATTGGCAGATTTTTTTCACGATTAGTCTTTACCATCTCAAGTTTCATATACATGGACCAATAAAACCTTATTCCTCATTTAAACATGTAAAAACCCCTAGACACTGTCTCTTCTCTCACAATCTGCATCCTAGTCCCCTTTTGGTCGCCATGAGCTTTCTCATTCACACAATAACTCTCCCTTTCTTTGCTCACTTCTCATGGTCCTTGTGCCTCACTCTTCATGGTTACTGGACAAGCACCCAACAGAAGATAATTGGCAACTACAGAGGAGTAGGATGCATTTCTTCCAGTGTAGGTGTAAAGAAGGCCAGGTAGCTCTTTCAAAACCACCCATTCTAGCAAGTGAGGGATGACCTCCATCTGTGCCTCTAGATCCACACTCTAGTCTCCACCCTGCTCCGTCCTGAGAGGTGGAGCTTTGTTGATTGTATCAAGGGAGCATTCCTTCATGGCAGGAGCAAGCCTATGGGATACAGGGGATGACAGGCCATGTGTACATTCCCAGCTCCTCTCTTCCAGAGCTACAGAGGGTGACAGTCCTCTTGAACAGCTGTGGCCTGGCAACATGGCTTCCTTTCCTAGTCCTTCAGAACTAGGATAGTTAAAGGCCACGACTGTTGCTAGTTCTCAAGTGCCACATCATCTTTGTTGCCTTTCTTTAATTGTGTGCAAACCTTTGTAAAGATCTCTTGTGTGTCTTTTCCTGGAGAGAAATGAACAAGTGCTTATTCATCTCAGATAGAATACTGATAACAGACCAAAGAAAAATCCCATCCAAGTGTAGCTGGGTATATCTGAGAGTTTATTGAAGTTACTAATATGAGAATACTTGGAGCACTCCACACAAGAATGCAGCCACATGATGATGGTGTGGCCAAGTCCAGACCACACTGGGCTTCAATCAGACAGAACTGGATATGAGCCTCAGTTCTATGGCAGTCTACTTGTCTGACCTCAAGCAAAGTATTCAAACTCCTAAATCTCATGTTCAGCCATTCATTAAATGAGGATAACAATGTCCACTTCACAAAGCATTTGAAAGGCATCAGTGAAATATGAAATACGAATTGCAGCCTCCAGCAAGTTCAACATGGTCTGCAAAGAACAGTCATTGTTGGGCTTCCATGGTTAAATTGCACATGATGAGGCAAGGAGCACAGCCCAAGTTCCTTAGAACCAGAAGAGACCCCAAGGCCAATCCAGCTTCTGAACTTCCAACTCCAAACCCCAAGGTTCACTCTGAAGGGTGGGCTTTGGCTCCATCCAGCCCTGCCTCCAAACCCACTCTTGGAACCTAGGTTGATCGAGAAACCACACTCAACCCTCCAATCACACAGTCACTTATGGTACACCACCCTCATCCAACCATAGACAACCTTCTTGGTACAGCCTTCACCTACCCAATATGCTGTGCATGGGGACATCTGGGATGGGGCCTCAGCCTCAGCCTCAGCTCAGCAACAGACTTTCCTGCTGGCAACTCAGAAAAATGAGATGGACACTGCCAGGCCCCACCCAGCTCTGAAACAGTATGGAAATCCACTAAGATGGAAGCTAAAGAACAATGTGATTTTCAACTCTATTCCAACCCTTCCCATGACATGCACTGAGACCTAAGAAGAGCACTGGACTTTTGGCAATTTGATGTCTGCCCCTGAACCCTGATACACATGCTGTGGTGATCTGAATATATAATGCCCTGCCCCATAGGGCTGAGCATGGTGGCACATGCCTCTTATCCTAGCACTCAGGAGGGGAAGGCTGAGGTAGGAGGATTACCATGAGTTAGAGGCCAGCCTGGGAATTACACAGTAAGTTCCAGGTCAGCCTTGGCTAGAGTGAGATCCTACCTTAAAAATAAATGACCACCAAAGCCGCATATGTTTATGATTCAGCCACATACCCCTCTAGCTGGTGGAACCTTTAGGAGGTGAGGCCTTGCTGGATGAGGAGTGTTGCTTGGGGGCAGGCCTTGGAGTGTTACGACACAGCCCTGCTTGGCGCACTCCGCTCACTCTCTCTACTTCCTCCCTACTGGTGTGGAGATGTGACTCCTGACATGCTTTTCCTGCCACAACTATAAGCTGGAAATAAACCCTTTCCTTCCCTAAGCTGCTTCTAATCAGTTGTTTTGTCTCAGCAGTGAGACATGCCAAACACAGGAAGTTGTTGGTCAAAGGGCTCCAGTCACTGGCTGTGCTGTGAAAGAATGCGGCCATATTGCAATCACAGCACCCCCAGTGTTGCCCTGCTCTGCTCCCTCCCCTCCCCTCCTGCTTGAAGTGGGATCCCCAGCAGGGGAGTGGTCTGTGTTCTCCCACAGCCAGTCCTAGGGGGCCACAGCATTTCTTCAGGGATGAAAACAGAGGCTTTCTGAACTATCTGGAAGGTGACTGGCCATATAAGAAGTCCGGACTGGGTAGGGTGGCATATGTGCTGCATGGGTAGAGAGGGGACTAGACCGTCAAAACTCAGAGGACCTGTCTTGTCCACAGCGCAACAGGACCAGCCACCTGGGCTAAATACGGCAGTGACAGATAAGTGAAGAGAGGGACAGCAGTCGGCTGGTGGGATTAGAGACACTGAGACAACTGCCCTTCTAGAATTAAAGCTTTATCAGGAGACTCAGCAGCAGGTCCCAAAGCCAGAGAGTTTCTTGGATCTTGCAGAGGAGGGGAGTTCGTATGCCATGAAGGAACAGCATGGGTCACCAAAGCCAGAGAACAAAGAAATTGCTTTATTCTATATAAACTTTCTGGGGAAGGGGGAAGCTCTACTCCGTGTGACTCAGCCTACATGCTAGGAGCCATGGAGGCAACTAGATAGAACCCAAGGCCATAACTCAGGTGACCTTGGGTTTCCCTGGTAACCAGCCTTGGGCTGATTTTGCCTTCCCATGCGGCCTTGGGAAGTCTCAAGAAGTGAAGGGTCTCTTAATGTGACGGCATCTGTATTCTAACAAGCCTAAGTCCTCTTGTCCAGGTGCTTCATTTAATATGCTTTAGGTGGGACAGGGCACACCTTTAATCCCAGCACTCAAGAGACAGAGGGAGGAGGATCACCATGAGTTCGAGGCCACCTTGAGACTACATAGTGAATTGGTGACCTGGGAACATAGTGAATTACTGACTTGGGAATAAGGAGGCTGAGGAGAAAGTTCCTTTTCTGTCTACTGTATCATGTGTCAGGTGAGAGTTTGCCTTTTGGGGGATGTTGCAGTCAGGTTCGCATTGCTGACAGAAATCACCCAACCAAGAGCAGCTTGTGGGGAAAAAAAGGTTTATTTTGGTTTACAGGCTTGAGGGGAAGCTCCATGATGGCAGAAGAAAATGATGGCATGAGCAGACCATGGACATCACTTCCTGGCCAACATCAGGTAGACAATAGCAACAGGAGAGTGTGCCAAACACTGGCCAGGGGATACTGGCTATAACACCCATAAGACCACCCCTAACAATACACCACCTTCAGGAGGATTTAATTTCCAAACTGCCATCAGCTGGGGACATGGGATTCAGAACACCTAAGTTGGGGGGGGGGCACCTGAATCAAACTACCACAGGGGCAAACAAGAACTGAACACAAAAGTCTATCTCTCTGCACACACACACAGCCCTGGGAGTGGGGTGAGGATGCTGCTGAATTGTCCTGAGCTTCCCAAGAGCCACAGTTGGGACGATGCTTTGGGACAAAGCTCCGCATCTGAAAATGCCTCCCAGATACATGCTCCGTCTCCTTGATATTAGGCCAATCAGTGTCATTCATGCTGGAGCGATGATCTCTGTAGTACTCTCACTTGCCATTAGGTGGAATCCAGCGTAGTCCTGGGAGACTGTTCTCCTGAAAGCCTGAAGCTCTCAGCACATGTTCCACGCCCTGGCACAGCCTCTACTCATCCTCTGTGCCCCCCACCGCTCAGAGAGCCTGCTCTCCGAGCTCTCTTAGTGTCCCCATCCACAGCACAGCTCCTCATCTCCGCGTGGCTCACTGAGGGAAGTGGGGCCCTGCGTATCCAAGGATTGTTGGGCTAACAGCACTCCCAAAAAGAGCCTCTGAGCAAGTGCGACCTAACACACAAACTAGGAGATGGAAGACCTCAGTATAGGGTGCAAATCCCTCAAAGGACCCTCTTTGTCTTCCACCCTCGCTCCTTTTCCCAATCTGGCATCTACGCTCCTCCTGCTCTGTGATAGTCAAGACACTCTCTCAAATTGGGGTGAGTTCTTATGCTTCAAACTGAGCCACAGGTAGAGAAACCAGATTAGGGTCTCCAGGTGTTCTCACAGCAAATATCTGCAGGTGGAATCCAACAGTGAGTACAGGCATGGCAAGTCTCAGAAGCCTGGGCATACACACGTGTGTGCGCAGACCTGTAGCCAAGCTCCTTCCTAGGCTTCCACTGCTCCTGTCCCAGATCTCTCCAGACCCAAGGCCCACTCCTCTACCCAATCCAGGAGCAGGAGGGAGGGTACAGAGAGGCAGACCAAGGTCAAGAAGAGGAAAGAGGACCCCAGAGATGCAGGCCCAGGAACATGATCAAGATAAATGTCCAACCTACAGATTGTACAGACCTGGCCAGAAGCCCACGGCTGCTCAGTTATCTACTCAAATTGTCTGTGTGTGTGTGTGTGTGTGTGTGTGTGTGTGTGTGTGTCAGAGAGAGAGAGAGAGAGAGGCATACACAGAGAGAGAGAGAGAGTCAAAGAGCTACTATTAAAATTTAGGAGCCTAGCATTTTCTAGTCTTTTGGCCCCATGAGTTCTAAGGGAGATGAAAGCTGTTTGCTACAGCCACCCTGACAGACCCAGCCTGCTGCTTGTGATCCTCGTGGTCGCAGTGAAGGAAGGACACTCGCTCCATGCAAGATGCAGCCACCCAGTGGGCATCCATCACCCTGGAGAAGAGCGGAGAGGATTGCCCACACGCCCATGCCAAATGACTCTCTGCAGCCCTAATGAAGGCTGGCGATGGATGGTGGCCCTTGCTCATTAATCAACAGGAACACACTGCTGCTGTCGGCCTCTACCTGCCAGACCCTCCTGGGCCTTCGGTCCTGAGTGCTCTGTGGTACAGCAGCTCTCACGTGGCACTGCCCCTGGCTGTACCCTAGAGCCCCTTGTGCACTGTTGGTGGCAGAGGGTGCCAGCGCTCCAGGGTATCAGTCAAGCTGAGGCTTGGGGATATGCTAGCTGGTTGGTAGCCAGTCAAAGAAGAAAGTATAGGAGCTGGCCAGATGTTCCTCCTGCATATCCCCAAGACCAGACAGACACCGCAGAGATACTACAGGCCATCTGAGCTGAAGTAGCTCCTACCAGGTGGGTGACACAGGCTGCTGATGTCCCGTAGAGTGTTTGCCAGTGCCAACATTGTTGAAAGGCTACACAACTCTCCCTATCTCTCTGAAGCCAGCCATTGTGATCTGCTTCTCTCTGCCCTTCTCCACTTCAAGATCTCAGCATCCCCTTCCCTCAGCCACTTCAGACAGCCAGGCTAGCCTATGGCTGCCATCCCCTTCAGATTCACATCTCAGATCCCTCAGACCAGCACCGTCCTCCAGGAGATTTCCTTGTTCTGATGGCCTGAGGGCTTGCAAAGAATGATAACAGGTTCTGTTCACTCCCCACCAGCCCCCTGCACCTCAAAGAGGTGCAGCCCTACACCATCCAGTGGTGGACAGCCAAACAATGGCCATCCTTGTTGCCTATAAGAACCAGGCCCACACGTTCCAAGGCCCCAGGAGCTCAAGAAATGGCCATCACGCTTCATGTACTCCCTACATCTCAAGCCATCCAAGTCATCCCATCCCAACTGGCTACAGTCTCTCTGCTTGTGCACACTTCACTTGTTCTGCTGTTCCTGGTGGCTTCCTGATGCACAGGCTTGGCTATGAACTACTTGCAATGGCCTGTCTATCCTGTCTTTAAGCCTGTCCTATATTACTACATGAGCACTCTAATCAGTACAGGGGCTTGAGGGGAGAGGAGGGCAGGGTGACCAGATCAATGGCTCATGAGAGCAGGCCCCATGAGGGGAACCTACTGAAGTATAGGTCACACTTGGCTGTGAGGTCATAGTTCCAGTTAGCTGTGCAGTCTCAGGAGTCTTTAAAGTGGTGGCCCATGGCCCCCATCACCACTGCCCACTCTAACTCCATAGATGCTCCCACTCCCAGAAAAGGGCCTGTGGCCCATCCACTTCTCCTTGTCATGGAAAGCATGTCCACTCCTGCCTGTCACTCATGCTTCTAGGGGCTTTCTATTATCACCAAACTCTCTGTAAAAAAAAAAAAAAAAAGGCCCGAGAAGACTTCTATTTGTGTTTCCTAATCAATAGCATTGATTGGCTCCTGGCACACAGCATTTCCTGAGATTCCAAATGTTCTCAGTGTCATAAATGTCCTTCCCACGAGCCTCACAGATCTTTCACAGTGCTCACCTCTGTATAAAAATGTCTCTGGGGCTACAGAAATGACTTATTGGTTAAGGTGCTTGCCTGTGAAGCTAAGAATTCATGTTCAAATCTCCAGATCCCACATAGCCAGGCACACACTGACACAAGCACACAATGCTGCACACATGCACAAGGAGGTGCACATATCTGGAGTTTGTTTGCTGCAGCAGCTGAAGGCCCTGGTGTGCCCATTTTCTCTCTCTCTCTCTCTCTCTCTCACTCTCATTTTCCCTCTCTCTAAAATATAAATAATTTTTTTAAAAAGTCTCTGGCTGATTTGAAGGTCCAGGCAAAATACCCTTGCTGGCCTTAGTGTCCTGCAAGTATCTGTGGCTGACCAAGGGCCACCATCTTCTTGTCCTCTTTTCTAGCTGGGAACATAAGGCCTGCTGTCCCCTGCAGCAGGAAGGAAGGGCAGGGTGAAACCTAGCCCAAACTGCCTGGGTAGACACTTTTAACATCCCCAGAGTGTTTTGCAGCTTTAAGGTCTGGACATATTCCACATCATAGCCCAGATGTCCCAAGCTGTAGGAAGCCCTCTTAGCTAGAGTGAATGCCATGTAGAATCGTTCTCACCAAAGCAGCAGCTAATAGTGAAATTTGGAGGTCAAAGGTCCTCTGAACCTTGGTTTGTCAGAGGAAATAGTGACCATTCTGGACCTTCCTCTGCTTGGTCCCCACCCCCAAGAGGACACCAGGTGGGGTCGTCCATCTGCTCTGAAGTCTGAGGCTTGTGCCTGAGTGAAGGTCCCGGTCTCCCAACACGGGTAGGCAGGCACCACTTCCCACGCTTGCATGCTGCAGACTCAAAAGAGGCCTTTGGCCAGGCTGGTGGCGCACGCCTTTAATCCCAGCATTCGGGAGGCAGAGGTAGGAGGATCGCCGTGAGTTCAAGGCCACCCTGAGACGACATAGTAAATTCCAGGTCAGCCTGGGCTAGAGCAAGACCCTACCTTGAAAAAACAAAAACAAACAAACAAACAACAACAAAAAAAAAAAAAAAAAAAAACAAGAGAGGCCTTTGGTCACTTATTTGCATCCTCCTCCCTGATGAGTGGGGACAAAGGTTTCCTTAAGAGGCTGGAGCCTCAAGATTGTGTGTCCTTTCCCTGAAACCAAAAGGCTAAACTTTGAGAAGACCTGAAAGGTTGTTATCTGTCTTATAATTGAGACAGCTCATCTGCCCTTCAACTCACTTCCTTCCTGTCCATCCAAGCCCCTCTCATCGTTCACAAAGTTCCAGAGCTGGCCTACTCTTCTACCTCAAGTGTGAACCCTGTTCAGCATCCACACAGCCACTCATCCCATCTCGGCTTAAAGGAGGCGCTCACACTTTCCCAAGCTCATGCTATCTGCTTAGCTGGTTCCACCTGTCAAAAGCATGGATCCGGGGCTGGAGAGCTGGCTTAGAGGTTAAGGCGTTTGCCTGCAAAGCCAAAGGATCCCAGTTCGAGTCTCCAGGGCCCACGTAAGCCAGATGCACAAGGTGGCGCATGCATCTGGAGTTCATTTGCAGTGGCAGGAGGCCCTGGCACACCTTCTCTCTCTCTCTCTCTCTGCCTCTTTCTTTCTCTCAAATAAATAAATAAAATATACTTTAAAAAAAAAAAACATGAATCCTAGGGAGCTAGGGTGATAGCTCAGTGGGAAAAGTGCTTGCCCCAGGAGCATGAGGACCTGAGTCCAACCCACCTACGCAGAAGCCACTGTGGCACAGGCCTGTAAATCCAGCACTGGATAGGCAGGGGTAGTCAGCTAGTGTGGTCTAATCAGTGACCTCTAGGCGGGGAGGTACCCTGCATCAAAGGAAGTGGATGTCATTCCTAAGGATAACACCCAAGGTTGTCCTCTGATCTCCACCCTACATACACAAGGACTTCTCCACACAAATGAAAACAAAATAAAACAACATCAAATGCCTGCCTTCTTGGGATGCTCTTTGCTTGGCTTTTGGTTGTACCCCACAACAGGCTCACTTAGAACCAAATGCTCCCTACTCTCCATGGAAGCCCCCTGGATGAGGGGGCTTCCTTCTTCCTGATCGCCACACACTCCTGGGCAGGTGAGCACTTCTCCCAGCCCCCCAAGCCCCAGAATCCCATCTGAACTGCTTTCTCAAGGGCCAGCCCCTGCTGCTGAACTCAACACATTCTGCATGGTAATCACAGCTGGGTGCAGGAGGGGCTGACACCTACCCTGGTGGGTGCCTTTGACTTTTGTTGATGGATCCCAGAGTCACCACTGCCTAGGGAGCCCCAGAGCAAGAGCAGGCAGGCTCTTTCCATCTCCCTGTCAGTTCCCCTATGAATTTCACAAAGCATCCTGCTGCCTCTCCAGCATTCCTAGAACTGGTCCACAGCAAGGCCTCAACAAGTCTAACCCTCCCCAGAATGTGGGACCCTTCCTTCCTCTTACCCTCCCTTCACACTTCCCCTCCTCCCTCCTCACATGCCCTCCCTCTGCCTCCTCCCTCCTTAGTTCCCACTCCTTCCTATTCCCTCCCTCCTCGTGGTGCCCTTGTTATTGCTTAATAGGGCGCTTATGGGATGAATGGTGTTTTCAGCCATGGCCAGGGATACATCCGGCTTTTCCCAGCCCCGCCCCTGTCCTCACAGCGTTGGGGCCCGTCTGTGGAAAGCAGGGTCGGACAATGGGCCAGTGGGTTCACTTGAGAACGCACAAAAGCACCATTACCCTCGGAGCAGTGCAGAGTGACAGATGCAGGGAACAAGTCCCCTTCCCTTTAAAGCTGTCTGCGTGGGATCTCACAGGACCCCGCATGCCTCTAGGCAGAGGGACCGGAGCCCCCCGGGGGCGCTGGACCCAAGACAGTCCTTCTCTGTCAGCCAGAGCCATGAGGACACCCAAACAGCAGAGGCATGGCGAGGCCCCACCCCATGTACTCACCAGAGAGGTTTGGACCCCACGGATGATGAACAGACCCCCGTCCCGTCTTGTCGGCAAGTGTCTGTGGGAGAATGGCTGAGTCAGAGATGGTGTCATCAAGGGAGCAAAGGAGACCTTTGCCTGCCGCCAACCAAGCAAAGGTGGACGCTTAACTGGAAAGCTGTTTGTTGGTCTCTAGCTTTGCACCATGAGACCCTGGCATTAAGGACGGTGACATGTGGGCAGCCTGGAATGAAGAGGCCTCCACGGCCTAGCAGGCTGGAGGCTGCAATGCATGTGAGACAAGGCCATGCTCAATACTTAAGCCTCACTTCCCGAGTATAAGCAATTGGTGATGTCTACCATGGGCGTGTCCTGGGTCGTGAATTTTTAAATTGAATAAAGCAAATGAGTCATCCCCTTCCTTGTAACATTTCTGCTCTTGCTTTTCTCAGTGTCCAGCCGCGGTACCAGCTGGCTCTCTTGGGCGGGAAGGGCTCTCCTTTGCTCATTTCGGGAGAGTTACCCTAAAGAATGACAGGCAGAAAGCTGCAAAGCAAATACAACCCTCTTGGCAGGTGCCTTGGTCCCTGTGAATTTAGTTTCCGCCTCAGCAAAATGACACCGACCTTCACTCTATGACACAGAAACCTCAGTATTAAATCTTGGAATTTGCCAGAGACAAGTGAACTGTGTTTTCTTTATGCTTCACCGAGCACCTTTTGCTTGCTTGCCCTTCCTTTGAAAAAAAAAATGATAAAAAGCTTTATGTACTAGCAGAGAAACACACACACCCCTGCCTCTTTTAGAGGGACCCCCTGCTTAGCTAGCCATGGTACAACCAAGGCGTTGGATGCAAAATAAAACCCAAGTTCTCGTCTCAGCTGTGCACTCATAGCAGTGTGATCCTGGACAAGTCATGTAACCTCGCTGAGCCTCACATTTCTCATCTGTAACATGGATGCAACACGCACGCCTACTTCTCAAGGCAATTCAAAGATGAAATGAGATGCTTTGGGAACTGTTTCCACTGCATTTTCAGTCTACACTAATCACTTCCAGACATTATCTATGATCTCTAAATAGTTGGACAAAAATTAAGACATGCTTTATATAAAAAAGCCCTGTCTGGTCCGTGGAGTTCATACAATGTTTACACAGGAATTATCACCTCCTCAGAGGACCATTCGGAGATATTCATCGGCTTCACCGCATGAGATCTCATTACGCAAACTGGACAGGGTGCCATCTATCTAATGGCGCCTTGGCTTATACTGCCTAGATCTCTAGGGTGACGATATCATTTTGGCTACAAGCAGCACAGGATTAGGGAGTCGTCCTCCCCCATCCCAACAAAGAAGCACAGCACCCATAGTGGTCTTAGTTCATCACGGCACACTGCCTGCTACGGTGAAACTCACGATGGTTTGTCTACACTGGTGGCTGGCAGACTTTGTCCTAAGGACTCGGCCAAACCTAGCAAACTTTGTCACTGCGGTACAGAAGAGCGCTCAGGGCTCAGGTCTGGATAAGTATGCTGAAAGAATCTGTTCAGGGCTGGGGAGAGGCTCAGTGTGCAAGATCAGTTGCTGCGCAAGCATGAGAACCTGATTGAGAATCCCAGGGCTCCCATGCGAAGCCAGGCATGGTGGCTGTGGAGGTGGTTGTTCAGCAGACAAAGCACTCGCTGTTCAAACTTGGCTACCTGAGTTGGGAACCCCAAGCCCCATATAAAAAGCCAGAGGCCGGGCTGGAGATATGGCTTAGCGGTTAAGGCGCCTGCCAGCTAAGCCTAAGAATGCCTGTTGCAATCTCCAGGTCCCACGTTTAGCCAGATGCAAAGTGACACAAGGGCGCAATGCTGCACTTGACCACAAGGGGGCGCACGCATCTGGAATTCATTCACAGCAGTTGACAGCTGCTGGCGCTCCCATCTCTATCTGTCTTCTTCTCCCTCTCTGTCTGTCTCTCTCTCTGTGTCTCTCTCTCAAAAAAAAAAAAAAAAAAACAGTTGCACAAAGAGCAACAATAGCAGAGGGAAAGAGAGGGAAGCCCTGTCTCAGATGAGGTGAAAAGTAAGGACGGGCCCAAAAGTTGTCCCCTAACCTCCACACATGCACTGTGGCACATGCACAGCCATATACACACACATGCACACATACACATGTGCGCGCACACACACACACACACACACACACACACTACATATACTACACACCAAAACATTGTTCAAGAAAGTTTAAATTATGATTTTTTTGGTGGGGGAGGTGGGTTCAAGGTAGGGTCTCACCGTAGCCCAGGCTGACCTGGAATTCATTATGTATACTCTCAGGCTGGCCTCAAACTCATTGTGATCCTCCTACTTCTGTTTCCTGAGTGCCAGGATTAAATGTGTGTACCACGACACCTGGCTGTTTCTCTTTTTCTTATAATTTTTTAAGGGAAAATATATTTTATTTTCAAGGATTTGTGCAGACAAGAGTGAATAAAAAACTATATTTCAACTATAAAAAGGAGCTGACTTCATTTTGCCCTGGAATACAAGGCTATGGTGACGCCAGTTTGAATCTGAGGCAATATTGCTATCCTCATATTTCCATCCCTAAAACACTCCCCCGAGGAACTTTGAATCATTTTTAGCCAAAAATATGACACACTGTAGTGGTTTGATTCAGGTGTCCCCCATAAACTTAGATATTCTGAGTGCTAGGTTCCCTAGCTGATGGCAATTGAAAATCAAAGTCTCTTGGAGGCAGTGTATTGTTGGGGGCGGGCTTCTGGATGCTACTGCCAGTTTCCCCTTGCCAGTGTGTGGCACACTTTCCTGTTGCTATTCTTCACCTGATGTTGGCCAGGGGTGATGTCCACCCTCTGCTCATGCCATCGTTTTCCTCTGCCATCATGGAGCTTCCCCTCAAGTCTGTAAGCCAAAATAAACCCCCCCCCGCAAAACTGCCCTTGGTCAGGTGATTTCTGCCAGCAATGCGAACCTGACTGCAACCCACATCAACCAAGGTAATGCATAAGATAAACCAAGTTCTATGCACCTGTTTACATAAAGTCCAGAAATGAAATAGAATGTGTCTTTGCTCCTCATGCACTTTTGGCACATTCAGATACAGCTTCAGAGTTCAGCCATGCAGGAAGTTGTCCCACGTGGGTTTAGATTAGAACTATAGAATGGAACTAGCATAAAATAGGAAGCAGATCTAAACACCAAACAGACCTGTAAGCCCTGTTAGAAAACAAGACATTAAAGCTCAAAATAGGAAGCACAAAACACGCCTAACTTGCTTCCAAGGAGTGACGTTCCATTTGGCCAAAAGGTCCCAAGCACACACCTACAAGGTGTGACTCTTTCCCATTGTGATAGGTTTCCTTTCTCTGACATGAAAGATCCTCAGAAGTGACCATGGAAAACACACAAACCATTGACATTTACCCTGTGGACCAATTCCTAAAGCGGTAACAGCCACACCTCTAAGATGATGACATGGGTAGGGCTTACCAGATGACTTTCTCTTCCAGAACCCCTCAAAGCACTAAACTGCAGATTACAGAGCCTAACTTCTTAGCAGTTCTTATTCCTTTGGAGTAAGCAGACGAGCTCATTTATTGTCATATAGGAGTCAACCACAGTGAACTTGTCCACAATGAAACTTGACCACAACCGTTGATGCATTTTGGACCTGCATTTTAAAAAATCAAGATGTAGGCTTCAAGCCGGGCGTTGTGGCGCACGCCTTTAATCCCAGCACTCGGGAGGCAGAGGTAGGAGGATCGCCAAGAGTTTGAGGCCACCCTGAGACTACATAGTTAATTCCAGGTCAGCCTGGACCAGAGCGAGACCCTACCTCGCAAAACAAAAAAAAAAAAAATGTAGGCTTCATAAGCACAACAGTTCATTCCTTTGAAGACTTATGGGAGGCGGAAGTGGAGAAGTCTTCCCTCATCTAAAACGATTAGCTCAGGAGTTAAAGCCTTTCACTCTCAATTGCAAAACTCCATTTTCTTTACTCAGTAAAATCTCATTTTATTAATAGACTCTGAGCTGTCCAAATATGGCAGTGAACACCAGCAACTTCTCTCATTTCAATCTCTCATATTCTTTTTTTAAAAATTATTTATTTATTTACTTGCAAGCAGAGAAAGATAGAAGAGAGGCAGACAAAGAGAATGAGCATGCCAGGGCCTCTAGCCACTGCAAACGAACTCCAGATGCATGTGCCCCATCATGCATCTGGCTTAAGTGGGGCCTTAACCACTAAGCCATTTCTCCAGCCCCAATCTTTCATATTCTTAATAGTAAATAGACTTTCCAGAGACAATGAAAGAATACTGCAATATGAAGAAAAGTGAGTTGGCCAAGAAAAACAAGTAATCAACTAAAAATTGCCATTACCAAAACTTAAAGAATGTTTGTATCTTTCAAAATTTTTAATCAACAGATTGATTATTGTACAATAATAAAATAACTTGTATCTATCAGCAGACTAAAAACTTACACAGAAGTCTGTGTGACCTCCAGAACACCAGAAAGTCCCCAGCTGGGACCCTGGGGATACGCAATGAACAAAAACAAAACTAAATAAATTTTGTATTTACAAGCCATCTGAGCAAAATGTGTCTACAGAAGATAACTGGCCTAATTCTGGTCTATAATGCTGTCTTGTTGGGCTAACCAATTTCAGCTCAGCTCAAAGGGAATCTGAGTCCTTCCTAAAGGGTAGAAACATTGCAAACAGAAGCCTCATTTGCC
Source organism: Orientallactaga sibirica (assembly GCA_036365145.1). Lineage (NCBI taxonomy): Eukaryota > Metazoa > Chordata > Mammalia > Rodentia > Dipodidae > Orientallactaga > Orientallactaga sibirica. The sequence continues at coordinate 26,925,375 of JAEOAD010000009.1, read as the reverse complement.
ACTAATGAACTTGCAGAGGAATGTGTGTAATAGGCGGGGGTGTTGGCTGGGGTTCTGTACCCTTGACACATCAATGAAAACTCATCACTATGGGAGGGCTCAGAAGGGCCACGGAGCCTGGGCAATCTGATAGGATGGGAACTCCCCAATCTGAGGCATGATAAAGGAGATCTGCAGAAAGAAAAAGCAATACAGGAAATTCAGGTAGCAGACAAGAGGTGTTAACAGATGGACAAAGCAGGCTTCAGAAGGGAGGCCAGGTACAAGACACTCAGCTGAACCAGACCAAGGACTGCCTGGGAGTCATGGGGAAATGGTAAGGTTCTGTCAGACTGCTATGAGGGCGGGAAATGGTCATAAAAGGTTCCCAATCATCCCGAAGGGGAGCTAAGTCCAAAACAACTCCTGCAGTGGGAATTAGTGAGTTAGAAAGTTCAGAAAACAGTCAGAGAAAAAAGAACCAAACATGATTCCTTGTACACACAGCACATGGTTGAGAGGGTAGGTCGTTATGGGTGATGGTCAAGGTAAAGCAGAGTGCCCTAATTACACTGCCAATGTGGAGGGTGAGGGCTGATGAAATGGGTTGAATTGCGTCCACTGAAAAGATCTTCATTGGAAATGGGCTTGTGTAGATACAATTAAGGATCTTGAGATGAGATCATACTAGATTTAAGGTGGTCCTAAATCCAATGATTTCTAATAGAAGGGAGAAAGAGATCTGATATGGAGAAGAAAGCTTGGGTAGGTAAAGGCAGAAACTTAGAAAGGAGACATTGGATGGGTTCCACTCAAAGCTTCCAGAAGCAGCAACCTTACCAGCAGCTCCATGTCATACTTTGGTCTGCAGGATGGTGCGAGAACAATGTCTACTGTTTTAGGCTTCCGAGTCTGTGGTATATGTTTACATCCCCAGGATAGTAGTAGGATGGGAGTAGGACACCCCTCCATGGTCACAGAGGTGTGGCCCATGCAGTCCACTGTGTCCCCAGACCTAGGCAGACCATGGATCCTCACTCCTTCCTCAGTGCCTGGATGGGCACAGCTCCCCGAGGTGGCTGACGAGTGGTTTCTAGTTATAGAGATGGGATCAAAGGTACGTGGTCTGGTGTCTATAGCACTGGCCCTGAAGGCTGTGGTGTTTTCTGTCTTAGCATGTCAAGTCCTGAGTCAAGAGGCTGTGGGGTAATGGAATTTAAGAAGTTCATTTAATGGGGCCTGGAGAGATGGCTTAGTGATTAAGCGCTTGCCTGTGAAGCCTAAGGACCCTGGTTCAAAGCTCAATTCCCCAGGACACACTTAAGGCAGATGCACAAGGTGGTGCATGCATCTGGAGTTCATTTGCAGTGGCTGGAGGCCCTGGCACACCCATTTTCTATCTATCTGCCTCTTTCTCTCTCTGTCTGTCGCTCTCAAATCAATAAAATAAAATAAAAATTTAAGGAAAAAAAAGGAGTTCAGTTAATGCAGTTTGATGTCCAGCTGGCAACAGGGGCCAAGTTCGTGGAAAAATCATAGCCCTGGTGTTTATGCAGGTCCTGAGAAATCCTTTTATCACCTCAGTCACAACAGGAGTCTTTGGAGCTAACAGGACCCTGTGGAAGAGAGCAGAATAGATAAGCCTGGAGTGAACCAAAAAGGCTTCCAGCAAGAGGACTACAGGAATGTATTAAATTATATAAAGGATTCAGATGTGAGAGAAATGAAAGGATAAAATCTTTGCAAGCCAGGCGTGGTGGCACACGCCTTTAATCCCAGCTCTCGGGAGGCAGAGGTAGGAGGATCACCGTGAGTTCGAGGCCACCCTGAGACTACATAGTGAATTCCTCAAAAAAACAAACAAACAAACAAAACAAAAACTTTGCAGATATGTTTTTCAAAGGATGATATGTGGAAGTGCGGGAGGGGGGAGGAGGGCAGTGAACTGTTTCAAGAGAAAATAAGATATGTAGTCAAATCAGTGAAGTTGAACCCATTTCCCTACTGCAGAAGTCTTCAAAGTGAGGGTAAAGAAATCAACACCCCTGGGCATGGTGACGCTCCTCAGTAGCTCTCATTGGGCAAATGCCTTGGCTGTTAAGGAGAAGGATGGGAGGTGGACAGCATCCAGCAAGGCCATGGCAGGGCAGACCGAAAAGCTGGTCATGGGCTCTTCTCATGGTTCTTAGAAGCAGGATGTGGTATTGCCCATCAGCCACACTGTCCCCCATAAAGCCACTTGGCAGCCTGTTGCCTCTGCTCCTTCCCTTTCATTAAGGCCCACACCGGTGCACCTGTCCAACACCTTTACCCAGCAGGCGACCCTAGGTACATGCTGAACTGATGGATGAAGCCTCACGCAATCTTGGAGGGGGACAGGGCTTCGAGGAGGTATGGAATATGATAGTGGCTCTAGTAGGCAGAATCCAGGAACAAGCTGGGTAAGCCAGGGACCTGCACGCTCACAGATGGGAAGGGTTAGTTTCATGGAGTCTCGTGAGGTGCCTTCACTCAGTACCTCTTACAGCTCCAAGGAAAGGGAGCCAGGTCCTCTTGGTGGCTGCCAACCCTCCTGAACCTGCAAACTCACAAGGCTTCATATCGAAGGTCTTGATGTAGTCATTCAAAGGAGGAGGACATTTCCGAAAGCTCAGCCTCAACCTCCTTATGGCTGAGGAGCTGCCCTTTGGTGAATAATGCTTCGGCACCATGCCCCATTTCTTTTGTGATGAGAGTCTGATTCCAAAGAGAACATTTATCTCAAGAGGCAGGCGTGCCTGAGATCAGGCACTGTGCCATGTGGTGCAAAGCCTTTGCCCCTAAAGGCCTCTGGTTAAAGCAGAGAAGACACATACACACACACACACACACACACACACACACACACACACACACAGAGAGAGAGAGAGAGAGAGAGAGAGAGCGCTAGGCATGGCTGGCTGTAACAAGAACATTGTTGTCAAAAGCAGACCTCTTTCACTAGCTGAGCTTGGGCAAATTCCATAAACACTATATTTAGACGCCTTGAAGCAATCTTAAAAGTTGGTTTTTCCTAAATTACAGTCAGCCGTCTTCTCTGCCTCTGTGATCAGCTGCAAATTTTTACTTCCTCATTCACTCACGTACTTATAGGATCCACAAGCCACTAGCCTTGATTTGTAGGCAAAGTCTCTTCCCTCTTCCCCGTAGCCCACAGTGAGGAAGGAGGATCTCTCACAGTCTTGAGAGTCAGTGTATTTTCCACATGCAGAAGCACAAGGCCTTAACTCAGCAGGTGCAAAGACCCTCCTTCCACAGGCTTTTGGGAAAGGCCCACCCAATAGGGCTCACCTGCCACATAGCCCCTCTACTCTCTCATCCCATGGGCCCCAGCAGTGCCGGCCCAGGCTGACCCTCCTCCCTCACCCCCCGGCCCCAGCCCGCACCCACATCAGTAGCCTCTACCACCCTACCAGCTGCTGTCTTTCACACACGGCCTCAGAGAGATAAAAGGGGCTATGTCCCTTAAACAGAAGAGAATATTTTGAGCAGGGAATTAAGAGCGAATTAAACTGGTTTCATTGTACTCATTCATGCACAAAATGAGTGTGGGAGTTAAACTGAGAAAAACCAAACAGGCGATGCGTTGCCATAATCAGAGGGCAGAATCCAGCCCTAGAAGAAAATGATCCCTCCAGGAAGAAAAGTGCAGCACAGAACTGGTTCTTAATGAATCAGGAACTCGGCCTCTTTGTCCATCCCAGAGCCAGCATCCTTACAGGGCTGGGGAATGCAAAAGCCCTGGGTCTAGGCTGACAGCAGCAGGCATACTTTCCCTAAAATGCCTCAGGTGCCTGCCCCTCTCATGAGAACTGGGTTGCTCTGCTCGGGCACATCTGCCTGCACCACTTCTACAACGCTCAGTCAAAACTGTTACAGCAACAACCAATTAGGCCCATAATCCTCCCAGGCCTTTTCCTTCCCAGGCACATTCTGCTGCTGCTGCTGAGATAGGGCCTAGAGAGAACTGTTCAGTGCGGGTGTAAAAAGTACCCATCAGTCTCCTTGGGATTCAGGGTTACAACAACAGAATAGTAACGAGATGAAAACACAGTGATTTTAAACAACCCCACAAGTCTCTTTCCTTCCAACTCTGCCTGGTTTATCTACTATCTGTTTCCCATCTGTGGTTGTTTGATTGGGGTATCCCCTCCCCCCCATAAACTTACGTGTTCCGAATGCTTAATCACCAGCTGATGGCAATTTGAGAATTGAACCTTGTTAGAGATGTGTTTTGGGGGGTGGGCTTAGGGGTATTGTCGCCAGCTTCCCCTTGCCACTGTTTGTCACACTCTCCTGTTGCGATTGTCCACCTGATGAAGGCCAGGAGGTGATGTCCAGCCTCTGCTCATGCCATATTTTCTCCTACCATCATGGAGCTTCCCCCTCAAGTCAGTAAACCAAAATAAACTCTTCCCATAAGCTGCTCTTGGTTGGGTGCTTTGTGCAAGCAATGCAAAGCTGACTGCAACACCCTCTTTGCAGGTTGCTTGGGACCCAACTCTGCACAACACAACTCCAACAGGGAGAGAAAGGAGTGTCTGAGAGGGAGTGGGCAGTGAGAGCCACTAGACTTCTCACCCCAAAAAGATCAGTAAATGTTCCTGTGGTAGTGTGAATGTAAAATGCCCCCCATAGCCTCATGTGTTTGTGATTCAGTCTCATACTTGCTCCCCAGCTGGAGGAACCTTTGAGTGCCTTGCTGGAAGAGGTGTGTCACTGGGGGCAGGCCTTGGGATTTTATAATCCAGCCCCACTTACCAGTGCTAGCTAGCTCAGACTTGCTACTTCCTCCACAGCTGATGTGACCAGATGCGATCCCCTCCCGTCCGTTCTTGCCGTACTTTCCCCACAATGCAGAAATGTCCCCTCTAAACTTTCATCTGAACTAAAAACCTTTCCTTCCATAAGCCGCTAACGGTGGGGTGTTTGGTCCCAGCAATAGGAAGATAACTGCTACAGATTCCATGTGGTTCATTGTGGGGGAGGGTGCTTTGTGTGTGGGATATGTGAGTGCATGCTCATGTATACGAATGAAGGTGTGCGCATGCCAAGGCAAGCATGTGGAGATCAGAGGACAACTTCACGTGTTGTTCATCACTGTGTTTGCCAGGCTAGCTGAACCGTAAGCTTCCACGTGATTCGCTTACCTCTGTTGCCCTCTTACCCTAGCCTCGGTGGACTATAACATTTGGCTTTAGATGAATTCTAGGGATCCAGACTCAGGTACTCACCCTGTAGGCCAAGTGCTTTATTCACTGAGCCATCATCTCTCCAGCCCACAATTTTTAAAAATATTTTATTTTTACTTATTTATTTATTTGACAGAGAAGGGGGGGGAGTGCCAGGGCCTCCAGCCACTGTAAACGAACTTGAGACATGTGCGCCCCCTTGTGCATCTGGCTAATAATATGGGTCTTGGGAAATCAAACCTGGGTCCTTTGGCTTTGCAGGTAAACACCTTAACCACTAAGCCATCCCTCCAGCCCAAGCCAAAATATTTTTGAGACGGAGTCTCATGTATCCCAGGCTGGCCTCAGATATGCCATGTAGCTGAGGATGACCTTGAACTTCTGATTTCCCCCTGCTCCAGCCTGCTGAGTGCTGGGATGATAGGTAGCTGCCCCCGTACCTGCTTTATGTAATGCTGGGGATCAAACCCACGGCTTGGAGCATGCTAAGCAAGCACGTTACAATTGAGCTACAGCCCCAGCCCTGTGATTCATTTCTAATAACCATTAGGATGCTTCCTGCTAAAATGTGCCAATGTGTATTGTGTGTATCAACACACCACAGGCCTCCCCTAGCTCTCCCCTTTATACATACACACCTTTGCTTCCAAACAGCAGGAACCAGGACCCCTGAGCTGCAGTGGTATCTGGACTGTAGGATCCCCACAAATTCTCGCAGCTTCATCCACCCTAATACCTCCCACAATGTACTTTGTGGCATGGAACAAGCCAGAGTTCTCAGTGGAGTATCGACACTTCTATTCCTATTTCTTTTTAACACATCAAAAGATATGAAAGGAAAAATAAGCTCACTGAGTATGAAGACGGACAGACAGATAGACCCTGGTGCGTTCACTTTGGGCTATGATCAAGGTCATGGGCCCTGAGAGCAAGCTGTGAGGACCACCTGAGGGGTTTCAGAGTGTCCTAATGAGGTTCATTTTCAGCGTGGCACACTCCAGTTCGCTGGCGTGTAGTAAAGAGTAGTTGCAAAGCTTATACTTGGTTTAGGCCAAATTAAACCCTTATGAAATGAAATAATAAGGCTTGGAAGGTAGCTCAGTGGTGGAGCGCAGCATGCCCAGCATGTGCCACGCCCTGGGTTCAATCCTCAACACCATACTTTTTATTTTGTTTTTAAATGAAACAAGCAAGCTTAAAACGTACAAGAACAATTCAAATACCCCTAGCATGAGTAAGGCCTCCATCCTGAGGTTGCCAACACTTGCCCTGCCCCTAGTAACAGTGCTTCATCAGGCGCAGGAAAAGCTAAAGCCAGAAGAGTCTAATCAGATCTGACAGAAAATTGGAAAAAAAATATATCAAATAATCAAGAAGCCTATTTGAAATATGGATATACATTCCACGGTCGTTAATGATGAGTCTCCCCCTAAGTATATATTTTGACTTGCTGTATCAGCTAATGAGATTAAAAAGCCATTTTAATCATAGCAAGGGATTTGAAAATACTGTTTATTTCATCTTTATCTGATTTTTAAAATAATTTTGTTTTACTGCATATATCGAAATGCACAGGATATATTAGCACAACAACGTGAATGCATATTCACGAAGTGTATAAATATGCAAGCACACAGGAGCTTTGGAATCCTTGCGTCCTGAAAGGGGAAACTTCCCTCAAGTGTCAGTGGGTAGCACTACCCTCTGGCCAGTCCCTCAGTCTAAAAACCTGTACAGCCTCCCTCGTCTCAGCTTCTCCAGCTGCCCATCACCTCTTTTCTGTGACTTCTCTGAGTTCTTCCCATCAGTCCTCTCATCTCCACACCAACCACAGCCACAGGCTTCCCTCTCCAAGATACCTACCTGGCCCGGCCCAGCCCCTAGCTTGTCTCGTGCCATTGTCTGCACCTTCCATATCCATTCTCCATCTCACAGACAGACTGGGCTTCCCAAATGCAAATCTGATCCAATTTGTCTCTCACACAAAAAGCTTTTCAAAGGCTTCCCATGGGTCTGGGGGTGTGGTGGGGAGGGAGCTCCCTTCCCCTCCCCCTCCACATCCTCACTGTCACCACCATCACCGGTGACATTGATTGCTTTCACTCTTGCTGCAAAGACACCAGTGCTAAGTGTTTCCTATCCACTATCTCTTTTAATCTCCCTCAGGTCTTTTAAGTGGGAGGAACAGATGCTGTCCCCACTCTACAGACCTGCTTGAGTGCCTACAGCTCTGATCTGCCTCTTTTTTTCCCCATCCAGCCCTCCTTCACTGTAGTGCTATGCTCCTTAGAACTGTGCTCAGCTTGGACCCATGCTTTCTCACATCACAGCTTTACCTCGGGACTCTATTTGACTCAGACGCTGCTCCTTGTCCTTGCCCTTCCCCTGAGCAGCTTTAGCGCAGGTGCCATAATCAATATGAGATCTTCCCCATGTAGGCCATTGAAGGCTGCCAACCCAGTAGATGAGATTATAAGGAGTAACTGAGTCAAACTAAACTCTTCCAGGCCTCCAGGTCTAACTGGCCGTCGACAGAACACCCAAGAGACAGAGGAACATGTTATTTGACCTTAAAGGGATACACTGTCCGCCAAATACAGACTCTGGGGAGCTCTATAGGACACATCACTTGTTTCATTATAAAATAAATTCTATGAGGAATGGGAAACCCATAGGTTAAGAAAGATGTAAGAGACAAATCAACCCAATGCCATGTGTAGATCTTGTTTGGATCCAGATTTAAATAAATTAACTAGAAAAAAATTTTATGACCCCCTCCTACAGGAAATCCAAACATTGACTAATTGACCATACTATGGGGTTAGTATTATTTTTATATACGATAATGCTGTTATGGTTATTTTTAAGAAAAGGCATGACATGTTTATCTATGTAAAAATATTTAAATTATATGCTTTAAAATTATGACTAACCTCATAAAAATGCTTTCGAAAGTTTCTTTGCTCAAGCCCCCAGGTACTTATATGAACTGTCAAAGAATTCCTAGATGTTCTCATTAGACCAAGCGCCATGCTTACGAGCAGCAACAACCTAGTTAATGTCCCTCTTCCTCATGCGACCACAAGCTATGAGCTGAAGTCTGAATATGAAACGTCATCCACAGACTCATATATCCTGGGTTTAGCTGGCAGACTTTTGGCATGTGACTGGGTCATAAGGGCTTTGTCTTCAGGAACATATTAATTCACTGATGGACTCAAAATCTGAAGACTAGGGAGGTGGTAGAAGAGTGGAAAATGGGGCTTGTTTGGAGAAAGTAGGTCACTGGAAGTCTTTGGAGACTCTATCTATCTTTCCCTGACCCCTTCTTGTGCCTTCCGTCTCTGCTTCCTATCCACCACGAGGTCAGTAGCTTCTGCCACATGCTTCCACTCCTATGGTGTAATGTCTCACCATGGGCCCAGAAGCAGTAAAGCCAAGAAGTATAGACTAAAACCATGATACAACAGAAAAAAATAGGGGCTGGACAGATTGTTTAGTGGTTAAGGTGCTCTCCTGCAAAGCTTAAGGACCCAGGTTCGATTCCCAGTATACACATAAGCCAGATGCACAAGGTGGCACATGAGTCTGGAGTTCATTTGCAGTGACTGGAGTCCCTGGTGTGCCCATTCTGTCTCTCTATCTATTTCTCCCTCTAAATAAAATATTGTTTTAAAATGAGGCTGGAGAGATAGCTTAGCAGCTAAAGTGCTTGCCTGCAAAGCCAAAGAACCTAGATTCAATTCCCCAGGACCCAAGTAAGCCAGATGCACATTCTGACACGTGCATCTGGAGTTCATTTACAGAGGCTGGTGGTCCTGGCTCAGCCATTCTCTATTTCCCTCTTTTTCTCTCTCTCTGCTTCTTTCTCTCTCTCTCTCTTTCTCTCAAATATATAAATAAAAATATTTTAAAAATAAATAAAATAAATAACTCCTCCCTTTAAGTTGCACATTTTGACACAGTGATGCTAGTCTGAATAACACACTATGCAAAGACAGAGGTAGCTCAACTGGTCAGCTTGGTCCATCAAACACAAGAACACACATATTTACTCACGTATGCGCATGGCCCCTTCACACCTAGACACACCAGCATATACATACACTGACACAACTTGTGCATGCTTGCCTTCTTATTCCTGAATGTGCCTGTCCATATCAGTGTTCAAGTTTACCTCCTCCTTGGAGCCCATTAGTCCACACAGGAGGCAGGAGAAAGAGGTCCCATAACATCCTGCACACCTGCAGTCTATGTGTGTTTAAAACATCCGGGTCTCTCAGTTCCCTTCCTCCATCCACTCCTCAGGCCACCTCACTAGCTCACCACCACCAGGATCTTCTCCCTTAAAGACCACTTGCACCCTGCCTCTTCCTCATTCAAAATGTATCCCAAGGGATCATGTCTATTCAACAACTTACACGAATTGAGCAGCCAGTAATCTCATGCACTGCACTAGATCGCATGGGAGATCTGGAGATGGGAAAGGTGAATACCACTGCTCCCAGTGGCCTCGGCTTCTTAGCCAGGTCAATCCCATCCCAGCCTCCATGTTTGAGCACCTTACACAAACATTGTGATTGGTGGTCGGCCAGCCCCATATTCTGGACTGCCTGGGTACTTGGGGCAAACGATGGAAGAGGCTGTGAGGTTTACCTGCGTCAGCTCTGGTGGATCCCATGGCAATCTGAGCGACTGGCTTTATTATCATAATTTACAGAAGGGGAAATGAAGGTCCAAGTAGACAAAGCCTCATAACATATTACAACCAGATCCTGATTCCCACCAAGGTCCTTATCCTAGTGTAATATTACCAGCTTAGATGGCACCAGCTTCTCACTCTTTCTGGTCCATTAGTCTCTTACCACCTTCAAAACTCACCAGGCATAGACATGACTGTCCTCAATGTGGGAAGCCCTTTTCCTCAAAACCCTCCATGTCTAAACATATGTTTGACATGGTTAAAAACAGGGACAAAATTAACTTTAGGACATAATAAATACTGTCCTTAGAAAGATACTTCATCAGGTTTATGAGACAAAAAGAGGATGGCGGGGGGGGGGGAGCTTGACTAGGGATTAACATGTGAGTAGGAGTTTACTCTTCAAAGAAGTGCAGGAAAGGCATGTTAGGCAGAGGGAAGAGCAAGGGAAAATATTGTGATGTATGCAAGAGCTGGTGAACAAGTTGTCTACTAAAGAATGTAAGGGGCTGGAGAGATGGCTTAATGGTTGAGACATTTGCCTGTGAAGCCTAAGGACCCCGGTTCAATTCCCCAGTCCCAACGTAAGCCAGATGCACAAGGTGGCACATGTTTCTGGAGTTCGTTTGCAGTGGCTAGAGGCCCTGGCGTTCCCATTCTCTCTATCTGCCTCTCTCTCTCAAAATGAAATAAATAACTAAAATATTTTTTTCAAAAAAGGATGTTAGGGGAAAAAAATGACAAGAAATGATGAACACTGCAGGCCAGCCACAGTTAGAAATGACCTCACTCTGCCTACAACATGCAGCACAGAAACATTTCATAATCCCTGGGCTCCTGTGGCTGAGGATGATGATAAAGATGGACTTCATGTATCAAGGATCCAAGATGGTTTTTTTGTTCAACTCCTAACGCCTGGGAAGTACCTGTGAGCCTATGCAATGGTGTGAAGAAGTTCCTTTTCCTCTGCCCCAAAGACCAGCACCAAGAAAGGTGGAAGCTGGGCTGGAGACAACATTTAGCAGTTAAGGTACTTGCCTGCGCAGCCTAAGGACCCATCTTTGACTCTCCAGGTCCTACTAAGACAGATGCACAAAGGTGACACATCTGGGCACACTGTGGCTCACGTTTCTGGAAATTGAGGGCAGTGGCTGGGGACCTGGTGCACCAATTCTCTCTTGTGAGCTTTCTCTCTCACTCTCTCATAAAAAAAAAATTACAAAAAATAAAGAAAGTTTGAAGCAGCAAATAAGAGTGTCTTCTTTTCTTTTCTTTTTTGTTTCATTTTGTTTTTGAGGTAGGGTTTCACTCTAGCCCAGGCTGACCTGGAATTCACTATGCAGTCTCAGGGTGGCCTCAAACTCATGGCGATCCTCCTACCTCTGCCTCCCGAGTGCTGGGATTAAAGGTGTGTGCCACCACGCCTGACTCAAGAGTATCTTCTTCATCTACCTACTGGGAGACTATCCACAACCGACTATCCACCCATCCAGTGCCCTCCCTGCCACAGGTACTGGGGCCTGCTGGGACTGTGCCACAGTCCTGAGCTCTGGGACTGTACATGGTACATGTGTCCCTCTGCACAGCTTCCTCCAACAAGGAAATGGGGCATCAAGGTGTTCCTGGGACCCTGAAGGCTGGCTCCTTATTCTCAGAAGCTCTGGAACTTCTCCACTTGGAAATGAGCTGACACACCCCAGAGGGCAGACGTCTGCATTCGAGCAGCCGTCTTTTCCTCCGTAAGCAAACAGAGCCTGTGCAGATATTGCTCTCCTCCCACAGATGGGTGCCTAGAAAACACAAGCTCACTTCCAAAACTACAGATCGTGCCGAGGCCCACATCACCTGCTCATGTGCAGACTTTGCAGTCACTTGCCAGGGAGTAGAGAGCATTAGGGCTGGCCCGCTACCAAGCATAGAGAGAAGCTGAATCCTGTCATGACGCGAGGCTCAGATTTTAGACAATGTGGTCAGCAGGAAAAGGACCAAAGGAGACTGGCTGGAAACCTGCACAGTCCTGCCCAGCCTTGCCATGGGCATTCAGTACCACTGTGATCAAGTGACTCTTACCATGTAAAAATGGGGATGCTTGGGCTGGAGAGATTGCTCAGTGGTTAAGGTGCTCGCTTGCAAAGCCTAAAGACCTGGATTTGATTCCCCAGGACCCACATAAGCCAGATGCACAGAGTGGCACATGCATCTGGAGTTTATTTGCACCAGCTAGAGGCTCTGGTGCACCCATACTCTGTCTCTCTATTTGCATCTCTCTGCTTGAAAATAAGTAAGTAAAATATTTTAAAATGGGGATGTTGGGCTGGAGAGATGGCTTAGCAGTTAAGATGCTTGCCTGCAAAGCCTAAGGACCCATGTTTGACTCTCCAGATAACCACGTAAGCCAGATGCACAAAGGCAAGGCAAGTGCAAGGTCACACATGCCACTCGGTGGTGCAAGCATCTGGAGTTCAATTGCAGTGGCTGAGGCCCTGGCATGCCAATATATTCTCTCTCTCTGTCTCTCTCTCTCTAGTAATAATAATAATAATAATAGTAAATTGGGATGTTGCCCAGCATGTGGAAAGCAGAGGCAAGGAATTCCTGGGGCTCACTTGTTAGCTAGCCTAGCAAAATTGGGGAGCACCAGGTCCAATGAGAGACCCTGTCTCAAAGAATATGGAGGTGGACCCCTGACATTGACATGCACCACAAGTACACATATATGCACATGTACCCATACACAACATATGCACCTCCCCCAACACAGAAGCACATAGACACACACAGCATAAACATACAAAAAAACCAAAAATATGGGGCTGTTATTGAAGCCATTTTCAAGATACTACTTGGAATGGTGAGTGTAACAGAGTGACTGACAGGAAGCTGGGCATGAGGTTGATAATCTGGGATCACAAACCATTCAACCCATACCTGGTGATCCTTCTCCCCCTCTGGCAAACTCAACCATTTGTCCATTTAGTCACAGTCCTTCAGCCACCCACAGTAGCCATAGTCCCTCCCAGATAACATGAGAGACACAGCAATTCACCTTTGCACAGTTAACCAGAGCATCACAAAGCCATGAAGCCCCAACGGATGGCCAGTGGGATAGCACAGAGGGTGTCCAGCCTTGAGCCACGTATGCAGTCCTGGCTCACCATGGGAAAAGAAACTGCCTGTGGAAGAGGCTTGGAGGCCCCTCCTTTGACCGTGGCACTGAGTGCTCCAGCTGCCAGAGCAGAAAGATGTCTCTCGCTCTTGGAGAGACTGCAGACACAGCCCCCTGGGCTAGTGCCCAAAAGCAGTGCCGGTCTTCCTTTTGTAGCCAATCCCAGGGTTTTCAGGCCAAGATGAAGGAGGATCTGTGAGGGGAAAGAAAAGCCCCAAAGGGAGAAGTGACCATTCATCCATCATCCATTCAAGGCACCAGTCAACACTGCAATGGAATGGGGGGGGCTGGTTACTTCAGGGTGGGTGGTCAGAGGCTTCCTCTCATAGGAAATGCCACTCTGCGCTGTGCCTGAGTGTGGCCACAAAGACCCGAAAGGAAATCAACCTATTGTCTGAACATTGAGCTCACATGAGTTTTTAGTAACCCGTGTGTGGCCGCCCCAACTCTCTGTTGTACTGGCTGGCACTGCCAGCAGTGGCCACTGTCCCTGCAGAGTGGCTGCTGGCTTGGACCCTCTCCTTTGCCCATGCACATTTGCTCCTCTCTGACATCAAAAGCAGGCATAGTCAGTGGGTCTGAGGCTAGGGAGCGGTGAGACTGGGACACCCATTTACACATGCCATGGCCCCTCAATGATCCCCACACCAAAAATTAAAAAAATAAAATAAAATAAAAAAGCTGGAACCTTTTAGAACCCTCAGGATGATGAGTCAACCAAGAAGAAAATGATGCTTGAGTAATAGTAAGGGTGAGGGGCGGGATAGTGCCCTGGGTTCCCTGACTCAAATGTGGTTGTTTGTAGGGATCTAGGAAAAGTGCTACCCTTGTATTTTCAATAAAATCCTCCCAGATCAAGAGTTTAAGGTCATCCTTGGCTATTTAGTGAGTTCAAGACTTTGCTGGGCTACATGAAATCTTGCCTCAAAAAACAGAAGCAAAAGCAACCCTCCAAGGTGCAGCTGACTCACTGGAGACCAGGCCCTCCTCCTACTGCACTGGGTGGCTTCAGGGCTCCACGCTGGAACAGCCCAGTGGGTAGCTAGACAGATGACATGTGAGGAGCACGTAAGGAGTGGGGCATTACCCTCTCTGACTTCTCTTCTCCCATATGGAGTCCAGGCCCTCAGGCTGGTCCTCCACCAACCTCAGCTCTGTGGAGTCCAAGATCACAGAAGGATCTTTCTGGGCCTTGGCACCTGGTCCTGAGGATGATGGCAGCTGGTAGTTGAACATTCAGATTGCCACATGTGCCGATCTCAAACCTGTGGTAGTTTCTAGCATGTCTGCCCAGGTAAGGTTGCCCTCTGAGCTGGATATTCCAGGAACTGGTAGGCAAATGCCTTAGGGGACAAGGAATGGGATGGAGGGAGTTCACTCTGTTAGGGTCTGGGGCAAAGACCTACAAGCTCAGTGGATCCAACAGGGAAGAAGCTGGCCTTTGACAGAGGATGAAATGATTAAGTCTTTTGTTATGAAGAAAGGTCATAGATGGGTGACATGACAGTGGGAGTGGAAATAAGGATGATTATAATGGCCAATAGTACTGTCCCCAACCACAAGATCTACTACGACAGCTTTGGTGTCAGTGTCTCTAAAGCCTCAGTAACACTGCAGAGAAGGTTTATGACCACCCTTTGTGCTGACGAGGCACCTTTATCCAGTGGGCCAGGTCATGGATGAAGAGTAGAAGACAGAGTTGGAGAAAGCTGGAGAATAAGGTCAGCATCCAGAGACATAAAAATAAATAAATAAATAAAGCAAGATGCCACATCCCTATGATAACTTCTGCAGGTTATCTTATCTATTTATTTATTTATTTATTTATTTATTTATTTATTTATTTATCTATGAGAAGGGGAGAGAGAGAGAGATAAAGAATGGGCATGTCAGGGCCTCGAGCCACTGCAAACAAACTCCAGATGCATGCATCCCCTTGTGCATCTGGCTTACATGGGTACTGGGGAAACAAACCTGGGTCCTTAGGCTTCACAGGCAAGCACCTTAACCGCTAAACCATCTCTCTAGCTCACTTCTGCAGATTATATGGAGGCACCGCAGGCCTATAGACATGAGGAGATGTGAGTGGCATCTCTTAGCTTATCCCCCTGGCTGTGGCACAGTGTGCAGTACTTGGCCTGCTACTCCATTGACATGCCCATATATCCTCAACTTCCCAGAAATCCTGCTACAACCTCCCGGGACCAGTCACCCAGAAACAAGCTGGAGAAGTAGTCGAGAATATTCTGTCCAAACCCCACCTCAACCTCAAGCCTTTCTTTCTCTTTCTTTCCTTTTTTCTCTCTTCCTTCCTTCCTTCTTTTCTTCTTTTTTACTTACTCTCTTTCTTGTGCAAAGATGGCTGGCTAAGGCTGTACAAATTGGGACTTACTCTTGTCAATGCAAGAGAAAGAAGGAGGGAAGCCTTATGAAGGGACCCATGCTCTTTTTTATTTGGATTTTAATTGTACCACATCCCCCTTCCCTGCCCATCCCTTGGAAAGATCTCTATACTCAGCCCACCTTCTCTGGCAGTTTAAACTTGAATAGAAACTTGGGCTGCCCTGCTTAATATTCGGGTGGCTTTTCCTCTCAGAGCTTGTGAATGAGGGATTCACTCTTGCTTATGTGAGTACTAGAGAGATATTTGAGCGTGTTTAATGGGGAAAATGCATGTGTTCAGGTCTTGTATCTGCACACAAAAGGTCCTAGTACTGCATTTTACCTTTCAGTTTCATCCAAGCCTGGAAAATTTCCACTTCAAAGATGGAACTTTCTTATTTTCTCTGTGGAAAAAATGCATTGGTAACAGTTGGAGATTATTCTTCCCCAAGCTCATCCTCTCTGCATATCATGTCAGAGGAACAGGCACTTGTCCTCTGATACTCTCCTGCCCTGGCAACAACAAAAGCACCCCTGTGTCCATCTGGACCCTGATTCTCTGTGCTTGGGCAAGGTGTCACATTTACAGGGCATCCAGTGAGCCAGGAAATAGACAGCAAACACAGTACTGATGGGATGAGAAATGCCTGCAGCCCAAGGTCCCCAGTGCAGCAGGGAGCAAGCAAGGGAGACAGGACACCAAGGGTGCTCCCAACACAGACTCCTATTTTGCATTGATTTCTTTTAAATCACCTGTTGTCATCAGCTCCACATTGCTGGGATGAACATCCAACCAGACACAGTTTAGGGAAGGAGCAAGTTTATTTCAGGCTTACAGATCCAGGGAAAGTTCCATCAATGGCAGAAGAAGTTTATTTACATACATCCAAGCTGAGGAAAAAAAATAAAAAAACAGCAAGCAAATGCACCAAGAAACAGCTAGCAGACAGAAACCCCAGAGCTCAAACTGCCCTCAGCACATAACTTTGGGCTGGAATTCAGGTCCAGCCTCCCCCCCCCCCCCCCGGAGTAACAAACTCCCTATAGCGGGAATCTGCCTGCCAGGAGCTGAAGCTGCAAGCTCGATTTTCATAAAATACCTAAGTCTATGAGGACAGATATTTACACTCATATTCAAACTACCACATCTCCCCTCTTAGACTGCAAACCCCCAGGAGAGACAGGACCCATTACTGAAGCAGAAGGTTTGGCTATGCAAAGGGAAGAGCCTTTTTTCTTGCAAAAGCTGGAGGCTGAAGGCTGTCCACTCACTACCTTCAGAGGCTGGAGAGTGACTGATCTCAAACAAGAAAAGAAGAGGCCGGACTGTAACAGCCATTCTTCTTTCCCAGGGAGGAAAAGAAAAAGAGAAACTGGAGGTGGGGGGACATCAGTTAGGGGAATAAAACCATCAAAAGGAGGCGTTTTCCCGGGACAAAGCAGTCGGCTCTGCAGATCAGGGGTGAACGTAGGGGGGATGCAGAGGAAATCCCACCTTCTGTGACTGGCACAGTCAGAAAACACAAGACTAAGGAATGAGGGTTGAAAAGCCCACCACGGAGAGTTTGGGGGCAGTCACTGGCTGATATTTCACATCATAGCTCCAGGGCTCACAAGTGTTCTTCCAGAATTTTCTTTCATTTCCCAGACTCCAGAGATAGAATCAAACCAACATCCAGGTATGATTAATCGGGCAGAAGAATGGTGCAGAGAACACACATCCGTCCGGAGACACGCACACAGCAGGCGCTACATTTCCTGGAGGCTAGGGAATGAATCAGACAGCCTCTTGGAAGGTGGATTTACATTTCTGTATCAATGAGTTCAAGCTCCACCATGGGAAGGGGCTTCCGATGAGGAGGGTGAAGCCCAAGAGGAGAGTGGCAGACACGACGATCTCACTTCCGGTTCAAGACTTCATACCACAAACCACTCCATGCTGGACTCAGAACTGGCAAGTAGGGAGATCCCAGGCAAGAGTTTCTGCATCCCAGGGCACTTCAGGATGAGGCCACCCACAGTGCCCTGAGTCCAGCGTAAACCCCAGGTACACTGTGCTATGGGAATACCAAGCTGGAAGAAGTACAGCCCAGTTCTCCATGTCTCTCGCTCTAGTGAGGGACAAACAGCACACACTTAGCCTGCCAAGTGGGGAGAAATTAAGCCACACACTCAGGAATAAAGAAGGCATGTGAAGAGGGTGGGAAACAGAGAAAACAAATTAAAGAGAGCCCCCGAGCCTTATGGAAGAAGGATACCACTGCCCTTTTCATTCCTTTCTTCACTCATTTGGCTCAGTCCACAGTTTGTGCCACTTCATGAGGCGCTGTGCCAGGGCTGTGGATGAAGCCCAGAATATAGCAGGCATAAGCCCACCCTTCATGGACCTTATGACCTGGAAGAACAGACACACAGCAGACAGACAGACAGACAGACAGACAGACATCCTGCTCAGATTGGTCCACACGCAACCAGTGCCACGGAGAAGGTCAGCAGTGTGGAAATGAGGGAGATCATGAGGCTATTTCCAAAGAGTGGCTTTAGGTCAAGATTAGAGAGAGCAGTAGAAGGGGGCTGATGAAGGAAAAGCAGTGAGAGTTGCGTGTACTATCTGCCAGGAAGAGACAAAGTGCTTCCAAAGCCCTAGTTCAGGCCCCGGGATCAGGTACTTCTGAATGAGAGTGAGGCTCTGGGAATGAGCATTTGTGGGAGGCTAAGGTGGGGGATAGTGTGTGCTTGCACTGAGGAGAAGGCGGGAGAACAAGCAGGCTGGGCCTCATAAGCCACATGATGCGGTTCCTCCTGTGGATTGATGGCTATTGGCTTGTTTTCCCACTTTCTTCTCCATGCAAAGGGAAAACACTGTAGCGTTTGAGGCAGAGTGGGCACATGAATGACCCCATTTGTTCATGCCTCTTCCAGTTAACACAATTCAAGTTTACACTCGTGATGAGTATTCTGTATTCAAACACACACACACACACACACACACACACACACACACACACGATTTTATGGGCCTACACTTGCTAATTATACAACTAATTAAGTCTGTAATCAGAACAATCTTTATCCCTTGGAGACCATCAGCACCCAGAGCTGTACTATAGGGAAGTGGCCTGTCCTGGGGCCATCCCTTCCTACGTGGTTCTTGAGCTTAATTGGCTCTCGGATGGATGCCTTGAGAGTTTTCATTATATCTGACTAGAGAGAGATGCAGAGAGCTGATATTGTGTACGTGAGCAAAAGCCTTTTGTGCAGGCTGTCCACATCCCTGTTTGCAAGGGGTCTGACCCAGTCTGAGCAAATGGTGTTAAACGAGCAAAGGCTCAGCAAAGCAATCCATTTATTATAATTCTGCAGAGAAGAGGTCCAGTAAATCAAAGAGACAACCTGACTGCAAACAAATTACACACCAAGAGATACGAGGGAGGGAGGGAAGGATGAATGGGTGGACAGAGCAGTGGCCAATTGGGGAAAGTGGAAATTTAAAAGGAAGGAGATTAAAAGAAAACATAGTATAGAAACTTACAGACATGCTAGGAGCCAGCAAGAAATAAAAATGAAGCCTAAGTTGTCCATCAGGAAGAAAAAGAGAAAGAAAAGCCTCCTACCAAGAGAGATCCCATGGACTGGAAATCTCTGACTTACACACACTTGACTTAAAAAACCAACTTCCCTTTGTTCTCTGAGGGGTCACCTACAGCGTGATTGATAGGCAGTTACTTTCTCCTGTGAAAATGTTTCATGGTTCTCTTTTCTCATGCAAATAGATTTGGAGACCTCTTCTTAATAGAGTTAACCTGTTACTGGTACTGCTTGTGCAAATTTGCAGTCAGTCTAAAAATCCTACAGAAACAATCTCCCTTTTGTTGGGCCAAGGTCAGCAAGATGGGTTTCTGGGAAGGGCCTCAAGGAACTCAAGAACTGTGACAAGTGGTGGGGAACTATCAGAGGAAATGCCACACCCACAACCCTGGCAAGAACAATAAGCAGTTCATCGCTTGTTTTCAAGGCTATGAGGAGGAATAGTTCAACTATTAATGAAACCATCCTTTGTCAAATACCTTCCATATCAGTTCAACTCTGGGGGAAAAAAAACAACCCTGCTGAGGTACAAGGAAGCACTTCTTTGCAAATAGCAAGAAGGTCAGGTAAAGGGTTGGGAGAAAGAACCTGCTTAGACAGTGAGAGTCATATCACACTTCTCCAAAATACATTTATTATGCTCACAAAAGCCTGACTAAAAAGAGAAAGACACTCACTACAGTGGGAAGTTGCATCCATGGTAATTTCGAAGGGCTACAGAGTACCCAAGAGGGCATACTTCATGACAGGAAGTAGTGCTCAGTGTGTGTAATGAAGTGTATACAAGGAAGACTCCAGGCTGATTCATGCTCTGTTCTCCAACACTCAGACATGCCTGTGGAATGCATATCAATGCAAAAGTCTTAGATAAATTACTGACCAAAAATCCAGCAACTTCAATCCATTGAAGGATAAAATGGGGTTTACTGTAAGGCAAGGATGGCTCAATATTAGACAACCCATAATATAATTAACCAAATTAATAGAGGCAAAGTATTACCTAAGCATCTCAGTGAACATTCAAAAGGCAATTCATAATTAATAAGTGATCATTTTGTTTAAACAGCACTTCAATAAAATAAAAATAGATGTGTAATTTCTGCCTTGGTTAAATATACCTTTTTTCTATCCAAAATGCTTAATGGATAAACACCAGAATTTTCCCCATTAAAATTAGGAACAGGATAAAAATGTCACATTTGCCACTGTTACTGAACATTGGTATGGGGCAGCAGGCAAAGCAATTAGCCTAGAAAATTAGATATATGAATTGGAAAGGAGAAAGCAAACATAGTCAACATTAGGAGCTAATATAATCATACACCTGGCAAACCTGAGGTAATCAACTGGCAATCTGCTCTAAACAGCTAAAGGACAGGTTATTAAAATAATATATAGAAAGCAATGCTTTTTATACTTGCCAAAGAAAAACAGTTGGGAGAGCAGCAAGCAAAAGGAAAGTTCCATTTGTAACAAAAAAGAGAAAATACTTGAAGATATACTTCATAAGAAAAGGACGTTGATGCACAGTCTCAGTTAAGAAATCTGAACATCATAAAAGGTTTTCGTTCTTCCTAAATCAGCCTATAAATCTGACCAAATAAAATCCAAGCAGCAAAACTAACAGGAGTACTCAGTCCACAGTGAGTGGCTCTGTTTGGTGGGGGGAGGGGGGGGAGTAAGGGGCACATGGTGCTGAAGAAGTGCATAGCCTATGAACCAGCAATCCTGTTCTGAAAAACAAGCTCAAGGGAGCCAGAAGCCAATGCACAAAGGGGACCCGTGCAAGAATGTTAGCGGAAGTATTCGTCATGGTAGAAAATTGTGTACCAGCTAAATGCCTATCAACAGGAAAATTAACAAACTGTGATACCATTATACAACAAAATGCCACACAGCTGTGTCAATAATGGGCCAGAAGAACCAGCCTTGACTTAGATGAATCTCTCAAGCATGATATTGAACAGGGGGAGGGGATAGGTAAACAGAAGTGGAGCACGATTCAGAAGAACACATGAATTATAATACCATTTACAAACAATTTAGAAACATCTAGGTTACTGTTTGCTTAGCTCCACATGCATGAGCATTCAATGGGAGTAAAATGTATGGAAATATAAAACACCACGTCCTGTGTCTATGCTGGGGGAGGGCGGGCAGAGCTGAGGAGAGGCAATGAGGTTCCCATGCATTGGTAGAGGGTACTCCGGATATCTCAGAAGCTAAGGGCTGTTAGGACAATTTTATAAAGCTTTTTAACTTTCCATTTCAAATGCTGCATTATTATTTATACTGCAAGCATAATTAAATCATTTTAGCATAAAATTAAAGCAAGAATAACTAGAAAAATCTTCAAGAAAGAAAGATAAGAGGCACCTTGTCCTATCAGATATTCATTTTTTGAGCCAAGCCCAACAAACTGGCCTTTTTTTTTTTATGCAAGAGAGTGAGAGAGAGAGGGAAAGAGAATTGGCACACCAGGGCCTCCAGCCACTGCAATCGAACTCCAGATGCGCACGCTCCCTTGTGTGCATGTGCGACCTTGTGTGCTTGCATCACTTTGTGCAATTGGCTTACATGGGACCTGGAGAGTCAAACATGAGTCCTTAGGCTTTGCAGGCAAGAGCCTCTAAGCCATTTCTCCAGCCCCTTATCAGATATTAAAACATATTATCTTGCTATAGCTAGTACAATCCATATGACACAAACAAGCTGCTCAGCGGAATAAGAAATAAAGTTGAGAAACTGCCTCATCTTTCTTTTGACAGAGGGCATCTACTTATCCTAACACAATAGTTTCTGTGAGCAATGATTCTCACTATTTTCATCCCATATCTCTTGTAATAAGGTGGGGTGACCAATGGCTCTCAAGATCTGGACCACAGGCCCCAAGTGATTCATAAAACTCTGCACGCTCAACCTTCATGGCTGAAATGAATGCAGACTTTACAATGCTCCCCCAAATCTGTTCTTGCTCATAACCACCCAGGGTCTCACAAGACCCAGCCCTGCACCTCAGGGCCCTCTCTGGTCTCCCCGCACAATAGAAAACAAAAAATAACCCTGAATATCCTACCATTCAAGCTCTTCCCCAACACCCCATCACACTCATGAGTGGCTTGCCCACCTCTGAGCCCCCAGAGAAGTCCCTGCTACTACAACCTCTGGTCTCCTTAGAATAATGCACTCCACATCCCTTTTCCTCCTGGAATATTCAGTGAAGATCTAGGACAGCAAAGATTGTAACCATCTTGATCAATGCTGAGTCTCCATTCCTAGCACAGTGCCCAGGGAATGGTGCCACTCAAATATTTACTGGATTAAGCAAATGCCACATCAGTAAGAGTGGCATTGCAGGAAGCTAGGTTTTATTTAATTCCAGAAGAGAAGGGGTATCCCCCCACACCCAGGTGGGACTAATTCTTGCTGCAGGTCCTCAGAGATCTTACAGATCCCTCTGTCTGGTGCCTTGGAGCTCACTGAGAACTGCCACGTGGGTGCCGTGTGGTACTTAATTTCACCACCAGTCAGTCAACTGTATGACATCAAGTTAGGAAGGGCGGCCAACTCTGGCTGGCTGTCCCTGTGGTGAGACAGAAGGCACTGTCTGTTAAGAAGACATCCGGTCCTCATTCACAGAGTTCCCTGCTGAGCCTGCCCCTCTGCCCTTACCAGGGGTCCTCAAGGACAGAAGGAAGCCAGACCAGAGGCAGAACCTTCCATGACCCCTAGGAATTGGATTTTGGGTCTTCCCTGGCCAACAAAGCCACTGTAAATTACTACCTTGGAGAAGGTCTTACTCTGCTCCTAGCCAAGAGGAGTGGGTGAAGTTGATCAGCACAAATCATACTGGCAATTCCATGAAAATCAGAATAAAATTCTTCCAGATAGAAAATAGTTCCCATCTTCTCTTAAAGGTACTTGAATGCCTGTTTGATGATTTACTCTAATATTGATAGAGTTCTCACAAGGAGCTCTAAATACTTTATAGATGTGGGCTCGTTAATCTGCAACTTTTTTTTTTTAATGAACTTACAAAATGGATCACCCTGCAGAATTAAAACAACAAAGGCTGGAGTTTCCTTTATCACCACTCCCCAAACAACTCCTTTTCATTATTCAAATTTATAATAAGTTGCCTTGACATCCTTTGAGTTCTTATCAAAAGACAGAAATGAAAGCACACACTTCCTGTTCTCTCCTGTGCAAATGCCATTCTCTTTGTGGTTACCCTTCATCCCAAAGGCAGGGTGGAAGATGGTTATCAGCATGGCACCTCAGCAGAGCTTGTTCCCAACCCTCCCCAACCGCTTCCCTCAGGACATGGTGTATTTTTCTTCTCTCTCTTAAAGCCAGGCTGTCTTTGTACCTGCATGGCATGAGCAATAGGAAGCCTTGGGGCTTATACTGTTCATCCTCTCAGATGCTGAGTCCACTGTACCATAAAGATGCCCAGTCATAGGGATGGGGAGAGGAACCCGATGATAGAGTGCTTGTCATGCAAACTTGATGATCTGAGTTTGGACTCAGCCTGTAACCTCAGCATACTGGAAGCAGAGACAGGAGATTCCCCAAGCCACACTGGCTAGCTAGACGAGCTGAATTGGTGAGATCTTGGCTCAAGTGACAGACCCTGCCCCAGTGAAATAAAGAGGACAGTAACTGAGGAAGACAGGCAGCATCAACCTGCACCGTCCACATGCACAAACATATGTACACACACCCACCACACATGTACTCACACATATAGACACACATGCACATCACACACACACACACACACACACACACACAACACACACAAAAGGAGGAGCCCAAACAAGTCTACCAGAACCTAAGAGGCCACATGGAGCAGAACTAAGGTGCAAGCCAACAGCCAGGACCATTGCCAGATAGGAGTGAGGCTCCTTTCGTGCCCCAACCTTTCAGCTCATGACATCATGGACATGGATATAAAAGATAACAAACTGAGGGCTGGAGAGATGGCTTAGCGGTTAAGGCACTTGCCTGCAAAGCCAAAGGATCCCGGGTCGATTCTCTAGGACCCATGTAAGCCAGATGCACAAGAGGGCACATGCATCTGGAGTTTGTTTGCTGGGGCTGGAGGTCCTGGTGCACCCATTCTCTCTCTGTCTCTTTCTCAAGTAAATAAATACAACATATTAAAAAGATAACAAACTGAGCTGGGCGTAGTGGTGCACACCTTTAATCCCAGCACTAGAGAGGCAGAGATAGGAGGATCACCATGAGTTCGAGGCCACCCTGAGACTACATAGTAAATTCCAGGTCAGCCTGAGCTAGAGTGAGACCCTACCTTGGGTGAAAAAAAAAAAAAGATAACAAACTGGTACAGTGTTAAGCCATTAAGTTTGGGGATGGTTTGCTATACAGCCTGGGTATACCACTGCCCTATGTCTGCTGCCTCCCATTCTGTATGTGTATTTTTCTATGCTTCCCAATCTCCTCATGCGACCTCAGTCTGCAAAGAACCATCCTGATGTTTAATTGCTTTGTCTCTGTTGTGGTTTAGGTGGGAACCGTCTCCTCTGTGCTCATGTGTTGGAACACTTGGTCCCCAGATGATGGCACTATTTTAGGTTATGGAACCTGTAGGAGGTGGGTGCTCACTGGAAGAAGTGGGTCCACTGAGGGGTGAGCCTTGGAGCCTGTAGCAGTCACCTTCTTGTTGCTGGGACAAACACCAGAAGCAGCTTATGAGGGAGAGGGTTCATCTCTAGCTTAGGCTTTCAAGGGAATGTTTCATCATGGCAGGAAAAAGTACGGCAAGAGCAGAGAGCTGGGTTTCACATCCCTGCACATCAGGGAAGAGCTCTGAACACCTAGTGGAACTGGACTGAGGAAACTCAAGGCCTAACCGCAGTAACACACCTCCTCTAGTAAGGCTCCACTCCCTATGGACTCCAATTGGGAATGCAGTATGAGGCTTAATGGCAAACATATGAGGATGTTTTACATTCAAAGCACCACATAGCCACACCCCTAACCCCCAGCCTGAGTTTCCCCCGTGCTTCTTGACTTTGGGAGCAATGTGACCAGTCTCCTCGCTTTCTCACTTTCAGAGTCATGAGCCGTTTCGCCTCCTTGCCAGCGTGGAGTGTATCTTCTCAAACCATGAGCCAGAAGACACCCTTCCTCTCTCTTAAGTTGCTTTGGTTAGGTTTTTCTGTCACAGTGATGAGAAAAGCAACTATGCTAACCGCCCCTGGCTTTTGACAGAGGTCAGGGCCTCCTCTGATTCCTTTGACTATTAACTAGGTGACTATGGCTGTAAAGCTCAAATTCATTCCTTCTGAATTCCCTCGCCTGGAAAGAGATCACCAGAGTGCCAACCCCAAGGTTGTGAGCTTAAGATGCAGCATGTGAAAGACTTGCACACTTCCCGGTATGTAGCAAGTGCTTAAGAAGTATTAGCTGCTATTAAGAGTGCAAAATGTTTATTCAAGAAATACCTTTAGGGCTGGAGAGATGGCTTAGTGGTTAAGGCACCTGCCTACTAAGCCTAAGAACCCGGTTCCAATCTCCAGGTCCCACGTTTAGCCAGATGCAAAGTGACGCAAGGGCGCAATGCCGCACTTGCCCACAGGGGGCTCACACACCTGGATTCATTCACAGCTGAGAGACTACTGGTGTACCCATTCTCTATCTGTCTCCCTCTCCCTTTCTCCCTGTCTGTCTCTCTCTAAAAATAAAAAATTTTAAAAAAATTAAAAAAAAAAGAAATACCTTTATTGAGTGCTTCATAAAACTGTTATGTTCAGGAAGGAAAGATTCTAATATTTTATGGATCACTTTCACTGTGACATGAATCCTTATTTTTTTTTTTAATTTTTGTAATGTGGCAAGTTGGCATGGTAGGAAAAAAAAAGAGTGTCCCCATCTCATCTCTGTCATGAGTACCCTGTGTGGCCTTACCTCTTTGTGCCTCAGTTTCCCCAAGGAAGTCTGAGGATGAAAGGTATACTTACTTTCCAGGATGTCTGTAAGAAGTACATGGATTATTTCTTATCAAACACACAGAAGAACTACAGTAAGTGTTCAATAAATATTAGTAACGGGTTGTCATTCCCTGAGGTCAGATGGTGATGCTGAGGAATGTGAACAGGACCGCTCTGACAGTCAGCAAAGAAAAACCTCTCTGGCTCTGTGTTGGCTACTGTCCCATTTTTGGAAATGGACTCCCAAGCCTTCCTGCTTCTCTTTCTGAGTCCCCGCACAGAGCCTGCCTCTTCACATTCCATTGTTGATTTACCTCTAACTAGCTTTACCTACTGCTGAGTCAACCCCTCTCCCAGCAAGCTTCTCTCTTTTAATTAATTAACTCTTCAACCATGCCCATCTCCCAGGCACTTCCCTCCATGTGTGGACTTCGTCTGCCTCCAGCACTGCCCAGATCAGGGTCTTTCTTAGTCCCTGCTCAGCAAGCCTGGCCAGCCTCCTCTGGACTGTTCCCGCTAGCTGCAGTTCCCCCAGCTGACTTTGGTTCCCCGGCCCTGTCCTGGA
Organism: Orientallactaga sibirica; assembly: GCA_036365145.1. Classification (NCBI taxonomy): domain Eukaryota; kingdom Metazoa; phylum Chordata; class Mammalia; order Rodentia; family Dipodidae; genus Orientallactaga; species Orientallactaga sibirica. Next base: position 26,898,806 of record JAEOAD010000009.1, on the reverse strand, counting down.
CCAGGTTCAGAAGCTTTGCTGTAACGCCAATAGCAAATCCCACACGACTTTGTGGTCCTCAAAATTTCCTAACCTTTCTGTACCATGGGACCCTTCTTTTTCAGGGCATCAATAATGGTCCATGAAGCTCCTTAGAGGCCATGGGAGGAAACGTGTTTAGGGCTTCCTAGCATTAAAGAACTGGAGGAAATGTTCTGAGTGCTGTCTTCTGGATAGCTTTCCTGCAGTCTGAGATGCCTCTCAAATAAGTAGATATTTTGTTTTCTGAAAGGGAACATGGGAAACGTGTGCCAGTGAGACCCACTGAGGGAAGAAATGTGGGCACAGCCTGAGGAGAGGGACAAACACTTTTCATTCTGCATAGGTGCCTGCAGTTTGCATTTGCTGACATAATCTCAGACTGCTTTACTGTGATTTTTTAAAAAATATCAACATGTCCACTGTTTGAATCTTCTAATATTACACTCAGATGGTTCTGTTATTATAAATGTTGACAGCTCACAGGTGCCCTAGCCGTTATTCTTCCATCTTTCTCCTTCTCTGTTTCATTTTGGGCTGGGTTCATTGGCTATGTCTTCAAGCTTACCCATCTCTTCTTCTTCAGTGCCTCATCTTCTGTTTACCCTGCCCAGTGCTTCCTGCCTCAGCTTCACCTCTACATGTTCCATTGGGAGACTGTGTGTGTGTGTGTGAGTGCGTGAGTGCGTGCGTGCGTGCCTGCTATGTCTCTCTTTGCATACTCACACACTTCTCTACCTTCTGGAAAACCAGTGGTAACTCTATACACCATCAGAATCCACAACTTCATACTCCAATTACTTGGGGATTTCAAACAAAGCCCCCCACTGGGGCCTGCAGCATGGAAGTCACCGCATCCACTCACTGTTTCCTCCGGGGGGCTGATGTCAGTTCTACATTCACATAATGGTTCCATAATTACTTGCTGATTGGCTGGCTACAGGCGCTCAGGCCAGGTCTAACCTGATAGATTGTTCAATTTTAGTTCTTCGGTCGGGTGCCACCTTTGTGCCCACGCATGTCAGACCTGAGTACAGCCCAGCTCCACCCGTGCAGTAGGGCAAACAGAGATGCTTTCTTCCCAGTTTTGCACTGTGCCCTGTACCTTAGCATGTTAAAATGCAAACATTCAGATTAGCCGAAGGAAATACGGTCAGAGCCATTAAGGTCTTTTGAAAGGAAATAAAACTATTAAATTGTATCCTGTTGCTTGTTTATGCTGATTTCTGATATTTTGTTTAACTAACAGAACTGCGTTTGATGCTCCTCCATCTTTGAACCCTGACTAATTAGAACCCAGTGTACTCTCCAGCAAGAACAGATCAGCTTCTGATCAAATGAACTTTTCAATCCCACGGAACAGAACTGGGGCAGCTTTGGCTTCAAGCAGATATTTTCAAAGAGTTAAAAGAAAGCTTGAGCTCATTTATTTATAATAAGCATATGCATGCAAAAAGGTTTCTCTGAGGCTTAATGAAGTAAGAGAATGGACTCAGAATTCTTCCAGCTGTTCATTACACCATAAGAAATGTGCAAACCCTCACACACATCGACATGCCATCTCTGCTCTCTGAGCATGCTTCAAGGTGCTGAGTGCCATCACCTTCTCCCAACATGACCAGTGGAGCCCAGCCAGAGGCGACTCACGCTGGAACATGACCCCAGCATTTTGGCATCTCCATCTTGGCAGTCTACCTGAAGGATGGAGGGTGGAATGGGCAGCCATACATGGGGGTGCAGCCAGCTCTAGGCCGGATGGGCCTGCATTCGCATCCCATTCCCCCTTCCACCTATCTGCAGTGTAGCTACATTTCTGCGCCTCTCCAAATCAAGAGAGATGGTTGATGAGTCATAGAGGAGTCATGGGATGATGCACGAGATGCATTTACTATGGAGCTCAGCCCCAGGGAGATCGCTATGTGGAGTCCCCTGGGTGGCTCCACCACCCCTCCTGAGGCAGAGCAATGCATGCTCACTGACTCTCTCCTTACTGGGAGCTGCTCCAGAGGCTTTGTCATAACCACAGGCTACACAGGAAGGTCAAATCTCAGAACGGGCAGTGATCCCCACCCTACCCTAGTCCAGCTCCCCCACCCCAATTCCTCCTTCTGAGTGAGGCTGCACACTTTATTATCTGATAGCTAACTGAGGTTTGGATCACAAAGGCCAAAGTTAAAAGTTAGCTTCTTCTCCAGAAAAATCTTAAACATACTACTTCATATTTCTGGGAAGAATTGAATTTGGTCAGGCTTCCAGTCTCAGAACTATAAAACACAAGGATTAAATAGGACCTTTTGAATTCAGTGCTTTAATCCCCTTCAACACTTCTTTATTTTATTTTATTTTATTATTATTATTTATTTATTTAACAGAGAAAGGGGGGAGAGAGAGAGAGAGAGGGAGAGAATGGGTTGCTAGGGCCTCCAGCCACTGCACATGAACTCCAGGGGCATGTGCCCCCTTGTGCATCTGGCTAACATAGATCCTGGGGGATCAAACCGGGGTCTTTTGGCCTTTCAGGCAAATGCCTTAACCTCTAAGCCATTCCTCCAGGCCCCCCCTCAACACTTATGTCAGGGGACTACCCAACCTGCTTTTGGACTGGAGTACTCACTACCCACCATGGAGAACGGTGCATTTATAGACAGCCTGAGTCCAAATCAGAGACTCAGTATGAGCTGCATTTGAAAGCCCGCTTTCCTTTTGTTATGCGAGAGAAAGAGGGAGAGAGAGAAAGAAAGAACTGGCATGCCACAGCCTCCAACCACTGCAATTGAACTCCAGACATGTGCCACCTTGTGCACATGTGCGACCTTGCACATGCATCATCTTGTGCATCTGGCTTATGTGGGATCTGCAGAGTCGAACATGAGTCCTTAGCCTTTGCAGGCAAGCATCTTAACTGCTAGGCCAGCTCTCCAGCCCAAGCCCTCTTTGTTATGAGGACTCACACCTACCTCTGAGCTCTCTGGTGTGCAACCTGCCCTCATTTCTTCAGCTGTTCTTCCCTGGACACAATTCCAGTTTCTGCTCCTCTGAGGTACTTGTTTCCCACCCTTGGAAATGGTGGCCCAACATATTAAGAACTCTGCACATCTCTCTCTCAGCCTAAGAGTCCCAATCATAGGAAGAAAGTCATATCCTAACAAAACCCCCTTGTTTGGGTCTCTATCTCCATCATTTCAGAGTAGACATCGGCCACCTCCAAGCGGCCTCCTCATGGAGAATCTGTGTTATAGCCATCTGGACGCTAATGTTTTGTGATTGGGAAGTTTTTATAGCTTTAATTATTTCCTCTGTCCTGCTCTCTGTTTTATATACTATTGTTCATTCTGCTCTCGAGAGAGGACACAAAGAAAAAGACTTCTGGAAGTATGGCTGTAATTTCAATAGAAGGCGACTGGGCTTGGAGGGATATGAGCATTTGTTGTACTTTCTGAGTCTATTTGTTATCCTCACTGGTTAGTGAAGATGTTATTTCTCTCCTGCATTTCTGTTAATAATGTCTGACAAGTTTTTTTAAACTTATGGCTGGTTATATGCCTCTGAGTTTCACCCCTCTTTTGTATACTTTATGCAACATTCAATTCTTCCTGGTAGAATGTGGTTTGACTCACCCTTGGCTGTGATTAATTGTGTCAGTATTTTGGGACCTAATTTATGTTTATATAATTCCTCTAGTGTTTCCATTTTCCTTTCTAATTATCCATTTTCCCCCATCTTTTTTTCCCCTGAAATTAGTACTGAATTAGCATGCCTCTTATTACAGTCCGGGATGCATCCCAAAGAATATTGTTGGACAGCTCCCCATTATCATTTCATTCCATGAATTCTTTGTTTGGATTTTGCAATAAAGCTTTATTAACCCTCTGTGAACCCTTATTCCATTTGCTCAGTCATCTTCCATGAGAGATTGCACCAAGCCTCGGTCAGATATGGGGCAGCCATCATTCACACATTTTTCTCCTACTGCCTCCCGAGTCAAGCTCTCTTTAAAGAGCCAAAATTCCATGGATTGGAAATGAGATCCATGATTGTGTTAATGGACTGGCTCGTCTGAGAAGTTCTTCCTTCCTCTCAATTTTATATTTGTTTGCCACTCTGGTGAGGATGTTGATTGAGGCAGACTGGGCACTTCTACGCAAGGGCACAAACCAATTAACAGCTCTTTGGTCAAGATTCTCTTACAGATCTTGTCCCTTAAGAACAGAGTCCCTTCTAACCTAGACCCACAGATGGTCACAAGCCAGTCTCTGCTAGGAGGTCAGCCTGAGATGCCGGCTGGGGCTCACAGGACGCTACTGTGCAGTGAGGGTCATCTCACTCAGCATCTGTATTTTCCCCATGGATGTGACAAAGTATCTCACAGAGGCAACTTAATGGAGCGAAGGTTTGTTCTGGCTCACAGTGTGAGGTTATCATTCACCATGGTGGGGAAGGCATGGTGACGGGAACAGCTCAAGGTAGATGGGCAGGAGCCTGTTCACATCTGGGCAGACCAGGAAGAGAGATCTGCTGGTTTTCTCCTCTTCCCTTTTAATTTAGTGCAGGACCCTAGCCCATGCATGGTACCACCCACATTCACAGCAAGTTTTTCCTCCTCAGCTATACTTCTCTGGAAATGCTCTCACGGGCCTGTCAAGAGGCATGTCTCCTAGGGTGATCCCAAATCTAGTCATGCCGACAGTACAGATGAACCATCACAGACAGCACCCCCACGCCGAGTAGTCCTCTGGACTACATACTCCTTCGGGTAGGTTTTCCTTGCTGACAGCCCTTGGTCCCTATCTGCATAGCCATGTATCCTCGCCCGTTCCACCAAATACATGCTTTATACAACATTCTACTACATACATCCAGCATACCCAATACTTCCACTTATACATAAAACACCTGCTTCTCTTACTGAGTCTTTGGAGCCTCTACCATGATGGGAGATGGTAGAGTGCTATAGTGTTCCTTCCTGTTTTAGAAACATTGACACAAGGATCGGGGTCATTCCGTACAGAAGGTGTAGCCAAGGCTTGGCTACTTAGAACCCCTACTAGAACAGAACACTCAAGGGTTTTGACCAAGGCCCCTCCATTCTGCCAGGAGGAGTGTGGAAGAGGCACTGTTCCAGCAATCTTATTCCCCTAACTTTTTTTTTTTCTTTCAAGGTGGGGTTTCACTGTAGGCCAAGCTGACCTGGAATTCACTATGTAGTCTCAGGGTGGCCTCAAACTCACAGCCATCCTCCCACCTCTGCCTCCCGAGTGCTGGGGCCACCACGCCCAGCTCACCTTACTTTTATCCCAAGTCCCCAAAACCCTTGGTTAGGTATTTCTCATACCACACCTTCCTCTCACAGAAAAATAATATTTCTTAAAAAATTATATATATTAAATATATATTTATATATATTTTAAGCCGGGAATGGTGGTGCACACCTTTAATCCCAGCATTTGGGAGACAGAGGTAGGAGGATCACCATGAGTTCAAGGCCAGCCTGACACTACATAATGAGTTGCAGGTCAGCCTGGGCTAGAGTGAAACCCTACCTTGAAAAAACCAAATATATATATATACATAAATTATTTATTTGAGAGAGTGAAAGAGGCAGAGAGAAAGAGAGAATGGGCACGCCAAGGCCTCCAGCCACTGCAAATGAACTCCAGATGCACGTGCCCTCTTGTGCATCTGGCTTATGTGAGTCCTGGAGAATCAAACCGGGATCCTTTGGCTCCGCAGGCAAGCGCCTTAGCCGCTAATCCATCTCTCCAGCCCCAGGTAAACAATCTTTTACTTTCCTTTTGAGAGGAGGATCCAGAGCCCAATTCCAGGCTTTCTAGCTTCATGTAGTAAGTAGTTGGGATTCTCCTCATTGTAGCTGTCAGGTCTGGATGAGCCGCAGATCCTCTGCTCTACAGCCCACGTGCTTATATATGTGGTAACCTTGCCGTGCGTAAGTGGTGTCTGGCTATTCCAGGGGGAGCTTTGGAAGACGAATCCTGGCTCTGCAGTCATTGTGTCCTGACTGGCCTCGCAGCTCTGGCCCTTCCATGCCACGCTCTTGGAAGAAGCTGGGCCTTTGCAGAGGGGCTACAGCAGTCTCCAGAAAGGGAGTCTTGTTTTGGTGGACACCAGCCACCATCCTCAAGCCACTCCAAAGGAAATGCTCAGGCCAAGGACAGTGAGGGACAGACAAAGGAAGAAGAGGCAGAACCAGCCTGTCACTCCCATGGGAAGTGCCCCGCAGGAGCCCTCTGCTGAGCGGCATATCAGCCCTGATGTATCCTCAGCACAGCTCCCCAGGAGCACCTGGAATGCCGCATGGTATCCTGACAGTGCACCACCACGGAAGCGCTGGAGCAAAGTACCCCCAGGCCTGCCGGCACCACACCCTGAGATTAGCCAGTCAGCTCTTTAACTAGGGAACAGTAATGTCCTTGTCACTCTTTAGTGGCTTGTTTCCATTTGTCAACTGCACGTAAGACAGGTCAGACTACAGCAGTGTTTCCTCCCACAAGGTTACTCTGGACCTTAGCAAGAGGCAGGGCTAGGGCGGGGAAGATAGGTCATTCAGTAAAGTGCTTGCTTCACAAGGCTGAGGACACGAGTTCAATCTCAGAACCCATGTAAAGCTGCTGGTTGTGGTGGCGCATGACTGTAATCTCGATGCTGGGGAGATGGGAGACAGCAGGATCCCAAGACTCACTGGCTAGTCCATCTAACCTAACTGGAGAGCTCCAGACCAATGGACAGCATCCCTGAAGAAGGGTACTGGAGGTTGTCTTCTGACCTCCACCTGCACGCACACACAGGTGCACACACACGTACACAAACATGAACACACATACACTCACACACCTATATGTACACACACATTAAACAATGCAAAGGGCTTGGCAGTGGCTGGAGAGGTGGCTTAGCGGTTAAGGCCCTTGCCTGCCAAGCCAAAGGATCCCAATTCGAGTCTCCAGGTTCCACATAAACCAGATACACAAGGTGGCTCCTCATGCATCTGGAATTTCTTTCCCTCTCTGTCTCTCTCTCTCTCTCCTCCCAAATAAATAAATAAAACTTCAAAAAAAGAAAAAGGATGGGAGGCGGCTCAGTGGATAAAGCGCTTGCTGCTCAAGCCTAAGTACCTGAGTTTGGATCCCGCAGAACCCATGTAAAGCCAGTCACTCTAGCACTCAAGTGTGTAATGCCAGTGTGCCTAGGCTGAGAAGGGAGGGAAAGACAAGGAGTTACCTGGAAGCTCACAGAGCAGCTATCCAGCGAAAACAGTGGTAAAGACATGTCTAATTTTCCATACAGGATAGTGACAAGTTTTGTTTTACAAAGGAACACCTTTGTTTAAAAAAAAAAGTCTCATTGAGGGTGGGACCTGGTCCAGAGGACAACCAGGTGTTGTTCCCCCTGCCATCGCCTTGTGGAAGGAAGGGTCTCTTGTTCACTGACGTGTTCATCAGGCCAGCTGACTGACAGCCTATGGGATTCTTCTATCTCCACTTCTCATTTTGTCCTTTTACAATGGAATGAACTATAGACATTCCTGCTACAGCATCCATGGGGAAGCTGGGGATCCGAACTGAGGATATCACACTGGCACAGCAAGCACTTGATCCACTAAGCCATCTCCCAGCTGCCCGTTTAAAATTTCTAAGTAAATAAATACCAGCACAGATAATAAATCCACATGGTAACAACTCATCAAAGTGGTTGTCATGTGAGCCAGGCAAGTTCAGAAACACGGGGCTATGTGACCCAAAGGCCCCTTCAATTCTAAGCATCTGGATTCCTGACTGAAAAAACTGTCTATCAGTATAGACACAGATGTCATGAACAGACCAAATCTTCCCACCCCACCAGCTCCCTGGAAGCGAGAGCAAATCAGAGCCCAGGGACCTTACCCCAGGAGTCAAGCTCTCAAGCCTTCACATCAACCCTGGTGTTCAGGGTGGACCTGGCCTCCCTCTAGCAGTGAACCAGGAAGTCAACCTCCCCAGCCAGTTCTCTCTAGCCACACCATTGGTCCAGGGCTCTCCAGCTTCCTCTTGCTCTTTGAAATCTTTCATAGTCTCTGTTATTTACCCTGCCCCATCCCTGGTTCATTCTTCATTAGGTAAAGAGTAAATTTAAGTTTGGAAAAAGAAAAATGAATTATTCAGAATAACTAATTCTATTTGAACCATTCTCTTATCAAATTGCTTATTATTAAAGAACAACCTGAGATTGTTTCTTTTTTTTTAAAAACACACACACACACATTTTTATTTATTCATTTATTTATTTGCAAGGAGAGAAAGAGAGAGAATAGATGTGCCAGGGCCTCTAGCCACTGAAAACAAACTCCAAATGCATGCACCACTTGTGCGGCAGGCTTTATGTGGGTACTGGGGAGTCAAACTTTGGCTGTTAGGCTTTTATCCGCTGAGCCATCTCTCCAGCCCTGAGACTGATTCTTAATTCCTTAGACACAGACATCTTTTAGAAAGTTCTATGGAGAAAGTGTCCAGAAGGTTCTCTCAGACAGTGCCATTCTGTGCACCCTAAGCTGTCCTCAGTTTCAGGGGTAAGATCTTGTACATTGAAGCACCTGCTGCTGTGGGCAAGGCTGGCAGAGGACAGTCATGTTAAGGGACCCCAGGCTGGCAAGCAGTATGAGAACAGTCATTTTCCCTAGCCACTCCCGTGGGACTGCAGATGATTCAACCCAACTTCACTGGAAGCTGGCCACCAGTGCTGGTGATACTGAGGGCTCAACGCAGGAGGACTCCCATTGCTGAAAGTCTAGAGCAGTGGACCCTGCCAGAGTCTCTGTCTCACTTGGTGACACAGAAAGACATCTCACAGCCTCCTTGGGGTGCCCAGGCAGTGGAGATGAACTGCAGACAGAAAAGACCATTGGTCACACTAGTCCCCAGCTTACTATTTGAAACTGCTCTCTTCTCTCCCACCCAGAAAAGCCCATGTCAGTGAGCAAGGGGATGATGATGATGATAGGAAATAGCCTCGAAACCTCCTCTTTTGTGAAAACTGTAAATTATTCACAAACCTAGATGCTTTGTTATTTGCAGTTATTTTTGGGGGGGTCAGTCTCCTAACTGATGTTGACCCTGCTTCTGGCATTGATACCTTTGTGATGGTTCAGGATGAGGGTATTTGGCAAATCACCATGCAGAGGCCCGAGGGTCAGAGAAGGACAAGGAGCAGGGCTCTACATGGGAGGAGCATCATTTCAGAGCTGACCATGCCATGGCCGTGAGGCCAGATGCTGGGATGATTTCTCTCCCACAGGGAAAGGGCCAGCTCCCACTGAATTGAACCGGTTGTTCATTGCTCTCTGTGCTGGGTTATATTCCCATACTAACTCATGTCTTTCAGAAGTCTTATCCATGACATGACAGTCTCAGCCCACAAAAGTGTAGTCCCAAATGGTGGCTCTTGCCAGATCCCAGGATGCACAGGATCATGGCTTCAAGGGTGCAGACCTATCGCCAGAACCACAACCCTCAGGTCTGCCGCATGGCTCAAGCTTCTAATCAACATGGTTCTGGAGCCTGGGCTTGAGCCCAAGGATGGGCTTGTAAACAGTGTGCTCACAGGTGCACGCGTGCGTAAATACCATGGAGTGCAAGCCAGAGTTAAGGGGTGTGGATTCAGAGCCAAATGGAACATGGGGTGAGAATAAACCACTCCTTCCACTTGAGACATGGACGACGGTCAGGTTTGTGGGAAGCAGAATAACCTCCCAGGGTGGTAGGAACAGTGAGGGAATGTGTTCTGGAACCTGCTGTGTCTGCCAGTCAGGCATCCACGGTCCCTCTGTTTAGCGGGAGCACCTTGACTCTGCTAAAATACTCCCCCACTTTCAGCCCATATGACTCAGCCAAGCTGCATACCTTCCCCAACCTGTCCCCATGCAACCCCAACAGCCAACGGACACCTAAACCAGATGACTGAGCCTCTCCCTAGAGCCTCGTCCAGCCCGACCAGGGGCCATGTGCACCGTCTGCATTGTGAGCCTAACATCTGGAATGGCTGTGTTTACCACACCTTCCTGAGGAAAGAAACTTACTGAGAAGAATACTGAGTGAAGAAATGAGGGAACCCAGGGCCCCGCAACACCCGAGCACCTGGTCTGAGAGCAGGGCCATGCCACCTTCTCAGTCCTGGCTCTCTAGTCCAGAGCTCGCTGCCCATCTCTTTGATGAAGGACCAGCCAGGAACCGAGGTTATGAAGCAAGACTCTGAGGAAGGTATGTGGTGCAGAAAGCTCTCTCTGGAGGCCATGTGGAGGATGGCTGGAGGCTGAGCCTCCACTGGGCACTGCCTTAGAGCACAGAGGGAAAGGCCTCCCACCCTGTAAGAGACAACAAAGGTTCAAAAGGAGCCCCATTGGAGAGATGGCTTAGTGGTTAAGCACTTGCCTGTGAAACCTAAGGACCACAGTTAAAGGCCCGATTCCCCAGTACCAACGTAAGCCAGATGCACAAGATGGCCAATGCATCTGGAGTTCGTTTGCAGTGGCTGGACACTCTGGTGCACCCATTCTTGCTCTCTTTCTTTCTCTTTTCTATCTGCCTCTTCCCCCCCTCATATAAATAAAAAAATAAAATCTTATAAAAGAAGAAGCCCCGTAGCCACCTCCCTGACCTCCTCCATTTGGTCTGTCTTTAAAACTTTTGCTTTAAAGAACTGAAAAAAAAATAAATAAGTGTTTGAGAAGTGCCATAAGAACAGGTGAAATATAATAATCATCTCACTTAGGTACTGCGATCCATGGTGCTGCGAGCCGGCTCACAAACATGAGCTCATCACCATCTTGAGAGGCAGTTATACCCCACATTTTAATACGAAAGCTCATAGGCACCAAGTAACTTGCCTGTGACTCAGACCACCAACGCAGAGGTTCAGCCAGAGCAGGTCTGTGGTGCCATGGTGTCCTGGCTCCCCAGGGGACCCCAAAGGCCATCAGTCTCTCCTCCCTTCCTGCGGTTCTATAAATGCATTTGCCTTCTGCGGGGGACCCTGGCTACATCCTCCCCACACTGGCCTCATGCACCTGTGGCCATTGCCAACAGTGCCTCCATCTGCCCGAACTCTCCCGCCCAGCTGGCTTTCTGTTCCCTCTATCCACCAACACAAAGCCCTGGTGAGAGACAGGCGGGCAGGTCAGCTGTTCCTGGCTGACTAAAGTGGAAAGTAACAGCATTGTGTCTTCTGAGCGAGACCAGGCAAGGGTGCCAGGAGCCCAGCCTGGCATGGCGCCTCAGAAGTGATACAAAAGGCTTGCCCACTGGCTACCCAAGATGACAACAACCAGAAAGGAAGGGGAAGATGGGCAGGTTTGTCCTCAGACAGGACGAAGGTCCCTGAATGTGGAAAGAGGATGCAGGTGCCAATGCAAGCTCTCCCTGCTACAGAGACAGGAAAGGAAGGGGAAGGGCTTGCCAGTGACTCCAGCAGAGGGACCCATGCTATAAATAGAAGAAGTAGCTATTGTCATGAACCCACTCCTTACCCTGAAATGATTCTTTTGGAAGATTCCCAAGGAAGCAGAGCAAGGAGTGTGTCTGAACCTCAGGAGTGACTCCCACACCTTCTGATGAGTGGAGCACCATGGTGCACACAGCCCTGAGGCAGTCCACATGGGAGTGCTGTTCTGTCAACCGGACCAGCCCGCTGATCCGGTAACCTGTGATTCCAAGGTTTTAAAAAATGTGTTGCTCATAGTTAAAGTGAAGATATGACAGAAAAGTGAAAATCTCTGGGATGAGGAGATGGCTAAGTGGATAAAAGTGATGACCAGACAAGCAGGAAGACCTGAGTTCAGAGTCCCAGGACCCATGTAAAATGTCTATACCCATGTAATATGTCTATAATTCCAGCACCGGGGAAGCTGAGATAGAAAAATCCCTGGGGCTTGCTAGCTAGCCAGTCTAGCCAAATCCGTGAGTGTCTCAAAAAAAGGGGGCAGTAGCAACTATGGAAGATACCCCAAAATACCCAACACCAACCCCTAGGCTCCCCATGCATGTGCACATACACACATTCATCCAAGCATGTACAAAAATGCATTCATATGCACATACCCCACACAAACATATACCAGCAAAAGAAGGTATTTTTTTTTTAAGTCCATGTCCAGGGGCTTAGCGGTTAAGGGGCATGTCTGCAAAGCCTAAGGACCCCAGTTCAATTCTCCAGGTCCCATGTAAGCCAGATGCACATGGTGGCGCATGCATCTGGAGTTTGTTTACAGTGGCTAGAGGCCCTGGCACGCCCATTCTCTCTCTCTCTCCCTCTCTCTTTCTCTCTCTCCTTCTGTCATAAATAAATAAATAAATAAATAAATAAATAAATAAATAAATAAATAAAATCTTTTAAAGTCCATGTCCAGATTATATTAAAAAGCAGCCGACTTTCTGACTATCCCTGCTCCAAGCCATCTTCCCACAGCCACAGAACCACACAGACTCTACTGCCTGACTGGCCACGCTGAAGCAGGCTTCCACCCCAGCACCAACCCAAGGCAGCAGCTGAAACCCTGTTTCTGTCACAGTTCTGTAGGGGACGGGAGTGTCCACGTTGCTGTCAGCCTCTCACCTCTAGCTGGCTAACAAGATCTCCTCATGGGACTTCCTCTGCCAACAACGGAGACCTTCTCCTTGCTCATCATGGTTTCTGCTCTTCAACCCCCAAGACTGCCCTTCTCACAGCTGTCACAGGATACACACCTGCTGGCCCAGAACCCGTGACCTGCAAGTCCACCAAGTGGAGCTACAGCAAATTAAGAGGAAGACTGCCACCTATGTAACATATCAAGCAACTCGGGGCAGAAGCTTATGGATGGACAGTGTGTATCAAGTCCCCACAGCCATATTTCCTCAGTAATCACCCACACTGATTGCTGAGATGCAGCCTCCATACAAAGACTTGCCTGGCATTAGAAATCTCACCAATTTGGTATGGGTCTCCAAGTCCTCTAGATGGGTCAAATATACCCTAGAAGAAAGAGAATTCTCTTACGTGAGGTAAGGAGATAAATTTGGTTCTAAGTCAGTCAAAAATATAAATTCTAGGGGCTGGAGAGATGGCTTAGCGGTTAAGGCATATGCCTGTGAAGCCTAAGGACCCCAGTTGGTTTCTCCAGTTCCCACATAAGCCAGATGCACATAGTGGTGCATGCATCTGGAATTCATTTGCAGTGGCTAGAGGCCCTGGTGTGCCTATTCTTACTCTCTCTCTCTCTCTCTCTCTCTCTCTCTCCCTCCCCTTCTCTAATAAATAAATAAAAATAAATAAAATCTTTTTTAAAAACACAAATCTTACATTGTTCTTGGAAAACAAGATGCTTGGGCTGTAAGGATCACCATGAGCACAAGGTCTATCCTTCTCTGTCTCTCTCCTCTCCCTCTTTCCCTTTCTCTCTGCCATCTCCTCTCTCCTCTGCCCCTTTCTCTTCTTCTTTCTCTCTGTCTCTCTCTCTCAATCTCAGTCACAGCACAGACAGTTAGCCTGGCATAGTTCTAACATAATGGTTCTCATTTATGAATTCATGCTGAAAATAAAATTCCAGATGATGTGTCAAATATCTAGAAATGTCCTCTGGTGAACTGTGGTGAAAACATGAACCATGTGAGGTTTATAAGTTGTTCCCAGTCCCAGTTCATCCCTACCTTCCACAGTATCTCAAAGAGATCATTCCACTATTCATCAAACTTCTGTTGGGCCTCTTGGAATGTTGGGTCCTATGCTAGACAAGGGACACAGAGGAAAACTGGGGGCCATCCCTGCATCGTTAGATTTCCAATCTGTGATAGGAGAAAGAGTGCTGTGTGCTCTATGACAAGGAAATGGTGGCGGGAGGCACATGCAAGCATTCACTCTGTATTTTAATTTATGGAAAGTCATTCAAGGGCTTAAGCAGGAAGTGACATGATCACTCATGTAATTGAGTAAATTGGATGTCAAAAAAGCACTGTTCTGTCCAAGATATTGTTACTTGGATTGTCACCCAGCTGGCAGCCCCCATTCTTGCCTTGCTTTATTTATTGGAAATCTGTGATGTGTAATGTGATAGGTTGGCCATAAAAATGTCTAATCACTACATGTGAAATAGCCACATCTTTCAGTTTTGCACGGAAGTGGCAAATTCTGCTTAATGTTCCCAGACTCTTGTACAGCCCTATTAACTGACTAGATCCAAATTACAGGAAATTGGTGAGGCCATGGAAGAGAGAACTAAGATGCTGGGAACCAAAGGCCTCTCCTGTGAATGACGATTCTCTTTCAGAGGCTCTTACGAGGCTCTAGGTTAATAGGGTCAAGGCCACTCTGGAGGTATCCTGGTGACCCCTGAGGGGTGATCAGTTTCTTCATAGAGAGACAAATCCTATGACCCTGGACCAGCCATTCTTTGTTAATCTGTTGTGTTAGACTGACTTTCATTCTCAAGCATCAGGTGGGCTTACAGCATAGTGGACAGACAAGAAAACTGAACTAAACAAAGTTGTCATGGGATAGGACCTGAAGGTTAAGGATTTTACATGAAAATGGCCCCCTGACATAAAGAACATGAGCAGATACAGTAACAGGTTCAAGGAAGAGTCATTTGGATACCCCTGTGCTAGCAGTATCCAAGGCTTCCTGTCAAATAGCCACCCGGATGGCTGCATTCTCCTGCCTCTGGGCTTTTCTGTTCGCAAGAATTGCCCCTGGTTGCATGAATTGCTTGGTAGATTAACTCCTCTAGGTGGGCTGGCTGCTGACCACCACAGTCACACGTGGCATGGTCCCTGTGAATTTAAGACAGAGCTTTGGGACAGCCATACTCATTCTACATGCCTACCCATGCTCCCGTTCCCATCCCCACCCCCACATAGACACACTGTCCCCTTCACCCTAGCAGCTGAGCTGACAATGATCATGGTTATTGCTAAGTCCAGGCTCCACACACAGCCCCCCTGACTGAATGGCCATGAACCAAAGCCGACTTTCCCATGGGGATCCTTTAACCTGGATCTCTGGGGCCACATTCAATGGGTTTGTATTGGGAAAGCAAAATGGTTTTGGATAAATGTCTATAGCAGTAAGACAAAACTGGAGGTGAACTTCAACTCTGCCACACACAAGCTTGAATGATTTTAGGTAAGATACCTGAAGTTCTTTGAACTTCAACATCCTACAAAACTGAACAAATGGCTCAAACGTGTTAGGTTATTATTAGTATTAGAGGGGCTGGGGAGAGGGGTCAGTCAGTAAAGTGTTTGATATACACACATGAGAACCTGCGTTTGGATCCCCAGAAACCACATAAATGCCAGATGTTATAATCCATGCCTGTATCCCCCAGTTTAGAAGCCAGAGACAGATAATCCCTAGGATTCACGGGATAGCTAGACTAGCTGAATTGGTGAAGTCCAGGTTCCATGAGAAACCTTATCTTACTAAATAAGACAGAGTGCAGCAGACCAGCATTAACTTCAGTCCACCACAAGCAAAAGTACACAGATGCACATGTACCCACACACATATGAACATGCATACACCAACACATGCAAAAAATAGGAACACCTTTGATCACGAATTTACTCAATGAAGCAGTTCCCTTCTCAATGTTGGGACAAAACACCTGACCAGAAGCAGCTTATGAAAGGAAAAGGTTTATTTCCAGCTTACAGGGTTTTTTTAAAAATATTTTTATTTTATTTTATTTACTTGAGAGAAAGATAGAGAAAAAGAGGCAGACAGAGAGAGAGTGAGTATGGGTGCACCAGGGCTTCCTGCCACTGCAAACAAACTCAAGACACATGAACCATTTTGTGCATCTGGCTTTATGTGGGTACTGGGGAATTGAATCTGGTTGTTGAGCTTTCAGGCTTGGCAAAGAAGCAAGCACCTTTAACCACTGAGCCAGCTCTCCAGGCTTACAGTTTCGAAGAAAGATTTCATCTTGGTGGGAAAAGCATGGCAAGAGCAGATAGCCAGGCATCACATCTCCACAGCAGCAGGGCGGAAGTCAAATCAGCTTGCTAGCACTGGCAAGCAGGACCGGGCTATAACACTCCATGGTCCACCCCCAACGACACACCTTCTTCAGCAAGGCTCCACCTCCCAAAGGCTTCCATCAGCTGAGGATTAAATATGAGGCTTAATCATAAAGACATGAGGCTATGAGGGACATTTTACACTAAAACCACCACACTCAATAAATATCTTTGGAAGCCTGCTGTGCCCCAGGTAAGGAACTTGATTCTGGTTAGAGCTGAAACCAGTGAGGACTATACCTCAGTGTTTATAGGCTGTGGATTAGAAACAAACAAAGAAAAAAAAAAAACAGTCAAGATTATCTCTCAATAGAACAAAAA
Organism: Orientallactaga sibirica; assembly: GCA_036365145.1. Classification (NCBI taxonomy): domain Eukaryota; kingdom Metazoa; phylum Chordata; class Mammalia; order Rodentia; family Dipodidae; genus Orientallactaga; species Orientallactaga sibirica. The sequence goes on along the minus strand of JAEOAD010000009.1, from coordinate 26,882,427 downwards.
GCCCTACACTCATGATAAAACATATGTGATATATATGAGAAAGCAGAAGTACAGGATGAGATGCAGCCAGGGGTCTCCCCTTAGCTAGGGTCAGCTGGGAGACCTCTCTACAAAGCTGTCTCAGCTGTAGAAAGAGCCGGGGGAAGAGGCATTTCCAGGCAGAGGGAATAGCTATGACACGGCAATTGAGATGGGAATAAGCGGAGATGGCCTGGAGAGTGCCGAGACCAGGAGCGGATGCGGTCACAGAGATGGAAAGGGCATGTAAAGGACGTGAGAGTGTTGGGATCAAGTTGAGGTTTGATCCTCACGGCACCAGGTGGGTGAGAAGTGAAGAGGAAGAGAATCGGATATTGACCGAGGAGCAGGTGAGTGGGAACCTGGGGATGAAGTCTGCGAGTTTTGCCTCTTAGCAAAAAATGTTGGAGACTGGGACTAGTGGAGGTGGTGAGGCGGACAGGACCAGGATGCACTTGGAGCCAACAGTGTCTATGGGTAGACTAGACAAGGGCTAAAAGAGACAGGGAAGGTGTTGAAGATGACCTGTTGGTTTTTTTTTTTTTCTTAAGATCTATTTTTGTTTATTTATTTATGAGAGAGAAAGAATGAGCACGCCAGGCCTCCTAGCCACTGCAAATGAACTCCGGATGCATGTGCCACCACGTGCATCTGGTTTACATGGGACCCAGAGACTCGAACCTGGGTCCATAGGCTTTGTAGGCATGTACCTTAACTTCTAAGCCATCTCTCCAGCCTGACCTGTGATTTTGAATAGATCATGCTACCAGGTACAGTGAGTAGTGTGAACACTGAAGGCTAAGGAAATGGCTAAAGAAAATGTCCCAAAAGATGCGTCTGTGGAAAAAGGGGTTCATGTACTTCAGTGGCTTAAAATGAATTAGGCAGTCATCAGTGTCCGGACGGTATTTAAAGTCCCCAGATTAGTTGAGATCACCTAGGGAGATGTGGAGTACACAGTGCAGGGCGTGTTCTTGATAGATAAAGGTAGCAATCATGATCATAAATGATAAATCCTGATCACGGTCATCGTTACTATACCAGCCCGGTGGCAGATCAACCATCCCACATCTGCCCCGGAAACTGGATACACCTTGCACAAAGGACTTTGGGACCTTCAGCTTGCTATCCTTCCCCTCACTCCATTGTCAGAATCTGGGGCCACACCTACTCAAGTCTACTCCCTCATGCCAGTTCCTCCCCCAGCCAAGCTCTCTCATCTATTGCTCTGATTTTGGAATGTACCCACCTGCCTAGATACAGGGGTGTGTGTGTAGTACAGGCAAGCGGGCAGCAGTGTTATAAATAAGTGATGGCCCCTCGTTAGGCCCTGAGCTATATTCATTACCTAGTTCCACTCAGCTTCCCCGGGCTGTCTCTGGTTTAAAAGGTCATTATCTGATATTGTTTTAGTAACTAGGTATTTCTATGGTCTCCCTCTGGCCTGCTCTTTTCTAATCTCTGCTACATTATTAAACCGAGGCCTTTCTCAGTGAGCGGTAACCCATGGTGAACAGCTCACAGGCCACTCGTCGCAGGGGGTCCAAGCTATTAGAGAGGCCGGCAGCCTGTCTCCTGTAAAGGAGCCAAGCTGGAGCTGAGAAGAAAGGAGGAAATGTGGAGCCTCTGCTCTGCCATGCGAGTGCCATATTAACAAGGCGAGCTGCTTGATCACCGTGAGCATCACGCCATTGGAAAGAAAGGAGACCTAGGCAAGAGGGTGCTGATACTAGGTACACTGTACTGGAAACTCAGTGATCCATACCTCATTTAATCCTTACCACAGCATGGGTTAGATATTTCTGTCCATTTAAAAAAAATAATTTTTATTTATCTGACAGAGAGAATGAGCACACCAGGGCCTCTATCCACTGCAAAAGACCTCCAGACACATGCACCACCTTGTGCATCTGGCATACGTGGGTACTGGGGAATTGAACCTGGGTCCTTAAGTTTTGCAGGCAAGCGCCTTTACCTCTAAGCAATCTCTCTAGCCTCCTTCATTTGCTTTTTAATCAATGCAATTTCAAGTTCTAATCAGCCCGTGCCTTGGGTTTTCCAAGGTTACATTTCTAAGGCTACATCAGCCCATTATGCTGATGTTTGCTTATTGTCTGGAGCAGCAACATAGAGGATGCTGGTCCCATTCTGAGTTGCAAAAGGATTCAGAGGTAGTCTCTTCCCAGGTCTTTGAAAAAAAAATTGTCAATGCTCTTCTGGGCTTCCTGGGTAGGCAACCCCCTTATGCATACTCCTCAGCTAACCTCCTCTGCCCTGCTACATGGGCAAGGAGATGGCACCCTCCCCTCTTGCCCAATACTCTTAGAATGGACAGGCTGGGAGTCTTGCTCCCTTACCTCTCCGTTCCGACCACGGACTCTGCTCTGGAGATCTTCCTTAGTCTGAGAGATGCCCACAGACTTTGGTCCTCAGATCTGGATGTGGACTAAAGTCCTCATGCCTGTCTGGGCTGTGTGATTCTCTTAGGGAAGCCCAGAGCCCACTCTTGTCCCTCCTGCAGGGGACTCAGATCCCTCTCTCAACATCTCCTGCAGCTAGCCCATCTAAAGCAGCCTTTCAGAGAAAATCCACGCAGTGTTCATTCTCGTAAATGAATTTTCCTGATTTGCGTGGGCGTAGTGTGTGCACATTTGATGCATTGTCTAAAAAGTGGAGCCTTGCCGTGGCCCCAGGACCACTTGCACTTGTGCCCCGTCGGTTGTGTTAGATTGTTTACCCAAGGTCTTGTTTGTGCACACACCTGTTTGCCAGCTGTGTTCATTACAAATGCTTAGTTAAATATTAATAAGCCACAGAAGTATGAATTTGAAAAGAAAGAGATACTGCTTCTATTATAGTAAGCTGAATGCTTTTGACACAACATGTGTAAGTTGCTTTAAAAAAAAAAAGCAGTACCTCTTTTTGGAAAGGGTAAGACAATGTTAAAAGTTCGGGAACAAAACATCATTAAAATTTCAACACATTTCTCATGAAAGCTGCTTGAGAGTTTTGAAGTTCTTGCTCCATTGTAAGAAGGCAGTGGCAAGGGTGTTTTAGATGGCAAGAGTTTTAGATGGCTCTAACTACTCAGACTGGATGTAAAATCCCCTTGGCCTTAGCAAGCGTAGGCTGCACCTTCCTGAGACCCATTTAAGGGATGTTCTCAGGAGTGCACAAAACAAAGACTTGCCACTGTTTCTTAGTGCATTTCACTGGAAGTTACGGTGCTAGAGAGCTGTAAGCCACCACCTTGGTGAGGTCATATGGAGGATCTCCTGGGATTGGAGTCAATGAGAGAGAGAGAGAGAGAGAGAGAGAGAGAGCGCCAGCCAGCAGAAGGGAAGAGAGAGCACAAATCTAAGGCACTTTTTGGTCCTTCTGGTCTACTCTTGATAAATTCTATTTGCTTAAGCTAGGCAAATTGGGGGTTTCTATCATGGACCTGGTCTTGTCTGCTCCAAAAACTCCTTTCTGGTCATGCTCTCTGGATCATTCCTCTTCCTCCTCCTCCTCCTTTTCTTCCTCCTCCTTGTCTTCCTCCATTATCACCTTTATCATCAGCATCATCATCTAAGCGGATACGCTATAATACCTAATCCATTTTAACCCTATAAAACAAGTGCCACTGTGAGAAAACCGAGGGACAGACACATTCAGTGACTTGCCCAGCGCAACTCGATGTGCAAGAGTAAGGGCAGGCTATGACCACAGCTCCTTATCCCTGGAGTGAGAGCTTTATCAAGCCTCGCAGGCACACACAAGGGTACCGAGTGTCTGCTCAGTGGCACATGACGACTGCGTGCACGTGATGACATCTAGGCACACTCCAAGTTCACTATTTTCCCATCAGGAAGTCCCTTTTGTGTCTTGTACAAACAGCTAGTATGATATCAGCCACAAGCATGTCACATCCAAGCATTTGGCAGTCTATTTCTTTCCACTACTTAGAAAATAAGTGGAAGCCAGGAATGTGTCTTATTCCTATTTATATCCCCAGAAGCTGACACATAGTAGATGCTTGATAAATGCACGGCACTGAACAAGCCAGGCCCCCTAGACCCAGGATACACTTCTCCAGCTCTTCCATAGCCCTGCCACACCCTCCCTAGATTCTCCCAGAGATGTCTGGAGGACAAAGCGACTCCCAACTCAGCATCAGCACTGTCCTTCCTCTCCCCATCTCATCTTCTGCGGCTGTTTCCCTTCCACATCCCAAGGACCATTTCCTGCACGTTACAGCTGTTGTGTGTAGGGGCCAGCTTATTTGGTCCAGACTGTTCAGCCAGTAGTCAGAATAATGGCCACCCAGTGGGTAGGGTCTAAACAGCTGAGCTCCACACAAGAGTGATTAGCTGATGAAAAATGGTGAGTCACTTCTCGGTTATGCTTTTTAAGTTAAATATAATTCTTTGTTAAAACAGCCAAGCCAGAAATCCTAAGTAACATTAATCATGTCCACATTTAAAAATCTGATACATAATTTAAGAACAAGAGACGAAGAAAGATAAGCACTTAAGGACAATTTGGTATCTTTTCATTAAAATTTAACTCATCCATCAATGCCTCATCTAACCCTAGTCTCCTCCCCTGACTGCAGCCAAATCCACCTTCAAGTTCCCCTGAACTGTATCTTGGAGGCAAGTGTTTTACTTGGAATCCACACAGTATACCTTGCACTGGTTTCAGCTCTCTCCCAGTTCCCTTCCCAGGGAAGACTGAAGTCCCTGTTGGTGGCAGAGCCTACGAGGAGATAACTCCCACCCGCAGAAGCCAGAGAGACCAGGCTGGCCTCCCCTCCACCCCTTGTCACTCTCAGCATAGGACACAATGAGAAGGGACAATGGTGAAACACTTCCCCAGCGAGCCTTCCCTAAGAACTGGCCTTAGCCACTGGCACCCTCAGACCTTCCTACATGAGAATAGTCTCATTTATCCCTTCATGCCAATGAGTCACCATCTTTTGCCTCTAGGAAATGTAGGCCAAAGTCTTGAAGTCAATGTTAAGTCTGGGATCAGGATCGGGGTCCTGGAGGAGACAGAGAAAGCCATGCATGTCCTGTCCCTATCAGTGAGTGAAATGTAAATGAGAAATCCTGCCCACATGAGGTGGGCTCCCTGCTATTCCTCCCTTCACACTTCCACCACCAGGGTGGTGAGCCTGTTGTCATAGCCACTTCTTAGTTAAGACCTCTCCAGCCACTTCACCTGCCTGCTCTTCCTCTCCCACCCGGGCCTAGGATAGTTCCTACTGTTTGCCCACAGCTTCCTGCCTTACCTCTGCCTGGTGCCCGCCCACTCCCTTCCATGCACCCCTTACAGATTCCCCTGATATGCATCCCTCAGTTTAACGACCACGGTACTATATACGCTCGGTCATTTGATGGGCGGGGAGTTGGGTAAAACAGAAAACAGGGCTGGAGAGATGGATTAGCGGTTAAGGCACCTGCCTGCTAAACCTAAGAACCTGGTTCCAATCTCCAGGTCCCACGTTTAGCCAGATGCAAAGTGACGCAAGGGCACAATGCCGCACTTGACCACAAGGGGGTGCACGCATCTGGATTTCATTCATAGCAGCTGAGAGACTGCTGGTGTGCCCATCTCTATCTGTCTCCCTCTCCCTCTCTGTCTGTCTCTCTGTCTCTCTCTCCAAAAATAAATAGAATAATAAAACAGAAAACAACATGGACAGTAGATTCTCCTGCTCAAATAAATACACATGGAACTCCAAAAGACATTGATCAACATATTATTTGAGGAAGGGAATTAAGATCACAGGTCACTAAAGCCAATACTCACTGAATTAAAGTTATTTGTATATAAGGCTAATGAAGGGATGGGTCCCAAAAATAGCCTGGTTCACACCTAGGAAATAAAAGGGAACTTTTGGGAGACCGTGACCCTTCCAGCAGGGCAGATACTCACAGCCCTAATTCTGCATGAAGGAGTCCACCCTGGGTACCTAGCGATACAATGAAGCTAGATGCTGCTGTCCCAGACTCGGGCTAACTATGGAGGGGTGAGGCTTGGGGACAAGTTGAGGATAGAGGTGGAGCTCTGCTCTGTCCTCTCCAGTGCTTGGGTGTTGGGGTCCCCCTTAGGGCCAGCCCAGGAGGGACGGCAGGGTCTCTGCTGAGTTGGGGGTGAGAGGCATGGAGTCACAACACAGACTCCAGGAGTTGGGTGGAAGCAGCAGAGGCCAAGCTGCTGCAAACTCGTTTATTCAAGGAAGTGTAGGGGGTTTTAAGGGGCTTGGCTGGCCAATCATTGTATGGGGTGGTCCCCTTTTTGTGACTAATGACAGTTTGTCTCTGGACAGATCATCTCGTAGTAGGTTTCTCACGAGCATGGGACTGTAGCTATTGTCACGCCAGGCCTGTGCAGGACACCATGTTCACAGAAGCCACTTCCCGGTTTCTTCTGACATGTGGTCTGACTAGGGCCAGACCTGCATTGTGCCATATGTATCCTCCTTTTTGTTTTTATTATTGGCAACCCTGGGAGGCATGGTTCTTTGCCACGCCATTGTTGAACCCAGGCCCCAAGGGATCATCACATGCGACGGTGCCTGTCTTAGGTTGCCCCATCTCATGGAGTCTTACCCGTCATTGACTACCTGCCGTCTTAGTGAGAAAACCCGAGGGGTGTGGCCTGGTTTCTTTTAACATGCGGTCTGGCTAGGGCCAGTCCTGCATTGTGCCATACACTTGGGTTACTGCTAAAGCTAAAGGCCTTCTGACACTGGCATTCTGCCCCTCCACACTGCAGAGTTGCCTAAAGGAGAGGACCTGTAGACAGAGGGCCTGGGCTTCGGCTCTTGGCTGTTCTGTTCCCAAGGTAAAAAGGAATATGGCTGGATCTGTACGTATGCCTCCATCCTGAAGGGACAGAGAGGTGTGTTCCCCACAAGCTGATGCAAGCAAATCTCCAAAGCTATGCCCCTAACAATAGTAAAGTACCCCCCAAAAAATGCTGCCCTGCAAGGACCTGACAACTGACTGAATGGATTGATTAATCCCATAACAGAGTCCTAATGTAGAGATATTATTGGGAGATAGCAAAAGAAAGAACTAGGGTTTAGGCAGAGAAATTAGGTCACTGGTGGCAGGTCCTCAGGAGACTATATCTTGTCTTGGCCCCTTCTTGTAGAGCCTTTTCTCTGCTTCCCAACCACCGTATGAGCTATCCTCTATTGCTGTGCCCTCCTCACCATGAAACTGGGAGCCAAAATAACTTTTTTTTTCACATTGCTCATTACAGACTTTCCATCACAGCAACAAGAAAAGCAATACACCTTCCTTTAGGCAGATATCATGGGTTACCAATGAAATGGCCAACATTCAGCCATTTTGGCCTTTTAAAAAAGTAACTTTATAATGTTGAACCTAAAATGAGAGAATCTAAATTTCAGTCTAATTAGATCCTTTTTTAAAAAAAAAAAAAAAAATCCAAATGGTAACAAACATAATTAATACTCTGTTTTGCATCTTACTTGTTGACTTAATGTATCTTGTTAATCTTTCCAAGTAAGTCATTGAGAGCAACCTTTATTTATTTATTTATTTATTTATTTATTTATTTATTTTTATTTATTTATTTATTTCAGCAGCTGCAGAGTATTCTTCCATTGTGTAGATGTTCCATTCCTCATTTAGCCAGTTGCATAAAGATAGACATCTGGACTGTTGCCAATCTTCTGCCATTATAAGCAACACACCGAAGAATTATCCTGAGCATCATTTTGCATACATGTAGGGTATTTGTAAGATGAGTTCCTAGAAATGGAACATCAGTGTCCAGGGGCAGATGTTTATGTAAATTCAGTAGATTTTGCCAAGGGGCTATCATTTAGAATTGGGCTAAAAATAAATAAATAAAACAGAATCGGGCTAATCTACACTCCACACTGGTGACAGCCAAGACCTCCCAGATCAGTGGTAGAAGCATGTTCCTGCAGACCCATGCTTTCCAAGGCAGTGACTCATCACTGGGCATGAAATCCATGTTGTGGGTTACAATTAGTGTTTATAATGAAATGGGAGAAGCTGGAGAGATGGTTTAGTGGTCAAGGCTCTTGCCTGCAAAGCCAAAGGACACAGGTTTGATTCCCCAGGACCCACATAAAGTCAGATGCATGCGTCTAGAGTTAATTTGCAGTGGCTAAAGGCCCTAGTGCACCCATTCTCTCTCTCCCTATCTATCTGCCTCTCTCTCTCAAATAAATAAATAAATAATATTTTAAAAAAGAAATAGGAGAGGTTATAAAAGACTCGAGGTAGAATTAAGTAGAAAACACCACATGAACTGCTGAACTGCATGTATAAAATGTATTATTTGGAGAATTTCTGTTTTAAAGATACTGATATTCAGAAACCTCTCTCTCTCTCACACACACACACACACACACACACAAATGTGAGACCTGATCAAGATACACTTAATGGTCCTTAACTTACAATCATTCATTTTATGAATTTTACACTTTATCAAAGGGTGAGACACTCAAGCCCTGGAGTGTGTGATATCTTCTCATCCTCTACACCAGGATGCGAACAGAGTAGATAGTCCAGACAGTGGTAACGTCAATGAAAGGGGGAGACCATGTTTCTTTCTAACATAGCACCTCCCTTTCCATAGCCCTGGGATTCTGACCCCCACCTGCTGAGAAAAGATTTTGCAATAAAATGACTCTCTCCTTCAAATTCACTGATTTATTTTCTTACTCTGTATCTAAGCAGAGAATTAAAATTGAAAGAGAAAGGAAAAGGAGAGAGGGGAGGAACAGAAAGAGGAGGGAGAAAGAGAAAAAAGATTGGAAGAGAGGGAGACAAGGAGGAAAATAAAGGAAGAGAAAGGGGAGAGGGGCAGAGGAAAGGGAGGGGAGAGGGAAACATGAGAGAAAGAGCACAGTGAAAGAAAATTGTCAGTAGAGGCAGAGGTAAGGTTTAGGAAGGCTCGGGACAAAAGGAGAAACTGAGGCACGCATGAGTGGGTGTGCATGCACAGGAGAGGGGAGACTCTTTCCATCAGCTGGAAATGCACGCTTTGAACTAGCCTTGGGGCACCTTCTCTAGACAGGGCTGTTGAGCATGATCCAGAATCCATAGCACAAGGGGCTGAAAGAGCAGGTGAGAGGAGCCGAACGGCACACACAAGCAGGGAGCTGCAGCTGCAGAGGCTCAGGCCGGTGAAGGCCAGAGAAAGCCCAAAGGGCCAGGGATTCTTGGGGTGCAGGGAGGAGGGTGCACTGCTTTCCTGAGAGCATTTTCCCAAGGAGTCAGTCTTGGCCCTGATTGCAGTAGGACGCTGGGAGTCCCCAACACAACACGTATGTGGAGCCCTACTTCCTCACAGAGCCTCCTGAAGAAAGGCCACGGATGGCTGTGAAGATGGTGGACCCAGGGCTCTGCTTTCACTAACTGCTAACAGGACACCAACCCACAGGCCAGGATTTCCATGTGAAGATAAGAGCAAACCAGCAGCAGGCAGAAAAGAGCCGCACTGTGCAGGCTATACCACATCTTTGCTCCTCCTTCTGTAACAGGGTGTTAGGGGTTCAATAAAATCCTTGAACCCTAAAAGCTAGGTCCTTGCTGACCTGGACTTCACTATGTATTCTCAGGGTGGTCTTGAACTCCCAGTAATCCTCCTACCTTGGCCTCCCAAGTGCTGGGATTAAAGGCACGTGCCACCACACCCAGCTCCATGTCTACTTTTAATCAAAGAATTGAATAACAACAACAAAAAAGACTGAGAAGGATAGTTATTGAATTATTATATTTATTTAGGGAAGTATGGAGCCAAGGAAAGGCACCCACTTGGCTAGAGATCCCACGTGGAAGGCCTGGGAAAACCCATGCAGAAGAAAAGAATGAGGGCTGGAGAGATGACTTAGCAGTTAAGGCATCTGCCTGCGAAGCCTAAGAATGCATGTTCAAATCTCCAGGTCCCACATATAGCCAGACGCAAAAGTGACGCAAGCATGCAACGTCACACATGCACACAAGGGGGCGCACATGTCTGGAGTTTGTTCATAGTGCCTGAAGAGGCCCTGGCGCACCCATTCTCTCTCTGTCTCTTCCTCTCTCTCTCTCTCTCTCTCTCTGTGTGTCTCTCAAATAAAAAGACGAGTTCCTGTCAGGTGGGGAGCTAGAGGGGGTAAAGAGCCTATGGGTAAGGGTTAGGAGGGCGCTCCCTCACCAGCAGCTGGAAGTTTTGGCAGCACAGAGAGCCCGCCCTCCCCTCGAAAACATATTTATAACCTTATGGTGGTGGGCCCTACTTTCCGGCTCAGGAGAACCAGAGGGACAGCTGGTTGGCTAGGGCTAGGTGCTGTCTCAGGAAGAGGCTAGCCATGACACCAAGTTCTGAGGAGGGGGGCTGAACATGACCAACAACAATGTTTAAATCCTAGGAAAGACCTCCCTCCCAGGAGGACCCCAGGTTGTTTGTGCAAAAAAAAAAAAAAAAAAAAAAAACAGATCTAGGTAAAAGATAAGAATCTAGGCCATCCTTTTGATTTCTAGCAAGTGCAGGCATCCTGACCTTTCTACTTTCATACTGCCTCAAAGAGCTGCCTGACTCCCTGTCACTTCCAGGCCCCATGGTGAAAGAGAAAAGTAGAAATCAGCGTCTTTGCAGAGGCTTGAGGCAGCAACCAGGCTGTGACAGCCACTGCTCCCCAGAACCCATGGCAGCAACAATCGCTAGGCTTCCAAAACCCAGCAGCCACATGAACCTTCCACAAGTTTCTTCCTCCTTTTGATCCTGATGGTACTTGCTGTCACTGTGTGAGCAAATGTGCATACACACACACACACACACACACACACACACACACTCTTGAAATATCAATTTTCGCTGGGCATGGTGGTGCACACCTTTAATCCCAGCACTTGGGAGGCAGAGGTAGGAGGATCACTGTGAATTCCTGGTCAGCCTGGGCTAAAGTACAAAAAAAAAGAAGAAAGAAAGAAAGAAAGAAAGAAAGAAAGAAAGAAAGAAAGAAAGAAAGAAAGAAAGGAAGAAAGAAAGAAAGAAAGAAAGAAAGGAAGAAAGAAAGAAAGAAAGAAAGAAAGAAAGAAAGAAAGAAAGAAAGAAAGAAAGAAGAAAGAAGAAAGAAGAAAGAAAGAGGGAGGGAGGGAAGGAGGAAGGAAGGAAAGAAGGAAGGAAGGAAGATCAATTTTCCCTTAAGAACTTTCCTGCTTATAAAGTAAGCTCAAACCTGGCAGGAGGAACCCCGGTCTTGGCCTCAGGGTAGGTCTGAGCCTCACAGTATACAGGCAGGTATGCCGCACAGTGCCCCTAGGGGCTCTTCCGCACAAAGACCCCTTGTTCCTGTCCAAACAGAACTCATCCTTAGTAGAGCAAAAGACTTTTAATGTTGGAAAGTTCATGGTTACGGTGGATGCTTAGAAGTCAATAAAGGTCAATGGCTACTTTAAGAAGACATGAAGTTTACAAGGAGTGAAAGCTGAAAATTCGTCCTATTTGTTAACTTAAATCCTGACATGTCCAAAGAAGCTGGTACCTACGCAGTTGGCTCTGTAGCTATGTAAGCAGATGCACTCTGGTTTGAAACAAGTCAGTTGAAGTCAGTAGACAAACCTAGAGGGACAATACGAAGAAGGGACTGACTGGGCCTTGAACAGGCAGACGGTGCAAGTCAGCGGCAAAGAAAACATCTTTGTTACTTTTACCAGTTAGCTGGGAAAATGGCAGGATGGGCCAGGGAGAGTATGCATACACAGGCATACTGGGAGACAAGGGGACAGCGGCAGATGACCCAGGTGGCACAAAGCCATGAATGCCAGGAGAAGGAGCTGAGGCAGAGCCCCTCTGCTGACCATCAGGCTGGGTCCTGTTGCATCTGGAAGCGCTGTGAGCTCCTGCCAGCCCCACAAAGAGTGTCTCATGTATGCGATGAACTTAGAAGACTCAGCAAGAGGGGTGGCCTATTCCCAGGATGACAACCACCCTCCAGACCCCAATAGCCCAGGTAGTATGTCTCACTGGCCGTTCAAGCCACCTCGTGACCAACGCTGGTACCTCTAGCTCCTTGGTCATATTGGCTGCTGCTGTGTTGGGAGCAATTTAATTAGTGCTTTATTTTAATTGATGATATATTTAAATTGGTGTTTCGATTTAATTAAACTTTCATTCTAATTGAGTGGGGGTTTTTGAGCTCACAGAGTTTTGCAAGAAATGGAAGAATAATAACTTGTCAAAAAAAAATCAATCAATCAATCTGTAGCCAAACAGATCTGCGTCCTCAGGGGTGGAGTCAGAGGAAAGCCATGGTCAAAACAGGTTTGAGTGGGTCGTGGGGTCTCTAGGAGACAGGCTAAGGAGCACATAACCCTGACCTTGTTAGGCACAACTCAAACAAATCCCCCTGGTGGTTCCAAAACTGTGTCATTTGTTCCTCAAAGAGTCAGGGGTTCTTCCAGCCCTCAGCTTAGTGCTAGATGCCCAGGTTGACTCCGGGGCTTCACCATACTCAGTGCTGGACCACATGCTCCTGACAAGCAGGGAAGGACTCAACCAGTGTTTGTGTTTTCTTGCTTTTCACAGTGTCCTTCCAGCCCCCATGATGCTCTGGGGGTAGGAGGATCTGAAAGCTGATTGATTTCAAGGATACAGGAAGGCCAGATGGGAGATCATACCCACAAGAGATGACCCAGCCTGGAGGCTAATAAGTTCATGTGTTCATCCCTCCAAAATGAATAGCAAGGGTTAGACTTAAGCCAAGGACTGCACAACATGAGCCCTCCTTACATCCCAACGCTGCTAACCATGCCGCACCCTGCCACTTCTAGCACCCTCTGTTTCCTTATCTTCTGTCACCCTCTCCTTTCCCTTATTCTTCACATACTTTCCCCCCAGGGAAGCCTCTTTTCCTGGAAGCTAGCCTTACTCTCATTCTGAAGTCCCTTTGCCAACTGTAGTCAATATTGCAAAATCTCTGATTGGGGTTACTGAAAGTCTCCTATGAATGGTCTTCACCTGGAGGCTCAGGGTCTCCCCACCAACTCCCACCTACCTAGTGCCATCAAATATGGATTCCATCCCGTTGTGTTGGGAGACAAGTTTGCCGAGGTTGTCTCCAAATGGCCGTTCTCTCCTTCCCTGGTTGACTTGACTACTTCTGGCGCATTTGAGTGCTTTCTTCCTGAATACCTGGCCCTGAGCTAGTCAAAAATGACTTTACCATCTTTCTGATCAGTCACTTTCTTTCTTTTTTCCTTCCTTCCTTCCTTCCCTCCCTCCCTCCTTCCTTCCTTCCTTCCTTCCTTCCTTCCTTCCTTCCTTCCTTCCTTCCTTCCTTCCTTTCTTTCTTTCTTTCTTTCTTTCTTTCTTTCTTTCTTTCTTTCTTAGAGAGAGACAGAGACAGAGAGAGACAGAGAGACAGAGAATGAGCACGCCATGGCTTCTCAGCCACTGTGAATGAACTCCAGACTCGTGTGCGCCCCTTGTGGGCAAGTTTGGCATTGCACCCTTGCATCACTTTTTGCATCTGGCTAAACATGGGACCTGGAGAATTAAACGCGTGTTTTTAGGCTTCTCAGGCAGGCGCCTTAACCACTAAACCATCTCTCCAACCCTGATCAATCATTTCTTTATTTTTTCCAACCCCAGATTTCTGTGCTCCATAACGTGGCTCTGTATATATGTGCTCCCCGCTTCTCTACACTCACTCACGGTAGCCCTACGATTCCAACATACCTAGACCCAGCTCTGCCCTCTGATTGGCACTCCAGTGTACCAGACTTCCTTCTTCCTTCGTGCACTCTTCCACTCACTGCGTCTTCCATAGCCAAACTAGATCAATTGCTTTTTGGAGGAAAAAAATCTCATAAAGCAAACTACCCAGGTGAGCACATGCAAATGAAAAGTGAGCCCTGAGACGCCACTTTGCGCCTAGGAGATGCAGGGGCAAGCCGAGGTGTGCAGGAAGAACGATGGTGAGTGAAAGGCTCTCCTCACGGTAATCGTGTCACTCTAGCCCAGGCTGACCTGGAATTCACTCTGTATTCTCAGAGTGGCATTGAACTCACGGCAATCTTCCTACCTCTGCCTCCCGAGTGCTGGGATTAAAGGCGTGCATCACCACGTCCAGCTTCAAACAACCTTTTTGGAAATCATGAAGTGGCTTTCCATAGTATCCCAGGGTTAAGTTCCAAGGTGCACTTTGGTCAAAGCATCTTAGAAATCACTGAGGAAGGTACCATGCTCAAGACCAACATGCCATCTTCCCATACGCCTGACCAACCCAGGAACAGATGGCCCCTTCCTTTGGCTGGGTACCAATGAGGCAGTTGGTGTGCACTTAGGTGCCAGAGAATACAAAAGCACGCATCTTTAGCCTGCTTCACACTGGGTGTGGTGAGAGGCGTCCAAAGTAGAGGAGGACAGGGGTTGTGGGAGGGAGCTGTGCTAAGGTGTTGACACACTCCTGGGCTCCTTTCTTGCTGTGTAGTGTGTGTGTGTGTGTGTGTGTGTGTGTGTGTGTGTGTGTGTTTGTTAGAAGTAAATGTTGAATGCTGGTCAATTAAATGTACATATGATGTAACTGTACTTTCAACAGCTTTTTCAAGAAGTTTTTTTTTTTTTTAAATCTACTCTGTATAGTGTTCCAAAGAAAATAACGTGGCATAAAAGAAAGCTACCTAGGTGATATCTTTATTTCCACTTAAAATAAAAACAGGGGAACAGTTACATATTACACAACCACTTGATGAACTAGTACAAAGCCATCCAAAAATGAAAATTATAGAGATTATGTAAAGCAAGGAAAATATTAACAGCAAAATGATGAAGAGGGGGAAAAAAGCAAATTTTGATTGAGATCTGCTCTTTGGAGGCACGTAGGAATTTACACGATTTATTGAAGGAAATTCACATAAAATGTAGTGATTTTGTAACCAGAATCATTATTTGAAGAAGGAAAAGAATTAGAGGATAAATGCTTGTTAATTGGATGAGTGATTGCTCTTGGGCAGGAGGAATTTTAAGCCCTAATGGTGCAGCTGGCAGGCTCCGTGGGGACAGAAGGCAAGGTCTCAAGGCTCCAAGGAAAGATGCTATTTATGTAGTCCTGTGACTGGCCACCGCAGGCTCTGGCAGAAGGTTTAGTGGGTCTCATCCAGGGAGCAGGGTATGCCAGGCTCCACACAGCAGGACTCTGGGGAAGACCCTCTAGAGATACCAAATCTGAAAATACTGGACCCGGCCAGGGCCCAGCCCTGATACATACCTTCACCACACTGCCTAAAATAAGCTGGGGAAATCTCCCCCGAGGTGAGTCTCCCTGGAGTCACCTACTTAGCACCACCCTGAGGCTGTGTTTGAGATCTTTCTCTGTTGTTTAGTGGCTGTCACACATAGGGATCTAGCAGAGAGTGATCAGAGACAGAAAGAGAGAGAGAGAGAGAGAGAGAGAGAATACTGAACCACATATCCCACAGTCAGAGTCTTAAAAAGTTAAGCACTGCTAACTGTCAAGCACTGACAAGAAGGAAATAAGAAACCAGAAGAGGAATGGCTTAGTGGTTAAGGCATTTGCCTGCAAAGCCAAAGGACCGAGGTTCAATTCCCCAGGACCCATGTAAGAAAGATGCACAAGGTAGTGCATGCATCTGGAGTTCGTTTGCAGTAGCTGGAAGCCCTGGTGTGCCCATTCTCCCTCTCCCTCTCTCTCTCATAAATAAATAAAACTTTTTTAAAAAGTTTAAATAAACCAGAGGAAAAGGCCGGGGTGTTTCCAAACCCCTCCAGAATGGATGGGAGAAGGTAAGCTCTCCACACTAGGGAAAGACATCTCCCTAACTCCTCGCACCCTTTGTCCCTCCATCTCAGCTCACATCAGTCCCTATGTGGGCAGTGAGAACATGGTGGAATTAGATATCTTATAAATAGCCATGCACAGTCAACAGGAGGCCCACCCCAGGGATTCCTACCACCCAGTAGGAAGGTGCCAGTATTTTCAGTAGATACCTCCAAGGGAATCTGTCAAAGCAGGCTGGGCTTTGGAAACCCATCAAGGGTTTGTCTTGTCTAGGGTCTGACCAGCTGGTCCCAGCTCTGTCTCTCGGACTGACTCCACTCTGTGGTTACCTCTGTGGCATGAGTGGATCAGGAGCAGCTCTCAGGGGTCCTGTCTCTTGCCACAGTTTCTCATCTCATGCTGTTATTCCAGAACAGACAGGTTTTCCTCTGCCCCTCCCTGGAAGTGGTTTTTGGCTCATGTTTCATAAGCACCAGTTCCTTGATCTACATGAGGAACCATGCTGTGGGCTGCTGATAGAAACAGATTTTAAATCATCCTGTGCCATGGTGAGTGCAAACACACTGCCCACTCCCATGCCTCCCAACACCAGCCGTCAGTGAAAGCCCATACCTAGCAGATGTTCAGCGGTAATTACCTGGACATCAGATACTTGCTACCAGTTTAATTACTTGCCCGTGGCAGCCCCATACACTGTCCCAATTGCCAACTCGAGGGCTCACATATGGACATATACACGAAACACTGCCATCGATCAGGTTTCTGGAACAAGGAGTGCAAGACATCCCAATCTACGGGGACGTCATGGAGGTGACAATCGTGTCGTGAAGCTGAGAGGACCACAAAGCTTACCACTGAAGGAGTTTAAAAGTTCAGATAATGGGGGCTGGAGAGATGGCTTAGCGGTTAAGGCGCCTGCCTCCTAAGGCTAAGAACGCCAGTTCCAATCTCCAGCAGTTCCAATCTCCAGGTCTCACGTTTAGCCAGATGCAAAGTGATGCAAGGGCGCAATGCCGCACTTGACCACAAGGGGGCGCATGCATCTGGATTTCGTTCGCAGCAGCTGACAGGCTGCTGGCGCGCCCATCTCTATCTGTCTTCCTCTCCCTCTCTCTCACTATCTCTCTCCAAAAAAAAAAATCAGGTAAGGGGATGGCACAAGCTAATTGACTTCCAGGAAAAGTCGCGTCCTTCATGAAATCACCTCTGGCCTGGTCAGACCCACAGTTCGTGGCAGTGGAGGGCTAACTCACAGGAACAACGTTCATCAAGGGTGAGGTATAAGCCAGGATACTGGTATGCTCTTCCTCGAATGCCTATTCTGGATTGTGGGCACACTCCAGAACCAACGGCACATAAATTCACATTATCCAACAGGTGCATGGGGTTCACGGTGGATTTGTAATACTTAGTGAATTCAGGCTCCAGTGAGCTCAGGATTCATCTTCCACTTGGGGATGTAATGAATTTCCCTTTCACGTAGGTGCTTAGGTGGGCACTGACTCCCAGAAGGGTGCAGTGGTGGACACTATAAGCCTTTGCTAGTGTCGTGGCTAGCCATTTCCACTCTGGACCAGTCAAGGTGTTTGGGCACAGCTTCCCTGCCCTCACGCAGAGACATACACCAAATGGGAGTTTGCAGAAAGTAGCCACTGGGTAGACTGCAGTGGGCTCTCATCCTGGGCGGACAAACTCAGCCAGTGAGTGGCCCACGTGTGGCCTGGTGTATCACACCAAAGGTGAATCACACCAAACAGAACACCTGCCTCAAAAGTGGGAACCAGCACCCGGGAGTGTGGGGCAGCTCGCTGGAGTCCAGGCTGCAATAAGGACTTGAGGCAGAGCTGGGACATGCTGGGCTGAAGGCAGATTCCAAAGGAAGGAAAAGCCACTGAGACAGGGGTAGAGAAGCTACGGATTGTAGACGGGGGATGATAGTGTGAGGAAAGTGTGCTAAGTGGGCTACATCTGGTGCCAGCTCCCCAAGCCCACCCCGGAAGTGGTCACCACCCTTGTCTCCTGTAGCTGGTTTGCTCAGCTTCTCCTGGCTCCAAGGTCTTTACCACAGGGCCCACTCTAGTCATATGAGATGTTCTCAATCCTCAAGACCCAAAGAAGCAGCCGAAACCCTGTCTCTAAGGATACATTCCTGGTTTAGATGTGCTTTGTGACACATAAACCCACAGCTCAGCTCAGTAAGGTGTGCAAAAACCCCAAACCTTCTTTCTTAGATTTTCTTGCATGTGTATGTGTGTGTAATGGGTGGGGGTGGACATTTATATGTACAAGGTTGCACGTGTTGCAGATGTGCATACACGTGGAGGCCAGAGGTCAATATTGGGTGTCTTCCTCAATAACTCCCCACCTAATTTTTTTTTGAGACAGTCCCTTGCTGAATCTGAGCTCACCAAGCCAACTAGCCAGGCAGGCCAGTGAGTCCCAGGGATCCTCTTACCTCCACATTCCCAGTGCTGCTTTGATTGCAGGTAAGCCAAATTCTGGTCTTCATGCTTGTATGGTAAACACTTTATCCATCGACACATCTCCTCAACCTCCTTCTTAGTTTTGTATAACCTTCTTGCTACTCTAAAACAGGGTTGTCTGACAGAAACATTATGTAAGCCACAAGGAATTTAAAAAGTTTAGTCACCTCTTATTAGAAGTTCTGAAAAGGTGGGCTGGAGAGATGGCTTAGCAGTTAAGGCACATGCCTGTGAAGCCCAAGGACCCAGGTTCAATTCTCCAGGTCCTACATAAACCAAATGCACATGGTGGAGCATGCGTCTGGAGTTCATTTGCAGTACTAGAAGCCCTGGCACACCCATATTCTCTCTCTCTCTCTGATAAATAAATAAAAAAAATAAAATCTTTTTTTAAAGTTCCAAAGGTAAAATTGATTTCAATGATTTATTTTACTTATCTCAATATGTCCAAGTATTGTGACTTAGATATGTAATCAATATAAAGTCACTGAGACACTCTATTCTTTTTCATACCAAGTCTTCACAAGAGAAGGTGTATTTTCCACTTGCAAGGCCTTTTGGCCATACTCATGACACATGCTCAATGGTCACGTGTGGCTGCTGGCTACAGTATTAGATAAAAGAGGTCTCAAATTTGATCTCTTTCTCATCAGCCTCCAGGTCTGTTGATGGTAGACAAAAATAAACTGTGAAATTAAAGGCAATTTCATTTCCTCCAGTTTACAAGGAGCTCTTTAATTGATACATTCAGGGCCTTTTTGCCCACGTTGCCTGGCCTCCAGATGGAGCCAGGGCATCGGGAAAGCTGCTGGTTGGGGCATGAGATGAACTATCTATCTATTCTTGTTCGTGCAGACTACAGGACCTGCCCAAGGAGCATTGCCTGGCCCAGGCTGACAGGCTGCGGAGGCCCTAGATGCATGCCCTACTACACCCATCTGGATGTATCACCCCAGGCCTGCCCAAACTGCCAGTGTTTTCTACATCCCTACACCTGCAGCCTGTGCAGTGTCCCAAAGGCCAAGACATCCTCTTCTGGGAGAATATGAATCACGGCCAGAATGCCTGTATTAAGAGTGGGAACCAGTTGCTGTGACAAAGCAGCTAGCAAGAGCCCAGGCTGCAAGGAGAACACGAGGCTGAGCCAGGACAAGCTAAGAGGAAGCCACAACTCTGAAGAAAGAAAAAGTTATTGAGCTGGGTAGGAGAATCGCCATGAGTTTGAGACCACCCTGGGACTACACAGTGAATTTCAGGGATAGAGAGAGACCCTACCTAAATAAGAGAGAGAGAGAGAGAAAAATGATTCCAGGGGCTGGAAACATGGCTTAGCAGTTGAGGTGTTGGCCTACAAAGCCTAACAACCCAAGTTCGATTTCCCAGTACCCATGTAAAGCTGGGTACACAAAGTGGCACCTGGTTCTGGAGTTCATTAGCAATGGCTAGAGGCCATGACATGCCCATTCTCTACACCCCGTTCTTGTGAATAGATAAATAAAAATACATTTTTTTAACTTACAGAGTCAAGAAAAGGTACTAAGCCTGATGGAAAGAAGTTAGGGAAAGGGAGCACAGAGAAAGGGTGGGTGCATCTGAAACAGCACCTTGGCACGCTGGCTCACACATCACTCTGTGAATGTTGTCAGTCATTGTCAGCTGATCAACCATCCCCTGTTCCCTTTTTCCCTTCTCTGCAGTATACAGTGCCCCTTTCCATGGCTCCATTTGTGAGAGCGCTTCAGGGAAAGAAACCAGCCCACAGGTACAGAGGTAGGTAGAGAAGGGATGTCTAAGATGGCCCCCATTGTACTGACTGCACTCACTCAAACTATTGGTTGCATTGAGGGGACCCCTGATAGCTCTAATCAGATGAATGGTGGCCATTCCAAAGGTGCAGGTTCCTTCAACTCCACCTCACAGTTATCCCAACGTTCTATCTCGGGCAGAGTGGATGAACTTTTTCCAGTCTGATTGCACAATTCAGTGGGCACCTTCAACCTGCTTCCAATATGTTTGAAATCCTCTCAGATACCTGGGCAAGCTATCCAAAGCTGTCTCTCCACCACCTCACCCTAGAGCCTCACCCTCTGTGGAGATCCTCTGGCCTCTTTAAATTGTGTTGCAGGCATTCCTTGTCTCGGTTGGAAGTCTCTATTTTAAATCTCATATTTAATTTTATTTATAACCCATTCTATTCGAGAAAATTTAAAGTGGCTTACAATAGTTATGGAAAATACTATAAGATATATTAAGTAAACAAGTAAAAATATATACTGCATGTTACTAAATTTGAAAAAGTTACTGAACACTATGTAGAGATGTTCAGAATTTTTTTTTTTTTTTGGAGAGAGACAAAGAGAGAGGGAGAGGAAGACAGATAGAGATGGGCGTGCCAGCAACCTCTCAGCTGCTGTGAAAGAAATCCAGATGCATGCGCCCCCTTGTGGTCAATTGCAGCATTGCGCCCTTGTGTCACTTTGCATCTGGCTAAACGTGGGACCTGAAGATTAGAACCGCTGGAGATTGGAACCAGCGTTCTTAGGCTTAGCAGGCAGGCGTCTTAACTGCTAAGCCATCTCTCCAGCCGGAGATGTTCAGAAATTTTTATGACTATCATGCATTTACATGTGGACTCACATGCATGTGTTAAGCACTCATGCATGTTTGCTGCATGAAAAAGGTAACAGATTGTCACAAAGAACAGGTGGGGGATTATAATTGATTTTGTTTTCTTCTTTATATCTGTCTATAGTTTCTTAACTTTTTGTAGAGAATCTCTGTCTGTTTTATAAGAAGAAAGCAATAAAAGTATCACTAAAGAAAAACAGTTGAGAAAGAAAAAGCCCAACCAAGTGTAAAGACTTAAATGGAAGCTCATGGTGATGCTAAAACAACCATTTTCCATGGCCAAGCCACATGTTTGGAGCTCAGTTTTGTA
Source organism: Orientallactaga sibirica (assembly GCA_036365145.1). Classification (NCBI taxonomy): domain Eukaryota; kingdom Metazoa; phylum Chordata; class Mammalia; order Rodentia; family Dipodidae; genus Orientallactaga; species Orientallactaga sibirica. The sequence continues at coordinate 26,861,204 of JAEOAD010000009.1, read as the reverse complement.
GCAGTCAGTGGATAAAGAAAACCTGATCAGTTGCATGGGTCATGGGCTGCATAGGACATAAACGGAATGATTGCTCAGAAAAACCCAGCTGTTGCGGTATGGAAGCCTAACCCAAACGCCTCCCCTGGGTTCCCACAGAGAGCACGCTGTGAGCACTGCCAACATCACCCTCACAGAAAACACCACCAAGAGTTGCGTGGGGCCGCTCCCCTAAAGCTCCTCGCACAGTGCCATGGTATCTTGCCCACATTCAGCTCAGCACCATGGATCTGACTGAATCCAGAGGGAGACTTTAGAGCATCAAGACCGGAGCACAGATCTCCCTCCAGAGAACCCCCTTTTCCCACGCAACCAGCCCCTAAGTCACCAGGCAGGATCCTACACCACCAGGAGGCAGCAGCCACTTCCTCATCCAGTCACCCCTTCACTCCATTCATACTCACGGAACACCTCCATCCCCGGCACCATGCACTCCCCGCCACACCACAACGCCCACGAACCTGCAGTCTCACTCAACATCAACCCAGGGCTCTCAGAAAAGCCAATGCCAGTTTTTCGGCGTGACTGACGGGCCTGGTAAATCCCCAAGGGCATCAGAGCAACACACACATTTGCTCACACCAAGTTGACGGAAGCCACGTGGAGTTAAAGACTTCGGAGGCTGACCCAGGGGGGACGCTACTACTGTCATCTGGATAAATGGATATCTTATGCCCACCAAACTGTCCTCTACGTACTTAGGCTTATGTCCGTAGGTGAATGCATCTCTCACCTTTGGTTAGAGAAGCTTCTCTCTTCAGAGAGCGGTGACCACAGGGGTGACACAAAACTCACCAAAGTGCTGAGAAGGGACAGTGGAGTGTTCAGAACCAAATGCAACATATCTATCACACATCCCCTCAGGTCTGGGGTTACAGACATGCATAGCAATGCCCAGCTGTTTACATGAGAGCTGAGGGATTCAAACTTGGGCAGTTTCAGGCTCCCTTAGGACCTTAGGCACACTGTATGGATGGGGAATGTGACCCTTAGGGTGCTGAAGGGACTCGTCCACTTTCTCCCAGCAGTTAATAACAGGGTCAAGCTTATGGCTCTGATACATGACCTCAGTCCAGCACCCTCCTCCACTCACATCTCACTGTTTCCCTGTGTGGTAGTTTGAATATATGTCCCCCAATATATTCAGTATTTTATTAGTTATAGTTTGCATCTGCAATCGCCTTGCTAGAGGCAATGTCACTGGGGGCTGGTCTTTAGGTGTGGTGATGGTTTGAGATTCCATTGTAAAGATATGCAAATGTGCCTAGCAGGAGTTCCTGAAGTGTGCTGTGTGACCTTTTGGCTGTAGTTTTGCTCTGTGTGCTGTGGTGGCTGGTTGGCTTTGCTCTCTCTGTTTGGTCCTGTGAAGAGCAGGCTGCTTCTCCTGCCTTTATGGAACTTCCCCTGGATCTGTTAGCTTCAATAAATAATATCCCTTCCTCCATAACTGTGCCTGGTCTGGAAGTTCATCTCAGCGAACCTGAAGCTGTCTGCTACACCCTGCTTTTCTTTGTTCCCTGACCCTTATCCTGTGTTTGTGGTCCTGTAGTAGCTATAAAATAGAAATGGCCATTCTTTGTGCAATTCCAACCAGTAATCAGGTGTCTGTGTATGTATATGCATAGCTGGCTGTCTCTGAATCGTTCTTTTTCTCTGTGTGTGTCTCTCTGTTTCTCTCTCTGTCTCTCTCTATCTCTCTCTCTCTCACACACACACACACACCCTTTACCCCACACAAGGACATCTGCCCCCGAAGTCTCAGAGAATGGATTCACCCTCTCAGAATATCACTTCCAGAGCTCCAGTGCTCATCCTGGCAAGGCTGGGACCCCCTTCCCTAGCTGGATGTATCTACAAAACTCCTCTACAAGATCTCCTCACCTCAACACAAAGGATTTACTAACACACCATGGAGAAGGAGCCCAAAGAAGCCATGGGGGTGGGCAAGAGTAAGTGCTGACCCTCTGCCCTTCTCTCCTGTAGCCCCATATGGTCTTGGCACAGGAGGCCTGCAGAAATCAAATAACATCTTCGGAGCCTATCCAGATTTAACAGAGCCATCTGTGGAAACACTGCTTGCCAGGGTGGGAGTGGCAGGGTGCACCATGGCTACAGATTGAGGGTCGAGGCAGAGTGCCAGAGGGTGGGGCAGCAAAAAGGAAGGGACCATTGAGGTGGAGAGGTGAGAGATGCCAGGGAATGGCACCACAATGGCATTGTCTTTCTTGTGGTGACCACTTGAAATGTACAGATAACACCCTGGAGGTGGGTTAAGTGTACAGTGACTGGCAACAGGGAGGCAGGACACATAATCTGAACTTGGACAGACTCTGCAGCCATAGGATTCTATTGCAAATCCATCTGTGGGCAGAGTTTCAAGGCAGATATGGAGCAAAGGCAGATGCTTTAAGATCGGGGGTTTGTCCTGAAGTCTGTGGAAACCCATAGGCCTCCAGAGCCTGGCGAAAGATCCTAGTGCTGCTCAGAGCATGGACAGAGCTACCGCTATATGGTTAAAAGAGATTACAATATTTCTTCCAGACTGTCAAGATTTTTCACCATTTTATGACTTGCAGCCAACACAACACATTAAATGTAACAAAGAGGATTTGATATTTACGCCTTCTTTTATAAGACTTAAAATGTAGAGCAAAAAAAAAAAAAAAAAAACAAGAAGAAAGAAAGAAAGAAAGAAAGGGAAAGAGAAAATTCAGAGCCAAAAACTACTCTACTACATCAGTCAGGGGCAAGTGAGGACAATCAAATGAGTGTATATGGAGGACAAAGATTGCAGAAGCAAGAGCAGTCACACATGCCTGCATACCTTGAAAGCAGACCCGCAGAAGTCCAAGTATGTCAGGGCCAGGGGAGAAAGAAGACGAGTGGGGGGAGTGGGTGGGAGGGAAGACAAGGCAAAAGAAGGTAGGGAGGGAGGAAGACCAGGAAGCAGAAGGGCAGTGGGGAGAAGCAGCAAAGAAAGAACTAGAAGAGGGGAGATGGAGACGTAGAATAAAGGTCCCTGAGGCCACGGGAGGAAAATCCCCTGAGGATTTGACAGTGGAGGAGACTCCAAAGAAGGGAGACCTTAACCATCCTTGGAGACCTGTCACTAAGAAGCTCCTGTTTGTTTCTGTCTCCCTCGAGCCTGACATGGCTTCTCCCTCCTCCAGACGTGGCCTTAAAGACCCTTAGGGACCCTCTCTTGCCTTGCTAGATTCCATCAGATACTGGAGGGACCCAGAACCAGAATTTCTATTAAAAAAAAAAAAAAAAACACCCGGAAGCAGGGCAATGGTCCAACAGGGAAGAGGGGGAAAGGCCTCCTCTAGTGGCCAAGTTCCATCCCTTCATTGTGATGCAATTTCCCTTCCAGCTGTGTCTTCAGTGCTGTCCCTCAGGGGCAAACAGATAAACATTTTGCTGGCTCTGTGCCAATGGGGTAGAGGACCTGCTCCATGGAGAGACCACCCCCATGTCCTTCACGTCCTCCCAACAGCCATGGTGCCTCTGGGGAATTGGGCAAGGGGTGAATTATAACCCGAGTCAAGAACTCTAACCAGCAAGGGGCTAAGGAGAAATGTCGCTGCTCCTGTTCGCTCAGGCACAGGTTGCCTGGACTGGGATTTTCCAAGACAACCCCCAAATCTTCTATGGTGTCTCTTAGCACATGCCAGGGATACAGGCGTCTTCCTGTTCACACTTCCCCAAGCCTGTCAGAGAGCATCTGAGGACACTCAGGCAAGCCCACATCCCTCAGAGCCTTCTAGGCTCGTCCTTGTTTAACTCCAGTTTAGCGAGTCGCCACCCATGAAGCCAATGTGGAGGTCACCCTTAGTTCTCGGAAGGATCAGGCACACAGCAACACCTGCAGGCTGGCTCGTGGTGCAGAAGTGAAGCCAGGCTCCTCTCCCAGGAGGTCCAGGCTGCTTTGATGTGGAACTCAGATGACAATGGCAGTGACTGGTGGGAAAGGAGCTTTAACTGTTGCTATTTTAAATGACAGCCATTGTTTCTTGGCAATTTTGTGATCAAAGAGAAGAAAGAGGCCTTAAAAAAAAACATGTTGGGCTGGAGAGATGGCTTAGCGGTTAAGACGCCTGCCTCCTAAGCCTAAGAACGCGGGTTCCAATCTCCAGGTCCCACATTTAGCCAGATGCAATGTGATGCAAGGGCGCAATGCCACACTTGACCACAAGGGGGCGCATGCATCTGGATTTCGTTCGCAGCAGCTGAGAGGCTGCTGGCACCCATCTCTACCTATCTTCCTCTCCCTCATGTCTCTCTCCAAAATAAATATATATATATATATATTGCATATTTAAGGAGCCCCACAGGATTGAGGAAGGGGCTCCAAAGAGGAGGAAGGAAGAGTGAAGAGTGAAGAAGCAACAAAAAGGAGCCAGCTCCATGCTGGAGTCTGTAGACTTTCCCCTCTCAGAATCCCAAGGCACAGTCCAGTGGAAGCAGCCTCCTCACACAACGAAGGGACTCAGATTCCAGATACCCAAGCCATCTACTGCCGGGTGGCCCTCAGCTAGACCCAGGAGAACTAATGGTGGTGGTTCTTGCTCTCCAGTAGATGGCTTCTTGAAGCAGACCAAAACGAGGCATATCTCACCTCCTTCCCCTCATGTCCCTACCCTGTATTACCTGCTGCCTCCCCCTCTATGCCCCCTCCCAACAAAGGTCTAAGAAAAAGAAATTGCATAGGAGAGGAAGGATGGAGTGATGGACTGTGAGCTGATCTATGTGGTGTGGTCTACACTTGGCTGCATCTCAGGAGACAACCACATGATACAGGCACCACATTGTCCTGCTGGTGTGAAGGACTTTGGACCCATGAACCTCTAGATCTGCTTCTGACTCTTGGTCACATTTTTATAGCATCCGCAGCCTTCCCTGCACCTGCCATCCCCACCCCTACAATGCCTTTCTACAAAGATGATGCCAAAGAGTCCCACCTGAAATGTCTGACTCCATCTCTGGGCTAATAGCTACTGCTCTTAAGCCAAACACCTCTCCCTAGGCCCAAGAGCCCTCTACCTTTCTATTTCCTTATTTCCCATTCTAGGTCTTGTCCTCCTCTGTGCCTCTTCTCTAGAAGTCTTCCTGTCTTGCTCGTAAGCCTTCCTCAGTCACAGTCAAAGCTCACAGTGTGGTCTCTGTATCAGGAAGTATCAGAAGTACCAGGAAACCTGCTCAAAATGCATTCCTACTTTTGGATTCCACACCAAACTACCCAATGAAAAACTACAGACAGGAGGCAACCTTCTGAGGCAGCAGGCCTTCCAGATGGTTCTGGGGTTCTGATATTTGCTTCTAAGAATCACTGGTCAAAGACAGGGACTCTCAACAACCAAGATACCATGGACTTGAGCACAATGCTTTGAGGACTGTGATAGTTTGAATACGGAGTGTTTCCCATAACCTCGTGTGTTTGTGACTAACCCTCATACTCAGTCCTCAGCTGCTGAAGCTTTGGGGAGGTGGGGTCTTGCTGGAGGAGGTGTGTCACTGGAGTCAAACATGAGGATTTTATAACTCATCCCCCTTTCCAATGCTAGATAACTCTCTCAGGCTACTTCCTCCCTGCTGATATGTGACAAGATGTGACGCCCTGGCTGCCTGCTCTGCCGTGCTTTCCCTGCCATGGTGAAACTTCTCCTTGGAACTATAAGATGAAATAAACCCTTTCCTCCTATAAGCTGCCTCTGGTTGGGTATGTTGTCTCACCAATGAGAAGGTAACTACTACAAGAGCCCTACTTTAAACTTCTGGGGTGTTGTTGTCCCTACTACTCCTTTGAGACTCATACACCCTGCCTTGTACATAGCTGTGATCTCCACAAGGCACAGTTGAACCATGCCTCTAACAGTAATCTCACAATACACTGAAGATATTCAGTCTATGTACAAGAAATGGTGGCCCATAAAGTCTGAGCACATTTCTGCCATTGAAGAGACAACCACAAGCCACCAAAGGCCTTTTGCTCTCTCCAGGAAGATCACGTGAGAGTGCATGCATGGCCGGGTGCTACTGAGCAGCTTTCTGGCAAGAGAAGTCACTTGTTGTGTGGTGGGTGTAGCTTTCTGCTGTGAATGGCTCCCTCCCACGCTGCAGCACCAGTATGGTACCAACACCGTAACGGCAAGACAAAGTTATTTCTACATTAAAGTGTCAATATTAATCCAATGCTTGCGATGAATGGAGTGGTGATGCTAAATGGGCTGTTTAATAAAGATGAAGGTTCCAGCAGCCTAGGAGAAAACTCCTTTTGACTGAAAGTTGCCATCTTGATTGAAATTTCCATTTTATTATCCTAATCAGCAATCTTTGTTCAATGTGCTATGATTTCTATTTTCTCCACTTAGAGTGATAATTAACAACACTACAAACATATTAAAAGTAAAATGTTTGTTAAAATTTCTCCATTATCCATATTGAAATTCCTTTTTAGACACACTCACACCTTCCCTGAATGAAACCACCTCTCTCTGAGGGGAGCCCCACTATGTCCCCAAGCCCCGCCCCCCAGGAATAGAAAAGCCCTGGCCCTGGTCACACACTCCTATCTGGGTTCATTTGCCTTGTCAATTTAATCCATTTCAATTTCACATTATTAAACTGAACATCTCTTTACTTAGAACAAAGAAGGTTCATTGTTTCCCATTACGGATGGGTGTCTGGGATGGGGAAGATACACAAAAGGGAAACTGAGGCATGGGAGAATACAAAAAGGCCTCCAGACAAGTCACATTCACACCTCCCTGAAATGTAGAAGGTATCTCATAAGTTAAACAGTCATTCTATGCCCAGTATATGCCAGACTTAGAGCAGGCATTGCACACCACATTCTAGAAGCTGACTCCAGGCAGAGCCCTGGTCCCCCGGCCTCATTTCTTCCTTGTTCTGCATTGTAAGCCAAACCTGTGGGCACTGCTGTATGGCTGCCCCCTCTGAGAATCAAGTGTTAGCTGACTTATTCATCGCTATAACCAAATACCCGACAAGAAGCAGCTTGAGGAAGGAAGGGTTTATTTAGCTTATGGTTGTGAGGGTACAGTCTGTCATGGCAAGAAAAGCTTGGCAGTAGAAGCAGTAGGCCAGCTGGTCACATCGCATCCACAGTTAGGAAGCAGAGTACAAACATGACGTAGAACTGTGATCTAAAAACCTCAAGGCCCAGCCCTAGTGACCCACTTCCTCCAGCAAGGTTCCACCTCCTAAAGGTTCCACAACCTTCAAAAGCAGCAACCACCATCTGTGGACCAAGTGTTCAAACACATGATCCAGTGGGTGACATTTTACATTGAAACATTAAAACCACAACATATACCACGTCTTGATCCACCGTGAGAAAATTTGCTTGTCCGATTTTTTTTTAACAGAACACTGGTCATTATTCAGATATAGAATGAGTCCCGGACTGGAGAGATGACTTAGTGGTTAAGTGCTTGCCTGTGAAGCCTAAGGACCCCAGTTCAAGACTTGATTCCCCAGAACCCACGAAAGCCAGATGAACAAGGTGACGCATGCATCTGGAGTTTGTTTGCAGCGCCTGGAGGCCCTGATGCTCCCATTCTCTCTCTCTCTCTCTCTCTCTCTCTCTCTCTCTCTCACACACACACACACACACACACACACACACACACACTTTCAAATAAATAAATAAAAATTAAAAAAAAAAAAAGAATGAGTCCCCATATAAGATGTCTGCCCATGAAATATGGAATCCTGGAGCCATGCGGAAAGGTCCCGCTCAGGACAGCCCAGGACGTTTCTGGGCTAACATCCTAAGGCCTTGGAATTTCCATGTCCAGCTTCTTTTTTTGACCTCCTCATCTCGGGGCACACCAACACACAGTCACCCACTGACTGCATCCTTTAAACAAGGCTGATTGGACACCCAGAGTTCTCACAGCCACCAGGACTCCAGAAAGGCCATGGGGCTCCCACTCCTGACTGCGAAGGACTTCCGCTCAAAGCGTTTTGATGCAGGGCCTCATGAATCAGGCAGTCTCCTCCTTTTACAGACTAGGAAACTGAGGCTTAGAGACCTGAAGGCCGCTTAGCAGAGAGCAGGCAGATGACAGTCTTAGCTCAGCTGTCTCCTCTAAGGGCGTGCTCTAGTACAGCCTCAGCTCAAGCTGATGAGATACTTCAAACAGGAGGCACAACCAGGCCTTTCTCTGCAGCAGTTTGAAGCCTCAGTATGGGATTTTTTTTTCCATGATGTATATTTTAACTGGAAGCACCACTGGGTATCCTCAGGGCCTTCCACAGAGACAGCCACATTCTGTTCGTCAGTATGAACCGGCACCCGCCCTCTGACCCGTGTGGAAGGAACACGCATTGGAGCTGTCCGTGCTTAGGGAACTGGAGGAAGCAGCAATGCACGCAGGCCCAGGGGTAAGGGCTATTCATCTCGTGCCACCAAAGGAAATGAAATCATTATGTCTGCAGCTACAGAATGCAAAGAACAAATTTCCTGCCAGGATAATAAATGGATTCTTTTGTTTTTGGCCTCGACTCCCCATCACATGACCCTCCTGGCCATTCTTCATCCAGGTGACTTTACTGGGTAAATACCCAGAGGTTTCACTTTCAGCCTGCGGTATGGACTGGAGGATGAGAGAGATATTCATGGGGACGCTGGGTTCTGCTCTGTTCTGCCCTTCATCTTCCTTCCCCCAAACACCTCTCTGAAAAGGTGTGGGGTTCCCCTTCCTTCCCCCACTCTCTGCACGCATTTTCACAAAGAGAAGCGAGCGCTCTCTACCCTTAGCCGGGTGCAGGTTTTAGAGTAACTGTGTGTGAAGAGGTGGGAGAAGCCATTTTACCATGGAACAGGCATCACACATGATGTACTTTGGAAACAATAATGAATAGTAAATACGGGCTATAAAGTTTCCCTGCCTGGCGGAGGAGCACTGGGGCGACGCTCCAGTTGATGTGCACGGAGGGAACAATGCGGGGCGTGGGAGGTGCTGCAGTGGCAGCGTTACGGGCAACCTGGGTTCCACTGGGCTGCACTAACATTCTCCCAAATGGGGCCTTGGAGCCCTGCCCTGGCAGATGGCAACGTGCAAGCAATGAACCACTGCATAATGGGCTTCTGTTCGGCCACAACACGGGGCACTCAACTTCTGAAATGAGTCTGTATTTGCAAAGAAAAATCGCTGCTGGCTTGCCACACAGCAGGAGTCCCTGATGCCTGGTAAACAGACCACAGGAAAGCCAGTGTCCCCTGTTCTTCTGTCCCTTGGCCTCTTAAAAGAGGCAGTGACCACCAATGCATGGCACACCACCCTGATGGGGGAGGGAAGCCAATTCCAAAGTACATTTCTCTGAGGATGTAACCCACATCAGGAGAGCCATAGAAGAAGAGAAATGACCACAGGATCACTTCTCTCAGAGCTTCCTCTTCATCCCCCCCCCCACACACACGTGTGTGTGTGTGTGTGTGTGTGTGTGTGTGTGTGTGTAGTGGGAAGGGGCTCAGTGAGCAAAAGAGTGTAGTTCTGGGCTGGAGAGATGCCTTAGCGGTTAAGGCGCCTGCCTCCTAAGCCTAAGAACACGGTTCCAATCTCCAGGTCCCACGTTTAGCCAGATGCAGTGACACAAGGGCTCAATGCTGCACTTGCCCACAAGGGGTGCACGCATCTGGATTTTGTTCATAGCAGCTGAGAGACTGCTGGCGCACCATTCTCTATCTGTCTCCCTCTCTGTCTGTCTCTCTCTGTGTTGTCACTCTTCAAAAAAAAAAAAAAAAAAAAAAAAGAGTGTAGTTCTGGTTTTCCAACAGAACACAGAGTACCTGCTAGATGCCCCCAGATCACATGATGTGTGAGTGCTTTCAGGCAAAACAGTGAATAAAAGGTGATCAGGGTCTTGAAAGAAAAAAATGCCACTGAGCCTCTTAGGAGGGAGAGTGATCTCATAGGACTGCCCTCATCCGAGGTCTGCTGCGCTATCTCCAGACACAGGAGTGCAGCCCACAGGACTGCAGACATTGGCTCTGTGGACTGGTCTTCCTCTACCCCTGTCCCTGACTACAGTCCCAAAGATGCCAGATGCCAGATCTGCACCCCAAATGTCATCTTCCAGCCTCCATACCTGTCCTTCTTTACAGCTTTGTAAACTATTGTTTGTAGGTTTGTGCTCTTCACCACATGCATTTCCCCAGAGTAAACATCCTCTCTTATCTCAACAGTTGCAAGATGAACAGATGGATGGAAAGATGGGTGGTTGGATGAATGGATGGAAGATAGATGTATGGATGGATGGGCGGGCCAAAATACTCAAGGCATATTCTCTTCATCAACTCCACATCTTATAGAAGACATGAAATTAAGAGTTATAAATGTCGGGCTGGAGGGATGGCTTAGCGGTTAAGGCGTTTGCCTAAAAAGCCAAGAACCCAGCTTCTACTCCCCAGGATCCACATAAGCCACATGCACAAGATGATACATGCATCTGGAGTACGTTTGCAGTGGCTGGAGGCCCTGGCACGGCCATTCTCTCTCTCTCTTTCTCTCTCTCCCACCCCCTTTCTCTCTGTCAAATAAATAAATATTTGAAAAATTTTTTTAAAAGAGTTATAAATGTCCTATAAAATGAGGGGAAAATAAAGATATTCCTAGATAACCAAAGACAGAGACTCTATTGCTTACAAACCTACTTAAAATACAAAAACACTGAAGAATAACATTCAGGATAGAAATCAATGGCACCAAAGGGTAACTTGAACTTGTAAAGTAATAACACTGTGGTGATGAGTTTATACCATACAGCACACCGAGGAGCCGTCCGGCCACATTTCATGGAAGAGGACCCCTTCCACTAGAACGGGGAGGTGGCGGGAAAGGTACTCCAGGCACGGTGATAAGCATCTGAAGGTAGAGACACAGGAAAGGAAGTTTGAGACATGAGCACCTGGGGATAAGGTGGAGAAAGTCAGCTGCAGGTAACTAAAGAGACCCGTGGAAAACTATGCTAAGGAAACGGGTCCACTTTTTACCCAATCAAAAGAAAATTAGAGAGCTAGAGAGAGATGGCACTTGCCCACAAAGCCTAATGACACGGGTTCAATTCCCCATTACCCATATAAAGCCAGATGCACAAAGTGGCACATGCATCTGGAGTTGTTTTGCAGCAGCTAGAAGCCCTGGTGAGCTGTTCTCATTCTCTCTCTCTCTCTCTCTTACTCTCTCGGAATAAATAACTATTTTTTTTTAAAGAAGAAGAGAAAATTAGAAGGCTTTGGGGGTTTCTTTTTTTTTAGAGGAAGTAATCTTTCTAACCTGTGTCATGGCTGCAGGCACTGGACCAGCACAGGACTGAAGACAGAGCAAGTATGAGCATGGAAAATGCTCCAAATAGAGAGCTTGGAAGAGTGAAGGGAGTGAGGCTGGCACACAGAGGTCTCCAGGAGCCCACATGACAGTCTATTCAGGCTACAGGAACACAATGCAATCGCCTGGGCATACAAACAACAAAACTGGGCAAGGAAACAAAAGAATTTTTCCCCCTCATACTTTTGAAGGCTGCAAGTCCAAGATCAAAGTGCCAACAGATTCGGCATCTACTGAAGACCTGCTTTCTGGTCCATAGATGGTTCCATCCCATTATGTCCTCAGATGGTGGGTGAGGCCAGGGAGCTCTCTGGGATCTCTGCGATGAGGCATGATCCCCAGTCATGAGGGCTCTGCCCTCCTAGCGTAATCACCTACCAAAGATCCCACCTCTAAGACCATCTCAGTTGGAGTCAGAATTGCAACCTATGAGCACTGGAGAATCACAAATGGCTAAGTTGTAGAATGACCACAAGGACATGCAATTACAACCATAAACGCCTCTTACTTTTATTATTTCTCCAGCTCTCTAAGTCCATAGATAAACTTAGGTAGGTGCACATCAGTGAAGAAGACCATTAAGTGGCAACACATATAAACAGGGAAATGTGGGAATTTAAACTAATCTCTTCACTACCGCACACTCTGTTAAACATCATAAACCCCAGCATTTAGGCCTGAACAGGAGATTTTATTGCTCTTACAGAGGAAGAAAATGAGGGCACTTTCAACTGAGATCATATAGAGAAGAAGTCAAGCAGGGTTCCCATGCTTGTGAGCACTCTCACTTCCTCCCACAGTTTCTGCCAGCACATTGGAGTGAGATGATGTCCACTCCAGAACAGGATCTGACAAGTCAGAGAAATCAACAAATCAGAGAACGATGAGCAGAAATGACAGCCACCCCTGTCTCCTGCTAGTTTGCTATCCCTCTGCCGTGCTCCACTGGATGTTCCTTAAAAGGCAAAATACCTGGACTCCTGGGCTCGGGAGATGGCTCAGTGGACAAATTGCTTAGTGCTCAGCATGAGGACCTGAGTTTGGACCTCCAGAACCCACATAAAATGCCAGGCATGGTGGTATGTGCCTATACTTACAGCAGGTGGGAGGCAGAGATTGGAGAACCCCTGAGGTTAGCCAAATCAGTGAGCTCCAGGTTCAGGGTGAGACTCTGTCTCAAAAACACAAGGTGGAGGGCTGGAGAGATGGCTTGGTGGTTAAGGGACTTGCCTGGGAAGCCCAAGGACTCATGTTCGACTCTCCAGGTCCCACAAAAGCCAGACACACAACGTGATACAAGGGCGCAAGGTTGCACATACACACAAGGGGGTGCACATGTCTGGAATTCGACTGCAGTGGCTGAAGGCCCTGGCTCACCAGTTCTCTCTCTCTCTCTCTCTCACACACACACAAAAAAATATCTGAAAATTAAAAATTAAAAAAATAAGGTGGACAGCAACTGAAAAAGACATCCAACACCAACCTCTGACCTCCACAAGCACAGTGATTCATATTCACATGAGCCCCCTTCCATACTCACACACATGCACAAACACATCTATCCATATACAAACACATACAACATACTACATACATATGCAAAAAAATAAAGAAGAAAGTACCTGGTCTCATTTCTGCTCAGTGGTGACCAAGCTTGGCACTTCCCACATTGCCTTAACATACCTCCAGGAAGATATAGTCACGGGAGCCTATGCAGCAACATGTTCTTGGCCCAGGAAAGCCTGCTTCTTTCAGCCAGGGCAGGCAGAGCATCATCTGAGGCCTCTGGAGGTGTCTCATCCAACCACTTACCACCCACATCAGACCTTTACTAAAAGCTAAGAAAGCCTGGAAAGGGGAGAGACAAGAGCTGCCAATTACACAGCTGTACAAGGAGCCTCTGGCCTCTCCTGGTGAGGTGCAGGGAAAAGGCAGCTCTGAGCGGATGGGAGACTGAAGAAGGGGTTCATACCTTGGAAAGTACCCCAAGATGAGACAACACATCTCAGACCAAAAAACTACTTTCTTATGACACACACATTGATAGGGCATGGAGATACAAGCCTGACTGTGAGCTAAGGCAAGAGAATGGTGAGTTCAAGACCAGCCTGGGCTACCTGTATGAAAACAAAAATGAACAAGAACAGAAGAAGAGAGGAAGGGAGGGAGGGAGGGAGAGAGGGAGGGAGGATCTGAGGAAGGAAGGGACATAGGGAGGGAAATCCGGTGGGCAAAATGTGAATCACTCTTGAAGTGAGCAGTTGGGAAACTTTTAGCCAAGGCCACTAAATCTCACCCTATACGGCAAGCTTCACAGGGGACTATTAAAGGGAAGGTTTGTCACATCTGCCATTGAAGGACTGGCCAGTCAGGGATGTTGCATTTACGGCACTGCGCCATTGTTGCACACTGTAAAACGGCACCCAGATTGCAACATCCTCACAGCCATCATAAAATACATTTTATTGATACTGTTATAGTTCTGACTCAAACAACTTCATAAAACTTTCCTTCCTACGAATGGGTACTCATGTTCACTCAGTCCTTGGAAAGATGGAAGTTCAATTGTCAAGGCCTATCTTACTAGGGGCTGACACTGAGCAACTATTTTTAAAGATTAGGGTGTATGCCAGGTAATTTCAGATGTCTGAGATATCCAAGAGACAGTTTCATTTTATTTTCCAGTGCAGAGAGTTAAATGTAAAAAAAAATTACAATTTGGTCAACAGTTAAAAGGGGGGGGGATTTAAAATATTTTTTATTTTGTTTATATAGGAGAGGGAGAGAGAATGAGTGGGCATTCCAGGACCTCCAGCCACTGCAAATGAACTGCAGATGCATGCGCCCACTTGTGCAATTGTCTTTATGTGGATACTGGGGAATTGAACCTGGGTCCTTAGGCTTTGTAGGCAAGCGTCTGAATCACTGAGCAATCACTGTAGCCCTAAAAGTGAGGTTTTAAAATTTTTTTTATTTGTTTACTTGCAAGCAGAGAGAGATAGAGGAGACAAGACAGAGAGAAAATGGGTGCGTCAGGGCCTCCAGCCACTGCAAACGAACTCCAGACACATGTGCCCCCTTGTGCATCTGGCTTATGTGGGTCCTGGGCAATCAAACCTGGGTCCTTGGGCTTTGCAGGCAAGCACCTTAACCTCGAAGCCATCTCTTCAGCCCCCAAAGTGAGTTTTTTTTTAATAAAAGATTTTTTTTCAAGCAAAGAGAGAGGGAGTATAGAAAGAGCATGCCAGTGCCCCTTGCTGCTGCAAACAAGCCCCAGATGCACCCACTACTTCCTGTATCTGGTTTTACCTGGATACTGGGAAATGGAACCCAGGCCTGCAATTAAGTTCCTTTAACTACTGAACTATCTTCCCAGCTCACTGAAGGCATTTTTGCAGTAAAAAATGCACAATGTGAGGCAGTATCTATATAGCTAGCTGGGTCTGGGGCACCTGGTTAAGGTCAACAGCAAACACTAACATAGCCTACCGTCCAAGCTCTGTGGACACCATGGGGAGAAAAACCAAGCCTGGTACCTGTGCCTCAGTGGCTTGTGACCCTGGGGACAGGCAGACATACTAATGAAGGGATGTGATCTGGGCATTAAAGAAGATACCAAATGGAGCAAAAGGTCCAAGAAAGACTTCTTACCAAGAGGCAGAGGAATGATGTGATCGCATACCACAATACCAGCTCTTGGTTCCTGCCGCTGGACCTGACAGTGGGTATGCACCAGCGTCCCTAGGCAGGCTCACTCCTTGCAAATCTCCAGCTAGGTTCATTGAACCTTTTACCTGTTTATTATAAGGGTGCCCCTGGAGCATACAGCAGAATCACGTGAAAGCAGTTTTCACTCCTTCCCCAAACACAGTGCACCATCTATGGAATTGGCTGTCTTTTAGGGAGGGGTATCTGCTGGTGAGACCTGAAAAATAGTCACCTGGTGACTCTATGGTCTGTACTCCATAACTCAGCATCCATGTCCTAAGTCAGTCTTCTCTCAGGGCACCACCACTCTCTCTTCCTAGTTAGGGGTAACCTAGCAGGAGGTGGCAACCCTGGCTGGGCACTTGGGGCCTCGGGATGAGGAGTTTTCTGGGTACCTGAGAACAGAGGTGGCTTCAGATGAGCCTAGCTTCTGCTTTCTAACTCAGACAGCTGCTCCCCTGCCTGTGCCTTTTCCCGGGACTCAACACTTTTCCAATCACACCTCACAGCAGAGGCTAGTAAGACAGTCAGAACCAAAGACAACAAAGGACCCCACTAGAAGACCAGGCGATGCCCAAATTCATCATGCTGAACCTCATGAAATGAGGCACTAGCCAACAAGCCTGGTAAGGCCAGGGATGTGTCTGTGAGGCACTGATACCATGGCCAGAATCAGGAAGCAGAGAAGCAAGAGAGGCAGGTCTGGACCTGAACAATCGTTTCCACATCCTGACTGCAGATTGGCCTATTAGCCTCTCCACATCCGTGAAACGGGAACAATTCTGCGGGGCTGTATAATGGTGATCAAAGCGCTTGCAACAGCTTTAGCAGGAACTACAAAAACAATACCTCTCTTCCACCCGTATATTAATTGTTGAATTATTTGTGGATGGATCTTTAGTACATGCCTCAAGCCATACCTAAGTATTTTGATCTTGTGGGAGGTTCTTTTAGAATGTGTGTGTGTGTGTGTGTGTGTGTGTGTGTGTGTGTGTGTGTCTGTGTGTGTCTGTTTGTGGAGTATGTGTATGGTATGTATGACATGTGCTGTATGCATGAGTGTGTGCTGATGTGCACACCCCGCGGGTGTGCATGTGGAAGCCAGAGAACAAAGCGGGTGTTCTCTTATCACTTATCTTCAAATTTCCATAAGACAAGGTCTCTCCCTCTAGCCAGAGCTGTTGCCAGGCAGTAAGCCCCAGCAGTTCTCAGATCTCTGCTCCCACCCCCCACCGCCAGACAGGGTTTAGTTATAGACATGTGTGTTTAGCTAAGCCCAGTATTAGACATGATTGCTAGGGAGTCAAACTAGGTGGTCTGTGACCACAGACACCCTTCATGCTTAAGCACAAAGTGCTCTTCAGGAAGGAGCCATCTCCCCGTCCCTGTTCTTGTTTTATCACAGTCTGCCAAGAGATAAAGAGTTTACCTTTACTTCCTCGCTCCCACGTTGTACAAAGAAGAACCAGTCACTCATTCTTCCCATGCTTATTTTGGCATTAGTGTTTGTTCCCTCCAGGTCACAGTGGCTACTTCAGGCTCATCATAAAACCAGCAAGCAGCCTCCATCCTGGACCCCGGGTACAACCACGAACTGTCCAGATCTTACTTTCCAAAGAGTAAGAAAGGCTCTGTCCAATGGATGTTAGGGTTCTATTAGGTAAAGGACTCCGTCTGAACAGAGGGTGCTACGTGCTTACTCTCCATGACTTCTGAGCAGAGTAGGAGGGGCTGAGGTTTCAATGTGTACTCAGTAGATGACACACACTAGGAAGCATTGATTCCCTAACAACATGGTTTTAAAAAAATACTATAAACTGATAGAAGACTCTATGAAGAAGACAGCTGGAGGGTTGGAGAGATGGCTTAGCGGTTAAGGTGCCTGCCTCCTAAGCCTAAAGACACTGGTTTCAATCTCCAGTGGTTCCAATCTCCAGGTCCCACGTTTAGCCAGATGCAAACTGACGCAAGGGTGCAATGCCCCACTTGACCACAAGGGGGCGCAAGCATCTGGATTTCGTTCGGAGCAGCTGAGAGGCTGCTGGCACGCCCATCTCTGTCTTCCTCTCCCCCTCTCTCTGTCTCTCTCCAAAAAAGAAAACAAAAGACAGCTGGATAGGCTCAGGAAGCTATGAGGGGACTGGAAGCTAAGAAGCCAGGGTTTCCTCTTGGATCTGCTTCTAATGCAGCATGCAGCTCAGCCAGATCAACAAACATACCAGGACCTCAATGCCTAATCTTTAAAGGAGACAAGAGAAGAAATGATCTCTTACAGCTCCTTAGACTTTGGCCGACAGGCATCGTCCACCCTCTTCTGTTGCAGCTCCCTGGTGCTAGTTTCTGTCCTGTGTGTGAAAACTCCCCACCAAGAACAGACTCTCCAGAGACCTAGGGTATCCCCGTGCCATGGGAAACCTTCCGTGGAGCAAGAGGATGTTGAAGGCAGGAAAGAAGCACAATCTAAGACCAATGATCCCATAAGCCCTCCCAAGTAATAGTAATTCTGATGCTAAATCCACCCAGGAAACATGCCTGTCCTACGCCTTCCCTTACTCCTGCTCTCGGGCCTTGTCTGTTCTTGGGATCCATCCAGGCACCATGTTTTCCTTGTATATGGCTAAATGATGGCCAGTGTTACCACTGGGGACTGGGGATAAAAGATGCAGCTGCTTCTTAAGATACATCGTCATGGGCCGGAGAGGTGGATTAGCAGTTAATCACTTGCCTATGAAGCCTAAGGACTCTGGTTCAAAGCTCGATTCTCTAGGACCCACGTAAGCCAGATGCACAAGGTGGCGCATGCACCTGGAGTTCGTTTGCAGTGGCTGGAGGCCCTGGCACATCCATTCTCTCTCTCCCTCTCTCTCTCTCTCTCTCTCCCTCCCTCCCTCTTTTCCTCTCTGTCTGTCTGTTGCTAATAAATAAAAACAAATAAATGGTACATCTTCAGAAGAGAATTTGCATGAGTAAAGCTATCCCTGTTCCATCTATCTTATTTTTAAATTTTCCTTACATGGAAAACATTGGAAATTCCACCTAACTAGCCCTAAACACTAAGGTCCCTTATATTGGCTAATTCTCAACCTTCAGGCATCAGAGGAGGACTTGTGGAGGATTTGGAAGCTTTGGCAAATTGCTCTTATCCATACGAACAGCCAGCAAAGCCCAAAGAAGTCTCACACTCAATCACATCTTTCTCCTTTGTACGAACATCCAGTTCCATGGACTTCCTAGCTCACCGCCCTACCCCTTCCTGCTCCAGCAAGGTGTGCTTGCCCTCCTCCGCTACCTCCCAGGACAGATGGGGGAGGGGGACATGCTGCACAGCATTCTAGTCTCTATGCGGGCCATGGAATGCTCATGCTCCAGTTTCTATACACAGCCTCTGCATTCATGTGAATAATGCACAATGGTAGCCCGGGAATCTTTACGGGCAAGTCAGATTAAAGCATCCAGTTTAGAGGGGTGGAGATAAAGCTTGGCTCAATGGTTAAAGGCCATGCTTCATAAGCATAACAAGCTGAGTCCAGATCCCAGAAGCCATGTAAGTTCTGGGTGGGTGTGGCCATCCACCTGTAATCCCGGCACTCGGGAAATAAAGGCAGGGAATCCTTGAGGCAAGAGGGCTAGCTGGACTAGTGAGTCAGCAAGCTTTGGATTCAAGTGAGAGACCCTGTCTCAGTTAAATAAAGTGGCGGAGGGCAATGAGGATGTCAGCCTCTGGCCTCCCACACACATGTACCAATTATAGGAATGCATATACATAAATGGGTGCATACCATCCATAACCCAGGTGAAAAGTAGTTTTGAAATGGACTTCAACAAATTTGATGGGTTTTCTTTTTGTGATCAAAATGAAATACTAAAGCTCAAAGACCAAATCATAGAACACAGAATTCACCTTGTAGTCATGGGACATTTGACAGAATGGAGTGTTTCCAGAATTTTGCTAGTATTCCATGGTGTGGTGGCTTGAATGAAATTCCTTCTCCCGCCCGCCCCCCCCCCCATAGCCTCATGCATTTTGAATACTTGGTCCCTAGCTAGTAGAAATTAGAGAAAACTGTCAAGGCTTTGCGAGGTGGAGCCCTGCTTGCAGTGGTGTGTCACCGGGGGCAGACCTTGACGTAAGTTAGTCCAGCCCACCAGGTGTTCAGAGCTGGGTCTCTCTGACTACTTCTTTCCTAAAAGCTGTGACAAGATGTGACAAGATGTGACGCCCAGGCCGCCTGCTCTTCCCATGCTTTCCCTGCCATGGAGAAACTTCCCCTTGGAACTGTCAGCTGAAATAAACCCCTTTCCTCCCATAAGCTGTTTCTCGTTGGTGTTTGGCCCCAGCAACAGCTACACACGTATAGGCCAGGATCAATTGTTCATTGTAGAGGAACCAGCCACGTGAACAACCAGCCATCATCCTTTTGCAGTATCAGTTCTGCATGTCAAAGCTTAGGGTGAACACATTAGATATTTGCTGACACATAACTTTAAAACATCATGCAAGTCAATTAAAGTCACTTATCCAAACACCAGAATGGTAAGATGATCAGCAAGCTCCTGGTAGCAGAGCAGCAGCCTTTTCTAGAAAGGTGGAGAAACAATGTCTTCTTTCTGTAGACAAATTTATTCCAGATTGATCCCTCGGGAACTGGGAAAGCAAGACAGCTTCTATTTCTTTTCCGGTCAATGAATTAACAGGAAGAAAAAAAAGTAAATGTCAACGTTGTTCCACAATGAAAGGCCTTAAGTTTCTTATCATGATTAAACTTAAGCTGTCTTACATTTGTTGATCGGTTTTAAAGCCAAATTGCATGATTATAGCTAAAACACTAGGAGTGCATGTACATGTTCCTGTGAAAATGCATTTCTGTTGGGGGCAATTATTCCTAAACACATAAATAGGTGGCTTTAATGAAATGAAATACTCTGAATGTCTATTTTAGTTACACTTTATTCGCCCAATAAAGTAGTTTTTTAAAACTTCACCATATCATGTATCTTAGACTGAAGATTGTCTGCCTCTTAATTGGCAAAAATCTACTGCAATTTGTATCAATAAGCAAAATTCCTAAAGGATTGTTATAATTTTAGACGTAAAATTAAAATAAGGCAAAGTAATCCTTTGAAAGCACCTTTTAAAACAAGGTGATGAAATCCATCATTAAAATTTACTTTCCGGTTGATAAAACTCAGCCTGATCAGTGTTTAAATCATGCCTTTCATTCTCAGACAACCCATCTGAGAGAGTCAAGAGCTCTAATTGTGCCATAGAGGGAAGCTCAGTGTGTCTCCTGGACCACAGGGCACTGGAAGGCTGTGCCCAGCAGGTACTCAGTAGGCAGCTCTGAGTGATGACAAACCAACCTTCACATCACAAAGCCCCCATCATGTTAACTTCTGCCTTCAAATGAAATATCCACAGAAGGTTCAACATGCTGGCTAAAACACAGCCTGTGACAAATCTTCATTACGAACAAGCTTGATAACTGTTGGCAGAGAGTTGATCATTTCTGTGTTTGGATCAAAACAGCTCTCATGCCAGGAGCCTCCAATCTGTGACCAAAAGAGCCCATAGGGGAGACACAGGTGCCTCCAGCTTCTTATGTAGAGGTGATATGCAGGGCCAAGAAGAAATGGAGTTCTGAAGAACATGAGAAACTTCAATTCCCATTTTCTGCTTCCCACCCCTACCTTCCTCCCTTCTCTCTCAAGCCCTTCCCTCCACAGATGCTCCTTCAAGGCACAGGGCTCTATCCCCTCACCCCAACCAGTGTCTGTCCTGGCTGGCTTAGTGGAGTAGAGCTACAGGGATAGAGGCTTTGCTGCCTGATTGCTGGAGACCGCAATCTTGGGCCTGCTATCTCCCCTGGCCTTTCAGGACCTGTAGTTCTGAGGAACAGGAGTATAGTCAAGATTCAAGACAATGCAAACAAAGGCATTATCAATACAGTGCCCAGCTGAACTACGAGCATCAATAAATGTCCTACTCACAGGTATATGGATGTGTTCCTCATTTTCAACCCCTCTGCAGGGCCAAAAGTAGGTTTGCACATGGGCTGGAATGATAGAATCCGGAATGGACCACCATTAAGTATATCCACTTCAAGGAAAAGAAGAGGTCCCAGGCTCTGCCCCTAGGCATGCTAAGTTGGACTTTATTTCTCTAGAGTCTTTACCACCTTCAACTCTCTTGTCTCAGGAAACAGTTCAGCCAAGAGTCTTCCATCGGAGCAACGCTTCCGTTCAGATGTTAGCACAGCTTCTCCCACCGTCACCTGGCCATTGATAACACTGGGAACCAACCTGAATCCTAGACACCTCGCAGAAGCCAAGAAAGAGAGGCGACCAACCCAGCACAGCACGAGGCGGCCAGCCGGGTGAGAGCGCCTCGAAATTACCCCTTGTTCACTTCACTGGGGAAGGAGCATTTGTTTTTATTTTCCGGGACAGACAGTCAATCACACATATGTGACAGAAATAAAGATAAATACCACCCGTTGAACTTTAAATCAAAATGCTAATCCCAGGCTGACTTCTCTGTCAAGGTCTGACACTGAAATAATTCAGCAGGCTTTAATTATGCCTGAAATTAATGCTCTGGTAGAGATTATGTCTATTAATCACAGATTTTGATAGGATAGCTACTCACGCTCCTCCACTGGGGACATTCAATGCTGTTCTGATGGCCAAAGAGAGCTTTGCCGGGGTGGTGGTGGGGGCATCCTCAACTCCAGATTGCAAGCTGGTTACCAACTAAGGTCTGCACTAACCACCTGATGCTTCTGTAGTCACAAGACTCAAAGGGTCATCTCTGAGGAGCAACTAGAAGGGGTCGTGTTTTGAACATAAACAGAAGGGCGAAGCATTGTTCTAGTTTCACTAGAGACCAAGCAAGAAGAAGATGGGCTGGCACAACGTGAGGCACCTAACCAGACCTGAGAGTGGCCACCAGGGGTTAGAAACAGCCAATAAGCAGTTACATTCCAAAAGGCCTTCAGGCATCAAGGGGGCAGACTGGAAAATCAGATGTGCATTTCATCTTCACAGACCCCAGTCCCCAGATTGTCCCCTCCATCTGCTGTCTGGTGCAACAAAAGGTTTATCATGTTTTTTTTGTTGTTGTTTTTTTTTTTTTTTAAGTGGGCCCTTGTCTGACTAAGCATTTAAGATTTGTTTGAATGAAACATATCAGGGGCCTGATGTCACGGGGCTTGGATTCTAGGGAGTTTTGGCAAGCCCTCTGACCCAGACCCTCTCTTTTCCTGTGTGAAATAACCCAGAAGCTTCTATTTGTTCTTTTTTTCCCCATCTCAGTGGCTTCTATGGCTTGGATGTGGTTTGTTCTCTACCAGATTGATCTCTTGGGGCTGAAGAGATGGCTTGTCATTCAAGCATGAGAACTTGAGTTCAGATCCCTAGTACCCATGCTTAACGCCAGGCGTAGTGGTATGATCCTCTAACCCTAGCACTGGGGAGGTAGAGGGAGAATCCCTGATGCTCACTGGCTGGCTAGTCCAGCTCAATCAGCAAGAGACCCTGTCTCAAAGAACAAGCTGGGGCTGGAGAGATGGCTTAACGGTTAAAGCGTTTGCTTGCAAAGCCAAAGGACCTTGGTTTGATTCCCAGGACCCACGTAAGTCAGATGCACAAGGTGGCCCATGCATCTGGTGTTCATTTGCAGTGGCTAGAGGCCCTGGTGCACCCATTCTGTCCACCCCCAATAAATAAATATAAATTTAAATTTTTTTAAAAAATTAATAAGCTAAAGAATAACTAAGAAGACACCCTCCCCCAACATCAACCTCTGGACTCAGATGTACCCACAGATGTACACATGCATGCACCTACACACACACACACACACACACACACATGCACACACAAAATAAAAAAGAAAGTTGATTCTCAATACAGCAATCCTACGAGATAGTAAGAATTTCAGGAGATAATTAATTCACGGGAGCTCCCCCATCATAAAGGGATTAATGTAGCTTCTATAAGAGTGAGTTAGTTATCACAAGGAGGTCAGCTGGTTGGTGCCCCTCCCCCTTCCCACACGCTCACTCTGCACTTCTGCAATGAGACCCTCAACCAGAAGTGAAGCGGGTAGCAGTGCCATGCTCTCGGCTCGCCAAAACTGTGAACTGGAAAAAAAATAAAAACCCTTTTTATAGAATTCTCAACCTCATGTATTTTTATACAGCAACAGAAAGCAGACTGAGACAGCAGCTTCCTGTCCATCACCCACAAAAGTGCCAGAGCTGATTTTTAAGTGTAAATTAAACTAAAACCCTTAGCAGAAATCAGCGTAAGGTTGGGACTCCGTATTTCTTCTTGCACTTGGTAGGGCCATCTCTGCTTATCTCTGACCCACCAGTCACACGCCCTTCACAGCACATGAGGGACTAGAGAACTTCAGCACACACAGTGCTGGTCAGCTCTCTGCCCCTTCACAGGTCATGCACCTTTAAGTCCTATGCCTACTCCTTCCTCTTTACCGAGAAAATATCTCCTATCTCCTCGCCTTCCCAGACTCCATTTCACATGTACCTCTTCCAGACAGCCTGGCTGGGCCCCTTAGCTGAATCCCACAGCACTCTGCTCCATTCGGTCCTGGCACCCTTTACACTAAGCAGACACTGTCTGATCAGTTACTGTCTGCCCACCTCCCGTGAGACTGAACTCTGTTTGGCCTGAAACATCCCTCCATGCATCTCTTAGTCCCAGCACAATCCTGGAATATATTAGGTGTTCAATGAAAGTTTACTACCCTGAACCAATCATGCCATAAAATCTGAACCACCCTTTAGGATATTGTTTCTATAGAAAAATTATGCTCCACATTCTGCCTGGCCTGTTGGGGACATGACGCCCCCTCCTCACTGTTGCATGACAGGAATGTTAGTTCATCCAACCCACTGTCTTCTGTGCAGTCTTCCCCACTAAAATGGAGGGACTGCACAAGTCAGCGTGGGGGTACTGACAGCTCAGAACAGGAAAGTGCAGGGAGGTTTGCCTCCATGGATTCTGGATTCTCTTTGATGAATTCACTGTGTGCAAGGCACTATCCCCAAGGGTGAGCCACAGGGCTGGGGATGGGCTGGGCATGCACTATTGAGACTCAGCTTTCTGCCTACAAATATTCCAGCCCCTTCTACGTGTAGAACAGAACTCAGTATCATAAACTGCATAAAAACATAGCACTACTGGCTATTGCCAGACCTAATGATCAATACCACACTTCCTACAAACAAGAATCCCAATTAAGCCCAAGTGCAAGGATACAGTATGTTAGGACTGGGGAAATGTCTCAATCAGGAAAGTACTTGCCCTGCAAGCACGAGGACCTGATTTCAGGCCCCGGCACTCATGGTCAAAAGAAAGCTGAGGACTGGAGAGATGGCTTAGCGGTTAAGGTGTTCACCTGTGAAGCCTAAGGACCCTGTTCGATTCCCCAGGACCCACTTAAACCAGATGCACAAGGTGGTACATGCATCTGGAGTTCATTTGCAGTGGCCAGAGGCCCTGGAGTGCCCATTCTCTCTTTCCCTCTATCTGCCTCTTCCTCCCTCCCTCTCTCTCAAATAAATAAATTTTATATATATATATATTTGAGAGAGACACAGAGAGAGGCAGACAGAGAGAGAGGGAGAGGGGAGACAGAGAATGGGCACGCCAACAGTCTCTCAGCTGCTGTGAACAAAATCCAGATGTGTGCGCCCCCTTGTGGGCAAGTGCAGCATTGCGCCCTTGTGTCACTGCATCTGGCTAAACGTGGGACCTGGAGATTGGAACCCGGTTCTTAGGCTTAGCAGGCAGGCACCTTAACCGCTAAGCCTTCTCTCCAGCCCAATAAATAAAATACTTTAAAAATTCAAAACAAAAGAAAGTAGAGCATGATGAGATCCTTACAATCCCAGCACTGAGAAGGTGGAGACAGGAGGGTATCTAGGGCTCGCTAGCTAGCCAGTCTAGCCTAATGGGGGAGCTACACACCAATGAGCAACCCTTTTTCAAAAAGACATGAATGGTATAGCTGAGGAATGACACTTGAGGTTGTCCTCTGACCTCTACGTGCACGTGCCCACATGCACATGCATCTGTACACTTATGAACATGCAAGCATACCACACACATACATATGCAAGAAAAGAGAAAAAGGGCACGTAACACTGAATTGTCAGGTTACAAAGCTGTTGGCATTTCAACTCCTTGATCTTTCTGTTTATGTCAAGGATAACTTCCAAGGGGAACCAGTATGTCTTTAGCACCTCTCAACCACTTGCTAATTTCAGTTTTTAAGGAACTGGGTAGGATCCTATTTCAAACTCAGAGCCAAAAGTTGGAAGTTCAGCAGCATCTATTTCATTGTCAGCCACTTTCAGTGTGTGATGTGACACCAGTTTCCGGTTGGCAGTTTCCTTTTCAAAATACCTTGAGTCGAGGTTTTAAATGAACTAAAATGACATGTGGCTAAGCAGGAAGTCACAGCAGGGACACTCAGATGGCTGAAGCTGAATACAGAAGAGATCCCAGAGTGCCAGGTCACAGGGGACGCAATGAGTCATATACTTAAAAGTCTTCAAGTTCAATTGTCTCACAAACTGTCCCAGCTTGCTTCTCATTTCTGTAGCCACTGTTCTGCTCCTAGCCTGGCTTCAGCTCCAGTCTCTAAAGCCTTGGATGGTCACACAACAGCCCTCATTTACCTCTGAGGAAGGCCCTCCGTATCAGACCCAGCTCTGTCTTGCATGTTACCATTGGATTATCAGATCCAGCAAGTCAACAAACAACACACTGCCCAGTAACACTTAAATTCCTAGTAAATGAAGCATAATACTTTAGTAAGACTCAAATACCATATGCAGTATACCAATGGCCACCCTATGAAATATTTTGGTCACGAACACTAAAAAAGTATTTATTCTCTGGACTTCACGCCAAAGTGAGCATTTTACCTGGTAATCTGGTCTTGTCATGACTCTGACCAGTGCATCTCTCAAGATGGCGGCATATCCAGACAGTTCTGAAACCTTCCATTCATATTTTCAGTTCTCAGAGTGACAGTCCCAAATTCTCTCAGGGTTATCATAGCAACATTCAGACAAGCAAGTTCCCCCTCCATGGGTTGAACCAAAAAAGAACGCAGAATCTCCTCGCTGGGAAATCAGAAAAACCTCAGAAGCATTTCTTTGCCATCCAAGAATAAAAGGCAGTGAATGTCATGAAATAAGGGGGTGGGGGGAGGCAGGTTCCACACAATGACCTGAAGGCAATAGTTGCAGGCGACAGAAGCCTTTAGGGAAGTAGAGGCAGCTGATGAGAACCAGTATGGAGGTGTCCAAGAGAAAGAGGAGACACCATAGGGATGGGTGGAAGCACACTTCTCTTGATCACTTTGAACGAGATAAGGGAAAAAGAACTTGTAAAGAGTTTGTGAACGCAGGAGAAGGAAACCAGAGAAAAGAGGATGAGAAAGGACAGAAGACAGGAGGTATGTATCCTAAGTCCATCCAGCAACAGGGTCCGGCAGCTGGTCTAGAAGGTCACTCACAGTCCAGCTCTATCATCCACAGCTCTCCTGGTCGGAGTCCTATGACACTCCGTGAGCCATCTTGTGGCCTCTGGATGGTTGCCTAGCTCCTGGTGAAGATCTGAGGGGTCCCCACAAGTGATCGTACAGCTCTAAGGAGCTGTGTGCCTGGACAGGATTCTAATCATACTCACCAGTGACTCCTCTAATTTCTCTATTAGAAGTGATGCATTCTGGTTGGATGGGCAATGGCGAAAGCTACGTGTATGTGGTAAAGCTTACATATAACATCAACATCCACGTCAAGATGGAGGGAAGGCTGATGGCTGTGAGGAAGTGGAAATTCCTTCCCCAAAGTCCTTGCTGCCTTCCCCACCTGGAACGGTCTTATCCTCACTCTTCAAGGGCTTTCACCCCTTCCTTCATACATCTGTAGCACTCTTCTTAACCGGGACACCCCCATTCTGTATGAGGGGAGGGAGACACCAGGAAGCATCTCAGAATCGTATGGGAAAACAAATGCTTCAGAGTCCTGTGGCCCTCAAGAACCTGCTCAGAGGGAAGGGCTTTGTCTGGGAGCACAAGGGCACAAGGCCAAGCAGGAACCAGGCAAGGAGGAGGTCCCTGGTGCCAAGGACTGCAAATAACTTCTCTTACACATTTCCTTTATGAGGGGGAAGAGTTATAAACACCACTCATAGCTCAGAAAAGCCCATTTCCAGGGCAGAAGAGATGGCTCAGATGGTTAAGGCTCTTGCCTCCAAAGCCTCTAAAAGACCCGGGTTTGACTTCGCCAGTAAAAACCAGATGCACAAAGCTCTCTCTGTGTGCAAATAAACAAATAAAACACGTCTTTTTTAAAAGTAAGAAAAGAAAAGCCTGTTGCCTATTCTGCTGCTTTCAGACATGGGGCCATTATTCCTGCTCTTACCCCATCTGCGGTTCTCTCAACTCCACTCTTCAGACAACCCAAAATCCCCCCCAAACTCTCCAGTAAGCTGCCACTCTGTCCTAAGGACATTGTGCATTTATGTCGATGCAAATTTAAGCTTTAGGGCTGGAGAGATGGCTTAGCTTGTCTGTGCAAGTCTAAGGACCCAGGTTCAATTCCCCAGGACCCACATAAGCCAGATGCACAAGGTGGTACAAGTGTCTGGAGTTCATTTGCAGTGGCTGAAGGCTCTGGCCCTGTCTGCCTCTTCCTTGCCCTCTCCTTTTCTCTCAAGTAAATAAATAAAATATTTTTTAAATTAACATTTTGGTTAGAAATGTTTTAATTTTTTACACGTATGCATGTTGTATGTGTACTTGTGTGTACTGTATGTGTACATGTATGCATGTGGCCTCATGTGTGTATGCAGGTATACACGCACATGTATATACATGCGCCCGAAGACAAAGGACAACTTCAGGTGTCATCCTGAGGAACACCATCCGCCTCTATTTGAGACAAGGCTTCTCATTGGCTTGGAGTTCACCAATCAGGCCCGACTGGCTGGTCCGGGAGCACCAGGGATTCTCCTGTCTCCGCCTGTCCAGGGCTGCCCCTCCATGCCCATCATTTTACATGGGTACTAAAGTGCAAACTCAGGCTTCCAGGCTTATGAGGCAAGTACTTTACCGACTAAGCCCCAGATGTCTTTTCAAAAGACAAAAGAGATCAGGGGAGGGGTGGGGGGAGAGATGGGTTTTTTATTTTCAATAGTAGAAAAATTAGCAAAATGTGAAGTCGCACAGATTAAGTGCAGTACTATCATGGTATTATATCTGTTCTGGAGGTAGAAAGCCAAAATCATAGTGTTGTTGGTTTGATTTCTTCCAAAGCCTCCATGTCTCTTTTTCCTTCTGAGTGGCTGGCTGGCCATCTTGGGTGTATGGTGGTTTAGAAATGCACGCCAGCATGCTGTTCTCCCAGAGCACCTGCCTACATCCAAATGCCCTGCTTTCATAAGGACACCAGTCCTGTAGGATTGGGGGCCCACCATATTCTGGTATGATCTTTTAATTTAGCTAAGTTGCAAGAAGTCTGCTTCCAAATAAGGTCACGTTCTGAGGGTCTAAGTTAAAATTGCAATATATACTCTTAGGAGACAAAATTTCAACCCATAGCAAAAGCATTCTGTACATCTTGGTAATTTTTTTTTTGTTTGTTTGTTTGTTTGTTTGTTTTTTTGTTTTTCGAGGTAGGGTCTCACTCTAGCCCAGGCTGACCTGGAATTCACTCTGTATTCTCAGGGTTGCCTTGAACTCATGGTGATCCTCCTACCTCTGCCTCCCAAGTGCTGGGATTATAATTTTTTATATGTCTAAAGTTATTTCAGAATTGAGAAGTTTTAAAAAAAGAGAGAAAGAGAATGAAGCCAGGCGTGGTTTTAATCCCAGCACTTGGGAGACAGTGGTAGGAGGATCGTCGTGAGTTCGAGGCCACTGTGAGATTATGTAATGTATTCCAGCCTAGACTAGAAGAGACCAGCCAAGACAATGGAAGGATGAGGGAGAGACCCTAAAAACAAAAAGAAGAGAGAAAAAGCCAAAAGGAGAGAGGGAGAGGGAAGGAAAAAAAAAAAAACAAAAAGAAAGAGAGCTCTAAGAAGGATGAGGGGAGAGTGTGCAGGGGAGGAAATCAAAGAAAAAAACAAAAACAAAAAAGAAGAGAGAGAATGAAGCTCTAAGAAGGATGAGGGGAGGGTGTGCAGGGAAGGAAATCAAAGAAAAAAACAAAAAAGAAAGAGAGAGAAAATCAAAGAAGAAAACAAAAATCAAAAAAAACAAAATCAAAAAGGAAGAGAGAATGAAGCTCTAAGAAGGATGAGGGGTGGGTGTGCAGGGGAGAAAATCAAAGGGAAGAATGAAATCAAAGAAAAATGAGGGGAGGGTGTGCAAAATCAAAAACAAAAAAGAAAGAGAGAATGAAGCTCTAAGAAGGATGAGGGGAGGGTGTGCAGGGGAGGAAATCAAAGAAAAAAACAAAAACAAAAAAGAAAGAGAGAATGAAGCTCTAAGAAGGATGAGGGGAGGGTGTGCAGGGGAGGAAATCAAAGAAAAAAAAGAAAAACAAAAAGAAAGAGAGAGAGAATGAAGCTCTAAGAAGGATGAGGGGAAGGTGTGCAGGGGAGGCAAACACTGTTCAGAAGGGGATGGTCCCTCTCAGATGTCCCAGCATGGTAAAACTCCACTAGCAGGCGACCTTTGGGGGGCATCTGAGGGGGGTAACCTTCCCCAAGTACCCACGCACCCAGACAAAGAGATCCCCTTGCCCAACGGCCCATCTCCCAATGTTTCCCCTTGGAGGAGAGATACTCTTGATTTTGGTTGAGGCAATGAATATTTTTTTCTTTCTAAGACAAGCTCGTAGCAGGCCGTACTTGCCCAGCATCCCAATAGATGCTCGTGGTGGCTAATTAGAAGAATGTTGCTAAACAAAGACAGCTAAATAATTGTGTGTTTCACAGAATTTTATTCCTTAACTAGTATCTTTTAAAAATAGCACACTCCATATGAGAGTTTTCCTTTTATTCAAATCATGTCTGAGAAACTGTGCATTTATACAGCAATACTTCTACTCAAAGGAAGAAGCGGCCCTGCGAGTTAGCAGGTGCTCCCCTTCCAGGGTAGACAGAAAGCTCCAATCTCCCCTCCCTG
This sequence comes from Orientallactaga sibirica, assembly GCA_036365145.1. NCBI lineage: Eukaryota > Metazoa > Chordata > Mammalia > Rodentia > Dipodidae > Orientallactaga > Orientallactaga sibirica. Next base: position 26,830,931 of record JAEOAD010000009.1, on the reverse strand, counting down.
CTTTTATACAGCTCACGCCTCAGCCATTCAGACTTGCCCTATATTGTCCCCAGGGGTGAGACACCCCCACCCAGAGCATAAGTAATTCTGGTAGCACCTTAATAGCTGGAAACTTGCTGTACTTGAAACCCATCAGCAAGCCAACCACGTGTCCATGTTTTGATTCAATGACGTGAGTGCCTGGGACAATGCTGACCACATTCTCGAAAGCCCCACCAGACCCTTTCCTACAGCCCTCCTCCTCCTTTTTGACTAGAAATGGCTTGCAATCCCCCGCCCCCGCCCCCCAGCCTCCCTCACGGGTCATTCTCCGTCCTCGCCCAGCTTGGACCTACTGAGCAACCATGGAGAGTGGAACTAACACTGGATCAGATGTCAAGTCACCTCAGCTTCCACCTTTGTCTCCACCCACACATGCCTCTGGGAGGGAAGGGAGAACCTCCTGGGTTCTCTAACTTTAGGTCAATAATGATTATGCCAAGTCAGTTGCCGGGAAGGAGCAGGTATTTTTAAAACTTTTTTAAAAATTTTTCTTTTTTATTTATCTGCAAACCAAGAGAGAGAAAAGAGAGACAGATGAAATAGACATGCCAGGACCTCCAGCCACTGGAAATGAACTCCAGATGCCTGCACCACTTTGTGCATCTGGCTTTACATGGGTTCTAGGGAACTGAACCCAGGTTGTTAGGTTTTCTCTTCTTTTTTTTTTTTTTTTTTTTTTTTTGGTTTTTCGAGGTAGGGTCTCACTCTGGCCCAGGCTGTCTTGGAATTAACTATGTAGTCTCTGGGTGGCCTTGAACTCAAGGCGATCCTCCTACCTCTGCCTCCCAAGTGCTGGGATTAAAGGCGTGTGCCACCACGCCCAGCCAGGTTGTTAGGTTTTACAGGCAAGTGCCTTAACTGCTGAGCCATCTCTCCAGCCCAGAACATGTATATTTAAATATAGTGCCACAAGAATGAGAATAGTCACCAGGAAGGTTCTAGCTGACCAGTACCAGAGCTAGAGGACAACTCACCTCCCACCCCTACCCCGACCGCCCCCCATTGCCTAAAATGATGTATTTGTTTTAATCCCACATGGGAGACTGGGAAGGCCATGCCAGACTTCGCACTATGACATTGAGTCATTCAAGACAGGTCTATCTCTTTGGTTCCCACTCAGCCACAGTTGGCTTCATCTCCTTTACTGTACTAACTTTCACTGACCCATCACCAAAAGCTCTACATGCCACCAAAATGTGAATCTTTCACATCTATTCCAATTGAACATACGTTCTTTTCCTGGAAACTGTCCAGTGTGCCAAGCAGATGTCTTTTCTCAACGGGGAACCACAGAAGCAGGAATCTAGCCCACAGGATGCCAATGAGGGAAGGAAGGCTTCCTCGGTGTGCTGTGGCTTGAAGGAAGAGGTCAGAGGGGTGCAGGAGAATGCAGACAAGAGAGGTGAACAACAAGCAGAGGAGGGAGGAGTGCAATCAAAGAGCTGTTTATTGGTGGGACGACACAGCAGCCGAGTGAGAGACGGTGCCGGGCAGGGTGAGAATGGAAGGCTTTGCGAAGGATTGTTGGCTACCAGCATGTGATCATAGTTAGGACCAATTAGAATGGCCCCCAAGACTTTTGCAGAATCTCCTAGAAAGTGCATCTTCTGCTCTTTGTTGTAATCCTACCAAGACATCTTCAGATGGAGCAAGATGCTATGGAGGAAGTGGCACTGAAAGACGGAAACTGAATCTAACCAAGCACGAAACCAGCACCACACTGTGCTTTAAGTACACACAACAACAGGGTGTGTGTGTGTGTGTGTGTGTGTTTGTACACATGTGCACACATGCTCACACATACATACTTATCAATTTTACTTACTTTCACTCAAAGCCAAAATCATCACAATGAACAGCTCGGGTTACAGAAAAGAACTCATTGAACAAGACTAGTAGATAAGCTTGGCCTTGGCTTCGAGCATGCCCACATAAAACTGTATGAGGTTCAGTAAGCTATTTACCTTCCACAAGCCTCAGTTACCTCATCCATCCAATGGGCGTAAGAATGCATGAGTTGACGTTTGTGCAAGCTCAGGTTCAGTCAATCTTGGCTGAATCTGCTGCGCTAGCTCTGGATGCAGAGCAAAACTGCAGAATAATTCACGCTAAAGAAAATCTCCTCCGGCTTCCCAGCCTGAGCTCCACAGGGGCGGGGTAGGACAAATGACCTCTACCAGGAGAGGGAGGGAGTGGGGCTACTACATCATGCTTTCCAGGCTGAGAAGAGGTGGTTTGCCCATGGACCCAACCTCAGACTCTTGTAAAGAGATCTGAAGCTCCTTCCGCACCAGGGACTGACTGCTCGCTGGGAGGGTGCTGACAAAGAAGTCATGCATACCCCATGGCCTTTCCTCCCTACAACACAAGTGAATGACCCCACCCTCTTCCCCCAGGAATGGGACATGGGATGAGAATTAACTATGAGCTCTACCGGTACTCCCAGTGGGAAAAGCTGCTATATAGCTATAAGAGGGTGATTAATTTTATCTCTCTAAATGTCTCAGTATCATTTGCCAAAATGATGATTTATTATTTAGACAACCTTTATATTTCCAAGGGGCTTTAAAATCATTTATAGTGGAGAATGAAATAAAACTGATTAGGGCCCTGAAAACCAGGCATGGTGAAGAAATACATAAGGAACTAGGGGTTATTTATCTGCAACCAGAGAAGGCAGATGAAGGACACAGCAAGAGCCGTCAATTATATGCGGAGCGGCACTGCAGAACAGAAGTCCATACCTCCCTCCATACAACCAGGGGAGACAGGAAGGGGCTAACTAACAATGGAGCCAGACAGACAACAGGATGGACATCCAGTGACTGACAGGAAGAACTTGCTAATGTGCTAGTTCTCTGTATAACACCTAAAACTCATTTTCAGTCACTTTTTATGGATTAATACAATGTAGAAAGGTGGTGTGTAGATGATGGAGTTGTTACTCTCATTGCTGGAACAAAACACCCAACAAGAACAGGCTTATGGAAGAAGAGGGTTTATTTTGGCTGAGGATTTCAAGAGGGCGTTTCATCATGGCAGGAGCAGACAGCTGCGCTTCACACCTTTACATCAGCAGAAAGCGAGAGGTGAGTGCGGCAAGCAGGATTGATCTGTAACACTTCAAGGTCCACCCCCAGGGGGCAGCCCTCTTCCAGCAAGGCTCCACCTCCCAGAGGCTCCACTAGCTGGGAATTAAGTATGAGGCTTAATCACAAACACATGAGGCTGAGGGGGGAACCCTACATTCAAGCCACCACAGATAGTCAAAGAAAGCCCATCTTCAAGAATGACAGAGATTGCAGCTGGAGAGATGGCTTAGTGGTTAAGATGTTTGCCTGCAAAGCCAAAGGATCCAGGTTCAACTCCCCAGGACATGGCACATGCATCTGGAGTTTGCAGCAGCTGGTGGCCCTGGCATGCCCATTTCTCCCATTGCTCTCTGTCTCTTTCTTGATTTCTGTCTTTATCTGCCTCTCTCTACCAAATAAATAAATAAATAAATAAATAAATAAATAAAAATATGTTTTAAAATTAAGAAAAGAATGACAGAGAATGAAAAAGGCAGTAGAGAACTGGGAGGGACAAGATTTTTAGTCTTTCAGGAGGAAACTATATCAACATAGCAAATCCTCCACACCATAAGCTAAATTATGGTTTGAAGTAGAGGCTGGAGTACATTAATGCACAAAGAAAACATCTCCTGAAGGACCCATAGGTTTTAAAAGAATATAAACCCCACCAAACACCCTTTCTTTGCTTCTTGAGAATTTCCCTAGACCACTAGGATCCTGTTATGTGCGGATTTCAAAAGAGCACTTGACAAAATGGTAGAGCAGATGGAGCACTGTGGGCCAAGACAAGTACAAATTGATGGATTCACAGCTGGCAGAACAGCGGTACCCACAGAGGGTCCGCCAGCGGCGGCATCCCCCGGGCAGTATCACAGACGCTGCCCTCTTTATCAAGGCTCAGACAAAACCCGTGCAAGGGATATTATTTATACAATCTCAACTGATGAAATGCTTGGCCAAAACCAACCCCATGAAATGAACAGTTCGGCGTGCCTAGGTGCAAAGTCATCCCATCCTGCACTACAGCAGATCTGTTGACTGGAGCTGACGTTGCCAAACTCCAGACCAACAGCCAAGTTTCTGGAGTTGATGGACACTTCCGCATCACCAGCCTGCCTTTGCTAGAGCAGGACTCACCAGCAGGCTGGCCCTCCCTGACCATCGCTTCCTGGCTCTGGTGGCCTTCGGTCACATGCCAGGGCTGTGGCTACCAGTGCTGCACCTGTCAGCTTTGTCTCCTATGACAAATTCAATTGATCGCTTGTATAACTGCTGTTTATTGAGTGTAACAAATCGCGCCCCCCCAAAAAAAAATTTAGTAGCTTGAGACAATAATGTTTTATTATCTCTGACCATCCTGCAGGTTGGCTGGGCTCAACTGGGTAGCCCTCACTTGAGTCACTCAAGAGGTGGCAGTCAGATTTGGCAGAGTCTGCAGACCTCTGAAGCCCCCCCACTGTGCTCAGTGCCAAAATGGCTCACTCACATGGCTGGCAGTGCCTGGACATCTGGCTTCAGAGTTCACCTGGGGACTGTCAACGGGAGCACCTACAATAGCCTCTCCATGTGTCTTGGGCAGCTTACACATGGTGACTGGGTTCCCACGGTGGGCATAGTCACAGCCAGGGTCTCCAGAGATGTCGGGGGGGGGAATGTATGCTGATTATGCTATAGCTGTGGAAGTCCCAGAACATCACTTTGCCACTTGTTACTGGCCAAGCGGGTCACCAGAATAGACCAGAGTCAAAGGGAGGGACATGGACTCTATGTTGGTGAGGTCATACTGGCTAAGAGTGTGTTGGATGGGAGCTTTTGTGGTAGCCATCTCTGAGAAATATAATTGACCACACACGACAGAGGACAGGGACGGGAAGGGGTCCAACCGGTAAAAGCCCTGTCATCAGTTAGAGATGTCCTGCTGTAGGTCATATCTAGGAAATCTAGATCCTTTAAGATCAGTGTACATCAGGGCTGGAGAGATGGCTTAGCAGTTGAGCGCTTGCCTATGATGCCTAAGGACCTCGGTCTGAGGCTTAATTCCCCAGTACTCATATAAGCCAGAGACATAAGGTGGCGCATGCATCTGGAGTTTGTTTGTAGTGGCTGGTGTGCCCATTCTCTCTCTCTGTGCCTCTTTCTCTCTCTCTCTCTGTCTCTCTCAAATAAATAAAAAGAAAAAGATTAGTGTACATCAAATGCCACCATGCCTAACACGTTCACCATCTAGTTTCTGCCCCACTGTCTCTTTGCAGGCACTCCACACCTCCCAGTGTTTGACACCCCAACTGGCCCTGCCTCATTCTCATCTTCACTCTGGCATGCCAGCTCAACAGGAATTTAACAGCCTCACCTTACTTGGGCACACACAGAACCACCCACCATTTAGTCACTTGCAAGGGCCAGTATTAAAAAAAAATGAAAAGATAAAGGGTTAGCCCTTTGGTAAATGCTTTTTGTAAATATTCAAAGAAAGCTCTTCGGAAAATCATATTTGTTTTGATTATCTTGTGAGCCTGCAATGTGCAGCGTCCAGCGGCTCACAAAGCCCAGACATTTGTTCCAAATAACAGTGACCTTCCCTGTAAACAGCAGTGGAAGCTGGGCAGGGAAGGGGATGATGGGAGGCTGCAGCCTCTGTACTACTAGATCACACTTTGCACCCACCACCTTGGCTCCTCACTTCCCTCTTTCTTGTCATTCTGTCATTGTTTGTATCTCTTTGTGACATCATAGCCTATTGCCATGGAAACTGATGCTATCACAGATGTCTGACTTCGGACCGCCAAAATGCTTTGTGTTGACAATTTCCCATGAAGGCATCGACATGGGTCCTCACATGTATGAAGTCCAATGATCTCTGAGTCTTTACTCAGTCCCCTATAACAATTGACTCTTGGGAATCATAGAAAGAACCAAGCCCAGGTCCCAGAAGAAACCAAAGCATGATCTTGGGCAAGCTGGGCCTCAGTTTCCCCATCTGTAAAATGTAGACGATCATGCTTAACCCTTGGGGATCTTGAAAGGGGTACATCCCTGTTACAGAGCCTGAAACAAGATACATATTTAACACGCAGGACTCCCATGGCCCATTTCAGCAACAAGAACCCCTAGAGACATACAGTAGTGGTGAGAGGCCCGGATGACATCACTTCTGCTGCCCCTCCCTTTATGCCTCCATCTCTGTCTGTCTTCATCCTCCACTTCTGTCTGAAAGGCTTCTTCCAATAAGGAAGCCAGTAAGTCTTTACTCCAGCATTCAGGTTCTGAATAGTTTCATGGATTTTGGGCAAAAGCAATTATCTGAGGAGCTATATAGGACCAAGAGAGAGCCAGAGGAGCTTTTAAACATAGGCTCTGGGCAGCGGGTGAGAAAGCTGGATGATTCTGATGGGGCTGGATGGGACTGCTTTCCTCCTTTCCAAATCTGAGGCAGAGGGGCAGGTCTTGATGGGAAATCAGCCCATGTGATCTGTCCTCAGCAGTCTGGGTTCATTTCAGTCTTCCCAATGCTACAATCTGCCTACCATAATGACCAAGAACCTCCCAGCACTTCTGAGAACACAAATCTCCTCTAAAGCGATTGAAAAGAAATTCCTTAACAGCAAAAGCATGCTAAGATCTGTGCTTTTGCAGAAAGAGGCGAGATGAAAACAGAAAGCATTTCTGGTGAGGACGGAGCAGAGACCACAGCTCTTGAAGGAAAGGTTGGAGTGGCCCTGCTCACAAATGGCACCGGATTACACTCAGCCACTTTAAATGTCACACTGAATAAAATCACAGACATTCCTGAAAAACGTTCCGACAGCTTCCCGGCTTTAAGGAGCAGACCTTTTTGCAACAGAAATGAAAGAGGAATAAATATATATTGGTTAGTGACCTACACCACTACACACACCACATTATCTTGGCTCCACTCACCTACAACAAGGTCTGAGAGAACGGGAGTCAGCCCTGGGAACTGCTAGAGGCCAGGGACCCAGAAATCCTGGGAGTGTGTGTGGAGTTTACGCTTTGTCTACACTGTTACCCCACGTGCACAACAGCATGAAGGGCAGCCGGGCACCTCTTGTGTGGCAAAACAGTGGATGGGGACTCAGGAGTCATGGTGACTAAAGGCTGGGTGAGTTCCATGCATGGCAGGGGGTGGAGACACATCAGAGATAAGTGAGTTGTTTGCCAGCTGAAGCACCTTGACATCCAGGACAAAGCCTCAACCCTGAGAGTGGGGCAGAGAGAGACCTTCCAGGGACCGGCCTCCCTTCTCACCAACATCCCCCATCTCAACATGATCTTCTATTTTCCATTTAGCCAATATTCTGGGTACAATTGTCCAGAAAGAGTCTCCCTGCTGCTAAGCCATTCAGTGTTTGGCTGCAAGCAAGCTCTGACCCTCCCCACTTCCAAACCTAGGTTGGAGAAAAGGGACCGAGGAGGGCTCGTTCCAGGGACGTGACAAATAATGCAAGCTAGCCCAGCTCCCAGCATTGCTACTCCCAAGTATGTTTCTATTGGTTTTCTCATCCAAGAATCCACAAATAATGAGATACCAGTATCTTCCAACATCAGAGCCAAGTTTCTACTCTTTGTTAACTATGGTGTGTGGGGGGAAGGGAGTGTGGCAGGATGGATTAGAAAATTCTTTTGAGTTTTATCTTCTAGTTTATTCAGTCTCCTATTTTCGATTTCTGGATTTCGAGTTTTTACCCTGTCCATTCTAATCCACCTTTAATCCCTATTATTTTCCTCCATTTTTCTTGATCTTCATCCTAGCCTCTTTTTTTTTACTTTATTGACTCATTCTTTTAAGCAATTAGTTCCCTGCATTTTGCCACTTTATCTCTTTACTTCCCTATATTTTTCATCCTAACATATTTCCCTAACTTCCAAAATCCTGTGGTTACTTATGTCAACTTATGGAATGCCTAGATGCTTGGTCAAACATCATCCCAGGTCTTTTTGTGAGGCTAGTTTTGGATGGCATTAGCATTTAAATAAGTAGAATGAGTAAAAAATAAAAAGAGATTGCTCCCTTCCCTATTTGAGTTACCCAACAGACTGAAGGCCTGAAGAAAATAAAAAGTTGATCCTCTCATGCCTAAGAGAATTCCTTCTGCCTCACAGCCTTTGGAAGTAGAACATCTGCTTTTTACCTACCCTTGGACTTGAAGTGGAGCACCAACTGTCTGGGTGTCTTGAGCCTACTGGCCTTTGGCAAGAGATGCCCCCATGAGCCCTGGTTGTTCCCAAGGCCTTCAGACACAGCCTAGAAGAGCCCTGTCAGCCCTCTTTGGTTTGCCAATCCATCCTGTAGATCATGTGACTTGTCTTTCTCTGTCATCCCTCACGATACACCTTGTAGCAAATAAATTTTTTTAAAATACCATTGCCTCTGTTTCTCTGGAGCACCCTGCATGGTACAAACCTTTTCTCTTTTTAAAAGGTTATCTAATGTTTGTTCTTTTTAACCAGAAGTGGGAACTGCAGCTACAAACAGGGTGGGGGTGCCTGATGGGGACATATTTCAGGTACCCCAGGCAAACAGAAATAAATTAGTGACATCCATTGCAAACTTTCTGTTAAAGGATCACTCCGAGCCTAGTTATTCTGGTTGTGTCTCTGCATGGAATAACCTGGATACCTTTTTTGCCTGTGATCAGAGGGCAGAGTCTCCATGAACTGAAAAAGTGATCCCTAAGAATCTCTTACCCTATTCATCATTTCATAAAAGAAACCAGCTCCAATCCAATGGGTCAGTCTGTAAATGCTAGAAGGAAAGAAAGAAGGGAAGGAAAGAGGGAAGGAGGGAGGTTACCTAGCCTTCTGATGCAGAGATCCATGCTGGGTGGGGGTAGGCATCTGCCCCCTCCTTTGGCCAGAGAGAGGCTGAGGTGCGACAGAAAGAACAGTAAGTGCTTTCAAAAGCTGGGCCTCTTCCAGTCAATAGAAGCTCACTCTCCTCTTCTGCTGTTGTCCAGGTAGGACCATGAGTGTAGATGTTGCCAAAGGGGTATGTGGTGGTTTGATTCAGGTGTCCCCCATAAATTTAAGTTTTCTGAATGCTAGGTTCCCAGCTGATGGAGATTTGGGAATTAACACCTCCTGGAGGCAGTGTATTGTTGGGGGCGGGCTTATGGATGTTATAACCAATTTCTCCCTGCCAGTGTTTGGCACGCTCTCCTGTTGCTATTGTCCACCTTATGTTGGTCAGGGGTGATGTCTACCCTCTGCTCATGCCATCATTTTCCCCTGCAATCATGGAGCTTCCCCTGGAGTCTGTAAGCCAAAATAAACCCTTTTTTCTCAAAAGCTGCTCTTGGTCGGGTGATTTCTGCCAGCAATGCGAAGCTGACTGCAACAGGGTGGATGAAGAACCAAAATGTCACTCCCAAGCTGAGTTAGGTGACAGCAGGTGTGTGTCTTTCTCCATCAGCATCTGTCATCAGGACGCAGCAGATGAGTCTCTGAAAGATGGGGGGACAAAGGGATATGGGGAAGGGTAGAGTCTTATCGCTGGTCTCACTGGAATAAGGTATGAGAAATAAACGTCTTACTCTTGTGAGAATAAATTTTTAAAAGTGAGAGTGAGCTGTCACACTGAGTAGTTGACATGTGTCCAATCAGGAATTGTTATCAGGGGTATCTGTGTCTTCTGAGCTGGGCCCCACCTTAGGCAAGGCAGCAGAGCAGGACAGTGGGGAGGGGCTTCTGTACGTAAGCATAGGCTGGAGCATAGGGCAACATAACCCACCCCACCACAACCACACAAAGGTGGCAAGAGCTTTGGCTGTGAGCATACACATTCCAAATCCCACCTTTTTCCCACAAAAAGAAGCTGCCAGGGTGGAGTCTGAGCTAGTAGGAGGCAGGTGGGTATGCAATGTGGAGAGCCAGCTTCCCCAAGCAAAACCCCCACACTGCTACCTTGAGTGAAAATGGGAAGAAGGAACATGGAAAGATAGGAGGAAATGTTTCTTAAGCGTCTACTGCATACCAGGTGCTGTCTGTATGATGCATTCGATGTATATCAGTTTCTCATTGCCAAAGCCCCTAGAAGGAGGTGTGCTTCAGTGCCAATTTTCAGAGGAGGAGACACACAGTAGCCGAGTGAATATGGAAAACCATCAAACCAGCTTCATTCCACCTCCCTAGTGGGAAAAGAGGATTACCAGAGGGGTGCCACGTATTGATTGTCTGCCCAGTGAAAGGTACCAGTACATGAATCGGTGATTCCCAGCCATCAAAACCCAGGGAGGGTGAGACAGATAGGAACTGGGAAATGCAAATGATTATGGAACTGATGGAGCAGGTGTTCTTCCTCTCTGAGCCCCAAAGTGCGCGTCTGTGTGCAACAAAAAGCCCACCTGCCGCAGCTATCCTAATTGACAGCCCACATTTAGACCTCTGACTGCCCTGCTCGAATGGCCCCTCCACACAGGAGCTGGCCACTAAGCAGCCCTTTGTCATATGCAGATCAAATTCTCCCACCTCACATCTCTATCTCTGATATCTAGCCAGTCTGAATGGTTCCTTTCTGTTCCTCAGCCTTAGAACATAAATACCCCTGCTCACCCTGAAAAACAATCTGCGGATGGGGGTCAAGCCAGATAGTTGGAAGGCTCAAAGAAGGAAAATTATGGGGCTGGAGAGATGGCTTAGCAGTTAAGTCGCTTGCCTCCAATGCCTAAGGACCCATGTTTGACTCTCCAGGTCCCACGTAAACCAGACGGACAAGGTGACGCAAGCATGCAAGGTTGCACATGCATACAAGGTGGCATATGCATCTGGAGCTCGACTGCAGTGGCTGGAGGCCCTAGTGCACCAATTCTCTCTCCCTCTCTCTCGCTCGTTAAAAAAAAATTACAAGAAAAAAAAAGACAGTTATGACTGTCTCTAGAAGCATGGAGTAACCCCCACCCACCACACACACACACACACACACACACACACACACAGTGTGGTTTCACATGACCAGAAAGAAAACAGGAAAGCTTCCCACCCATCTACCTCTGCTACCTGCTCATCAGCCTCTTGAATAGGGTACCAAGGACTTTCAACCTCATTATCCATGAGCTGACCACAGGTTTCACTTGCTGTTGAGTGAAAGGGCAAGAAAAATGACAAAGCAAAGTCCATAGCCTGGCCTTGCACACATCCAGAGGTATGGGATGGCCATCAACAGGAATGTCCCGGTACCTACATATGCCTGCCTTTACATATCTTTCCTCTGTAATGGTTCTGAAGAAGGTCAAGGGTAGGTGGGGGTTATCTACAAACCTTAGCTGGGCTGAGAATGGGGTGGAAGGGGGCACTAGGGCAGCCACCTTTTGACAATTAGGTGGGAGGGAACATAGGCAGTAGATAAGAACAGGGTCCCTGAACTCGACTGGATGTTGAGGATAGAATCATCCCTCTGTTGTCACTGCACTTCCTGCTCTGGTTGGGATGTAGCTGGCTGGACTGGATCATCTTCTATGGGGACGAATCACTCTCTCTGTGACAAGGAGATTAGCTTAAGTTTCCAGAGCACGTCCCAGTTGATGAACATGTCCTCTGTACCAGCTGCTGTTTCTACTCAACAACTCTTACCAAAGAACCCAGAGGGGAAGAGGCTGGTCTCCATTATCCTCTGCCTCGTAGAGATGAGATGAATTTCCAACATCATCTAACTGGTGTGAGCCAGTCTCTAATTCCCAACACAGGTCCCCCTTGCATGCCTTCATGCCTTCCATTATAGGACCAGAAAGGTAGGACATCAGGCAAGCCATGCACAGTCCACTAGGTCAGGAAAACAAGTACAACCCCCACCCCACTCCCGCTCTCTGTGCGATCTCAGCCATGCCATACTGGCCAACGGAAGCCACGAACTAAGAGTGCCAGGGCATTTGGCTGTGTCAGAGTTAACTACAGAATCACAGGTTCTATTGGTGTTGTGATTGAAGAGTAATGCATTCCTGGAGTCACAGATAGAAGAGCAGGCAGACTAAGATTTTGTTAACTTTTCTGGTGTGTGTATGTGAGTGCATGTGAATGCAGGTGTGTGTGTGTGTGTGCCACAGTGTGCATGTGGAGGTGATCAGAGACAACCTCTGGTGTCAGTCCTTGACTCCCACCTTGTTTGAGGCAGGGTACTTTGTGTACTGGGCTAGGTGGCCCACAAACTTCCAGAGGATTTTCCTGTCTCCATCTGCCATCTCAATCTAGGCACACTGGGCTCAGGCTCATATTAATGTGCACGGCTTTACTGAAGTGCTAGGGATCCAAGGTCACACACTCAGACTTGCACAGCAAGTACTTTATCCACTGAACTAACTAGCCATTTTCTTTGTATTTATAAAATGAGTCAGCCAGCCTAATATCCACAGTTCCCAAATTTTATTTTATAATGTTCGCATTGTCACATGACTTATTTGACGAGTGAGTGTTCCCTTCCACCTCAAATCTGCCCCTGGTGAGTGCCATGATCCATTTCCCTTATCCTGGACCTATGTGTCCCCTCCCCCACAAGTTGGAATCCTGACTAATAAAAGAGAACGCTGGGGTGGGTGGGAGAGGATCCGAGGGTCACCCTGGCACACATGTTTGAGTATCAACACCTGGGAGCTCTCGGAGCACTGCCCCGCAAGTCCATGGGAGGTGACAAGGAAACCCCACACACCTACATGTTATGGAGCAGGCAAAGAATCAACAGACAGAGGACCATCTGGGGATCAGTCATCCTATTAGATGCAGCCAGGGTTCTTTCAACATTAAAAGAATATATATGGCTGGAGAGATGGCTTAGGGGTTAAGGCGCCTGCCTGCAAAGCCTAAGAATGCCCGTTCGAATCTCCAGGCCCCATGTTTAGCCAGACACAAAAGTGACGGAAGTGCGCAATGTCACACATGCACACAAGGGGGCGCACGCATTTGGAATTTGTTCACAGCGGCTGAGAGGCCCTGTGCATCCCTTCTCTCTGTCTCTCTCTCTTTTTCTCTCTCTGTCTGTCTCTCTCAAATTAAAAAATAAATAAATAAAACAAATATACAATATATGGAAGAAATGGTCATGACACATCCCACAAGCCTTAAGCACACTGTACCATTTATCCTTCACAATAATTGTGTGACGTCTGTCCCATTACCCCACTCATCAGAAAAAATAAATAAAACAAGGCAGCAATAAAGAGTTTACACAGCCTGTCCAAGACCAGCAGAGGAATTCAAATCTAGGCCTGTCTGACTCCCACATTCTACTAGAGTGTACCAGAACAAACATATCACCAGAGAAAATTCTTAGGGACAGGAGAAGGAGGCCAAGATCCCAGGGACATAGACTGTGGCTCCATCGCTGACCTTTCTCACTCATCTAACTTTCCTTAGCTCAGTTTCCATGGCGCAACCATGTGAAATGATAACCAGGTCACAAGAATGATGGCAGAATCTGAGTGGTGGGCTATGGATCTTCATTGAACTATGCAATTGACTATTTTTTTACATTTGGAAATATTCATAATAAATTGGGAAACAACAAAATGTCCATAGGTCAAAGCTGATATATGACACCATCTAAAAAAAAAAAAAAGTCCCTGGTAGAATAAAAATAGCTACATCCAACAGCTGTAGCAACTTTCTCATCATGTTGTGGGAATGTAAATTGGTTCTGTCTTTTTGGAGGGCAGCTGGCAACATCCATCAAGCTTTTTAAGAAACCACTTAATTTTTCTTAAACTTTTTGTTTTAAAATAGTGGCCATCACACAGGAAAGTGGCATGCTAGAACTTCCAAATACATTTTTACCCTGATTTACCAGTTTGTTACATTTTAGCACCTTTTTCTCCCTCCATTTCCCCTCCATATATTTTGCAGTGTAACAGTTACATATATATGAACACATCATAGTCTTTTGCTGATTAATTCTTCAATATTGATTTCCTAAGAAAGAGGATAATTTTAAATGCACCTATAATGCAATTATCAAATATGGGAGGCTTAATGTTTTTTCATAATTCTTTCATCTAATGAGACCCTCTCCCTTCATTTTGGAAGCCCATATTCCAATATTGTCAATTGTCTAAGTGTTCTCTAAAGTAACTTTCCCCTAGTCCGAGACACAGTAAAGGGTCATATATTGTCTTTACTTGTCACGTCTCTTGGGTCTTCTTTAATCTATAACTTTGTCTTTTATAAAATAAAATGTTTGTAGCTGGAGACATGGCTCAGTGATTAAAGGTGCTTGCTTAGATAGCCTGATGACCTGGATTCAATTCCCCCATACCCACACAAAGCCAGATGCACAAAATGGTGCATGTATATGGAGTTCTTTTGTAGTGGAAGTTGGCCCTGGCCCGTACTTCCCCCTTTCTTTCTCTCATAAATAAAAATATAAAAAATAAAATATAAGGGGCTGGAGAGATGGCTTGGCGGTTAAGGCACTTGCCTGAAAAGCCAAAGGCCCAGTTTTGATTCCCTAAGATCCACGTAAGCCAGATGTACAAGGTGGCAGATGCATCTAGAGTTCATTTGCAGCAGCTAAAGGCCCTGGCATGCCCATTCTCTCCCTCTCTCTCTCTCATAAATAAAATAAAGTGAAAATGAAAAATAAAAAATAAGGGGCTAGAGAGCTTGCTCAATGGTTACAAGCACTTACCTGCAAAGCCGGATGGCCCTGGTTCGTTTCCCCAGTACCCACATGAAGCCAGATTCACAAAAATGGTACATATGGCTGGAGTTTGTTTGCTGTGGCAAGAGGCTACGATGCACCCATATTCACTCTCTCTCTCTCCCTGTCCCTCTCTATCGACATCTTTCTATCTCTCAATTTAATAAAAATATTTTTTCAAACATCATAAAAATAATTAAATGTTCAACATAGTTCTGCTAAATTGTTTAAAGCCGTCATTTCTCTGATGTAAAAGCCTTGACCATGGGACACCTGATCCAGGCAGCTGGGGTTTCAGTGGTGATAAGTTAGGACTTGAGTTTGCGTTTTTTGCCCAGAATGCTCCCACGGAAACCCCACACCCAGGGTAGCTACCACACACATAAGGGACAGGGAGGAAGAAGTCTGTCAAAAGCTGATCCAGCCGGGCGTGGTGGCGCACGCCTTTAATCCCAGCACTCGGGAGGCAGAGGTAGGAGGATCGCCAAGAGTTCAAGGCCACCCTGAGACTACATAGTTAATTCCAGGTCAGCCTGGACCAGAGTGAGACCCTACCTTGCAAAAACCAAAAAAAAAAAAAAAAAGCTGATCCAGACCCCTACCAGTGGCCTCTTGCTTTCCTCTGAGGAAGGCCTGTGGGTCACTGCAGCTGGGACTCAGGGTGCGTTGAGCATGCTGAGCCCCATCTCACACGGGATATTCCTTCCAGACTTCTGCAGCCAGGACTCCAAGACAGAGAGGCACGTGCCACTGAAACAAGGCTTTTCTGCTGGGTCATCTCCCCAGATGACTTCCCTCTCTGGAAGGGATGCCCGTGAAGATGGCAGCTCCTATGTCCTGCCTCCTTTGTCAGCATTAACCCACAAGCTCCTCTGGGAAGAACCACCCAGGTTCCTCTCTCCCAGGGTGACTTCTGTATTCTCAGATATCCACTGTGGACAACACCACTGAGCATTCACTGAGCTATAGTTCCTGTTCCAGGCAGCTGTCCCATCTCTGTGCCACTGCTTCAGCTCTATTTCACCCAAGGTCAAGGTTCTGCTGACCTATAGGCTTCTCCTTGAAAGAAGTCCCTTCAAGTGGCAGGTCTCTGCTCGGAACCATCTTTAGGCTCCACCCCCGCAGCACCACATCCATCAGTCTTGTCTCACAATCAGATCCTAATCAGGGCCCTATGCTGCCATCATTTTTTCGTTTGATGAGTCCCTCATTTTATCACCACAGTAGCACCAGCATCAGCATCTCCCCGAGTATTCCTGGACAGTATGACAGGGACCCAATCCATCCATCCATCCATCCATCCATCCATCCATCCATCCTTTACTAAATGCCTACCTGTGCCAAGCCCTGGGCTGGGCTTTAGGGGAACACAAGAAATGTCAGACAGGAGAGATGCCTGCCTCTCAGATCCAGCAGTAATGCCACCTCGGCCACTTCTGTTTGAGCCCAAGGGGTGCTTGTGAGCAGTGACACATGGCCCAGGTGAGCACACAGCCCTTGATGAGACCATAACAGATCTCCACATCCATATCATTTGTCCCCTCCCCTGTGATTTCTGTGATCACGGGTCAACATGCAAATAAGAGCACACATGGGTGAAGCACCTCCACCATCCTCAGCACTGAAAAATCTGTACTATCCCAAGTCCATCTTCCAGAGCTCGGAAATGAGCCACAAGCAGAACCATGGCCTGAGTGTGGCACAAGTCGGAGAAGCTAGAAACATCGCCGATGTTGGAGCAGTTGGGAGAAAGGCAGTGAGCAACCTGGAGTACCCAGTGTATCCTGTCAAGAAAGCTCAGTCCTGGGCTGGAGAGATGGCTTAGCAGTTAAGGCGCCTGCCTCCTAAGCCTAAGAATGCCCGTTCGATTCTCTAGGTCCCATGTTTAGCCAGGCGCAAGGTGATGCAAGGGTGTAATGCCCAACTTGCCCACAATGGGGCGCACATGTCTGGAGTTCATTCACAGCAACTGAGAGGCCACTGGGCTGCCCATTCTCTCTCTCTTTCTCTCTCACTCTCTCGAAAGAAAGGAAAGAAAGAAAGAAAGAAAGAAAGAAAGAGAGAGAGAGAGAGAAAGAAAGAAAGAAAGAAAGAAAGAAAGAAAGAAAGAAAGAAAGAAAGAAAGAAATCTCAGTCCTGAAAGTCTGGACCTGAGCCTGGGTCCCATTGTTCCAAAGCACCCTTCACAGGGCATCCTACATAAAGGAATCACATCTGCCTCCATTAAAAAGTAAAATCTGGGCTGGAGAGATGGCTTAGTGGTTAAGGCACCTGCCTCCTAAGCCTAAAAACCCGGTTCCAATCTCCAGGTCCCACGTTTAGCCAGATGCAAATTGATGCAAGGGTGCAATGCCGCACTTGCCCACAAGGGGGTGCATGCATCTGGATTTTGTTCACAGCAGCTGAGAGACTGCTGGCATGCCCATTCTCTGTCTCCCTCTCTCTCTGCCTCTCTCTGTCTGTCTCTCTCTGTGTCTCTCTCCAAAAATAAATAAAATAATAAAAAAGGTAAAATCCCACATCAAAAGCTAGCTGGGAGCTAGACAGATGGCTTAGCAGTTAAGGCACATGCCTATGAAGCCTAAGGACCCAGGTTCAATTCTCCAGGTCCCACATAAGCCAGATGCACATGGTGGCACATGCATCTGGAGTTTGTGTGCAGTGGCTAGAGACCTTGGTGTGCCCATTCTTTCTCTCTCTCTCTCTCTCTCTCTCTCTCTCTCTCCCTCTCTCTGACTCTGACTCTAATAAATAAATAAACAAAAATAAAATCAAAAGCTAGCTGGAGCTGGATGTGGTGACATAAACCTTTAATCTCAGCACTGGAGGGGCACAGTAGGAGATTTGCCATGATTCCAAGGCAAGCCTGGGCTAGAGTGAGACACTATCTCTGTGGGGGGGGAAGATAACTGAAGAGCTGGGAGGATGGCTTGGTGGGTAAAGTGCTTTCCGTGCAAACGTGAAGACCTGAGTTCAGATCCCAAGTACTCAGAGGTCTGCTGGCCCACGCCCTTAATGCTAACACGGAGGAACTGGAGACAGGAGAACCTCTGAGGCCTGCTAGCCAGCTGTGCCACCACTTCTGCTCCTTTGTAACCAATGTCAAGGCTCTGCTTACCCATCACTGAATTGGTGAGCTGTAGGTTCAATGCGAGATCCTGTCTCAAAAAATAAGGTACACAACTGATGGTGAACTCTGGCCTCCACACACACACATGCACACATATGCATGCACACCCTTCCACACATATGTATTCAGACACATATGAACATGTGTGGTGCTTTGAATTAAGTGTACCTCATTCACCTATGCATTCTGAATGCTAGGTCCCCAGCTGATGGCAGTCTGGGAATTGCTGGAGGACTTATGTGGTTGGGGGCAGGTGTTATATATAGCCAGTTCTCCACTGCCAGGGTTTGTCACACTCTCTTGCTGCTGTTGTCCACCTGTTGTTGGCCAGGGGGTGATGTCCAGCTTCTGCCCATGCCACATTGTCCCTGCCATCCCGGAGCTTCCCCTCGAGTCCGTAAGCCAAAATAAATCCTTTCTTCCCATCAGCTGCTTTGGGTGGGGTGCTTTTGCCAGCAATGAGAAAGTAAATGCAACAGCATGCACACACACACACCCATGCAAAAGAAAGTTTAAGGAATTAAAAAAGAAGAAGAAAAGTAGCTGGACATGGTGGTGCACTGCAGAGGCAGAGGTAGGAGTTATCCCTGTGAGTTCGAGGCCAGCCTGAGACTACATAGTGAATTCCAGGTCAGCCGGGGCTGGAAAGAGACCTAACTTGAAAAACCAAAAAAGAAAAGGAGGAGGAGAGGAGAACAGAAAGGAATAGCCTGAATCAGATTGGCCTGAAGAAGAAATCCTTGGGGATCCCCAGCTGCTCTTTGCTGCCACTACAGTGGAGGCCCAGCCTCCCTGCCATGGCCCCTGCTTCCAAATCCAGGAGAAAGATGATGGAGATGAGGTCAGAACGGGAGGTGACACGTGGAAAGAAACAGAGCAACATAATGCCAGGGTTTCTGCTGAGACTCACACACTCCCAAGGCAGGACCCACACGCCCTATTTCCCTTCATTATTGACAATAATCTTTGTGGAAAAGATTATGTCCCATCCCAGACCCACTCCCTGGAATAAAACCCAGCAGGTACCAATTTAGTTTCCTCAGGATCTCCCGGCTATGCAAACTGACAGGCAGTTGTGGGGGTGCAAACATTCCGATGCCTCCAAACAAACA
Source organism: Orientallactaga sibirica (assembly GCA_036365145.1). Lineage (NCBI taxonomy): Eukaryota > Metazoa > Chordata > Mammalia > Rodentia > Dipodidae > Orientallactaga > Orientallactaga sibirica. Next base: position 26,811,935 of record JAEOAD010000009.1, on the reverse strand, counting down.
TCCATGCTGGCGATGGGCTTGTGACAGACAACTGAACAACTGAACAAAACGACACGGGTAAAAGATCTGAACATCCATTTCACCAAATCACACACATGAATAGCTAATCGCATGGAAACCACATCATTAGTCATTAGGTAAATGAGAATGAAAACCAACAAAAGATGTCATCATACATCCACAGAATGACAAAATTTAAAAAGGTTGACAACACCAATTGTTGGTGAGGTTGTGGAGCAACTGGGAGTCTCGTACACCACTGTTACATGCACAATGGGGGCAGGCACTTTGGGAAATGGAGTGACAGTCTCTTACAAAGTTCAACTGACACTTGCCGTATTCTCCGGCATTTCTACTCTTAGATACTTACCTAAGGCAAATTGACACCTATCTTTCATTTTACAGCCACATAAAGACATGTACTAAAATGGCCACAGTAAAAGCCAAAAACTTGAAACAAGAAGTGCCCACCCACTTTTTTTTTTAAATATTTTATTATGTATTTGTTTATTTGAGAGAGAGAGATACAGAAATAGGCAGGGAGAGAGAGAGAGAGAGAGAGAGAGAGAGAATGGGTGCGCCAGGGCCTCCAGCCACTGCAAACGAACTCCAGATGCATGCACCCCCTTGTGCATCTGGCTTACGTGGGTCCTGGAGAATCAAGCCTCGAACCAGGGTCCTTAGGCTTCATAGGCAAGCGTTTAACCGCTAAGCCATCTCTCCAGCCACCCCCCCACCCACTTTTGAGTTAATACAGCAGGTACGGTGTGTCTGTGCCATGGAACACTACTCAGCAATACAGAGGGCCATCTAGATGAATCTCAATACATTATGATAAACAAAATCAAACAAAAGAGTAGTCTACATGATTCCCTTTATATGAGTCTATGGAAAAGGCAAAACAACAGAAAAATACAATCAGCCAGGCGTGCTGGCACACTCCTTTAATCCCAACACTTGGGAGGCAGAGGCTGGAGGATCGCCATGAGTGAGACCCTACCTCAAAAAAAAAAAAAAATTAAAGATGGGCTGGAGAGATGGCTTAGCAATTAAGCACTTGCCTGTGAAGCCCAAGGACCCTGGTTAGAGGCTTGATTCCCCAGGACCCACTCAAGCCAGTTGCACAAGGGGGAGCATGCCTCTGGAGTTTGTTTGCAGTGGCTGGAGGCCCTGGCGTGCCCATTCTCTCCCTCTCTCTCTTTCTCTCTCTCTCTCTCTCTCCCTCTTTCCCTCTCTGTCAAATAAATAAATAAAAATAAACCAAAAAATGTAAAGAAAAAGAAAAATATGATCAATGGTTGCCAGAGGCCAGGGGTGAAGGAAGGAGATTAAAGGCATTGGATGCCAGTGGTAATGGTCTATGTTCTGTCTATATGGCAAGTACACGTCTACATTCATTTGTCCTGTCATGGAATGATCACATTCATATCCTTGGAGTCAGGACTGACATTCAGCAAGTACTTGCCAGCACAGACGTACACATTAAAGTACCAAAACACTTCCTCCTTTGCCAGCTGTCCCCACTGCCTGCGCCTCACATCTCAGCCCTTCTCTAGATAAATGGCTTTAGGACCCTTCCAGCATCCAGCAGATAAAAGGTTAATACGTGGCCAGCAGGGTCCTTCTGGGCCAGCTACAGTGGGCTTCCTTGCGTGCCACACTGAGTAAAGTATTAGGGATAAGACAGCCGGCCTGCTCTACCTCTGTTGAAGGCCAACTAAGCTACTAGCAGACCTGTTTCATTTAGAGGGCATTCTCTCAGCAGTGAGGAAACCTGATTCTCAGTAGGGAGGGAGAGCAAAAATACCTTGGGTTTTAGAACGGCTTGTGGCTTGCCAAAGGCCTCAGTGCAGGAACTACTAGTTAGAATACCTATGGCTTAGGCTAGAGAGATGGCTCAGCAGTTAAGGAGCTTGCCTGCAAAGCCTAATGACCTGGGTCCAATTCCCCAGTACCCACAGAAAGCCAACTGTACAAAGTGAACCGTGCATCTGTTCATTTGCAGTGCCAAGAAGCCCTGTCATACTCATTCATATTCATTCTCTCTCTTTCTTTGCAAATAATTAATAATAATAATAATGATAAAATAAGAATACCTGTGGCTTTAGCATGTTGTAGGGAAGTAAAAACATAAGGGCTCTTAAGGGGGCGCAAAAATGAAGATTCAGTTGAGAAACGCTGGTGTATATGGAAGAATCTGATGACAGAGAGAGCAGTGACAGTACAGCTCCAAAGCCTAGACTTGAGGGTGGAGTCCCCCCTGGGACGTTCAGGTAGGCTGTAGGTCACCACTGTTCGCATGGTCAGATGGGAAGTGTGAGACTTGGTGGTTTATGGGAAGGGGAGAAAAGCTATATGAGCCTGGTGGTCCTCCGCAGGGCATCCCTCCATAGGAAGTCATTCTCTCTCTCTCTCTCTCTCTCTCTCTCTCCTTCAGTTCACCAAGGACACGGGGACCCCTTTGTCTAGGCAAAGATGGCTGCAGACAGGCCAGCATACTGGGGTCTATGGAGAGATGAGTAGAAAAACCCAAGACGCCGCTTTCTCTCCTCCTCGCTCTGTCCCTCTCTGGAGCCCACAGTGGTGGCAGAACTGCACACAGCACATCCATTCATGCTTTCCAGTGGGTGTTAAGTAATGAAGACAACTTCCAAATGAGAAGAAATTAAACGCTAGAGCTGCATCCCCCTGCTTTGTGTCAAGCTCAGCCGAGCCAGCGCCTCCACGGCAATGCTGGCTCTGTATGCTGATACATGATGACAATACTATAATTGTTCTCTCAGTCTTCCCCTAATATTTCATAACAACGTGAAGTGGGAGTCGCGAAGGTCAGTCTTTCTGGAGAAGGCACTTTGTTCTTATTGTCCTTTTTTGAATAGTGACTTCCATTTGCCAGGCTGTTCCGTGCCCATACGCCTTGGTGGCACAGGCTGATGTTGTTAGAAATAAAATAAAATGTGTTTTTTTTTTTTTTAAAATGCTGTACTATCTAGCCAGGGTGGAATATTCTGATTTGATGAATGGTCCCGTGCTATTGTCTGGCCACGTCATCTACATCAATAACGCACCACAAGCCTACATCGTGCCTTCTAGGCTGGTAGTGGAAACAGCCAGTCACAAGTGCTAGGACCAGAGAAGTTAGGTAACAGACATATTTGTCATAGTTCCTGGGAAGACTACACTCCTGCTGTGGGTAGGCGAGAAGTGAAATTTCCTAGGACTTCTGGTGAGGACAGTCACAAAGCTGTACGCAAAACTCTCTGAGGGCAGAGGAGAGGGTATAAACATCACTGCCGTGTATTCATGCATCCCTGATTTCAGAACCCCTTTATGCATGTCAAAACGCACACATGGTAGGCCTCGATGATGCCAGTCATGCCTACATGTAAGAGGGGAGGCAGAGATAGGAGAATACCCTAGAAGTTTGTGGCTAAGGCACTTGCCTGCAAAGCCAAAGGACCCAGGTTCGATTCCCCAGAACCCATGTAAGGACCCTGGTGCAACTGTTCTCACTCTCTCCCTGCCTATTTCTCTCTCTGTCTCTCTCAAATAAGTAAAAATGAAATATATTTTTTAAAACAGTAGTGGTGAACAATATGAGAGCTTGCCACAAAAGAGGTGGAAGATAAAGAAAGGGACCACACCCAGAGGTTGTCCTCCAACCTCAACACGGATACTGTGACACACACACGCATGCTGTGACACACTCACATACATACAAACTTTCTCTGAGTTCGTTCTGAAACTGGCCGGAGTTAGCAAGCAAGGATCACTGCCTGCCTGCATGATGCAGTGTGTGACGGTGCAATAAGAAGGAGTTGGTGGCCCAAGGAGAGACTCCTTGACATGTTCAGGGTGCCCACCGACCCTGGAGAACATCAGCTCACCTCCCAGGCTTCAGCTGCCAGATCAGTCTCATGGACTCAGTTCCTGTCTGCCCAAAGACAGGCCTTTCTTCTCATACTGGATGTGATTTTTTTTTCCTCTCTGCCCTCATATATTTGGAGACAGATTTCAGGAACCAGTGGATTATCCCAGGGCCTTTGGGTACTCAGGAGGTTGGAAGTCTGCACGCTCAGATAAGGACTGGAGTGGTGGCATCATAATTCACTGCCTGTGAGATGAGCTGGGTAAATGTGCCTCCTGTCTGGGCGGGGTTGAATTTGGTAACTTCACCAAAAAAGAAATGCACCATAAAAGAGGGCAATGTAGCCCACTCAGTCTGTGTCAGAGAGCCGCTCGGTACCTAATGCTGAGGGCAAGATAGTTGCTAAGGAACCATTGAGATGCAAATGAATTGGCAAATACTTAGCGGCAAGGTATCAGAGCAGGGTGGGGAGGGGATGCTCTGAACAAGTTAGCCAGGTGAGTGAAAGGAAAATTACTTTCTCCTGATTGGGAAAAGAAAACCAATGGTTTTCATGCTGAGCAGCAGCATTGTGCTTCTGTGTTTTATGGGGTGGGGTGGGAGGGTGTGTGTGTGGGGGGGAATCTGTTCTTTTTCTGCTTGGCTGGGAGTACAGGAAAGTTGGAACCAGTAGCAGGGAACTTGGAAGAGCACACAGACTCTCCTCTCAGCAGATTTTCAGCCCCGCTCTCTCGTTTGAGAAAGAGACACATCTAAGGTAAAAAGATGTAGTCTGCGAAGGACTTTGAAGCCCTGCCAGCTTAGACAAGTTTCAAAACCTAGGGAGAAGAAACAGGAGCAGCCTGTCGAAAATTACCAATCTATGCTATTGACACAAAATGGAGTTCTGGGTAAGACTAAGCCGTGAGTGACAATGGCAGAAAAGAGGGAAAAGGAGTCATCTCCCTGTACCTGTGAGTTTTCCTTTCTTCCATTCTTTCTTTTTTTTTTTTTAACAACTTCTTTAATTGTAGACAATATCCCATGGTACTTCCCTCCCTCCCCCCTCTTTCCCCTTTGAAACTTCACTCTCCATCATATTCGTCCCCCCAGTCAGTCTCTCTTTTCAGTTTGATGTCATGATCTTTTCCTCCTATTAGGATGGTCTTGCTCTCCCTGAGTATGCCTGTGTGAATATACAAAATGCTCCCCATAAACTCGTGTACTTGAATACTTCATCTCCAGCTGATGGCACTGTTCTGGAAGGTTGTGGAACCTTTAGGAGGTGGAGTCTTGCTTTAGGAAGTATCTCACTGGGGGGGGGGCAGCCTTTGAAGTATTACAACTTAGCCCTGTTTGCTATGTGTTCATTCTCTCTCTCTCTCTCTCTCTCTCTCCCTCTCTCTCTCTCTCTCTCTCTCTCTCCTCCTCTCCCTGCTTATGTGATAATATGACACTGGCTTCCTGTTCCTGCCACGTTTCCTTTGCCATAATGGACTCTACCCTTTGGAATTATAAGCTGAATTAAACCCTCTTACATAACTTGCTTCTGGTCAGGTGTTTTGTCCCAGCAATAAGAAAGTAACTGATACCTGGAGTATTGACTTTGTGTATGCAAGGTCATGCTGCTCTGGTATGTGTACTGGAACCTAGAGGGTTGCAATGAGGTGTCACAATGCCTGGCCACTTATTTTTCATCTTGCTCTTCCTTCAGAGTCAAGATGAGATACCTAAGTCTTAAAAATCACATTGCTGGGCTGGAGAGATGGCTTAGCGATTAAGGCGCCTGCCTGCTAAGCCTAAGAACCCGGTTCCAATCTCCAGGTCCCACGTTTAGCCAGATGCAAAGTGACGCAAAGGCGTAATGCCACACTTGAACACAAGGGGGCGCACGCATTTGGATTTCGTTCACAGCAGCTGAGAGACTTCTGGCGCGCCCATTCTCTATCTGTCTCCCTTTCCCTCTCTGTCTGTCTCTCTCTGTTTCTTTCTCCAAAAATAAATAAAATAATAAAAAATTTTAAAAATCACATTGCCTTTAGTCAAATACCACTCATGTCCCCTCCACCCACTAATCACTGAATTTGATGGCAATGTGCAGGATTGAAGGGAGAATTCTCGTCAGGAAGGGAGCTGCATGCCCAGCGGCCACTAGACCTCCATGCCAGGGTTTTTGCTTTTTTAAATCACCTTCCATTCCCGAGCTTCTCCCTCATCTTCAGGCAGAACATCACTGGTACAGCCGTCTCTTCTGGGCCTCCAGGGCTTGTGTCCTCTATACCACGCTCTACATTTCAGTCATTCTGGGGACGTAGCAGGTGTGTGGCGAATGGCTGCCTTTCCTTGCCCTCATTTCTGTTGCTTCTCAGTCCAGGTCCCTAACATTTTTGTGAGGAACCTGCCATCCCTCTTCTCAGGCCAAGCCGCTGAAGTGGGTATCAGCTCTGTGGATGGGTGGTCATGTGACCCAAAGCTGACCAGTGACAGCATTGTATTGTTGTGGTCCCCCCCAAGGCCAGCCCAGGAGGGACGGTCGGGTCTTTGCCGAGTTGGGGTGAGCAGCGCAGAGTCATGACACAAACTCCGGGAGTTGGGTGGAAGCAGCAGAGGGCAAGTTGCCGCAAACTCGTTTATTCAGGAAGTGCACGTGGGTTTTGAGGGGCTTGGCTGGCTAATCATTGTATGGGGTGGTCCCCCTTTTTGTGACCAATGACAGCCTGTCTCTGGACAGGACATCTCGTAGCAGGTTTCTCGCAAGCATGGGACTGTAGCTGTTGTCACACCAGGCCTGTGCAGAACACCATGTTCACAGAAGCCACTTCCTGGTTTCTTCTGCCATGCGGTCTGGCTAGGATCAGGCCTGTATTGTGCCATACATTGTATCATCCAACCAGACAGCCTGGGTTCATGGAGCAGTTCAAACACTAAGAGCTAGTGAGAACGATCATCTGTTTCTGCTGCAGTTTCAGGAGGATGTGAGTTTGAAGCTGCCAGAAATTACACGAGCCTCACAAAGGAGCCAGCCTCAGGACGAAATCATTGAGGACTCAACTCTGATTTTGTTCCACTAGCCCCTGCAGATCCATCCCTTACTTTTTTTTTTTTTTTTTTTTGATTGGGGCATTTCTGTGCCTAAGAAAACCAAATTCTATAAACTGCATTCACCAGATTTTGACATTCCCCATCTTGAGTTCTTCTCATGTGTGGTGCTGACAGAGGAGAAGGAGCGAGTTCAGAAATGCTCACGCCCTCCTCCACACATACAGTCTGCACTCCTATCTATGTCTAGCTGCTCTTGGGAGTTCCTCTCCATGCTTAGGTTCTGACCAGGTCCTGATGGTCCTGGGGTACATAATGACCTCCTGCTGAAGCCATTACAGTGACTGAGCCCCCAAAAGTAAAGGCAAGAACGTCCTGAAGTCTGCCCTTGCAATCTCCACCTTGCCAGAGGTCAAAGAATAATCTGACTTCTTACCTCTTGCCTAAAGGAGTTCCTTAGATCTGTCTTTCCATGAATAACTTGAGGCCTTCCCCAGAAGGAGTTCCCCTTTCCTAGAATTTAAATTTGATCCTGACATTGTGGTTGGTCAAGCTCAGCCCCAAAACTTGTCATCATGGCTGGCCTCTTCTTGAGCCAGCCCCTAGCCCAGACCCATCAGCCTTCATTCTGGCTCACCTGAGCCTCAAGTTGAAGCCCACCACAATAAAGTTGTAAATAGACCCTTACCAGGGGGCAAGCTCTCTCTGAGCTGCCCAGTCATCTCTCCAGAGCTTCCAGGTCCTAGTAAGTCTCCCTCTGCCTCAGCCCAGACAGACAGACAAGGGGAGAAATGCCTCCACAGGACTCCTACACCTGCATGGGCTCACCCCTCCTGTCTTCCACATGGCAGGAGCTTTCTGTACTTTTTCCTCTTTCCTTTTAAATCCCTTCTCACATTTCTTCCAGGCCCACCACATGGGCTCTCAGATCATGCAGGGGAATCCATCTCCATTCCCTTGGTTTATACTTCCCTCAATAAATGTAGTATTTTCATAATTATCCTTCTCAGTCTGGTTTGCCCAATTCTTTGATTAAATACAGACATTCACTTAGGGTTTAAGGTTCAGAGACTTTCTTGAACTCCAGCACCCCATTACACTACTACTATCAGATCCTGGCTCCATCCTCACTGATTCTCTTAACCCTATGCATCTCCCCATAGAGAGTCTCCACATTCTACTCTCCTGGCATCACCCTTTGTGAGTGATGTCTGTTTAGTACCAGGACCTTGGTCTGTACAGACACAGAGCAAAGGAGTGAAAAGAGGCCCCTGGGTAGGATCACGACTCTAATCTCAAATGGCCTAGTATTAACAAGTGTCCCTAGTCATGGTTTTTCTCCAGCTACAGTTGAGTAGCTGTCACTACAACCAAACCATGTGGCTGATAGGTAAAGCCTTTGGTGGAAAGCCCTGGATGTCCACCTTCATGAGAAAGAGAGTGGGAATAGCTACCAAGCTAGACATCCACTCAGATCAGACTCCCAGCTCCCGGACAATGTTCTGCTCTACCACCAAGAAGCTTCCCCCTTCCTCTTTCCCTCTCTCTCCCCCCTGCCTCTGTCTCTCCCTCTTTCTCTCTCTGTCTCCTCTCTCTCTCTCCCACACATACACACTGACTATAGCACACAAATACTGTCTGAGTATATCTTTCTGTCTCTCACACACAAACATATACTGTCTGTTTCTGTCTTCTCTCTGTCTCTTGTTCTCATACACATACTGTATCTTACTCTCACACAAGCACATATTATCTGTCTCTTTGTTCCCTCCTCCCTCCACACACATTCCCTCTCTCTCTCTCTCTCTCAAACACACACACACACACTGTATCTTTCTCTCACATAAGCACACATTGTCTCTTTGTTTCTCTCCCCCCCTCTGAACACACACTCCTTCCCCAAACCCTTCCCTTTAGAAGCATGACCCTACGACCCTCTCCTCTAGTCTTTCCCAGCAGCTGACATAGACCCATCACCCCCCCCCATCCACCAATGTCCCTCAAATGTCCTCTTCCAGCCGCAGTTTGCAAGGCTCTGTCTCCCCCACCAGTCTGCTAATCAGTGAGCTCCTTGAAGGAAAGGCTGTCTTCTTTATCTTTGTGTTTCCAGTTTTGAAAACAACTTTTCTCACGCAGATGCTCAATAACTGTGTTCGGAATGAACCCCCTGAGACTGCTGGCTGCCCGGCAAAGTGGACCATTCTCTGTGACCACTCCCCACTTGTCCCTTACAGAATGTGGGCTCTCAAGTCTGGGAATGGCACGGCCTTCATGTGACATACTGAAGGCAGGACACATCACCTGCTAAAGCAGTCTCTTCTACCCTTCAGCTGGACTGGACAGAATTTCAGTCAAGCCAAAGTTTATTCCCCATGTACAACAAGTGTAATCGTGCTTGCTGGGGCTGCCCTTCAAACATGACCAGAAAGGGATCTACCCTCCACTACCCTAGGCAGCCCAAGCCTGCACTCACAATCACATTGTCTGCCTGTTCCCTTTACAGTTGTCCTGAAATTATTCTATACACTATTCATCTTCTTTTTAAATGTTTTTTAAATTTATTTGCAGAGAGAGAGAGAGAGATTGGGTGTGCCAAGGCCTCTAACCTCTGCAAATGAACTCCAGATGCATGTGCCACTTTGTGCATCCAGCTTTACACAGGTACTGGGGAAGGCTTTGCAAGCAAGTGCCTTAACCAGTGAACCATCTCTCCAGCCCCCCTATTCATCTTCTGGATGATTAACTGTCCCCATGTTGTCAGGCCAATCCCACAGCTGGAACCTCTGCTCTATGGACACCATCAGGCACACAGACTATTGGATTTTTGTTAAATGTTGGAATAACAAAATAGAGTATCACATATCCATCCCAGCCATCCTCTGCAGGCCTTTCTACTTTTCCCTACATCGGTTTTCTTCTAATACTTCTCCTAGGATATTCTAGTTACCAACTGCCACACAATAAGTCAACCCCAAACTTAGTGGCTGTAGGCAATGGTGTTAATTTTGTTCAGGAAATTGTCACAGGGCTTATGAGGAAAGTGTGTCCCTCCCTGCTCGGAAAAGGCAGCAGTGGCTTAAAGGATAGGGCTGCAACCATCTAAAGTTCTCTCGTCTGTGTTCAGCCTCTGATGCTGGCTGTGGGCTGGGACTGAAGCTGGGGTGGTGCTTCGTGTATCAATGTGGCCCTCCCTGTCACCTGAATTTCATTATGACATGATAGCTGGGTCATAAGGGCATACCTCCCAGAAGAGCCAGGCAAAAGCTCCATCATCCTTTATAAGCACACCCCCAAAGATGTACATAGCATCACTTCTGACATATTCTTTTCATTGTCATCATAGTGAGTCATATGGCTGCCCCATATTCCTTAGGAGAAATTAGGCTCGACATTTTATGGGAAGGATCAAGAACTTGCAGACATGCTTTAAAACACTGCACAGGGGGCTGGAGAGATGGCTTAGCGGTTAAGGCGCCTGCCTCCTAAGCCTAAGAACGCTGGTTCCATTCTCCAGCGGTTCCAATATCCAGGTCCCACATTTAGCCAGATGCAAAGTGATGCAAGGGCGCAATGCCGCACTTGACCACAAGGGGGCGCACACATCTGGATTTTGTTCACAGCAGCTGAGAGGCTGCTGGCGCACCCATCTCTGTCTGTCTCCCTCTCCCCTCTCTCTCTCTCTGTCACTCTCTGTCTCGCTCCAAAAAAAAAAAAAAAAAAAAAAAAAAAAACACTGCACAGGAATGATTCCGTTGTAAGCATTCTGTGGCCCTTTTCTTTTCATTCATTAAGTCAGTTCCCACTATTGACCCTTCCTGGGTGCCAAGTGCTGGGGATCCCAAGACCACTGGGAGAGAGCACCTCACCCTACAAGAGCTCACAGAGCTGTGGGATACCAACAAAATAAACCCATAACCACAGACCAGTGCAGGGTGTGAAGACAGAGGCAGAACACATCAGTGGTGGAACCCAGAGGGCCTGCTAATCCACCCTGGGGCAAAGAGGAAGGCTGCCAGCAGGAGGGAACCAGTGAAGGCAATTCTAATGAATCATTTAGGTTAAACCAAGAAAGAGATCACTCAGAAACACAACACAAACAGTCACAGCCCCAGAGGCACACCAAAGTCGAGGCCAGGCTGTTCTATATGGGGATGAAGAAAAAGTGCATGCCTTAAGCATGTGCCTGTGGTCACGTGGTATCCCTGTGAGCCTGTGTGGATCCAGGGAAGGCAGTGCTGCTGGACAGCAAGTGCGGAGGGGGGAGCAGGTGGGTGATAGAGGGTCTTGCAGGAGGAGTCCTGACACAGCCAGGGAGTCATTCACACACGTGGTGTGAAGAGGATAAAACTAGGTATCAAGTCGGCAGAATCTGTTCTGGGCAGTGACATCATGGCCCCCGCATTTCTCCCAAAGCTTTAGCAAATTTAGCAACGATACTAACCCTGAAGTTTAAAGGTTTTCCCCCGGAGCAGCCCATCCTCAGAGGGACTGAAAACACCCTGGGGGTGGGGAAGAGCTTCCAGTCCTGTGACTATGACTTCAGAGGCAGAAAGCCAGGAAGAGCAGCAAAGTTTAGGAGCCAGAACGCATGCGCACATGACTTCCTGTCACCTGGTTTCCTTGCAACACCATAGCTGGGTCACAAGGGTATTCATCCCGGGAGAAAGAGAGAAAGACAGGGAGAGAGGGAGAAGAGGAAAGAGAACGAGAGAGAGAGAGAGAGAGAGAGAGAGAGAGAGAGAGAGAGAGAATGAGTGCCAGGTAGAAGCTCTATGGTCTTTTATAAAAGCACCTAGAAAGAGGTCCCTTCTTCTTCCCCAAGCTCACCTCCCAGCTTCCGCCTTCATGTCAATGAGAGAGACAAGGGCAAAGGTCTGATGCTGATGCGCTGGAAAAATAGCACAAGGGGAAAGAAGCGAACAATTAACTGCGGGGCCCAGCTGCCGCTCACAGATAAGGCACGCTGTCTGCCGCCACTGTCCATGAAGCAGCCTGCAATTTCTCCCCATCCTCCTGCTGGGTCCTCTCCAGAGTCACAGTCCCCAAGGGAGACATGCCACTGTCCAGTGAGACCAGCATGCTGAGTGCTGACCTTAAGTCCCACACCTTCCTCCTCGGAAACAATGGAATCTATGGCTGGCCAGAGGGGTGGGAATGGTGGTCAGGTACTCAGAGAGCAGCAGGCCCAGGCTGAGGCAAGTAAGGCAGAGGCCCCCAGCAAAGACGCCACACAGGTGTCCAAGGTGGTCACTTGCTGCCTCTGTCCTGGCCTCTGGTAGGTGAGCCTAGGAGACCTGCATAGTACCCTGACCCCCACCCTTCCCCATCATCAAATCTGGGCACAAATGCCACACTAAAGCCATCGGAGCACCACCGCTCACAGAAGACAACCGTTGAAGGACCAACATGCGCTTGTAGAAACCAATGGTGACCCTGGCGCAGAAGGGGACACGTGGGAAAGGAGTGTGCAAACAGGAAACCACAAACCCAGAGTGCAGAACAGCTGGGTCCAGTCTACCGAGTGAGACGAGCTGCAAGCGTGGACACTGGAAGGGGGCTGGCTGGTACCTTGGGTGGCACCGAGCAGGCTAAGGAGTAAACAGCTCATAATTTAGCAGTGAAGTCACATATAAACAATGCTCCATGGGAAAGATTCTGCACTAGGAAGGAAGGAAGACTCAGAGAGAGAAGTTAACAAATCGGTTCAGATCTTAGCTCCCAGGCAGTTAACCTCTGCAAGCCTCAGCTCCCTCACCTGCGCCCAGGGGCGCAGACACTGAGGGGTTAACATCCATGCACAGATCAACTGCCCTACAAGCAGATGGGAACATGGTCCAGTCCTGGCTTTAGCACTGCTGGGCAGGAAGGGTCCTGGAAAGTCTGTCCCCTGTCTAAACCTTGTCTGCAGTTCTCCTTCCACTATGTTGAGACCACACCGAAGAGCCAAGTCCTTTGCTAATTCCCTCAAGCTTATGCAGTCCCAGGATCAATCCAGAGACCTTCAAAGCTATTGCTGGGTAATAGCCTTGGGCCCCCTACTCCCCTAGCTTGCCCGCTGTCCTGCTGGCCACCTGCCTCTGCCCATTTCTCTGCTCATTATCACCTCCACTGGGAGACGGAAAAGCAGGGCAAGGAGGTTAAATTCAAATCGGACATTTTGTCACTTGCTGCCAGCAAAGGCAGGAGGGGAAGAGACAAGGGACATGCAGAGCCTCAGGTGCAATCTACGGGTAGAAATGAGCCCTGGTAATTCTTAGGAAGTGTCCTAGGTGTTTTCACGTTGGCCCAGTCCTGCTACAGAGAACTCTGGATGGGCCTTCTATGAAGGACCTCCTCAAGAAGCTGCAAATGATGCTGTCTGCAGCTGCTGGGAGTTCACCTGACCTGAGGAGAGATCTACACTGGTGACAGCGGTACAAATGTGACCATCTCCTCCAGTCCTTTTTGTTCCTGTTTGCAAGTGCATCATCCTGAAGTTCCAGGTACCAACCGGGTCAGGACAGTGTAGCTGAAGCTCTGGGTATGCTCCCACAGCCAACACTCTAAGCAGGTGAATATGATGGTCACCCCACAGAACACTATGGCAGAATGAAGTGTGCCTGTGACAGTGTGTCCGCATTGTCACCTGGACTGGATTTCTAGTCACCTAGGAGATCAGTGTGACACACCCTGGCTGTGTCTATGACAATCTTTGCAGAGAGGATTCCTGACGGGAGAAGATCCACACTGGATGTGAGTGGAACCACTTCCTGGGGACCCTGGCATAATGAAAGGGGGAAAGAGAGAAAGCTGGCTCCCAGTGCCAGCCTTCTTCCTCCCTGTTTCCTCTCCATCATGATGTGAACTGCTCCACCCCTAAAGTGGACCAAAAGGTCAAAAACTATGAGTAAAAGAAACCTTTCCTGCTTTCAGCTGCGTGTGTCCATCAGTTTGGTCAGAGCAATGCAAAAACAAACCCAGTACTCGTCTGTCAGGCTGTGGAAATGAAACCTCATTAGCCAAGTCAGAGAGAAACTTGACAGCCAGTGTTAACTGTGGGGCACCTGAAAGATAATTCTAACATGGGGCCAATGGGGATGATGATCTCACACTGCATGCATTATACCTACACAGGTATAATGCTGCTGGCCAGTGGAGGGCCCCAAAGCATAGTCTTCCTCATCTGAGCTGAAGGGATAAAACCCTTTTTTGCATGTGTATATGCATGTGTATGGTATGTAGTGGGGGGGCACATGTGTGTGTATGTGTCAGCCAGAGGTCGAAGTTAGGGGTGCTTCTCACTCTCTACCTTATCCTGTGAGGCAGAGTCTCTCGCTGAACCTAGAGTTCACTGATTTGACTAGAGTGGCTGGCTGGTGAGCTCCTTTTAGGTAAGCTCATAGGATGGAAACACAGTAGGGCAAGCACTTCACCCACTTCCTTAGCCAACCCGCAACCCCCAGGCCCTTCTCGATGATGGCCAACGTCCTCCTCACCAGTGTTGGATACCTGAAAATCCGATGCCTGGACCCCCGGGACAACCTGTGAGGATCCACACTGGGCTCTCAAATCCCCATCAAGCCCCTCCCCACCCCCACCACTGTTTAAATCCAATGGCATGTCCAACTGCAAACCTCTGCGACTCTCTACACAAAGCTTTCTCCCAGCCTGACTTGACAATCAGGAATCGGAGGCACAGGGAGGGGTAGAGGGAGTGTAAATCGTGTGCCATGGCTGCTCCCTATGCCTTGGATCAAGTGGAAAATGGTTTCCCATCTGCAAAGAGCACAGCTGCTGTCCCGCAACAAGCCTCCCTCAAAGGTGTGCCCCCTGCTATCTGACACTCAGAGGAGCAACCAACGGAAACTGGCAAGGTGCTTCTAGGACGTCCGACATCTGGGGTGTCTTTGATGGGGCAGGTGACCCTGAGCTGTTCACGCAGTACTTTTTCAGCACTGACCCAAGGGCCCCACCTACAGCTGCAATTGAAATGGAATCTGCACGTGGAGCTAAGGACTTTCGCATGCAAAATTTTTCTTTTAAATATGAAATCCCTCCCAAGGCGTTACTTTATTATTATAGTAATTTCCTCAGAAGGGCAGACATCCAATGCTCTGTTGCCCCACCATCTTTGGAGACGTGGAAATCTAATCGAAATATTCAGGCTGCTTTAAGTGGCTAGAGCAGAAGAGGGAGAAATAAAGAGAGCTCTTCCAAAGAGCACAGACACCCAGAGTCCTGGTGAGGAACGTGCTCTAGATGATCAAGCGGGGGACAGGTAAGGACACTCATGTCCTCACAATGCACAACATGACCAGGCCAGTGCCTCTAGGGACACTCGGCTGCTTTTTGTTTCTTCTTGAGCAGGAAGAAGAGCAAAGATGTCAGTCCTTCTCCTGGATTCCTTATTGGAAGCCCTCCATGGGTCTGGTCTCCAGTTCTCTCTCTCTCTCTCTCTGTGTGTGTGTGTGTGTGTGTGTGTGTGTGTGTGTATAGGGTGGTAATAGGGGCGAGAGGCAGGATGAAGGGGCAAGAAGGAGTGCCATGGACACTAGCGCTTGTGCTTCAGTGTTGAGACATTACTCTCCTCACTTCTCAAAACCCACAGACACCTGGAGTCCCCAGTGGATGGTGAAGGACCGCACAGCCACTGGCTGGGTTGGCACCGAACTCTTGGATGCAGGCTGAACCTCTTTTATGCAAAGCCTGCAAAAGGATGAGATGGCATGGGTAAAAATAAAGACTCCAGAACATGCCAGGTACACACCTTTAATCCCAGCACTCTTGAGACCAAGGCAGGAGGATCACCGTGAGTTTGAAGCCACCCTGAGACTACATAGTGAATTCCGGGTCAGACTGGGCTAGAGTGAGACCCTACCTCAAACAAACAAACAAACAAACAAACAAACAAACAAAAAAAAAAAAACCCTAGAACCTGACTGCCTGAGTACAAACCCAGACTTTGTCTCTAAGTAGCCATGTGGCCTTAGCAAATGACTTAAATGCTGAGTGCTTCAGGCTTCTCATCTGAAACATGGAAGAGGGCTTAATAAAGAAAATAATACCTAATTGATAAAATGTTATACGGATTAAATACTTATGTATGTATGTAGCTCTAACTCCCAACAGCAATTTCCAGGTGGTACTGGGCCACCTGCCTCTGAATCATAGGGCCCCTTGCTAAAAATGCAGGTGTTCAGGCCATTCCAGCTTGGTTCAGACTGAGCAGTCTTATGTAGAACCATCCTGGCAGTGTTCCCAAGAATCACTTGCAGCAGGATCTCCTGGGAAGCCCATGAAAAGTACAAATGTCCAAGACCCATTCCGACCTGCTAAAGTGACCTCCAGAGCCTGTGGCAAGTTGCTCAGGTACATACAAGCTTCTGAACATCTGAGATCCAGGGCTTACAGCAACAGTCCCCTCTTTCACCTTTCAAAGTTGTCTCTACGGGCTGGAGAGATGGCTTAGTGGTTAAGGTGCTCGCCTGCAATGTCTAAGAACACGTGTGCTACTCTCCAGGTCTCCGGTAAGCCAGATGCACAAGGTGACGCAAGCGTGCAAGGTCGTACATGTACACAAGGTGGCTCACAAGTTCGATTGCAGTGGCTGGAGGCCCTGGCATGCCAATTCTTTCTCATGCACACTTCCTCTCCCTCTTTCTCTCTCTCTCTCTCTGTTGCTCTCTCACTCACTAAAAAAAAAATAACAAAGTTGTCTCTACCTCTTCCCCCGCCAGAGAAACATTGACATGTCACTCTTGACTCTTAGTGCTACTAATGTCTCTTACAGATTAGCTATTATAAATAAATGATGTTTACATTTAAGTATATATACGTGTGTGTGTGTGTGTGTGTGTGTACCTTTCATTTTAGTAGCATCTCTTTAAGTGAGCACAGAGTATGTCCTCATAATGGACGTGACTTGTCCCAGCTCCTAAGAATTGGAATAAGTGAGCCTCCTGACTCACTTGCAGGACGAGACTATGGTCAGATGAAGGCAGGGGGCATGCTCTGGCTTTGTGATCCTGAAGTCAGTCCCCACTCCATGTCGATTACAGCCCCAGATCAATGGCCTCCCATGACCCTGTAACTCCTTCCTTCACCACAAGGGCAGGTGACATTTATCCAGACAACATGTGTTTTCTGATAAATATGGGGTCCACATGCTAGGTCCAAAGAAAGGGACCATGGTGCTTTCCTGCATCTCCTAAAACCAACTTTCTTCTTTGGTCCAATAAGTTCTATCAGAAATATCTTCCTGGGGCTGGAGAGATGGCTTAGCAGGTTAAGGCATTTGCCTGCAAAGCCCAAGGACCCATGTTTGACTCTCCAGTTCCCATGTAAACTAGATGCACAAAGGTGAGGCAATCTCAAGATCACAAATGCCCACCAGGTAGCGCAAGTGTCTGGAGTTCGATGTCAGTGGCTGAGAATTGGCTGAGTGTGCCAATTCTCTCTCTCGTACTCGCTCTCACTCACTCTTGCTCTCTCTAAACTGAAAAATTATAAAAAGTTAAAAAGACTTTCCTCCTTGATGCATATCTTGGTAATGAGTGGTGAGGGCTCAGTTCTCAGTTGACAAAAGGCAGGGGGTGGCCCAGAGCAAAATTGCAAGCCCCAGCACATTGAAGACATCACCAGCTGCTGGGAGCTCTGCTCCACCAACCCAAAAGGTTGGCTGGTGCACTCTTAAGTGTTTCCAGAACGTTGGCCCTGCTTCAGTAGCACACCAATAGTGGCTTGAACACTTGCATAAACACTGACAGTGGTCTTTCCACAGGAACGGAAAATAAAGGCAGCTAATGGATACAATTTTCTTAAATTAACCTTTCTTTCCAAGACACATTTCTTTTGTGATCTTGGGACTTGAACCCTGGGCCCTGGCACTTGCTAGACAAGTGTTCTACCACTGTCTTATATCCCAATCCATTTTCCAAGGCTTTTTTTTTTTTTTACATCTGTGGCATCTACTAATGCTTGTCGACTCTCAACAAACAAATAGTCATTAAAAAATGCAGAAGCAGGACTGGAGAGATGGCTCCAAGGTTAAGTGCTTGTTGGCAAAAGCTAGTGATCTGGGTTCATTTCCTCATTACCTACATGAAGCCAGATGCACAAAGTGGCATATGCATCTGGAGTTCGTTTGCAGCAGCAGGAAGCCCTAGTGTGCCTATTCTCTCTGTCTCTTTCTTCCCTCCTCCTCTTCCTCCTCCTCCTGCTTCTTCTTCTTCTTCTTCTTCTTCTTCTTCTTCTTCTTCTCTCTCTCTCTCTCTCTCTCTCTATGTCTGCTTACGAATAAATAAATTTTTAAATACAGAAACAGCTTATCACTGCCCTTGCTTGGTGGTCTATTGAAGACACATGGGCATAACGTGGGCATAACACACTGTTAACAGTGTGTAAAATATCTACAATGGCCTTCAATGCTCTAGCATGTCAAGGAGCATAGTAACTCAGCCATTTGCTCACACATCAGCAGTAAATAATCAGACCCTGACAAATGTAGCACTCACACACAGTGGGCATTCGAGGGTCTCCATATCCAACACTTCACTGTAGGCCACATCAAAGATCAGGTCTTCTGGTGGGGGGAGATTCTGGCCAGCCAATGAGTGTCCCACACACTGAGGCCACTTGTAGGTGCATAGTCATCGTATGGATATGGGATGAGACTGAGGTGGTACTCTAAGCCGTTAGCAATTCTGCGTGCTTTCCTCAAAGGGCCACCAGGCTTGGCCCAGCGATGATGCTCCAACGTGAGGGTGAACGTTTTCTGCAAGCCCATCGTGTTCCTATTGCCATGGGAGCCCCCTGGGAGCAGCTCTGGTCCCCAGATCCTGTCTCTGAGTATCAGCCACTTGGCCTTCACTTTCTTTCTTCCTTCCTTCCACCTCAGCCCGGGAGGAAAAGACAGAGGCTTGAAGAAGCAGTTGCTCTGTCAAGAAACTGAGGAACAGGTCTGGTCTTGGATCCAGAAAGCCAAATGTGGGAACATCTCTGCCTTCATAGCCTCTCTTGGACTCAGGAAGCCCCAGTGAGCTTTTTTTCTGTTCTGTATCCCCCCCCAAAATCGTCCCCACCCAGAGCAGAATTGGGTGGGGAGGAAGGCAGACAGAAGGGGGGCTCTCTTTCAGTCTGGGCTTCCTTTGGATCAACCAGCTTCCTGCCTGATGGCACGTGAAATTTAAGCCCCTCCACCTCCCACCCAGCCTCTGACATCCAGCTCTTCCACTTAGACATAAGGTGATGTGAAGCCCTGAGCACACCCACCGACCCTCTCTCCTTCCCTCCCTCCCTCTCCTCCACCCAGGCATAGATCATATAAGGACCCGTTTTCCTCTGGCCACATGTCCCTGTCTAGCTCATGATTACCACTGTTCACTTGTCCCTGGCCAGGCCTGAGCTGGGGACCAACCAAGAACATCTCCCCACCTCCACCCCCCACACACCCCAGGGAGCAGAAGACACCCAGCAAGGAGAGGCACCCCCTGGCCAGTGCATAGCTGGAGAGAGCCTTGGTACCCCTGTAAGCTGTTCATCGATTGACTCTTCTGATAATTGTCCCCTGCACTCATCACCAACCCAAAGGATGCTGGCCCCAGCCCAGCCAAGCCGGCAGCAAGGCTGCTGCGTGTGTGTGGAGAGGAGAAAATGAACCTGGCTGATGTCATTCAAGGAAAGAAGGAGTGAATGGTGTACTCTACCCCTGCACACTGAGCAGGGATGGAGGCGAGGCGCGCTGCTTTAATATTCTGCTGAATGTGGCATTTCCTTTAACCCTTGATGAGGAAGTGATTTGTTTTTTTAGCCCACAAAATAAAGCTTGCGTGCCAAGCGAATGGCAAAGTTTACCACCACCACGGCCCTGCACAGACAGAAGAAGGGCCAAGGCTCAGAGGTGGATGGAGCCAGCAAGCAGGAGTGACCTGGCTCTGCATACCAGGCTGAGCTCCCACATAATAGCACTGAGGAACAGCTCCACAGCCGCTCCAGCCAAGCGGGCAAGCCAAAAAGAATCCAGGGGTCTCGGGAGGAATCCGCTGCATCCTGATGCCTGGTCTGTTCCCACGCATTGGCTCTGCAAACTATTTCACTTGTATGTCCGACCTCGGCCTCTCGTACGGGAACTCAAAGCCAAAACTCAGACTCACTGAAGCGGTCACCTATTTGCCTGAGCCCAAATCCCTGACCCTCTGGAGGCGCGACGAGTTGTGGGTCACACCAGCCTCAAAGCCAGCCAAGTGACAGACACCGCCGCCCCAGCCGACAAAGTCCTTTTTCCAACGAGTGAGTTGCAAACGCTCGCGCTCTCTCCCTGGGCTTTGTTGCGGGATGTGGGAGTGTGTATCTATCTCCATGCTATTCCTTCCACTTCAACTGCTTCAGCACGTGTCTCCGGGTAAGTCAAAAATGAAGTCTCCTGAGCCAGGGCATGGACCACACATTATGTGCACTGACCACACTAGGTACCAAGCCAGACCCTGCATGTTCCAAAAGACACTCCTCCCCTCTTGAAAAGACCATCAGCCTGGCAGGGCAACGGGAGATTCAGGACCAACCAAAAAAAAAAAAAAAAAAAAAGAAAGAAAGAAAGAAAGAAAAAAAAGCCATTGGAAGAGCAAGCGAGAGCTTTCTAGGTATTCATCGCCGAACACAGCGCAGTCCACCAGAACCAACGCAGACAGGCCGTGGCGGCCTTAGACGCCAGCTCCAGTATCATAGCAGCGACTCAAGATACAAATACCCCAGCCTCGCTTGGAGAAGGGAAGTGCTTTGGGGAGATCGGGAGAGGGGCACTGGATTAGTGGTTTTTTTAGCAAGTCAGTTTGGGGAGAGAAACCAGAAACCCAGCGAAGCATTGAGCTCCCACATTGGAAACGCAGCGCAGAATCCAGGAGCTGCGACCTTTCTATGCGTCCCACCCCCATGGAGGCTGCCCGAAGCGGGACATCGGAAAGTGGGACTGCGAGCCGCACGGGAGGCAGCGCATCACCCCCAGAGTCGCTTCCTTGTAGGCAACTCTAACTCGGTCCTCCCTCCCTTCATCCCCGCGGAGCTTGTGCTCTGGAAGGTGGCTGCGACTCTGGAAAGATTGCGGCGGGGGGGGGGGGGCGGAGGAAGGGGGCGGGAGGCGGGGTGCCAGGCAGGGATTTCCCACGGGGATTCGCGGGCGCCCCGGTGCGCCAGGCACTTTTTCACCGGGAGTGTGTTTTCCCGGCCACCAGCCGGTGGCACAGCTACCGGCTGAGACAGCAGAGAAAAAAAAAAAAAAAAAAAAAAAGTACCGCTGCCCGCGGGCTCGCAGCGCCCTGTCACCTCTCCGTGGGGACTCTTGGGCAGGACCAACACTCACCCCAGTCCACCCCTGTTCCAAAAGTCAAGAAAGGTGTCCACCTCGCTCCTACTGATCGTAGATGATTGTTGCCCCGTAGGTTCTCAGACCATGGGACCGTGTTCCCCAGGATGTGGCCAATGGACCCCTTTATCCCACCCGGGCCCGCGGCCACCTGCGAGGTGCCAGGGACGAGTTTCCCGGATCCCCACGCGCACAGCGCTTGCCCGCCGTGCCCAGAGTCCAGGAAGGAGCCTGGATGAGCTTGAGCGAGCGAGCTGGTGAGAGGGAGGTGGCGCGCGACCGCTCGCCAGCGCATCCACGCCCGGGATAGGAAGGTGCCCGCACTCTAGGAGCCCGATGACCCAAGGCGTGCACCCTTTTTTTTTTTCTCCCTCCAACATCGAGCTCCACCCGGGAGCTTGCACCGCAATGCAGCGGGATCCGTGTTCTCCTCCGAGCCGGAGATGCCGGGGATCCGGCTTGCCAGGGTGCGCCGGGGCGTGGGAGAACGGGGACTCTTAGCGAAGCAGCCCGCGGGGGGCGCGCCACCCCAGCCCCGCGCTAGGTGGTGGCTAAGGCTACCGGACAGCTTTGACCCCCGTTCCAGGAAGAGAGGGAGGTGGGTAGGTGGGTGCGGACCTGGAAAAACATCTGGAGAAACCCCGCGAGCCGCGGAGTCGCGGCGGACCACCACCACCATCACCATCACCATCATCACCACCACCTAGACCCCAGGCGACAGCCACCAGCCGCGAGTCAACTTGCGCGGAGAAGGGGTACAGTTACCTTCCATCGCGGCCGCGGCGGATGCCAGCAGGAGCAGCAGCAGCAGGCCATCCAGGGCCATCTCCGGCCCGCGGCCCCCGGGCCGAATGCGAGCCGAGGCGGCCGCGCTCGGGGGAGTGCGCTCCCGGCCGGTGGCTTCTCCGTATCCTTTCGCGCTCGGGCCGGGACCGGACTCCCCGGTGCGTGGCGTGGGCGTGGGCGGGAGTGTGCGCGCGTGGGGCGGTGCGGGCGCGCGTGGATGTGGGTGTGCATGTGTGTGTGTGTGTTTATGGGAGGAGGTGGGTGTGTGCGAGCGTGCGTGCGTGCGGGTGTGTGTATGGGAAAGAGGAGGGCGAGCGAGCCTGGGAGAGCGCGCGAGAGCGTGTGCGTCCCGGGTGTCACATTGCCGAGCGACAGCGGAGCCTACGACGCGAGGACGCGGCCCGGCCAGACTGACGCGGGGAGGGAGCGGGATTCCCCCCCACCACCAGCAGCACCACCACCACCATCAGCTTGCTCTTGCTCTCTCTCTCTCTCTCGCTCTCTCTCTTTCTCTCTCTCGCTCTCTCCACCCCTAACACCTCCTGTCCAATCAAGGAATCAAACCTGCAAAATTCCCTCATCCAATCAGGCGCGAGCACCTCCTTACGCTGGCATTGTTAGTTTAAGAAAAACTTTTGCTGGCGACGCGGTGCGGGAGGGCGGCGAGGGCGCTGGGAGAGGTCCGCGCGCCCCCTCGTGGTGCTCTCGGAGAACCGCAGCAGGAAGGGGGGCTCAACCTAGGAATCCGCGGAAATCCCTTGCCCTTACAAGCCCACCGCAACCTGGAGAAGGTTTCAATGACCAGCGTGTCTCTTATTTATCTTCTCAGCGACGAAAGTAACCTGGAGACCCTCTGGAGTGTGATTCCTCTCAACAACCCTTATTTATCTGTGTGTGTGTTTTTTTTTCCCCAAATTGAAGGTCTCGGCTTAGCCAAATAGGGTCTCTATTCTTTTCTGGTTTTTTAAAACATTTTAAAATTTTTATATTATTTCTTTATTTATTTGAGAGGGGACAGGTATAAAGAGAGGGGAGAGAATGGGCGCGCCAGGGCCTCTAGCCACTGCAAACGAACTCCAGACGAATATTCCACCTTGTGCGACTGGCTTTACATGGGTACTGGGGAATCGAACCAGGGTCGTTAGGCTTTTCAGGCAAGCGTCTTAACCACTGAGCCATCTCTCCAGCCCTTCTTTTCTATTTTTGTTCACGCTGCAATCCTCAGTGCCTAGAAAATGCCTGACCTACATAGTATGCATCTTTTGAGTGAGGAGATACGACTTAGAACATCTGTGGCCACTGCTTTGTGGAACCCCGGAAGTCTAGCACGCCCCCTGTGATTCTCCAAACCCTCTCTTCCCAGCTCATTCCCGCCTTCCCACAGACCACAGCCTTAAAGGAAAGACTCTGAGTTACACAGCCAGCTATGGAAAAGCAGAGAAAGTAATCTGTCAACCCAGGTCTGTGCAGGGTGAGGAGCCAGAGGGAGGCCCGTTATTGTAAGCTAGGCCTGGAGGTGAGTGGAAAGGACCTGCTTCAGCAGGTACAGGTGGTCAGGGTGTTGGAAGTAGGAGTGATTCTCTCCCGTTCAAGCCTCTTTGTTTTGTTGTTTCTGGAGAGGATCTGAGTTTTCTAAGCTCAAACAGCACCCTTGGGGCTTGTCCACAGTTGTGTGGGAGACATGTTCTTGTCGCTTTCCCTACACCAGGCTTTCTACAGATGAGGCACCTGAGGACAGAGGCCTTGTAGCCGGTGCTGTTAAACGGTTCAGAAGGTTCTTCTTTCAGGTGGTTAAGTCAGTTCCCGAGCGGGCGAGATTAGTCTCTGCTGGGACTGCTTTTCACCCAGCTCAGCCAGACTCCTCCCCACCCCCCATTCCTCACAACTCCTTTCTTCTCCATCTCTGACCCAAGCTGCCTCCCTCTTCCCCTGCCCTCCATGCAGCCTGTCTGGTCACCTGAAGGGAAGATGCTACTGATGTCCCTGTCCCTCCATGACATCAACTGTGTCCTGAAGTCTCTAGAACAAGTTGATGTCACCCTGGGCAATAGTCTTTGTCCTCCTGGACTCATGGCTTGGCACGCTCTGACATCCATGGTTCAACTGCAGCTCTGGTTCCAATTTCCAGAGTCCCATTTCCCTTTTTACCTGTGTGACCACTTCTTATTGTTCCCCTTTTATCTCTTCAGCTCACAAAAGAGGAATTCCCCCCAAGCTCTTTCCTTGAAGCTTCTCCTCTTCTCCTTGGGTTCATGGTCAGCTCTTTAGTAGCTCCACCTGTTCTTCTGCCTCCAGCCAAGCCAGAGGATGGGTGGATAGGGGGCGGGTGGATGAGATTCAAGCTATTTCCCCAAACATCATTACACCAGTCTCTTGAGGGTACACCCAGCCAAGTCCGGTCTCCCACATCCTCCACTTTATGCCCGTGTCCCACGCCCATGAGTCTGTCTCAGTTCTAGGTCACACTCTCTTTCTCTGGATAATTGAAGAGTCTCTGAATGGCCCCTCTGCTTCTATCCCCCACTGAGTCCCTCTAAACATATGTGAGTGTGTGTGTGTGTGTGTGTGTGTGTGTTTTGCAAGCAGAAAGAGGTAGGAAGAAGAGAGACAGACAGACAGAATGGGCATGCTAGGACCTCTAGCCACTGAAAACAAACTTCAGATGCATGTGCCACTTTGTGCATCTGGCTTACATGGGCACTGGTAAATCAAACTCAGGACATTAGGTTTTGCACACAAGCATCTTAACTGCTGACCCATCTCTTCAGCCCCCTCTGAACCTTTCTTTTTTTTTAAAAAAAAAAATGTTTTTGTTTTTATTTATTTGAGAGAGAGAGAGAGAGAAACAGAGATAGCAAGAGAGAATGGGCACACCATGTGCCACCTTGTGCATCTGGCTTACATGGGTCCTGGGGAATCAAACCTAGGTCCTTGGTCTTTGAGGCAAGCGCTTTAACCACTGAGCCATTTCCCCAGCACCCCTCTGAACATTTCTGCCAGCTAAATCTTTCCCAAACTAAACTTGATCTTATCTCTTCCCAGCACTGCAACTTCATGGCTCCTCACTGTGAGCTGAAGAAAGACAGGTCACTCTAGCTTGGCCTTAAGATTTCTGGTCAAGATGCCTGGAACTACTTTCTGCTAGCTCCGCCCTGGACCTGCTCTGCTCAGCCGGTTTGACCCCTCCTCACTGTCTCCACACCCACACCCCCAGCTAGTCCTGCACTCTCCCGCTTAGGCAACAAATATTTCCTGAGTACCAGTTACGTGCCTGACCGGCCCTGAAGTAGACTGGAGACACCTGGGTGGGCATGGAGCTTACTGAATGGTGGAGGGATGACAATAAGCAAATAGGCAATGGCTTGTCAGGAGGTGAGGACTCAGCAGAATGAAATAAGGCAACTGCTAAGAAGCTGGGAATGACACCCACTGATTGAGCACTTGCTGTGTACACACGCTGGATGAGATATTTACTTGCAGCACCAGAATGACTCGAGTTGTATGTCCTACCTTCCATTTCTACTGATTCCCCTCTCCCAGGAAGCCTTCTCCACCGGCCCTCTGCTGGGCTCCCTCATCTCTATCAGCCTCTTGCATCTCATGTGAGAACCCAGTGCCTCTTTTAGAACTGGCTGAAGGCTGGACATTATCCAGTTCTGAAATGTCACACCTGGAAGGTTTCTTGGAGCTCACCAAATACAGGTACTGGGAAAAGAACCTTGCGAAAAATCTTTCCACCTGTGCCAGGACCACTAGCTGAGCGCTCTGAGAACACCAGTCCCTTTGGCCTCAGCCTTTGAAGAGTTTAAATCAATACTGGGGACTAGGAAGGGCCTGGAGGCTTGGTCCAGATTTTTTTTTAGTTATTTTTTTTCAATTTATATCAATGTATATATTTTTACATAGATTATAGTCTTATATCCCTTCACCCCCAGCCTCCATTTCCCTGAGGACCCTCCTCAGTAAGGTCCCTGGTATTTACTGTGGGGTATTTAGGACTCCCATCACTCTGGTGGTGGGGGCTGTGCCTCAGGATACTTCTACCCACTCTGCAGCTCTTACAATCTTCGTGCCTCTCTTCCGCACGAGTCCCTGAGCCGTGGTGAAAGTGTTAGCAGTTTGATTTTAGTGTTGAGTTCTCCGTAGATGCTATATTTCTGTTATGATATGTTTCAGTTCCCCACTGTATTGGTTGTTATTTCCCTGGGGGCGGTTGTCAGGCTAGCATTGGGAACAATACTCCTCACTGCTTCCTCTGAAGATTCTTCTGGAACACAGTGAATGTGGTAGAGGTGACACATCTCATAGTGGGCAGTCAGCTGCGTTTTCTTGTCAGATTGATGGATCTTGGGTTTCCCCAGTATTCTCTGCCATCTGTAAAATAAAACAGATCCTCCAGCCATAGTTGAGAGCAGCTCTCTGATTAAAAGGAATATGCATATAATTTTGAGAGACATTTTGATGAAGATACCCACTCATCTTATCCAGAGAACAATGGCGGCTTCTCTCTGGTGGTTGTGTCCTCTCTGGGATATCCTGGAGGAGAAACATCACAGCATCCAAGGCAAAGGGCTTCAAGTCTCACCTTTGCCTCAACAATTCTTTTTAAGTTTTGTACCGATGCCTACAGGAGGTTGTATGTGAAGGAAGTGTTCTGCATGTGGGGCTTGGTAGGGCGACAGCTGAGAGCATTAGAGGGCAGGACTAGTTTGGGGTGAGTATAGGACTATCAACTCAGAGAGTTATAAGAGCAGCATCAATCACTTCTAGAATTTGTACATGGTCCTATAAGAAAACCCTCAGTTTACAGCTGCCTGTTAATTTCCCTAACTCAAGAGACGGACGTTTGTTAGGCACGTGAAACACTAACTTTGCTGTGAAACATGTCAATCTTTCTTCTGAAATGGGTCGCGATTTGTAAGTGCCCCCCAGCCGTACCAGAGGAGTGGGATTCTAAGCCTGACGGGGTGGGGGGGAACTTGTTTTGCCCCACTGCATCTCCTTGGCTATTTATTCCTCTCTGATGTCAAATGCTCACTTGTTTTCTTGATTAATCACTGAGCTATTTGATATCGCTAAATCACTCCTTCAGAGCGACAGATGCTCACCACGAAGGCCAGCAGCTGAGGGCTCACAGGCACCCAAGGGTGACTGAACCCTTTCACTGAGACTCAGAGGCCCTTCTGAGGAGGTTTGGAGGCGGCCAACCGGTTCGCTTCCTACTGTTGAATAGTTTTGTGTCTGAATGATTGCAAAGTGTTTCTAGCGAAAACAATTGTACAATTTCCCTTGGTAATTCTGTTCATTATGAAGCTACACCATGAAAAGGCTTAGAAAGGTCCTGCTCCTTTAAACTTACATTTCTTTTATAATATTTTAACTTCTTTCCTCCATTCTACTTACTAGCATTTATCCCAAGAAAGAGCCCCTATATGCTTGTGCCATGTAGTTGTTGCCTCTGTATCCTATCTTTTGTTTTTAAATATGTTTTACTCATAAATGAGTAAAGGGCCTGGGCTGCTTTTAATTGCATTCTTAAACTGCAAGACACATTTTCATTAATTTTTTTTGAGAGGCATGTGGACCTTTAAAATTCATTTAATACTGGAAAGCCAGGCGTGGTGGCTTATGCCTATAATCCTAGCACTTGGGAGGCTGAGGTAAGAGGGTTGTTGTGAGTTCTTGGCCAGCCTGGACTATTTGGTGAGTTCCAGGTGAATCTGGGCTAGTGTGAGACTCTGCCTTAAAAAAATCAAAACAGAACCAGGCATGGTGGCACATGCCTTTAATCTCCACACTCGGGAGGCAGAGGTAGGAGGATCACCATGAGTTCAAGGTCACCCTGTGACTACATAGTGAGTTACAGGTTAGCCAGGACTACAGTGAAATCCTACCTCAAAAAACAAACAAACAAAAAGTCAAAACAGAATAAACAATAACAACACAACAATAAAACCACTGAGGGCTGGAGAGATGGCTTTGCAGTTAAGGTGCTTACCTGTGAAGCCTAAGGACCCAGGTTCGATTCCCCAGATCCCACATAAGCCAGATGCATGAGGTAGCACATGTGTCTGGAGTTCTTTCTCAGTGGGTGGAGCATACCAATTCTCATTCTCTCTGTCTCTCTTCTATCTCCCTCTGCTTACAAGTAAATAAATAAATAAATATTTTTTAACTTGAAAATAGATGATAGACAAATAATTAAAATCTACATCTGCTGTCTTTTGCTCTTTATTTAGTCAATAGCAATCCCGCACCAATGGCTTGGACAGTGCAAGAGACCCAGTGATGCCTGGCACCTCTCTTTAGTCTCACGTAGGCACTCAAGGTCTCTCTAGGAAGAAGAACTGAAACGCATTGTAGGACTTGCTATCTGTGGTAGTTTGAATAGATGGCCCCCAATATATTCAGTGTTTTATTAGTTTGTTGTTTGCATCTGCATCCACCTGGCTGGAGGCAATGTCACTGGGTGGATCTTCAGGTGTGGTAGTGGGTTTAGTATTTAAATCTAAAGATATGCAAAGTGTGCCTAGTTGGAGTTCCTGAGGTGTGCTGTGCTGTGTGACTTTTGGCTTGTGGCTTTGCTCTCTGTGTTTGGTCCTGTGAAGGCAGACCAACTTCTTCTGCCATTATGGAATTTCCCCTGGATCTGTAAGCTTCAATAAATAATATCCCTTCCTCCATAACTGTGCCTTGTCTGGAAGTTCATCTCAGCGAACATAAAGCTTTCTGTTACACTATCCAAATGGCCTCTGGCTAGAAGCTTCCAACAAGCTTGTGCTCTCTTCCCTCCTTCCTTCCTTCCCTCCCTCTCTCCCTCCCTCCCTCCCTTCCTTCCTTCCTCTCTTTCATCTTTCTCTTTCTCAGTAAAATATCCCATCAAATGCACACAAATATAGAGATTTATATAACAAGGCGAGCAAACGTTGACAGACAAGGTAATTGCCAGGATGTGACAACACTTACAAGGTAGATGAAGTGGGGTTGAGAAAAGCCATCAAGCGCATGTATGACACATGCCAAGTTCTCTTGCTTAAGGAGAAACTGCTTTAAAGAAAGAGCTGGGAGGGCACATTGTAATGCCCTTTGTCAATATCTACTCAGTCTCCCAGGATCTCTACCTACCAGAAAAGGCAGAAAAACATCCATTGCTGCCTCAATTTCAGATCTTTATTTTCCCAGGAGAGTCTTGAAAAGGAGAGGAGTAACAGGGCTGCAGAGATGGCTCTGCTGGTAACATGCTTATCTTGCATGGTCAATCCCCTAATACCCACATTTGCTTTGAAGATATCCTGGGGGTCTGAGTCAGGTATTGACAGAGGGCATGTACACATAAAGCTTTTGTACTTGGTGGTATGTGCCTGAACTCTCAGCTCTGGGTGGAAGAAGGGCAGAGACAAGTAGATCTCAGGCTCAGTGGCCTGCCAGTCTAGCCTAACTGGTGAACTCTGGCCAATGAAAGACCCTGCTGAAGCAGATCCCAGACCCTCATGGAGATACTTCAAAGAAATCTTACATCTACCCAATGACACACACAATCAGACACATCAGGGACACATAGCAGGTTGTCTATAATAGAACAAGTATGAAATAATACTAAATCCACTTGAAAATGGTACAAGAACTATAACTTTAGGTGTTTGGGGTTATTTTGTCTTGTCTTTTTGTTTTGTTTAGTGTAGACTTTTAACAATGAAAATTTGTGTCACAATAATATACCCAGCAAGTTGAAAATAATAAATATACTTATAACAGTGTGGAAAAAAATACTTAAAACTTTCGGCTGGGGAAATGGCTTGGTGGTTAAGGCATTTGCCTGTGAAGCCTAGGCATCCTGTTTCAATTCCCCAGGACCCACATAAGTCAGATGCACAAGGGGCTACATGCATCTGGAATTTGTTTGCAGTGGCTGGAGGCCCTGGTGCATCTATTCTCTCTTTCTCTCTGGCTCTTCCCCTCTCTATTTCTCAAATAAATAAATAAAATACTTAAAAAAATTTATTTCAGCTGATAACAAGATGAGGTTTGGTGTCAATCAACAACATTATTTAAAACTACAAATTTTGTAAACTGCTTTTTTTTTTAAATTTTGTATTCATCCTATGTAATTGCACCTTTGTCCTCTTTGACTTAGATCACCCATTTCCTCCCCTTTATCCCTGGAGGCCACTCTGTTACTCTATTTCTCTATATTCAAGAAAAGAAAAATATATATTTCAGGCTGGAGAGATGGCTTAGCAGTTAAGGCATTTGCCTGCAAAGCCGAAGGATCCTGTTCGATTCTCCAGGACCCATGTAAGCCAGTTGCACAAGGGGGCACATGCATCTGGAGTTCGTTTGCAATGGCTGGAGGCCCTGGCACACCCATTCTCTCTCTCTCTCTGTCTAATAAATAAATAAATAAATAAATAAATAAATAAAAAATAAATTATTGAGGAACCTTCATATTGCTTTCCATAATGGCTGCATAAATGTACATGCCCCTCAACAGCATGCAGGGTTCTCTTCTCCCCCTGCTCTTGCCATCACATGCTCTTGTATATTTGATAACAGCCATTCTAGCACGGTGGGCAATACCTCATTGTCTCAGTGTGGTTTTGATTTCCATCTCCCCAATGCTTACTTGACCACCTTTCCACATGCTCACTGGCCATTTTACATCTTCTTTGAAGAAATAACTTTTCAAGGCATGTCTCCCTAATGCAGCTGCTTTTGTTTTGTTCTTTTCCACAGGTTGCTATTGATGTTAAGAAATGAAACTGGGGCTTGGAGATATGGCTCAGTGGTTAAAGGTACTTGCTTACAAAGCCTGATGCCCTGGATTTAAAGTTCCAGTGCATGTAGAGGCAGATGCTCAAAGTGACATGTATATGGAGTTCATTTTCAGTGGCAGAAGGCCCTGATGTGCCCATACTACTCTCTCTTTTCCTCTCTCTCTCTCTTTCTCTAAAATAAAAATATAAAAAAAGAAATGAGGGCTAGAGGGATGGCTTAGCAGTTAAGGCATTTGTCTGCAAAGCCAAAGGACCCTGGTTTGATTCCCCAGGACCCACATAAGCCAGATGCATAAGGTGGCTCATGCACCTGGAGTTCATTTGCAGTGGCTGGAGGCCCTGGTGTGCCCGTTCTCTCTCTCTTTTTCTCTCTCTGTCTCTCTTTCCCTCTTTCTCTCTGACTCAAAAAAATAAAACTTTTAAAAAATATAAATAAAATTTAAAATTTTTAAAAAATGAAATGAAACTGATTTTTTGTTGCTCTTGTATCCTTTTGATTTGAAAAAAAATATTTTTTTAATCTGGTAGATCATTCCCTATCCACACTCATGCAGGAAAACCTTGTTGAACTCAGTGAGTCACACAAGAAAAATGGGATGCATCAAAGTAGAAGGACTATTTGGGAAGAAGGAGGGGTTCATTGCAAGGGACCAGGTCAAGAGAGGGTAATCAGAGTTGGAGAAATGAATCAATGGTTAAGGACCTTGTTTTCAAAGCTTGATGACCTGAGTTTGATTCCCTAGAACACACGTAAAGCCAGATACATATAGTGGCACATGTGTCTGGAGTTCATTTGTAGTGGCAGGAGAACCCTGGCATGCTCATACCCTCTCTCTCTCTCTCTCTCTCTCTCTCAATCTCCCTCTCAGTAAATAAAAATATTTTTAAAAAGAGAGGGTAATTAGGGCTATGATCAAAATACATTATATAGTTTCATAAAAGTTACTAATAAAAAGGTTCAAAGAGGGGCTGGGTGTGGTGGTGCAACCTTTATTCCCAGTACTTGGGAGGCAGAGATAGGAGGATCACTGTGAGTTCGAGGCCAGCCTGGGCTAGAGTGAAACTCTACCTTGGGAGGGGGAGGTTCAAAGAGTATCTACTGTTAAAATTATGATTACTGAAACCTAATTCTATTTGTTTAAGTCACATGAATCACACCCAGGAGCAAAGAGTGAGGGAAGGAAATAAAGCAATCAGAACTGCTTATTTATTTAGGAACAACTCAGAAGTTTTCTCACTTGTCTATCTTACAAATACTGAAATTCCTTTAAAATAGGTAAACTCAGTTTAAAATTTAAACATAGTTTTCAAAAGTTAAAAGTTTCTACAAATATACTTTAAGGAAATATTCAAATACCTTCAAAAATATTGGAGAATATAAAAACAAAATACTATCCCTGAGCTGGAGAAATTTCTCAGTGGCTAAAGGCCCTTGTTTGCAAAGGCTGATATCTTAGGTTTGATTCCCCAATATCCATAAAGCCAGATGCACAAAGTGGGCATGTGTCTAGAGTTTGTTTGCAATGACAGGAGGCCCTGGCATACCCATTTTCTGCTGTGTGTGTGTGTGTGTGTGTGTGTGTGTGTGTGTCTCTTTCTCTTTGTCTCTCTCTCAAATACATAAACCATTCCTATGTTGACAGAAGAGTTGAACAAAATAATAAATAAACCCAAAGAAAATTACAGTTTAAGCAATATTATTTTATTAGAAATTCAGAAATGCTTCCAATGATAAATATGAATAAACAGAATATTGACTAAAATATATGCAAGAAATTACAGGTTTCCTAGCAACAAAATGTAAACAACAGAAGAAAATAGATTATAACTAAAAATTTAAGTTGCAAATATATATGTATGTGTATGTATGTGTA
This sequence comes from Orientallactaga sibirica, assembly GCA_036365145.1. Lineage (NCBI taxonomy): Eukaryota > Metazoa > Chordata > Mammalia > Rodentia > Dipodidae > Orientallactaga > Orientallactaga sibirica. The sequence continues at coordinate 26,779,280 of JAEOAD010000009.1, read as the reverse complement.
CACATCATATACATATACATATACATATACATCCTATAACCCTATGACCAGCCCAGGCCAGTGGAATATTTATTTAAGGCTAAAATTGAAAAAAAGGGACATTTTCAAGCAAGACTGAGGAAGTTTACTACAAAGATATTGTCTAAAAGAGATCTATTAAATGAAATATTTCAGGAATAAGGGAAATAAATAAGAGGGAAAAATCGTGAGTAAAGGAGCTGTTAAGCAAGTAGGTGAATCATTAGGGTGTATAACAGTGAAATAACACTAAAGTACAGAGTAAGGGCATTTAATATGAGATGAAAAGCCAAAAGTTTTTAAAACAGTAATGTCATTCTGAAAGCAGGCAGAAATATTGAAGAATTTTACATAAGTCAACCATGTTTACAATGCTAAGGGTGACCACTTCCAAATAAGCAATGGAAACAAGAGCAATAATATAATAAACACTAATCAATGCAGTGGGAAGTAGGAAAGAAGGGGGGCATTGCATATACGAAACCAAAGAGAAGAGAATGGAAGTAAACCCAAGTGTACTAGCAATAAGAATAAATATAATACAATAATAGCATCATTCTAAAAGATAAACATCAGACTGGCTAAGAAAAAAATCAATTATATGCTGTTATAAAACAAATCCAAAACCATAATGATTTGCATATATTCAAAGTAAAAAGATAAAAGAAAAGTACAACAGGCAAATATTATTTTTAAAGGCTGGCACCACTATATTAGTAACAAGCAAAATAAATATAAAGGAAAAGGCACTGTGGATTTTAAGGGAGATCACTACATAATAATAAAAGAAATAATTGTTTTAGGAAGACAAGTATTTCTGAGTTTCTATCTACCTAAGGCATATCCTCAAATGATAAAAAAAAAAAGAAGAAGAAGAAACTATGCAGAATGTCAAGGAAAACTGATAAATTTATCATTTGCGAGATTTGTTTTAATATGACTCATTTGTTACCTATACATTGCAAATACTGACTACTTACCAAGCTACAGAGCAATGCTAAGCACAGACCTAGTAATTTGTCACACAGATCACATCCTGTGACCTCCAAAACATTCATTTAGAAGTTAATAACAAAGAAACTTTGAAATATAGCTTAAATAACTTCTAAGCTGAAACTAAAAATACTTAAAGTTAGAAGATAATGAAAGCACAACCTTTCAAAATTGTGGCATGCACCTTTAAAGTGGCATCGAAAGAAAAAAATGCATAACTTATATGGGAATATAAGAAAAATGTATTAGACTAGGGAAAATTTGATCAGTTAAATAAATAACTCAAGAAGCTCAAAAAGCAATAAATCTGAGACTAACTCAGTGGAAATAAACAAAATAAAAAGATACATAAAATTATCGAAATAAAATATACATAAAATTACAAGACATAAATTATCAACAAGATCTGCATATCTCAAAGCTCACTCTAATAAAAAGAAATTAATAAGGACTGGGGATACGGCTCCTTTGGTAAAGTGCTTGCTGTCCATGTCTGAGGACCCGAGTTCAGATCCCCACATCCATACAAATAGGTAGGCCCACTGGTACACATCTGTAATTCTAACTCTGGAGAGGTGGAGATAGGAGGATCCCTGGGACTCCACAGTCAACTGCTCTAGCTGAATTAGTGAGCACCAGGTTCAGTGAGAGTCTTTGTCTTAAAAATTAATGAGCTGGAGAATGACTGAGGAAGACATCTGCTCTCAACCTCAGGCACACACACACACACACACACACACACACACACACACACACACACACACACACAAAACCTCTCCAGACAGCCAGACACTCATTTAGGCAGCTCATCACACTAACGTTAGAATGATGCAAAGATTCTCATGGCCTCTGCGCTAAGAGGTCTTGCAAATCTGTGACACATTCCATATTTTAAGCTATATGCAGAAGAAAAAAAATTGTTTGATCCCACTGATAGGAAATATTTTGAGTTTGCAAACTCCTAGAGACAGCAAGTAGATTAGAGCTTGCCAGGAACTAAGGGGAGGGAAGAGGAGATCGTTACAGCTTAATGAGTACAAAGTTTCAATTTGGGGGTGACAAAAAGGTTCTGGAAATAGGTACTGATGACTGCATCACTCTGAGGGCGTAATTAATGCCACTGAATCTTACACTTCAAAGAATTTAAGTGCAAGTTTTGTATTATATATGTTTGACCACAGTTTTAAAAAATCCACACCCACAATATTAAAAAGAGGGTTCAATAGATTCAAATAAACATTTCTAGAAGGAAAAAACAAAAAGACATATGAACGTCCTAAGGATATCTGAAAAGATGGACGACCTCATTTCACATGAAAACACCACCAATAAGCAAAAGTAATAAAGGCAGAAAATCCCTAGTGTCGGTAGGACGTGGGGCAGTGGGCGTTGTCATGAAATGCCCGTGGGAGGGTTCGTCAGCTGCAAACAGTTTGGAGAGGAGGAGGAGGACGCCCTTCATTCCACCTGCTGCCGCCAAGATGGTAACAACAATCAAACAGCTTGAAGGTAAAGGGGATTATTTTTCACATTTCAGTTCCAAAGTCTGGATCCAACTCCTTTTTCCCCGACGCTGACGTGGATTTCTGTCACCTTTGAGCCCTGGGGAACGAGAAGAGAGAGCAGCAGCGTGGAGGAAATGCACCCAGGGCTTCAACTTGTGCTTGGCGGGCAGGATGGGACGCCGATAAGGAGTCCATTGTCATGAACTCCATCACAGAATCACAGCCAGCTGCAAGGGAACCCGGGGAACTACGAGGAAAGGGAAAGGGATTAGTAGGATGGGCACCATGATTCAGCAATTTCGTGGCTACTATTACTTTGCGAAGCTCCTGCATATGTATGGCAGGAGATACACACAGGGAAGAGAGTAGACGCTACTGTCCCAGTAGGATGAAGGAGGAAATATCCCAAATGCCCAAGACTGTAGAACAGAAACAATAAATCACACTCATTCGCTGGGACATAAGTGAATGACTGGTGCCACAATTGGGAGGGGTCCCTAAAGAGGCTCCTCGGAAATAATATGCAGCTGAGCAGTAGGTACTTGCGTATTTGTTTGATCACCAACATTCAAATAATACCTGCATACACGTGCATATTTTATTCATTATTTTTGCAACCTTTACAATAATGAATTCTTCTGTTTACATCACCAAAATGAAGTAGATATAATTTTCATCCAATAGGTTGGTAAAAGCAAACATTTGCTAATATTCAATGTAGGCAAGAACATGAGCAGGTGGACTGTGAAAGAATGAAGTGGACTTTTACTCTATAGAGCATGTTTTGTTTTGTTTTGTTTTGGTTTGGTTTGTTTCCATTTGGTTCTTCCAGGTAGGGTCTCACTTTATCTAGCTGGGCTGACCTGGAATTCACTATGTAGTCTCAGAGTGGCCTCAAACTCAAGACAATCCTCCCACCTCTGCTTCCTGAGTGCTGGAATTAAAGGTGTGAGCCACCACACACAGCTGGCACTGTTTTTAAAAAGAAAAGGCTTAAATTGGACATTTCCATGACCGGTAGTTTCACTACTAAGAACGAACCTAGAGAAACAGCAAGAGAAGCACTTGAAGCAGCATGCAAAGCCGTTCCGTGCAGCAAACCTTAAGACAGCAAAAAGTAGATGCCATTAGTGTAATGCCTAGCTCCACTATGATCCAGCCATATTACCAAATAGTTTACCATGTTACCAAATAATTTTTTTTAAAAAGAGTGATGTGAAAAAAAAGAAAAAGAGAGATGTGGAGATCTTCAAATCAGTGTTCTGTAAAGGCAACTTAAAAACAAGAGGACTGAGCCAGGCATGGTGGCGCACGCCTTTAATCCCAGCACTCGGGAGGCAGAGGTAGGAGGATCGCCGAGAGTTCGAGGCCACCCTGAGACTACATAGTTAATTCCAGGTCAGCCTGGACCCGAGTGAGACCCTACCTTGCAAAAAAAAAAAAAAAAAAAAAAAAAAAGGACTGAAGACATTGTTATATTTCATATAAGGCATGGGTGTTTGTGTATATATGCCTTTAAAACTGTGTGTGTGTGTGTGTGTGTGTGTGTGTGTGTGTGTGTGTGTGTGTGTGTACATGAGTGCAGGCACACACATCCAATAGCACATGTGTGAGGTCAAAACATGAGATTCAAATGTAAAATGTCCCACATAGACTCACAAGTTTTCAAAGAGTCTGCTATCCCCACTGCCCACCTTGCCATAGGCACACTAAGATTACAGACACACTAAGATTACAGACACACACAGCAATGCCTGGTTTTAGGTGGGTTCTGGAGGTCCAAGCTCAGGTTATCAGGTGTGTAAAAATACTTTACCCATTGTCATCACAGTGTGTATTATATTTGTTCTGAATTTCCTCCAAAAACAACTTGTTGTTATGGAATGTGTGTGTGTGTGTGTGTGTGTGTGTGTGTGTGTGTGTATGGCAAATTATATTTAAATATTAAGGTTAAAAACATTTTTTACCTTTTCTATTGACAATTTCCATAACTACAGACAATAAACCATGATAATTTGCTCCCCTCCCTCACTTTCCCCTTCACAAATCCACTCTCCAACATACCCCCTACCTTTTTCCATTAGTCTTTCTTGTAATTTGATGTCATTGTCTTTTTCTCCTATTATGAGGGTCTTGTGAAGGTATTGACTGTGAGGTCATGGATATCGAGGCCAATTTCTGTCTGGACAGTTGTATTGTAAGGAGTCGTGCCCTTCCTTTGGTTCTTATATTCTTTCCACCACATCTTCTACAATGGACCCTGAGCCTTGGAGGGTGTGATAGAGATGTTTCAGTGCAGAATACTTCTCTGTCACTTCCTCTATGGTAACTTTGGGGTCATCCCATTGGTCACTGTCATCTCAAAATAGAAGCTTCTCTGACAAAAAGTGAGAGTAATATTAATATATGGGTATTAACATTAAGTAAAGTGCTTATAGGGTAGTCTGGTGATCACAATATATGCATTTAGCCAGACCACCCCTATCATAGGCTTTTAAAAAATGTTTTATTTTTATTTATTTATATGAGAGAGGGAGGGAGAGAGAGAGAGAGAGAGAGAGAGAGAGAATGGGCACACCAGGGCTTCCAGCCACTAAAAATGAACTCCCGATGCATATGCCAACTTGTGCATCTGGCTTATGTGGGCCCTGGGGAATCAAACCAAGGTCCTTGGCTTTTCAGGTAAATGCCTTAACCTCTAAGCCATCTCTCCAGCCCCTATCATAGGCTTTTGATTAGATTTTCAGTACCAGACATGTATTTCCTCCCATGGAGAAGGCCTCAAGTCCAATTAGAGAGCAGTTAGTTTCCCCCATAACAGACATGCCACTATTGCACCTGTGCAGTCATTTGGCCTTGCTGGCCAAACATAGGGTTTGCAGTGTCCACTGCTTTCACTGCTGATGACTTTTGTCTCCTATTGGGCTGCATGCTGTGCAGCTTTTTCCAGCTTTCTGTCTGCTGGTCTACATTATCTTAAAAAGTAGGTTTCCATATGGCTTCTTCACAACATCTTGAATTTTGATTAACCCTTTCTCACTCTTTTTTTACTCAGTCTCTTCCCATGCCCTTGCTTAGGCCATTGCACCATTGCAGTCAGGTTTGCATTGCTGGCAGAAAACACCCAACCAAGAGCAGCTTGTCAGGGGGTGGGGGGACTGTTTATTTTGGCTTACAGACTCAGGGGAAGCCCCATGATGGCAGGGGAAAATGATGGCATGAGCAGAGGGTGGACATCACTCCCTGGCCAACATCATATGGACAACAGCAAAAAGAGAGTGTGCTCAACACTGACAAGAGGAAGCTAGCTGTAAAACCCATAGGTTTTCTCCCAACTATATACTGCCTCCAGGAGGCTTTAATTCCCAAATTGCCATCAGCTGGGTATCTAGCATTCAGAACAGCTAAGTTTATGGGGGACACCTGAATCAAACCAACACATTCCACCCCTGTCCCCCATAAACTGATAACCATACATGATGTAAAATGCAATGCATTCATCCAACCTTAAAAGTCCCCATAGTTTTTTTTATCAATCCCAATGATGTTCACACATCCCCATAGTCCAAGGTCTTTTAATTGAGCTGTAATACCAAAATTTAAAAAAAAAAAAAAATAGAATACACATTCACACTGCAAAAGATGGCATTTGGCATAGAAAATAAATATTCAACTAATACAAGATTAAAACAGGGCTAATATCAAACTCTGTAGCTCCAAGTCCAGCAACTCTAGTCAGTGGCAAGTCTCCTCCAAGTCCGATAATTCTAACCAGCAACAAGTCTCTGGAGCTCTAATTCTGCCCCTCCAGCTAGACTGCTCACAGTGTAGGAAAACTTCAGCCAGTGCCAGCAGCTCTCCTAGGCAGCCATGTCATAGTCCTGGCATTTCCATTGGGTCTCCACTGCAACCCACAGTTCATCCTCATGGCTCCATTGGGCCCCACACAGGTAACTCAACAAGCCTGCTTCACACTACACATGGCTGTTTCCAGAATAAATTCAATGGCTCTCTCTTTCGTGCATTTTTTTATACTCCATGATACCTGATGGGCTACCATTTTGTTAATCCAGGGTGAATAAAGCAGACTTTGAAGAACAGGCACCCCTTCAGCATTCAGGCCCCTTCAAAAGACTCTGCATTCTTTTTGTTGCCCCAGTGCAGGTCAGCTGTCCCAATTTCAATGGTTGTAAACTCTCAAACAATTGCAGCTGAATGGGCAGCAATTTTGGCTCAAATATTTCATTTTTTTCTGTGCCATATTCCTCTGCTCTCATCAGTCCATTTCTATGCAATGCAACCCTGCACAAGTTCTTAGGACAGGGGCATAACAGCAAGCCTCTCACACAAACTGCTTCTAGCCCAGTCCAGGCAAAGCTCTTCCTCACCCTCATAAGCCAAACTTCAATGTCCATAGTTTTTATTGCATTCAGGTCTTTCAATTATGACCAGAAGGGTCCATCAAGCTGTGCTTACAACACCACAAGGCATCTGTTAGGCCAAGATTTCAAATTCATCCACATTTCTTCTGCAAAGAAGTTCTAAAAGGCCAAAAGCTACAGAGTCAGGTTTCTAAAAGTAATAATACCACTTCTTGGTACCAACTTTACTGTTGCAGTCAGGTTCACATTGCTGGCAGAAAACACCTGACCAAGAACAGACTGTAGGGAAAAAAAGGTTTAATTTGCCATATAGACTTGAGGGAAGCTCCATGATGAAAGGGAAAATGATGACATGAGCAGAGGGTGGACATCACCTCCTGGGCAACATCAAATGGACAACAGCAATAAGGGAGTGCACCACACACTGGCAAGAAGAAGCTAGCTATAACACCCATAAGCCCACCCCCAACAATCCACTGCCTCCAGGAGGCTTTAATTCCCAAATTGCCATCAGCTGGGGAACGTAGCATCCATAACACCTAAGTTTATGGGGCACACCTGAATCAAACACCACACACCCCCAGAAATCGGTTCATCTACTTACATATATACAATACCATCTCCTTAAGTCCTACCCACTCCTCCATCCATTATAGCCCCTTTCTAGCTTACTGGTCACTGGTACTTATTTTTACTCCAACACACATACAAGTCTAAACATGTGTAGCTAGGATAGACATATGAGAGAGAACATGCGACATTTAGCTTTCTGGGCCTAAGTTACCTCACTTAGTATAATCCTTTCCAGATCCATCCTTTTCTCTGCAAATTTCATTTTTCTTTACCACTGAATAGATCTCCATTATGTAAATGTACCACATCTTCATTATCCATTCATTAGTTGAGGGACATCTAGGCTGGTTGCATTTCTAGCTACTATGAATAGAGTGGCAATAAACATGGCTGGGCAAGTATGTCTAAGTTAGTAAGAAAAGTCTTAGGAGATATGCCTAGGAGTGGTATAGCTGGGTCATATGGTAAATCTATTTTTAGCTGTCTCAAGAACCTCCACACTGATTTCCACAATGGCTGGACCAGATTGCATTCCCACCAACAGTATAGAAGGGTTCCCCTTTTTCCACATCCTTGCCAACATTTACTGTCATTTGCTTTCTTTTAAAATATTTATTTGTTTATTTATTTGAGAAAAACAGACAGACAGAGAGAAAGAGACAGATAGAGAGAGAAAGGGCATGCCAAGGCCTCCATCCACTGCAAACAAACTCCAGATGCACCTTGTGCATCTGGCTTACATGGGTACTGGGGAATTGAGCCTTGAACTGAGGTCCTTAGACTTCACAGGCAAGTGCTTAACTGCTAAGCCATCTCTCCCAGGCCCTCATTTACTTTCTTTCTTTTTTTTATTATTGTTTTTTATTGACTTTTATACTCACATACAAAGAAAAAACCCATGTGATATTTCCCTTCCCTCCCCCCATTCCCCTTTAGAACTCAAGTCTCTATCATATCCCCTCCCTCTCTCCATCAGTCTCTCTTCTAATTTGATGTCATCATCTTTTTCTTCTATTTTGAGGGTTTTGCAAAGGTATTGCTAGGCACTGCAAGGTCATGGATATCAAGGCCAGTTTCTGTCTGGACAGTTGCATTGTAAGAGGTTATACCCTTCCTTTGGCTCTTCCATTCTATCCGCCCCCTCTTCCGCAATGGTCCCTGAGCCTTGTAGGGTGTGACAGAGGTGTTTCAGTGCTGGGCACTTTCATTTACTTTCTTGATGATAGCCATCCTAACAGGAGTGAGATGGAATCTCAATGTAGTTTTTATTTGTGTTTCCCTGATAGCTAAAATGTAGATATTTATAACCATCTGTATTTCTTCCTGTGATAACTCCCTATTTAGTTCCATCACCCATTTTTTGAATTGGGTTGTTTGATTTCTTATTATTCAGTTTTCTGAGTTCTTTGTATATCCTAGATATTAACCCTCTGTCAGATGTATAGCTGGCAAAGATTTTTTTCCCATTCTCTAGGTTGCCTCTTTGCTCTATTCACAGTGTCCTTTGCTGTACAAAAGCTTTGTAATTTCATGAGGTTCCAGCAATTGATCTGTGGTTTTATTTCATGAGCAACGAGTTATATTCAGAAAGTCATTGCTTGTGCCAATAAGTTGGAGGGTTCCCCTACATTTTCCTCCAGCAGTTTCAGAGTTTCAGGTCTGATATTAAGATCTTTGACCCATTTGGACTTGATTCTTCTGCATGGAGAGAGATCAGGATCTATTTTCATCCTTTTACATATATTTATGTCAGTTTTCCCAGCACCACTTGTTAAATAGGCTGTCTTTTCTCCAATAAATATTTTCAGCATTTTTGTTGAAAGTCAGGTTGTGCTGCCTGGATTTACATCTGGGTCCTCTATTCTGTTCCATTCTACATATCTGTCTTTGTGCCAGTATCATGCTGTTTTTGTTACTGTGGCTCAGTAATATAGCTTAAAATTAGGTATAGTGACACAGCCACCCTTATTTTTGTTGCTCAAAATTGTTTTGGATATTTAAGGGGTTTTGTGCTTCCAAATAAATTTTAGGATTTATTTCTATTTCTGTGAAGAATGCCATTGGAATTTTGTTGAGGATTGCATTAAATGTGTAGATTGCTTTTGGTAAGATTGACATTTTCACAATATTGGTTCTTCCAATCCAAGAACAAGGGATATCTTTCCATTTCCTAGTGTCTTCTGCAATTTCTCACTTGAGTGTTTTAAAGTTTTTATTGCATAGTTCCTTCGCTTACTTTGTTAGGTTTATTCCATAGTACTTTATTTATTTATTTTTTGAGGCAATTGTGAATGTAAGTGATTCCCTAATTTCATCCTCAGCATGTTTGTTGTTCATATAGAGCAAAGCTACTGATTTGTGTATTTATTTTGTATCCTGCTATGCTGTAAAAGTGTTTATCAGCACTAACAGTTTGCTGGTAGAGACTTCAAGGTCCTTTATGTATAGAATCATATCATTTGCAAATAATGAGAATTTGATATCTTCCTTTCCAATTTGTATCCCTTTTCTATGTGTCTCTCTGCCTCATTGCTATAACTATGACCTTATTGCTAATACTATATTAAATAAAAGTGGGAACAGTGGACACCCTTGTCTTGTTCCTGGTTTTAGTGGAAAAGCTTCAAGTTTTTCCCCATTTAGTATTATGTTGGCTGCAGGTTTGTCATAAGTAGCTTTTGGATGTTGAGATATGTTCCTTCTATAGCCAGTTTCTGTAGGACTTTTACCATGAAGAGATGTTGTATTTTGTCACATGCCTTTTCTGCTGTATCTGTTGAGATTGTGAGATTGTGATTTTTTTGTCCTTTGGTCATTTATAATGTGTATTTGACTGATTTGTTTAAGCTGAACCATCCTGGCTTCTCAGGGATACTTGGTCTAGGTGAATAATATTTTTGATATATTCTTGTATTCTGTTTGCCAATATTTTGTTGAGAATTTTTGCATTTATATTCGTGAAGGAGATTGGTCTGTAAATTTTTTTTGTTGTCATTGGTTTTGGAATCAGAGTGGTGCTGGCTTTGTAGACGGAAATTCTTTTCTATTTTATGGAAAAGTTTGAGAAGCATTGGTGTTAGTTCTTCCATGAAGGTCTGAAAAAAATTCACCAGTGACTCCATCTAGGCCTGGACTTTTTTATTTGGGAGATTTTTTTATAACTGTTTGGACCTCCACACTTGTTATAGGTCTATTTAAATGGTTTTTCGCATCTTGATTTAATTTTGGTAGGTCATAAAAATTAAGAAAATAATCCATTTCTTTCAGATTTTCAAATTTAGTGGAATATATATTCTTAAAGTATGTCCTTCTCTCTTTCTTTTGGAAAGATTTGCTAAGGGCTTATCAATCTTGTTTATCATTTCAAAGAACCAACTCTTTGTTTCTTTGGATTTTTTTCCTTTGGTTTCTATTTCATTAATTTCTTCCCTAATATTTATTATTTCTTCCCATCTACTGATTTTTGGCTTGCCTTCTTTTTCCAAGACCTCAAGGTGAAGCATTAAGTTGTTTATTTGCAACCTTTCTAATTTATTAATATATGCACTTAAAGCTATAAACTTCCTATTAGGACTGCCTTCATTGTGTCCCAAAGGTTTTGGTATGTTGTATTATCATTTGATTCTGTGAATTTTTAATTTCCTTTTTGATTTCTTTAATGACCCATTCATTATTCACTAGTTTACTGTTCAGTTTCCATGATTTTATATATGCTCTGTAGTTTTTCTTGTTGCTGATTTGTAGTTTAATCTCATTGTGATAAGGAATTATTTCAATTTTCCTGTATTTGTGAAGATTTGCTTTGTGTCCTAATATATGGTCTATTTTATAAAATGTTCCATGTGCTTATGAGAAGAATGTGTGTTCTGTAGCATTTGGATGGAATGTTCCGTAGATATCTGTTAGGTCCATTTGTTCTATGACATCATGTAATCCAGATGCTTATCTGTTTATTTTTTGCCAGAATGACCTGCCAATTGATGAGAGTGAGGTATTGAATCACCCACTACAATTGTGCTTTATGTTTTCTGAGAATTTAAGTCTAATAGTGTTTGTATGATGAAATTGGGAACACCCACATTAGGTTCATATATGTTTAGAATCATAATGTCTTCCTGTGGAATTCTTCCTTTAATCAATATAAAGTGACCTTCTTTATCTTTCCTCACTAATGTTGGTTTGAAGTCTATCCCGTCAGATATTAGGATAGCAACACCTGCTTGTTTCCTAGGCCCATTTGCTTGGAATACTGTTTTCCATCCTTTCACCCTAAGACAGTGTCTGTCTTTTATAGAAAGGATGAGTTTTTTGGAGGCAACAAACAGAAGTATTCTGCCTTTTAATCCACTCTGAAAGCCTGTGTCTTTTGGTTGGGATATTGATGTCATTGATATTAAGAGTTATTATTGAAAGGTATGTATTTATCCTTTCCATTCTTCCTGTTTTATAGTGCTTCCTGCTTTCCCTATGCTCTCTTATGTTAACTGTTATTTGAGTGTGGTTTATTTTTTTTCCTGTTTCCTCATGTGTGTACTTTCCTTTCTCTTCAGCATGGAGGATCCCTTCAAGTATTTTCTGTTAAAGCTGGTTTGGGGGTCATATATTCCTTTAGCTTGCTTTTGTTGTGGAATGTCCTTATTTCTCCATCAATTTGTATGGATAGCTTTGCTGGATAAAGTAACCTTGGTTGATAGTTGTTATCTTTCAGAATTTGGAATACATCATTCCAAGCCCTTCTGGCTTTTAAAGTTTGTGTTGAGTAATCTGTTATTATCCTAATGGGCTTGCCTTTATAAGTGACTTACTTTTTCTCTCTAACTGCTTTAAATATATTTTCTTTGGTTTGTGTGTTTAGTAGTTTAATTATAATATGGCAAGGAGAGTTCTTTCCAGGTGTTGTGTGTTTGGTTTTAGCAAACCTTCCTGTATTTGCATTGGCATCTCTTTCCCAATTTGAGGGAAAATTTTTCTTCTATAATTTTTTGAAAATACCTACTATGCCTTTGGACTAAAATTTGTCTACTTCTTTTATACCTTGAATGCTTCTGTTTGATCTTTTCATAGTGTCCCAAATATCTTGAAATTCCTATTCAAACCTTCCTATTTGCTTGTCTTTCTCTTTGTTGGACTGTATTAGATCTGCCACTGGTCTTCTAGTTTAGATATTCTGTTCTCTCCTTCATCCATTCTATTGATGAGACTTTCTACAGAGATTTTATTTGGCTTACTGTGTTTTTTTCATTTCTAACATTTCTGATTGGTTTTTCTTCTGTATTTCTGTTTCCTTACTCTTGTATTGACCTCCTTATTTCATTAAGTTGGTTTCCTGTATTCTCCTTTAGGAGTTTGTTTTCTTCTTTGATTCCTTTGATTTCTCCTTTAATTTCTTTGAACATAGTTATAATCATTCTTCTCAAAATCTTTCTCAGGCATTTCATCTAAATCAGTCTCACTGGAGGTAATTTTTGATGGATTTATCTTTTTGGTGAAATTATATTGTCTTGATTTTTTTATGTTTTTTGTATTATAATGAAGAGATTCTTGAATTTGATGTTTGGGTTTTCTAATTATCTGCAATATATTTAGATGTATAAATCTGACATATATCTTCAGGTTAGAATCTTAAGGTGCCAGTGTGGCTCTTAAATGACTCTCAGAGTAACAGCAGAAGTGACCCTAGGTGTTGGGTTTGCCTGCTATGCAAGTATTCTAGTAGGCTGAGTGGAGTAAAAATACAGGCAAATTCTAAAATTCAACTGAACAATATACACATTCAATCAAAACCAGTACAGAGGATTTATATGAGTGAGTATTAAAACAAACAGATAATCTAACAAAGTCAAAGTCCCTAAGGATGTGTGTTGCCCCAAACTTAATCCTGTCAACTGAGAGGCTGAAATTTCTGGTCTGTAAAGGTTTCCAAGTCAGCCTGGGGCCAAGTGAGACCCTGCCCCCATGAATGACAGAAGAAGAAGGCAAAGGGGCTATAAATCAAGAAGTAACTAAGGACAACCCCAAAATGTAGCTTATTTAAGAGTGGAAAAGCCAACCATCAAGCAGATCTAACATATAATCTGCCTGACATGGAAGATGTGATTAGCACTTCCAATGCAGGCCTGTATAACCAGGCTTTTTTGGCATACTGACCTGGTGTAATTAGGCCCTGTTACCTTTTGGGATGGCTTTGGTCTCAGCTAGGCTGCATATCTGCTTGGTTCCCTCGTTACTGTGCTGTGGGCTCAGCTAGGTTGGCTGGGTTTGTGGGTCCACTCCTCTGATCTCCTGTGCTGGATGCTGTGTAGGTGATCTCCCTTTCTCAGGTCTCCAGTGGTTGCCAGCCCTGATGGTTGGGGGTGGGGAGGCTGTGGAGAATGCCAGAAGTTGTATCAGAGCTGCGTAGCTGGTCCCTGCAATGCTCTTCTTCACAAGCTGCTCAGCTGGTCCCTGTGCTGTCTCCTTCAGTTTTCTTGACTTTGCAAGAAGGCTGGTGCGAGTGAAAAATCCCTTCACCTGGCTTCTCCTGTGCCTCAGGCAGAGCCTTGAGGCTGTGCAGACCACTGCTGCTGCTGGAACCGCTTCTGCCTGCTTCTGTGTTCTCTAGAAGCTCTGGGTCTCTCCTACTTCTCTGCTGAGGTTGATAATTTCTTACACACCTTCCCTTTTCAGTAGAAGAGTGTATTTTGCTGTTTTTCTGCTTATTTCCTCCCTCGGCTGCTTTGGTGTGGCCCTTATGCTGCCCTCTTACCGAGAAGAGCTTAAATATCTTTAAATCAAGAAAATAATTTCACATGTACATAAAGCTGGATGATGAGATGAAACAACTCATCCATTCATTCAAAACCATTTCTAGGGACAGGAATGTAACACAGTGGCAGAGTGCTTTCCTAGCATGTGCAAGGCCCTGGGTTTGATGCTAAATATGGCAAAATCATGATGGCAATGGTAGAAGTAATAGCTTTTTCTGAAATTTTTTTAGAGATTTTTTTTAAATTATTTATTTATTAGAGACAGAGAAAGGGGGAGAGAGAGTGAAAATGGGTGCACCATAGCCTCTAGCCTCTTCAGATGAACTCCAGAAGCATGCACCACCATGTGCATCTGGCTTATGTGGGACCTGGAGAATCAAACCAGGGTCCTGAGGCTTTGCAGGCATGCGCCTTAAACACTAAGTCATCTCTCTGGCCCAGCAGTAATAGCTTTTGAGTGCTAGGATAAATTGTCAGCTTGACTGGATAGGAGATAAGCAAAGAACACCTCTGTGTGTGTCTGTGAGAGTATCTTCAGAAATTTGCCAGTGGAAGAAAGACAGGCCTTGAATGTGGCTTAGATGGAATAAAAGGAGAGAAAATGAATCAGTGTAAAATCTCTCTCTCTCTCCCCTCTCTTTTCCTATCTACTATATACATATGGATATGAGGTGAGTAGTCTCTGTCACGTGCTCCCATCACCTACCTGGCCATGGACCTCTAAGGACTCTGGACCAAAACCTCTGAAATTATATGTTGTTCATGTCGGGTATTTTGTCACCGTGAAAGTTGAATAAAAGTGAACACGAACGTGTCAGAATATCAATACGGTGGCGAATTAAAGGCACAGCACCGTCTTGACAAATCAATCACTTCCAAGATTGAATCACACCACTAATGCATGTTAGGAACCACAGCACTGGGTATTGCCATCTATTTCCATTAAGCCAATCTCCCGGGTCTTTGTTTTATAAGTGAGTCAATTGGACAAGTCCAGTAATTGCTCAAGGCCTTGGCCTACCCATCTGAGAAACAAGGTGAGTGTACGCTCTTCACAAGTCAGGTAATGGGCATCTGTGAGTAAAAACCCTGATCATTTTCTTTATGGAGCCCATGCGTGGCTGATCAAGAGGGAGAAATAGAAGCAATTTATCTTACTTCTCATGATGAGCCAAGGTATGAATTGCTAGTCATTAAAATAAGAAATACGGTCCAGATCAAAATACCATTAGGTGATCACACAACTAATTGGGGAGTGAGAACCAAAGGAGACTTATGAATGGTAAAATCCACAAGTGCTCTTCAAAGAGGTCACTGCAAAAGTGTGCTGCTTTTCACACCTCCACTGAGGACTTAATAATGTGAGAGGAAGCATGCTGCTCGAGTTGTGTTTGTCTTTTTTTTTTTTTTTTGAAATCTCTTATTAGAAAGTTGTGATTCTTTTTGTGTGTGGAAGAGGGGACGGAAAGAATGTAAGAACCACAAGGAGGAAAGGTGTACTCTGAGGCATTGTCCCCCACCACAGGGACTGACTGATACACTCATGACTCCACAGTGACTCCTGATAACTCCACGGAGGAGAACCCTCCATGGAAAGGGGGCGGGTGAGAGAAGACATTCTGATGGGAATATGACCAATTTGCAATATGTTCATATAATAAAGTTCTCAATTAAGAGCAATGGATAGTAAGCTTTTTAAATCATTAATAGATGAGCCACAGATGCACACCACTGGACTCAAAGCAAAGGGGTCCTGACTCCCCAAAGAGCTGAATTCAGCCTGTTCTTATATCTTGTCTGTCTACCCCAAGTCCAGTCAGTATCACAGATGGTTTCAAAGACTTTGCAAGCCCTGGTGTATATGTTCTCCAGCACTTCAGTCAAATGGCCTATCTCCATCCACTCTGGAAAGCCACCAGGATTAGGAACTGCCCCACTTCCATAATCTCCAGCTCTGGAAATTCTGCTCTGAGATTGGGACCTACAAGGCTTTTAACAACCTGATTCACCAGCACCCTTGAGCTTCACAGAAACCTGCATCCTCGGCCTCAACTCGGCTGCCCCACAGCTGAGAACACTGGCTATTCATTGGATTTGCTTGGTTCCTAACCCAGCCTGGACCTCATGGTCAGGCCATGTCAACAAAGCCAGGTTTACTTCCAGGGACCATCAAATATGGTAGCCCAACATGGTAGCCATTTGGCTACATGTGCCTACCAAGCACTTACCATACAGCCAGGTCACATAAATGGACTATCAATGTGCCAGAATTAAAGGACTTAATGTGAGAAATGGAAAATATGTATTAACAGAGGAAGTTCTGAGGAATGCAGTTAGCTGATTCCGTCATCGTGCACACATTGTGGGGTACACTTACACAAACTGGCTATGATGTCATGAGACGAATAATCTTACAGGACCACCATTATATATGTGGTCACTGATTGACCAAAGTATCATTTGGCAGTGTATGACTATGTTACTGACAATTTTTATGTAGATGACATGATAGCATTTGAATACATGGAGTTAAGTTGTATTGTTAAAAGGAATTCCACCTGTTTCTGTTACCATTTCAATGGGGAAACTTCATACTTCCAAAGAGACTTGACCTCTCTGGGTAACATTTTGCCTGGGCCAAGTGAGTGGCTTCAGTGACTCTCAAAGATCCTTAGCAAACCTTCCTGTATTTGCATTGGCATCTCTTTCCCAATTTGAGGAAAATTTTTCTTCTATAATTTTTGAAAATACCTACTATGCCTTTAGACTAAAATTTGTCTACTTCTTTTATACCTTGAATGCTTCTGTTTGATCTTTTCATAGTGTCCCAAATATCTTGAAATTCCTATTCAAACCTTCCTATTTGCTTGTCTTTCTCTGTTGGACTGTATTAGATCTGCCACTGGTCTTCTAGTTTAGATATTCTGTTCTCTCCTTCATCCATTCTATTGATGAGACTTTCTACAGAGATTTTATTTGGCTTACTGTGTTTTTTTCATTTCTAACATTTCTGATTGGTTTTTCTGTATTTCTGTTTCCTTACTCTTGTATTGACCTCCTTATTTCATTAAGTTGGTTTCCTGTATTCTCCTTTAGGAGTTTGTTTTCTTCTTTGATTCCTTTGATTTCTCCTTTAATTTCTTTGAACATAGTTATAATCATTCTTCTCAAAATCTTTCTCAGGCATTTCATCTAAATCAGTCTCACTGGAGGTAATTTTTGATGGATTTATCTTTTTTGGTGAAATTATATTGTCTTGATTTTTCATGTTTTTTGTATTATAATGAAGAGATTCTTGAATTTGATGTTTGGGTTTTCTAATTATCTGCAATATATTTAGATGTATAAATCTGACATATATCTTCAGGTTAGAATCTTAAGGTGCCAAGTGTGGCTCTTAAATGACTCTCAGAGTAACAGCAGAAGTGACCCTAGGTGTTGGGTTTGCCTGCTATGCAAGAGTTCTAGTAGGCTGAGTGGAGTAAAATACAGGCAAATTCTAAAATTCAACTGAACAATATACACATTCAATCAAAACCAGTACAGAGGATTTATATGAGTGAGTATTAAAACAAACAGATAATCTAACAAAGTCAAAGTCCCTAAGGATGTGTGTTGCCCCAAACTTAATCCTGTCAACTGAGAGGCTGAAATTTCTGGTCTGTAAAGGTTTCCAAGTCAGCCTGGGGCCAAGTGAGACCCTGCCCCCATGAATGACAGAAGAAGAAGGCAAAGGGGCTATAAATCAAGAAGTAACTAAGGACAACCCCAAAATGTAGCTTATTTAAGAGTGGAAAAGCCAACCATCAAGCAGATCTAACATATAATCTGCCTGACATGGAAGATGTGATTAGCACTTCCAATGCAGGCCTGTATAACCAGGCTTTTTTGGCATACTGACCTGGTGTAATTAGGCCCTGTTACCTTTGGGATGGCTTTGGTCTCAGCTAGGCTGCATATCTGCTTGGTTCCCTCGTTACTGTGCTGTGGGCTCAGCTAGGTGGGCTGGGTTTGTGGGTCCACTCCTCTGATCTCCTGTGCTGGATGCTGTGTAGCTGATCTCCCTTTCTCAGGTCTCCAATGGTTGCCAGCCCTGATGGTTGGGGGTGGGGAGGCTGTGGAGAATGCCAGAAGTTGTATCAGAGCTGCGTAGCTGGTCCCTGCAATGCTCTTCTTCACAAGCTGCTCAGCTGGTCCCTGTGCTGTCTCCTTCAGTTTTCTTGACTTTGCAAGAAGGCTGGTGCGAGTGAAAAATCCCTTCACCTGGCTTCTCCTGTGCCTCAGGCAGAGCCTTGAGGCTGTGCAGACCACTGCTGCTGCTGGAACCGCTTCTGCCTGCTTCTGTGTTCTCTAGAAGCTCTGGGTCTCTCCTACTTCTCTGCTGAGGTTGATAATTTCTTACACACCTTCCCTTTTCAGTAGAAGAGTGTATTTTGCTGTTTTTCTGCTTATTTCCTCCCTTGGCTGCTTTGGTGTGGCCCTTATGCTGCCCTCTTACCGAGAAGAGCTTAAATATCTTTAAATCAAGAAAATAATTTCACATGTACATAAAGCTGGATGATGAGATGAAACAACTCATCCATTCATTCAAAACCATTTCTAGGGACAGGAATGTAACACAGTGGCAGAGTGCTTTCCTAGCATGTGCAAGGCCCTGGGTTTGATGCTAAATATGGCAAAATCATGATGGCAATGGTAGAAGTAATAGCTTTTTCTGAAATTTTTTTAGAGATTTTTTTTTAATTATTTATTTATTAGAGACAGAGAAAGGGGGAGAGAGAGTGAAAATGGGTGCACCATAGCCTCTAGCCTCTTCAGATGAACTCCAGAAGCACGCACCACCATGTGCATCTGGCTTATGTGGGACCTGGAGAATCAAACCAGGGTCCTGAGGCTTTGCAGGCATGCGCCTTAAACACTAAGTCATCTCTCTGGCCCAGCAGTAATAGCTTTTGAGTGCTAGGATAAATTGTCAGCTTGACTGGATAGGAGATAAGCAAAGAACACCTCTGTGTGTGTCTGTGAGAGTATCTTCAGAAATTTGCCAGTGGAAGAAAGACAGGCCTTGAATGTGGCTTAGATGGAATAAAAGGAGAGAAAATGAATCAGTGTAAAATCTCTCTCTCTCTCTCCCCCTCTCTTTTTCCTATCTACTATATACATATGGATATGAGGTGAGTAGTCTCTGTCACGTGCTCCCATCACCTACCTGGCCATGGACCTCTAAGGACTCTGGACCAAAACCTCTGAAATTATATGTTGTTCATGTCGGGTATTTTGTCACCGTGAAAGTTGAATAAAAGTGAACACGAACGTGTCAGAATATCAATACGGTGGCGAATTAAAGGCACAGCACCGTCTTGACAAATCAATCACTTCCAAGATTGAATCACACCACTAATGCATGTTAGGAACCACAGCACTGGGTATTGCCATCTATTTCCATTAAGCCAATCTCCCGGGTCTTTGTTTTATAAGTGAGTCAATTGGACAAGTCCAGTAATTGCTCAAGGCCTTGGCCTACCCATCTGAGAAACAAGGTGAGTGTACGCTCTTCACAAGTCAGGTAATGGGCATCTGTGAGTAAAAACCCTGATCATTTTCTTTATGGAGCCCATGCGTGGCTGATCAAGAGGGAGAAATAGAAGCAATTTATCTTACTTCTCATGATGAGCCAAGGTATGAATTGCTAGTCATTAAAATAAGAAATACGGTCCAGATCAAAATACCATTAGGTGATCACACAACTAATTGGGGAGTGAGAACCAAAGGAGACTTATGAATGGTAAAATCCACAAGTGCTCTTCAAAGAGGTCACTGCAAAAGTGTGCTGCTTTTCACACCTCCACTGAGGACTTAATAATGTGAGAGGAAGCATGCTGCTCGAGTTGTGTTTGTCTTTTTTTTTGAAATCTCTTATTAGAAAGTTGTGATTCTTTTTGTGTGTGGAAGAGGGGACGGAAAGAATGTAAGAACCACAAGGAGGAAAGGTGTACTCTGAGGCATTGTCCCCCACCACAGGGACTAACTGGTACACTCATGACTCCACAGTGACTCCTGATAACTCCACCGAGGAGAACCCTCCATGGAAAGGGGGTGGGTGAGAGAAGACATTCTGATGGGAATATGACCAATTTGCAATATGTTCATATAATAAAGTTCTCAATTAAGAGCAATGGATAGTAAGCTTTTTAAATCATTAATAGATAAGCCACAGATGCGCACCACTGGACTCAAAGCAAAGGGGTCCTGACTCCCCAAAGAGCTGAATTCAGCCTGTTCTTATATCTTGTCTGTCTACCCCAAGTCCAGTCAGTATCACAGATGGTTTCAAAGACTTTGCAAGCCCTGGTGTATATGTTCTCCAGCACTTCAGTCAAATGGCCTATCTCCATCCACTCTGGAAAGCCACCAGGATTAGGAACTGCCCCACTTCCATAATCTCCAGCTCTGGAAATTCTGCTCTGAGATTGGGACCTACAAGGCTTTTAACAACCTGATTCACCAGCACCCTTGAGCTTCGTCAGAAACCTGCATCCTCGGCCTCAACTCGGCTGCCCCACAGCTGAGAACACTGGCTATTCATTGGATTTGCTTGGTTCCTAACCCAGCCTGGACCTCATGGTCAGGCCATGTCAACAAAGCCAGGTTTACTTCCAGGGACCATCAAATATGGTAGCCCAACATGGTAGCCATTTGGCTACATGTGCCTACCAAGCACTTACCATACAGCCAGGTCACATAAATGGACTATCAATGTGCCAGAATTAAAGGACTTAATGTGAGAAATGGAAAATATGTATTAACAGAGGAAGTTCTGAGGAATGCAGTTAGCTGATTCCGTCATCGTGCACACATTGTGGGGTACACTTACACAAACGTGGCTATGATGTCATGAGACGAAATAATCTTACAGGACCACCATTATATATGTGGTCACTGATTGACCAAAGTATCATTTGGCAGTGTATGACTATGTTACTGACAATTTTTATGTAGATGACATGATAGCATTTGAATACATGGAGTTAAGTTGTATTGTTAAAAGGAATTCCACCTGTTTCTGTTACCATTTCAATGGGGAAACTTCATACTTCCAAAGAGACTTGACCTCTCTGGGTAACATTTTGCCTGGGCCAAGTGAGTGGCTTCAGTGACTCTCAAAGATCCCCTTGGGCATGCCCTGCCTTCTCTAAAAGAGATTAGTTAACCAGGAAGGAGGCCCACAGAGTACCCATCAGTAAGTGAGCCCTGGCCGCGCTTGTGTGCTGATGCTAGCAAACAGAAGCAGGACCTTGGAGATTCAGATGGGGGGGGGGGCAGAGCCTCTGCCCAGCTAGCTTACAACACCTTCCCACACTGCTGCCTCTATGAGCACATTGGCAAGCTGACTCGGAAGGACGTAGAGGAAGCTATTGCGTCCCTGCTTTAGAGTTTAGTGACAGTCTCCAGGAGCGACTCACTGCCCAAGTGTTCCCAGCAGAACTATTTTTTTTAAATATATTTTTTTATTATTGACAACTTCCATGATTATAGACAATAAACCATGATAATTCCCTCCCTCCCCCTACTTTCCCCTTCACAATTCCACTCTCCACCATATCCCCTCCCCCTCTCCATCAATCTCTCTTTTATTCTGCTGTCATCATCTTTTCCTCCTATTATGATGGCCTTGCACAGATAGTGCCAGGCATCTTGCTCCAAAGGTTACCAAGGGCATGAATGGTATCACAGACTGAGCTGCTAGGAGCCATCCTCCTGTTGCTGGAATCAAGCTCTCTGTTCCCTCTTGGGAGTAGTCAACTCTATAAGGAAAAGCTTTCACCCTCCTGCAAGCCTGAAGGTCATGCTGAGAAGTTGGAAAAATGTCGCAGAAGGCTCAATTCATGTGTACCATTGGCACAGACAACAGGGAGTTATGTCATGAAAGAGGCATCCCCTCATTCGAAACCAAGAGGAGGCCTGAGGCCCTTCCACACACAGCATTTCTAGTCCAAGAGAGACATAATGCAGGATATAAAGAGGAAATGGTCCTGTCAACATCTTGTCATTATGGGATCTTATAGGCAAGATCATAGTAGCTAGGAGGGAAGTGGCTCACCCCTCCCTGAATAGTTACTAGCAGTTAAAGTTCCTGGGAGTGGGAGAAAGATTTTCATCAATGAAGTAGTCGCTGGTAAGAATCCTCTCCTCCTACAAATGATCCCTCACACAGGAGCCTGTAAGCAACCCTAACAAAACACGGGGACAGAGGGAGGGGAAAAAGAAGATACGAAAGTAGAAGTAGGACTGGTTGGGGAGAGAAATGGGAAAAACAGAAGTGGGAGGGAAACAGGAGAAGGTAATAGAGGGTGAATGTGATACAAACATATGGTGTCCATGAATGACAAGGGAATGAAACCCATGGTCCTTCATAAGCAACATATGCTAATAAAAAGAATAGGAACCAAAAAATGGAAAAGGAAGGAGAAAGGAAAAACACCGAAAAGCTTTGCCTCCCCACCTCCACCCATGTAACTGGCACCCATACAAGGTATCCACAAGCCAAGTGTCTCCCTTGCAGCCATTTCAGTCTCCTGTTAGGCTGGCTAACAGAAATTGATCTTTTTAATGCTACCTTGAACAGAGAGGGAGGCCGGCCAAGTCTGGCAGGAGGATCCAGGCCTACATCAGCCGTACCAGATGTCTGGCACGAAAGGTCAGGTTTCTCCCACCCACCTCCTCTCCTGGCACCCGAAGAGGACAATGTCCTCGATGCCTCCAGAGAAGAGGGCAATGGGGCAGCCAGGACTGATGTTTCAGACAAGCCTGTCTGGAACAGCTGTGTTCTGGGTGCCTGTGCCTGCCTTAACCCCTTCCACCCTGCAAGACTGGGTCTACTGTGCAGCTTGAAGATGCCTAGAGCTTGTTCACACTGGTGGGTGTGAACAAAGAAATGCTTCTGCCTCAGTTAGGGATCCACAATGTGTAGAGCTTTAAGAATTCCCTATAAGAAGTTTCTGATGTTTCTTTCTTTTTATGTGCATGTGTGTGCATGTGTATGTGTGGTGTGTGCACATGCGTGTATATGTATGTGCACGTATGCATGCATACACAGGTGTGTACATGTGTGTGAACACCAGAAGCCAACATCATGAATCTTCCTCAACTGCTCTCCATCTTATTTTTTTATATATTAATTGTTTAACAAAAAGGTTGCACACATAGACCCCTCTCTCCCCCTCCCCAATTCTGCTGAGGGTCTTTGGTGGTGTTATTGGTATTCATTGTGGGGAATCAAGAGGCCACAGTCAGACGCTGCAGGGAAACACGGCCACCTTATTTTTTGAGACAGAATCTCTCACTGACCCTAGAGCTCACCAATACAGCTAGACTAACCAGGCTGTAAGCCCCAGGAATCCTTCTGTCTCCACCTCCTCACCACTGGGGTCACAAGTATATCCAGCTTCCCCTGACTTTTTTTTTTAATTTTTTTAATTATTTTTTTAACTTTTAAATTTATTTTTGGAGAGAGACACAGAGAGAAACAGATAGAGAGGGAGAGGAAGACAGATAGAGAATGGGCGCGCCAGCAGTCTCTCAGCTGCTGTGAAAGAAATACAGATGCGTGCGCACCCTTGTGGCCAAGTGAGGCATTGCACCCTTGCGTCACTTTGCATCTGGCTAAACGTGGGACCTGGAGATTGGAACCGCTGGAAATTGGAACCAGCGTTCTTAGGCTTAGCAGTCAGGCGCCTTAACCGCTAAGCCATCTCTCCAGCCCTCCCCTGACTTTTATGTGAACACTGGGGAGAGAACTCAGGTCCTCAAGCTTGCTCCACAAGTACCACCCCCGTCCATGGAGCCATCTCGCCAGCCTCTCCTGGTATTGCTTGAGAATCAGTATAGCGCAGCTAGAAAAGTTTCGTGTTCTAGCTAGCGCCCTCTGAAGGTATAGAAGGGCATGAATTTTGACCTTGCAGTGCCTAGCAATACCTTCGCAAGAACTTCATAATAGAAGAAAAAGATGATGACATCAAATTAAAAGAGAGACTAATGGAGAGAGGGAGGGAATATGACGGAGAATGGAGTTCTAAAGGGGAATGGGGGAAGGGAGGGAAATATCATGGGTTTTTTGTAAGTAAGTATAGAAGTTATCAATAAAAAAAATAAAAAAGCACAATTTTATAGATTGCTAATTAAGTCCATTTTTATAAAAAAACAAAAGAAGGGCATGAATTTATTTCTACCAGTTCTTCAGTAAATCTGCCACTTCCCATCCTGGGTAAGGGACAGAAAGGGTTTTCTTGACAATATTCAAAAAGCCAACCGAGTGGCTAGACAGATGACTCAGCAGTTAATGCACTTGCCTGCAAAGCCTAACACCTGAGTTTGATTTCCCTGTACCCACATAAAGCCAGATGCACAAAGTGGCACATGCACCTGGAGTTCATTTGCAGCAGCTGGATGCTCTGGCATGCCCATTCTCTCTGTCTCTTCTTTCTATCTCTGTCTGCTTAAATTAAAAAAAAAAAAAAAGCCAACAGAGTTAATGAAGTGGAAGCATGAAGCTGGGTTGTCCTGCCCTAAGGACTTAACCCTGGGAGAATCTCAGGCCCGCCCCCTCCCCAACAAGAAAAGATGGTGCCTACCCTTGTTAACATCTGTTCCAATGAATTCTTAAAGTTTACCTTCTGGCCAATATGGATTGAAATTTCTGATCAAATTTGGAAATGGTTGCTAAGGGAATCAAGAGAAAAGTATTTGGTGTGCAAATCCTGTCATTGTTTTCCAAATGATCATCAACACAAGCTGTAACTTTGAAAGACTTTGAAGATAATTAGCATATGTACTAGTGATTAAAACAAAACAGACCCAAGAGGAGAACTCTGGAGTGAGCCTGGTGATATGATATTGCTTAAGTATTTATATTTTTCTTTTGCTACTTGAGAACAAGATGGGGCCTAAGAGGAACACTGCCCAAGATCCTAGAGAAGGGCACTCCGTTACTTCATCAACTGTCATTTCTTCACCAATGGTTGTGGCTGGGAAGTGAAAAGAAAGAAAAGCAGTGTGAATGGCATTTGATAAGAAATTAGCTTAATGCTCAAAACCACTAGGGGAAAAGAAATAAATTACGAAATCGGAGTTTCAAGATAAGAGGTCCCACTCAACCTTGAGAATGAGTCAAGTTAGTGGGGAAAAAATGAAAATAGAACTATAACTGTTCCAATGTGTTTACATCTCTTTAATTTTTACTCTCAATACTGCCACATTGTTTATATAATCTTTCTGCTAATACCAGTTTGTGTTTAACAACTTTAAGACATATTTTCTTTTTCTGGAAATAGCACCAGTTTGTAAATAAAATAAAATAAAATAAAATAAAATGAAAAAAATAAGAGGTCAGGATTCAGTGACTCCCACACTTACATGGATTGACTATATCATACTCACCTGGGGATTTTATTAAAATTCAGATCTGGGAGCTTCACTCTCCAGCATCCAATTAGTGGATCTAGATAGAAGCACATTTCAGTGGACACTCAGGTCTGGGAACTGCTGTCTTCTCTCTCTGTTATCTACCTGCTGTTAACTATTTGGGCTGTAAAAGTAAGGATCACACCCTTATAGCTCTTCTTAATGCAAACAACATTCTCAATAGAACAAA
This sequence comes from Orientallactaga sibirica, assembly GCA_036365145.1. Lineage (NCBI taxonomy): Eukaryota > Metazoa > Chordata > Mammalia > Rodentia > Dipodidae > Orientallactaga > Orientallactaga sibirica. The sequence goes on along the minus strand of JAEOAD010000009.1, from coordinate 26,753,413 downwards.
GTAGCTTTCACGTGCCATCTCTACACACCAAGCACGTAACAGGGAGCAAGTTGTATAGCACGACAAAGGAGCTAGTATAATGTAGTTCCCATGTCTCAGAAATGAGCCTTGTCACATTACATGACCTGGCACTGAAGGCATGGATGTAAGAGGGAACAGAATTAGTTACCCTTCATGGCCCTTTCCCTCCGATTTCTGATTTCATCTCTGATCCTTTTCTGGTAAACATAAGTAGATTACATTAGATGTCAAAAAACGTGCTCAGAAGGAGAAAGCAACCAAGGCCAATATTGCAAGCTATCAAATGTCTGGGTACTCCCATATCTCCCAAAACATACACAGAGTACCCCAGGGCCTCTTAGGGTCAGGCCGTGGGGTTACTCTGATGGAAGAATGATTGAAATCATGGCTACTTCATGCTGTATTATTAACCACCCATCTAATTAGGAAGTACTCATCAAGCTTCAAATACGTGCCAGTTCTCTATGTGTATCTGAGAAAACTTTCAGATTTACCAATCACGGACAGGCGTGGTGGTGCCAACCTCTAATCTCAGTGCATAGGAAGCAGAGCTGGGGGTATTGCCACAAATTTGAGACCCAGCTGGTCTACATAGTGAGTTGCAAGCCGGCCTAGACTACAGAGCGAGACCCTGTCTCAAAAATTAATTCATTAAGGCTGCAGAGATGACTCAGCAGTTGGTTAAGATGCTTTCCAGCAAAGCCTAAGGACTGGGGTTCAGTTCCCCAGTACCCATGTCAAACCAGATGCACAAAGTGGTCCATACCGATCTGGAGTCCATTTGCAGTGGCTGGAGGCCCTGGGGCACCCATTCTCTCTGTCTCTCTTCTCTCTCTCCCCCACCTCTTTCTATGTGTGCTTGCAAATAAATAAGATAAAAAAATTCATTACAAAAAGAAATAAGGATTTTTTAAAATTAATTAAAAATCACCAATGCCCAAACCCCACCCCAGAAAGTTTGATTTCACATAGTTTGGTTGCACATAGAGTCTTAGCAAGTATAATTTTGAGAACATTCCAGGTGTTCCTAAGATGTAGCCCAGGTTGAGACGCCTGCTGGTAGAGTTCCATTTACTGACTGACCTTCCAATGTGAATGGGTATCAGAATCATTACTGGATTCATGAAAACATGGCTTCTGCCTCCCCACACTTCCCAACTCAGCAGGTCTGAGATAGGGGACAATGATTCACTTTTCTACCAGTTCCTAGGTGGTGCCCTCTTAGTCCAGAACCTCACTCAGAACATGGAGTGCTTAAACCGGGCGTGGTGATGCAGGCCTTTAATCCCAGAACTCGAGAGGCAGAGGTAGGAAGATCACCATGAGTTCAAGACCACCCTGCGACTACATAGTGAGTTCCAGATCAACCTGGACGAGAGTGAAACCCTACCTCGAAAAACAAACAAACAAAAAAGAACATGGAGTGCTTATATCTCAGGAAATCTACAGCCAATTAAAAATATAGACTCTTGCCTGTCTTTGAGCATCAGAGCTCACCTGAAATCATACTTCCCTAATACAGAGCATCCAAGATCATCTCCTTTGTAAACCTTGAGGTCCAAGCCCACTGGCCAGCTTTGATTTGAAAAAGAAAGGGGGGGCTGGAGGGATGGCTTAGCAGTTAAGGTGCTTGCCTGCAAAGCTTAAGGACCCATGTTTGACTCTCCAGATCCTACATTAGCCAGACACACAAAGGTGAGGTAAAGCGCAAAGTTGCACATGCCCACTAGGTGGCGCAGGCATCTGGAATTTGATTTCAGTGGCTGAGGCCCCAGCATGCCAGTTCTTTCTCTCTCCCTCTCTCTCTCTCTAAAATAAAAGTAAAAAAAAAAAAAAAAAGAAAAGGTGGGAAGGAGGGCAAACTTCCTCACTGGAGACTCTAGTTGAGAAACTTCTTCCAAAATTGTTCAGGTTCTTGGAAAAACCCTACCTCCTTGAGGTTGCAGGGCTGAGGTTCTTGTTTCCTTGCTCCAAATAGTCGGGGTGCATTTAGCCTGGAGAAACCTTCCTTATCTTTGCATGTGACTAGCAAAGGCACATCAAACACTTGTCATGCTTGAAATCTCTTCTGCCCCTGCCTTCTCATGTAATTACATCAGGCTCACCTGGACACCTAGGCCAATCTCCCTTCCTAAAAGCCAGCTAATTAACAACTTTAATTGCATCATCAAAGTTCCTTCACAGCAGTGCCTCCATTAGCCTTTGATTGAGTAACCAGGGGACAGAGCTTTGAGGAACATCTTTAGATAATCTGCCAAACACAACTGTCCTCTCAGTTAGTAGCACTTTTCCATAAGCCAGCACTTGGATATGTTCTAGCTAGTGTCAGCCATGGAAATAACTCATATTTGTAGTTGTAAAATTGTAATCTCATCTTCCCATGCCTGGACCAGCCCAGGGTTAGAAAGGGATGCCAATACTGACTGGAAGAGAGAGAGTGGATCTTGGAGCCTTCTGGCATTGTAAAGAAAGAAAGAAGGCAATATGACTCTAATCACTGTTAAAGCGTTTCATTGCTTTAATTAGAGTTCAGGTAACTTTAAAGCATGGCTTGGGAAATTCAAATCAGCAGGCAAAGTCTTCAGCAATTTTTCTTGTTGCGGGAAAATTTTAGTCTGGTTAGCTACAGATAAAGGCTAACAATAGGATATCATATTACAGGTACCCTGCAGGCACCCTGCCCTTAATCCATTCCCGTCCCACAACCACTCAAGGAATATGCAAATCTGATTCTATCCCTGACTCTGTCTTAGCCATCAGTAGCTCCCTATTTGAAGTCCACATGTGATACTTTTGCTCATTATCCTGACAAAATCTACTTATGGAATGGGGGGAGGGAGCTTATGGTTTAAGGGATACAGTCCTTCATGAGTGGGAGGTATGAAGGTGAGAAGAAAGAGGGCTGGAGAGATGGCTTAGTGGTTAAGGTGTTTGCCTGTGAACTCTAAGGATCCAGGTTCGATTCCCCAGCATCCATGTAAGCCATATGCACAAGGTGGCACATGTATCTGGAGTTCATTTTCAGTGGCTGGAAGCCCTAGTATGCCCATTCTTTCTGTCTGCATCTCTTTCTCTCTCTCTCTCTCTCTCTCTCTCTCAAATTAAGTAAATAAATAAATTAAGTTAAATTTAAAAAAGAAGCAGAAAGAAATGAATGTTGGTACTCAACTCACTTTCTCCTTTTTATTCATACTGAACGCCAGCCCATTGGATGGATGGTACTGTCCACAACAATTAGAGTAGGTATTCCTTTTTTTTTTTTTTTTTTTGGAGAGAGACACAGAGAGAGAGGGAGAGGAAGACAGATAGAAGAATGGGTGCGCCAGCAGCCTCTCAGCTGCTATGAATGAACTCCAGATGTGTGCACCCCCTTGTGGGCAAGTGCAGCATTGCTCCCTTGCATCACTTTACATCTGGCTAAACGTGGAGATTGGAACTGGCGTTCTTAGGCTTAGCAGGCAGGCGTCTTAATTGCTAGGCCATCTCTCCAGTGCAGAAAATGCTATCTTAAGCAAATAGAACCCAACAGTAAACAGGAGAAGCTATGCACATCTGACAAAGTGACAAGTCAAAAGTCATAAATGACAAACAAGGTTAATATAGACCAGAGGAATGACAGATGAAGACACAATGAGGGTAGGGACTGGAGAGATGCTTCAACTAGGGAAAGTATGTATGACACAAGCATGAAGATCTGAGTTTAGCACCAATATAAAGGCCAGGTCATTCCAGTGGAATGCATCTGTAATCCCAATGTTGAGGAGGAAGAGAGAAGCAGATCCCTGGGGCTTGCTGGCTAGCTAATTGAGCTAAATCAGGAGCTCCAGGATCAGTGTCTCAAAAACTAAGGTGTAAGGCCAGGCGTGGTGGCACATGCCTTTAATCCCAGCACTCGGGAGGCAGAGGTAGGAGAATTGCCGTGAGTTCGAGGCCACCCTGAGACTACATAGTGAATTCCAGGTCAGCCTGAGCCAGAGTGACACCCTACCTTGAAAAACCAAAAAAACAAAAACAAAAACAAAAACAAAAAACCCTAAGATGTAGAACACTAAAGAAAGATACCTGATGTCAACTTCTGGTCTCCATCTGTACACACACGCACACACACACACACACACACACACACATGCATACACGTGCATCTACACATACATACATGCACACCACACACACACACACACACAAGCCGAAAAAGAAGATGTAGCAATTTAAAATGCATATTACACAAGATTGTATATTATACAAAATTACAAATTGAGGTGTACTCAATTTCATAAAACAAACACCACCCTGGATGTAAATGAACAAATAAGCCCAAATACAATAAGATTAGATGAATTCCATACCCCATTTTCATTAATAGATAGGTCACCCATATCCCCCACCCCCAAATAGTCAGCAAAGAAACTTCAGAGTAAAACCACTCTATAAATTTCAACATACACTCACATGTGAGAGGCCACATCCAATAGCTTTGTCTTGCTGACTCTGGCTTATTTCACTTAGCATAATGTGCTCAGTTCCATTGGTTTCTCTGTGAATGTCCTATAGTGTGTGGAGGACAGAGGAGATATGGAAATAGGGTACTATGATATAGTACCAAGAGATCTAAAGGGAGATGTCAGTGAAAACAAGAGAAGGTAATAGGATATATGTAATGAGAGCAGAAGGCGAGGAAGAGGATAAACAAGAGAAGAGGGAAGACAAGAAAGTGCAGTGGGAAGGTAATGAGAAATGTTTATATATATGCATATGTGTGTGTGTGTGTGTGTGAAAATATTACAGTGAAGTCCATTTCTTTACATGTTAACCAAAAAAAAAAAAAAAAAAAGATTATGAAAGTATTTCACTCTAGGACAAATGAATTAACTTACATCTACCAAATATTCCGTCTGCTAACTGCAGAATACACATTCTTTTAGTGGCTCATGGAACTTTCTCCAAACAGGTCATACGTTAGACCGTAAGAAAATTTCCATCGTGTTTGTGACAGATGTCTTTGTTAGTTGTTCCCGCATACTCCAGGCTTGCTGGGCCATAGGTTTCGGGGATTCTCCTTGTCTCTCACCACAGGAGTGCTGTGATTACAGAATGTGCTTCCACGTGTCTGTAAATAGGATCTGGATATCAGAACTCATTTGTCTGTAAGATCTGGAGATCAAAACTCTTCTGTCTGTAAGTAATATCTGGCGATCAGAAGTCAGATCCTTATAACTTGCACAGCCCAGCCAGCACTTTATCCATTGGCTCATCTCCCCAACCCCGAAGTAATTTCTTGCATCTTGTCAGAGCACAATGGAAGTCAATGACAAGAGAAACTACAGAAACTATACACAGGGCTATTGAACAATATACTTTTCCTTGATCAATGGATTGCAGAAGACATTGGAAGAAATGAATTCCTAGAATCAAATGAAAATGATAGATATATAAATAAATATATTTCATTTTCATTTTATATATGTATATGTATATATAATCAGAATCCAAATAGGTCATTCATTAGACCATAAAGCAAGTCTCCATAAAATTTCCATATATGGGCTGGAGAGATGGTTTAGTGGTTAAGACATTTGCCTGCAAAGCCAAAGGATCCCAGTTTGACTCTCCAGGACCCACGTAAGCCAGCTGCACAAGGGGGCGCATGCATCTGGAGTTTGTTTGCAGTGGTAGGAGGCCCTGGCATACCCATTCTCTCTCTCTCTCTCTCTCTCTCTCTCAGTCTCTCTCTGCCTCTTTCTCTCAAATAAATAAATAAAAAATATTTTTTAAAATTTCCATATATATATTTATATCAGAATCTATAGAATATACTGTTCTAATTGAGAACTTTCTATAAGATACAGTTGCCTACATTAAAAACCAGATATCTCAAATAACCAAGCTATACATCTGAAAGTATATTTTAAAAAACTGCAAGCCAAACCCCAAGTTAAAAATAAGAATAATAATAATTAAAATCAGAGCTAAAAATAATAAAATCAGTCTAAAAAGAATATAAAGGAACAACAAAATGGGGAGGTGTTTCTTTGTAAAGATTAACAAGACACACCCTTTTCCAAAGTGGTGACTAGAAAGAGAGTGAAGACCCAAACTGAAAGACTTGGAGACAAAAAGTGGGTGTTACTGTTAGAAAAAGCATGAAAGCAATGAGAGCAAAGACACGGCTCGATAGCTGAGACAGGCTTTATTTAGGGAAAGTCTAAGCAGGGCTCTAACCAAGCAGGTCAGAAGCCATGTCCCTTACAGACTAGGAGATACTTAAGGGGCAGTGGGGGTCATTGGAATTCCTTGATTGCAGAGCAGTCCACCTTGCCTCAGGGCTTGGGCCACTTCAGGAAAATGGGAATGGGTATTCTGGATCATTCCAGGAATGTGATAATTGGGAGCAGTGGTTGAGTCACTCTTGGGAAACAGAGAGGTAAAATGACCTGTCAGTCAGAGTCCAAAGATGGAGTCACTGTGGTTCTAACATTCCCAACTCTGTCATTATGTAGAAATCCAAGGTAGGAATGTTACCGGGGCTGGTTCTAGTCATATGGTTGTTGTTGAGGTGGATGTGTCACCGGAGGGACCGCAGCAGGAGTGCAGATTCAATCTGGACCTAAGAAGAGGCTCTGGAAATAAAAACATACTGGGAGTCAGTCTCAGAATCCCAAGTAGCAACGGGTACTTCTGACACCATTTAGAACTGGAACTGTTGAAAGAAACTCTATAAGTAGGTAAATAAAAGATTGACACATGACACTGAAAAGAGAATAATTCAGTAAGTGTGCAGGAGCCCTAGAAGACAAGAGAATGAGTTTTACCTCCACGGCAATAAGCAAGGTCTGTATGTCTATAAGAAATGTCACCCAAAACAACAGGCGCCTCAGCTGGTCACAGAGCTGTCAGGTCGTATACAGAAAAAGATAATAAACTGGCCATTTTCCAAAGGCTAATATAGTCCCGTACAATTTAGGCTCTGGACTGGTAGCATTTACTTCTCCACAATTGCTGTCCACCGTTGAAGTTCTAGGCACACAGGCATGGCTTCTGGGAACCTCAGGTTTTGGTTTTTCATTTAAGACACTTTCTCTTAGAATCTTTTATAGATGATGCTGAACAGGCAAGAAGGCAGCCAGTTCTTCAGGAGAATAATGTTTATCAAAGCCATTATGAAAGAAACTATTAGATCATGTAAAATCTATTAGCCATTACGATCTGGTCATTATATAGCTACATATGAATTTTGTTGTATATGACATGACATTGACAGATGACATGAATATTATATCTAAGGTTGAAAATAATAACATAGGCAGTAGGTAGGAAAGGAAAAAAGGAGTGCTGTCTATAAAAGTAAGGAAGAAGGAATTATGAACTTAGGTAGGAATTAATTGAAATTTCTGGAACTATGCAAATTTGGCTTAGGTAAGGAAGGAGGTATAAGAAGTAATATTGGGGCTTTTGGAGAGATGGCTTAGGGGTTAAGCTGTTTGCGTGCAAAGCCGGGGGATCCAGTTTTGATTCTCCAGGACCTACGTAAGCTAGATGTACAGGAGGCCCATGTATCTGGAGTTCGTTTGCAGTGGCTGGGAGCCCTGGCATGCCCATTTTCTCTCTCTCTCTCTCTCTGGCACTCAAATAAATAAAAATTTTTTTTTAAAAAAAAGAAAGTAGTATTGAAGTAATATTTGAAATATCTTAAACAATTACAAATTTAAACATGATAGAAATTACAAAATTAACTAACTTTGAAGTTTACTTACCAGTTTTAAAAATTCTTTATAAGTCTTTAATATAGATAACAGGTAATTTTTACCTACTTGGTACAGAGGTCAAAAGAGGTCATAACTATAGAAAAATTAATGAAAGTACGTCAGGCTGAAAAAGCTAAAAGCTTTGATTAATCTTGATAATTTATTATTACCAGTCATTCATTTTATACACACAATGAAATTTTATATAATTATGCCCAATTTTTATTTAAGAATAATTTCATTTTATTTTATTGGTTTTTTGAGGTAGGGTGTCACTCTACTCCAGGCTGACCTGGAAAACACTATGTAGTCTCAGAGTGGCCTTGAACTCATGGTGATCCTCCTACCCCTGCCTCCCAAGTGCTGAGATTAAAGGAGTGCGCCACCACTGCCGGCAAGAATAAGTTTTTTTTTTTTTTTTTTTTTTTTGGTTTTTCAAGGTAGGGTCTCACTCTGGTCCAGGCTGACCTGGAATTAGCTATGTAGTCTCAGGGTGGCCTCGAACTCACGGCAATCCTCCTACCTCTGCCTCCCGAGTGCTGGGATTAAAGGCGTGCGCCACCACGCCTGGCTAAGAATAAGTTTTTATTATCAAAGTTGCACCCAATTGGAAAACATGAAAGCAGAATATTTAATAAATCTATTGTAAAGAGAGAAGCAGATGTTCTATCAAACAAAATGAAGACTTCATCGGATGGAAAACACATGAACTTAGCATTTGGATATGATTTAGTCATAAGTTTTAAGTATCTCATTTAATAAAAAATAAAACACAAAATTCTTTTTATATAAACTGTTTTGTGAATATTAGTAACAAAAAAGTAGAGCAATATCTAGGAGATCTATTGTTATAAACTGAGAAGCAGGCATTTTGCAAACAAGAACAGAATCATATTTAAGTAAACTTGAATTTTGACCTTTGAAAGTTAAAAACATTTAATAATATATTCATCCTATATTTTTGCTGAAGTATCAAATATATCTTAATCAGAAATTTAATAACCTTCATAACCTTTTAATTTAGAAGCACATATTATATCTTTTATATCTCTATTTAGGATCAGACCTCTGGTTAGGAGGGAGCGGCTCTTTCCTTTCTAATGTTGCCATGGAGAAAGGAAATGAGCTCTGTGCTCTGATGGCCTCCAAGTCTAATGTCTCCCTGTGCATCTATCATTCCTCTTTCAAGAATTGAGACCCCCCCCCCCAAGTTCTTCAGGAGATGGTCACCAGTTCAAATCTGACTTTTTAAAGGTGAAGTGGCGTGAAGAGGGTATTTGGGGGGGGGTCTCTACTCTTGTTGACTTTTAGACCTTGGAGAACAATCAAAATGGGACCAGATATATGGTATTAGACTGTTATAGGACCCTCTGAGGTGGATTTATGGAACTGTAAAGGTGTCCCATTTTTCCTATATATTATCCAGTTATATTGATTTTGCATTTTTGACTTTTATGTCACACTTAGATAATAATTAAATAAACTTTAAACAAAAACTAGTTAAAATAAATCTTGATGTTCTTAATGACTCAGTTTCCCCAGTAGTTAAAGCTTACTAGACTTAGTAGGAAATCTAGGTATAACTGAATTTTAATCTTGATATGAGATATGGCAATATAAATAATTTATCAACTTATGATAAGGAATAAAGTTTTAATTATATGACCATTAAGATGAGAAAAAAATACAGAGAACCAAACTTAGAATTTAGATATTAACATTAAGTGCTGGAGAGATGGCTAAGTGCTTAAAACATTTGCCAGCAAAGCCAAAGGACCCAAATTCAATTCCCCAGTACCCAAATGTGGTAGTGTGAATAGATGACCCCCAATATAGTCAGTGTTTTATTAGTTTATAATTTGCATCTGCAGCCACCTGGCTGTTGATCATAGGCAGATTTCTCTGGAAAAGCAAATCAGGTCAGAAATATTCAAGGAAGAACAAGAGGTATAAAATAGAAAATCAGGGCTGGAAAGATGGCTTAGCAGTTAAGGAGCTTGCCTGTGAAGCCTAAGGACCCAGGTTCAATTCCCTAGTACCCATATAAGCCAGATGCACATGGTGGTACATGTGTCTGGAGTTCGTTTGCAGTGGCTGAAAGCCCTGGTACACCCATTCTCTCTCTCTCTCTCTCATAAATAAAAATAAAATATTTTTAAAAAGAGGAAAACAGGGCTGGAGAGATGGCTTAGTGGTTGAGGCACATGCCTGCGAAGCCTAAGGACTCACCAGCTCGATTCTCCAGGTCCCATGTAAGCCAGGTGCACATTGTGGCACATGTGTCTGGAGTTCATTTGTAGTGGCTAGAGGCCCTGGTGCACCCATTGTCACTCACTCACTCTCTACCTCCCTCTCTCTGTCATAAATAAATTAATTATTTAATAAATTAAAGAGGAAAACAATGGTATCTGGAGAGTGAGCCATTCTCAAAGGCCAGTTTTATAGGTGCACTTTAAACAGAAACAGTTTAAGAAAACTTACCTGCAATTTAGGAATGCATTTTGGGAGAGAGAGAATGCCATTTGCACAAAGGAAGGAGGGTTATAGTCATCTTCTTGGGCTGGGGCAAGATGTCTAGCTGAAGATCAGGCATCCCTTATCTGAAGACAGAGGCAGGAAACCTTCCCCTGGAGAAGACAACAGGTAATTCATAAAGAAAGCAGGCATCCCTGAGCAATTGCTTCTGACCAGAGGCTTGCAGTGAAGTCCTCTGAGGACAAGACAAGGGAGCCTGGTCTGTCTCTCCTAGGTACCATAGGAAGACAGATGGGACAGAAGCTGACTCACCACCTCCTTGGGCTAATGATGGTCTGGTATTAGATGATCCAATGAATGTGGTAAATGGCTTCTGTATGGCTGGAGCTGAGAAGAGGGGAGAAGGAAAAGCTTTAAGGTGGATGAATTAATTTACCAGGTTGCTGGAGATTTGCTCTAGTCACCAGGGAGTTTTGAGAGCCCACCAAAGAGTAGCCTCAGTCTTGGCCTCCCAGTGCTGTCCAGGGGAAGTTGTAATTCTCATGCCATTCACCATAGTGAAAAAGATGGAGACAGAGAACAGTGTGGAGATTGAGGATACCTCAACCAGCCTGGGATGAGCTGCCACTGCCCATTGCTCCCTGGGTTGCGAGGGGTCCCCAGCCTGAGCACCTGCCTTGGTTTCGGCACCAAATGTTAGAAAAAGCAAGTAAGAAACAAGAGAGAAGGCTCAGCTCAACAGCAGAGACAGGCTTTATTCGGGGAAAGCCTGATAAGGGCTCTCACCAGGCAGGTCAGAAGCCACTTCCCTTACAGACTCAGAGATACTTATGGGTCTGTGGGGGTCATTGGAATTCCTTGATTGCAGAGCAGGCCACCTTGCCTCAGGGCTTGGGCCACTACAGGACAGTGATCCTGGGATGGGTGGTCTGGATCATTCCAGGAATGTGATAGTGGTTGGGTGGTTGGATCACTCTTAGGAAACAGAGAGTTACAATGAAATGTCAGTCAGAGTCCAAAGATGGAGTCGTTTTGGTTCTAACAATTACAACAGATAACATTGAAAACTAGGGGACCATTAGAGATTATTTTTTTCAAACTTCTACTGTAATAAATTAAAAATTTCTAGAAGTGAATAAACTGCTTGAGACATACATCTTACAGAAATTGAACATAGTGGCTGGGTGTGGTGGTGCACACCTTTAATCCCAGCACTTGGAGGCAGAGGTAGGAGGATTGCTATGAGTTTGAGGCTGCCCTGGACTATATAGTGAATTCCAGGTCAGCCTAGGCTCAAATGAGACCCTTCCTTGAAAAAAAAAAAAAAAAAAAAAGGGGAAAAGAATTGAACAAAGAGAATGTAAAAAAAAAAATCTAAACAAAACAACAAAAATTCATGAGATTAGTGAACTGCCAGAGTCTCCCAACAAATGAAACTCAGGACCAGGTGGATTTATTCCTTATTTCTACAGATCTTTACAGAAGAAATAAATCCAGTGACTCACAAAACTATTCTATGAAATAGGAAGGGAAGAAATGCTTCCAAATTCATTTTATGAAGCCAGAATTATCCTGTCTATTCATAGTCAATACTTATTCAAATCAAAATTATAGACCAATATCACTGATGAACATGGACACAAAATCCTTCACAAAATACTTGTACACCAAATTAGGCAACACATTGAAAAGATCATGCACCATGATCAAGTTGGTTTCTTATCAAGAAGATAAGAATGGTTCAGCATGGACAAATCAATAAATGTAATGCATCACATAAATAGAACAAAAGACCAAAAGAATCACATGATCACCTCAATAGATGCAAGGAAAAAACCCTTGTCCAAATTCATCATCCCTTCATGATGAAGCTAGTAGTAAAAGGATCACACCTCAATATCCTAGCATATATGTGTAACAAATGCATAGTCAACATTACCCTGGATGGAAAAAATCTGAAAGCATTTCCTCTCCAATCAGGGATGAGACCAGTGTGTCTATTGTCTCCACTTAAGGTCAATGTAGTGCTTGAGATCATAGCTAGAGCAATCAAGAAGGAAGGGAAACAAAAAGGATACAAATAAGGAAAGGAAGGAGCTTGATTATCCCTGTTTGTAGATGACATGAGCCTATACTTAGAACATCCTAAAGATTCTGCCAGAAAATTTAGATTTTATAAACAAATTCAGTGACATAACAGGATACAAATTCAAGCATGCAAGTCAGTAGCTTTTCTATACACCAATGATGAAATCACTGAAAAGAAGAAAAATATACAATAGCCCCCCCAAAAAAAAAACACCTTAACATAAACTTAACCAAAAAATGTTCCTTAAAGACCTCTACAATGAAAACTATAAAGTACTGAAGAAAGAAATTGTAAAGGACAGGAGAAGATGAAAGGCCTTCCATCAAAATTAATACTGCCAAAATGGCATGTTATCAAAAGTGATATATAGATTCTGGGTAACAAAAAAAAAGTATGGTACTTATACAACAGAAATGTGGACCATTGGAATAGAAAACCCAGAAATAAATCATGCAACTATCATGATCTGATTCTCAACAAAGGTGTGAAAACAATGCATTGGAGGAAACAATGCATGCTCAATAAATGGTGGATTCACTTATTGAAAAAATAAATTGGGTATGTATATTTTAAAAAATGAAACTAGATCCCATCTCTCTCCTGTACTTTAAAAAATCAAAATATGGTAAAATTTTGTCTTTCTCTCTCTCTTTCTATCGCTCTGTGAAGTTTAAGTCTCTGAAAAGTGCCTGGTTTTTATGTGGGCGCTAGGGATCCAAACTCTGTTCCTTATTTGCTCAGTTGCTCTCTGACTGACGGAACCACCTCCCAGCCCCCTAAACACTTGCACAGCACCAGAATGTTCAGACTCATCTCCAGCTGTTCAGAACATTTCATTTCCCAGAACACCCTCTACCTCCCCATGTAAGCTGATCAGTTTGTTTCTATTGTATGTGCATATTAATGAAAAATGTTTGAAAAACTCAGAGAGTCAGGCTTAGCCAATACCTTCATCTCTGATCCCAAGTCTTACATCAATGAAGAGACAGCTAACCCTGAAAATAAAGGCATACTCAGAAATATGGTAGGTGAAGTCATTCTCCACACTGATCAGAAAGACCTTTGAAAATACTGCACACTGCTATTCATTCACTTGTTCAGTAAATATTTACTGAGAACTGATTCTTTGCTACGGGCATGAAGACATCCACTCTAGATGCCCTGAAGTGACCTGTGTGGCCTCTATCTGGCCCCTTCCTGCTTCTTTGGCTCAGTGACTTTCTCACATCAGAATATATCATACAGAATATGGGGGGGAATCTATGCATGGCTGTGAGGGCATTTCCAGAGATGATTAAATACTGAGGGAAGACTTGCCCTCATGGTGGGCAGCCCCATCACAGTGGTAACCCATATTAAATAGGTCCAAGGGCAAAGCAACATTGCCCAACTGCCTTCACTTCCTCCTGAATGAATATCTATCATGGCCACCCTTGCTGCTGCCAAAGAAGGAAGGTGCCATCCTTCTGCTCCAGACTCCAGTCTCCTCAGCCTTCCAACATGGACTGACTACCAGAGATATTCCAGGAATCCGTTCAGGCCTTCAGCACTGGATTGGGACTCCTGGGGCATCCAGCTTTGTGGACTGAGCAGCTACCTGTCCTTTTCCTTCTCCAGCATACAGATGACCATTGTTGGAGTCCCCAGCCTCTGTTGTATTTGGAAAGAAGACAATTGTGTTGTCAGGTAAATAATTCGAGGGCTAAATTTAAAACCGATAATGAGAACCAGGTGAGCTGAAGGTCAGTTTGAGAATTTGAGTAAGAAGTGTTGGGCTGGAGAGAGGGTTGTGGTTAGGGCACATGCCTGCGAAGCCTAAGGACCCAGATTTGATTCTCCAGGTTCCAAGTAAGCCAGATGCACATGATGGCATATGTGTCAGGAGTTCGTTAGCAATGGCTAGAGGCCCTGGCATGCCTATTCTCACTCTTTCCCTCTCTCTCTCCCTTCTTCGTCTCAAATAAATAAATAAATAAATAAATAAATAAATAAATAAATAAATAAAATCTTTGTTTAAAAGTTATAAAAAAAGAAGTGTTGATGCGATTAGGGAGATAGTTCAGTCCATACAGTGTTTACTGTGCAAACATGGAGACCTGAGTTCCCTACTTCCAAAAATCAAAAAAAAAAAAAAAAATGGTCCTGAAGATTTAGTCAGACCGTTTTGGGAGAATGAAGAGGCAGAGCTTGGTGGTCAGCCAAGGAAAGCTTGTGGGCTCAGGGACGGGGTGGTCTAACGTGGAAGTGGACAATGGTAGGTGTGCAGAGGAATCACCTAGCAACAACCAAGGCTGGTTCCAGGCTTTTCCCCAGACACAAATCTAAAGCACGTTTGCCACAGAATATATCATCTAACAGCAAGAAGATCTGTGGCCTTTTTTTTTTTTTTTTTTTTTTTAACAACAGCCTTTTGGGCAATGAGTTTAGTTATTCTATTAAAAAATAAAATTCCAGGGAATATCCTGGGATGAGAATTCAGCAGGGTGGTACAGGGAAAGTGCTCTGTAGGCACTGAGACACTTAGCAGATGTGCCCCACCAAGACCAAGAGACTAAAGACAGTTCTATCTCATCCAGGTCTGCAAGGAAGGGAAGAAAGCTATTTGTATTAATTAATTCTGAGCTCCTGTCAGGCCAAGACTATGATCAATACTTGCCTTGGCATGACTGCCCAGTGTTACAGCCGTGTGACCTCAAACAAGTTCCTGAGCCCTTTGGGTCATTGTGATGAGGATTAAATGAGCAGATGATCATGTGACATTATCCCTGAAGAGCACATAGTAATGGCTTAATAAATGCTAATGCTTTCTATTATCATATTCACCACCATGCTTTGTGTGGATGTTCCACACTGGCATTTGACAGGAATGTCTGGCATTTCCTTGGATCGGACTCTTGACATCTTCCTTGCCTCAAGAATGGAGGTGAGGATTCTGCCTATGGCTCTGAGCACGAAAATAAGCCAGGAATGGGAGACTGCTTTGGGATCTATAATAATGTATGGCACATTACACGCCTAGTCCTAGCCAGACCGCATGGCAGAAGAAACCAGGAAGTGGCTTCTGTGAACATGGCATTCTGCGCAGGCTTGGTGTGACAACAGCTACAGTCCCATGCTCACGAGAAGCCTGCTACGGAGATGTCCTGTCCAGAGACAGGCTGTCATTGGTCACAAAAAGGGGGACCACCCCATACAATGATTAGCCAGCCAAGCCCCTTAAAACCCACATGCACTTCCTCAATAAACGGAGTTTGTGGCAGCTCGCCCTCTGCTGCTTCCACCCAACTCCCGGAGTCTGTGTCGTGACTCTGCGCTGCTCACCCCAACTCAGCAGAGACCCTACCATCCCTCCTGGGCTGGCCTTCGGGGGGACCGCAACATAATAACATGAATAAAAATGCTTACAATTGGCCTGGAGAGATGGCTTAGCGGCTAAGGCACTTGCCTGCGAAGCCCAAGAACTCCTGTTCGAATCTCCAGGTCCCACATAGCCAGACACACAGTGACACAGCACACAATGTCACACATGCGCACAAGGGGCGCACACATCTGGAATTCATTCACAACAGCTGAAGGCCCTGGCGCACCCATTCTGTCCCTCTCTCTTTCTCCCTCTTTCTCTCTCACGTACGCGCTCTCCAAATTAATAAAGAATGCTTACAGTTCAGCATACTCCCAAGTCACACTTGTCTAATCACGGGTTCTAAGTCTGTGTTTTATGGCAAAATGTTCAAAGCATAACATAAAAGCTCACAACAGTTACTGTCCGCCCTGTTTATTAGAACAGTGATTGGTGCCATTGCTATCGACAGCAGTGCACGCAGACGTCACAGAGCAGTTTCCTCTTGGAGATATCTCTCAAGCTTACGTGCAACTGCTGGAAACTTCCTCTTATTCACCTCGTAGAAAAACGTCCCCCTCTCATAGCAGCCACCCCATTAACTCCCATGCCACCGTTCTCCAAAGCAGGCTATGCTGGGTTTGAGTTTTAGAATTCAGGTGCCAGAGGCCAAAGTCAGGACCTGTCTCTTTTTCTGCTCAGACAAAATTTGCCATTGTTGCACTGCTGGGTTCAACGAGAGGAAAGTGTGGTTTCCATTGCCAGAAAAATCCAGTGGGTGATGACATCGGAGACAAAGGCATACACTCTGCACAGGGCCAGTTCATGCAAAAACACCAGTAAGCTGGCATGTGGAGGCCCAGATTCCTAGGAAATCACAGGTCTCAGTCTTAAAGTGCTGCTCTTTCAAAGAGGCAGAAAGACCATTTGGTTTAGTTTCCCAATGGTGCTCTAACAAATGACCACAGGCCTAGTTGGCAAAGTCACACACGTATCATCTCCGTGTCCTGGAGGTAGGAACCGAGCATCGAGACAGAGGCAGAAACTCATTCCTCATGGAGGCTCTAGAGGAGAGTGTTGCAGTCGCTTCTTGTTGCTGTCACAGAGCACCTAACCCAAAAGTGGCTTGTGGGAGGAAAGGGTTTATTGTTGGCTTACAGGATCAAGGGGACGCTCCCTGGTGGCAGGGGAAGACATGGCATGAGCAGAGGCTGGACATCACCTCCTGGCTAATATGAGGTGGTCAACAGCAGCAGGAGAGTATGCCAAACACTGGCAAGGGGAAGCTGGCTGTAACACCCATAAGCTCCTCCAGGAAGCTCCAATCCCCAAACTGCCACCAGCAGGTGACCCAGCATTCAGAACACATGAGTTTATGGGGGACACCTGATTCAACCCACCATGGAGAATCTGTGTCCTTACCACTTCTAGCCTCAGAAGGCCACCTGCGCTCCTTGACTCTGGCCTCTTCAAAGCCATCATCTTAGCATCTTCTATGTCTGATCTCCCTACATTCCTCTTAGCACCTTGTCCTCATAACAGGGCCATGTGAATAATCCAGTCCAGTCTTGCCATTCCAAGATCATTAATCATCTCCACAAAGGCCCTTTTACCCAGGAAGTGACACATTCATGCAAGCATCGGGACGTGGACATCTTGGAGGAAACGTTATTCAGCCTACCATGCAGATTTGTTCTCAAATCTTGTCCCAAATTATGCTGGGCGATTTGTGAATGCCACAGCAGGTTTCTGAAATGTGACTTTGAAGTGTCCTCCCCTTAGGTCACAGCAGACACAAGGGAGTTTGAGAATGTCCCCAGAACCAGATTCAGCAGCCCTAAAGTAGAACACGCTCAATAAATATCTCCAAACATTAAATGACCAAATGGCTTCTCATCCTGGGCCTTGCTTGTGATTTGTGTGTGTGTGTGTGTGTGTGTGTGTGTGTGTGTGTGTGTGTGTACTAGTTGTTTTTCTCACTTCTGTGACAAAATACCTGACAGAAAGGAGTTTGATGGTAGAAGGATTTGTTTGGGCTCATAGTTTGCAGGGTCCAGGAAGACCATGTGGGCAGAAGTGTGAGGTAGCTTGCTCACATCATGGTGAATCAGGAACCAAGGGAGATAAATGCTAGAGCTCAGCTGGCCTTCTCTTTTAATTTTTTAAATGTTTTCCTGGTTTTTATTTGTTCTTTGACAATTTCATACATATACACTATAATTTGATCATATAGACCCCCCATTGTCCACTCTCATCCCCATGCTCTTCTTCTTCTCCCCACATAACAGTGGATACATTGTTGAAGAGACTGATTCCCCCCTCCTCTAGGAACCAGTAACTACCAATAACTCCTCCAGAAGCTCCTCCCCCATCCATGACAGACTGGCGAATGGCCCTGTCCCACAAAGGTCACCACAGCTCTTGTGAGTTCCTGAGTGCCATAGCCATGCCATGTCCAGGCAAGAGAATTCCACAGCCTTCCTCCCCACCCTTCAACTATTAAATTCTTCCCACCTCACTTCTACAGTTTCCCCAGAGCCTTGGGGGAGGATTATATTGATGCCCCATGAAGAGTGAGCCCTCAGCAGTCACTTATTTTCAGTCTTTTGACCAGTTATGAGATTCTGTATTAACCCTAGTCCAGTACAAACAGCAAGCTTTTCTGCCCAAGGTTGACAGCAGCACTATATAAACAGCTATTTAGAAGGCAGTTTAACAACCTACCTATTTAATTAAACAACAGTGGTAGGTCCCCACCCCAGGGCCTAGGGCCTTCCCAACTATGGGTGTTTGACCTGGCTTACAGCATTAGGCATGACTGGTGAACTGCCCCCCCCCATAGCAGTCATGCCACTATTGCACAGGTGGGTTCCTCTTGCCTGGCAGGTCAGTGTTATAGCAGTGAGTGATGCCATTGAATTTTCACCCTTAGAAGCCTACAAAGCACCTTTGGACACGATGAGACCTAATGGGCCTATAAGGAAGAGGCTTCTACTTCAGTGGCAGCTTGATTATCTACATCCTGCCAGGGGTATAGAGTCTTAAGTAACAGGGTCTTACTGTCCACTTCTGGTAGGCAAGCAACCAAGAGCAACAGCATAACCTGTATTGTTTTTGGAGGCCTCTAAAGCTTCCTTGACCAACAACTCGTAGGGAGGTATCCCACCCACTGGCACTGTTATTTTTGTTTAATAAATGATGTGTGTCTTCTGGGAGCAGCATTATCCATTTGTAGGGTATTCTCTTATTTTTGCATTCATTTATTTTAATAAACTTTTTTTATTATTTTATTTATTTTTGGAGAGAGACACAGAGAGAGAGAGGGAGAAGGAGACAGAGAATGGGCGTGCCAGCAGTCTCTCAGCTGCTGTGAACAAAATCCAGATGTGTTTGCCCCCTGTGGTCAAGTGTGGCATTGCGCCCTTGCGTCACTTTGTATCTGGCTAAATGTGGGACCTGGAGATTGGAACCAGGTTCTTAGGCTTAGCAGGCAGGCACCTTAACTGCTAAGCCATCTCTCCAGCCCATTTTTTAATAAAAATTTTAATTACTTTATAAGGTAGTAGCTTTCCATTAGAACTTTTTCAAATTTTGGCTCTCTCTCTGTCTCATTCAGTTCCAGGATGGCAGCCTATGGGATGATGATGGGTCTCAACCCCTTCCCCTGACAGAGTGCCACAGTTAATCCCAAGAAATACTTTCACAGGCATGCCCAAAGGTGCCCTAGTCCTAGACATTGTTTAATCTAATCGACTTGACAAATGAATTGAACTCTCATGGGTCTGTCGTGTGTGAACTGGAGCCTCCCCTCGCTCACTGCCCCGTGGTCCCTCCAGGTTTGTGACAGTCATCTCCTGAGGCAACAGTGACAATGTGCGTCAACTAAAAAGATCCAGCATCTAGTTGGTGCCACTTCTGAAAACAGTCCCACCGATGCATCCTGGTGCCCAGTGGAACCGACCATCATCACACCTGTTAGGTGCTTCTGTTGTTTGTGAAATGACACATTTGATCCAAACTTGTAAGCCCAACAACCATAATCCAAACTATAATCCAAACACCAGGCCTGTAACAGCTCTAGTTGTAAGCACCAGGAGACCAGGAAGTTGGCCTGTTTTGCTCAGTCCTCTCCCCACAGCATACGGGTAGCTGCGCTGAAAACCTTTTATTAAACAGAGGAATGACTCCTCTTGCAGTTCCCCATCGACTCTGAACTTCTCCGTGGCATAGATGACATCTTGATTCAGTGGCAGAAATACAACACCTACCACAAAAACAGCCCTTAGCGAGGTGTACTAGCCTCCTGTCGCTATCGTAATATACTGCCCCAAACTAGGTGGCTCTCAGCAAAAGAAACGTGTTCTCCTGGGTGGAGAGATGGCTCAGAGGTTAAGTGCACTTCCTATGCCAGCATAATGGTGTGAAGGGACCTGAGGTTGCCTCAGTTCAAGTCTCCAGTCCCACCTAAGCAGCTAGGTGCAGCCTCGTCCACCTGTAACCCCCTGTCTGCAGGGGGGCAGAGACCCAAGAATTGTAGGAGCCCCATGAGTTTTAGAATCGATAAAAAGAAATTCCACTCCAGCACAAAATAAGACCAAGTAGGGCTGGAGACATGGCTTAGTGGTTAAGGAGTTTGCCTGCAAAGCCAAAGGATCCTGGTTCAACTCTCCAGGACCCATGTAAGCCAGATGCACAAGGGGGCACATGCATCTGGAGTTCATTTGCAGTGGCTGGAGGCCCTGGTACACCCATTCTCTCCCTCTCTCTCTGTCTCTTTCTCTCTCTCTCTCAAGGAAATAAATAAAATGTATTTAAAAATAAGACCAAGTAAAAGCACAATGGAGCTGTTCACCCAATGTTCCAACTGAGACCACTGCAAGTGAGTAAGCCCCACCCCAGGTGAGCATATGGGGTGCCGCAAGGGTACATACACATGTACACAACACACTCACACACACACACGCATACACGTTCTCTCACAGTTCTTGAGCCTAAAAGTCTGAGAATCAAGGTATTTGCAGCACTGCACTCGTAATGGCTCTAGGAGAGAAGCCTTCCTTACCATTTCCAGCTCAGAGCCTGCAGGTCTTCTGTGGCCCTCCTGTAGCAACGTAAGTCTGACTTCTGCTTCCAGCTTCCCATAGTCTTCCCTCCTTCCCATGAATTTTCCTTGCCTCAAAATCCTTAACATGGGTGCTCCGGAGATGGCTCAGTGATTAAAAGTGTTTGCTGACCTCCAGAACCTAATAAAGCTGTAAAGCTGGATGCAAGTAGTTAGCTTATGCGTCTGTAATCCCAACATACCTACAGCAATAGGATACTGAGCCAGGAGAGTCCTGAAGCTAGCAGGCCGGGCAGCAAAGAAGAGAAACCTTGTCTAGAACAAGGTAGAATGTGAGAACTCTGCCCTGAGGTTGTCCTCTGACCACCACACATGCATTATGGCACATATATGTCCCACCAGCACACCTTCATGTGATTACTTCTGTAAAAATCCTTTGTTTAGGACTGGAGAGATAGCTTAGTGGTTAAGACACATGCCTGCAAAGCCTAAGGACCCCGGTTTGATTCTCCAGGTTCCATGTAAGCCAGATGCACATGGTGGCACATGAGTCTGGAGTTCATTTGCAGTGGCTAGAGGCCCTGGCACGCTTATTCTCACTCTTTCTCTGTCTCTAATAAATAAATAAAAATAAATAAAAACTTTTTAAAAATCCTTTGTTACTTTCTTTTTAAAAGAAATTAAATTAATTATTAATTAATTAATAGGTACCAGGGAGTAGGGCTTGACCACATGGCCTCACCTTTCAACGCACACTATAGAATACCATCCGTTACCCCAAAATGCAAAACTAAAATGTTCCAAAGTCTGAATTCTGAGAACTGACAAGGTGCTAAAATTTTTTTTTCAAATTTTGGCATGTTACAGATTTTGGATTTTCATAATCAGGATGGCCAACTAATAAAATCTTTTGAATAATCCAAATTCTGAAACAATCTGGAGTCTGCAGCCCTTTGGCATCCCACCTGAGATAACAGATGCTCATTTGTAATTACCGAGTAAACGACTTGATGAAGAGGATCTTTTCCTCTTTCTTCCTTTCTTTTCTTCTTTCTTTTGCCTGTGCATGTGGTATGCATATATGCAAGCTCATATGGGTATGGTGTGGAAAATGAAGGTTGGCATGAGGTACTGTGTATCACTTTCTCTCACTCACTGAACCAGAAACTCACTGATCAGGCCAGACAACCAACCCAAAGTCCTGCAGATCTCCTGTCTACAGCTGCTCAGTACAGGCCTATGTGATGCCACGCTCAGAATTTTAAATGGGTTCTGAGGATCCAAACTGAGGTCCTCGTCCTTGCCTGGCAATCACTTTACTCACTGAGACATCTCACGGGCCTCTTTATCTGCTTCTTTCTTTTGGTTGGTTGGTTGGTTGGTTGTTTTGCGGTAGAGTCTCGCGCTAGCCCAGGCTGACCTGGAATTCACGATGCAGTCTCAGGCTGTCTCAGATAATTATATTACACAGAGAAGAAAGAGAACCAAACTCTCATCATTAGGCTTTATGGACAACAGCTTTAACTGCTGAGCCATCTCTCCAGCCCCCCTCCACCACCCTCTGCTTCTTAATAACTAAAATCCAATCCTAATTTTGAACTGCCACCTAGAAGCTTCAAGGCGTCCAGCTGAAACTAAGCCCCATAGGACAAGTGAATCCTTGGATATCAAGGCAACACGCACACCCAGTATAGTCTGGGCTTGGGGGCTAAGTGACACCTCTGGGGAAATGGAGCTTCCCTTGACTGGAGGAGACCACAACTTAAGGAACAAAGGGCGAGAAAGAGAAAATGCTTACACCTGCCAAGGAGGCCAAGATGACCTGCTAAGGGTAGAAGCCTCAGCAGGGACACAAGGAACTGGGACATGGGTGAAATGGAACTGGCCAAGCAGAGCCAGGTGGAGGTGGACCTAGAAAAGTAAGCGAGATCTGGAGAGGGGCATCCAGTGTTCTCTGTAGAGTTTCTACCCAGGCCAGCCCAGCACCTGGAATGATCCCATCTCGGTTCTTCAGGACTTCCCAGCCCAACCTCACCTCATAGATAAGCAGCTGGGCATCCCAGAAAGAAAGTTCCTCCCTCAGTGCAAAACTAGCGTGCGGTACAGCCACGCCTATAGTCCCCACTCCTCCTCCGTGACCCAGCGCCTTTCCTCTGCACAAGAAACAGTGCTGTCACCTCTGCTTGGAAGCCATAGTCACATAATTATGTCACCCAAGCCCCGTGAGCGGTAGAGAAGGTGACAGACGTGATCAGAGCTCAGCACAAACCTCGAGTGCTGCTTAAAATAAAGCTAACCTAGAGCATGAATACTAAGTGAGCGATGAAAAATTGATTCAATGAAAATTGTCTGGTAGAACATGCTATCCTTTTTTGGAAGAATTTTTTGATATGTGTCAGCAGAAGTCATGGCTTCAGGGGAAGGGAGAACCTGCTCAGAAAGACTCAATAGGAGATGGAAGAGGGAGGAAGGAAGAGAAAAGATGATCTATCTGAGAGGCGTGGAGACATGGAGATGGGCTGGGAAATGCTGAACAGCCAGTGGACACTGAAAAAGAAGAGGCCTAAGTGGGATTCCTGAGATCAACCTGACACCAGCTCTTCCTGTCCCTCCCCCAGTGTCCCTCCCATAGAGCCCATACTGCTTTCGGAAGGTTCTGAAGGGGTCAAAGAAGTGGCTTGCTTAGTGCTTCTGCAGATATGATGCAAGCAGGTTTCTGCAGAGATGATGTGGGTGTCGCTTGTCTAGACATCAGCACACAGAGGCAATGGTCACCCACAGACCGTGCAAAGCCCTTTCTCACACGGATCTCAGAGGCAAGGGGCTCCAGTTGACGCTTGGATTACCTCCTTTTACAAAGGCAGCCCATGGATTTTTTTGTAATTGTTATAGCGGCTCTGATTAGGGGTGGCTGTGACAGTCAAGTTGTGATTTCAAAATATTCGGTTTTCTTTATCCTTTTAATTATCCAAGTATCAGAATAGACCATTTGTCTGGCCAAGTCCATTTGGCTTACCCCTTAGCTTGCTCACCATGACACACAGGAAGGCAGATACATACCCACTTCACATTTGGAAACATGCTCAGGCCTGGCACATGCTAACTGCTCTTCTAGACCCAGGGCCAAAGCCCCACATCTACCCTTGCTCATTGTTCCTGTACAACCCCCCTCCCTGGCCCTGCTGTTTCTGCACCCCAACCTTACTCTTTGGTTCCTCTTCAAAGGCCTACCACCTGTTGACTACTCCTCAGCTCTGAACAGCAACCCCCTTGGTCCTTCCACTCTCTCATGGTTATTCTGCTGGTACCTTGACTTCACTGTCACAGGGATAGTCCTCATCTCAGAACCCAATCTCAAAGCACTGCCTAAGACTGAAAGGACACTCAAGAGGGTGACACTAGCTTAGGGTCCTTCCCTTCCATAGGACTCTGCTGACACTATGTGGCCACAAAACCCTCCCATCTTTGTCTCAGGAATTCTCCGCCATCTCCGTGTCCCACCTTCTGCCCTGTTGCAGCCCCCATCACCTCATCTCTTCTTCCTCCACAGAGAGCCATGGAAGGCTCAGCACTCACTCTGGCTCCACTCCAGCACCGTGCTGTGTAGACCCAGTCACTCTCGCAGCATCAGTATCTCTAACCTCTGTGGGGGCCCCAAAGCTTCAGTCCTGTGCACACTTGTCTGCTAGACTACAGTTCTCCACTTGGCACCACCTCAGGGTCCCTTAGCCCCTCAGCTCCAGCGTGTCTTCCTATAATCTACTACACACACACACACACACACAGGAACGTGCACACATATGTGAGCAAACATGCACAAACACATCTGTGTGTGCATCCACATACGTTCACCCGCCCACATGTGTACACATACACATACCCAACTTAGTCACCACTCATTTCCTCTCTAACTTGTACATGCCTTATCTCTTTAAGACCCAAAACTCATTTCCTCTGGTCTGACCTGGAATTCACTATGTAGTCTCAGGGTGGCCTCGAACTCACGGCAATTCTCCTACCTCTGCCTCCCGAATGCTGGGATTAAAGGCGTGCACCACCACACCCAGCTCGGAATAATTCTTAATGCCTCCTTTTGTGGTCCTCTAGTATTCTCATTATCAGATCCTATGAACATTTCATGAATACTATTGTACTATGGAATTGAAGTACTGATAACACATGAACCACAATGTCATGGGGAATACCTGCAACCCCACTGAGGAGCGTCCCCAAAGGAAGGGGGCAGGGACGATGGAAAGGGGGGTGCCAACACATGATGTATCCATATGCAGTATGTTGTTCATAATAATAACAATAAACACTGGTTCTGAGTGTGTAGAGCTCTGAGCTTTATCCCAGAGTTTAACACTGGCTCTATGTGACTCTTCAGTGACTATAGGCTTGTCTGCTCCACCGTGAAGTGAGGATTTGGTATCCATGCACTTTACTGAGCAAACTCTGCTGGCTCCCACCTATTCCCCATTCTCATTTTATTCCTTAACCAAACCCTCGTTCTGCCCTGGACAGTAATATGCTCAGCCACAACCCCACTTACTTCTGGGTAACCAGTTCTGTTCTAAAAATGACATCCTCCTGGTCCCAAGGCGTTAGTCGCCCTGAGCAACCAGCTAGTCCTCCATGCAAAAGCAGCGAGAGGAAAGATTTACTCGTCGGGTGGTCCCATGAGACCGAGAGGCCTATGCTCAGATTAGTACCTGCAAACTGACCAGGCTCAAATGTTCACTGGGTCCTAATTCCTCTGTGACCCCAAGACCCCAACAAGGACATGGTCCATGAAGTGCTTGCTGTTGCACACTCAGGGCCTATGTAGAATTTCTCTCACCAGTTCTGGTCTCCCATCTGGAGTTGTGATAACTTAGGGACCGCCCTTCAAAGAGGTAGGCGCCTACTAACCTCAGAGCTTCCTCCTTCCTAGACCCAGAGGAACTGTCAATTGTCAGGACACAATTGGTGTCCAGCCTACACAGCAAACTGGTCCTTGAAATGTATCACATGGAATGTAGCCCTCCATCCCTCCACGTCCTAGACCTTGACACCACCAATGAGTCTGTTGAGGAAAACAACCTTCTTAACTGAGTAGCTACCTCCCTGACCCTTTGCCCAAGTTAGTGCTGAGATGAGAATTCCCTGGCTGCTCATGGAAGGTTCCTGTGGGGTTGCTCACAGTCTCCTCTGATCTAAAGCTGAACTCAGAGAGGTTGGGATACAGAAGTTAGGAAGCTTGGGGCACTGAAGAGATGGCTTAGTGGTTAAGGCACTTGCCTGAAAAGCCAAAGGACCCTGGTTCGATTCCCCAGGACCCACATAAGCCAGATGCACAAGGTGGCACACATGTCTGGAGTTCGTTTGCAGTGACTGTAGGCCCTGGCGTGCCCATTCTCGCCCCCCCCCTTCCCTCTCTCTCTCTCCTTGCCTCTCTTTCAAATAAATAAAAATTTAAAAATAAAATTAAAAAAAAAAAAGTTAGGAAGCTTGTTATAAGATGCCATCCAGACCAGGAATACTTGGCACTTCCTCCCCCTAGGCTCAGGGTCTATCTCCAGGCCCTCTACCCACCCTGCCTCCAGCCATAGTGACCCAGGCTTCCAGCAGGAACTAAAGTTCCTCCCCTCTTCTGGATGGAGCTCGGATCACCCCATGAGCCACAGGTGGGAGCTTTTCTCCAGATTGGAGCAAAGTTCCCCAGGCACCTTCTCAATGCTAGGATTGTTAGAAAAAGACAGAAACAAGCAGGAATATCTACGACAGAGGAATCTGACTGTATTGGAGGAGAGTCTAGTTGTACAGGGACACTTCACAGCCCAGCAGCAGAGACCATGGAAATGCGAGGTGCCCGCCCAGCATAGGGCCAGGGGTGGGGGTTGTGTCCAAGGAGAGGGGGAAGAGAGAAGCATCAGCAAGTGGGAAGGAAGCGAACTTCTTTGAACTTCTTTCTTCTGAGATAGCCAGCCAGGGATCCAGCTCCCCCAGGGTTACTGAAAGGGCAGGGGGCAGTTCCCTGACAGACTTCTGGGCGGTCAGCAGAAGTATGATGAATTCCTCACAGCCTCAATGGCAAGATTTGCTAACTCCTCTAAGGACAAAACACCTGACCAGAAGCAGCTTGTGGAAGGCAAGGGTTTATTTCCAGCTTACAGTTTCAAGGGGACATTTCATTGTGCCAGGGAAAGCACAGCAGAAGTACACTGCTCGGTGTCACATCTCCACAGCAGTAGAGAGAATGATCTCTAAACACCCCAAGGGGGGGATAATAAACCTCAACGCCACCCCCATGACACACTTATTCCAGCAAGGCTACACCTCTGGGCACCATTGGGCATTGCGTTATGAGACTTAATCACAAGGGCATGAAGTTGTTGTTTTTACTTGGTGCTGTCCAGTCTATGACTGACCATTTACATAATGCTTTGGGGAAGTGCAGAAAGCGCCAGTGTGTTTCACACAGCTCTCTGCCATCGTAGCTTGGCAAAGCCGGTGAGCATTCCCCTCACGCTTACTGAGCAGTGGGTATCCTCGAGGGGAAGCTGTGAAAATAGGTTCCCCTGGGGATCCTCGCCCTTCCAAGGAGCCAGGATAAAGGGGTGTGGGGATGGGAAGAAGCTGAAAATGAGCCACAGAAGGGGCACTTGTGTAGCATTGCTGGAAGCCCTCTGCAGGGCAAAGAGGCTCTGCCCCAAGCAGCTGACACAGTTGAACAAACAGCTAGAGTGATTCCTTCTGCTCAGAGGCCGAGTCAGCCACAGCACAGTCCATGGCTGTGCTGGGACCAAATGTCCCCAACATACAGTACAGTAAATGTCTTCAGCGGAATGCCCAGGCACTCCCTGGGAACTAAGTACTGACCACCTGAGGATGGAGTGCCATTCACTCACTGTCCACTAGAGGTCAGTTATGAGTGAGGGCAGGACTCCCATGCATTCCTGGGAGCTCTACCACCTGCAGACGCCCAGAGCTCAAGAATTAAGGAGCTGCTCAACAGGTGGAAAAATAAGCTCTCCCTCCTACTGACTATACCTGCCAGCGCTCCATAAATCACCTCTCAGAGGAAACATGACCCAACCAGCACCCTTCTGACCATCCGACCTCATATCTACCTACCTAAGAGGCCCCTTGTCCTGGCCAAGACCCAGAAATGAGGAGTCCAAAGTGTAGCTAAGATTCAGACGATCATGTGAGACCTGCCCACAGAGCCATGGGCAGTAAGGGAGGCATTTGAGAGGCTCAATGCTCACCTGTCATGCCATCATGGCAGAAGGGGAGAGGAGCTGAGCCCGTTCTAAGAAAACAAGTAAGAGTACAACAGTGGGCTGGGGAGATGCCCTGCTGGGCAAAGCACTTGCTGCATTTGCGTAAGGACCTGCGTTCAGATCCCTGAACCCGCGTAAAGCCACACGTGGTAGCAAGTGTCTATAATCTCAGTGCTCCTGCAGTGAGACAGGAGGTACACACGCAGAAGAAGCCCCAGACGCTCCAAAGCCAGCGAGGCTGTTGTGCAAGAGACCCTGTCCCAAACAAGGTGGAAGGTAAGGACCAAACCCAAGACTGTCCTCCAACCTCCCTATGTGAACCCCGGCATTGTGCACGCTCATAAACACATACACACACATCATATATATATATACACATATACACATACACACAAAGGTTAAAAATGCAGCATGTAGGCTGGAGAGCTGGCTTGGCAGTTAAGGCGCATGCTTGTGAAGACTAAGGACCCTGGTTTGATTCTCCAGGTTCCATGTAAGCCAGATGCACATGATGGTGCATGCATCTAGAGTTCGTTTGCAGTGGCTGGAGGCCCTGGCATGCCCATTCTCTCTCTCTCTCTCCCTCTCTCTCCATTTCTAATAAATAAATAAATAAATAATCTTTTTTTAAAAATGCAGCATGCAGACTGGAGAGATGGCTCAGTGGTTAAGGTGTTTGCCTGCACCCCAGTTCGATTCCCCAGAACCCACATAAAGCCAAATGCACAAAACAGCACATGAGTCTGGAGCTCATTTGCAGTGGCTGGAGGCCCTGGCACATCCTTCTCTCTCTCTCTTTCTCTCTGCTTACAAATAAATAAATAAAATATTTTAAAAGAATGCAGTAGGTATTAAAATGCAACCTCTATTAGTTACTTTTCTTGTCCCTGTGCAAATACCTGACAAAAGAAACTTAAGGGAGAAGAGGGTTATTTGGTCTCACAGTTTGGGGGACATCAGTCCACAATGGCAGGGAAGGCATGGCCTCCGTCTGTGCTGGTGGGAGTTTGCAATGAGATAGCTCACATCTTGCAGGACCAAGACGTGGCGATAACTTTCAATGGTTGCCCCAGTGACCCACTTCTGCTAGCTGGCCCACACATCCCAGAGTTCCACAACTTCTCAAAACAGCACCAGCAGCTGGCGACCAAGTATTCAAACACTGTGGGAGACAGTTCACCTTTAAACCATAGCACAGCACAAACCCTAACGGAGCTCTTGCATGTTCAGTGAGTAGAGCTCAGAAAATCAGCTTGCACTGTTCAGAGGAGGGGAAACAGACTCCTATCTTTTGAGCCTCCTATGCCCAGCCACCTTCTCACCGCCAGCATGGGGTAGCCATGGAAGCCCCTCTAAGAGAGGCCGTGAGTCCCCAGGACACTCCTTGAAAATGCCCTTGGGCATCCTGTGGCCTTGAGCATAACAAAGCCCAGGAAACCCTGAGGTAGGCGCACATCAGAAAATGACCTCTTGTCTGAAGGAGGGCAGTGCTACAGAGCAGGAGATTGTCCTCATGCTGGGGCCATTCTGTGACAAGATGAGCTGTGTCATCCACCAATGCCAGAAAAGAAAACCTCAGCCTTCGAGCAGAACCTCTCTGGGCTCAGGGGAAGCCCGGGCTCTCGGAGCCTGCACCCCACTGCTTCTCTGGGTAGACAGCCAAGAAAGAACAAGGCTTAGGGCACAAAGGAAGAAACCCTTTGTTTGCCTGGCCCTGGCCAGCTAACTTGCCAGCCTCTGCTGTGTGTGTGTATGTGTGTGTGTGTGTGTGTGTGTGTGTATGTGTATGCACTTGTGCATATGCGCACGCGCACACACGCAGTAGCCAGAGCAGCCAAGAGGGACTCTGCACCTAGCAGGTCACTTGGGTACAGGGATGTTACATGTTGTCACATTTTCAGGGAAGATTGACAGGAGCATTTCACATTGCCCAAAGGGATTCTCTAAAAACAGAAACTAGATTTTTTTCACACCCCACAGTAACATATATAGAATCCCCACACATGCATATGCACAGGCACAAGCCTCACAAGCACACGCTGCTCATGCACACCAGTGTGTGGCCAGCACACGTTTGTAGCCCCACACGGCAGTGTACTAAGGCAGCCTTGCAGCGGGATTGAGAATGCTGAGCAAGCGTGTTCTGTTCTCTGTAGCCCTGTGTCCTCAGGTAAGTTTCTGTGCTTCTCCAAAATTCCATGTGGCGGAACCATCGAACTCCAAGGCCCTTAATGAAGATAGGGAAGGTGGGCCACAAAGTCTCAGCCCAAGATCAATGCTGACCATTGGGCACCACTGAGACGTGGTTACCCAGGAAGACTGCGCTGAGTGTTGGGAGAAGGGGAGAAGAGGTTCCACAAATCCAGAGGTGCTCGCTTATGCCCTAGGTGATGGGCTCTGGCCCTGGCCACTATTACTGTCTTTTTATTTTTATTTATTTATTTGAGAGCGAGAAATATATATAGAGAGAGAAAGAATGGGCACACCAGGACCTCCAGCCAATGCAAAAGAACTCCAGTTGCATGTGCCCCCTTGTGCATCTGGCTTACGTGGGTGCTAGGGAATAGAGCCTCAAACCTGGGTCCTTTGGCTTTGCAGGCAAGTGCCTTAAGTGCTAAGGCATCTCTCCAGCCCTATTACTGTCTTTTAAGCTACTTTTCCAACTCCAAAGATCCATGGGACATGAGGATCTTCAGCTCACTAAGTGCTGAGATTTGTGGCTCGTGGACTGTCAGAGGGACAGAGAGAGTTAAGGTTCTTTGAGCCCATCTGCTGCTTGCCTGAGAAGGCGCAGGATTCAGTGACAGGTCCCCATGGAGCCAGGCACAGAGTAGAGGAGACAATGAGAGGGAGAGAGCTGAGATAAATATAGAAGAAGAGAAACTCTAAATAGAGTGGTGACAGATGCAAAGAGCAGAGGTGGTCTGTATATAGAAGCAGCTTAAGAAGACCATCCGTGGCCAGACAGCAGAGACCTACCGACAGACAGACAGACAGACAGACAGACAGAGGAGAAGCATTCTTCCGGAAGGTGGGATGGACTAATTGATTGTACATGCACACACACTCCTAGCCGAGGACAGAAGAAGAAAGAGGGTGGAGACACAGATGCCTGTCTACCTATGACCTTTTGCGCCTGCTAAGTGCCCAGCCTCCACAGAGGCCCTTCCCTCTGGATTTCTGCCAGGCTGCTGGCCACTGAATCCACATCGTGCCTGGGCAGCAGTGGAGCATGGGGTGGGGGGATGGGGAAGGGAACGAGGCGGAGCACACCATCAGCAAGCCAGGCAGCAGGAACAGGAGGAGGAGGAGACCACTTCAAAGACTGAGTCCCACAGCACAGCCACGATCAATTACGCAGGAGCCTTCACTTGTCAGCCCTGCCGCTTAATTGTATTAATGAGACCTCGTGCAATTTTCTCCTGGATAAGGTGTTTTTCTTCTGTAATTCCCATGCCCACTGAAAACTGTACCTCTTCCTGGTCTGGCTTTGCCAACTCTATGGGGAAGCTTCCTGAATTTATTTATTTATTTTTAATTAGTTAGGGACATACTTAGTATGGAAACAATACATGTTGGTACCATCTTTTCCCTCATCCCTGCCCCTTTTTCAAATGGGTCCTCCTCATTAGGGTCACAGGTTATCCCCGTGGAGATTGTGGGTTGTGCATTGTGGGAGCAGCAGTTAGTTATGGGAGAGAGGCTATGCCTCTGGTCATAACGTCCCAACTTGACTCTGACAATCTTTCCACCCCCTCTTCCACAAAAATTCCCTGAGCCATGTTTGTTGTGTTAAAAAAAAAAAAAAAAAAGGAATGCTTCACGAATTTACCTGTCATCTTTGCACAGGGGCCATGCTAATCTCTGTATCGTTCCAATTTTAGTATATGAGCTATCGGCGTGGGTACTGAATTTTTTTTTCTGTCTTCTTTTTATGATTGTAATTAATTCTTTCTGAGGAGAATCAATGGACACGCTGTCTATGTGGCTTATCACCTGCTGTCCCTTCTGTCTTTCACCTGCAAGAGGTGATGGCTTCCATCTACCACCAGAGCATATAGATTGAAAGAGAGAGAGAAAAAAAAGCAAGACCTGGGCTAGGAGATGCCAAGCCTAGTCGGCTCTCTTGCTGGTTCCCTGGATGGGGAGACATTCGTGGCATGTAACAGCTCACTCGTGATGCAAGCTTTCACCAGGCACGAGGTGATGGCAGCGACAGGTACATCCAACACAGCCGCCACACCCCAAGGACACCCAAATGTCCATGTGCAAAGAGGTTGACTCCCATGAAAAGACCTCACCTTGCGTGCCTGTCTTGATATCTTTTGGTGATTCTTTTGTTTATTGTGGGTTTTTTTTTTTCACCTGTCCTTTAAATGTCAAGGCCCCCAGTTTTCACTTGGCTGTCCTCTGCTCACTATAAAGCTCTCTAACTCAGGAAGTTCATTTACTCTGGGGACCCACTGGCCATATACGTCATCTCCCAGGAGCAAGGTCTCCTACACGCCCAGCCAGAAACGCAAGGATGATAAAATCCAGGCACTCCACATTTGGGGAAATTGGAAGTACAGAGGAAGCCTGTCACCTTTTTCCTCTTCCAAAAAAATCAAGGCTATTCATCAAGTCCATGGGGGTTATTGGAATGTGACTGCGTAGTGGAAATTGCTTAAAAACGGTACCTGACGTGATAAGCCCCAGTACGTTCAGATACATGTGACAGCTGGAGCGGCAGAGACCCTCCTCAGGCCTTTCCTGTGGTCGCAAGCAAGCCGAGCTTGTTTTCCCCATTCATGTCCATATGGGCATGTGTTGAAGTTATCTTCTCATTGCTGCGACAAAGGCCCTGACCAAAGGCAGCTGATGAGGGCTGGAGAGATGGCTTAGCACTTAAGACACTTGCCTGCGAAGCCTAAGGTCCCATGTTCGATTCTCCAGATCCCACATAAACCAGACACACAAAGGTGAGAGAAGTGCAAGGTCTCACATGCCCACCAGGTGGCGCAAGCATCTGGAGTTCAATTTCAGTGGCTGAGGCCCTGGCGCGCCAATTCTCTCTCTCTCTCTCTCTCTGTGTGTGTGTGTGTGTCTTGCTTGCTCTCTGTGAAGTTAAAAAAAAAAGCAATGGGGGAAAGGGGGTTATTTTGGCTTACGACAGTCTCAAGGGGAAGTTTCATGCTAGCAGAGAAGCATGATGGAGCTGAGGCTGGGCATCACATGTCACCCCAGCTGGGAGGTAGCAGCAAGCATGAGTGATCTGTGAACATCCAGTGGGCTGAAACTAATTAACCTCAAGCTTCATCCCCAGTGACAGCAAGACTCCACCTCCCAAAGGCTCTACCAGCTGAAAAAGGGGTTTAATGGTCAACACATGGGCTATGGGGACATTTCACACTCAAACCACCTCAGTATGGAACAAGCACTTCCAATCTGAAAAACATGCACCCACCCTCAAGCAAGGTTCCCAGAATGACTGCACCACACTTGCCTAGCATGCATGAGACCCCGGGTTCAATCCCCACTACTGCAAGCAGTGCCAATAATAATAACAATAATAATAACAACAATAATAAATTGCATATATGATGTACTATTGAACTCCTTTATCATACAGTTTGCTTTCTGTTTTCCACCTTATGTTTGGAAATGCATCTCTGTTAATGTTTGGAACGAATTCACTGATTTTTATCATTGTGGCGGTCTCCATTTTTCTGTTGACAGACATATAAATCGTATTACATGTGTACGATCATCAGTAACGCTTCTGTGAAGATTTCTAGCCTCCTGGAAAGTGTATAATAGTTTTCTGAATGCTCTGTGTTTTTAAATTTGACGGGTCACAGAGTACACATTGCTTCAACATAGACTCACTCGTCAAAGTGTCCGAGGCAGTTTATACTCATGCAATGATGCATAAAGGTTCCAACGAATCCGCCTCAATCATTCCTGTTGTTCTTTCTAAGTTTTTGCTGAACTCATAGTTACAAAGTTCTATCTGATCATGACACTTATTTTGCATTTCTTTCATGCCATACACTATTAATGTGGTGCCCTTCAAATGACTCGCACATGTCAGCATTTTGGCCTTTGTATCAATTCCTCTTCTCTGACCGACTGTCCCTGTGATCTGCTTTATCCACTGGAATATGACTGCAATGATACAAGGCCAGAGCTTCAAGGGGGGACTGCCAGCTTCTAGCTGCACGCTCTCAGGAAGGAGTCTCAAGTCAGCATGTACAGTGCTGGAGAGGCCACGTGAAGACACACAGTGAGAGGTCACGTGGAAGGGTCATGTGGAGAAAGAGTGGCCCTGAGAACTGAAGAGTCTCGCCAAAAGAGTTGCATAACCCCCATCAAGTCATTCCAGCTGGCACCCCCGCTGCTAACTAACTGAGCTAGGCAATAGACAGAACGAAGGAAGCCATGGTGCGCCTCCAGGTCCAGCAGGCATCATGGGGGGCAGAGATAAGTTGTCCTGTCTAGGCCCCGTGCAACTTTCTAAGCCTATAAACAGCAAAACAGAGTTGACCAATTTCATATCGGTTTTTAACTGAATGACTTGACGACTAGTAAAGGTGAACATCTTTTCATAGATTTACTGTTTATTTGATTGCCTCTTTGGTAAATTATTTATTTATATCTTTTACTATTTTTTTTAAACTGGGTTGTTCTCTTGTTTTTGGTTTGCTGGATTATTTTTTTTTATATAGTCTGGATGATAATCCTGAATTGGCTGAGTACATCAACAAATTGCTTCCTCTGGCTTCTAGTTCACTTTTGAATAATCTTTTGAGGATCATAAGATTTTTAATTATGATACAGCTGAACTCATCAGTTTTGTCCCATTTAATCTTGTGCTTCTTATGTTTTGCTTAAGAAATCCTTTGCTATCCTAAGGCCATAAACATGTATCTGTATTTTCTAAAATATTTAATGTTGTGTTTCTTCACTTTTATTTTAAATCTATCTGGAATAGTCATCAATATGTTAACAAATGGGAATTCAATTTTATTTTGTTTTCATGTAAATAAAAATTGACCCGATATTATTAATGTTTCATTCTTCCATTGATAATAATGTTGCTTCTGACATAAAACAACTACACACACACACACACACACACACACACACACACACGGTGCTCCATTGATTTACTTATGTAGCCCTGTACCAATAACACACTGTCTGTATTATTATAACTTAAAATATTATTCACCATTCACAGAAAGAAAGAGAGAATTGCTGTGCCAGGGCCTCTTGCCACTGCAAACAAACTCCAGACACATGCACCAGTTTGTGCATCTGGCTTTACATGGGTCCTAGGGTGTGAGGCTTTGTAAGCAAGTGCCTTTAACCACTGAACCGACTCTCCATTCCTCTATTATTATAACTTAAAAACTCATTATCTAGTAAGATTTATGCTGGTCCTTTCTTAAAACTATTTTGCCTGCTTTTGCCCATTCTTGTGCTGTTATCCGGGATAAATAAATATTCTCCCATGTAAATTTTAAAATCAGGTTGGCAAAGTCCAACATAAACCCTACAAAGATTTTGATTTATAGAATGCTGCAGAGAAGATTTATATTTCCAGGATTGAGCTTTCCTATCCATGAATGTGATATATCCCTCCATTTATTTAGGACTCTTTCAATAAAGTTTAATAATTTCTTCAGAAAGGTCACTAGCATTTGTGCTTGGATTTATCCTTTTATGCTTTATGTTTGTGTTGTTGCTATTGCAAATGCTATTTTTAAAATTGTATTTTCTGACTCTTTACTGATGGTAAATAGGAAGGCATCTAATTTCTGTATATTGACCTTGTGTCCAGCAATCATCCATCATATTAATTCTAACGTTTCCACATAGATAATCACATTATCTACTGATGATAATTTCCTTTTCATCCTTTACAATCATTTTATCTTTCTGTTCTTTTTCTGGTCTTGCTGTATGAGCTAGGAGCTCCCATAAACATTGAATAAAAGCAAAGAATAGGAGGTACCCTTTTTCTACTTCTAATTTTAATTACATCTCTTCTAACATTTCAGCAAACTATGCAGTGCTTCCAATAGGTGTTTGGAACACCCATACAACTTTGGTATAATCTGTGCAGGTTTTAAAGATAGATTCATGATGATAATGTGCTTTTCCCCTTTATCTGCAACCGTAGTGAATTTTACAGTTTTATGCCATTCAGTCAGCCATGTGTACCTGAGATAATGCTACCTTGATCGGGTCATATTTTTTCTCAGATCTCTAGTGTTTTGCTCAAAAAAATTTTAATTTATTTTCATGAATACTACTGGCTTATAGTTTTCTTTACTTGCATTATCCTTAATTTTTCTGGTATGAAGGAAATGTCAGCCTCATATGATGTGCCGAGAGTCAACCCTCACCCAGTCCCTGGAGCAGATGGTGTTAAGGCAAAGCCCACCAACTTTCCTACCAAATCACCTGAACTGGTTTTACATTTTTAGGGCTTTTTAGTTGACAGGCATTGAATTATAGATCCAATTACAATTTATATTCATTATATGGGAATCTGTCTCTGAGAATTTGTCTACTGACTAAAAAGTATCTATTATTTCAACGTCAATATTTGTGGCACGTTAGTGGTCTTCTGTCAACACGCACAGAGTGGTGACTTTCATCAAAGAAGGTGATGGGGCCGGGCGTGGTGGCTCATGCTTTTAATCCCAGCACTCAGGAGGCAGAAATAGGAGGACTGCTGAGAGTCTGAGGCCACCCTGAGACTACATAGTGAATTCCAGGTCAGCCTGAGCTAAAGTGAGAGTGAGACCCTACCTCGGAAAACCAAAAAAAAAAAAAAAAAAAAAAAGAAGGAGGAGAAGAAGAAGAGGAAGAAGTAGGTGGTGATGGGGCTGGAGAGATGGTTCAGCAGATAAGATGCATATTTGTTGCTGGGATAAAATACCTGACAAGAAGCAACTTTAAAAAAAGGAAGTTTTGCTTAAAGTTTAAGGTTACAGTCCCTGGCAGGGAAGGCATGGCGGCAGGAGAATGAGGCAGAGTTGGACACATTGCAGCCACAGTCAAGAAGCAGAGAGAGATGAACGCTGGTGCTAAGCCATCTTTCTCCTTTTTATTTAGTCCAGGAACCCCACCCATGGAAACGGTTCCACCCACAGTTATGGTGCGTCCTCCCACCTCTGTTATCCTAATCTAGAAAAAAAAATCCCTTACAGAAATTTGCAGGCATTTGTTTCCATGGTGACTCTAAATCCTGACCATAACTGGGGTTAGCCATCACACACGATGTCCTCCCCTTCCATGTCTCCATGTCACATTGGACTACGAACCTGTCCTGATCCAGTGTGACCTTACCTTAACCAACTGTATTGGAAATGATTCTGTTTCCAAATAAAGCCATTCTGCTGCTGCCTTCCCTTCTAGCTTGCGCTAAAGAAGACTGATGAAAGCTTAATTTTCATATGCAGTTAAGTAATTTGATACTTTTGCCTGGAAGCCCTGAGGATTTCTCTTCGTCTTTCTTGTCTGTACTTTTATTAATATAGATTTCATATTTGAGGTTTAATCATTCTGGAATAATATTGCAAGTACATGTGTTAGCATATAGTTCTCCTTGGGGTGCTGCGTTTCTCTACATATTGCAAGCAAGACACTAGACTATCTTTTCAAGGAGAATAGACAGGAGTCAGCTTTGAGAAAGGGTTTGCATCTTCCTCCTGAACAAAGGGAAGATATGATTTCTGTCTGGTATAAGAAAACTTTAAAGGGAATGAAGCTTCCGACCCATTATGAAAGGCTGGAGTTCCTTAAGCTCAGGGTTCCTCTTCTGTAATGTCTATGTATGGATCTTATATGGCCTTTTAAAATATTTATTTACATGTGTGTGTACATTCATGCACGCACACATGCTAGGGCCTCTTGCCATTGAAAATAAATACCAGATGCTTACACCATTTTTTACAAGCTAGCTTTATGTGAATGGCTTGAGAATTAAACCAGGGCTTTGATACAAGCACTTTTAAACTACACAGCCATCTTCCTAGCCCCCTCACCTTTAAAGAAATTATGTTTTTTGAGCTGGGCGCGGTGGCGTACACCTTTAATCCCAGCACTCAGGAGGCAGAGGTAGGAGGATTGCTGTGAGTTCAAGGCCACCCTGAGACTATATAGTGTATTCCAGGTCAGTCTGAGCTACAGTGAGACCCTACCTTGAAAAACATATATATATATATATATATATATATATATATATATATATATATATATATATATACACATGTATGTATGTTTTTGTACATGCGTGTATGTGTATGTAGTGTGATATGTGTGATGTATGGCGTATGCACAGATGTGTGCACTAGCATGTGGAAGACAGAGAAGAATGTTAGGTACCCTCTTATCTTCTTCAGACCAGGTTTCTCCCTGATTCCAAGCTCCTGTGGGGCAATGAATCTCAGCAATTCTCTGGTCTCAACACACACACACACACACACACACACACACACACACACTGGAGTTATAAAAGTGCATGCCATACCCAGCTTTTAAAATATTTATTTATTTGATAGAGAGGAGGGAAGAGAGAAAAAAACCAGGAGCATTAGATACTAGGGAACCAAACTCAGGCCATCAGGCTTTATAAGTAAGTGCCTTTAAGTACTGAGCCATCTCTCCAGCCCCATGCCCAGCTTTTTATGTAAGCTCTGGAGAGTCAATCTTGATGATATTCAACTGGAAAGGCCCTCATGCTTACGTGATAAGAACTCCAAACCACTAAGCCATCTCCCCAACTTTCTCTGGCCCTCTTTACATCACCCTGTAAATTCAGGAGCTGAAGGTATCAGCATAAAATGGCAATACTTTGTGTATTGCTATTTCTGTGACTAATCATTTTTTTCTCTATGGCATAGAAATTGCAAGCACTTTTAGTGGTATTCCTAAGACAAGCTGAATTGCTAGCTTGTGAATAGGATAAAATATAAGGCTCTTCTCAGTTTTTAGTAGGACGTGCCCTTTTGATATTATTAGACTTCTCAGGTTTCTTGGAAAGAATTTTAAATTTTTGTTATTATTATTTTTTTCTGCCAATTATATGTAGGATGAATTTTCTTTACGCATCTTTCACGTCAATCACTTTTCCTCAGGACAATTTTACTTCATAATTTCATTTTTACTATTTAAGTGCTTGGATATGTTTTTTGGATCTCTGTGTGTGTGTTCCTTTCTAGATTTTTGTAGCTCAACGCATAGCTTCTGGAACACTTTGTAATTTACTCTTCATCTCTGAAATTCTGTTGCTTTCTTCTTCGGGGTGTCTCCTGAGTTTCGTCAGCCCTCACTTCTTTGTTCGTTTCTGTTTTTAGTTTGTGAATTTCTGGTTCTACTCTTTTTTTTTTTTTTTTTAATCTCCAAATGGTTTTTGTAAGTGTATTTAATTCAGATCAGAACATTGTGTTTCTTGGACTTTGTGGGTGTTTGTTGGAAAAGAACTATTGTAAGCTACTAATAGTTTTATTTGGATTTCGCTTGATTGATTTATTTATATTTTCAGTCCTTCCCTGTTCCTCTGCTTTGTGTGAACCGGATCTGTGGTTTAAGGGGACCTTCCCCTGTCCATTTAGTGAAGTGCGGCATCTCTGCAGGCAATGAGGGGAGGGGAGAGGTCAGCATATCTTTTTCCACTGCTGCAAAATCAGCGTCTTTCTTCTCTTGCTCGCAATCTTCCCTCTCCTGCCATGTCTACAAGGGACATTATTCATCTCTGGGTGTTTTATTGTTTCCTAGAATCTGTGTTTCTCAGAGACAGCCAGTTCCAGTCCTGGTAATCCTCAAGCCACTTTCCCTTTGGCTGCCATTGTGAACTACTGTGCCACAGGCCTGTGTTCAGTCTTTCAGCACTTCCTGTCAGCCTTTCTTTTTCGGGGAGTGATTTTTGCACATACTTGGTTTATGCTTCCCTTCGTTGCTCCTTTCATAGATGCTCCCAAGCCTCCTCTGTCTTCCTTTCCCCAGCTGGGCAGCACCGGCAGCTGCACTGTTGCGATATGACATTCATTTCTCAACTTACAGTTACGTTCATGGTGGTCTCCGTCTCCTGGCAATGTGGAGGTGTGAGTTTGGAGTGGTTTTATTTCCTTTCTTACTTGACTTCATTGACTTTGAAGACCTAAGCAGACTCAAGTGGTTCCCATTATTTTCCAATCATAAACGCTCTCTCCCATTTTAGGAACCACATTTTGATTTCTTTTCTTTTCTTTTCTTTTCTTTTTTTTTTTGACCCATGAGTTGCTCAGAAATGGTATTTTTAAATCTCGAAGTAGATGAGCTTTTAAAATTATTTTTATTTTTTTTTGTTTCTCCTGCACTAGGAACAGATATGGGCTTTGTATATTGCTGATTCTGTGAAATAGAGAGAGAGCCAATCAGTGGCCTAGATTCTGAATAGTTTATATATGATTCTTGTGTGCTTGAGAAGAATACGTTTGCTCCAATTTCTTAACACAGGATTCTAAATATAGATGCAGTGGCAGTTATTGAAATATTGTTAAGAACTTGTTTGTCTGCTTGCGCTGTTAATTACTGAAAGTTCACTAAAAAATTCCCAAGGCGATGTGTAATTCTGTTTGTTCTTGTTGGGTTGTCCAATTTTGCTTTGTACATTTTTAAGATTATGTAGGCATATCCAAGTTTATGAAGATTGTTTTTTCCTATTGAATTAAAGACTTATCATTACATAATGACCCCCTTGATCTTTTAAAGGCAGTGTTAGTATATCTATATTAGCTTTGTTTTGATTACCTTAAGGATATCTTCTGCCTTCTTCTCATTTTCAACCTTTTAATGTTGTTTTTGTTTCAGTGTGCTTCTTGCAAACAGAATATGAGTGGATTTTCCTCCAAAGTTAAGATATAGTTGACAAATAATGAATTTTTCAAATTTATCTGATAATTGCATTTTTTAAAGTAGAGTTAGGTACGTCTTTTTGGTTTTTATTTTTATTTTTTATTTGTTTAAGAGAGAGAATGGGTGCACCAGGGCCTCCAGCCACTGCAAATGAACTCCAGATGCATATGCCACTCTGTGCATCTGGTTTATGTGGGTCCTGGGAATCAAACCTGGGGCCTTGGGATTTGCAGGCAAATCTAAGCCTCTCTCTAAGCCAAGAGTCCAGTACCTTTGCTTTGCATTATAGACACATTTATGGATTTATGGAGGATAATCTTCTCATACCCCTTTGTACTTTATATGTCTCCTGTTTTAGCTTTTTTTGAGGCCAGCCCAACAGACTGCCTTTTTTATGTGGGGGGGGGGACTGGTGTGCCACAGCCTCCAGCCACTGAAATCGAATTCCAGATGTGTGTGCCCCCTTGTGAGCATGTGTGACCTTGCACACTTGTGTCATTGTGTGTCTGGCTTACGTGGGACCTGGAGAGTCGAACATGAATTCTTAGACTTTGCAGGCAAGCACTTTAACTGCTAACCCATCTCTCCAGCCTCTGTTTTTACTTTTTTTTTTTAAGTTTGAGAATTTTTTTTTAAAGAAGCCAATATCTCTCAATGTGAATAAAAAACATTTACTGCAATTTACTGGCTTCCTTAGTTTGCACTTAAGTATTTTTTCTGTCAAAGCCAAGAAAATTAAATATACTGTTATATTTTTTGTGTATATGTAACATATATGCATTTACATATGTTATTTCTATAATGGACATATTTTATTTTTACAATCTAAAATTTATTTGGAGACAGGTAGTTTCATGTGGAAGTGGATAAATGAATAAATAATGCAAGTGTAGGAATGATATTACTACAGCCAAATAGACAGCCCACAGCCAGACAACGAAAATGGTCTGAGGCCTAGCAGAAACTTCTCTACCCACCTCTCTCCAACGTTCTCAACTATGATGAATAAATAGTTTCAGAAAAAGAATCCATGCTGACAGGAGTGTCTGAGATGAACCCCTTTGGTAGGCAAACTCACAATTAAAAATATTGAGCTACTAGACACTCACAGGTTAGTTATATAAGCTTCAAAGAGAATTGGGTATTTCCATTTTACCTGGCAACATGACCCAGTGGGTCAGCCTCACCCTTTAGTCACAGCAAAGATGATACTGTCTCTCGGCTGAGTGAACCTGGGGACATTAGGCACATGTGCGCTCCATCTGGACACCCAGCCCCAGCATCTCTAATGTCCCCTCAGGGACCCATGTGGCATGTACTTCAGAGAACAAGGATGCTACTGCAGTGTGGTTTCCAGAATAATGAAGCCAATATCCTGCAACCCCTGACCCCTTGCCAACAACTCCAATACAATCCATCCCCCTCTCTCACCAGACCTTCAGAAAGGTCACAAAAAGTGGTTCAGACCAAGAAAGTCTTACAAGACAAGAAAGTCTGCTATCCAGTTCCCCAAGCTGGACTTCCCTTGCTCAAAAGCAACAAATTCCTCATTCCAGTGGGTATGGACCACTGCCAAAGTCCCTTGGGTCTTTTCCACATCCTCACCCTAATCCTCTGTCATGAGTTTTCCTGTTCACAACGACCCAGATTGCTTCCTCTTCTATCTCAAATTGGTCATCCTAAGCTAACAAGTTCTCAAGTTGTCGAAGTTCTAAGTTTTCTGTTCACTCCGCCATTTTGTCTGGAGTGTTCTCTGTCAGTGCAAATCCAACTGGAAACACACACACACACACACATACACACACACACACACACACACACACACACACACACACAGGCTCTGACCATGTCAGGCTGGTCTTTGGGGTCTAGATCCACTCTTAACAAACTGTGACATTGAACAATTCAGTGTTTCTCAAGACTTCGTCCCTCCATTTATAAAATGGGGTGAGAACAGCTGACTTCTTTCAACCATATTAGAAATCATTGGAACTGATAGTGAAAACTTGCAAAGTCTAAATTTCAATAAGATTTTGTGTGTGAGTGTGTGTGGTGACTTTTACATAA
Organism: Orientallactaga sibirica; assembly: GCA_036365145.1. Classification (NCBI taxonomy): domain Eukaryota; kingdom Metazoa; phylum Chordata; class Mammalia; order Rodentia; family Dipodidae; genus Orientallactaga; species Orientallactaga sibirica. The sequence continues at coordinate 26,710,458 of JAEOAD010000009.1, read as the reverse complement.
AAATTAAGAACATAAACATTCATTTGCTTATCTTAAGCAATTCATAAGAAACTTAATAGCTATGACTATATCTGAGAAGAGGATGGGGAAAGATGATAGAAGAGCAAACTGATTGAAGGCAGGAGTGGGAATGAGATTTTTCATTATGTGTCATTTTATATTGTTTTAATTTTGAACCACCTGAATATATAACTTACTAAAAGTAAAAATTAAAAGTTAAAAACTTTTAAAAATTAAAAAAGTAGTCTACCTTTTAAGTTGAGATAAATGAGCCCATATATATGTATATGTATATATATGGAGAGAGAGAGAGAGAGAACGGATTGCATGGATTTATGTATACATCAGCATGTAGTACCAAGAAATTCACATGGCATGCAAACAATAAACATATATTAAATGTAGCACTGTTCTCTTATTATAGATATTTTAAAATTATAAAAATAGAAAAAAAACTGAAAGTTAGAGAAAAATCTACAGAAAAAAATAATCATTTTTGTCCCATCAAGCAGAGACAAATCTATTAATAGTCTGCATCTTATTTATTAATCTTTTGCTTTTTACATATGCATTTTCTGTAAGGCATAATACAACTTTTATCCTGTATTTACCTTAAAGCCAAGCCACCCCTTACAGCCTCTGTTTTTAATATCTGCAGTGTACACCATCATATAAATAGCCTTTGTCACCTGTTATCTGTCCCTGTCCTGAGTACACGGTCAACTTCTTAGGGTAAGGGGCTATATATCTGATCCATCTCTGTGTGCCCTGTGTCTAGCGTATAGAGGAAAACTTGATAAATAACCAAGGAATAAATACACAAATTAATTATCTGAAAGTTACCTAAGCAGTAGCTTTTGATTGGGATGTGGGTGATCTCCAACGGCTTAGTCTTCTGCATAATGTCAACACAGTCATTGTCAGCATAAATCACCAATCACTAAGCACATCTTCACTTGTTTCCTTAGGCAAAATTCCTAGAAGTGGAATCGCTGGCTCCCGGGTAGGAAAAAACTTCAGGTTGTTGAAATCACATTGCTAATTTACCTTCCAAAAAGTTGTCCCGGTCTGCACTCTCAGCAACTGCTGGGGAGGGTGACTAGGGAGGATACTGATGCACCCTGAACTTAGGAACTCTGTAGTCCTTGAGTCTGCTCACTATTGTGGGGACCCAATTAGCCAGGCGCAGGAAGAAAGCACCTCTGATCTCACTCATATGTAGCACGTACTGAAGCTGGTCACATTCAAATTGAGGATAGAATGGTAGTGGCCAGAGGCTAGAGAAAGTACTAGAAAGGGCCTGAGAGAGATCAGTCAACAGGTACCAAATTTCAGGGACAGGAGAAAGATAACTGGTTCTCTGTGTCACAGTAGAGTTACTATAAATGGTGAAAATTATCATGTATTTCAAAATAGAGAAAGGGTGTTTTTTTAAAAAAAACATATTTTATTTACTTACTTGCAAGCAGAAAAGAGAATGAATGGATGAATCAGGGCTTCTTGCCACTGCAAATAAACTCCAGATGCATGTGACACTTTGTGCATCTTGTGCATCTGGCTTTACATGGGCACTGGGAAATCAAACTCAGACCATCAGACTTTGCAAACAAACACCTTTAACCACTGAGCCATATCTCCAGCCCAAGAAAGAATTTTTAAATCTTTTTTAACCACAAAGAAATGACTGCTGTTTGAGGAGACAGTTATGATTAGTCTGATTTAAACATTATACAATGTTTACTATATCAAAATGCCACATTATACTCCATAAATATATGTAATATTGGCATCTTTCTATTTATTTATTCATTCATTCATGAGAGAGAAAGAAGCAGATAGAGAGAGAATGGGCACACCAGGGCCTCCAGCCACTGTAAACAAACTCCAGACACATATGCCACCTTGTGCATCTGGCTTTCATAAATACTGAGGAATCGAACCTGAGTCTTTGGGCTTTGCAGGCAAGTGCCTTAACCACTAGGCAATCTCTCCAGCCCTGGATCTTTCTTTTTAAAAAGGGCTAGGGGGTGGTAAAGACATCCAACTGCTTTCACTTCAATCATTTTAATAAAATTCAGCAGGTTTTCAAGTTTTCTGAAAGAGTTTTTTCTTTCTTCTTTTTTTCCTTTTTACCAGTTGCTTCCTTAAACACTTTGTCTGTTTCCTTGGGCTTTTTGTTTTTCTTGTATATCTTCTCTTGTTTGAAGTGTCTTACTTGCCTCTCGCAACTTCATGGTTTACCCAGCTATCTCCAGGGAATCATTTTAAGGTATAGAGAAATTTATGTTGTGGGAAATTTCTAACAGGCACCACAACAAAAAGGATAGTGCATTGAACTTCCATCTCTTCACCACCCAACTTCAACAATCTAAACACCAAACAACCCAACTGTGGTTTTGTTGTTACAATGGTGGTAAGTGATAGTCCCAGGGATTGAACCCAGGACCTTGCTCTTGCTAGGCAAGCACCTTACCACTGTTAGAAGCCCAGTTCTTATTGTTATTTTCCATTATGATATAGGGTCTTACTAAGTTGCCTTGGCTGGCCTGGAACTCAGTCTATATCCCAAGCAGACTTTGAACTCTTTCTTGATCCTCCTGCCTCAGCCTTCCAGAGTACCTAAGAATGCAGGCTGGCACCACCAGGCCAGGCTTGCAATTACGTTTTACCTCTTTCTTCTTCAACACACATGCATTTTAGAAAATTCCTAGGCCTTGTACTATTTTTTTTTTTCTATAAACAGAGAACTTTTAGGCTGTTTCATTATTTTTTTTTTCATTCATAAGAAATTCACACATTAACTTTCACGGTGAGGAGTTTGTTTATAACATGTCAGAATCCTTCCTTCTACCATGCCTTCACATGCCATTTAATCTATCTTTATATAAAATGTGGCTTTGTCCTTTCTCAGCCCACCTGCATACACTCCCTGGACTACTGGTAAAATATTATAGTCATGACTTTAAGACAATAAACGGCCAAGGCCTTGTCAAAGTCACCCAGATCTGCAGACGAGAAGAACCATCCATTCGTATTTGCTAAGCACATAAACAACAAGTCTTCCAGGCCTGTGTTCTTGCTAACTGATACCTACCTTAATCAAGCCCATAATTCAACAGCATTAACACTGCCAAATCTTTATTCATCTCCATTAAATAACAGCTGGTGTTGTGAAAGGAAGCTGAGTTTATTCCCTTCTCTCTCCATTAACTGGGGTTCCTTGGTCATCCTGGAAACAGCAACAACTCCCCCCACCCCCATTGCCTTTCCTTTTGCAGACAGGACTTTGTCTTACTCCTACATGGTGGCAATATCTTTCTTTCCACAAAGTTCAGCAGAGATCCAATCCTGAGCAAGCTGCCTTGAGCATGAGGACTACAGTGGGCAGAATGGAGAAACTGGGGAGGGAGAGATCAGGAGGAAGACATGTCTGCAAGACAGCAAAAGTAGCTTTTAAAAAAACAAGTGCTTGCAAAGACATACCGCAGCCAGGCTGGAAGAGGAGAAGGCCACTCTGGCCCCGTGCTCTGGCCGTCCATTCCCTGTGCTAATCCCAGTGAGAGCAATAGGAGCTTCAGGAATCCGAGCTGCCTGCCTGACTTCAGCATCTGGCGTGGAAGCTGAGGCTATGGATCTGGGAAGCTCTGCCGTGTGGGTGAAGAAATACCAGCTTGTCAAGGCTCAGGACAGGACGTGGCCCAGATCCTCAACACTCTCCAGAAAAGCTCAAAGGTCTTTTATTAAGCAGTATTTGCATTTGGGTCAAGCCTTTGCCCCCTGTCAACTTTTTAGCATCTCCCAGCCTGGTATGATTTGGAGGAGAGGGGGGAGGGAGAGAGAGAGAGAGAGAGAAAGAAAGAGGCTCATCCTTCCCCTTAATGAAGGTTTATTCCAGTGTGTATGTGTGTGTGTGTGCGTGCGTGTGCATGTGTGCACATGTGCTCATGTGTGCACAAGTGCATCTGTGTTATACTTCAGAAGCTGAAAGTTACAGAGCACCTAGTTCATAAACGAAACCCAGCTGTCAGGTGGTAAACAAAGAGGATTCTGGGGGATTAAAATGTTGAGGCAGCCCAACACCAAGCCTTTGCTAAAATACATGGTGGCCGGGTGGTGGCTGGGCGGTGCCCGGAAAGGTTTAGAAAGGCTCGAGGCCGGCACGAGGTGAGTGAAACCAGAGCTCTGCCTTTCCGTGGAAAAAGACAGAGGAGAACAAGAAGGAGACAGGCTCTCTCACCATGAAACGTGTTTCAGGAAGAATCTTTTGAATTAAAATAGATGTGCTCCGAAAATAATCTTGTTTTGAAACATCAGAAATCTTAGGAAGAGGAAAAGGCTATCAATACACTTACCCTTTGAATCTGTTGTGGCCCTTGCTATTTATAATGTATTTTTCCTCCATGGGGCTTAAAATAATCAACAGACATTATCACATTAACTCTTGCAAACCCCCTGTCCTTCTACGGGACTCCTGCCCTTCAGGGCCACAGAGAACACAATCCTGGCTCTGGTGTCTGCAGCCTCTGCTGCCCTTGTTCCTCACAGTCCCCAGACCTGCCTGGACCTGGGGTAACTTTCTGGCCACCCCATTTCAAGCCTTTGGTCACCTACACAAATGCCAGAGAGCAGGGGTCCTACTGGAGGACGATGCTGAGCTATCATGCACACAAGACCCCAGCTGATGGGTCAGTCTGAACATCTGCTGCTAGAATCTGACTGGCTGGTGTCACCATAAGGCCCAAGGCAAGGAATTATTATTTCCAACAAATTTCTCTTGTTTGTGGACCATGTATTTTTTAAATTAATTAGTTTATTTATTTAGAGAGAGAATGGACACGCCAGGGCCTCTAGCCACTGCAAACAAACTCCAGATGCATGTGCCACCATTGTGCATCTGGCTTACATGGGACCTGAAGAATCAAACCTGGGTCCTTAGGCTTCACAGGCATGTGACTTTAACTGCTAAGCCATCTCTCCAGCCCAACCATGTATTTTTTAAAGTTTATTTATTTGCAACTAGAGACAGGCAGAGAGAGAGAGAGAGAGAAAGAATGGGTGCGCCAAGGCCAAGGCCTCTAGCCACTGCAAACGAACTCCAGATGCATGTGCCATTTTGTGCATCTGACTTTATGCGGGTACTGAGGAATCAAACCTGGGCCATTAGGCTTTGCAAGCAAGCACCTAACTGCTGAGCAATCTCTCCGTTCCCCAATCATGTATTTTTAACAAGCTAAGTCCAGCAAAGAAAAGTTGTCTCAAGGGCTAGGGAGAGCCTCAGCATCCATGTAAAAGACAGGTGTGGTGGCAGGTTATCTACAATGCCAGCACTGGGGGAAGCAAAGATGGGAGAATCCCCAGGGTTACTGGCTTGCTAGTGTAGCCACCATGGTAAGCTCTGAGTTCAGTAAGAAACCCTGTCTCAAATAATGAGGTAGCCAGGGATTGAGGAAGATATCATATTGATCTATGGCCTCCACAGGCATACGCACACAGTGCATGCACACCCACACATGCATGGGCACCCACACACATAGGAATACACACCACACACATACACACATGCACTCATGCAAAAAGAAATGTTATCTGAAAAGACTGTTTAACAGGATAGCCTATATAATATTGTATGAATTAACTTAAAACTCAGGAGGATGCATATAAAAATCTATATAGCCATTGAGTTTTAGAAAATCAGTAACTGATAATCCCCCCGTCAGTTCTTTTTTAATATTTTTATTTATTTGCAAGCAGAGAAACATAGAGAGAAGAGAGGCAGACAGAGAATGGGAGTGCCACTGAGACATCTCTCCAGCTCCGTCTGTCAGCTCTGGGGGAAGCTGGCCAGGCCTGCCTCCTCATTGGAAGAGGGCTCTCAGGTTGACATTGTGAGTTCCCTGGGGAGGGTATTGCCTATCCCTTATAGACAATTGGTATGTGGCCTCTTTCAGGCAGGGGTAGAAGCAGGTATCCTGGACTCTGAAACCTAAGCCATTTGGGGTAACATTTACAAATGCATGTACATAATATATTATTACATATACAAAATGTCTTTGCTTGGTTTTGGTTGCTATAACAGAATACTATACACTGGGTCGTTGTTTTTTTTAAAGAAATTAATTTTTTATAGCTTTGGAAGCTGATAAGTCTGAGACTGAGGGGCCACTTCTGGTGAGCACCTTGTTTCTGGTGGGGCTTCTGCAGAGTCCAGACGTTGGAGAATTGCATGTGTAGATGGGTCACATACAAGAGCTGAACCACACTGTTAACACAAACTCATTCTCTGTTGTCTGGCTAAATGGATGTATTATGCCCACCAAATTGCCCTCTAAATACTTATGTTTCTGCCCATATATTAGTAATGCTCACACCTGCTTATAGAAGTTTCTCTTTTCAGAGAGTGGTAACTGCCGGGGAGACTCACAAGTCATCAAAGTGCTGAGAAGTGACAGCTGAGTGTTCAACACTAAATGAGACATCTCTAACACACCCTCCAATAGCTCAGGAACTATATTGGAAGAGGTGATAGAAAGAACGTGAGAGCCAAAGGATGGAGAGGAATGCTTTGGAAGGCACTCTTTCAGACATGAAGTGCTCATTGTATTCTTGACCGCACAGCAGCTGTCATTGTGACCTGCACAAGACCGGCGTAATATTGGCCCCATCAATATATTAACAGGGATGATGGAGGAGGACAAAGAAATAAATAAGTGACATTAAAATAGAAGAGGGAATAGTAGGAAAGAAAAGAAAGGAAACAAGGGTTTAGTGGAGGGAAATGGAAGAGAAGAGACAAAGGAGGGTGATAGGAGAGGATAATATAATTTTTTAATGATGGTTTTACTTCAATTTTTAAAAAGACCCATTTTCTGTGAATCGAACATGCATGAATACATGCATGTATGCAGGACCTAATGACTTCTTACTGTTTCCTACTGTCAATGAAATTACCATGAGTTTCATGAGCTTGGGTGAAAACATTCAAACCATAGCAGTCAGTGAGGAACGTGAATCCTGATTCACAATGCCGAGAGAAACTCTACAAAATTACCATTTTGATGACAGATATCAGTAATGACAATTACAAATTCGGAATGAGCAGGAAAAAAAATTCATGTCTCAAAACCCAAAGCAGTAATATAATTTGGAAAAAGTAACACTCCACTGCACAATCTGCCTCTTAACACTTCTTTCAAGATATTTTGGCTAGATGCTCTTTGATTAAGTTCCCATGTGAAAATGATTTTGTCATATCTTCTCTGGAAGGAATCAAAGGAGATTCCATCTTTCTCCAGATCAGCTGGTTGAAATTTGCTTTAAATTATTGATGATTTAGAAAAGTTTCATTAGGCTTCACTGCTCATTATTGACAGTATCGTGTGCATTTCTTTCTAGGATTGTTCGAATTTAGAGAAATAGTTATCAAGTTTCTTTCATATAAGAGTGGTTGCAATTGTACTTATGGTCAGAAATATTGTTCTGGGACTGTGCCTGTAGTGTAAGAATTCAAATCAACTGCTTTCCACGAGTCCCATCAAGAAAGAATAGAGGGCATATGCAGCATTATGCTTATGCGTTCTGGCTTATTGACTACGTCCGTGTATAAGTGAACTCCTGCGTTGGTTGAGGCGCTGATGAGAATTGAATCCATCACTTACAATTTTGTATGCTTAAAAATCGGGCGATTACTTGAATGAAAACCACAGGCCCTGTACCTCCCCAGCTTTGCTTTTCCTACATTACCCATCTGCTTTCCTGAGCTGGAAAGCACGGGCAGACTCATGCCACGATGCTCAGCGAGTTTTCAAAGAGAACAGAAAGGACACTTCTAGAAGTCATTCCTATACCGTTACGGTAGTTTCCTTTTCGTTGCTGTGACCAAATATCTGGTAAGATGCCACATGAGGAAGGAAGGATTTATTTCCACTCATGGTGCCATGCTATTACCCATCATGACAGGGAAGGCATGGTGGGTGGCAGGAGCGTGAGGCAGCTGGTGACATTCAGTTGACACAATAAGGAAGCAGAGAGCTATGGGAGGATGGAGTGTCAGTATGTGTCTCTGGACTCTTATGTTCCATGAGCTAGTCATCTTCTTAGCTGGCTTAAACCCAATTGTGCTTGCTTTCTAAGTCCTGAGTGATTTAGGGGATGCTTTGTTTTCATCTTGTTGTGTGTGTGTGTGTGCGCGTGCATGTGCACACACGTGTGTATGCACATGCCATGCTGCCTATGGAAGTCAGAGAAGAACCCCAGGTACTGATCCTCAACTTCCACCTTGTTTGCCCTCCTTAGGATAAAATGACTGGGGAGCTTCATGCCCGGGAAGCACAGATTCAAGCAAGCTGGCCTATCTTTGAATAAGGACTGTCTTATGAAAGCAAAAGTGGATTTCTTCTGCCGCATGACCCACAAGACAGAAGAGAAACTGAGATGAGATTCACTACAACAAATAAAAAAAGTAATAAAGTTATAACCATGCAAGGGTGAAGACCTGAGTTCAGATCTTCACAGTCACGGCACTCCTGGGAGGAGATTGTTGGTGGAGACAGGAGCATACCCAGACGCTGACAAACATGCCAGCCTGACATCCACAGCAGTGAATAATGAAGAGACCCTGTCGCAAAGCAAGGTGGAGGTTGAGGATCAGCCCCAGAGGTTGTCCTCTGACCTCCACATGCAGCATGGCACGGTCATGTGCACAGGTGCACGCACGCACACACACACACACACACACACACACACACGGAGAAAGGCAACATAGCATTCCCTAAATCACTCCGGACTTGGAAAGCAAGCACAATTGGGTTAAGCCAGCTAGGAAGGTAACTAGCTCATGGAACGTGAAAGTCCAAAGATACATTCAGACACATCATCATCCCACAGTTTATCCGGGTGTCACCTTCAGACCTAGTCGGCCTCATTGATGGTGGAAGGAGGTGGTCCCTAGAGCATGAGGCTTAGATTCCATCAGTTCAATAACCAAGAGAATGGATGTTCCCCGTTCTCAAGGCCTCCATCAAAACTTTCAGGGCTGGGCTGGGGAAATAGCTTAGCAATTAGTTGTTTTCCTGCAAAAGCTTAAGGACCCCAGGTTGATTCCCCAGGACCTACATAAGCCAGATGCACAAAGGGGCTCATGCATCTGGAGTTCATTTGCAGTGGCTAGAGGCCCTGGCGTGCCCATTCTCTTTCTTGCTATCTGCTTCTTTCTCTCTATATATATATCCCTCTCTCTCTCTCTCAAATAAATAAATAAATAAATAAATAAATAAATAAATAAATAAATAAATAAAATACCTTAAAAAAACTTTCAGGGCAGATGTTCACTGGAAAACTTGAGTCACGTGCTCATTCTTAAACCACTCACTATGGCCACAGTGTGAGACAGGATGATGTACCAACCCCACCACTACAGCTACACGATACAATTAACCTTGTCCAGACCACAAGGACTGGGACAAGCGGGATGGCAGTTCTCCAAGGGGACTATTGCTGGCTTGAATTGAGGTTTGCGAAAAAAAATCCAACAGCATTCCACAAACTGTAAAGTGGCTCCTCCAGCAGGAGGAAGGGAGTTCTCCGTCACTGGGCATCCAAGAGGAATCTGCATGACAATCATTGCTGTGGCTCAGTAGGCCTCAGTGGGTGTGGGTCAGCTCTCTTCTCAACATAATGAATCTCCATCTTCTTCACTCTTGCTCTCAAGCCCTTGCTTCCGCCTCATACTACCTTTGGTTGTAAAGTAGCCTCTTTTAAATCACATTGCATACAAGTCAGGCCCTAATTGGAAACAGGCTTACTTAATTTTGCCTTCCCTCTTAAATCAGCTTTGCGGCCTAAATGCACATCCACTCCATGTCACTAGCCTCTTTTTATGTCTTTGCTCTCATTAAGCTACCTCACTCCCAGGCGATGTTACGGTGAAACTTTGGTTCAGCATTAACATCTCTTCCTTATTTCTCTTCCATACATCACTCTGAATTGGAGCAAAGTATTTTGCCAAAAAATAAAAAATAAGGGCTGGAGAGATGGTTTAGCGGTTAAACGCTTGCCTATGAAGCCTAAGGACCCCGGTTCAAGGCTCGATTCTCCAGGACCCACATAAGCCAGATGCACAAGGGGGTGCATGCATCTGGAGTTCGTTTGCAGTGGCTGGAGGCCCTGGCGCACCTATTCTTCCTCTTTCTCTCTCTCTCTCTACCTGGCTATTTCTGTATCTCTCTCTTTCAAATGAATAAATAAAAAATAAAAAAATAAAATATAAAAAAATAATAAAAATAAAAATAAAAAATAAATAAGATTGCTCAAGAGAACTAAAAAAAAATGTGCTTGTGTGATATGTGTGTGCATGTATACATATGTGCGCACGTATCTGTGTGTGCTTATACATGGATAGAAAGAGCAAGGAGACACTGAGAGGATGTGACTGTACTTGGGAGTTTGGAACAGGAATCCCTTCCAGGCCTCCTGGATGCTGGAAAGCAGCTGAGCTTCCACAGGCCGGGTGAGGCTGGTACTTGAGCAGTAGAAGTTCACACAGTCTCGCCCAGCACCATTGCTCAGCCAGCTCAGCCTCTGGCCACTTGTCTAACTCTTTATACTCACTAGCTACCAACTGAGCTGCCTTTCACTTGTTCTGGAAGGGGAATCTGACAGCGCCAGTTTCTGTTTTCTGTACACAATCATGCAGCCCTAGTCTAAATCTCTCCCTTTTCCCCTCACGTAAGCCCATGGTCAGCACCTTAGAAATATGGTGCTTAACAACCCAGAGCCTTGAGCTTGTCAAATGCATCCCTCCCCTGGCATTGGAACATTGCAACAAAGACTCAGATGTCTCTATTTCTCCATTGGTAACTGTTGTGTGACTTTTCCTGAGGCGATATGAACATCTCTTCACCACAGATAAGGCACCTGTGACAGATTAAAGAAAGGATTCCACTGAAGTCTAGCTTTGTGAACCAGTGAGTTTGTTTGGTTCCTAATATAAGTTATTCAAAGGCAACTTGACCAGAAAGCCCACCTCAGCCTGAGTGATAATTCATGAAATCTGTATCGCTAGAGCTCCCAACTTGCAGGCAGTTCCACCAAAGAGTGTCCTCTCCCCAGTTTACTACTTTTACAACTTTGGAGAGAGACTTCATGAGCCTTGTTATTTGCTGAAGTTCTTGAGCCTTGTGAGTTTTGTTATCTTCCGGGACTTTATGACCTCCTTCCTCTCTCCAGAAGAGAATGTTTCAGTTCAGAGGAAACAGCTGCACCACAGTAACCAAGGAATTGAAAGAGGGAAAATGACAGGGCCATCAGAGCAGCGCAGTTACTGTCTTTTCAAATGGCAGAAGCAGTGGAAGTTGTGGGGCTGTTTTTTATGTCTCCATAAATACTACTAGGAGTGGGGTCTGAGTAAAGATTATGAAGAAATCCACCAACAACAAGAGTGCTGGGCCAGCAGCCAATAGGACATGGAGGATCATGACTGTGTGCTCATGGTCTATCCAGGGAGGGGCTACATGTACTGCAGACTATATACACTAAGAAACCGTAGCAATGCATACAAGAAAGGGCATATGAGCCCCCACATGCCCCTTCTCAGAAACTGGTACCTCTTCAAATGTGTCATGTACGTCCCTATAAGACTTTTAGGGGATTCACTGGAGAAGAGGCCAAACCTATGACCTAAGGTATAGAAACAGCCAGACCACATAGCAAGGCAGCTCCCTACTCTTTGCTGAGAATAAGACTAAAAAGTTTCAGCACACCGAGCACCTGAGATCTTTCTAGCTGTTGCATAACTTTTCGTGGGGAGGCATATCTGTTCACCTCAGATAAGGAGGGCACTGGCAACAGACAAAGGGAATGATTCCAATGAAGTCTAGCTTGGTGAACCAATGTGATTATTGAGGTTACTGACAGGAAGCATGAGTGAAGGGTTACTTACAGGCTTGTAAGTAAGAGACTATTTACAGACCCATTGATAACACAAAGGCTGCTGCATCATGTCAGTTCCACCCCAGCATGTGTGATGTCTCACAAGGGCTTCATCCCTGGAGCTCCTGGCCCAACTTACTGGTAATGCTACCAAAAAGAGTCTGCCCCCTTCCCCAACAATTATTTGCTGATTTCATAGATGTGGGAAGGGGCCTTGTGAGTCTTGTAACTTTCTAAGCTTCTTGAGTCTTATTAGTCTTCATCCTGCCTCTAGAAGAGAATGCTTCAGTCTGAAGGAACAACTACCCAAGACCCAGCCTAACCTAGTGACACTGTGTCTATGAAAATATATAGCCAGAGGGGCTGGAAGAGATGCTAAGGGATGAACTGTTTCCAGGCATTACAAGGAAATGGGACACAGTAATTAATGGAATCTTATAAAACAAATTCAAATTGATCAGTCAGTAAATTAAAGTATTGCCACCCAGACTGAAACTGATTTAAAGGAACATAAATTGAGTCAATAATAAATGGGGAAAGAGACAGGAGCTGGGAGAGAGTGTGTAGTGTAGCATTATTGGAGTTTATGTTATTTATTACAGGAGATTAATAGTAATAAAAAAAAGCTCCCATGACAAAGCCTTTGAAAGAAACTACTGAGATCTATAAGAAAGATCTGGTTTTAGGAGCTTAATTGAAAATATTAAACAGAAGATAGCAATTTGATTAAATATAAAAATGATGATAAATTGGTAAGTCATATGTAGTTATGGGAAGAGACATCTTGAACAAATGGGTTCTAGTACTATCAGAGGGCTCAAAAACAGACATTATAGAGGGGAGAACATCAATTGCAAGCTTGAATTTCCCCCTACTTGTCTGACAGGAGTTGCAGGACCTCTGTAAGCAGGTCAGGCCTTCTTTAAAGGAAAAGTCAGCATTGCATTGGCCCCAGAACATCAGGAGGGCGCAGTGTATCATGAGACCCCAAGTCTGCCTGTCCCTTACTTCACCGGAGAAAGAGAAACTCCCCTTTCTGGCTGCACAGACCTCCCAGCATCAACCATATGCACACAAGTGTACAGGCTACCCCCATGTCCAATGGACACAAAGCAGGCTGCCTCAGGGTCACCCGGGAGGGAAATGCATCGCCAATAACTCAGGATGGTTCCTGCGTAAATTCAGGACAAAGCGCTCACCATGACGCTGCTTTATCACATCTCCTGTGACCTACAGCCCCTTGCTGCTTCCAAACAGTTCCCCCAAGTATCCTCATCCATATGTGTGCTCATGGCAGGAAACTTCAATTAGACATGTAGGGTCCATGTGGAGAGAAGTGGCTGCTTTAGGGGCTGGGGAGATGGCTTACCAGTTATGGCACTTGCTTGCAAGTCTGATGGCCCAGGTTCGAATCCCCAGAACCCAAGTAAAGTCAGATGCACAAAGTGGTGCATGCATCTGGAGTTCGTTTGCACTGGCTAGAAGCCCTGGCGTGCCCATCCCTCCACCCCCCAATTTCTCTTTCTCTTCTCCCTACTTGCAAGTAATAATAAATATAAATAAATAAATTTCAAAAAAAGAGAACTGTATTGTGTTTTGTCCTGGTAATTGGACAAGAAGGATGCATACAGGTTACAGGAAGCCATCATGAGCTATGACAAATCAGGGTGACTCTAACAGCCAAGGGCAGAGATCCTATCAGTAAGGTGGGGGTGGGTACGAAGGCCTCCTGCTTATTCTGAGGAAGTCAGGAAGGCTTCTGTGGATGACCACCCTCTCCATCTGAGCTTGTGGCACCTCCCTCATGGTCCCATGACACTCTCTGCATATGCTTTCTCCAGTCAGTTAGCCTGCTATCTTTTTTTTTTTTTTTTTTTTTTTTTTCGTGGTAGGGTCTCACTCCAGCCCAGGCTTACCTGGAATTAACTATGTAGTCTCAGGATGGCCTCGAACTCATGGCCATCCTCCTACCTCTGCCTCCCAAGTGCTGGGATTAAAGGCGTGCGCCACCACGCCCGGCTAGCCTGCTATCTTATGGCCATCAATTTACCATTCGTGGGTAGTTATCCAGCTATCCTATCTCTGGCTGGCTGGTCAACTGGACAATTAGGGCCATGAATTCCATAGTGTTGCACTTTAAAGACCAGCTCCCCTCCTAAGAAGCCAATCCCCTGGCCAGGTAACAAATATGGGATAGACAGCATTTGAGGATGATAGAGCAGTATTAAGGAGTTACAATTATCATCTTGTTTGAGTATCTTTCCTTCTGGCTGGTCCTCAAAGATGGGTGAGACATCTTTCTGAGTCTAGGGACAAGTAGAGAGAAAACTCATGTAAAAGCCATCATCTTTCACAGACGAGATGTCAGCCAGATGTATTAAAGCTGAGTGACAGCTGTGTGAGGGCTCATGTGACTGTTAATCTTGGTTGTCAACTTCACTGGATCTAGAATCCCAGAAGAAACAAATCTATGGCTAAGTCTGTGAGGAAGTTTCTTTTTGTTTATTACTTTTCTTTTTGAGAGAGAAAGAAAGAGGGACAGAGAAAGAGAGAGAGAGAATGGGCACACCAGGACCTTCAACCTATTGCAAACATACTTCAGATGCATGTACTCCCTTGAGGCACATGTGTGACATTGCATGCTTGCGTCACTGTACATCTGGCTTACATGGGACCTAAAGATTTGAAGATGAGTTCTTAGGCTTCACAGGCAAGCACCTTAACTGCTAAGCCATCTCTCCAGCCATGTGAGAAAGCTTCTAGACTAGATTAACTGAGGTGGGAAGATATAAATAAGACTGTAGTCAGCACCATCCTACGGTCTGGGGTCCCAGGATAAAAAGGAGAAAGCAAGCTGGCCACCAGCATTTATTGCTCTCTGCTTCCTGTCTGTGGATGTGATGTGACTAGTCACTTCTTACGGGACCGCCATGCTTCCCCACCATGATGGACTGTATCCCCTTGAACTGTAAGCGGAAATAAACCTTTCCTCTCTTAAGATGCTTCCTGTCAGTATTTGGTCACAGCATCAAGAAAGGTAGCTAACATTCTCTACTTCTGGATATGGATAAATATTCTGTAGGCAAAATTTCAATAACATAAATGTTCAAATTTAAAAAATACATCATTTTCAAATAATTCCTCTTTATGGTCTTGGTCACTCCCACCTCTTCCAACACAATGGTTCCCAAATGTAGTCTTCAGATGTGTCAGTCAGCTTTCTATTGCCACAACAAAATACCTACATTAATTATCAGAAAACGAAAAGAGAAAAGGTGTATTTTGACTCACACTTTTGAAGGTTTCTGTCCAAGATCAATTGTCCCTGTTGTTCTGAGCCTATGGTGAGAGGGAACATCAGGATAATGAGGCCTCATAGGGACTGCCTAAAAGGAAGCAAACAAAAGAGGAGAAGAAGCAAAGACCATGACACTTCGAGGCCAAAGGAGAGGGAGAAGTACAGAATACATATGACATTTCAAGGGCCTAAAGACCAAACACCTAAAGACTTCCCACGGGGCCCTACTCAAAAGGTTTCTCTCCCCTCTTAATGGCAACAGCCTACTGACTCATCTTTTAATACACTGACCTTTTGGCATCACCTAGGAACGTGTTCTAAAGGCAAACTCACAAGACCATCATGACCGACTACATCAGAAACTTTGAGATGGGACCTAGGAAGCTGTGCTGAAGACACTCTCTGGGTGGTGGCGCACCCGACAAGGCTGAGGACCACTGCTCTAATGTTAGAATCTGCGGTTCCAAGACTTCCATACATTGATGAATTTCCAATTTGCTGAAAGTCCCATCTCCCCTGCCTCTGGGAGAATGTGTTTGCCCCTAGCTGGCATCCACTTAGCCCCAGGCTGGTTCTGAGGTTTAGCATCCCTTATGCAGCCAGCCTGAGGTGGCTCTGGCTGGCTCAGTGTGTGGTGGGCTGAGCCTCTGACAGTGAGGAGCACTTGTTTCATGCCAAGCACAGATCTGAGATCCTCATAGATGTTCTCTCACTTGCTAATCTCAACCACTTAGAAAGTAGTTCTCATGACTGCTTGCGTTTTAGCTTACCAAGTTTACCCAGTGAGTAAATGATAAGCCCCGGATCTAAAGTAGGCACTAGACACCACCATCTTATCTCTTGTCCCTTATTTGGCTCTGTGTGGCCCAGGGCAGGTCTTCTTCCCCAGACCAATCCTGCATATGGATTTGACCCCTGTACCCATGTTTCATCTTTATTTTATTTTATTTTTATTTGAGAGAGAGGAAGAGAATGATCAGGCCAGGACCTCTAGCCACTGCAAATGAACTCCAGATGCATGCACGCCCTGTGCATCTGACTTACGTGTGTACTGGGGAATTGAACCTGAGTCCTTAGGCTTCACAGGCAACCACATTAACCACTAAGCCATTTCTCCAGCCCCATGTTTCATCTTTGATCATATAAACATGCCCAGAGCTAGAAGCTGTGCCTTCTTCCTTACCCTCAGAGACAGTTGCCTATTCAGTTAGGAAGCTTCTGGCATGTGGGGTGTCAATCTCAGGTGTAGATGGTTGCAGAGACTCCAAGAAGGATGGGGAAATCTAGGGTGTCATCCGAAGAAAACACAAAATTGAAAGACTGGCTACATATGAAGAGCACAGGGGAGTTTAGTGACAGAGGCATGAAATAAGAGCAAATGAAACAATGAGGCAATTTATCCTCACTTCCCAACCCTCCCAGAAAGCAATGAACAATGGAGTTGTTAAAGAAAAGACATGTAATGGTAGAACAATTGGTCGCTTAGCTGTCGATTATATTTATAGTCATAATGTTGTAAACACTGAATGCTTATTTAATCAAATTTTGTGAGATAAATAGACTGAGAGAAGGGAGTAGAAGTGTATGTGTCCATGTGTAAAAGAGCTAAATCCTAACCTTGAAATAAATTGTCAGTAGATAATATCTGAAAGTGGGCAGTTAGCAAACTGAAGTATAATTGCATTATTGAGAAAAACATGGGTAGGCAGGAGAATCTGGTGACAGGATCCCTAGGGCATCATTATCAAGGATGGGAGGGAAGGAAATAAAGAATAATTTTGGCCATGATAAGCCAAATCTAATGTTCACGCTATTTTTGAAGAACAGAAATGACTTCCGCTTATTCCAAAATATTCCACAGTGAGTGAGCCGGTGGACATTGGTTGTGGGTAAAATTCTCTTATTAGAAATAGCATGGGGTGGGGGGAGGCTGGAAAGATGGCTTAGCAGTTAAGGCACTTGCCTGCAAAACCTAAGGACCCAGGTTTGATTCCCCAGTACCCATGTAAGCCAGATGTACAAAGTGGCACATGCATCTGGAGTTTGCTGGCAGTGGCTCAAGACCCTGACACACCCATTCTTTCAATCTGCCTCTCTCCTCTCTCTCCCCAAATAAATAAATTAAATAAAATAATACTTAAAAAAGAAAGAAAGAAAGAAGAGAAAGAAAGAAAGAAATGGCATCAGGAGGGGGGCTAGAGAGCTGGCTTGGCAGTTGAAGCATTTGCCTGCAAAGCCTAATGACCTGAGTTGGAATCCCCAGGACTCATGAGAGCCAGATGCACAAGGTGGCGCATGCATCTGAAGTCTGTGTGCAGCAACTAGAGGCCCTGACATGTCCATGTCCATTCTATCTCTCTGTCTCTCTCCTCTCTTTCTCTCTCTCTCTCTCTCTCTCTCTCTCTCTCTCTCTCTCCGCTTGCAAAATAAATCAAAAAATTTTAAAAACCACTTTAAAAAAAAAAAAAAAATACCATGGGGCCTTTCCTTGGTCACTATAGATGTCAAAGGATATGACTAGAATTGGCTTCAAAGCTACAACTTGACCTTCCTATGCCCCTAAGACCAACAACTCCAAGCCCATTGCTCTGGGTCTGAAAGATTTTAAGTATAATCCTGGACCGTGAAGATTTTAAGGCCAAGGACTGAGAGGCATCTTGGGATCTTAGGAGAGCACTGAACTACAGATTATCTGCCCAGACCAGGAGCCAGGTCAACTGGGGACTGAAGCATGGGTTCCCCTCTTCCCATCTGACCCCAGACCACCTCACAGCCATCTGGGCATTGTTCTTGCTTCTTAGAACCATCTTCATTCAGAATCATGGGAGGGCACAGCAGTAGAGAGGAGCAACACTATCAAAATAGTGAAAAGGCCCTGTCCTAGCCAGCTGTATAATCGCAGAGTGTCCATTTCTCTGCCGTCCCTCTATCACTGCATATTCCAGTAATACATTCTGAACATCTGACTTTTCTCAATCTAGATGTTAAGTGACTCCACCTCGGCAACATAGGTAGCAAGTGCTAGCTCAGCCCCGTTGGCCCTGAAATCTGGATTCTCTCCAGACTGTCTATAATTGTAGAGGGACGTATCTTATTCCCAAGAGGCTGCACATTTTCAGTGAGAGGATATTTATGAATAAGTACTAAGTGAAACAAGTACTTACTGGTTAACTCAAGAAGTTTTTGTGCTAGGTGAAGTCCCTGTCTTCAAACAGGCCACGTTCTGTGTCAGAGGAAGACGCAAGAACAAATCACCTGCGCTCTCTGATGAGGGGGGCTCACCTCCCCCCATCTTCCCCATCCCCCCAGCCCCGATGTTTCTGAGAGCCCTGGGATGTCTCCTGTGTGTTTGTGAACATGACCTACGATGGGTCACATAGCCGCACTGAATGCTCCTAACTTTCAAGATCTGTGTGCTTGGCTCTCTAGTACCCCAGGGTCCAAGTGCATATGCCAGCTCCAGCACACAGCAGTGTCCCGTGCTCGCGCCCTGGAGCCCTGAAGGGGCCACAGTGCTGTTTTAGCATATGCGCTCCTGGCACACTGTAGCCACACTGCTTGGTTCCTACAGGGGACTTTCTTGGCCCCTCCCTTCTCCTGAGAAAAACCTTTGTCACCTGGTACCAAAGGAAGGTTACTCTGCGCCCAAGGCCAACAAGACCTCCATGGAAAAGATCTTGGTTCTACACGTGTCTGAGTGACAACTCATAAAAACAGAGGTTTTGTTCCTGAGCCTTCTACTCGACAGTACTTCTTTCAGGAGTCTCCTCGGTGCCTCAGGGCATAATATTTCTTTTAAAATATATTTTATTATTTATTTATTTATTTGAGAGAGAAAGAGGCAGAGAGAGAGAGAAAGAATGGGTGTGCTAGGGCATCCAGCCACTGCAAACGAACTCCAGATGCATGTGCCCCCTTGTGCATCTGGCTTTCGTGGGTCCTGGAGAATTGAACCAGGGTCCTTTGGCTTTGCAGGCAAACACCTTATCCGCTAAGCCATCTCTCCAGCCCAGGGCATAATATCTCTTACCTCTTACTGGTCTCTTGGACACATACACGCTGCCATGGTTGAGTGACCATGATGGGCTAATGTACCCTTCCCCAATACACACACCTACACACACACACACCCACGCACACATGCATGGACCCACCACTCTCAAACATTGCCAAAAATTATCACTGGGGGGTTTGAAGAGGGCAAGAAGCCGCGTGCCTCCCCCTGAATTGCTTCCTGTCACATCTCAGGAAATAACCCTGAAATTTCCAAGGGTACAAATGTCTAATAATTGATATCTAAATAGCAGAAATAAAACTTGGTACTATGGAAACAGGATGTAGAATACAGGACAACCATATGTTTATGCTGTGATGAGGAAAAGGTGTAAACGTCTCAGCACCACAGTGAGAAGATCATAGCCCTTTGCAGCCCACAGAGGCCAGCCCGAGCAGTCCTTCACGACCAATTCTGTCACACGGAGCCTGTAAATTTCCGGACTTCATGCTTATTCCCTCAGTGACCCATCAAGATAATGAAACTCTTCCCCACTCTGGCGTCCATTCCCTTGAGACTCTGGCCTGTGCCAGGCAGAGTTTTATTGTTGTTAGAAACCCTTGACTAATCGGACAAATTAATCTCTGATAAAAGATTAATGCAAGGATGGCAAATGGATTTCATTTTTGCTGCCAACAGTGATTGATTGGTAGGGGCAACCTAAAGTGCTCATTTAAGAAGGACTGTGGCCAGAGCTTAGCTCAGCAAGCAAGAGAGCCAAGATTAATTTGCAATGTCCGAGCCCTGAGCCCTCTGGGGACCCGTGGCATTATAGGCCCTGCTTGTTTACCATTTTAGGATTAGTGGCTGCCCCAGGTTCATTGCTTTCCTTCCCTGCATACAGATTTGCATTTTGGGCATGGCCCCTGGGGGCAAGAAGTCTTACCTCAATCAGTAGAGACCTTGAGCTCTCAAGGAACACAGGGACCCCTTTTGAAGACAGCCTCTTCTGGGCATCAGGAAGGTATCCCCTCTGTGGCAGCATCCCAGAGGACCCCGGGTGCTCAGCCCAGAGTGAGAGGAGGATTGACCCATCATCAACTCCAGGGCATCTCAAAAAGCATCATTTCCTGTTTTGTTTTGTTTTTGTTAAAAGCTGGGTCTCACTGGAGCCCAGGGTGATCTGGAACACACTCTGAGCTTCAGGGTGGCCTTGAACTCACTCCTGACAATGCTCCTACCTCCTACCCAAGATAGGAGCTTAAAGGTGTAAACCCCAGCTGAGTATCATTTACTTCCCACAAGTAAAGATGAGTTAAAGAACACAGAGGTGCCTTTTATGCCTGTGTGTCTTCTGCGGCAGAGAGGCCTGCACTGCTCAGCGTCACCATAGTGGAGACTGAAGGTCTGGTCTATGCCTAACTGTTGGTGCAAACATTGATCTCGCCCTACAGGGTGAAGGGGGGGCGGGGGCAGCAGTATAGGAAAGTAGGAGTAGAACCAGCCATGATGAAATGTCAATAAACAGAGGACCTCTGAGGCCAAGAGGAAGGACAGGTAAAGATCTTTTAATTTTTTATTTTTATTTATTAGAAAGAGAGAGGGAGAGAAAATGGGCACATTAGGGCCCTTCACCACTGCAAACAAACTCCAGACTCATGTGCCACCATGTGTATCTGGCCTACGTGGGTTCTGGGGAATCGAACCTGGTCCTTAGGCTTCTCAGGCAAGTACCTTAACTGTGAAGCCATCTCTCCAGCCCCAGGGATCTCTCTCTCTCTCTCTTTTTTTTTTTTTTTTTTTTTTGTTTTTCGAGGTAGAGTCTCACTCTAGCTCAGGCTGACCTAGAATTCACTATGTAGTCTCAGGGTGGGCTCGAACTCATGGCAATCCTCCTACCTCTGCCTCCCAAGTGCTGGGATTAAAGGCATGCGCCACCACGCCCGGCTCCCAGGGATCTCTTAACTTTCCTTTTTGTCTACTCCATCAGAGTGTCCAGCCCCAAGACCTTGGGATCTTGGTTATCTAAGTCTTACTTGGGTTTGTAGGCCTTCCTTGTTTGCCAACACTGGGCTGGCTGTCCTACCTCAGAACTCCCGAAAATACCTCTGTATATCTCAACATTGAACTTGTCATGCAATATGAATTGTCTGTTCAGAGATTGGGTAAAGCAGAACCCTGGCTGAGTAAAGCAGAGTCCTAGATAGGCAAGCAGTCAAAACATTTTGTCCTGGGATACAGAGATAACTTGGTGGTTAAGGCACTTGCCTGCAAAGCCAAAGGACCCAGGTTCAACTCCCCAGCACTCACAGAAAGCCGGATGCACAAGGGGGCACATGCATCTGGAGTTCATTTGCAGTGGCTGGAGGCCTTGGCATGCCCATTATCTCTCTATCTCTATCTATCTATCTGTCTGCCTCTCTTTCTCCCTTAAATAAATAAATAATTTTTTAAAAATTTTGTTCTATGAAATTTCCTTAAATGAAATGACCAAATCTTAACCTTCAGTACCTTTGAATGAGGCTTTATTTGGAAATATGGTCTTTGTAGATATAAGTAAGCTAAGAATCTCGGCATGAGACCATCTTAGATCCAGTAAGTGGGGTCTTATAAGAGAAAGGAAGAAGTTTCCACACAGAGACACACTGACACTGACAGGAAAGCTACATGAGCCAGAGGCACATACTGGAGTGATGTGTCTCCAGGCCAGGAAACACCAACGGTTGTGGAACAACCAGAACTGAGGCAAGGGGAGGAAGCAACTTCTCCCTCAGCCCTTCCACAAGGAGCCAGCGCTGCTACCCACCCAGCCGCCACCCTCCAGAAATGTGAGTGAAGACGTGTCTGTTTTCCAAACCAAGTTTGTGCTACTTTGTTATGGCTGCCCCAGGGAATAGATGCACTAATTTAGAAGTGACTTTTTCAGAATGGCAAACCATCAAGGGGACGGGACTAGGGTGACATAGGACAGGAGCCTGGGACCGACCCTTTAAAAAACAAAGCATTCATGGGACTGGCGATGGCCCAGTGGGTAAAGTACATGCCACACAAGTGTGAGGACCTGAGTTTGGATCCCCAGAACCCATGTAAAATGTCAGGCATGGTGGAGTGCTCCTGGAATCCCACTGCTTGGCAGCAGAAATAGAACCCACCCCCCAGGGTTTGTTGGCCACTTTGGCTGAATTGGTGAGTTCTGAGTTCTTAGAAAGAATCTATCTCACAAAAAATAAGATGGAGCGGGCTGGAGAGATGGTTTAGTGGTTGAGGTGCTCACCTGCAAAGCCCAAGGACCCAAGTTCGAGTCTCCAGGACTCATGTCAAGCCAGATGCACCAGGTGGCACATGTAGATGGAGTTCATTTGCAGTGGCTAGAGGCCCTGGCACACCCATTCTCTCTATGTCTTAGTCTCTTTCTCTCTCTCTCTCTCACACCCCCACACACAAGTAAATAAATAAATAAAAGATATATTTTAAAAAATAAGGTGGAAGCCGGGCGTGGTGGTGCACACCTTTAATCCCAGCACTTGGGAGGCAGAGGTAGGAGGATTGCCTTGAGTTCAAGGCCACCCTGAGACTACATAGTTAATTTCATGTCAGCTTGGGCCAAAATGAGACCCTACTTTGGAAAACCAAAAAAAAAAAAAAAAGAAACAATAGAGGAAGATATTCAGAACAATAGAGGAAGATATTCAGAACAATAGAGGAAGATATTCAGAACAATAGAGGAAGATCTTCAGAACAATAGAGGAAGATATTCAGAACAATAGAGGAAGATATTCAGAACAATAGAGGAAGATATTCAGAACAATAGCAGAAGATATTCAGAACAATGTATGAACAATTATTCAGAACAATGAGGAAGATATTCACAATAGCACAGAACAATAGAGGAAGATATTCAGAACAATAGAGGAAGATATTCATGTGAGGAAGATATTCAGAACAATAGAGGAAGATATTCAGAACAATAGAGGAAGATATTCCAATAGCAGAAGATATTCAGAACAATAGAGGAAGATATTCAGAACAATAGAGGAAGATATTCAGAACAATAGAGGAAGATATTCAGAACAATGATATTCATGCAAACAAAAATACACTCATTCAAACCACACACACACATGCATGCAAACAAAAATACACTCATTCAAACCACACACATAGATACAAGCAAAAAAAAAGAAAGAAAGAAAGAAAGAAAAAAGAAAGAAAGAAAGAAAGAAAAGAAAAGAAAAAGAAAGAAAGAAAGAAAAAAAGAAAAGAAAAGACTCATTCTCAAAATTTTACAGCTGCCTCCTCACCCAGCTCTACAGAGCTCTCAGTCTACGGCCAAGACATTCCTTCACCTCTTGGATATCACCAGGAGAGGCCTCCAAGCACAAAGTCCCCTGTCCCCATCCCCCCCACCCCCCGCATAGGAAAGAAAGCCGACTTGTAGGAGTAAAATAATTTCCCGTAAGCGGTGAAACCAGATAACTGGATGTCTGAAACTATAGCCTGACCTTAGGTCTATAGCTTTAGAGAGGACCTTAGAAATCAAACATGGAGCTTGCCTGAGGCCTCCTGTGATCATGCCCAGTTTTTCAAGATGTGTTCCAAAGGGATGGGCTAGAAAAGTCAGGAACCTTCTAGCCAGTGCACTGATATATCTCCCATTTAGTGCCATCTCTCTCTTCTGACCCTCTATACCCTACTCCCCTCACCAGGAGACCCTGGTTTAGTTCTCCTCACCCTTTGACCCCTCTGAACAACAAATAGAGTTCGTGCTAGTGACTTCTGGTTTTTATAATTCAACTAAGTATTCTTCATTTTAGCCAATTCTTTATAATTTTCACTGAAGTTACTAGGTGCACTTAGTTATATAAGGCCCTAGATCAGGAGAATTCCACTCAAACTTGCAATGAAAGAAAAAAAAAAAAGTAATTCAAATTCTCTCCACCTGTGTCCCAAGCCTGTCCCACCAAAACCTCCAGGGCAGTGGTGGACACCAAGTGTGGCTGTCTATGGTGAGATGCCAGTTGCACTTATGCCCAGGCCTAGACCAGGTGACCACCCACCACTTGTTCTGACCTCCTAGAATGAATGGGGGTATTTGTCTAGGTATTTACAGGGTGACAGAAATGAAAACGTGGTGAAAACAACCCTAGTTCCTTCAAGGCCCAGCCTATTTAGGTCTTAGAGTAGATCTAAAGGGATCCGAGGAGCTTCCTGCAGCTTAGTTTTTGTTTGGCCATAGCGGACTGGAGATACACTTCCCAAAGCATTCTATATACAAGCCCTGATTAAGAAAGGGAGATCTGGCCTGGAGAGATGGTTCCAGTCTCCAGCGGTTCCAGTCTCCAGGTCCCACGTTTAGACAGATGCAAAGTGATGCAAGGGCGCAATGCTGCACTTGCCCAAAAGGGGGCGCACGTATCTGGATTTCGTTCGCAGCAGCTGAGAGGCCGCTGGTGCGCCCATCTCTATCTGTCTTCCTCTCCCTAAAGGGAGACCCTGGGAGTGTTGTATGGGACCCATGATTCTTGGAACCTGGGTAGGAGATGTAGGAAATTAGAGGAGAGTCAAGCTGACTCTACTCTGTTTCTGAAGGTCTGGCAGATCCTGGGTTCTCTCCCTCCAAAGAGAGCTCAGAAAGCCCTGCCAGGCCCCACCTCCCAGAAAGCCATGGCCCTTCCATTCTGGGATCCACGTACTATTTGCAGAAGCTTCCAGCCCATGGACATGTCCAGGCTTGCCCAATGAGTCCAAATAAAGCACCTAGGGACCATGTAGCAGGTTGGCTTAGAGAAGAGGGGCACTGCCCAATGTCTGGGAGCATTCTCTCTCTCTCTCTCTCTCTCTCTCTCTCTCTCTCTCCTCTCTCTGTAAATAGCAGGCATGGGCTGCCTGTGGCTCCAAAAAGACTGACTACTGGTAACAGTGTTTCCCTATGGATAGGCCTGGGGTTTAGAACCCTTGCTAATCACAGTGGCTTCTGGATTCAACTAGAATGCACGTCTAGGATAGGCATCTGTCATTTTCTCTGTCTTACTTTTCTTTTTGCATGTGTATTTGTGTGTGATGTGCACATGTACATATCATGCTCATATGTGTGTAGCACACTTGTGTGTGCAATCATATGCATGTGTGTGTGCATGCATGTGGAAGCCAAGAGTGTCCATCTCAGATATCTTCCCTGATTGTTTGTCACCTTACTTTCTGAAACAGGGTCACTGGACCCGGGACTCACCAATTCAGCTAAACCACTAGACAGAATGTCTTGGGATCTTGATGTCTCTGCCTCCCCAGGACTGGGATTACAGGCATGCATCACCATGTCCAACTTGCACAAGTGTGTGATGGAGATCTGAACTCAAGTCCTCATGCCTGCCCAGCAGAAACTTTACCCACTGAGCTTTCCCAACCATTTTCCTCTTATATATAAGCATTTTAGACATCGTCCTGTATTTTCTTTTTTGCTGTATGTATATGCATGATGTGTGTTAGCTTCTGTGTGTGTGTGTTCATGTGATGTGTGTGAGTGCATAGACATGCAGTGCCACAGTGCACCTGTGGAGGTCAGAAGACAACGTTTGAGGCAGGGTCTCTCGTTCACTGCTCTGCTTGTCAGGCTAGCTGGCTCGCGAGCCTATAGCCTCTGGCAGATTCTCTTGTCTCTGCCTTCCTTCTCACCATAGGTATACTGGGATTACAGATGCCTGCGAGAGCTTCCAGCATTGACATGGGTTCTGTGGATCCAAACCCAAGGTACTCAATGCTGATGCAGCAAATGCTTTATTCATTGAACTACCTCTCCGGCCTTTTCTCTTGTGTTTTCTTGCTTCCATTTTGCTTTCTGTCTACAAGGTAGATGTCTATTGAATATAAATATGGCCATGGGTACTGGGTACAAAGTCATGAATGAGACCCAGTCTCTCTTTAGGAGGCCTTGAAGTAAGAAATGGATATAATGGGCTGGAGAAATGGCTCAGCAGTCAAGGGTGCTTCTTATTTTAAAAAAAAAAAGGGGGGGCTAGAGAGATGGCTTAGCGCTTAAGGCTCTTGCTTGTTAAGCCTAAGAACACCAGTTCAATTCTCCAGGTCCCACATTTAGCCAGACGCAAAGTGACACAAGGGCGCAATGCCACACTTGCCCACAAGGGGGTGCATGCATCTGGAGTTCATTCACAGTGGCTGAGAGGCTGCTGGCATGCCCATTCTCTCTTTCTCTCTCTCTCTCTCCCCCTTTCTCTCTCTCTCTCTCTGACTCTCTCCAAAAAAGGGGGGGTCTGAGGGGGCCTGAGGGGTCCTGAGACCACCTGAGCTCTAATCTCAAGAACCCATGCTAAAACAGCTGGGCATGGCCACACACATGTGTGTCAACCCAGTCCTGTGGGGAGGCAGGTAGACACTGGAGAATAGCCAGGCTCCTGAATGGGTAAGAGATTCCTTATCAAGGAAAAACAGATGGATGAGTGATGGGGGCCAGCATTCTCTTCCAGCCACCACAGGCAAGCCCACATGGCACCCTCGATGAGCACAGAGGGCTCCACACCAGCACACACATGTATGCACCACACACCTGCACACCACACACACCACCACCACACGCAGAAACAAAAAGAAATACGCACCGTAAATTCACGTACACAAGACAGTAGGGAATCTCAGGAGATGGGGCTCCCAAGCCTGCTGCGGAGAGGACAGTATTTAGTTGGAATTTGAAAGATTTTTAGATGTCCGTTAGGTAGAAAATCAGGAAGGGCATTTTGGACTGAAATACTGTAACAGGTTAAAAAAAAAACAAACACACCCAGACGTGAGAGAAGATAGGGTATTTGAGGAGGTGGGCAAGAAGTATGTCAGTAGGGTAGGTACGAGAGGTGAAGCTGAACGTGAGCAGACATCATGGACAGCCATCAGTGCTGAGATAGGGTTTGCCCAGTAACCAGAGGGAAAGTACGATTTGAACACGAGAGCAGACCCCACTAACCTGAGCATGACTTGCGTATCCAGGAAGAATACAGAAGGTTGTAGCAGAGTCTGGCGTGATGGCGCACACCTTTAGTCCCAGCACTTGGGAGGCAGAGGTAGGAGGATTGCCATGAGTTCGAGGCCACCCTGAGACTACATAGTGAATTCCAGGTCAGCCTGGGTTAGAATGAGGTCAAAAAAAAACAAAAAAAGGTTGTAGCAGACCAGTGTTCCTGCTATAACAACTAGAAATAGAAGGATAAATTGGAGAGGATGGTTTAAAAAATGTAACAGAGCTGTTACGGTTTGAATACCCAAGTTGTGGTGCTAATTTGATGGCTGTGGATACTTCCCGCAGTGGGGCTCGGGCTGGCAGGAGAAAGTCACTAGGGACAGGTCTCTGGGGGTTATAGCTGCCCTGCTTCTGGCTTGTACTCCACTTTTGGGTGCAAAGCCACGTAACAAATCTCTGCCCCATGCTTCCACTCGGTCATGCTTTCCCAGCTGTGGTACTGGGCAGAAACCATGAGCCAAAACATACACATTTGGGGCTAACTTCAAAATACAATTTTAATTGAGTATGTTTTAAACATAAGACTATCTAGGAAAAGAAAATTTGGGGACTAAGATAACATTTTGCTTGACAGATATTCAAAGTTATTATTTTCAACCATAAAATTGATCACAAATATTCATTTGGTTGAACCAGTTTTTTTTAATTATTTATTTATTTGCAAGCAGAGAGAGAGATGAAAGAGAGGCAGACAGAGAGAGAATGGGCACACCAGGGCCTCTAGCCACTGCAAATGAACTCCAGATGAATGTGCCCCTTGTGCATCTGGCTTACGTGGGTCCTGGAGAATCGAACTGGGATCCTTTGGCTTTGCAGGCAAACACCTTAACCGCTAAGCCATTTCTCCAGCCCTGAACCAGTTTTTTTAAAAAAATATTTTAGCCGGGCGTGGTGGCACACGCCTTTAATTCCAGCACTCGGGAGGCAGAGGTAGGAGGATCACCATGAGTTCGAGGCCACCCTGAGACGACATAGTGAATTCCAGGTCAGCCTGGACTAGAGTGAGACCCTACCTTGAAAAACCAAAAAATATATATATATTTTTTTATGTATTTACAAGCAGAGAGAGGGAGTGGGTTTGCCAGGGCCTCTACCACTGAAAACAAACTCCAGATGCATGCGCCACTTTGTGCATCTGGATTTACTTGGGTACTGGGGAATCAAACCCAGGTCATTAGGCTTTGCAGGCAAGCATGTTAACTGCTAAGCTGTCTCTCCAGCCCCATATCTGTTAATTTTTTGTTATATGCTAGTTGTAGTATACTACAGAAAGAGAAAGGTCCCAGTAGATATCCACCAGCAGATATTCCTTCTTTTCTTTATCAGGTAGATGGCGTGAAGAGAGTGCCATCCAACCCAAACATAGGTGGATTTCCAGATGAGGTGCAGTTTGGGGAAGACTCTGGCCACCTTTAGTTAGAGCTTGTTCCTTGGACATAGTCTCCCTGAGGTTATGAAGCAGGAAAATGGAATTGATTGCTAACAGACAGAATAATTCACATAATAGAAATGTGTTTAAACAAACCCAAAATAACTATGGTCAATATGTTGACAAAAGTAGACAAAGCCAAAGAGAGGGATCATGAACTCAAAGGTCTAGCAATAGAAAATATACAAAATAAGGCACAGAAAAAAAATGTATCTGGGAGATCATTGTTACCACACTGCATAAGCTAGATTGCAGGGGAGAAAAATTAAAGTCAACATGCGTTGAGGGATGGGTGGAGATACTTCTTTAAGTCATCTAGGAGCATCCAGGAGAAGTTCAAACAGTACTCCAAGAATTATTCTTGACCTGCCTAGAGAAAGAAACCACATTCGAATCTCTTTTCCCCATGTAGACTCAATCAACTGGAAATAGACATGAGAAAACATCCCCATCTTGGGACCACACCAAGGCTTTTCATTTCCCTCCAGTAATAGAATTTTATGTGGCTGACACGAAAAGAAAAAAGGAAGAAGTGATCTTAAAGTCCCTCAAACTGGCTCTTCCTTGGTCAGGGAGAGAAAGGCGTCAGACTCCAGCCTAGGCTGTATCTTGTCTGTGACTTGGCCCGAGGGTGGTCATGGAAGTGCCCCACCTCCATTTACTCTTCCAGGAATCCAGGAAGTCATGAGTGGCAGCTAAGGCGGGTCTCAAGAGAAAACCAGTTCACATCAAAGCCAAACCGTGACCAGGAGACAAAGGAGAACTCCCACACATCATAGATGCCCTGCGTGGTGCTCATTTGTCCCACAACATAAAAATCTCCGCTGTTTCTAGGCCTGGGGGTCACGCCAGGAAACATGATGGACAAAGACCTGCTCACAGAGTGACCGCAGCCCTCTAATACATTTCAGGTACTTCAGCAGGCTTATACATACAACAGAAGGGAGGAAGCATTCCTTTGAGGAATGTGCAATAAGGACATCAAAGCAAGATGTGTGATAGAGGTCGGTCATCCTGATGGTCAGAGAGGTTTCTTGAGTTAGTGACATTTCAACTAAGACCTGAAGGCTAAGAAGGAGGAACCAACTGTGTGGATGTCTGGATGCAGACGTGTTTCAGGCAGAGGGCAGAGCCGGAGCAGTCTACCTAGAGGGAACAAGTTTAGCAGAAGGCTAGTGCAGCTGGCCCAGGGGGTCCAGGAAGATGGCTAGACAATAGGAGGGGTAGGCAAAAGCAGATTAGGTAAATGATTCATTGGGACATGGAGCTTCAAGAATGCAGCATCGCTAGGGATGTAGAGTAAACATAAAATCCCCATTTCATGCTACCCTTGACCTATACTATCTCTGGCTACTCAAGAGCCCCACTCATATTTCTCCCAGCCTTTGCCAACACTAAAAACTCCCGGCATCCTTTGACAAAAGGCATAGGCTAAAATTTTGGGGGATTCCTTACACTCCTACTCGGGACCTCAGGGAGATTCTGTGGAGTCTACCTTTGTCATACGTATCTCCAGTCTAACCATCTCTCACCACCTCCTGTGCTGTCACTCTGATCAGAGCCATTGTCATTCCACCTGGGTTACTGAAAATGCCTATCTCTCCCCTTGCCTTCTGTATTACTTACTTGCTCATCGCTGTGACAAAATACCTGACCAGGAGCAACTTAAGTGAGGATGAGTTTATTCTGGTTCACAGTTTGCAGTTATAGACTGTCGCGGTGGAGAAAGCACGGTGGCAGGAGCATGGTTTACATGGGGTCTGCAATATGTAGTCCAGGACGCCAGCCCACGGCGCGGCCCTGCCCATAGTCATGGGAAGTCTCTCCAGCTCAAACAATAAAATCTACAAAGTCCCTCACAGACATGCCCAGAGCTTTGTTTCCACAGTGATTCTAAACCCTGTCAAATTGACAACCAGAGATGAACCTCCACACCTCCTTTAATCAGTTGGCCACACAGATCAAGTCTCTTAGATCAGATCAGATTCCATAATTCTTTTCTTCACAGTCCCTGGGGCTCCCACTTCCCCCAGAAAAAATCCCAGTTCCAATAAGAGCCCTGAAGGCCTCATGGTATCTGCCTCTCAAGATCTCTCTCCTCTCTCCTCCCATCTGCCGCTCGTTCTCCTTCGCTGCACTTCCAGAGCAGTCAGTGGCCTCCTTGCCACAGAATGCTGCATGGGACCTTTGCAGCAGTCATTCCCTCTTTCTAGAAGATTCTTCCCCAACAAAGCCCACAGTTCTCTTCCTGTCTTTTCACATGTCACCTCCCAATGAAGCCTTCCCTGTTTCCCCTATTGAGTAACGCAAACTGCCCCCTCTCCAGGCACTCTGACTCCTGCTTAACCTGCTGGGATGTGAGATGGAGTACACTTATGGTGATTGGATCCCTGGAAGAAAAAAAAGCTAGAAATCAAAGATGATCTGACTTCTTTTTATTTCAAAGTTTTTATTTATTTATTTATTTATTTATTTATTTATTTAGAGACAGAGAAAGGGAGAGAGAGAAAGAGAATGTGTGCACCAGGGCCTCTAGCCACTGCAAATGAACTCCAGATGCATGTGCCACTATGTGCATCTGGCTTACATGGGTACTGGGGAATCGAGCCTCGAACTGGGGCCCTTAGGCTTCACAGGCAAGCGCTTAACCATTAAACCATCTCTCCAGCCCCTGATCTGACTTCTTATCTCTTACCTAGTTCTCTAGACCTGTTTCCCCACAAACAACCAGGACCCCTCCTGGGAGGAAGGTCTTTCATAAGACTTAAACATTGTGGTTAATCAAGTTCAGCCCCCCAACTTGGTGTCAGGGCTAGCTTCTTCCTGAGACAGCCCCTAGCCCTAACCAACGAGCTGGCCCTCTGGTTCACCTGAGCCTGAAGACAGCCCACCACTATAAGGTTATCAATACCTTTGCAAGGGGCGGGCTGCCTGACCTCTTTGGAACTTCCAGCTGTGGGTGAGTTTTTCCCTTGGCTGGGCTTGGGCTGGCCCAGCTGAGAGGGCCCCCTAGCCCTTACCCTCCACATAGGCTCCTTTACCCACTCCAGCTCCCCACATGTCAGAAGCTCCTCGAACTTTCTTTTCCCTCTTTTCTTTCCTCAGTTTTTCCAGGCCTTCCACGGGGGATCTCTAGCCATATGGGTGCCTCTCCTTGGCTCTGTACTTCCTTCAATAAATATAATAATTTAATAATTATCCTTCTCAGTCTTTTTTAATTCAATTCTTTTATTAAAATTAGAAAGGGATCTAGGATGTGGGGTTCGAGTACCTTCCTGGACCTCTACCACTCCATTATAATGGTTTGAATGAAGTGGCCCCCACAGCTCAGGCAGTTTCAATACTTGGTCCTCAGCTGATGGCAATTTAGGAAGGTTATGGGGTCTGTGGAGGGTGGATCCTTTCTGGACAAGGTGTGCCCCTAGGGGTGAACTTTGGGATATAATATAACACAGGTCCAAGCCCAATATTCGGATCACTTCCTTCCCACTGATGTGGTGATACGAGCCAGACTTCCTGCTTATGTTATCTTTCTACACCATGACAGAACTTCCCCTCAAAACTGTAAGATGAGGGCTGGAGAGATGGCTTAGCGGTTAAGGCGCCTGCCTCCTAAGCCTAAGAACGCTGGTTCCAATCTCCAGGGGTTCCAATCTCCAGGTCCCACGTTTAGCCAGATGCAAAGTGACGCAAGGGCGCAATGCTGCACTTGACCACAAGGGGGTGCACGCATCTGGATTTCATTTGCAGCAGCTGAGAGGCTGCTGGTGCACCCATCTCAGTCTTCCTCTCCTCTCTCTCTCTCTCTCCAAAAATAAAAATAAAAATAAAATTAAAAATATATTTAAAAAAAAACTGTAAGATGAAAGAAACTTGCCTTCCATAAGTGGTCTGGTGCTTTGTCCTGGCAACAAGAAGGGAACTACTACATGGACATTACTTCTTATCTCTCTCATAACTATCACTGCGGGATTTTGAATGGATGTCCCCCAATAGACTCAAATGTTTCATTAAAACTGTGACTTGGATTTCCAGCCTCTTGGCTGGAGGTGATGTCACTGTGGGTGGATCCTGGGGTCTAGCCTGAAGGGGTTACTGGGCCTAAGGTGTGCAGAGTGCTTGAGCTGTGCCTGCAGTTCTTGCCGTGCTTGCCGGTGGTGTTGCTGGTGGGTTTTTTTCTCTGCATGCATTTGGTAAAGGGGCATAGCTTCTTCTACCATGATGGAACTTCCCCTGGATCTGTAAGCTTCAAACAAATGCCCCTCCCCCCATAAATTGTATCTTGTCTGGAGGCTCATCTCAGCAGTGTGGAACTGACTGTGACAATCACCTTCTAATGTATTCTATATGTCACCACGTACTGGGACAATGTGAACATCTGGCCTCCCCTCAATAATGATGGATCCCCACAAATGTTGACTAATATATTTTTAAATGAAACTTTTTGGATTACATATATATAGATACATAGATAGATAGATCACCCTAAATCAGTATAAATCATGTTAATCCTGAATACCCTTTAAATCCATACTATAGTAGTATTCAAGAAAAAGATAATATTTACAAAAAGGAGACAAAAATGAATCTTGAGTCCTGTACATATTGCTTTAGTTTCCATTTGGAAAAAGAGACAAAACACATGTTTTCCCCCACAAACCCCGACAAAATGACACAATAAAAAAGCATATAAGCAGAATTACCAAATAGAAACAAAAATAATTGAGGGAGATAATAGCAAATAAGACATAGAAAAGCGTAAAATGAAGAAAACTCAGAGATGGGGCTGGAGAGATGGCTCAGCAGTTAAAGTGCTTGCCTATAAAGCCTAATGACCTTGGTTCAATTTCCCAGTACCCATGTAAAATCAGATACAGAGTGATGCATGTATCTGGAGTTCATTTGTAGTAGCTGGAGGCCGTGATGTGCCCATTCTCTCTCTCTCTCTCTCTCTTTCAAGAGACAAGGAACAGCCATATTGTCAAATCAGCCAAATAAAAGAACAATGCGCCTCTGCAGGGATGGGATGGGGATCCAGGAAGGAAGCTGGCTTGTGCTGCAAAACCCGAACCATGAACCTGAGAGACTGGACGTGAGACTGCTGTGAGAAAAGAAGTTACAGGTCAACTCAAGAGACAAGGAGATTCCCAAACCCTTCCCATGGCACACCAGCAAGAACCTGCAAGGACTGGTGTTTCCATCTGCCGTGTAGTATGACTGTACTGGGAAGATGTTAATGGGGGATGTCTGTGCGGTGGCAGAATGACAAGAGAATAAATCTCATCCCATGGTTGCAAGTCACTAGAAAATACCTAAAAACCTAAAACTCAAATGTTAGTAGTGTGAGAATGGAAACTGCCACCTCTGGGAAGTGTGAATTGTGACTGAGGTAGAATAGGCCAGAAGCCTGCTGTTTTTATGATAAGCTTTATAGAACCATTTGTCTTTTTAAACTCTGTCCATGTATTACTTTTGTAAAAATAAAAATCAAGTTTCTGGCTGCTGTGCAGAAAATAGGTTGGAAGAGGACAAGAATGGCACCAGGGAAGGCCATCAGCTGGTCCGGGGGACAGCTGACAGAGGAATGACGGTGGAGAAGAAAGGATGTTGGCAAAGTTTTGGAGAGAAACAGACTCAACATGACTTCCTCAAGGATTGAGTATAGGCAGCGAGAAATGAGAGGACTCGGACTCAGACATGCTTTCTAAGCATTTGGCTGGAGTAACTTTGTACATGTGGAAGGGAGTGTTGTGACACAAGCCAGCTACCCAGGGCACAGGACCTAAGGAGACTGCCACTCTTGATGACATACAGGCACAAAGCAGTGTCTGGGTACACTACAAGGACCTCTTGATGTATGGTGCCCTTGGCAGTTCGCAGCCTTGTTCTGGTCCAGCCTTGACCTGATGGGTTTTATGTACTGTTTGCTGAGATAGGGAAATTAATGACAAAAAATAGGCATCATGGGAGGACTGGGAGGGCAAACATTTTCTATTAGACAAGTTGTGAGTGAGTCACCTATTGGCAATCTACGGGAAGTCATCGGCATTGCAGATCAGCCGCTCAGGGAGACAGCCGAGGCCTTAGACACAGTCACGGGTCTGATTACAGATAATGGCTAGACTCACACATGGAGACTGGCTAGCCAGAGTGATTGTAAAGAGCATAGGAGGGGCCAGATCCGAGACATTCTGACATGGACCAGTGAGGAGACCCATCAAGGGAGACAGAAGAAACATCCAGAACAGCAAGGGGGGTAGCCTTGTTGAAAGCATTTGCAAGGAAGACATTCCTGGATCTTCCCTCCCACAACTCCTTATGGAAATTGGACTCTGAGAAGGGGCCAAATGCCTTTGGGCTTCCATCCTTCCCAAGTTTTGTTTCTGTAACCCACCCTCTTCTCCGCCTTCCTTGACACCTTACTGTTGATCCAACCCCATTCCCACCCCCAGACCACTTCCTGCCTCTGAAGTCTGTGGCTCTGCCCTTCCCCAGGACCTCACAGCCCAGCTCAGCAACCCTTGCTGGCTTCTAAGAATTGGCCTTCAACCACTCTTTCAACAGCTTTTTATTAAGTACATGCCTAATGTGCCCGGATAGAAGTTGATTTCCAGCGAGACCCATGTGTCTTTGGGCTACTTCTGCTCTAGGCCTCTTCAGCTAGAATATACCACCTGCCCAAGTTTGAATTCCAGTCCCAGGCCAGTGGCCGGAGCCCCAGGCAAGCCCACTGATCCCCAATATTTCCTGTCCCTGAGGTGATGTGTCACAGGCTGGCTGCTAGAACCATCCATGCTATAGACAGAGGAGACTCAAAATTCACCAAAACAAAAAATTAGAGGCTTCTGAGAGCTCAACACTAAAAGAGACACGTCCTCTAAGGCTCAGGGAATATTGTGGAAGAGGGGGCAGAAAAAAAATACAAGAACCACAGGGTGGCATGGTGTACTCTGAGGCATTGTCCCCCTCCACACACACACACAGAGAGAGAGAGAGAGAGAGACTGACTGGTGCATTCATGACCCCACAGTGAGTACGGATAACCCCACCTAGAAGGACTCTCCATGGAACAGGGGAAGGGGAGATAGGAGGTAAGAGTATAACCCAATGGGAATAGGACCAGTTTGCAATAAATTCACATGTTAAAATTCTCAGTAAAAAAAATATTTTTAATTGTTTTTTAAATCTCCAGTAGTAAAAAGCATGCCTGGAATGGCCAAAGAATGGGAGCTGGTGATGTGCCCAATCACTGTACAGCCTGGGGTGGTGCCTGGCATACAGTGGTGACTGAGTCGCTGGAGAAATGAAGGAAGTGCCTGCTCTGATGAATCACAGATGTTCTGGTAACGCAAACAGAGCCAAGAGGAATGTGTTCATGGGAGATGCTGACGGAGGTTGTTTGAGGACGGGGAGAGAGCCGTGCCGGTCTACCTGGAGCGGAGGTACAGATGAGGGCAACCCAGGTATCTGTTTCCCCTGCCATCACTCAGGCCAAGAGGAAGTCATGTACCTCCTTTCCTGTCCATCTACAGCCTGGTCCCTTCTCAGGCTCCACCCTGGAGCTGGCCCAGCACCCCATTCTCCACAGCCTATAGCTTTAGCTGCAAATTGCAACCAACAATCCCAGGTAGCAACAGCTGCAAGCACCCAGCTAGAGAAGACATTCTTGAAGGGTTCTCTCTAGCTTCCTAATCCCATCTCTATGGAAATTGGCCCTGGGTGTGGGTGACATCGAGGGAAGCCCCTTCTACTCAACCCTTCTACTTGGAAGCCAGATGTCTGGCTCCATGAGGAAGTGGGAAGCACTGCACAGCACGTGCCCCTGCCAGCCTTGGGGAAGCATCTGGACTCAGCTGTTAGGGACTCTTATGTGGCTCTTATACCAAAGCAGAGAATTGGTCTCAAAAGAACTGGGGAGTAGAGGCAGCAAGAGAAGCCTAAGATTTCCCTCTCCTCAAGGTACCTTGTGCATTGAAGACCTTAACAATGCTCCTAGCATTTACTTCCATATCTGCATTCCACAAATCTATCTCGGGTCAGAGCCACAGTAACTATATATATATGGCTTTAAAACAAATCCTGTCCTCCCGCCTGGGCAGATAAAGTTGCAGAATCCTTAAGTTATTAAATGAAAATCCCAATGCCCAAAGTGGGCTATTTTCCCTGTGAGTTGTTTGAAAGGGAGGCCTTTAGGGTCCCTAAAGAATATATGAGATTGGGCTGGAGAGATGGCTTAGCAGTTAAGGCATTTGCCTGTGAAGCCTAAGGACCCAGGTTCAATTCCCCAGAACCCACGCAAGCTAGATGCACATGGTAGCACATACATCTGGAGTTTGTTTGCAATGGCTGGAAGCCCCGGTTGCACCCATTCTCTCTCTTTCTCTTTCTCAAGGAAGGAAGGAAGGAAGGAAGGAAGGAAGGAAGGAAGGAAGGAAGGAAGGAAGGAAGGGAGGAAGAATGTTGATACTGTTGTTGGTTACTCATCAGAACTAGAGGGTAACACTCTATTGCTGAAGACACCACATGCTTTGGTTGTAGGACATTAACGTAAAATCAAGCTGGAAGTAGCTGTCAGCGTCTTCCCTGCTGACTAGCTTTCATAGTGTCTGGAGATGCTATATAGTCTGCTAGAGGACAACTGTCACCAGCAGTCTTACTCAGCTTTGGCTCCCGAGTGCCATACTACTGACTTGCCAGGCAAGATGTGCCCACTAGTGAAATAGTGGCATGACTGTTATGGGGGCAATAACCACCTGTTATTAGATTTGAAGCCCACTCAGCAGGAAAGAATGTATATCTGGTTCTGTAAACCTGATCAAAAGCCTATTGCTGGGGAAGTCACGGGCCCTAGTGGGGAAGCTACTGCTATTGTTTTGCTAATTGGACATGCTATACCTGTCAAATTGCCTTCTAATTATCTGTGATTGTGCCCATGGTTTAGTGCTCTGACAGCTTTGCTCAGAGAAGATGCTTTCTGCAGGAGCCAGTGGTTACTGCAAAGACCCAAAATGCTCAGCATATGTAAGTGACCTCAATTCAATGTGGAGCCCTAAGTTAGACAACTATATTACCTCTCCCGAGACCTAGGGGACATTTCAGAAGAGGGGGAAGAAAGAATGTAAGAGCCAGGGGGTATGGATGGTGGGTATGACATGACTGTTGCACACTTGAACTCTTAGAAGATGCCCTTACCTGCACAAGATTGGGCCCACCAACATCCTGCCATCCAGAGAGACCCCACAAGACCTCACCAAAACCCCACCCCTCTCCGAGGCTTTGTAGGCAGTTAATGGTTTCTGAAGGAGGAAGAGATATTTTCTGCAGCGTGGTAGCCACTAGTCAGTTGCTCATGCTTCTGTAAATAATCTCTGCTCTTATGAGTAGCTCTAATTAACTGCATGAAGTTACCGAAAATGAAAACCAAGCAAACAAGAAAAATAAACATGAAAGTGCAAGATTCACTATTGGGAAAAAGAAGGGAAAGAAGCCTTGAGAATGGGAGAGGAATAAGAGAAGGAATAAATGTGTATGAGAATGTCCTGATGAATATGTATAATTAACTATGCTAATCATTTTTTTTAATCTTGTTCAATGCAACTGAACATGACGCCAGTATGAAGCATGCCATCCGTGTTGTGCCGTGTGGTGTCAGGCTGGCAGGACACCTGCCTGCAAGCCTGCCATTGCAGCACGTGGTCTGTACCAGGCCAGCGAGCCTGGGCAGTGTTCTGTGTCCTCTGTGTGGATGACTGCACGCACGTTCAAGCTGTCCAGACCGAGTATGGAGACATCGTGCCCACACTGGCTCTGCGGCCCTGCCTTTTTTCTGGTGTGAGATTCTGTCATATGACCTGTGTGCCCACCCCCGTCCCACCTGCATGCATATTTTTAGAAAAGCACATGCCCTAAACCATATGCTTCCCAGGGTGATGCGCTCCTCTCTATCCAAAACATCGCTGAGCGTTTCCTCATGAAGTACCGAGGCAACCAACCCCTCTGTCCACACTGAACTTGGCTTTAGAAACATAAAAGAAGCTCTTCCTTATGTTAAGCTTAGCTCCTATTCCCTCTTAGCATCTCTCTGGGGTGCTCATTTCACTGGATGGAAGCATACGTACGAAATCCATCCCCACCCCTTGTCACAAGAGAGCTCTTCAAACTTTGCAGACAGCTGCTCTGTTCATATGCCCTCCCTTTTTTAGATGAAAGACTTCTCACTCTCTCGACAACTCCTCAAGGGAGCTGGTATCCAGACTGGCCAACCACCTACCCCTGGATGGCTTTCCATTATGTCAAAGCCCCTGGAAGCTAGGGCCAGTGTCTAGCAATGTATGTTGAGGAAGCTGCTGATGTTGTTAGCTTTTATTACCACCATCTGACTTTCAGAAATCTGTCGTAAGGAAGGAAATGATGACATATGTAGCCAAGTTCTGCTTTTACAGCTCTTCCCTGAAGTGTGAGCCTTTATTATGGAATAATATACAATAATGGGGAAGCAAGCATATAAAGTTTGTCACATCCACATGATGGCGAAGTATTATGCAACTACAAACCACTGTGTTTTGAGGAATAAAGAAAAAGCATATTTGAATACTCGCTATCACACAGTGCCATACTCTCATGCACACACACATACATATGCACACTAAAACAGGAAACGCTCTGAAATAGGAGCAGTAGAATTATGGAGGCTAAGCATCCTATACTTCCCATACAGTTCTCAAATATTTTTGATGAGCATGCAATACTTCTAATTTGTGGAAAGAAAGAAAGAAAGAAAGAAAGAAAGAAAGAAAGAAAGAAAGAAAGAAGGAAGGAAGGAAGGAAAAGAGAGAAAAACAGGGTTGGAGAGATGGCTCAGCAGTTAAAGGCATTTGCTTCCAAAGCCCAATGGCCTAGGTTTGATTCCCTATTACCTACATAAAACCAGATGCACAAGGTGGCGCATGTATCTGGAGTTTGTTTGCAGAGGCTCTGACGTGCCCATTCTCTCCCTCTCTCTTTCTCTCTCTCTATGCATGTGTGTGTGCTTCTCTGCCTCTCTCTCTCTCTCTCTCTCTCTCTCTCAAATAAATAAATAAAATGTTTTTAAATAAAGAAAAGTAGCTAGATGTGATGTCACATGCTTATAATCCCAGCACTTGGGAAGTAGAAGCAGAAGGAGCCGGAGTTCAAAACCAGTCCCAGCTACACAGCAAGTTTTAGGCCAGCCTGGACTACATGACATCCATCCGGTCTTTAAAAACTTAAAGCATACAAAAAGTTTTTTAAAGATATTTAAAGTAACAACAATAACAGCAAATATATATATGTATATTATTAAAAAAAAAAAACATGGTGCCAGGAACTGGACCCAACATGCTTCCTGCAGCCTGGCTAGCAGAGGGTGCTGATCTTGCCCTAAAGCCTGAGACTTTTCCGGCGCTGCCTTCACCAGCACTCCCTGCTGATAATGTTTACCCAATGCAAGGCTCAGCCCAGGCAGAGAAAGTACCCAGAGCAGCAGCAGAAGGTGGTGTTCGAGGCTGAGTCGTGCTTAGGGAGTGAGTGAAATCCTGCCACAGCAGCAGATGCCTTCCACTTATTGCCCTTGGAGGTACATTTTTCAGGGCCATTTCCATGCATGACGGATGTCCAGGGGAACAAAGTTCACCTGCATCGTGGGATGGCCTGAGTCTCTTAAAAAAAAAAAAAAAAAATCCCAGCTAGTGCTGGGGAGATGACTCAAAAGGTAAGAACATTGCCACAAGCTTGAGTGCTGAGTGGACCAGAGACCTGTCTGAGTTCTATTCCCCAACACCCACATAAATAGCTGGGGATGGTCATTCGTTTCTGTCACTCCAGTTTGGAAGAATCATTGATGCTCACAAAAAAAAAAAAGGAAGGAAAGAAAGAAAGAAAGAAAGAAAGAAAGAAAGAAAGAAAGAGAGAGAGAGAAGGAAGGAAGGAAGGAAGGAAGGAAGGAAGGAAGGAAGGAAGGAAGGAAGGAAAAGAAAACATAGTTCCAGGCTGGAGAGATGGCTTAGTGGTTAAGGCACTTGCCTGCAAAACCAAAGGACTCAGGTTTGATTCCCAAAGAACCTCGTAAGCCAGATGCACAAGGTGGCAGACACATCCAGAGTTCACTTGCAGTGGCTGAAGACCATGGCATGCCCATTCTCTCTCTCTTTCTTGCTCTCTCTCTCTCTCTCACACACACACACACTCTCTCTCTCTCTCTCTCTCTTCTCTCTCTCTCTCTCTCTTTCTCTAGGAAATAAATAAATAAAAATAAAATGTTAGAAAAAAACTTTAAGCTGGGTGTGGTGGCGCACACCTTTAATCCCAGCACTCAGGAGGCAGAGGTAGGAGGATCACCATGAATTTGAAGCCACCCTGAGACTACAGAGTGAATTCCAGGTCAGCCTGAACTAGAGTGAAACCCTACCTTGAAAAAAAAAAAAAGAAGAAGAAAAGAAAAAAAGAAGGAAAAGAAACTTAAAAAAATAAATAAACAAAGCTGGGCATGAAGGCACATGCCTTTAATCCCAGCACTTGGGAGGCAGAGGTGAGAGGATTGCCGTTAGCTCGAGGCCACCCTGAAACTACATAGCAAATTCCAGGTCAGCCTGAGTTAGAGTGAGACCCTACCTTGAAAAACCAAAAAACAAAAAAATAAAAAATAAATAAAATAAAATAAACATAGTTCCCTTTCTGAGAGAGGAAATACATGGATGGGCAATAAAAGGACATTCCACATTCTCCTATGGCCTCCACACATGCACAGACG
The DNA here is from genome assembly GCA_036365145.1 of Orientallactaga sibirica. Classification (NCBI taxonomy): domain Eukaryota; kingdom Metazoa; phylum Chordata; class Mammalia; order Rodentia; family Dipodidae; genus Orientallactaga; species Orientallactaga sibirica. The sequence goes on along the minus strand of JAEOAD010000009.1, from coordinate 26,669,017 downwards.
TCTGCAAATCTGCACATACATGTGCATACACAATACACACACACACACACACACACACACATTACACATGCAAGCAAGAAAGTCCATCCATATGGCTGCTTTAGACAGATAAGGCGGAAAGTAGTGGGCAGGAGCTGGGCACAGTGAGGTGGTAAAAAGCCCACAAGCTCTATTAGTTACCCAGTCTCTCTGGGCCCAAGACAGAGATTCTACCAAACCCCCATCTCCAGGTTGTGGTGACAATTCTCTGAGTTGGGGCACACGAGTGCTTAGATCCGTGACATGAGACAGATCAGAGGGGTGACCTTGGTGACCTGGTCCTAGTTGGGGTGCTCGGACCATTGTCTCTGCAACCCTTTTTGTTCCCCTATCTCCTAATAAATCTCTTACGCGTGGATGGTCCATGGAAGTAGAAGCATTCATGCATCGGCCTCTGTGCTTTCTCTGGAAGTGGTCCGCAAGCCCTCAGGGTAGCCCCGGGACCCTAGTGCAGGCTGCTGCTGTGCAGAGCCTCCTCCTCACCACAGCACAGAGCCTTCACCTGCCGGGACCCACATCTGTCTGCTCGCAAAGACCAGATGGGCCTCACGTCCTCCTGTGAGCCATGCGTCTGGTCAAGGCGAACAGGAAAGGTCACCGCTATGTACAGACAAGCCTCCACGCTCTGCAGAGTCATCCTTCAGTCAGTGCTGAGTGGTGCCACCTCTCACTTGAGGAGCCGGCACGACATACGTTCAGTCTTTCCAATCAGTCCTGTTTCCACGAGCTTTGGCTTCTGTGGGGGAACGTTTGGTTTAGAAGGAAATGGGATTTCCCCTTCAATCTTCTTCTTGGACGACAGGTCTGTCATTTCTTTCCATTATTTCCATTAGTGGCTTTTGACTTTGCAGGGACACCTGGAGCACAGAGCACTCAGTGCCTCCTGCCTCTCACCCCCCACAGCTCAGGCAGTCCAGGCACACTGAACCGGAGCCCCTTGCTATATCAGGCTCTGTACTACCTGGTCAGGCACCCCACAGCTCGGGCAGTACTGGCAGACTGAACCTGAGCCTCTTGGTCTATCAGGGGCTGTACTGTCTGGTCAGGGCTTGGCCCTTTTTTTTTTTTTTTTTTTTTTTTTTTCCCAAGGTCTCACTCTAGTTCAGGCTGACCTGGAATTCACTATGTAGTCTCAGGGTGGCCTTGAGTTCACGGTGATCCTCCTACCTCTGCCTCCCAAGCGCTGGGATTAAAGGTGTGTGCCACCACGCCTGGCTAAACTTTTTTTTTTTTTTTTCATTTTTTAGAGAATGTGTGAGACAGAGGGAGATAATTGGCATGCCAGGGCCTCAGTCACTGCAATTGAACGCTAGACACTTGCGCCACCTAGTGGGCATGTGCGACCTTGCGTTTGCCCACCTTGGTGCGTCCGGCTTATGTGGGATCTGGAGAGTCGAACATGGGTCCTTAGGCTTCGCAGGCAGGCACCTTAACCACTGAGCCATCTCTCCAGCCCAGTTGGTCCTTCTTTGCAAGAACCTGCTGTGTCATCCTTCTTTACATCATTGTCCAGCTCATCCTTGCTTTCATACGGCCTTCTTCCTCTCTCCCTCATGTGCACATGAACACACACATGTGCCCACACAAACACACATGCCCACGTAGCACATGTTTAGTTCAACGTTAGTGATGAACCCTGGGAAATATAAGGGTGTCGTATGTAATGATAAAGGAAAAACTGCCTCTTGGGCTGAGGAGAGAGTGCAGTAAAGTGCTTTCCATGCAAACCTGAGGACTTGAGTTGGATGCCCAGTACCCACAAAAATGCTGGGTGTTGGCAGCATGCACCTCTAATCCTAGCACAGGGAGGCAGAGACAGCAGGATCCCTATTGCTTCCTGCCATCCCATCTAGCCCAATAGGCGAGCCCCAAGCTGATAAGGGACGCTATCTCTAAGGAGGTGGATGGTGTTCCTGAGGGTGACACTTGTGGTTATCTTCTGACTTCCAAATGTATACACATATGTGCACATGCACATGTACCCTGACACACATGTATGCCCCCACACACAAGTATGCATACACACACATCATATACACATATACATGCAAAAAGAAAACCAATTGTTTATTTTCTTTATTTTTTTTTTATTTGAGAGAGAGAGAGAGAATGGGCACACCAGGGCCTCCAGCTTCTGCAAACAAACTCCAGACACATGCGCCACCTTGTGCATCTGGCTTACATGGGTCCTGGGGAATCAAACCCGGGTCCTTTGGCTTTCCAGGCAAGCATCATAACCAATAAGCCATTCCCTCCGTTCCCCAAACCAATTGTTTCTTGTCTAGGTTGCAAGGCACCAGCAGGCAGTGGTATTTTCCTTGAGGGAAAAAAATAGAAGCAGTTCTAGAAGCTCAAAACAAGTGCAAAGTGAGGCCACTCCCCAAGAGTTCTTGGAAGCAGATGATGAAAAAAAAAAATGCTGCAAAAGCAGCAGCCATATCAAGCTGACTTGTGAGTCTGTCCCCTGTCCTGTCCTGGAACCCTGAAGGACAGCCATACATCTGCCTGGCCCTCGCCTGCAGCACCAGCTCAGCATCAGACAAGCACTCAGGGACTTCTTGCTGATGGTGGATAGAAGGAAGGAGACAAGAAGATCCTTCTGCTCAGGGACTCGGGCTCTTAACTTGGGGCGGGATTCGAAGAACAGCGAGTGCTGAGCAGGATGGGGTCCCAGAGAAGGTTTGCTCTGCAGTCAAAGGAAGAGACTGGCCTGAAAACTGTGATGGAGTGGGGCTGGCTTCAGGAAGAACTCTGGCCTGTTCCTGGGCCAAGAGGGCAGCATGTGTGTGCAGCATGTCCAGAGGTGATTACTCTGTTCACCCACAAAATTATGGTTGGCATGTTGACTTCCTGTTGTGTGAATGTTTTCTTTTTTAAAATTTTATTTTTTTAATATTTTATTTTTATTTATTTATTTGACAGAGAAAGAAGAGGGAGAGGGAGGAAAAGAGAGAGGGGGGGTGCTCCAGGGCCTCCAGCCACTGCAAACGAGCTCCAGATGCATGCGCCCCCTTGTGCATCTGGCTAACGTGGTTCCTGGGAAATCAACCTGGGTCCTTTAGCTTTGCAGGCAAATGCCTTAACTGCTAAGCCATCCCTCCAGCCCTGGGTGAACTTTTTCTGAGAAGACCAGAACAGAAGTGTACTCACTGGAGGGCTCAAGTGACAGAAGCAATGAAATGATTGCACGCAAGTGTAGCTTGGTGAGCCAATGAGCTTAATTGGGGTAATTTACAGGAAAACAGACAGCTTATGGGAGGCTAGCTACCTCACATTTAAAAAGTTCAGTCTCTCTCTTTCTCTCTCTGTCATTCACACATACATACATACATACATACATACATACATACATACATACACAGATACCTGTTAACTGTCTATGAATCCTTGGTGACTGAAAGCTAATGGGCCTAAGCTTGTGTAGTTCTCCTTTGGATCATCACAGCTGATGACAGTTCAAGAGGGCAACAGCCATGTCATGCCTAGAGGACAGCATTCCACACCTCCCAACCCCAGAAACCTTAAGGTGACATCAAGGACCCCTGCCCATGACATCAAACATGCTCAGAGGCCTGGAGGCTTAGGGGACTGACTTACCAGAGTGGGGCCAGAGAACAGTGGACCATAAGGAAGTTAAGTATCAGGGCCCAAGTGAAGAAAGCCACCCGTGTGCCCGGGGGAACAGCTGCCAACACTCCTGCAGTATGCCCTTGCCTCCTTCCCAGAGTGCTGAGCCCAGAACACTGGTCTGCGGGACACAGGCAGTGAGCAGCAGTCCTTGGGGGCCACCTCTGATCTGCTGCTGCTGCGAGAGAAGGGATGCTGAGCTGCCCACCAGGTCCCTCGATGTCAGTCCGGGTATCTGTGCAATGAGGCAGAAACTCCCAGAAAGCATGTGGAAGACAGCCCTTTCCCTCGGGCCTCTGTCCTGTTTTCTCTGAGCTCTTTAGTGATGACAGTTCTAAGAGTCTGGTGACTGTGGGCAGCAGTGGGTAGCCACTTAACCCAGGCCCTGGTAGAAGAATCACCTGCTGAAGGTCCTCTGGCTTCTGGGACATGTCTGAGATTTAAGTGCAGCAAGATAGAGGCCATAAATGAGCCCCTGTTTGTTTCACCCCCACTGTTTTATGTAACGAATCTTTCTATGGAATCAAAAAATATATATATGCAGCTTCCATTGATTATGAATGGTGTTTTCAGCAGAAATAGGGGGAGCACTGATTGAAACCCAATGGAGATGTTTAAGTTCTATTTTCATTCTTTGACTTGCAGAAGACATCTAGAAATAATTGATTCAACTCAAGGCTCTTGAGGCAATTCCAAAAAGGCTGAAGGATTCAGTGTCCTTCTGGCCCTTAGCCTTGTGCCTGCCTGCTTCCCAGTATGGCTACAGGATTGACCCTGGAATGCCATCTACCCCCGGTGAGCTCCAGGTAGGAGAATGAAAAAGGGCCAAGGAGCAAAATGTGCTAGGAATCCTCTCAGGATTGTTTATTCTTGCTGGAGATTGACTCCAGCGCCTCATTGCCAGGCAATCACTCTACTACAGTCCTGAGCTACTACCATTTGCCCCATACTCTGTTTTAATCTTTCAATATTTTTTATTTGTTTGAGAGGCAGCGAGTATGAGTATGCCAGGGTCTCTTGCCACTGCAAATGAACTCCAGATGCATGCACCACTTTGTGCCTCTGGCTTTATGTAGGTACTGGGGAATTGAATCCAAGCTGTTAGGCTTTGCAGGTAAATGCCTTTTAACATCTGAGTCATCTTTCCAGCCCTGTTATGTTAAATGAACTTTCCCGGAAGCCCTATCCAACAAACTTCTTGAATATCTTGTTGACCAAAACTGGTAAACGACCATCTGTTTACTGGGGAGGTTTGGAAACATTCTTTTTTTTTTTTTTTTCCTGGACACATTGTTGCCTCCACAAAATGGCCTTTCTGTTCCTTTGCAAGAAGAGGAGAAAGAATATGGGCTGGACATCAGGGAAGTGCAAATTAAAACCACTTTGAGATTCCATTTCACGCCTGTCAGAATGGCTACCATCAAGAAAACAAATGACAATAAGTGCTGGCATGGATGCAGAAAAACAGGAACACTTCTACACTGTTGGTGGGAATGAAATCTGGTCCAGCCATTGTGGAAATCAGTGTGGAGGTTCTTGAGACAACTAGAAATAGATTTACCATATGATCCAGCTATAGCACTCCTAGGCATATATCCAGAGGACTCTTCTCACTACCTTAGAGATACTTGCAAAACCATGTTTATTGCTGCTCTATTCACAATAGCTAGGAAATGGAAGCAGCCTAGATGTCCCTCCACAGATGAGTAGATAATAAAGATGTGGTACATTTACACAATGGAGTTCTATTCAGCGGTAAAGAAAAATGAAATTATGAAATTTGCAGGGAAATGGATGGATCTGGAAAGGATTATACTAAGTGAGGTAAGCCAGGCTCAGAAAGCCAATCGTCACATGTTCTCTCTCCTATGTGGATCCTAGCTACAAATGTATAGACTTGTGTGTGAACTGGAACCAAAAATAGGTACCAGAAACCAGTAAGCTGGTAAAAGGCTATAAGGGAGGGAGGAAAGGGAAGGACTTAAGTGTATGGTAATGCACATATGTAAGTAGAAGAACAGATTACAGGGAGGGGAATGGCCGAAGCGAGGCCATGGGAAGAGAATGCATAAAAAAAGGATGGGGGAGGGTCAACCTAAACTCAAGATATTGTGAATAAGATATGTAAAATTACTTTTTTGAATAAAGGCATGTCTAGAAGCTGTAGATTGTTACTAGAAATTTTTCAGTACCTGGGATGGGATACCTTCCAGTGAGTTGTTGGCCAAGGAGGTCCCGGTAGCCTCCAAAACATTAAAGGCTTTTGCCAAAGCCCTTGGTTTCCCTTGAGAAACAGATAGTAAGACCCTATTGCTGAAGACATCTCTTGCCTGAGAGGCCAGGTCACTGAGAAAGCAAGCTGGTGTGGAGCAGAAAACCTTCTCCCTGTAGACCAGCCAACTGAAAGCTGGAAAAAGCTGCACTGCACGCAGCGTGTGGGAGACAGAAGCCATCAATAGTGAAAACAGTGGACACTGAATATTCAAGTTTGGCCAAACAGGCCCAATGACTGAACAGGTGCAATAGTGGCATGTCTACTCTTGGGGTAACCAACTGCTCCATAATTGGACTGAAGGCCCTCTCTATGGGAGGAAATACATACCTGGTACTGAAAAACCTAAGTAAAAGTCTATGGTAGGTGAGGTCATGAGCCTTAGGGGTATAAGCCTGCTATTGTCTGACTAAATGTATATATTATTCCCACCAAGCTGCCCTGAAAGCACTATACTTAATCTTCATATTCACATATTAACGCTACTCTCACTTCTGGTTAGAGAAGCTTCTCTTTTCAGATGGTGATGACCACTGGGATGACCCAAAAGGCAACATAGTGCTGAGAAGAAGGGATGGAGGAGTGCCCAGCACTGAAACACCTCTGTCACACCCTCCAAGGCTCAGGGACCATTGCGGAAGAGGGGGCGGATAGAATGGAAGAGCCAAAGGAAGGGTATGACCTCCTACAATGCAACTGCCCAGACAGAAATTGGCCTCGATATCCATGACCTTGCAGTGCCTAGCAATACCTCTGCAAGACCCTCAAAATAGAAGAAAAAGATGATGTCATCAAATTAAAAGAGAGACTAATGGAGAGAGGGAGGGGATATGATGGAGATTGGAGTTCTAAAGTGGAATGGGGGGAGGGGAGGGAAATATCAGGTGGGTTTTTTTTTGTATGTAAGTATAAAAGTCAATAAAAAACAATAACTAAAATAAAAAAAAGAATATGGGCTGGAGAAAATGGCTTAGCAGTTAAGACCCTTGCCTACAAAGCCAAACGACCCTGGGTCAATTTCCTAGGACCCACATAAGACAGATGCACAAGGTGGCACCTGCTCCCATTCTCTCTCTCTCTCTCTCTCTCTCTCTCTCTCTCTCTCTCTCTCTGTCTGTCTCTCAAATAAAATATATTTTTTAAGAAAAGAATATGGGGTGGGCAGCCTGCTGTCTACACCTACACCTCTGTAATAGCTTGAACCTCAATAAGTCATCAAAGGGCTGGAAATGGATTAACGACAGGAAGAGAAGGAGGGGAAAAGGTAGAGGAGAAGGATTAGATATTGGAAGCAGCATGCTCAGCCTAGCTCAAACAAAAGGATGTGCCTGGGAGTGTTATGAGGACTAGCGCTCATAGTTTGCCAGGAACACAGGACTTCGGGTGATAAAACTCAGTGCACATGCAGGTGTGAAAAGGGCGTTGTTAGCCTTGCTATCCCTAACCAGTGCCTACCAAGATGGTGACCACAGGCCTCTGAAGGATCCCAAAGCCCTTTGGAGAGATTGTAAGGGCAGACTATTTTTCTAATAGACGAAGTTATTCATCTCTGTCACTCTCTTTTCTCACATTGGTATACAAGAGTTCTCCAGAGTAGATATGGCAACAGAAGGAGATGAAAAGCAGATGAGATGAGAAAGGAGATGAGAAGCAGAACTGGAGAGATGGCTCATCAGTTAAGGTGCTTGCCTGCAAAGCCTAAGGACCCAAGTTCGATTCCCCAGTACCTATGTAAAGTCAGATGCACAAGGGATCGTACGTGTCTGGAGTTCATTTGCTGTGGAAGAAGGCCCTGGTATGCCCACTCTCTCTCTCTCCCTCTTTCTCTCTCTCATATAAGTAAATAAAATATTTTTAAATTGAAAATAAAAGAAGAAGCAAGAATACAATTGACCTCAGCACTGTTAAGAAAAGGAAAAAAAAGGCACAACCTAATAATCGCTAGTGCTCTCAAGAAAAAGGAAAGAAAAAATTACCAAAGATATTTTTACTAAAAAGAATGTCACTTGTGGTGGTTTGATTCAGGTGTTCCCCATAAACTAGGTTCCCAGCTGATGGAGATTTTGGAGTCAATGCCTCCTGGAGGCAGTGTATTGTTGGGGGTGGGGGTTTATGGGTGTTATAGCCAGTTTTCCTTTGCCAGTGTTTGGCACACTCTCCTGTTGCTGTTGTCCACCTGAAGTAGGTGAGGAGGTGATGTCCACCCTCTGCTCATGTCATCATTTCCCCTGCCATTATGGAGCTTTCCCTTGAGTCTGTAAGCCAAAATAAACCCTTTTCGCCCACAAGCTGCTCTTGCTTGGGTGATTTCTGCCAGCAATGTGAACCTGACTGCAACATCACTCTTCTTACTATTTGCTTTGTTAGTTACTTTAATTAAGAAACTGTTGGGGGGGGCTAGGGAAATGGCTTAGTGATTAAGGCATTTGCCTGTGAAGCCTAAGGACCCTGGTATGATTCCCCAGGACACACATAAGCCAGATGTACAAGGGGGCACCTGCATCTGGAGAGTTTGTTTGCAATGGCTGAACACCCTGGAGCACCCATGCTCTTTTTCTCTGCCTCTTCCTCTCTCTCTCTCTTCTTAAATAAATAAATAAATAAATAAATAAATAAATAAACAAACATTAAAAAATAAGAAACTGTTGGGGGCTGGAGAGATGACCCAGCAGTTTACATGCTTGCCTATAAAGCTTGGCAACCCTTGTTCCATTCCCCAGTACCCATGTAAAGCCAGATGCACAATGTGGCTCATGCATCTGGAATTTGTTTGCAGCAACTAGAGGCCCTGGCATGCCCATTTCTCTCTCTCTCTCTCTCTCTCTCTCTCTTCTTTTAAATAAATAAATAAAATATTTTTTAACTGCTGGATTATCATGTGAGGATTTATCATGATTATTTTAAATGAATTGATAAGTAACTTTAAAAAAATTTCTTGGCTTTAATTTCTAATGCAATAAATATCAATAACTATAGCCAACGTTTAAATGACAAAGGCCTAGAATGTAAAAGGATCCTAAATCTAAAAAGCCTTTAGATTGTGTGACATGATCTAAGAGTGGGAGGCTGAAGAGTTAGAATCTCCTGGAAATTAAAAGGTGGCGTAGCAGTTACTTTCTCGTTGCTGGGACAAAATAAACAAGCAAAAGAAGCTTAGGGAAGATCAGAGTTCATTTCAGCTTACAGTTCCCCAGGGTAGAGTCCATCATGGTGGGGAACATATGACAGGAGCAGGAAGCTGGTATCACATTGTCATATGATCAGGGAGGAAGTAGAGAGAGAGAAAGAGAGCAGTAAGCTGAGCTGGACTATAAAACCTTACAGCCTGCCCCAAGTGATACGCTTCCTCCAGCAGGTCTCCACCTTCTAAAGATTCCACAACTCTTTTTTTATTTGAGAGAGAGAGGCAGAGAGAGAGAAAATGGGTACACCAAGGCCTCCAGTCACTGCAAATGAACTCCAGACACATGTGCCACCTTGTGCATATGGCTCACATGGGTCCTGGGGAACTAAACCGAGGTCCTTTGGCTTTGCAGGCAAGCACCTTAACCACTAAGCCATCTCTCCAGCCCAGGTTCCACAACTTTTAAGAACAGTGCCACCAGCTGGAAATGAAACAGTTGAGTACATGAGCCTTTGGGGGGCATTTTCTATTCAAACCACCACACATGGAAATGGGGCCATCCGTACCACATGGAGAGCTATTGGAGAGGTAATAACAGTTCTAGCACCTTCTGCAGCTGTGTGTGTAAACAATGTTTTGTTACAGGATAGCTCAAAATGGGGTTCAGAGACCAGGGCCAGGTTGGGAGCTACCTACCATCAGTTACAGTAGAGAAGCTTTTAGAAACTTCCATAGCAATTGGACAAAATAACTTTACTTGTTAAGCGAATGTTAAGAAAATTTTGGCTTTTTTGAATTTTTCTGTCATTTTCCTTTTCTGGCAATTTATTTCTAATGTGTCTCACAAAAGTATTCCACGATGCATTGGGAATTTTAGAAAATATGGTCATTTCATGCTTGAGATGAATCATAAAGGATAAATGCTAATTATCTGAGCCACAGGACTGGATAACATATACAGTTTTGTGTTTCTGGGGAAACTATGCATTGCTTATAGCACACTGTAGTGGACAGCTACACATCACTGGGATGAACTTCCAGACCAGGCAGTTATGGGATTATTGAAGATTATTGAAGAAATTCCATAATGGCAGAAGAAGCTAGCCTTCTTCCACAGGTCCAAGCACAGAGAAAAAACCACAAGCCACACCAGCACCCCCAAAAAGGAAACAAGCACACTTCGGGGACATGAGGCAAACTCAGGCACTTTGCATATCTTTAGCCTGGAACTCTAAATCTACCTCCACGCCTTTGGGCTAGAACCCAGGATCTGCACAGTGACACTTCCCCCAGCAAGGTGGCTGCAGATCTAAATTATAAGCTTTTAAATAAAATCCTGAATATCTTGGGGGTCATCCATTCCAACTACGTCACACACCCTTCCTGAATACCTGATTACAGCTTTTGATTGATATTTCAAACTTTTATAAATTATATGTAATTAATACAATGTGAAATAATTTCTGCCTATAGACATGCAATTGTCAGGCAACTGACTTCCTTTCCTTACTATAGAAAAGGCCAGCTCTACCTCCACTTGCTTAGATATGTCAATATTCCTGTTTTTAAATTACATACACATGATTTTGAATTCTCTTTTGACCTAGAGGTAACATCTCACTAAATTTTCCATTCATGGTTCAAATAAAACTATTAATATGTCCATTAAAAAATAACACAATATTTCACTTTAGTCACAAAGTTTACAAAACTCTGCTCTCAGACCCCACCATTGACTTGACTCAATTGCTTTCTGGAAGTTTCTCTTGTTCTCATTCTGATACCTGTTGATATCTCTACTCTTCTCTTCATTCATTTTTTTAAAATATTTTTTATTTATTTGAGAGACAGAGAGATAAAGAGGCAGATTGCAAGAGAGAGAGAGAGAATAGCCACACCAGGGCCTCAGCCACTGCAAACAAATTCCAGATGCCTGTGCCACCTTGTGCATCTGACTTACATGAGTCCTGGGGATTCAAACCTGGGTCCCGAAGCTTCATAGGCAAGTGCCTTAACCACTAAGTCAAGCCCAAAGAACATTCCTTCTTCTTCTTCTTTTTTTTTTTTTTTTTTAAAGAAGGATCTTGCTCTAGCTCAGGCTGACCTGGAATTTACTATGTACTCTCAGGGTGATCTCAAACTACAGCAATCATCCTACCTCTGCCACCAGAACGATGGGATTAATGCCTGGCTGCATGCATTTTTTCTACCTCATAGCTTTTCTTTCCTTCTAGTTTTGGCTTCCTCATTGTCATGGCTATGTAGTAGAGAACACAAGAAATCCTAACATGCCAAAGGGGAATTGTGTTAGCTGGAGAAGAGAGAATTGAAATTTCCCATGTGTTCTTTTATATGTGAATTTGAGATACTTGTTGTGTCCAGCTGTCACTAAGCACCAAATTTTGTTAATGTGAGCAAAACCACACCTCTATAAGATCAATGGCTCAATGCTTGACCTTGGAATTGATTTTCAATGTCTTCATGCCAGAATGTAATCTCAGCCCCAGGAGCCAAGCCCTTAGAAGACCTTTATTCTGAGAATCTGAATGCTGGCCCCACAAAGCCAGGGACACTATCTACATTTGAGAAAATGCAGAACCATCTATGGCCCTCGTGTCGCAAACACCTGTCTGGAGTTTCTTTTGCTCTATCTTGGAAGAAATTATGGACAGGCCAAGTGGCAGTTCCCTAAGTCACTGAACAACCTTGAGTTCAAGAGGTTCCACGAGCTGTGCTGGAGAGATGGCTCAGCCAGTAAGTGTGCTTCCTGCACATGCCTGAGGACCTGCAGGGGCCTGAAACCACCCAGCGTTCAAATGTCCAGAACCCACGTAAACAGCTGGGCATAGCAAGGAGCGTGCTCAGAAATCGCGGTCCCACAAAGGGGAGCAGAGACCAGGGAATCCCACAAGATCGTAAAAACAGCAAGCTCTGGTATCAGTAAGACTCTAGCTCAAAATGAGAATGGGCAGAGGAGCAATAGAGCAGGACATCTCATGTTCTGCTCTGGCCACTGAAGGTGACAGCCCACTCCCACACTGACCTTGGGCAAGCACATGGGCATATACATGTTCATACACCATCCATACAACATCACACACACACACACACACACACACACACACACACACACACATAAAAGAAAAACCCAGTATGCTATTAAGAGGCTGACAGCTCCAAGCTTTCATAGCGGCTTACTGTTCCAGGTGTTCAAGGTAGAGGCTGATTGTACTGGGCTTAGAATATTCACCACCAGCAGCTAGAGTTACAGTCCCTGAGCCATGGCTGTCAGGACGCTCAGCTCCTTAACCCTTGGCAGCTCTTTCAAACTCCTCTAGGGACCAGAGATTGCAGCCTTTCTAGCCCAGATGCCCACTTTTGCCTTTTCACAGCCACTCATCTAACCACAATCTCAATTTCTCTGCCATCCTTCATAGTCTTAGCACCTCACACATTCTGCCCTTGGTTTCTCACTGGAACTTTCCAGCCACCTCTTAGTGTTGCACATCAGAGTTTTGAGTATTGGAACCCTTAGCTTTAAATGGCTTTTTAGAACTTTTCAAACACCTCCTCTTCTCACTGCCACTGCCAGGACCGGAAGCCCCAGGGTCTGTCTTGTCAGCTTTTTGTGCTACCAGCCTAGTCCGCTCTACCCACAATAAAGGCTACATGTTGGCAAGAGCTCATTCAGGAAAAAAAAAAAAAAAAAAAAAAAAAAAAACAATTTTTTTTCCTTCTGGGTTTTCCAGGTAGGGTCTCTCTCTAGCCTAGGCTGACCCCGAATTCACTATGTGGTCTTAGGCTGGCCTCGAACTCACAGCGATCCTCCTATCTCTGCCTCCTGAGTGCTGGGATTAAATGTGTGAGACACCACACCCGGCTGGGAAAAACTTTTATTGGGGCTTATTATTGTAATACTGGAGAAGAATGCACAGGAGAGAATCCTCTGGACCCCAATCTGGAAAGCGTGGCAAACAGCCTGCTCATTTAGCCAGAATGGGGACAGGGCATGCTTGCACCCTGATTATAATTCTACAAGTCACGGCATTGCACATGAATGGCTTCCAGTTCCGCCCATTGCCAGCCTTACATCCAGAACAAGAGCAAGCCTTTCAGGAGGATCAATCGCTACTTTCTGCTGAGTCACTAGGAAGGTACCCTTCTCCTTCTCTTTAATGAAAATAGCTGCAAGGTGAGTAGGGTCATGCAGAGTTCATCAGGGGCTTGTCCTGCCCAAGTAGAGCCTTCCAAAGCATGTGCAAGTTGCCTGGAGCAGTCTTGACTGGAGCAAAATCTCCTCAAGCAGAAGTCATGGCTTCAGTGGCGCCTGGAGTTCCAGTGATTCTGACAACCGCAGCAGGGTTTCCGCACCTTGATCGTGCAGCGTTCAAAGTTGCTAAAGATGGGATTGTTCGTCAGCTCCCCACCGAAGGCAGCTAGGCACCAGGAAAGGGTTTGTTAGTCTTAATCCGTATTCAGGGGGCCTAACAAAAAATCCGAACAGTTTAGGGAAAAACAAAAAACGCTAAAGGGTACTTGCAATAAAAACCTGTCTTAATTAACCTTCTCAACAGTACTTAACAGTTGTTTGATCTCTAGCCACATACCCATGGGGAAAGGTGGATCCATCTGATGGTTCTCATCTAGGGCCTGTGTTTGGGATGTCTGAGGTTTCTACCTGACAAATAAGCTTTCTTTCCACTGTGCTGCTGATAGAGCGGTGTTGGGGTACCCCCTAGGGCCACTCCAGGAGGGATGGCAGGGTCTCCGCTGGGTAGGGGGTGAGAGGCACAGAGTCTTCTAGGGTCTTCCCTAGAGGCAGGCAGAGGGCAAGCTGCTGCAAACTCGTTTGTTCAAGGAAGTGTAGGGGGTTTTAAGGGTTTGGCTGGCCAATCGTTGTATGGGGTGGTTCCCTTCTTGTGACCAATGACAGCCTGTCTCCAGGCAGATCATCTCGCAGCAGGTTGCTCATGAGCATGGGGCTGTAGCTGTTGTCACGCCAGGCCTGTGCAGGATGCCACGTCCACAGAAGCCACTTCCTGGTTTCTTCTAGCAGGCAGCCTGGCTAGGGCCCGACCTGCACTATGCCATGCATACTAGTAGGCTCCTGGCTAGGGCCCGACCCACATTGTGCCATACAGAGTGGCACCTGCTTGTCTGCAGCCCCTTGAGGTCATCTTGGAATACTTTGAATTAATGTGCCACACCAGGGGTCAGCACACTTCTGCTAGAAATTTGACTTGTTCTTTTTTTTTCACTTTCTTCTTTAAGTAGTTGCATTAAGCTATAATTTGAATAAACAATGCAATGACTTATAGTAAACTTATGGAAGTGTGAAGCCATACCCACAATCAAATTTTAAAACTTTTTTTCTTTTTCTTTTTTATTAGTTATCTATATAATGTGTATCGTTAGCCTTCTCCCTTGTCCTCTCCCCTCGGGGATTGTGGGTCTTGCATTGTGGGGGTAGCCATCAGTTATGGGGGTGAGGCAATGTCTCTGTGCATAATGACCCATCTTATGGCTCTAACAATCTTTCTGCCTCCTCTTCCACGAATTTCCCTAAGCCATGTTGGGTTCATTTTAGGTCTATTTCAGTGACGAGGTCATGGGAGTCTCTGTGTCTCTGGATCTCTGGCTTCCTTCACTTCTGTGCTGGTACCAGGTTTCCCGAGAAAGCAGCACTCTTGCTCATTTCCCCAATTATGCTATGGCTTCAGCTGGTGCCCTGATGAGGTGCAATGGGCTGATTCTCTCCTGAGGTTCTACTTTTTCCTAAAACTTTTTATTTATTTATTTCAGAGAGAGCAAGAAAGAGAGAGAGAGAGAGACAGAGGGAGAGAAAGAAGAGGGAGAGAGAAAATTGGCAGGCCAGGGCCTCAGCCATTGCAATCAAACTCCACACATTGTGCCACCTAGTGGGCATGTGCAACCTTGCACTTGCCTCGCTGTGTTTGTGGCTAATGTGGTATCTGGAGAGTCAAACATGGTCCTTAGGCTTTTCAGGCAAGCACCTTAACCACTAAGTCATCTCTCGAGCCCCACAACTGAATTTTAGAAAATTGTCATCACCCCCCAAAATAACCCTATATCCCTTTTCAGACAATGCTATGTTCAAGACAACCATGTGTGACTCTATAGATTTGTCTTCTCAGGGCATTTTATGTAAATAGAACCATGTAACACACATAAAATTTTTTGAGTTTCTTCTGCTATAACATGCTAATCAGTACTTCCTCCTCATTGTACAGCTATACCATGCTTGGCTTATCCAATCACCAGCTGATGGACATCTGAACTGTTTCCATCCTGTGACTGTCATGAACAATGCTTCTATGAACTGAGCCAGGTTCTTCCTGTGCCACTTTCCATTTCTCCCTCCCACAGCCCCCTGGGAACAGAGCAGTTTCTCAGAGAATACCCACCCATACACGCACACACACACACACACACACACACACGAGTCAGATAAGCCAGACCTCAAGCCCCAGCCCCACCACAGGCTGCCTGGGGTCTTGAGCAAGCTACCAAGGGCCTTAGAGGAGCAGATAAGGACACACAGCCCAGAGCTTGCCACAGCGTGAGATCACAATCATGACAGTCAAATCCAAGTTTTTCATTCCTCTTGAACACAATATGTAGGAGGGAGATTTCTGGATCATGTGGTAAAATTAAGTTTAATTTTTCAAGAAACCACCAAATTATTTTCCCAAGCAGCTGTATCATTTTCCAATTGCTCTAGCAAATGTGACCAGAGATCCTTGAACACCCCCTCCTGGTACCTCAGAAGCCCTTATCAGCACTTGCTGTTTTCCAAAAACTGCTGCTATTTTCCCTTCTCTGACCTTGTGGGCAGGAAGCTGTCTTCCTTACCACTGATGTACACTGTGCTCAGTCGAACGAGGACACTGGTGGGGCGGGATAAAGCAAGAAGAAAGCTTGAAGGTCCAGAGCAGCCCCATGTCCCCTCTACAGGCTTCTGACTGCGGGAGCTCAGCCAGCACCCCCCTCCCAGCTCCATGCTCTCGATCAGCCAGTGCCTCCGCCTGCCAAGGACACTGCTGACCCCAGCCCAGGTCAGAAGTGTGCTAGCTCATCCCAGCTCGTCACTCCTCACGGCCCAGAACAACAGGTGGATGTGCTCAGTAACTCGAGCCTACCTTCTGGAGGCTTCAGAAATTGAGAGAGGACAGACAGCTCTTTCTTCAGAGAGCCACAAGGCCAATAAACAAGTTTTCAAGGGAGGCCACAGCCAGCTCCACACTGTGCAGGACTGGCTGTCGGGTTAGGGAACGCACTAGGACCCGAGCTTTTTGCAGTAACAGGAATAGCATCGCACCCATCACCGCGGGTTGACCACTGAGCCAGGTTTTTCCCTTTTCTCCCTTCTCAGAGCTCAGGCACTGGCGTCAGATAGGCCAGGGATGTGGCCCGAGCCCCAGTGCAGCCTGCTTGTGGGCCTTGAGCAAGTCAATGAATCTAAGGCTTTTGAGATATAGATGAGACTGTGTAATTCAGACCTTGGTATAGGATAAGTGATACATGGCAGTGAAACGCATTGTCAGAGCAGTGTCCCCTGCTGACCCCTGAGAACACTGAGCTCACGCATTCATCTCCAGTGCACAGTCCCCATCACAGCCTGAATTGTAACCACGACCCTCTCCTCTGCTAAGGCCCTGGCAGGAGGTGAGAGGCTCCAGAGAGAGACACTCATTTCCCTCCCTCCATCCATCAGACTATTGAAATAGTGGACCCTAAGGAATGAAGATTTCCCCAGCAAGGTGGGTCAAACCAGATGCTCCCCCATAAAGCCACGTGCTTTGAATGCTTGGTCCCCAACTGGTGGCAGTTTGGAAGGTGGAGCATTGCTGGAGAAGGGACATCCCTGGGGGGTAGGCTTTGGGGTGGTAGAGCCGGATCTCACTTGCCAGAGCTTCGCTCACTTTTGCTGCAACCTTCCACCAAACTGCGGCAAGAAGTGATGTCCACATTCTATTCTAGGACCATCCTTTCTCTGCCATCATGAAGCGTCCCTTCGAAACTGAAGCCAAAATAAACTTCTCCCTCCCATCATCTGCTTTGGGCCAGGTGTTTTGCCCCAGCAACACAAAAATAACTCCAACACTCAGGAGTCAGCCTGTGCTGCCATGACAGAAGGACTAAAGTCCTGGTATAGCCAGAAGAGGAATTTGCTTCCCAGGCAGGGCATTACAGAGAACTGTCAGCTTACTTCACAGTGAAATTCACATGTATACCTGCCTTGGCTTTTGTTTCATCTTTCCTATAAAATTTATAACACTGCTACAGGAAAGGCAGAGAGAAACTAAGAGTCTTTGGCCACCCAGTTTGGCCAGACTGTAAATAAATCCATTTTCATTTACCAATTTCTATATCCCAATTTCTTTTAGAATACAGGAGGATTAAGCTGCAAGCTTTGGCGCCTAAGTGCCCTATAACAGAAACTGCAGGGGAGGAAGGGAGGGAGAAGTAAGTGGTCTCCTGCTGCAGGGGTCCAGGCGGGAGATGGAAAGTCCCAGCTAGGACGGGGGACAGCATCATCGATCCATCGGCCAAGCTCCACGTCTCTTTTCCACCAAACCAGAACACTGTTTACCTATTTTTACTTTTATTTTTTTGAGACAAGCTCTCATGTGTCTCAGGTTAACTTCAAACTCACTATATAGCTGAGCATGACCTTGAACTTCTAATCGTCTTGCCTCCATGCCTGGTTTATTGAATGCTGGAGATCTGACCCAGGCAGGCAAACGCCATACCACCTGAGCTACATCTGAACCCCAGAACATTTTCTTTACAAAGGGCTAAGAAAGGCCTTTCAGGGATGAAACCTCAACGTAGACTAGAATCAATATTCAGAGCCACAGCCCACATGTCTATGCCCAGACTCTGGCACAAAGGGCATAAAATGGATGAGAATCCACACACGGGGGGAGGGGTGAGCACCCCACAGAGACCCCTCACAGCATGTCCGTGTTTATGTGTGCACTCACACGGATGCGGGGCAGTGACAGGGTACTACCCACAGCTCTGTATGGGGTCTGATGATCACAGCTCCCCGAACAGAACCTCAATCATTTTAATCATTGCTTCCCCTCAATCCAGTTTAAATTGCTATAAATGCACTTATAAATGGCTGACATGTGGCCATGAATTTCTCTCCATTCAAACAATTTTAATATGTGATGTTTACATTATGATTTTAATCCATAAAGGCCTACTTAAGCCAATATATGCTGGCAAAATTGTCTGTTAATGAAAAGTATTTATGAATATTAGAATACACTGAACATCTCAACCCAATTAAACACAAGGTCACATGGACCTGACATCCAATCCTTCTTCCCTCCTCCATCCAGGTCATTTGATCACAAGGACCAATGCTAAGCACAAGGAGGGGTCTGATGAATAGAGTTATCATGACAAGCACATCTCGTGCCAGTGTTGGGTTCAGGGACAGTTAGCATAAGCACTTGGAAACCTCTGGCAACTCTAGAGGTCCGGGGGGGGTGGTGGTGAGATCTAACTTAATTCAACTGAACTGAGAACACCCCTTTATCTTGTGAGCATAAGAAAAGTGCCCTTTGAATACTGCTCTCACCACTAGCCTGGACACCCGTTCCAGAGAAATGGCAACAAAAGCCATGGTCCCCCAGACCTCATCAAAACACAGATCCAGAGCTACAGAGAAAGCAACACTAAATCAGATCCCCATCTTGCCCACCAAGGCTCAGGGAGTATTGCGGAACAGGGGGCAGAAAGGTTCTAAGAGCCTCAAGGTAGCTGGGACTAGCCTGAAACATCCCATCCCTGCAGAGACTGAGCCTCTTGGACCCCACAACGAATAACCAATAACCCCACCGAAGAAGACCCTTGGCAGAATTGGGACAGGGGAGAGGGGATCTATGTGTGCAACATTTTTGTTTTTTTAAAAAATCAATAAATTAAAAAAACAGGGATGGAGAGATGGCTTAGTGATAAGGTGCTTGTCTGCAAAGCCTAAGGACCCAGGTTCAATTCCCCAGTACCCACATAAGCCAGATGCACAAGGTGGCACATGCATCTGGAGTTCGTTTACAGTAGTTGGAGGCCCTGGTTCCTCCCATTCTCTCTCTCTTTCTCTCTCTCTCTCTCTCTCTCTCTCTCTCTCTGCCTCTTTCTTGCTCTCTCTCAAATGAATTAAATAAACAAAATATTTTTTAAAAAGAAATTATCTAGGCTGGAGAGATGGCTTAGTTGTTAAGGCGCCTGCCTGCTAAGCCTAAGAATGCCAGTTCGATTCTCCAGGTCCCACGTTTAGCCAGACACAAAAGCGATGCAAGGGCACAATGCTCTGTTTGCCCACAAGGGGGCGTATGCATCTGTAGTTCGTTCACAGTGGCTGAGAGGCTGCTGGTGTGCCCATTCTCTGACTCACTCTCTCTCTCTCTCTCTCTCTCTCTTTCCCTCTCTGACTTTGAGTCTCTGAAAAAAAGAAAGAAAGAAAGAAAGAAAGGAAGGAAGGAAGGAAGGAAGGAAGGAAGGAAGGAAGGAAGGAAGGAAAGAAAGACATTATCCTTGCTCTCTTGCTGAAAATGGACATGGGGCATGCTATCTCTGTAGCTTCTGGAAGCCATCTTGCAAAGCACAGTTGAGGACAATGTACTGCAGATGAGCAAATGGCCAGGAAGATCCCAGAGAAACCAAGCTGGGTTTTGCTGAGCCATGCCCAGCTCACCCTACTTCCCAACTTCCTGTTTTACAACACAGTAAGTTCCTGTGCAGAAACTGAGGGGTTGTCCATTGGTTGCAGCAAGAAGGCATCTGTTTGGCTGGTATGAGGTTAGCCTATCAATACTGGAGATAACAGCTAGGCAAGATGGCCACATACCTGTTGTCATTCCTGCACTGGGGAGGCTGAGGCTGAGGCCGGGGTGGAGGTGGGGGGATGGCAAGCTGGAGATCAGCGTGGACTATGTAGCCAGAACATCCTATCTCAATAAAAGTGAATAAATACATAAAATTTAAGCAAGTAAAAGAGTCAAAGTATGTAGTGGAAGAAAGCAAGAAATGAATGAAAAAGCTCACGTTTATGCTAAAGGCATTGCCACATGGGGATTTGCTGGAAAGGGAAGGTTTGGCTTGGGTCCAATCCCTCCAGAGGAAGGAGGGTTGAGAGAGAGTTCTCTGACTCCCCATTATTTAGGAAAAAAGGAATAATGGGATCAGGGACAAGACAGTGAGCCACATGGGGGAGGATACTGGGTAGGGGACTGAAATCAGCTGCGGATGGTCACAGCCCGTTTGTGAGCTCAGCGCTTCCTGTGATGCAAGGGATGTTGCTTGGAGATCTAGAAGTATGCCTTTTTGAACCCAAATCCCTTTCTAGGCAACTTGTATCATCTTCTAGGGCCTTCCTTACAGCCCCTAATACATACAGAGCTCTTTTTACTTTCCTCTCAAACTAACACTAGATCCCATTGATGCAAAAGCCAAATGAGAAGGGAAAATGTGGGAACTATCTATTCTCGCGAAACCGTGTGGTCCACATCTTTGGTTCTACCCACCATGCATCCACTTATGCACCCATTCACAGCACCCCATGTGGCCCTGAAACGCTGTGGGTCACAGCGAGTCTGACCCCACCCAGATGCACACGTAAGCACATGGCCCAGGTTTAACCAGTGCCTCTCCTGATAGCTCTCATCCCCTTAGGTGCAGGCAGATAAACCCCAACCAAGGCCAACAAAATGAACGAGATACAACTGATGGTGGGAAAAGATGATGGAGTCCTTTACCTGATAAACCTAGGGAGATGTGAGCCTTTGGGCAGTTATTTTAGACCCTTCTGGTGAGAAGAACCTGCCTGCTAATGAAGCAAAGCTAGAAAGAGGCACTCAGAGTGAGACAGATTGAGCCCCGATTATATCAACAGAGCCTCTTGTCCGAAGCCAGTGCCTTTCATGTAGATAACCTGATGATTTATATTTCTGTATCATTTCAGCCTAACTACTGTATTTGTTTTTTCTGTCCCTTGTGACTGATGGAGTTTGGGTTGATAACAATTCCCAACCTTGGAAAGGAATCATGTTCTTTCTTTTATGATTTGGTTCTTGGTCTTCTATAAAAGAGCTGGATTGTTCCTAGTGTGCATTAAATGCTTGTGGCTTCCCTTTTTGTCAACACCATAGGTTGTTATAGAAAAATCCCAGTGCCAGAGGTGGGATAGACCCCAAGGAAATTGTTGGTCAGGGAGGAGACACTTGAGGCCTCCGAAACAATACAGGCTATTGCCAAGTCTCTTGGTTGTCCACCAGAAGTAGATGGTAAGAACCCTGTTGTTAAAAGACACCACTTGTTTTGGTTGCAAGACACCGAGAAATCAAGCTAGAAATGATCTGGAAACCTACTTTCTCCTGGCTAGTTGTCATAGTGATAGAAGGCATTAGGCAGGCTACTGCTGAGGGGAAAAAAAAAAAATTCATCAGCAACCTTACCCAAGGGTAGACCCTACAAGTTACACAATCTACCAGCTACACAAGTTACCTTGCGATTGCCTAAGTGGATATGTTATAGTCGTTATCTTTCCCTCTAAATAGTTGTGTCTATTCTTACAGTTTAGTTGTTGCTCTCACCTTTGATTGGAGAAGTTTCTTTGTGCAGGTGGCAGTGACTACTGGGGAGATTCAAAGCCATCCGAGAGCTGAGAGTATGTCACTATGGAGTATTCAGCATGGAACGAGATAGCTCTGCCACCCCGCCCACAGCACAGAGAACATGGCGGAAGAGGAAACCAAAATCATGGAAGCACCAGAGGATGGGGAAGCGTGCTATCTTCTGGACGTCACAGGACTGCTGCGTTCATGACCTCACTAGGATTGTACCTGCACAAGACCCGCTCAGCACTGGGCCCATCAACGTTCCATCATGGATGACGGAGGCGAGCTAAGGCCCCAGTCCCTCTGTGCTCTGGCAAACAATCTCCCACCCATATTCATGCAAACAACCCAAATTCAACTCAGTGGGTCACACACATGTACAAGGGGGAAAAAGACATCAAGGTAGAAGAGGGGGCTGGAGAGATGGCTTAGCAGTTAAGGAGCCTGCTTCCTAAGCCTAAGAACGCCGGTTCCAATCTCCAGGTCCCACATTTAGCCAGATGCAAAGTGTCACAAGGGCGCAATGCCGCACTTGACCAGAAGGGGGCAAACACATCTGGATTTCGTTCGCAGCAGCTGAGAGGCTGCTGGCGCTCCCATCTCTATCTGTCTTCCTCTCCCTCTCTCTCTCTCTCTCTGTCTCTCTCAAAAAAAAAAATATGTAGAAGAGGGACTACTTTGAAAGAAGAAGGGGTTCAGTGGAAGGGGGACAGGAAGGGCAAGTTAGACAAGGTAATGGGAGGGATTATGATCAAAATACATTACGTAGGGCTGGAGAGATGGCTCAGAAGTTAAGGCACTTGCCTACAAAGCCCAACGACCTGGGTTCAATTCCCCAGTACCCACATAAAGCCAGATGCTCAAAGTGGTGCATGCCTCTGGAGTTTGTTTACAGTGGCTGGAGGCCATGGTGCACCCATTTTCTTGTTTTTCTCTCTTCTCTCTCTGCTTGTAAATAAATAAATAAAAAGTCATTATGTACAGTATAAATTGTCAATAAAAAGGGCCAATTGAGGGCTGGAAAGATGGCTTAGAGGTTAAGGCACTTACCTGCAAAGCCTAAGGACCGGAGTTCAATTCCCCAGTATCCATATAAACCAGATGCACATGATGGTGCATGCATCTGGAGTTTGTTTGCAATGGCTAGAGGTCTGGAACACACATACATTCTCTCTCCCTCTCTTTCTCTTTCCATATATATAAAATAAGTAAATACATTTTTAAAGGGTCAATTGAAAACTCTTGCTGTCTGATCTTGAACAAGACATATCCATGAGTTCTCAACAGTGAAATGAGAATGCTGGACTGAATCTCCCTTCCAGTTCTGAATGTACATGTATTTATGAATAGTCTGTTAGCAACCTTCACTGTCAAAGAATTAGATAAATCATTTTCTTCAAGGGTATGGATTCAAAATATTAAGATGTGATTATAAAAAGTTTTATTACATACCAGATGATGCAAACCTTCTGAGGTCTTTTGACTTTAGCAAAGCACACGATAACCACATTCGTGATGTGGACATAGCGTCTATCGTTTCTCATGCCGGAACACTTCCCCTAGCTCCTGCCTACTTCCAGTGAGTGATGCCCAGCTGTAGCTTGGCTACTCTGTCTTGGATTTCATCTGCAAACTTTCAGAGTCAGGGGAAGCCTAACAGTGTAATGATCTGATCTTCAGAAAGCAGAAGTGTGGGGGCCTAGTCCATAGAACATTTGATAAACTTTTAATGACTGCTTGTCACTCCAGACGCTATATACGCGTGTGATAACTCCGTCTCTCCACCTCATCTACAAAATGGGCATCATAGCAGTCCCTTCCTGTGAGTACTGTTCAGAGTCCTAAGTGAATACAAGACTCAGAATACTGGATAACCTAGAGTAAGCACAGTGTGTTGGCTCAAGACTTCATCAGTGAGATTCTCAATAGATTCATCAGCGAAGGCTGGACAGTTGCTTGAATAGATGGATGAACACATGGATTCAATCACAGGGTATGTAAAAGTTTTCATATCATGTATATTATCAGTAAACAACAGCAATGATGTCTTAGAGATAGAAAAGTAACACTTCAGAAGGGATAAGTCTTAGTCCGACCTCCTTCCTTCATATTCCTGCCTACTCCCGCATCCTCAACACATCCCTTCTTTGGGGAGCTTTGGCTGTTGGCTTGCAAGGCTAAGATGTCATCTAGTTCATGTGATCTGAAACATCTACTGTCAACTTGCTCCTCCTAGCCTCTAATATGAACTTCTCCCAAGACAATGGCGGGCTCACTTCTCAATGTTATAGATTTCAGATAAAGGGTTGCCAGAGTGGCCAGCTGACTCAGAACTCAATTCTCCAAGGCACTCAGAAGCAGCAGGATTTGGGAACCCATCCTCCAATATGCTCTTAAACGAAGCCAATTAACACCTCAGCTAGACCATTTATCCAGGCGTGATGGGTGACACCTAGACAGGAACACAGTCCATGACACCACTCCAAGGACTCCCTCCCAGAGACCAGGACACTCGGAAGATGCCCTCCAAGTGCTCAAGAGGTTTCTCTCAGGTTGCCCAAGTATATAAAGAGGCCGGAAGAGCTCCCAGGTGACTTGCAGACTGTAATCACGTCGGCTGATGGGTCCAGCAGGGCACAGGGCAGCTCCAACGTTGTAGGTGAGCCGGTTGGCTCCGCGCACATCGCTTACTGTTCTGAGTTTCAGTTTCCTCAAATGTAGCATGGGGCCATGACACCTTCTGGAGTAACTGTGAGACCTGGCTGAGATCATTGACGTAAAAGACCTGCCCCATCCCCAAATCACAGCACAACTGCGCAGGCTTGAGAGCCCTCTCTCCTCTTGAGAGAACTGCTGTGCCAGGAGCCCCTTCCATCCTTGCTCCCTCATTCTCTCTACCCCACTCACTGGGGCAGATAACCCCCAAGGCTCAAACTCTTTTTGTTTGTTTGTTTGTTTGTTTGTTTTTTTTGTTTGTTTGAGCTGGAGAAATGGTTCAGAGGTTAAGAGCTCTTCCTGCGCAAACCTGAGAGGCAGAGATTAAGAGCATTTCCTTTGCAAGCATGATTGAACTAGAGTTTAGTCCTTAGGGCCTGCATAAATAGCGGGATGGGGCCACGCACATCTGTAACCCCAATTCTGTGGGGAGCAGAAACAGGAGAGTCACTGGGGCTCCTGAAAAATAAAATGGCAAGCTCTGAAATCAGGAAGAGGTCCAAGCTCAAAAAATAATGGGTGGACGAATGATGGAGAAAGACACATGCACATTCAGATACCACACATACCATATGTGTGCACCCATGTACACACACACACACACACAGTACTACCACTACATTACACACACACACAGAGAGAAAAAAAAAACACCTAGATTCTGTTGCCTTCTGCCTCGGCTTCCTTGCACTCTTGCCCCGGAGAATTCACAAGCAGGTTCTAGCTTAATATTTTACCCCAAATCAGGGCTTCCTCACATTTCTAGACTCAAACTTATTTGAGAATCTAATGAAAGTTATGTTCCTCAACCTTGAGAGAAAAGTGGCCACATATTAGCATGTGATTTTTCTGGGCCTCATGGAATCCCCTGTTGCCCCTAAGTTAAGATCCCCTGCCTTAGGTGAACTTTAGCAGCTCCAGTCACCCCCTCTGTTCTCAGGCCAGTGTTTCCATGGGTCACCTGAAGGTACAGGGTAACAGTCCCTCACTTCACAGTTTACAAAGTTCCATAGAGCAAGGTGACATGCCCTTTCCCTTGAACAGCCCCAGAGGCTGGTTCTATCGCCTCTGAGCTTCTCTTCCACAGTACCAGCCTCAGAAAACATGGTATCTTGGCTCTCTCAAAATTGGGGTCCCCTTTCCTAACTGGGGGCTCCTGCAGAAGGTCCACTCTCCACTTACCCCTGGGATCTCTCCAGCCCTTGAGACTTGTTCTGCTCCCAGGTCTGCTCCTGTGGCCCAAGTGCCACCTGTCCCGTGGCATCATTCACAAGTGCTACTGTCCTGTAAAGCCTCTGTGGGCTCAGTCTCCAGGGCAGAAGCGAAGAGTCAAGACACCAGAGTTGAAGGACCATGGGCTTCCAAGGACAGCGCTACACAGACTTGAATAGCAGGAAGTTTCAAAGGCACTGGTTGAAGTCCTTGTAAAACTCTGGTCCCTCCTCCATCTGCTGAGTGACAGTCCCGGGTCTTTTGGATCTCTTTGAGCTCTGTCCCCATCAAGCCACTAGCTCTAGATGCTGCAAAGAAACCAAAGAGCCTTTGTACTTCCTCTTTTCCAATGGCAAAAGGCTGTGGGGGCTTTTGGGCCCCAAAGCAACACATGTGTCCCCTAACATCAAAACACTCAGATTTGCCGGGTGCGATGGTGCACACCTTTAATCCCAGCACTCAGAAGGCAGAGGAAGGAGGATTGCCATGAGTTCGAGGCCATCCTGAGACTACATCATGCATTCTAAGTCAGCCTGAGCTAGAGGGAGACCCTACTTCAGGAAGAAAAAAAAAAACTCAGATTTCATACATGCCGCCATCAGGAAATGATGGAAGTTTGGAGTTGGAAGACTTAAAGTCATACGTCCCAATACACTCCGCTTGAGGTCAAGGCAACTGAGGCTTGGTAAAGTCCACTTCTTTCCTCAATCACCTCTGGGTGAGAGTGGCCAAGTCGAATCACCTCCAGAGACACAGGAACAGTTCCTTACCCTGCGTGCATGTGGCTGTCCAGTGTTCTTCCTCCTCAGTACATGTGACAGTGCACAGAATTCTCAAAGGATGACTTCAATACACCATGACACACCTTTTCCTCAGTGGTCATCTTTTTAGAGAACTTGATGATGTTTGCAAGACTAAAACCACTGGAATTGGACCTGCTCTAATGACCCCCCATTGACTCCATTCCCCATTATAACTGCCTCCATACACAGTCATATTCTCAAGTACTTGGAGTTTAGGAATCCAAAACATGAATTTGGAGTCCATGACATGTCATAAGTAAATAGTCACAGCATGAAGCAGAGTTTTAAAATCCTGTGTGTGTTCATTTGTCAGGGGAGTATCATAACAAGGTCCTGCAGACTATGGGGGGGGGGGAGAGTTTTCACAGCACAACTTCATTTCCTCATAGTTGGAGGCTGGAAATTTCCAGATCAAAATACTGGCAGGGTTGATTTGTCCTGGCTGATAGGTAAGCCATTGTGGTGGTTTGAATGTAATGTCCCTATAGCCTTAAGTGTTTGTGATTAAGTTTCCAAATTAGTCCCCACCTAGTAGAGCATTTGGGAGATGGAGCCCTGCTGGATGAGGTGAGCCACCGGGCAAAGACATTGGGGTTGAGTCCAGCCCTGCGGTGTATTCTGAGACAGCCTGAGAACTCTGGCTGAGTGTTTTCTCTCTGCTGTGGATGGATGATTGTCGGGCATTGCTAAACACGAGCTGGAACTGTGAGGAAGCTGGCCTGGGCTCTTGAACACTATCTCCCTGGCAACTTCTCCCTCACAACTTCTGCTTTCCAACGCCAGCCAATTAGATAGCCACCCAGGAACCTATGTATCCAATCACCTTATGATCTATGTGTGCCGTCTCAGCCTTTCTCAAGTGTTTATAAACCCACTCCCCTTTTGAATAAAGGAGTGCTGTCCATTGGTCAGCCTCCCGGGTGGGTCATTGCCCATCCCACTCACCTGCTCCAAGACCCTGTTCCCCCCAACTCCTCCTTGCGCCTGGGCGTCGGTGGCCAAGGACCCCTGGGAGTAGCGAGGATCCTCAGATGATGAAGTGAGCCATCTTGCTCTGCCATGGCAAAGCTTCCCCTGGAAACTGTAAGCCTGAAATGAACCCTTTTCTCCCATAAGCTGCTTCTGGTCTGGTGATTTGCCTCAGCAGCCATTATCTGTCTTTGCACAGCCTTCCCTGCATGTGTCTGTGGGGCTCCTGGTCCTATGAGGACACTGTAGATAAGGGTCAACTCTAATGACTTCAACTTCATTCCATCTCTAAAGTCACATTCTGAGAAAACGGGGGCTTAGGACTTTAAATCATGAATTTGAGGATCCCACCCAGCCCACATGGACTCACAAGAGCTCTGGACAAATGGGAGCACAGGGAACTCACCTGATAAGAGGCCAGTGGGGCTCCTCATCAAAGTGTGGGGACCACCCTGTCCTGCTGCTGGGGCTCCTCAGTGCAGGGCTGCTCCCGCCACCTACTCGCTGGGTGAGGGTCTGCCGAGGGTCTGTTCTGTTGCTACATGGAGTTTAGACACCTTGAGCAGGTGTGTTCAACCCTTAGACAAGCCCATGTAATGACCTGTCGCACAAGTAACTTCCTGTTGTTGACATTCAGTTTTCTCTGCCCTAAACACGTCACAGGAAAATAGGGACAATTAAATAACTCACACAAGTGGCATCATGATGGGAGTCGTAATCATACCAAGCAAATGCAAGACAGCAAAGCAGATGCTTCTTTTTCCTTTTGAGTCAACTATCATGCCCCCTGCGTGCATGCGCACGCACACGCACACACCACCGCCACCACCACGCCACACAGTACTTCCAAAGGCAGGGAGGGGTGTCACTGATGGTGGATCAGAGTGGACCATACCCAGTAGGCCTATGTTACTGACTTTCTTCGAGATCTGAATGAGCTTCAGGAGTAAGACTCTCTGGGTTAACAAATGAAGGGCACATGCAGGGGGCTCACGTACCCTTGTACCAGAGGCTTTTTGTAGTTTGTGCAGAGAAAGAGACCAAGCCGAGTCCTGGGCAGGGTGGAGGAAGTGCCTGGTGACCCCTGTTCTAGGAATGGGGAGGATACATCAACGTAAGTCTGCCTTGGATGTGGTCGTGCTGTGCGGTGGGTAGGGTGGGTGTGAACTAGGCTCCTAGAATTGAACTTGATTCAAGCTGCACAACCTTGGGCAACTCCCTTATACTCATCATGTCTTAGTATCCTCCCTTGCCTGTAAAGTGGAGGTAAATATATATGAGTTGATATATAAAGAGGTTTCAGAATGATGCCAGGCATATAGCCAGTGGCCTGGGAGTATTACATACTGTGGCTCACCTGTTCACTCATTAAATATGGACTGAACAGCTGGTGTGTGCTGGCTCTATGCCAGGAATGCCCTCCAGAAGGACACAGCATAGGTACAAAGCTCACTTTAACAGCGTTTCAAAGATCTGACCTGGATGGAGGAGAGGAAAGAATAGACATGGAGTGGGGTGTCTAGGAAAGCGTCCTCAAGAAGATGCACAAAACTTTTAAAAAATATTTTATTTATTTATTTGAGAGAGAGAGGCAGATAAAGAGAGAATGGGCACACCAGGACCTGTAACCACTGCAAATGAACTCCAAATGCATGGACCACCTTGTGCATCTGGTTTACGTGGGTACTGGAGAATCGAACCTGGGTCTTTAGTCTCCACAGGCAAGTGCCTTAACCACTAAGCCATCTCTCCAGCCCAAGATGCACAATCTTAAAGTAAGAACAGGAAGGTGCTAGGGGAGACAGTCAGAAGGAAGAAGAGAGTTGTGGGCCTACACTGTCCAGCCAACAAGCAGAGGTGATGGGAAGCGTACCTGAGAAGCAAGTGGGAGCCAGGCTGTGCTAAGAGTTTGGGATGGATCCCACACAGGCTTGAGAGAGAGCACGGTGCACTCTGAATTGCGTTTTAAATCCAAATGCAGTAAACAGTACAACTTGGGGGCAGGGGAGAACACACATGAGAGTCGAGATACCTACACAGTAAGCTGACTGGCTTGGGTGGCAAAGATAAAGGCGATGGCGGACTAAAGGGCACCAGAAATTCTGGAAAGGGATTGGATGGCTGGATGACTATATGAAGAGAGAGGGAGGGAAAGGCGACATTGGCAGCATGGCTGACTTGGTCCATAGGGTACTTCCAAAAAGAGAGGAGGATAAAGGATGGCAAAAGGTCCAGTCAGGACTCAGGCAGCAAGTCCTGAGCAGAGCAACCCAGGGAGATGGAGGAAAAGGTAAGAACAGAGGCTGGTCTCAGAGTCAGAGGGTGACAAGTGTCCAGAGGTGAACAGAGAAAGCGGAGCTCATCCAGGAAGTCAAAGGATGTCATCCAACACACTCAGAGCCCTGCCTGGTGGGAATAGGGGTGATCAGGAAGATGGAGGTCAAAGTGCTGTCTGGATTTAGCCACCGGAGGGCAGTAGAGGGTCCAGGGAATGTGGGGCAGGGTCCTGAAGGGGAGGGGTAAGAGGCCGAGGAAAGGGAGCCACTCTTTGGGAGATTAGAGTGACATGGGGAAGAGGGAAAGAGCCTAAAGCAGCAGCGGAGGGAGAGAGTTCGTTTTCATATGGAAGAAGGAGCCCATAGGTTGAGATGGAACGGCAAGAGGGAACGCCCCTGCCCCCCAGATCAGGGGGCTCCTGTGCCAGCAACATGGGCCCAGTGGCAGAAACCCTGATCCTCCATCACCTCAGAAGCAGAGAAGGTGTTGGATCCCACACCTGAAGCATTCCTAGGTAGCCTGACTTATATTAACCTATTACGTGTCTCGGGCGGCACCAGAGGTCCGTGCGTCTCCCTCGGCCTCCTGTCACTGATGCCTCACTAAAGACCCCTTCTCACGTTCACCAGTGTTTCTGCTCTTTTTAAAACAAGCTGTGATGTAATTCACATGCCATGAAATTTACCATCTTAACAGGTAGGTTTTTTTTGTTTTGTTTTGTTTTGTTTTGTTTTGTTTTTGCTGTGGTTTGCAAAAAAAAAAACTATATTCACAAGGTTATGCAACCATCACAGCTATGTAAAGCAGAATATTTTCAACATCTCCCCAAAACTTACATTAGCTTGTGTCAGCGGTTACTCACCTCTAGCCCCAACTGCTCATCTACTCCATCACTTTGATTTTGCCCATCTTGAATATTTTACACAAGTAGAAATATAACATGCAGTTTTTTGTGACTGGATTTTTCACTTAGGATAATGTTTTGAAGGTCACCCATAGACTCCATTTTCCATTCCATTTTTACCTAGAGAATATTCTATTGGATGGATATGGCATATTTTGTTTATCCACTCATAAATTGACAGATAGTTGAGGTTGTTCCCATCTGAGGACTATTATAAGTAATGCTGCTGTTAATATATTTTTAATGTAAAAATAAGTTCTCAATCCTTTTGGAATTGTTCAGCCATATGATAACTGTATATCTTTAACTTTTTGAAGAATTTCCAAATTGTTTTCCAAACTGGCTCTGCCCTCTTACATTCCCACCATCTGTGTATGAGGAATCCCACTTCTTGTTATTGGCTATCTTTAATTACAGCCAGTCACTATGGCTTTGGTTTGTAATTCCCCGAATAACTACAGTTGTTGGGCATTGATTAATGTGCTTAATGGTCATTGATATCTGTTTTGGAGACTTGTATATTCAGATCCTTGCCTATAATTTAGTAGTTTTTTTTTTTTTTTTTATTGAGTTGTGTGAGTTCTGTACACAGTCTAGAGAGTCGCCCTTTATGAGAGGATACATGATTTGAAAGTGCTTTCTCTCTTCCTCTGCATTGTCTTTCCAATCTCTTAGTGGTGTCTTTGGCAGCACAAACGTTCTTATTTGGGGAAAGTACAATTTACCTTTCTTTCTGTCTTTGGCTCTTTGTATTGGTGTATCTGAGAAATCATTACTAATCCAAGGTCATGGTGATTTATTCCTGTGTTTTCTTCTAATGATTGCATGGTTTGGTTTCCTGCACTTACTTTTATCATCCATGTTGAGTTAACTCTTTGTTTATGGTGGGATACCATGATCCAAATTCATCCTTTTCATGTGGATCTCAGTATCCTCGCACTATCTGTTGAAAAGCC
Organism: Orientallactaga sibirica; assembly: GCA_036365145.1. Lineage (NCBI taxonomy): Eukaryota > Metazoa > Chordata > Mammalia > Rodentia > Dipodidae > Orientallactaga > Orientallactaga sibirica. The sequence goes on along the minus strand of JAEOAD010000009.1, from coordinate 26,637,466 downwards.
ATCTTTCCCGACCTGATGGCCGTGACGTGCTCCTCATGAACCAGGTGACCATAAATGTGTGTGTTTACTTCTACATGTTCCATTCTACTCCTCTGATCTGTATGTATTTTTTTAAATTTTTATTTTTATTGACAACTTCTTTAATTGTAGACAATAATCCATGGTACTTCCCTCCCTCCCCCACTTTCCCCTTTGAAACTTCACTCTCCATCATATCCCCTCCCCCTCTCAATCAGTCTCTCTTTTCAGTTTGATGTCATGATCTTTTCCTCCTATTATGATGGTCTTGTGTAGGTAGTGTCAGGCACTGTGAGGTCATGGATATCCAGGCCATTTTGTGTCTGGAGGAGCACGTTTGTAAGGAGTCCTACTTTTCCTTTGGCTCTTACATTCTTTCCGCCCCCTCTTCCACAATGGACCCTGAGCCTTGGAAGGTAGGTTTGCAACATTTCAGTGCTGAGCACTCCTCTGTCACTTCTTCTCAGCACCATGGTGCCTTCTGAGTCATCCCAAGGTTGCCACTGTCTGAAAAGAGAAGCTTCTCTAACCAAAACTGAGAGTAGCATTAATATATGGGTGTGGACATTAAGAGAAGTGCTTACTGGGCAGTTTGGTGAGCATAGTATATGCATTTAGCGAGACACCAGCAGACATTACACCCTTAGGGCTCATGACTACCCCTGTCATACGTTTTCAGTATCAGGGATGTGTTCCCTCCCACCGAGCAGGCCTCCAGTCCAATTAGAGAGAGGTTGGTTTCCCCCATAACAGACATGCCACTGTTGCACCTGTTGGCTCATTTGGCATGGCTGGCCAAATTTAAAGCTTGCAGTATTCACTGTTGAGTACCTTCACTGGTGTTTTCTCTCTCTCATTGATCTGCATGCAGTGTAGCTTTTTCCAACTTTCTGTCAGCTGGTCCACATGGAGGAAGCTTTGAGCTCAGCTCCAGCAGGATTCCTCAGTGACCTTGCAGCCCAAGTATGTGGAGTCTTCAACAATAGGGTCTTACCATCTATTCCTGGTGGGAAACCAAGGGCCTCGGCAATGGCCTATAATGTTTTGGGGGTATCTGTGACCTCACTGGTCAACAACTCACTGGAAGGTATCCCATCCCTGGCACTGAAAAGTTTCTAGTAACAAGCTATGGATTCTGAGTGTTCCATTGTCCAGAAAAGTGGGTTTCCATATTACTTTTTTATATCCTTTTAGATTTTGATTAGCCCTCCCTCCACCGTTCCTTTAATCAATCTCTTCCCCTGACCTCACTTAGGCTGATCTTTATGTATTTTTTAAACCCACCCTCCATACAGTGTTAATTACTAAAGCCAGGTATTAAGTTGTTAATTTGGAAAGTATGAGTTCTCAAACTTTGTTGTTTTTCAAGATTATTTAGGCTGACTGGATACTTAAACTTTTTTGTTTGTTTTTATTTATTTTATTTGAGAGTGACAAGCAGACAGAGAAAGAGGCAGAGAAAGAGAGAGTGACTGGGTACGCCAGGGCCTCCAGCCACTGCAAACTAACTCCAGATGCATGTGCCCCCTTGTGCATCTGGTTTATGTGGGTCCTGGGTAATCGAGCCTCAAACCAGGGTCTTTAGGCTTCACAGGCAAGCATTTAACCACTAAGCGATCTCTCCAGGCCCCTGACTGGATACTTAGACATAGTTTATCATTTTCCATCAGAGAAGGGAACTGAAAATTTGATAATGGACTGTGCTGAATCTGTAAATAAAGTTGGGAATCTTAATATTAAATCTTCCACCCCATAAATATAGGATGACTTTCCACTTTAAAGCCCTTCATTTCTGGGATTTTTGTGTTTTTTTCATTGTCCAGTCTTGAACTTCTTTTGTCAAATTTATTAATGATCTTATTCATTATTGTAGTTATATTCTCATTGCTGGGACAAAACACCTGTCCAAAAGCAGCTGATGGAAGAAAAGGATTCATTTTGGCTTACAGTCTAGAGGGGCAGCTTCATGATGGCAGGGGACAGCATGGCATGAGCAGAGGCTGGACATCTCCTCTACCACAGCAGGTAGGAAATAGTAAGAAGAGAATGAGCTGAACTCTAGCAAGGGGGAGCTGGCTATAACACCTCTAAGCCCGCCCCCAACAGCACACCTCCTACAGAAAGGCTCCACATCCCAAATTGCCACCAGCTGGGGACCAAGCATTCAGAACACTTGAGTTTATGGGGGACATACGATGCAAAGCACCACATTCCTTTTGAATCTATTGTAAATGGACTTGTTGTCTTGACCTTATTCTTGGAATGCTCACTGCTAAGCTATAGAAACATGGCCAACTTTTACATATCAATCATTATCCGGTTACTTTCCTCACTAATTGGATTAAGTAGATTTCTAATACATTCCTCTTAAGGTTTTTCATATATACTATCATATTATTTGCAAATGATTCTACTGCTTGCTTCTTGTTTGGGGGAAGAAATGAAATGGAAAATGAAGAAGGAAAGGGGTAAAAGTTTGCAGTACTCCAGGATGGATGGAGGGGGAAGGTTACAAATAGAAGAAAGGAAGCCTCAAGGGCCCAGTACCAATGGGGTTCCTGACCATGGCTTGCTCCATCCTCCAGGATGAGGCTTGGGGGTTTTGCCAGGTGTAGAGATTTGAAGAGGAGGTAGAAAGGAACCCTGGGAACTAACAGGACAGTCATTCAAGTGCGTAGAGCAAGCAGGAAAGAGAGGCCACACAGAGCCGATTTCCAGGGAGGAAGGTGAGGCCTTGGAACAGAAGGTCTCAGGGAAGTCCAGAAGACAGCTAGAGAGGAATCAGTGGGCATTGCTGAAGACCTCAGACAGGAAGCAGTTCTAGGGGAGGATGAGGAAAAAACTCCTACAGATATAAGATATAACATCAAGATATAACAAGATATAACATCAACCTCTGAGTCAAGATAAACCATTTTGGGGGCTGGAGAGATGGCTTAGTGGTTAAGGCGTTTGCTGCAAAGCCAAAGGACCTCAGTTCAATTCCCCAGGACCCACATAAGCCAAATGCACAAGGTAGCACATGCATCTGGAGTTCATTTGCAGTGGCTGGAGGCCCTGGCATGCCCATTCTTTCCCTCTCTCTCTCTTTCTCCCCCTCTTTCTCTCTTGCTCTCTCAAATAAATAAATTAAGTTAAATAAGAAAAAAGAAAAGAAAATATTAGAAATAAAGAAAATTATTCCTTAAAAAAATAAATAAACTATGTTTTCCTTAAGTTGCTTTTGTCAGGTATTTTGTCACAAAAAAGAAGTAGTTAATATGAGCAGGAAGAGAACTAGCTTATGGAGTGACTAAGAGCCCCCAAATGAGGGTGGTTGGAGAAAAAGAAATTTATCAAGACAGAGAGCCACCTTTTGCTAGATTCCTGATGGTCTACATTCCTCTCTTCTTCAGAGACATAATCCCAAAAGAAATATCCCACAATCACGACAACTTGGAATTTAACAGCCACATTCTCCTTGGCTTTATTTTCCAGTTACACCTACCAAAGGATCTGAGCAGCCATGGGTTCCCTGTCATCTGCTTCAGCCCTGAACCTGGAGGGGACAATGGTCACACTCACAGTCATAATTCACTGGCACCAGGGTATGTACTAAGCATTTCATATGTTAAATCTCAGGTATACCTCAGAGGAGAAACAGGGCAGATGCTCCTCTCATTATTCATTTTTAAAAGCAAGGAAAGCATCAGGTCACACAGTGGGTAGATGGTAGCAAGTGGGTGGCAGGATGTTTTGCCCCTAACTCTAGTGTATTGCTATTTAATCTGTGTGCACTTTGCGTATACCAGTGCTTAGGTCCTTGAGGAGATAGACAGCACTTCAAAAATCACTTCAGGGCTGGAGAGATGGCTTAGCAGTTAAGGTGCTTGCCTGTGAAGCTTAAGGCCCCATGTTCGACTCTCCGGGTCCCATGTAAGCCAGATACATAAGGTGGTGCAAATGTGCAAGGTTGCACATGTACACAAGGTGGCACATGCATCTGGAGTTCAATTACAGTGGCTGGAGGCCCTAGTGTGCCAATTCTCTCTCTCTCTCTCTCTCTCTTTCACACACACACACACACACACACACACACACACACACACACACTCTTTCATTAAAAGAAAAAAAAAGGCTAGTCGGACTTGCCTCAAAAAAAAAAAAAAACCAACTTTTTTTTAAATCACTTCAATGCTCCACCTTTTTTTAGTCATTTGACAACCTGTCTGTTCCTGGAGGTTGTCAGAGGTCATATGTGACCAGCCCAGGTCCTCATCCTCCTGGAGTATGCCCATATTCACACATAGCCTTCTTCAGATGACAGTGTGCCCTGTTCCATAGATGGGAAACATCAGTGTGGAGGAAGGAGGCCATCCCCACTAACCAGGACATCTCACATTCATGGAACCCAAGGCAATGGGTCACCTAAGTGAAGGCCTCACCCCTGCACAAACAGCATTTGCTCCGCTGAGCCCTGAAGACACTTCCATTGCTTCTCTTTGAACACTGCCATGAAGTCAGGACTCTAGGTTTTCTTTTTTCCTTTTCACGTGTATTATTTTCATTCTAAAATATTTCAAACACACAGAAAAATTCAGTTGATAAGATAACAAATACCCACAATGCCCACCGCTGGGACTGAACAAAGGTTAACTTGTTTTTCAATGTTTGCCTCAGATCTTTTTTAGAGAAAGTAAAATATTATGGATGTATTCATGATCTCTATGAAGCCCTTTCCTTTTCCTGCCCTCCCTCCCTGTCTCCACAAAAGAATCACTAGTCTCAAGTAGTGGCACATGCTATTCATTTCTTTAAACTGCTCTACACTTGTATGGTTCTACAGATAGTGTGTTATACTGTGTTTCACGTTTTAAAACATGTTCCAAATGATGTGATTCTCTGCCATCCTTGTAACCCTAGTTTTCCATTCAGTTTTGTGTTGTAGTTGTCGACTCATTCAATTCTTATGGACTGAATCCATTCATGGTGACTGCCATATAGTATTCCACTGTGCGGAGGGTACCATGATTTACATAATCACACTCTAGCACAGTCCACTTTTAAATTTTCCATTAATTTTTCTTTATTTTATTCATTTGTTGTGAGAGAGACAGAATAGCACATAGACAGGGAGAGAACAAAATGGGCATGTCAGAGTCTCTAGCCACTGCAGATGAACTCCAGACGCATGCCCCATATTGTGTATCCGGCTTTACGTGGGTTCTGGAAAAATGTAACCTGGGTCCTTGGGTTTTGCAGGCAAGCCCTTTAACTGCTGAGTCATCTCTCTGGCCCCACAGTCTACTTTTTAAGTCTCACCAACTCCTCTGACATAAACAGCCTTGCACATGCTCTGAGCTGGGTAATGGGGTTCTCACATTTCAACTGGATTAAATGCTGACCAGTTGTTCTCTAAATTCACGCTAACATTCTCTATTTCCACCAGTCAGATACAAAGTAGTCTCTTTGGATTTCAGCAGACCATAGTGTGTTCAGACTTCACTATCCCACTATGTGACTGGTGGGAATTCAGCACCATCTCTGGTTCCATGGCCAGGTCTGTAAATTACTTCCATACACTGATGAAGTGTGGCCTCACTTCCCCTACGGATCCTCACTCTGCCTTCTTCATACTGGAGGCTCGCTGTGGCCATTTCATTTTCCCTCGGAGTATTTCATCAAGTATTAAACCAGATGCCCCATGGTGAGCAACTGTTTCTTTACTTAAACATGTGGTTTGGGGTGGAATGCATATATATTGGAGGCAAACAATTTACAAAACTGTGAAAATAGCTCAGAGAACCTCAAAACTTCTATTTGAGAATTTTGTCTTCACTCGCGGTGCTGTAGTAAATTACCATAGACTGGATGGCTTATAACCTGCAGAAATTTAGTTCTCGTAGTCCTTAGATCTACAGCACTGCAGATTAAAAGTTCAAGAGGGAGGGCTGGAGAGATGGCTTAGCGGTTAAGGCGCCTGCCTGCTAAGCCTAAGAACCCAGTTCCAATCTCCAGGTCCCACGTTTAGCCAGATGCAAAGTGACGCAAGGGTGCAATGCCGCACTTTCCCACAAGGGGCGCACGCATCTGGATTTCATTCACAACAGCTGAGAGACTGCTGGCGCACCCATCTCTGTCTTCCTCTCCCTCTCTCTCTCTCTGTCTCTCTCTGTGTCTCTCTCCCAAAAAAATAATAAATAAAATAAATATTTTTTTAAAAGTCCAAGAGAGAACATATCTGGCTGCTAGTAAAGACCTTTTCCAGACTACAGACTACCATCTCCTCACTAGAAGAAAGAGTAAGAGAGATCTCTGGGGATTGTTTTATAAAAAGATTCATCTCGTTCATGATGGCTCTGCATTTATGACAAATCCTCTCCCAAAGGCTCCCTCCTACACCTCTCACGCCAGGATTAGGATCACAACATACAAATGTTGTGGAAGCATAAACATTCAGTCTATAGCAATCGTCTTTTCAGTAATAATTGAAAACCTTTTCATGTGTTCAGAAATAATTTGTCAGATGCCAAATCCTATCTTTTCAACAAACACTGGCTCTATTTTTCACGTAAGATTTTCAATCCAACTCTCCAGGCAATTTAATCCTCCAGAAAATGCGGAACAATAACTAAAGAGCTTTAGCCTTACTGAATTCATCAGCCTCATCAATAAGTAACGTGAAACTAGTCACAGTTCACCAGGCATAGCTTTGGTGTTATGAGAAATATTTAATGGTCCACATTACACAGAAGCTGAACAATCTAAACAGCACCTGTCAACAGCCCAGGGCAGCCATACCATGAAAATGGACTGAAATGCTAGATGGCTGGAGAGACTGCTGACTCTTGCTGCTCTGGAAGTCATCTATATTGTGTAGACTACACATGTCAGGGATGGAGGAGTATATGTATAGAAGCTGAATCCAGGGCACCCCAATACAGTGTTTGACCAGAAGCTCAAGGGCAGGTTCACAAAGAAGAGGGAAGGCTGCTTTACTAAATCTAAAATCTGTGCTTCTTGGACTCCATCTCCCTTTCCTCTTGCTTGCTTCTTCAAAGACTTGATGCCCCTTCTACATAGGAAAAATTCTTCTGGTGGATAGTATGGATGTGGTACAGGGTAGAGGTGAAGAGCGTGGGTGTGATGCAAGTAGGGGTGGCACAGGTGATGGAGGTAGGTGGTACACATAGAGGTGATAGAGGTGATGGAGGTGGAGGTGGAACCACACAAATAAGATGGTGGAAGTGAGGGAGATAAAGGCAGTGGGCATGCAGGTGGAGGTGGTACGGGAGGTGCCAGTTATGACAATGGAGGTGATGAGATATAGGTGATGAAGGTGATGGAGATAGCAGTGGTGTTAGTGGATGTGGTACAGGTTATAGAAGTGGAGACAGTGGAAGTGATGAGGGTGGTGAAAGTGATGAAGGTGGAGGTGGTACAGGTGGAGGTGGTGCTGGTTATGACAATGAAGATGCTGGAGGTGATGGAGATATAGGTGATAGAGGTGATGGAAATAGAAATGGTGTGAGTGGGTGTGGTGCAGGTTATAGAAATGGAAGGAGTGGAGGTGATGGTGGTGGTGGTGGAGGCACTGAAGATGGTGAATGGTGGAGGTGATAGAGGTGGAGGTGATGCAGGTTGTAGAAATGGAGGTGGTGGTGGTGGTGGAGGCACTGAAGATGGTGAATGGTGGAGGTGGTGGAGGCAGCCATGGTGCAGGTTGTAGAAAGGGAGATGGCAAGGACAAAGGAGGCTGAAGTGTGAAGATGATGGAGGTGATGTGGTGACAAAATGATGGTGATGGAGATGGAAGTGACGGTGACTGAAATGTATGCAGTGGGGATGGTGGAAGTGATGCAGGAGGAGGTAGTGGAGGTAATGCAGGTGGAAGTGGTGGAGGTGGAGGATGGTGGAAGTGATGAAGGTAGAAATGGCATAGGTGACAGCAATAGGGATGGAAGTAAGAGAAATAGAGATGAAGATAGTAGTAGTTATAAAAATAGAAGCAGTGGAGATGGTGAGACAATGGAGGTGGATATGATGGAGGTGGTGGCCTCTATCTAGCAATAATAAGCTTTATTAGGAAGAAATCTGAATGGAAAGATGGCTCTGTGGTTAAGGCACTTGCTTTCAAAGCCTAAGAAGCCAGGTTTGATTCCTCAGTACCCACATAAAGCCAGATACACAAAGTGGCACATGTGTTTAGAATTCATTTACAGTGGCTGGAGGCCCTGCTGTGGCCATTCTTTCTGTCTGTCTCTCGTTTCTCTATCTCTCTATGCTTGCAAATAAATAAATATAAATATTTTTTAAAAGAAGAAACTAGGCTGGAGAGATTGCTTAGTGGTTAAGGCACTTGTCTGCGAAACCTTAGGACCCAGGTTCGACTCCCCAGATCCTATTTAAGCCAGTTGCACAAGGTGACAATGCACAAAGTTGCACATGTGCACAGGTGGTGCAAGCATCTGGAGTTTGATTACAGTGGCTGAAGGCCCTGGTATTCCAATCTCTCTCTCTCTCTCTCTCTCTCTCTCACTTGCTCTTGCTCTCTCTCATAACAGAAAAAGGCCAGTCTATTGGGCTGGCCTCAAAAGAAGAAGAAGGGGGGGTGGCAAGAAGAAGAAACAGCCTAAGGGAAAGTAGAAGATGCCAGATGCCGTCCTCATGTGAAAATCTACGAGGTGTAGCAGTCTGCCTGCAGAGCATTTGAGCCCAGTTCAATGAAGAAGCAGATGTTATCATGAGTGTGAACTGATCTGCACTCAGGCAGGAAGGGATTGAGAAGATGCTGAAAGTCTCCTTTGCCAACAGCTGCCCTGTGATGTGTTCTTGGTTTGTCTTGACCATTGAGGAGACAGTGAACTCAATGCCATCTCCCAGTTCAGCTCATTTCCTGGGGCTGGACAGAGGCTGCCTGGTAGTTCCTTTCCTTGCCAGTTTATACTGGCTCATCCTCAATTGACTCCTTAGACGGAAGTGGGTATTTATCCAACAAGGGGTTCACATGCCTGTGGGCTTGCTGACATCCTAACCTCCCCAAACCTAGCCAGGATTGCATCAGAAGCAGCAGACCACAGTGTCGGAAGAATACCGAAGAAGCCCAAGCAATAGGCTTCACAATTTTTTACAGATACCCAGCTGTTTCTACGCGGCCTCACTTTATGGCCTGCATGTGCCAATAGTAGCCTGTCCTTCCATATTTGGGCATTGCATCATAGAAGCTGGACAGAGGAATTTGGTCTGATGTAAGGTGTCACCTGCAGTCCTTATGATGAGTGGAGCATGAAGCATGCCCTGCCACCACATTGGGAGCCAAGGGTCCCTCCCAGAATGTGTGTCCAAGACAGCTAAGTGTGAGGCAGGCCATGGGTGTTCCACTGACCCTGTTGTTTTCATATTGCCAAGTCTGCATACTTCTAAATATAACTCAAACTTCACTATACTGATTTATGTTTTATTGCCTAATTGACTCAGTATCCGCTTACCAGTAAAAATTGTTTTCCTGGGCTGAGGAAACGGCTCAGGTGGTAAAGTGCTTACCACAAAAGCATGAGGGCCTGAGTTCAGATCCCCGGCAGACACAGCAGTGCTGGGCGTGGTGCTGAACACCTGTAATCCTAGCACTGGGAGGTGGGGACAAGGGGACCCTGGAGCTCACTGGCTGATCTAACCAAATCAGTGAATTTGGGGTCCAGTGATATAAACCTTATCTCACCAATCGAGGAAATATATAATGTCAATGAACACGCACACATATTTGCACCAACATGGTTATGAACACACATCCGCAGGCTTGTAGACCACATACACATACCAACAAAAAAGTCCTCCTGGTCCAGACCCTGTTTATGAGCGTCAGCAGAACTTGTCAGCTCTCTCTATTCCCTGGGCCTCGGTTGACTATCTAGAGAAGATTCCAGCCACTGGCTTGCCACCCCACTTCTTTTTTTTTTTTTTTAATTTTTTATTTTTAGAGAGAGACACAGAGAGAGACAGACAGAGAGGGAGAGGGAGACAGATAGAGATGGGCGTGCCAGCAGTCTCTCAGCTGCTGTGAACGAAATCCAGATGTGTGCGCCCCCTTGTGGGCAAGTGCGGCATTGCGCCCTTGCGTCACTTTGCATCTGGCTAAACGTGGGACCTGGAGATTGGAACCGGCTTCTTAGGCTTAGCAGGCAGACACCTTAACCGTTAAGCCATCTCTCCAGCCCTGCCACCCCACTTCTTAACACAAATACAGCCTTCCCATAGGACAAAGGCTGGGCTTGACATGACCCCTCTAATGCCCACCTTGGGAGATGTGCAACAGCCCAATACCCAGTCACTGTGTCCCCTGGCTGCACAGGAGGTTCCAGGTGACAACCTGGAAGTAAGTACGGAGACATGAACGCCTTCTGGGTAAACTCTCACCAGTGACGGTGAGACACAGGCAGGTGTGGACACGTACACATTACTTCGAAAGAAAATACTCCATGAACGTTTTTGTCTTGGCATCCACCATGTGCTTGAAGAAATGGGCTTTGTCCGGCAGAGAATGCAAATAAAAACTACATTGAGGGCTGGAGAGATAGCTTAGTGGTTAAGTGCTCATCTGCAAAGCCAAATGACTCAGGTTCGATTCCCCAGTACCCAAATAAAGCAAGATGCACAAAGTAGTGCATGCATTTGGAGTTCATTTACAGTGGCTGGAGGCCTTGGCATTTCTCTCTCTCTCTCTCTCTCTCTCTCTCTCTCTCTATGCTTGGAAATAAAAATGAAAAAAATTTTAAACTTAAAATACTACATTGAAATTCCATCTGACTTCAGTCAGAATGGCAGTTTTCAAGAAAACAGATAACAAGGGCTAGAGAGATGGTTTAGTGGTTAAGACACTTGCCTGCAAAGCCAAAGGACCCAGGTTCGCACGTCACTTTTGCCATCTCTGGATTCCATTGCTTCACCTTTAAAGTGGGGCAAATAATGATTCCTGAGCTGTTCAAGAGACTAAGACGTCACAGAAGCTTGAGGAGCAAGCATGTTATGGGATGTCATCGCCCTGCTGCGTCCAGCAAAGCCCCAAAACTTCCCACAGAGCCTGGACCGAGTCAGAACCTCTGTGGTACTGCAAACCCTACCTGGGCAGGGGTGGACAGAGAGCCTCACCTATCCTGTTGATCACAGACTGATTAAAATAAACTGCTGTGGGAGGCTCCAGAATCTATGGAGAAATGGTGCTGACAGCTCTCTTTGCCCTTGTTCCTGCCTGACATTCACCCACCCAGGGGTCTACAGCATGGGACGAGGAGGCAGAAGGAAGCAAAGGATCAGTCCTGGTTAGTCTACAAGAGCAATTCTGACTGTTGACGCAATCCCTACATCTGAACTTCCCAGGAGCATGTTGCAAATGCAGATTCCTGGCCTTGTTCTGACAGGGGCAGGGGGTCAGATTCTGAAATGGAGCCCAAGTACCCATGAATACCTGAGACCCACTGCCAGGACCTTAAAGCCACAAGTCCAGGATCAAGTGTGACATCTTCCCTCAGTGTGAGGTTTAAAGGACCTGGTTCATGAGGATCCCTTCCACCAGGGGGCTTTCCCAGGGCATGACCTCTGCCCAGCCCCGCCCTCCCCAGTGGACATCCCACTCATGACCTATCTTGAGGTTTCTTTGATTTTACCCTTTGGAACCCTCTTTACATTCTGTTTCTATAATCCTGCCTTTTTCTCTGTGTGTTCTATTCTCTCTCTCTCTCTCTCTCTCTCTCTCTCTCTCTCTCCCCCTCCACCTTTTCTTTCTCCTATATATGTCTCTCTACCTTACTGTGGTTCTTTTTAAAATATTTTTGTCATTTATTTATTTGAGAGAGACAGAAAGAGGCAGACAGAGAGAGAGAGAGAGAGAGAGGGGTATGGTTGCACCAGTGCCTCCAGCCACTCCAGCACCACTTTGTGCATCTGGCATGTGTACTGAGGAATCGAACCCCAGGCCCATCAGGCTTTGCAAGTGCCTTTAACCTCTGTGCCATCTCTTCAACCCTTTCCTGTAGTTCTTGTTTCTCCTCTCTGCCCCACATGTCTCTATGTCTCTCTGCTCTGTCTCTGTCCCTATGCCTCTGAGTCTATTTATCTCCACATCTCTGAAGGTAACGGTCTGTCTGTGTGTGTGTCTTCAGGTTTATCTCTATCTCTCTGTCCTTTCCTTGTCTCCTCCCTCCTTGGAAGCCTTCAGGTTGGTGGCCAGGAACAGATGGCTGTTAGGTGTTGGCCAGAGGCCCATGTCATTATAGAGGCTCCTCCCTCATGGCTGCTTGTCAGTGACCACCTGGGGAGTGCAAACTGTCCTGCCACAAACAAGTCACTGTCACCAGTGATTCAGGGCCTCACCCAGCCTGGGCTCAGCCTGACTTGGGTAAGCCTGTGAGCAGCCAGCTCCTGGACTTGCTTGCGCAACGGCCACTGCAGGGGCCAGCAGCCAACAGTGGGATGAGGAAGGAGGGAGCCTTGCACCCAATAAGCTTTGCCAGGCTCAGGGGCAGCACCTGGAGGCAGCGGTCATCTCCAGCCCAAGGCTCTTGCTGAGAGACACGGTCATGGTGTTGAGATGCCCTGGGCCCGTATCCCATCCCCACCCTCTCATGACAGATGAGATGAATCCCCACTGGTCAAAGTGCCCCACGGCCCATGCCTGATTTCTTGGACCTACAGAGTGGTGACAGAGTGGTCTTGTGTAGCCGCCCTGAGAGCCAGCCCTAAACAACTCGTCAAGTGTGCAGAGAGAAGCCAGGGCTGCCATACCTCTATGCCTTCATTCTGCCCCACCATTCGCCTCCACTCCTTCTCAGGATCAGACCTCAGGCAGCCCATTTCTGCAGTGGGTGGGCCAAGGCAACAAGTTCTAAAACACCCTTTATTTACTTTGTGCCATGAAGTGAGCCACCAGCCACATCAGGCCAGAGAATCAATGTATCTTTTCTTTTCTTTTTCAAAGTAGGGTCTCACGCTAGCCCTAGCTGACCTGGAATTTACTATGTCCTCTCAGGCTGGCCTCCAACTCACAGTGATCCTCCTACCTCAGGCTCCCAAATACTGGGGTTAAATGCGTGTGCTACCGTGCCCAGCCAATGCATCTTTCTCTCAGAGAGGAAACAAGGGTTCTGAGAAGTGAAATGACTCACAAACAAGCATCTGCGGGCACGCTGAGGTTCAAATTGCCTGTTTACACAGATAGGTGTTTACACACATACACACACTCACGCATGCATGCACACATGCATGCACACACACCTTATAAACACAAATGGTACAACCTCTGCCCTAGAGACCTCACCACACAAACACCTGAGTTGTCACCATGAGGTATGTCCATGGGAAGCTTCTGTCCCTGCTCCTTCCAAGCACATGTCTACCTGGAGAGAGAGGAGAGGGAGAAAGAGAAGAGAGAGAGAGAGAGAGAGAGAGAGAGAGAGAGAGAGAGCACTTGCCATGGCCTCCTATACCTTCTCCTTGGGTTCTCTGAGAAGGCTGAGGCAGTGAGCTGCCTGGAAATGCTGGGACTTCAACTCCCTGGTTCCTAGATGCTCTCTCTAAATTCAAAGCAAAAATCCCCAGCAGGAGTCCTCCCACATGCAGAGAGGCAAAGGGGGCAGAAAAAGAGTGCTTGAGCTCACTCAGCCTAGCAGGTGTATGGATGCAGGGGGCCAAGCGGGCCTGTGTTCCTGCTCCCAAGGAAACCCCATGATTACCATGCACCCCACGAGCCTTTGGCCCTGCAACAGCCAGAAGCAGCTGGGGAGAGTGGGGAGCTCTTCCCTAGCCCTGCCCTTCCCTGTCCCCACCTCAGCCACCCCCCTCCTGGCTGGAGGGAGGACAGGATGGCAGGATGCAGTGGGGAGCAGGCCCAGCTCATATTTCCCTCCTCTCTTCCTGGCAGGGATTACATGGTGAGCAAGGAGGACAGCTGAGCTGGCAGGTGGGTGGGTGCTTGGCTAGGCTGAGGGGGAAGCTGGGGAGGAAGGGCTGCTGAAGTAACTCAGACCCGACCCAGTGCAGTCACTCTTCTGGCTCCCACATCTCCCCACCCCTGGCTACCCCTCTGTTCACCAGAGCAGAATCCACCAGACCTAGCATCCACCCATCTATGGGTACCTCACTTCCTGTTCCCCAGACTCTGCAAACCATACAGGTTTTTTTTTTTTTCTACATACAGAAAGCCTGGCTTTCAGGAATTGAAAACCCACTAGTATATGGGGCATAGCAAGGCTGAAGTGAATGAGAAATATGTAATTCTAGTATCTCTAGTTAGAACTGACACCTCTCCCAGCCTCTAACACCTCTCCTATGGAATAAACTTTACAGCTGATGGAAGGAATCTGTCTGACAAACTTCACACCCTAAAATGGTGCTAAAGCCCGGCGTGGTAGCACATGCCTTGATCCCAGCACTCGGGAGGCAGAGGTAGGAGGATCGCCATGAGTTCGAGGCCACCCTGAGACTACATAGTGAATTCCAGGTCAGCCTGAGCTAGAGCCACCTACCTTATCATTTGGGAATGTACCAGCTTTGGGTCAGGAGTTGTCAATCAATGGTCCTTAGAAACTCATGAGAATGAGCAAAGGATAGTTGTGATGAAGCGATGAAAGTTGAGTGTGGAGCCGGGACATATAGGAACCATCTGTCAGGAGACAACATGGCCCTCATGGAACCCTGGCTGCAGGCTCAGTGAGTGGAGACGAGACATGAAACTACCCCTTTCGTTCCCACCTCAAACCCTTGACCAGTAAAAGCAAGGCTGGACACTGAACCCACTGTGTGACTGCCCCCAGCCCTGACCCAAGATTACTTGGTAAATCCTAAGCAGAGAAAGCCTGGAAGTCTTCCATTCTCTCCACTGCCCCCACCCCACCCTGCCTCTTTCTCTCTCTGTCTGTTGCTAATAAATAAAAAATAAAAAAAAAAAAAGAACTCCAGTTCATCCATGGTGTAATCAACTCCCAAAGGCCCACGTGCTGTTCCCGTCACCCTGGACGTCAGGGTTTCAGTACAAGATGAGACCCAAGCACTCAGGCTGAATATACCTAACATCCTCTTCTTACCCCTTCTTTTCTTCCTTCCTGTCTGTCTCAAACATTGATCCTCATTCAGCTCCCACTTGTGTACTCCATCTAGGTTCTTGGTGAGCCTGGGAGACTCCTTTAAGGACTCTCTTCAATTCTTCTGTTTCCTTCGTAAGTGGATCTGCACACTGTTCGCTAGGTCACCTGCAAGAGGAGACTCATTCACCTTTGTGCTCCCACAGCACCCGACACAGTGTCCGATTGTAGATGGAATGACTGCAGTGACTGGATGGGGATGAGGACAGCTAGATAAATAATGAGTGGACGGATGGATAGTGTGTTAGATACAAGGGATGGAAGGCTGGGACTGGTAGCTAGATTGACGAGTGATCTCTAGGTAGAGGTGGAAGGATGAGTGGTGAAGACAGAGCTAAGGGAGCTGGATGGATGTCAACATGTGGTGCTCATGTATAGAAGAGGGTAGGTGGATAGGCAGATGGCCACAGGCCCATGTCCAGTTGTCTTGAAGCTAAGCCGGAAGGCTGGAATGACGTTCCTTCAATGCTTTTACCCCATCATTCAGTCTCCCACTGCTGTCAAACCACACACACGGAGATGGTGAGGAGGGTAAAACTGATGACAGCCAGCAGGCGTGGGGCGCTGCCTCCATGCCAGTTTTGTCTAAGCCCTCATTTAGTGAACCCTGCCACAGGATACGAGCATTATACAGCTGGGGGCATAGACATGGGTGGAAGACACAGTTGCCTTCTCTGGCCATGTGCCCAGCTTCCCCCTCGGAAGATGCTATAGGAAAGGAGAACTAACTGTACCAGCAGAGCTGTCGCTGTCCTCACGTTCAACACCAAGGGCTGGACACCTGCCAGCTGCACTTCCCCCACGGCAAGCTTGCGTTCCAGCCACACCGAGGTTCAGCTGGGCATCACCTCTGTGTGGCCCTCACTAAATCCACAGCTCCTTGACAGCAGGAATGGTATCACCCTCACTGCCCCATTCCAGTCATAGAGTCCCTGAGCTGACACCGAGTTGGCATAGGGAAAAAAGCTTGTGGGCTAACTAAAATGGGTAAGGTATCTTAGGCATAACCGATTGTCACTGTGGGGAAACAACGATGGGTGTTGTTTTAGATGACTAGGAAGGCATTCCCCAACTCGGTCACTTCCCAACCGGAAGACCCTGGACCTCTCTGGCCCTCCATGTCTTCATCTATAAGCTCATAATCCTAGTTACCACCACTCCACTAGTGCTGATGGTTGGGAGTACCTGCAGTAGTTAGCTTCTCATTTCTGGGACAAAACACCAGACCAGAAGGATCTGTTTTCAGTGTATAGATTTTCATTTGTTTGTTCTTTTGTCTTGGTTTTTCAAGGTAGGGTCTCTCCCTCCCTCTCTTTCTTTCTCTCTCTCTCTCTCTCTCTTTAGCCTAGGTAAACATAGAATTCACTATGTAGCTTCAGGGTTGCCCTGAACTCACAGCGATCCACTTACCTCTGCCTCCCAAGTGCTGGGATTAAAGGCGTGCTCCAGCATTACAGTTTTGAGGGGAACCTGGCAGGAAAAGCAGAGCAGGAGCAGGTTGCTGGGAGTCACACATCCACAGCAGCAGGAAGGGATTCATGAGGGTGAGCTCAGAACACCCAGTGGGGCTAGACCAATAAACCTCAAGACCTGCCACCAGCAACACACCTCCTCCAGCAAGGCTCTACCTCCCAAAGGCTGGACAAGCTAAGAATCAAGTATGAGGCTTAATCACAAACACATGAGGCTAGGGGACATTTTACATCCAAAGGACCACACAGTACCACATAATGAATTAATTTCTGGTAAGCTTTTAAAAAAATATTTTATGTATTTATTTATTTGAGAGAGAGAAAGAGGCAGAGAAAGAGAGAATGGGTGTGCCAGGGTCTCCAGCCACTGCAAACAAACTCCAGACACATGCTCCACCTTGTGCAACTGGTTTATGTGGGTCCTGGAGAATCAAACCAAGGTCCTTTGGCTTTGCAG
This sequence comes from Orientallactaga sibirica, assembly GCA_036365145.1. Taxonomy (NCBI): domain Eukaryota; kingdom Metazoa; phylum Chordata; class Mammalia; order Rodentia; family Dipodidae; genus Orientallactaga; species Orientallactaga sibirica. The sequence continues at coordinate 26,620,409 of JAEOAD010000009.1, read as the reverse complement.
GCAAGTGCCTTAACCACTAAGCCATCTCTCCAGCCCTGGTAGGCTGTGTGTGTGTGTGTGTGTGTGTGTGTGTGTGTGTGTGTGTGTGTGTAATGTGCATGCGTGTGCATGTGCACATGTTCATGTGTGTGAGTATACATGCCAGAAGTCATTTTGAGAGTCTTCCTCAAACTGCCTCTATTTTGGTTATTGAGGCAGGAACCCAGCACTCACCAATTTGGCTCAGCTAGCTAGACAGCTCGCCCAGGGATCTACCTGTCTCTGCTGTTGCCAGTACTGGGATTAGAGACGTGTACCACCACACCCAACATTCCCATGGGTGCTGGGGGTGCAAACTTGGGACCTTATGCTTGTGCAGCAAGAGCTTCACTGACTGAGCCATCTCCCCAGCACCTCCCCCCATGATGTGGTTTATTTATGGACTTCTCCAACCTTACAAGTCTTTTTTTGCAGGGGCAGGAGGTTGAGGTAGGATCTTGCTCTAGCCCCAGGCTGACCTGAAATTCACTATGTACTCTCAGGCTGGTCTCGAACTCATGACAATCCTCCTACCTCTGCCACCTGAATGCTGGGATTAAAGGCGTGTGCCACTACACCCGGCTCAACCTTACAAGCCTTAACCACTCCTGCCTTATCTACTCCCCACCGGGGCACAGCAGAGACCATGAGGATGGGACAGCATGCCCCAAGAGATGAACATGTCCCACTTTCAGCTTTCTGCAGCCAGGGTTGTACGTGCTTACCCTGACCTCAATCTTTCTCTGTGAATTATGGAGAGTTCTCTGAAAACGAGGCTGAGAAAAGTTCCAGCAGGCTCCCTCTCCTTCCCTCATGTCATCCTTCCCAACTTAACAAGGACTATGGCTTATTAGCTGTTTCCATCCAGCTCACCCTGTCCTGCGCCTGCACACGTGAGACTAAAAATACCCAGGCCTCCTATTAGAAGCTCTGCCCAGGGACAGGCCAAGCCCCAGTCTGCACAGACACCAAATGCTGGCTTCCTCGTGCCCTCTGGGATCTGGGCCACTTGGCCTGTTTTTCCCCAGCAACATCCTCCCCACAGGTTCCTGGAGGTCTGAAGTATTGATCAGAAGGCCAGACTTAGTCTCTTCCAAGCCCTTCCTCACTATCCCTTCAGATAACTTCACACTGTCCAGCAGAGAGATCTCTCCTGGGGGACTCTTGTCACTCAAGTACTGCCCTGCAAGCGTCCAGCCCTAATCTCCATCTGCCCCAAGAAAACACAACTTTGCCTCTTTTCAGTAGAACATGAGGAATAGTGAATATGTTGGACTCAGTGGAAGAACTAGGCCTATTGAGAATTCATAGGGAAATCCTTTATTTGTCTGTCAATAAAGTGGGCACAATCTTGTAAGTCCCGCCTCGGGCTATTGTGAGACAGCATGAATTCAAGGAAATAAGAAGGCAGGATCTGAACAGAAGCTGGATTCGGACACAGAGCCAACTCTGAAGGAGGGCCCAGGGATGTGGTCTCCTTGCTCACAGGGAGGGGCAGATGTGTCAGGGAACATGTGTGCAAGGGGTGTGTCGAGAGCTCAGCGATGCACATTTGGCAAGGCTGAAGAGGTAATCTCTGCATAGGCTTTCATGTGCCACTGGATACCTCTCCTGGCATGGCTCAAGATATTTGGGAAATGGTGGTGAGAGACAAATTGATTTTCATCATGTCTATCCCCAGGAAAAATGCCAAGACAGCCACAGAGGATAAAGACTCCAAATCCGAAGGACTTGAAGTTTGTAATGGAGTGCTTCCCGCATTTGCACATGACATGGGCAAGAAGATGAGGTTTTACTGAGCTATAGGCAAAAAAAAAAAAAAAAATACTGCAAGTCATGAAGGAGCCGGCGTCATGAACAGGACTGCTGAAATGAGGAATGGCTGAGAACAGATCGCAGACTGGAGAGACTGATACTGGGAAAGCTGAGAGTGGAAATTCGATGTACAAGAACGAGTCGTGCTTTAGCCCCTAGTCATGGCATGGGTAGGGGTGGTGGCTAATCAAGGCTGGAGCAGCTCTGTCTCAGAACCAAGCTTCACCCAAGTTCATGCACCAGAAGGTTCTGGCAGCAGCCAAGGAAGGTGCCTTTAGAGCTGCCTGTCCTCACTTAACCTCCTTCTCCTGGGTTCCGTGAAGGTCTGAGAGAAAGATTCAGAAGAGCTGGTGCTACGAATGGAAACTGAGCTCTAGTTCCAGGCTAACTGGAGACATGGCTGCTTGCTGGGAGCATTCATTCTGTCCAATTTGATTCAACCATTTATGGAGCACCTCCTGGGTGCAACACCCATAGGCACAACGTGCGGGGAGAAGGAAGGATTCAGGAAAGAGTGAGGTAGTGAGGTCTTCAATGAGCTTAAAGGGGTCAGAAGTATGGCAGGGGTTTCATCACCAGAGAGCTTGCTGTAAAATGAGAAAGATCTGGGCTAGACAGAAGTGTGTTCTTCCTTCCAACTAATATTTAAGTGTCTGTGCCATTTCAGGAGGAAAAAGAAAATAAGGCTCGCCAGGCGTGGTGGTGCATGCATTTAATCCCAGCACTGGGGAAGCAGAAGTAGGAGGATCATGGTGAGTTCGAGGCCACCCTGAGACTACATAGTGAATTCCAGGTCAGCCTGAGCTAGAGTGAGACCCTACCTTGAAAACTAAAGAAAAGAAAAGAAAAGAAAAGAAAAGAAAAGAAAAGAAAAGAAAAGAGAAGAGAAGAGAAGAGAAGAGAAGAGAAAAGAAAAGAGTAGGAGGGAGGGAGGGGGGAGGGAGGGGGGGAGGGGAGGGAGGGAGGGAGGAAGGAAGGAAGGAAGGAAGGAAGGAAGGAAGGAAGGAAGGAAGGGGAATGAGGCTCTGATCTCCAAGAGATACAAATATTCTCTCTCTCACACACACACACACGCACACACACATGCACACGCACACACGCACACATGTAAACTTATATTAGAAAGTTCATTCTCATGGGTAACACAAAAGGAAAATTAGAAAGTTATCCACTGCATGAATTATCCCAGTCGTGAAAGTTTATCTAATGACAGTGTTCAATGCTTGTGATGGGTATGAGGAAGCTGACATAACCTGGCTAGTGAGGTTGTAAATAGACACAATCATTCTGGAAAGCCATTTGACATTGTATATATCTCAAGCCTTAAAATAGTCATAACCTTTTGAGTCAGTAATTCCACCTCCAGGAATCTATTCTAAGGAAATAACCAGATATGTGGTCAAAGGTGTAAGCACACAGATAATTGCCATCCATCACTTATGCAAGTGACCAATGTGAAACAAACTAAAAGTCTAGCAGTTAGAAAATAGAAAATAGATGTGACACGTCACATCCATATAATCATTGATGAGCCTTTTCAACTGAGTTTCAGTAATGTTTTATTTTAGTTTCAAGGCAGCTTTAGTAAACTATTTATTACATGTACTGAACAAGGGGAACTCATGATACCAAATTCTACGTAGTGTCAGCCCACTATTTTTAATATTTTATTTATCATTTGAGGGAGAGAATGGGTGCACCAGGGCCTCTAACCACTGCAAATGAACTCCAGATGCATGTGCCATTTGTGCATCTGGCTTATATGGATATTGGGGAATTGAACCTGGGTCCTCCCAGGTTCACAGACAAGTGCCTTAACCGCTAATCCATCTCTCCAGCCCCCAGTATTATTTTTAAAGGTATATATACTCATTTATTTTATTTATATACATATATCTGGCAGCAGTGAGGGATACAAATACTACATAATAGAATGTGTAAAAGAGGTTACGGCTAGGGCTGTAGAGATGGCTTAGCAGTTAAGGCACTTGCCTGAGAAGCCTAAGGACCCATGTTTGATTCCTCAGATCCCACATAAGCCAGACACACAAGGTGAAACACACACAAGGTTGTGCATGCGCACAAGGTGGTACACATATCTGGAGTTTGATTATGGTGGATGGAGGCCCTGGTGGGCCGATTTTCTCTCTGTCTCACTTTAGCTCTCTCTTTTACTCTTACTGTTTCTCTCTCTCTCTCTCATTAAAAAAAAAAAAAAAAAAAAAAAGAGGCCGGGCATGGTGGTGCACACCTTTAATCCCAGAAATGGTAGGAGGAGCACTGTGACCTCGAGGCCATCCTGAGACTACAGAATGAGATCCAGGTCAGCCTTTCCTTGCTTGTCCAGTTGGGGCGTTTTCTGAATTTTCTGTGCTGAGCATGAGTTTGGCAGAGCAGGTTGTCTCGCTGTTGCTGAGGGAACTCCATAACCATACTCACCCAGTGTGGTCACCTGGCTCAGAGAACTTGGTCCTTTGCTCTTCACCAAGTTCCCCCACTCTCTGTTGTCCCTTCTCTGCGGCTTCCATGGAGAAACACATGCCACATCTGCAAGTTCCTTGCTCAAAAGCCTACCCTGCACCGGCTCTCTGGAGAAGAGACAAACATCTTGCCTCTAGGGCAGCCAAGGGAATAGAAAAGGGTTGGGACTAGCAGTTCCTGAAAAGCTCCTCTTTCGGAAGAAAAGCAGCAAGGGGAGTCAGGATGCAAGGACACACTCCTCTCAGGTGAGGGTCTGTCTCTGTGATCAGAAGCCAGCGCTCCTTCTCCTTCCTCATTTCCAAGGTTCTAGCTCAGGGCCCTGAGCCAATCAGACAACTGACAAATCCATCTTCAAACAAAGGCGTGGAAGGAGTATGGATGACAGCTGGACATGTCTGAATGACAAATTTAAAGCATAAAGTTGGCAACCCAGAGATAGCCATGCATTGCTAAACATGAGAAAGGCATCACTAAGTGAGTTTCTAAGAGTATGCTTATACAATCCTAGGTGGGTAGGCACAGTACAGACTACAGAAAGAAGGATAGCCCAAGGCTTCTTAACCTTTTCCAATTAGGACCCTTTTTCATCCAAGTTTTATTTTCACCTTGGGTTTATAGGTAAATAAAACAAATTTTTAAAAATCAAATGTTCTAACACACCACAATATAATCCAAAGAGATACTAATTTAGTACTTATAGCCTGAGGAATAACAATAAGAAAATAATTTTTTTGTTTTCCATAATTAAATCATTATGTTTGTATAATAGCGAAACAAAGTTGTACGTATTGTTAAGAAACACATTCCAATTTATAGTGTACAATAGTCTTGAGTCTGAACCAAGGTGTTTCAGGCAGCCTTAGCTGGGAGTGCACAGCATGACCACACACACCATGCAAAGTACATATGCTGTGTGCTCCGAACCAAGAGAAGTCATATGATGCCAGAAACACCTCAGACCAATTACACATTTGATTTTGAAGTTTTTTTTTATATTTTCTTTTTATTTATTTATTTATTTGGGAGAGAGAAAAAGGCAGACAGAGGGAGAAAGAATGGGTATACAAGGGCATCCAGCCACTTCAAATGTACTCCAGACACATGTGCCACCTTGTGCATCTGGCTTACTTGAGTCCTGGGGAATTGAACCTGGGTCCTTTGGCTTTGCAAGCAAGTGATTCAACCATTAAGCCATCTCTCTAGCCTTGAATTAATTTTTGCCATTGTGCATTTAGACACCTTTTATTACTTTTTTTTTTTTTTACAATCCCCACATTCAAATTGTCACAACCCACAGATTAAAAAGCTTTGGTGACACCAGGCATGGTGCACACGCCTTTAATCCCAGCACTCGGGAGGCAGAGGTAGGAGAATCGCTGTGAGTTCAAGGCTACCCTGAGACTACATGTGAATTCCAGATCAGCAGTCTGGGCTACAGTAAGACCCTACCTTGAAAAAAAAAAAAAAAGCCTTGGTGTATCCTATGACATATTTTAGCTATAAGATAGGTATAAGCAGGTAGAGACAGAAATACATGACAGATACATAGATATATGCCTGGCATGGTGGCGCATGCCTTTAATCCCAGCACTTGGGATGTTAAAGTAGGAGGATTGCTATGAGTTCTAGGCCAGCCTGGGACTAATTCCAGATCAGCCTGGGCTAGAGCAAGACCCTACCTCAAAAAAAAAAAAAAAAAACTATCAGTTTAGATAGTATAGACATAGATAGGTATGTATAGGACAATTTACTGCTTCTAGGGTCATAATGAGCAAAATAACATGAGATTAAATCAAGCACAAAAGAAAAGGATGCAGTAACAGAACAGATCAAGTTTATCACAAGCTTTTTAACATTTTTTTTGGTTTATTTATTTATTTATTTATTTGAGAGTGACAGACAGACAGAGAAAGAGGTAGATACACAGAGAGGGAATGGGTGTGCCAGGGCCTCCAGCCACTGCAAACAAACTCCAGATGCATGCACCACTTTGTGCGTGGGTCCTAGGGAATTGAGCCTCAAACCAGAGTCCTTAGGCTTCACAGGCAAGTGCTCAACCACTAAGCCATCTCTCCAGCCCTATCGTAAGCTTTTTAAAAATATATAAATGGTTGACTTGCTCACATCTCACTTGCTCAATCGGGAAGCAGAGCTCTCAGGCTGGAAGCAGAGCTGATCTAAAGACCTCAAGGCCAGCCTTCCAGTGACCCACTTCCTCCAGCTAGGACTTAACCTCCTAAAGGTTTCACAATCTCCCCCAAACAGTGCCACTCTTTGAGTACCACGTGTTCAAACACATGACTTAGTAGCGGATATTTCACATTTGACCCATAACTACCTAGTGAAGAGCTTAGGCTACATTAGGGTGGGGGTGAGGCCTAGGCAACCTCCAAGATGCATAACCCATGGTCCTTTCTTCCTCGGCGGTGTGTGTTTACACAGGTACACACACAGGGGACAGGACTCACTTCGGCAGGAGAAAACCTGCCTTAAGAGACACCCACCTCAACCTGTCCACCTAGTCTAGCAACTCCTGTTCAAGTTGATCAGAAATCAACGGCAGGCACCCGATGGGGAAGGAGGCTGTGGGACAGACAAGCCTTTACACAGCCAGTGCTGAACCACCATAGGCGCTGGGAGAAGACCTTCCCAATATAAGGGTGTGGCTCTGTGCCCCTCCCACCTCCACTCCATCACTGGCTGGTCCCTCCACCTATCTCTCCTCACCCTTAAAATGAGATAAGAATGACAGCTGACATTTGGAGACCACTTACCATGTGCCACGCACCTTACATGCATGTCATTCTCACAAAAGCCCTGTGAGAATTTTTATTGCCCCGGTGATACTGGTGAGAAAATGGAGGGGAAATGGCTGGTCCAGGGGTCACATGGCCAGTAAGTGGTGGCACTGGTGCAGGTGCTGGAACTCAGCCTGGGTGATACCGGTTGTTCCAAGGACAAAGTGGGAGCACTAGGGGCCACGCTCCAAGGCAAGGTCAGTGTAGTCCAATGTGGGAAGGTGTCCCAGAGCAAGGCCTCTATGTGTGGGTGGCTTCTATTACTGGTGGAATCTCAAATTAGGGAACTATCCCCCACCCGGTGGGCTTTTGTTGCCAAAGGCTCCCAGGCAGAAGCCCACGTAAACACTCCTTAGTCCTCCAGCCAAACACCCTGTGGCTGTTGGCTGGGCAGGCCAGGCCTGGTTATAAATAGAAGGGGTTCTCAGGTCCAGCTCCCTGACAGCAAGCAGCCTGTGCTCAGGCCACCTCCTCTCTCTCTCTCCCTTCTCACTTCCCCTCAGGCAAGAGCCAATCTTCCAGGAGAAATGGAGATTTTTTTTTTAAGACTTTCATTTCAGCCAAAATGGAATTAAAAACAAAACAAACAAACAAAAAAAGTAAACAATAGGATTGTTAGCTTTGCGCCTGGTTGACATGACCCAAGTTCTGGAGCAGCCATACTAGGAGGAAAAGGGACTTTGGCAGTAACACCCCAACCTGCAGAGAGAGGTGTAAAACCCACCTTTCCAAAGCCCACCCAGAGAAAGGCTGAGGTCAAGTCCAAAACTTAGGCCATTTCCGCACACCTTGATTGACATTCAATCCTCGCGCCCCTTGTCTTTCTTTTCCTAATACCAGCTCTCACTATTGTGAGGTTTCTGGGTTGCCCAGCGACCTTTCTCAGGAGGTCTGCAACGGGCCCTCAAAGGAAGCCCCTCTCTCCCCGCTGGAGATGGTGGAACCACGGGTCCTCTCTCCCCCCCGCAGGCAGGGTCCAGCGCTTGCAGCGCCTGGAGACCCGAGCGCCAGGGAGGAGGCTCTGGAAAGGCCGCCTCTGCAAACGGTGGCCTCGGGTGCAGGTCAGGGCTTGGTCCTGGGGGATTTCCTTTCAAAGGTGACTTAGGAGGGTAGCGCCCTCCCGGGCGGGTCCTAAATGGTGCGTTTTGGCCTAGTCAGCGAAACGCTGCGCCCAGCGAGCAGCGGCGGCGGCGGCGGGGGAGCGCCCTCTCCCGCGCCCTCGCCCTCGCCCTCCTCTCCCGCGCCTGGCAGCGGCGCGCGCGGGGCCATTTGCAGCGCAGGCAGCGTCGCGAGCAGCCGCGGCGCGCGAGCCCGGGGAGGGAGGCGGCACCGCACCCATGGAGCTGAAGAAGGACGGAGGCAACGCGGTCACCATCGACATGCTGCTCATCGTGCACTCCGAGAAGCGGCGCGCGGCGCAGGGCGCGCATTTGGACCCGCAGGCCGAGCCGGGCGCGCGGCTGCAGAGCGGAGGAGGTAAACGCGCGCGCCTGAATCCATCCCATCCACCACCGCCACCCCCTCCATGGACACCTCGGCCTCTTCGCACTAAAAGGGTGGGGGGGGGGAGACCCACCCGCAGGGTGGGAGGGGTCGCCTCGCTTGACCACCACCCTCCCCAACACCACCAGTGAACCCAACTCTCTCCCACACCACTCCTGCCCGGGGCGCAGCGACACCGGCGTCCCTTGGCAACGCGGCGCGCAGCGCAGTGATTGTCCCCGGTTGACTCCCCCGTGCAGGCCGATGGGTGCCTCCGGTCACCTCGGGTGCCTGTTTCCTCCCAGCTACTCCCTGAAGGGTGCAGGACAGGTTGGGAAAAAAAGATCCTAGAGGAAAAGGCCACCCCCTCCCGTGCAGGTCTCCACTGCAGCACGCTGTGAAGCACCAGGGACGCGAGAGGATCTAGGTACCCCAGGCAGACTTTGGGGTAACTTAACAGTCTCAGTTTCCACTTTCTTAAGCCTGTCCTCCAGTCCCCAGGACACAGAAATGACCGGAGATGGGTAAAGAGAATACAGGCTTGGGTGAGATGGACTTTGAAGTTTCCTGTCCCCGCTTGAACTTGGCTTTCTTCCTCTCACTTGTTCTACAGACTTGGTGGGAAACTGGAAAGGGACAGACTGGTTACAGTGTGGTAGTGGAAGACAGGACCAGCCCCTGCATTGTCTGTACACACGATGGGAAAAGGGTATTTATAGTATAAGTGGAGGTTCAATAAGCCTCGGACAAGTGTAGGAATCGTGGCATCCTGGGTCTCTGAGGGGACCTTTGAGACTAGCTTGAGGGTACACACAAGGCTGACTTCACACCACGTTAGACATGATGCTTGACACTCGTGCTATAAAATGATTTCTGCCTCTAGCTTTCCCTCCAGCTCCAGAGCTCCCGCTGCAGCTCTGCCTCTGGCTCTTCGGTCCCCAGAGCCCCCAGAGCCCCTGTGCACCTTGGACACCCACTGCCCAGCTGCCCTGCTAGAGCAGTGGTTCTGTCGATAGCCATGCCCAGGCTGGACTGCAGCTCCTGCCTGGGAAGCTTCAGACGAGGGAGTCAGGAAAAGGAGACTGGAGGGCTGAGAAGTTGACAGATGCTCCAGTATGGGGAGGGACCGGGGGTCCAGGAGCTGTTTAGGTTAGCTGGCTTTCTGGTTCTTGCATGCTGTTCCTGAGGAAAATGGCAGGTAGGGCTTTGTAGAAATGGCGGAGGCCATTAGCTTCTTGGAAATGAACTGTCCCTACTGCTTGCATGACAATCCAGTGTGTGGCGAGGGAGGCCCTGTTTCAGGTCAGCCCAGGAGTCCCCCACCTTCCAGCCTCTTTGGATCACAGCTGTCCGAAAGACTCTGTCAGTGAGAGGGCAAAGGACACAAAGTAGCCCAGGAAATGTGAGGCGTCAGAAGTGCTCTAAGAGGGAACTAACAACCCCCCCTCCCACACTCCACAGCAATGTACTTCAAACTTCGAGGATGACTCAGTGGAGAAAGCACCCCTCCTTAAGACATACTGATGTTTTCCTACAGATAATGTTTCCAATGGAGGTTTCTGGAAGGCGCTGTGGCAGTGGAGAGAGAATGGTTGCCCCCCTAGTCACCATCAGTTTGCACCATAGTGGAGGAAAGCAGAAATACCTGGCCTCTAAGGTCTGTGGAGTAGTGATGAAGCATAGGAGATCCAAGGATAAGCCAGCCTGCACTCCTTCTTGATAAAACCATGTAAGGAGGAAAACACGGAGCAAGTGCCTGTCATGGGTGCACAAGATCGCAAAAAAGCCTGTGACAGCTTCTAGGCATCACCTCCTGTCCTCTCTATAAGCCACTTCCCCCTCTGAGGAGCAACTCTCCTCTGCCTTAGTAAAAAGAGGCCTGTGCCCCATGTCAGAAAAAGAGTAAAGTTCAGTGACTGTCACAAGGCAGAGGGACACTCAAGGAAGAAGAGTCACCAGGTATCTAAGCTGCAAGGCCAGAAGCCACTCCCTCTGCTTTCCTCTAGGACGCTAGCATGTCCCCAGCTGTGTCCTTAGAGCAGCACTTCTCCGAAAGCATGCCCTGACGAGGAGTGTTCCCATGTTCCTGTGACAGCAAAAGGCACCAAGCCAGAATAGCTTCAGATCTAGCAAAAGTTCAAGGTGCCGGGTGTATTCCGCTCCACGAGTATATCAGCAAGAGTTCTGAGTGGCAAGTTCTAAGTGTGAAGGGCTCTGCAGAAACAAGAGGGCCTAAGGAGGACCTAGGGGGACTCGAAATGGGTGAAAGGTAGGAGAACCAGGCTTGAGACCGAGCTTCTGGGAACAGTGCCCTAGCATGTGCTGCAAGAGCTGGTCTGGTGGGGAAACCTGTGCCGCCACCAAAGTGCACTCGGCACTCTTTCCGTGCCAAGAACTCACTTCTTTTATTGCACTGGCTTCCACTGCCAGGACATATGTCAGTTCTGTGCCAGGAGCTCAACCTCCCAGCTTCCACTTCCAGCCATTGCCTCTCTCCATTGCATCAGCACCAGCATGGGACAACACAGGTGAATGGACTGGATGGGCCTCATGTCCATGCTGTAGCTGCAAGGGAAGCTGGGAAAGCAGGCAGTTGTCACTTTCCATGCCCATAGGGATAGGCAGTCTGTGTTCACCCTTACCTCACCCCCTATTTAAAAAAAAAAAAAAAAAAAAAAGTCCCCATGTTGTTAATAATAATAATAATAAAAAACATTTTTTAAAGTCTCCAGCCAGACATGGTGGTGCACGCCTTTAATCCCAGCACTTGGGAGACAGAGGTAGGAGGGTTGCTATGAGTTCCAGGCCACCCTGATACTACATAGTGAATTCCAGGTCCGCCTGGGCTAGAGTGAGACCCTACCTCAAAAAAAAAAAAAAAAAAAAAAAAAAAAGATCTGCAACATACAGAAATGAATGAGCAATACAGAGCAGTTTCTTCAAAAATAATTCTTTTTATGTGTTGGAGGTGTGGTAGTGAGAGTTGAGCATCTGTAAAAGCAATAATTTCTCTTAGAAAAGTCCTGACAACCAACTCCACCATCATCGAAAACCACCATTCTAACATGTTTTGTTTTAATGCTTTTAATTTGGGGGTTGGTCCTCAGATGTTTTCCACTCAAGGGCAGCCTGCCTTGGATGCTGTCAGCCCCACATTAGCTCAAATAAGTTTTCAGGTGGTACAGTGACGATGTGGCTCTTGCACTGGATTCCCACAGGGAACCACTCACACCAAGTCCTTTTATTTCACAGGATTCCAAGGAGTCAGAAACGGGATCCGGAAATGGCAGCAATCACAAGGAAATGATTTTCATGGTAACTTCTCTTTTTCTTTCTATTTTCTTTTCAATCTCTGTCATTCAATACATTGAAAAATAACTGGAAGGGTTGGGTTTCATTCATTGGATGACTGGCTCTAACATCTAACTGAGCAGAAAGTAGCTGCTTGGGACTCCGCCAGAACTCTGGGGCCACTGTGAACCTGCAAAGTTTTCCCTGGCATCAGGGCTTCTGCTCTCCTGGAGGCTGTAGCTGGGGAGCAATGCCATAAACTTGAGCACCCACTTGTTTCCTGGCAGAGCTATAGAGGTGGACTTGTGTGAATGTGTTCCCATGCAAGGCATGGCTGTCCATCTTTTGAGATGTTTTCTGAACAGAGAAGATGCAGCCTGCCTTGGAACAGCATTACTTGAAGCCTGGGGTGGAGTCAGTCGAAGGTTCTGTAGCTCCCTGCTGGTCTGTGCTTCAGAAGTCAATAAGAAGTCAGATTCCAAAGCTTCTTCTGGGGCTGGAGGTAGAGCTCAATGGTAGAGTACTTGCCTAGCACACATTAGGTCCTGGGTTCAATTCCAAGTACCACACACATACAAAAAATAATAATAAAACCCAAGTAAACAAACAAACAAGCTTTCTCTCTGGTGCCAGGCATCTTGTCCTCCCTGCAGGGCTAGGATATCTCCAGAACACTGTAGATGAGCCAACTAGAGTAGGCTTTGTTCTGTATCCTGCAAATTCCTTAGCTCAACCTCCAAGGACAAACATCAGTGGCACTGTACATGATCGCATGTAGACTTCTAGTAGAGGTCTGACCACCACTCCCAGAGCCCCATTATGGAGACCCCAGACCGCAGCTGTGTGAGCCCTGGAATCAGACTAACCCTTCACAAACAGCAAGATAGGATTGCAATTGAGTAAGAGGGAATAACTGCTCTGCCATCCTTGTGATGGTGGCAAAAAAAAAAAAGGGGGGGAGGCAAAATTCTGAAACTAAATTCACTCATTCATTCCCTCAATGATGATATTTATTGTTACTTGGGGACAAGCACAGTTTCAAATGGTAAAGATGCAATAGTGAACAAGTTAGGCAAGAATCTTGTCTTCGGAGGTCCGTGTTAGCATGATTGTATTAACCGCAGTAGGTTCTCAAAATCAGGCCATGAAGAACTTTCTTGAACCCCTTACCTTGTTCATAGATAAGAGACATCATCAACACACACACACAGAGAGAGAGAGAGAGAGCTATCCGTGTCCTAGCTAACAGACATGGATCCATGCAGATAGTAAGCATTCCAGCTTCACCTCTACTAAGGAAGATGTCCTAACTAGTAAAATTATGCAGTAGGCTAGTGGGAATTCTAAGAAGGCCAGATCTGTAGAAACCTGTGAGCCACAGGAATGGCCACTCAGAGCACGACAGCATGCAGGACGGTGTGTGAGCAGGTGAGTGGGCAAAACAAGCCGCACGTGGGTGCAAAGAGACAGAGTGTCCATCCGTGTTCATCGACTCTCCCTCTTACCTCTTATGTGTTAGTCATCTGACAATCATCTTCTCAGGAAATATTCAGAATTCACTCTACTTTCACCACCTTCCAGCTTCCTGACCTGGTGGGAGGTTAGTGGTAAGATGCAACCAACCCCAATGAGCTACAGTAACTATCACAAAACTGATGCGAGATGCTTAGAAAAGACTCAAGGTGGTTCTTAGTATGAGATATCAGTCCATAGAGAGTGAGTCAAATAGTTCTTGAAAAACTACTTGCAGGACTAGAGACATGGCTTAGCAGTTAAGGTACTTGCCTATGAAGCCTAAGGACTCATGTTCCACTCTCCAGGTCCCACGTAAGCCAGACGCAGTGACACAAGCATGCAAGGTCGCACATGCACACAAGGGGGTGCACGCATCTGGAGTTCCATTGCTGTGACTGGAGGCCTTGGCAGGCCAATTCTCTCCCTCACTCCCCCTACTCTCTTACTCTTGCATTAAAAAAAAAAAAAAAGGCAGTCTGTTGGACTTGCCTCAAAAAATAAATAAATAAAACTTGCAGACTAACGATTTGCCATACATTTAGGGCTGGAGAAAGTATCTACAGAGTCTGAATTCAGAAAACAGCATAGTTCGGTGGACATTGGGGAGACTCAAAACTCATCAAAACAGAAAATTAGTGGCTGCCGAAAGCTCACCACTAACGAATACTTATAACATGCACTGCAAGGCTCAGTGAACATTGCAGAAGCGGGGGTGGGAAGAATGTAAGAACCACAGGGTGAAAAGGTGAGGCATCGCCTCCCCTACCCTCCACAGAGACTGACTGGTGCCTTCGTGATTCCACAGTGATTGATTACCAATGACCCCTGGAGGAGGGCCTCAGTGGAATGGGAGCCGAGGAGAGTGTAACCCAATGGAAATACGACACAATTGCAATATTAACGTTCTCAGTTTTTAAAAAAATAAGCATCATAGTTCTCCCACGCCATCCATATAGGTAGTTGAAAGTAAGACTTCATGTATTTTTCACTGATATAAATAAATGCATGCAGAAAGTTGAATTATAGCTTCTTTTCTATTTTCTGATGACAAGATTCAGAGTACAAATATTGAAGGGGCCCTTTGATCATACCTGTCTTGTTAGTGCCCAAGATACCCAGTCCTGAACTGCCTAGCCCTAGCAGCCGGTAGATGTTCACTTCAGAAGGAAGTAGCTGGTGGCACGTGCTAGTTGAGTATGCACAAATGTGGCTGAACATGGCATTGACCCAAAGGGGCACATTTTGTCCCCTGTTGATGCCATGTATATGCCTTGGGCTTGGGTGTTGGCAAGAGTGAGGGTGGAGGAGCCCAGAACGCTCCAAACTTTTGCAAGCAGCAGGTGTTTGGTCTGGGCCACCACCACCCCCCTCCCTCCCTCCGTAGCTTGCCCAGCAACGGGCTTCCCCTGCTGTGATTGGCTGCTCTCCTTGGTCCAGACAGGAGTCTGCCTAGCAGCACAGTTGTCCAATGCCCTACGGCTACAGGGAAACCAGTTGTGTCACCCTGACTATAAATATCCTCCAGAAACCATGCCAGCCAATCACCCTCCTTGAGGATTCCCTTCCCAGATCCTGTTTCCTCCTGGAGATGCAGCCAGCTGTGCCTGCAGAAGCAGCCTTCCTGTCCTCGCCTTGGTCTGGCCTACAGCTCCAGCCCAGCATGCCACATCACTGCGTTGGCACACAGAGATGGTGGACTTGGCTTCAACTAACCAACCATGGCCTGGGGGCCTCGGGGACCTGGTTGGACCCATTCACAGGAGAACACTGAAGCATGTAGACTTTTCTAGGGCAAGACCCTGCTTGGTGGACCCCAGCCCAATTCAGTGCCTCACCTACCCACCTTAACAGTCCTCTGCTTGGGCTGAGGCATGGGAAATACTGAGTTGCCAATCTGATTGGCTATATGTTCAGGACAGTACGCTTGGTTAGAAGCACATGAATTCCTAGGCTTAAATACTGGTCCCACTGGCCACTTCCGACGACAGCCCATCCCAGTGCAGGCCAACAAGAGGCCATAGGATCAGATAGTAGTGATGGAGGAATCATTTTCTTCCATAATTCTGGCTTCCCCCAGGCCCTTCGCTTCCCGTCCCCCTGAGGCAGAAGATCAAGGGCAGCCTTAGTGAGAAGAGGCCGTGGCCCCAGAAGCAGCTATAAAGCAGGAATGAAGGAAAGACTGTGTTCAGGATGGGCAGGGAGGCCTGTGTCAAGAAGTAGACATCTCTCTTCAGTAACCTGACGCCACGAGGCTGTAAGGACAACTCTGTGCTCCAGAGACAGAAATATCCCAAGTGTGTGCAAAGAACTCGCACGTGGTGGGCATCCTGAAATGTCAGTAAAATTGAACCAAACTGAACACCTTTCTACACTCCAAGGCTGGAGTAGGAGGCAGGCCATTGGTCTATATACCTCAGCAAGAGGCTGAGCCCTAAGTTAGGAAATCTGGGGTTCAGGTACCATGGTAGAATCTCCCCGCCGACCCCCCAACCAGAAAGGTGTTTCAGAAACTGTGATGAGAAGCGAGGAGTAGTGGCTCCACAGACCACTGCAGCGCATCACCCTGTGCTGGCTCCTGCTGAGAGACAGAAGGGGTACGCACACACACAGGCTCCCAGGGGTGTTACTGTGCTGGTTCACAGGGCAGGGGGCATACCATGGAAGCATGCACATGAGTATACACACCTTTGGACCAGGTTGCCTGTGGGTATGCTTGGCCTCACCTGCCTACATTTCTTGTAGTTGCTCACAGCTCCTATTTCTCTGCCCAGGGACATTCCACTTTGATCCCCGTGGTCACAACAGCCTTCTCTATCTTCCTTAAATAGGAAACCTGGCAGAGAAGCATCACCTTCCACAGCCTCAGGTCATTACTTCCTGTGACAACCAAGGTAAGTGACTCGTTGCTAGCTATGATATGTCTTGTGGCCTAGATCTGGTGCCCTGGCTCAGAAAGCTCAGGGTATGGGGCTCATTCAGACTGTGGGGAGCAGTTCCTCTCTGCTCCATGAAGGTTGGAGCATCCTTTTGTCTCCTAACATCCCAGAGGAAGCACTGAGAGGCTGGGCAGTCCAAGTCTATGTTTCACCGGAGGGCAAGAAATGGGAAGACGGCCCAGCAGTTAAAGGTGCTTGCTTTCTAAGCCTGCTAGCCTGGGTTCAGTTCCCAAGTCACTCACTCATGTAAGCCAGAGGTAAAAAGTGGAACAAATGTCTGTTGTTCATTTGCAGCAACAAGAGGCTCTGGCACACCCATACATGTATACACACACATGGAAGGAAGGAAGGAAGGAAGGAAGGAAGGAAGGAAGGAAGGAAGGAAGGAAGGAAGGAAGGAAGGAAGGAAGGAAGGTCCATGGAACCCCATCATGATCACTATAGCCAATGTTTATTGGGTATCAACCCACTCACACATTTGTTCTCATGCATTTTAATCCCGTTTGATAAGTACTCTCACTGTCCTCATTTCTTATAGTTAAGCAGCTTTATTAACATAGTCAAGCGAGATTAACATGCATATCTATTATGTCACATCATATAAATGTAAATACGAAATCACTACAGTACAATATATATTCTCTGCATGATCCAAAATAACTGCCCTCATTTTGCAGATGAGGAAACTGGGGCTTAAAATGGCTGTCATGTATCCAACATCACATGGCCAGCGAGGGTCAGAGCCAGTTAGCCTCACGTGCAACAAGGTCTCCACCATTAACTTTCACGTGGCTGGGAGTCTGCAGCTCCTCTGGAAACCAACCTCTCTCTGCTGGTTCACAGTGTCCAAGTCCTCCTTCACCCTGAGTCCAAAAGGGTTCATGACCTCTCCTGAGACTGAGCCTGAAGGGGGTCACCCCCAGCAAGGCAGAGCCATGGAGCCCTTCCTTGAAAAATCCTCATTTTCCCAGGACAGACACTGGGGACTCAGGAATGCCAGACAAGGCCATTGCAAGGTAACTCTGCAGCTGACTGGATCTGAGAACATGACAGGCTAGTCAGGAGGGCTCCACAGCCATGGCTGGAGGTGAGGCCTGGTTAGAGACTCTCACACTCACCATGGTTCATGGCTCTTCTCTGATGTCTGGCAAGTTTTCCACCAGTTCTCTCAGCACTCATGCCCGAACCTGTAAGCAAATTGTGCCATAGCATCCAGGGCCATTGGGCAAGGCCCTAGGGGATGGAGGGCCTCTCAGAGAAATGCACCTGACCCAGCACCTCCTCGGAAAGAAACTGGCAGGTGGTAAGAAAGGACCGGACAACTTGGGTCACCAGCATGAGGGAGCCAGCTTCCTGTACATCAGTGTCTCTTGAGGCCAGAATTCCTTGATCACAACTCGAGAACAGGCCCTAGAATCCACTTGATTGGTCCACCAAGACCTGCCACCTGTCCTTAGCACAAGGACCAATTTGGGCCCTGCTGCTTCTCTGCAATCTGCTTAACTGCACAGGCTCACCACAACACAATCCACTCTGCTAGAAAGAGAGTGTGTGAGAAAGCACTCGCCTCACTTAGGGAACAAGCAAAGGTCCCCGCCCTACGGAGCCAACACCCCAGTGAGGAGAGAAGAGCAGTCCTCACAGGTAACTAACCATGAGTCAGGTCAGGCTAATGGAGACGACAACACAGGAGGATGCTGGGGAAGGGGCCATAGATCACTTTCCTTCAAGTCCTATAGCAAATTTCTACCAAGTTGGTGGCTTAAAACAGGGCAGATTTGTTCTCTTAACATTTCTGCCAGTGAAGAAGAAGTCTGGAAACCAGCTTCAGTGGGCAAAAGTCAACGTGTCAGCAAGGCTGTAGGCTTCTGGGAGCTCTGGGGGAATCCATTCCTCACCTCCCTCTGCTTCTACGGGCTGCCAGCATTCCTTGGCTTATGGCTGTGTCATTCCAGTCTCTGCTTCCATTATCACATTGCCTTCTCTCCTTATAAGTAGCCAAACCTCACCCTGTCTCCCTCTTAAAAAGTTACGTGGTTGGGTTTAGGGTCCAACCTGATATTACAAAGTAATCACTCCCCCCTGAGGTCCTCTGTTTAATCATTTCTAGAAAAGTCTCTTTTGTCACAGAAGGCAACAGTCTCAGGTTCTGGTGACTTGTTTTTTAAGTTTATTTATTTATTTATTTAAGATTTTGTTTTTATTTGCTTATTTATTTATTTATTTATTAGAGACAGAGAAAGGGAGAGGGAGAATGGGCGCGCCAGGACCTCTAGCCACTGCAAACGAACCCCAGACGCATGCGCCCCCTTGTGCATCTGGCTTACGTGGGACCTGGAGAATCGAACCAGGGTCCTTAGGTTTCACAGACAAGCACCTTAACCACTAAGCCATCTTTCCAGCCCTTTTTAAAAATTTATTCGAGAGAATGATGTGCCAGGATCTCTAGCCTTGCAAACAAACTCCAGACTCATGTATCACCGTGTACATCTGACTTACGTGGGTCCTAGGGAATTGAACCTAGGTCCTTTGGCTTTGCAGGCAAATGCCTTAACTACTAAGCCATCTCCCCAGCCCTCCAGAGACTCTTTTTAGAGTGTGTGTGTGTGTGTGTGTGTGTGTGTGTGTGTGTGCTGGTGGGTACACATGGGTGTGCACATGCACGTGGAGGCCAGAGATCAACATTTATTGTCTTCCTCTGTCACTCTCCACCCTGTTTTTTGAGATACGGGCCTCTCACTTCACCTGAACCTCACTGATTCAGCTATACTTAGCTAGGCAGCAAGCCCCAGGGATTTTCTGCCTCTACTTCCCCAGTGCTGGAATGTCTGCCGCCATGCTCAGCTTTTCTACGGGTTCTAAGGATCCAAAGTCATAGCGTTATGCTTGCTGAGTGAGGACTTTACCCTCTGAGCCATCACCCCAACCCAGGTTCCAGAGATTCTGCATGCAGATCTTGAGAGATCAGCATTGGCCTGTGACAGGGAACAGTTGAAAACAGAGTAGGCAGGGCTGGGGTAGAGCTCAGTGGTAGAGTATTTGCCTCACATGCATTAGGTTCTAGGCTAGTTTACAATAGCAAACCCTCCCCACCCCGTGCAAAATATAAAAGGTGGCGAGCAAGGCCTTAGTGAGAAAACATCCGAGGGAGGAAAGAGGTGACCGAAGAAACCACCAAGGCACCCAGGGAAGAGCTGTCAGCTAGGGGAGCCACAGGCCTGAAGGCACTGGGCAGGAGTATGACTGATGGGTGTGGGCAGCAGGAAAGGGAAGGAGGGATGTACACAGAGTGAGGATTAATAAGGAGGGCTGGAGAAATTGCATAGTGGTTAAGGAGTTTGCCTGGAAGCCTAAGAACCCAGGCTCAACTCCCCAGGACCCACGTAAGCCAGATGTGCAAGGTGGCACATGCATCTGGAGTTCGTTTGCAGTGGCTGGAGGCCCTGGTGCACCCATTCTCTCTCTTTCTCTCTCTCTCTCTCAAATAAATAAATAAAATACTTTTTAAAAAGAAAAGAATTAAGGGCTGGAGAAATGGCTTAGTGGTTAAGGTGTTTGCCTGCCAAGCCACAGGATCCCGGTTCAATTCTCCAGGACCTACGTAAGCCAGATGCACAAGGGGCACATGCATCTGGAGTTCGTTTGCAGTGGCTGGAGGCCCTGGTGCGCCCATTCTCTCTCTCTCTCTCTCAAATAAATAAATAAAATACTTTTTAAAAAGAAAAGAATTAATAAGGAGTAAGGGTTGGAGAGATGGCTCAGTGTAAAGGCACTTGCTTGCAAAGCCTTATGGTCTGGGTTCAGTTCGCCAGTGCCCATGTAAAGCCAGATGCACAAAGTGGCACGTGTGTCTGGAGTTTGTTTGCTGCAGCAAAAGCCCTTGGCATGCCCATATTCTCTGTCTTTCTTTCTCCCTCCCTCCCCTCTCTCTTTCTCTCTCTCTGTCACACACATACACATTATGAAATTTTTTTAAAAAGAAGTAAGGAATACATCTCAGAGGACTCTGGACAGTAGTTAGAGAGTCTGAGGACTACCTGTGGTGTGCTAGCCTCCTATCCGAGTGTGATTAGAATCACGAGAGTTTTCCACATGATAGCCTCCAGGAGGTGGACATTAAACAAAGGAGGAAGGTTGGGAACAAGGTGGGAAAGATTGTAAGAGCCACAGAGTGGGTAGGAATATCCTGAGGCAGGTTCCCCTCTACCCCACGGGGACTAACAGGTCTTCATGACCCTTCAGAGAATACCATCACCCCACTGAGGAGGGTCTCCAGGGAAATGGGAGCTGGGGTGAGGAGATAAAAGAGAATAACCTGCCAGGTGTGGTGGCGCACGCCTTTAATCCCAGCACTAGGGAGGCAGAGGTAGGAGGATCGCTGTGAGTTCAGGGCCACCCTGAGACTACATAGTGAATTCCAGGTCAGCCTGGACCAGAGTGAGACCCTACCTTGCAAAACCAAAAAAAAAAAAAAAAAAGAGAGAGAGAGAATAACCTGTTATAATTTAACATAAAATAAAAATTAATATAGAAAAGAAAACTCCCTAGGGGCATTATAATAATAATCTGGACAAGATGTCTTCTCACATAGTAGACTTGGGGTGTAAAGAGAAAGAGGGGAATACCGGGACCTGGTGGCACACGCCTTTAATCCCAGCACTCAGGAGGCAGAGGTAGGAGGATCGCCATGAGTTCAAGGCCACCCTAGACTACACAGTGAATTCCAGGTCAGCCTGGATCAAAGTGAGATCCTACCTCAAAAAACCAAAAAAAAAGAAAGAAAGAAAGAAAGAAAGAAAGAAAGAAAGAAAGAAAGAAAGGAAGGAAGAAGGAAGGAAGGAAGGAAGGAAGGAAGGAAGAGGAGAGTCAAGGATTGAGGCCTAAGCTGGGAAGGTGAAAAAGCAGACTGGGGAAGAAACATGAAGAAGTCAGACTCGGCTCTGTGGAGACTGGTGCCAGCACCTGGCTGTGTGGAAAGCAGTGTTGAGGATCCAGTATTCTATGTGCTGGTTTTCCACTCATCCAATGAGCAGTGAACAGCTCTGTCTGTGGACCACATGAGCCCCAGAGCAGCTTTCTGGGAAGCTCTTTCTGACCCAATCAAAGCAACAGACCAGAGGTTGCACACACCTTGTATGCCACACATTGATCTAAGCTTCTCTCTAATGCCCCCTGACACATGCTCATAAATTTCCCCCGCTTTGTAGATGGACAAATTAAGGCTTATGGAGGTCTAAATAGCTTGTCTGCATTTCCATAATTAGAAAATGTCCTACACACGGGTTGAATTCATTGTCTGTGGACTCCCACAGCCAGAAGGGTTACCTTCTCCACCACACTGCCTCCTTCATACAGGACAGGAGCCAGGGCACATGCACATCATGCACACACATGCCTCCCCACCGGACCCTTCTCAAGAAATCCAAGGTTTCAGACAGAGTTTATTGCTCTGAATGGTTCAGCTGGTTCCCCTCCTCCTCAGCTTACCACCCAATGGTAGATTTTATGCATCAGGTGACAAAAAAAAAATCACATTGGAAACTTGAACCTTTGTGTGAAGGGTTTTAAAAGATGGATCTACAGTGGGGACGTGGGTTGGATAATAAGTGGGTGATTAATCTCCGGGACATCCTGTGACTTCAGGCTCTGAAAGTGATCACTGAGGAGTCGGTTTTCTGTTAGGGCTTCTGTCCTTCCTGGTCCTCAGCCCTTGCTCCATACAAAACTTTGATCCTGAAATGAGCAATCCTAGGGTTGGATTGCTGTATTTCTAGACCTGGAACTTCCCATGGAGCTTGGTCGTGCAGAAAGAACCGTGAATGGTGTTGTGTGTGTTTTTTTTTAATTTTATTTATTTATTTATTTGCATGCAGAGAGAGAGAAAGAGAGAGATAGAAGAGAGGCAGACAGAGAGAGAATGGGCACACCAGGGCCTCCAGCCATTGCACACGAACTCCAGATGCATGTGCCCCTTGTGCATGTGGCTTATGTGGGTCCTGGAGAATCGAACCGGGATCCTTCGGCTTCGCAGGCAAACGCCTTAACCGCTAAGCCATCTCTCCAGCCCCTGGTGTTGTGTTTTTAAGAGTGTGTGCCAGGGGCTGGAGAGATGGCTTAGCGGTTAAACGCTTGCCTATGGAGCCTAAGGGCCCCGGTTCGAGGCTCGATTCTCCAGGACCCACGTAAGCCAGATGCACAAGGGGGTGCATGCATCTGGAGTTCGTTTGCAGTGGCTGGAGGCCCTGGCGCTCTCTCTCTCTCTCTCTCTCTCTCTCTCTCTCTCTCTATCTGCCTATTTCTGTATCTCTTTCTCTCAAATAAATAAATAAAAAATAAAATATTAAAAAAAAAAAAAAAAAAAGTGTGTGCCAGGAGCAGTGTGGGCTTCAAGAGACACCTCTCATCAGACACACCAGCCTGGGCCCAAGAGCCTTTCAACAGACACAGCCTGAGCTGAGGCACTCTAGGTTGTCACCTCCTAGCCACAGCTGCTGAGTGGGGCCTTCATGCTCCATGTGGTAGTGCCCAGGGAGGGGGTGCTCACGTGATGTTCCACAGAACGAGTCTGTCACCATCTGACATGCTTGTTCCCAGGACACCGTCATTACCAATTCCCAACTACCCCATCCTTCGTGGGCAGAGCCAC
The DNA here is from genome assembly GCA_036365145.1 of Orientallactaga sibirica. Taxonomy (NCBI): domain Eukaryota; kingdom Metazoa; phylum Chordata; class Mammalia; order Rodentia; family Dipodidae; genus Orientallactaga; species Orientallactaga sibirica. Next base: position 26,597,427 of record JAEOAD010000009.1, on the reverse strand, counting down.
AGTTGAATACCTAGCCAGGGTCTGTTTAAAGAGGGTGTGTGTGTGTGTGTGTGTGTGTGTGTGTGTGTGTGTGTGCAATGTGTGTCCATGTATGAGTCCAGGTGTCATGGCATGCGGGTGGAGGTCAGAGGACAATTTGGGGGGTATTATTTCTCTGCTCCCACCTTGTTTTGAGACAGGGTCTCTCGTTCTCATTGTTTTTCACCACAGTGTGCCCAGGCTAAGTGGTCCATGAGCTACCCGGAAGTTCTCCTATTTTAGCCTCCCTTCTTGCCATAAGCACAGGGGGGTTACAGAAGCCCACTACAGCTTCTGGCTTTTTTTAAAAAAATAATTTTATTTCTTTATTTGTGAGAAGGGAGAAAGGAAGAAAGGGAGAGAATGGGCACGCCAGACCCTCTTGCCACTACACACAAATTCCCGATGCGTGTGCTGCTTTGTGCATCTGGCTTTACATGGGGAATAGAACCCTGGGCCAGCAGACTTTGTAAGCAAACACTTTAACTGTTGAGCCATCTCTCCCACTTGCTTCTGACTTTGGTGTGGGGTCTGGGTATCTGAACTCAAAAACTCAGGCTTGTATGGGCTGTCTCCTCAGCCCTGTTTAAGAGTATTTTTTTAATAATAAATGCTTTAAGTAACATTTTCCTGACTGAACTACTGTGGAAAAATATTTCCAAGCCAGCAAACCCAGGTTGTAAATGCAGCAGCCTGCTGCTGTAGAAAGAGTTCCCACATACCTTAAGTCAATAATGGCGAGTGTCTGGCATGAATCCTGGGGCTTCCACACACACGTATCTGGCCCTAGATGTGTGCACACTCACATTCATGCCCACGCCACGCATGCCTGGCGGTGTTTGTTAATTGATCTATACGCTCCCAGAAGCCACTTCCAATCAGTCAAAGTTAATGAACAACAAGAAACCTGTTTGCCATCCGCGCATTAGATATTCTGAGCAAATTAGGACTTGAGACAAATCCTGATTGAAACCTGGAGTGACACAGAGAGAGGTGGTGTGGGAGATGTCACCTGACTGAGTGAGAGGCAGCCTTGTACAATACCCACGTGGAGCCTGCACCCTGTGTGTATCTCCGCTTCTGGGAGACAAGGGAGGAGGGGTGTAGCGCTGAGGACAAAGGCCTGGGAGCCTCACTCCATAGGGTTAGCAAGAAATGATCCCGAAAATGTTCTTATAATGATGGCCAAAACTAGTTTCACAAGTGTTATTTGGGTGATAAATGAAAATAAATGAGAGGCCAGCCAGGTCACCTCAAGTCCCAGGGAGGGTCTCTTATGTTTGATGAACGGTCAAGATCAATGTGATGGTGTCTGCTGTTCGTAGGGTTTAGATCTGACTCTCCTTGATAAGACATTGGTCAGATTAATGGGTTTTTTCACTTAGAGTTTTATTTGATTTTTCTCTTTGATTTTTCTTTTTCTTTTTTTTTTTTTTTTTGAGGCAGTGTCTCACTCTAGCCCAGGCTAACCTGGAACTCACTTGGTAGACCCCAGACTGGTCTCAAACTCATAGCAATCCTCCATCCTCAGCCTTGTTGTGCTGGGTTTAAAGGCACGCACCCCCACACCCAGCCAGTTTTATTTTATAAAGGAGTCTCAGGTCAGCACATCCTCTCTCTCTCCTACACTCCTTCAGGAAGCATGAAGAGCTGGTGAATGCTGCGTCCCTTGACACAGGGGCCAGAGCAGCCTTCCGTTAGCCCTCACACGTGTGTGTGTGTGTGTGTGTGTGTGTGTGTGTGTGTGTGTGTGTGTGTGTAAGAGAGCAGGATGCCAGTGTAGGGTTTGAAAGCTTGGGTGTGTGCAAAACTAAGCTGCAGCACAGCCTAGAAGCAGCCTGAACTCCATGGCTAGGTGAGGAATTGCAGGAAGGAGAGAAGGGATCCGCAGGGTGATGGGAGGAGCTTCCGGCCCAGGCCCCACTCCACCCATGACACCTCAGTATCAGTCCTGGAAGGGCTTCAACCACCATGTGGTTTTCAGCACACTCCTTCATAAACAAGAAATATGGTTGGAAACGCTTGGACATTGAGAGAAGTTTGGAGAAGAGGTTCGTTGTTGAATTCTGTTGCCAAGTTGTTCATGTTCACAGCTCTCTAAGCATAGGGAGATCATTCCAGCCCAGCATTCTTTAAATTGTGCTGAATAAAACCAAATTGAAGTCGGGCGTGGTAGTATACACCTTTAATCCCAGCACAAGGGAGGTAGAGGAAGGAGGATCGCTGTGAGTTTGAGGCCAGTCTGAGACTACATAGCGAATTCTAGCCTGGGCTGGATTGAGTCCCTATCTCAAAAAAAAAAAAAAAAAAAAAAAAAAAAATTGAGTCAGATAGATAGACTTCTTCTTTGTTGCAGGGCCTCTCAGAGCAGTGTGGATTAGGACTTAAAGTGGGAGAGAGGGTGGATATACTTTTCAGTTCATCCTTTAAAAAATATATATATTATTTATTTATTTGAGAGTGACAGAAAGAGAGGGAGGGAGGGAGGGAGAATGGGCGCACCAGAGCCTCCAGCCACTGCAAAGCAAACGAACTCCAGATACACACGCCACCTTGTGCATCTGGCTTATGTGGGTACTGGGGAATCGAGCCTCGAACTGGGGTCTTTAGGCTTCATAGGCAAATGCGTAACCACTAAGCCATCTCTCCAACCCTCAGTTCATCTTTTACAAAGTACCTGATAGCCATGTCACACTTTTTGAAAAACCTACAGAGAGATTAGCATAGAGAAAGTAATGAAGTAAAATAAATCAGGCCCACACAAGGGAAGTATTTGCTGTGGACGGTCATCCTCAGGTCATATTCCTGCATTCTGAAATACATGTCTTCATCATAAAATCACAAGGCTAACAGTGAACGTACTAGATACGAACCTCAGAATACACATGAACACCTTCGCAGCAGTAATGGGGAAATAACACTGTCTCTTTAGTCTGTTTAGTGCCCAGGGCAAGTTTATAAGCTATTTTTTAAAAAAATCAAGGGCTGGAGAGATGGCTCAGCAATTAAGGCACTTACCTACAAAGTTTAAGGACCCAAGTGTGATTCCCCAGTACCCATCCAAAGCCAGATGCACTAGATGGCACGTGCATCTGGAGTTCTTTTGCAGTGGTGGTAGGCCCTGGAGATCCCATTTCCTCTCTCTCTCTCTCTCTCTCTCTCTCTCTCTGTCTCCTTTACTGTCTCTCAAATAAATAAAATTATGAAAAAATCAATATTGTATTTCTGCAAAAAAAAATGCTTGCAACACATTTATCACACAAAGGGTTAATAATATGAGAGCAGACACAATCAATAAATCGGTAGAAAAATAGTCAATTCATAAAGTAGGAATTTAAATGGCAAGTAAATACATGAAGAGAATACTACACTAAAAGTTAAAGAAATACACAAAGACAAAAATTTAAAGGATTTGGGACTGGAGAAGGGGCTCAGCAGTTAAATGCCTGAGAGAGTCTGAGGCCTTCTGAGTTTGATTCCCCAGCACCTATGTAAGCAGCTGTTACCTCAGTCCTGTGAAAAGCAATGACTAGAGAATGGCTGGAGCAAACCCCAGAATCAGTGAGAGACTCTTATCTCAAGGAAACATGTGGATAATCAATGGAAGGGAATACCCAACATTCTCCTTTGGCCTCCACCCACGCACAGGACACCCATCTGCACATACTGCCAAGTGCACACACTGCACATACGCACCCCACCACACATACCACACACATGCAACAAATATCGACAGTTTTTAAAAGCAAATGTCAGTGAGTGTACCAGTCATGCTTATGTCATATACCACCAGAGAACCCAGCTGCCACCAGCGCTGACTAGCATCCAAGTCTGTAGGTCAGCTGGACATTCTCTTTTGCCTGAGCCACATACCCAGCTGACCTGGGCTCTTGGCTGGGCTTGTGCATTTGCCTGCTGTCAGCTGGTGGGCTGGCTGGAGACCAGCTGGTCTCAGATAGCCTCACCTGAGAAGCTCCGCTCGGCTCCATGTGGTCTCTCACCCTAGGCTTGGTGCATTCACACAGCAGTGCCAAGAATGAGAGCAAGCATGGCAGAGTCTCTTGAGGGCTCAGCTCAGAACTTGTCTAATAACATCACTTCTACCACAAGCTGATGGGCTACACTAAGTCCAAAGGTCTGCCCAAATTCAAGGGATAAAACAAAACCAAAAAAAAAGAAAAAAGTCTCACTGGGAAGAAGGGAAATGAGTCACGGCCAATTTTTCAATCAGCCAAAGCAAGAATGACCCAAATGGGCAGTCTCTTGCTCTGTCAGAGAAATCATAAACCAGTGAACTGGATCGTGTGAAAAGTTGGCCAATGAGAAATCTCTATTCTCTTTCACTGATATTTAAGGATTCACTCAATGAAACTAATTTGAAAAGGTTTAATACTTTAAGGATGTCTATATCAGAATGTTTATCCAGTCATTGTTTATCATAGCAAAGCATTTGGGAAATGTAAAATATCTAACAAAAAAATAACTGCTTAAATGGACTCTATAGACCATCTATAAAATAGAGCATTATGTAGTCACTTAAAATGGAACATACAACGGCATTCCCTAACATGAAAGATTTAAGAAACAGGTTACAGAGCCACAGAGTGGGTAGGAGTACCCTGAGACACAGTCTCTCAGTACCCCATGGGGACTGACTGAGCCTTCATGACCCCACAGTGAATACCATAACCCCACTGATAAGAGCTCCCAGGGTAATGGGAGCAGGGGTGAGGGGATAAAAAAGTATAACCTATTGTAATACATATAAAATACATTTTTAAATATTGTGTTTTTATTTATTTACTTATATGGGAGAGAGATACAGAAATAGGCAGGCAGAGAGAGACAATGGGCATACCAGGGTTCCAGCCACTGCAAACTCCAGATGCGTGTGCCTCCTTGTGCATCTGGCTTACACAGATCCTGGGGAGTTGAACCTGTGTCCTTTGGCTTTGCAGGCAAGTGCCCTAACCACTAAGCAATCTCTCCAGCCCAAATAGAAAATTGTTAAAAAGTTACAAGCTGGGTGTGGTAGTTCATGCTTGTAATCCTATTGGAGGCAGGAAGATTGGGAGTTCACAGTCATCCAGTTAGAGACTGCCTGAAATCCCAGCTCTCGGGAGGCAGAGGTAGGACAATCGCCGTGAGTTTGAGGCCACCTTGAGACTACATAGTGAAATCCAGCTCAGCCTGAGCTAGAGTAAGACCCTACCTTGGAAAAAAAAAAAAAAGAGAGACTGCCTGAGCTACATGAGATCCAATGTCAAAAACAAACAAAAAAAATATTATAAATAGAATATTTACTATAATCTTTATTTTGGATTTTTAAATGTACAAATTAAGTCTGAAAGGGCTTTGTACTTTTTCCTTTATATCTTTCCTTACCATCCAAATTTTTATTTTATTTAAATTATACTTGGAGTTGTATATGTATGTTTAATTTTTTTGGTTTTTTTTTTTTTTGCTTTTGTTTTAAAGTAAAAGTGAATTTTTGTGGTGTGTGCTTCTCAGTTTAATACATGAATACCATCATGTGACTATCACCAGCACCACCACCTAGAATCACACTTTCTTCAAAGAAAATTCCTGTTACTCTTCAGAGCTCTTCTGTATTGTTTCTCAGTGTGAAGGTACCGCAATCATCTGTCCATTCGCTCCCCTGGAGCACATGTAGATATTTCTCAATATGGAAGTACCACAAATTGTCTATTCACTCCCTACAGGACATTGAGGTATTTCCAGCTTGGGGTGTGTGGTGGTTTGATTCGGGTGTCCCCCATAAATGTATGTGTTCTGAATGCTAGGTCCCCAGCTGGTGGTCATTGGGAATTGGGGCCTCCTGGAAGTGATGTATTGTTGGGGGTGGCCTTTGGGATATTATAGCCAGCTTTCCCTTGCCAATGTTTGGCACACTGTCCTGCTGCTGGTGTCCACCTGATGTTGGCCAGGAGGAGATGTCTACCTCTGATCATGCCATCATTTTTCCCTTCCATCATGGAGCTTCCCCTTAAGTCTGTAAGCCAAGATAAACCCTCCCACAAGCTATATTATTCAAGTATTTTCTGCCAGCAATGCAAAGCAAACTGCCACAGGGTGATTAGGAATGGCCCTGCTGTAAACACTGAGGTACAGGTTTTTGTGTGAACATGTTTTCATTTATCTGTGTTAAATGTCCAGCAGCCCAATTGTTGGGTTTTCCGGCAAGTTCGTATTTTCTTTGATAAGAAACTGTCAGCCAAGGGTGGTGGCCTGTGCCTGTCATCCCAGTTCCTCAGGAAGTTGAATCGGGACAATCACTTGAGCTATGGAGTTGAGACCAGGTTGAGCAACATAGTGAGGCCTCAAGTCAAAACTAAACAACAGGGCCGGGCGTGGTGGCGCACGCCTTTAATCCCAGCACTTGGGAGGCAGAGATAGGAGGATCGCTGAGAGTTCGAGGCCACCCGGAGACTACATAGTTAATTCCAGGTCAGCCTGGACTGGAGTGAGACCCTACCTCGCAAAACCAAAAAAAAAAAAAAAAACTAAATAACAAAAGAAATTGCCAAACTATTTCCAGAGTCGCTGTACTATTTAACAATCCCACCATCAGGTAGGAGATTCAGTTTCCCCACATTCTTTAACCTATGATGTTATTACCATTTTAATATGGTATTTACAGCTTTTCTAATAGATGTGATACCTCATTGTTGTGTTCAATGTGCCTTTTTGTAACGGCTGATGATGCTGGTGTCTTTTCACATACTTATTTCCCAACTTAAATCTCTTTTATGGTGAAATACACATTCTTCTACCTTTTTACTAATCAGAATGCCTTTGCATTTCTGTAGAAAATCAACTTGCTAATTTATGTGGGTCAGTTTCTTGACCACATCTGCTCCATTGATCCATACCAGCATTTTGCTATTGTGATGCGTATTGTTTTATGAGTATATCTTAAAATCAGATAGTGAAGGCACTCTGGCCCTTTCACAGTGCTTTGGCTACTCCACTTCCTATGCCTTACCATCTGAATCTTAGAATTATCTTGGTATATCTAGATAATTTCTCTAAGGAGTTTGATTGAAATGGCCTTAAATCTAGAGATGAATTTGGAGAGATATAACAACTTGATAATGCTGGGTCTTCCGACTCCTGATCATGGTATGTCTCTTCATTTATTTAAGTCCTGTTTACTATTTCATCACACAGTTGTTGCTTATTTTATACTTATGCCTGTTTCCATTTCTGAGCTGTGGGAAATGATAGTTTTTAGATTCATTTTCCAATATTTGTTGCTAATATGGAAAAATAAAGTTGATTCTGTATGCTATTACGATACTAAATTCCTTCATTTCTAGGAGTTTTTCTTATATATTACTTGGGTTTTTATGTACGTAGATACATAATCTGCGAATAAGAACAGTATAACTTTTATTTCTTTTTCTTATCTTACTTCATTGGGTGGTGCTTCCCAGTACAACATTATTAAGACCAGTGAGAGTGGGGGTCTGTGACTGTTCCAAATATTAAAGAGAAAACATGCTATTTTCTACCATTAAATATACTATGGGCTGTATACTTTTTTTTTTTTTTTGAGGTAAGGTCTCACTCTAGCCCAGGCTGACCTGGAATTCACTCTGTAGTCTCAGGGTGGCCTCGAACTCACGGCAATCCGCCTATCTCTGCCTCCCCAGTGCTGGGATTAAAGGCGTGCGCCACCACGCCTGGCTGGCTGTATACTTTTTGTAATTTTCTTTTTCAAATTAAGTAGGTTCCCTTCTGTTCTTAGTTATGAAGTTTTCTCATGAGTATGGTTTTCTTCTTTACCCTATTAATATAGTGAATTGTGTTTATTAATTTTCAGATATTAAACCAGATTTATATTCCCAAATCAAACCATATGTACTTGTGGGATGTTAATCTTTACCTATATTGCTGTTTAATTTTATGTTGAGGATTTTTGTGTTCATCTTCGTAAAGGCTATTGGTCTGCAATGTTTTTTCTAATGCTATCACTGGTTTTGGATAAGGTTAATGCTGGTCTCTTAAAACAAGTTATGAGGTGCTTAGTCCACTTCTATTTTTTAATGATCTTATGAAAATTTGGTAGTACTTCTGTGTAAACATTGGTTAGAATTTTCCATAAAATCTACAAATGCCTTGTTTTTTAAAAAAAAATGAAAGGTTTTAAATAAGTTTAACTTTAAAAATAGATATACAGGGCTGGAGAGATGGCTCAGCATTTACAGCACTTGCCTGCAAAGCCTAAGGACCCATGTTTGACTCTCCAGGTCTCACGTAAGCCAGACGCACAAAGGTGAGGCAAGTGCAAGGTTGCACATGCCCACTAGGTGGTACAAACATCTGGAGTTCCATTTCAGTGGCTGAGGCCCTGGCATGCCAATTCTCTCTTGTGCGCATACTCACTCACTCTCTCTAAAAAAAAAAAAAAATATACAAATATTCAAGATATCTGCTTCTTGAATAAATCTTTGTGGTACTTTGAATTTTAAGATATTGATTCATTTTACCCAAAATGCATTAGTGCGCATAGAGCTTTTGGTAGTTCCCTTATTGTGGTAGTTTCCCTCATAGTCTCCTGTGTTTGGAATTAAGCCTCTTACTTGGTCCCTAGCTAGTGGAGCCTTTGGGAGGTGAAGCCTTACTGGAGGTGGTGTTTACTGGGGGCGGGCCTTAAGCTTTATTCATCCAACCCCACTGAGTTTCAGAGATAACTCACTTAGCAAATTCCCTTTCTGCTGGGTGACAAAATGTGACAGCCCAGTTGCCTATTCTGTCATGCTTGTCCTGCCATATCATGGTGAAACTGCCCCTTGGAACTATAAGCCTAAAAGAAACCCTTTCCTCCCGTGAGCTGCCTCTGGTAGGATGTTTTCTTCCAGTCATGAGAAGAAAGTGCTATACTTCTGATTTTACTACTTGTAGAGGTTTGTAGTGGTGTTCCCCATTTCATCCAATTTTAGTTTCTGAACTCTTACTTTGTGTTGTAGCTCTATTTTTATTAGTCACTCTACAATTTGACCATTTTCTTTTTTTTATTTTTTTATTATTTTTTATTTATTTTTTGGAGAGAGACACAGAGAGAGACAGAGAAGGAGAGGGAGACAGATAGAGATGGGCACGCCAGCAGCCTCTCAGCTGCTGTGAACGAAATCCAGATGTGTGCGCCCCCTTGTGGTCAAGTGCGGCATTGCACCCTTGCGTCACTTTGCATCTGGCTAAACGTGGGACCTGGAGATTGGAACCGGGTTCTTAGGGTTAGCAGGCAGGCGCCTTAACCGCTAAGCCATCTCTCCAGCCCCAATTTGACCATTTTCACTGACCTTTTCAAGGAACAGCTTCTGGTTTCATTGATTATTCTCTATTGTTATTATTTTTAACTTTAATTATTTATAACCCCTATAAATAGACACAATATACCATGACCATAATCCTCTCCCACTACCTTTCCTTTTCTCTCCTCCCAAGAACCCCCTCCACTGAATCCCTTCTTTCCAACTAATCTATCTTCTGTTTTGATGTCATCATTTTTTTCCTCCTATTACGCAGGTCTTTTGTAGGTAGTGTCAGCCAGTGTGAGGTTATGAATATCTATCTGCTTATATATAGAAACTTTGGTTTGCTGGTTTGGTTTGGTAGTATCATAGGAAACAAGAAATATTTGATATTCAAAAGAAAGCTCTAAAACAAATTATGTTTTGCCATTTGAACATCTGACATGGAGCAGTGTTCCTTTCCTGGCAGCATTTGTCTGAGGATGTCACCCCTCCTCCTTTGCAGGGACGCAGCTGACCGTGGAGGTTCATCCCCGAGACACTGTGCCCCAGCTGCTCAAGAAGTTCTCCTTGGCTAAACGTACGTATGTACAGGGCTGCACATGGTAGAGGGCTGACAAGCAGGATGGAGGGCAGTGGGCCAGGCCAGGCCCAAACTCAAGCATTTTCTGAGAGAGAGGAAGACTCTATGAACTAGGAAAAGCTAGCAGCATGATCATTTTGCCCACAACCATTGTATTTATTGCTTTTCTGTTCCTGTGACCAAATACCAGAGGGTTTCTCATGACTTAAAGTCTGAGGAGAGAAAAGGCCATTATAGAGGGGAAGACAGGTACAGCAGATGGCTCCATGGTGGTAGAAGTGAGCAACTGGAATGCCTCACCTCTTCACATCTTGATGGAATAGAAAGCAGGGGGCAGATAGTAAGGCTGAGCTGTAAACTTTAAGGCCTTGGGCTGGAGAGATGGCTTAGCAGTTAGACACTTGCCTACAAAGCCAAAGGACCCAGGTTCAATTCCCCAGGACCCACATAAGCCAGGTGCACAAGGTGGTGCAGTGTCTGGAGTTCGAAGGCTCTGGCGCACTCTCTCTCCCCCTCACCTCGTTCTCTCTCATAAATAAATATATAAATGAAAATTAAACATCAAGGCCTGCCCTCAGTGACCCAGTTCCTCCAGCAAGGCTCAGCTTCCTAAAGGGCCCACAATTCTCCAAAACAGCGTTGCTAGCTGGGGACCAAGTGCTCAAACCCAAGAGCCACTGGGGAACATTGCACATCCGAATCACAACGCCTAGCTTCCACCGTCCGCATAACTCAGGAAATGGGCCTTAACCGTCCTGACTTCGCAGGATTTAATCACCCTTTGAGAACTTCTTGATCTCACTGGACCGCAAGGTCCATACAGATGCCTTCTGCTCCTCTCTTTTCCTTTTGACCCATGGGCAATTCTTGTCCTGCGGTTATCTGAGGGAATGGATTCATATTCTCAGCATGCCCGCAGCTAGGTGTTCCAGGATGGCAGGAGAATGCAGAGGAGGGCTGGGATCCGGGCTGCATAGCACAAAGAGTTGAGGTCGGAGCTTAGTCTGACTCCACCTGACGACCAAAGCTTCCTTTCCTGTCATTCAGTCCTGTTTCCAGTCTCCTCGCTGCCCCACTAGACCAGATGGCATGGAAATTCCAGCAGGGCTTCAGTGAGTGGGGATGGGAGCAAGGACTTGATGAGGAGAGTGAGGGGGCCCAGAAGCAAAGCCTACCACGCAGAGGGTCATCAGTGCTTCATTTTCTGTTTCTGCCTTTGACCTCTGGCATATTACAGGTTTACAGGGTGACAAAAATGGAAACACGAGACCCCGGCAACCTGGAGGGAAAGATGCCCACGGTAAGTTCTAGGCCTTCTCATGAGTCAGCCTCATGCGCAGGTCTCCAGTTAATTGGCACTGGCTTCTTGAAACATGGACTATCTGGTGCCACTTGTGGGCTTGGGGGGAAGGGTGTCACGGTTGATTAACAATGTCGGCCGTGGACACAGGTAGGGAAGGAAAATGATCACGTGTTAGATGACATGATTATAAAGCAGTCCGCTATGGGAAACACAAAAAACAGAATTCAAAACAATGTTAACCTTAAGTGGAAGTCTGGGAATGTAGCTCAGTGGTAGAATGCTTGCCTGCCATGTGCAAGGTGCTAGGTTTGATCCGCAACACCACAAAAATAATTAAAATAAATGTGAAAATGAGGCTGACGAGATGGCTTAGCAGTTGAGGCACTTGCCTGAGAAGCCTAAGAACGCACATTCAATTCCCCAGTACCCATGTAAGCTAGATGCACAAGGTGGTGCATACATCTTGAATTTGTTTGCAGTGGATAGAGGCCCAGCTACCTCCAGTCTCTCTCCCTCTCTCTCTGTCAAATAAATAAATAAAAATACAAAAAGAGTAAAACTGGAGCACAAATGTCTATAAAGTGGCATGTGTGAGGAGCAGGTGACGGCAGATAAAGAAATACTGATGGGGTAGTAAATGTTCCAGACTGAATCCTGCATTTCCCCCTGATTGTGTCTCCTCTAGGCCTCAGTGCCCCCCCCCGTAGGTCAGATATCACCTAAGGCTCTCTAAGGAGCTCAGCACCACCTTCTGTAGTTTTGCTTTAAAATTAGAGTGATTTAGTTAACGCTACTGGTGTTTTAAATGTATTTCTACAAAATTGTATTATAATCTTTTCAGAAGGTAGAATTAATGAAGCATAAATAATGAGTATTTTGATACAAAATATTATGTATTTTAAAATGGAAACAAGGAAAGGGATAGAAGTAAAATAGGGTTTTCAGGTCTGGAGAGATGGCTTAGTAGTTAAGGCTCTTGCCCATAAAGCCTAACAACCCAAGTTCAGTTCTCCAGTACTCAATTAAAGCTATATACACAAAGTGGCACATGTTTCTGGAGTCTGTTTGCAGTGGCAGGAGGCCCTAGTGTGCCCATTTTCTATCTCTATCTCCCTCTCTCTCTCTCTATCTGTCTGCCGGGCATGGTGGTGCACACCTTTAATCCATGCTGTGACAAGAGGCTGACATAGAAGGATCACTGTGAGTTCAAGGCCAGTCTGAGACTACATAGTGAATTCCAGGTCAGCCTGGGCTAAAGCAAGACCCTACCTCGAAAAAAAATAAAGTGGAGTGGGGGGTTTCAATCCCATTTCTGAAATGCCTTTTTCTTCTTCTAAATGGGGTAAGAGAAGAGCTCTGTGCAGTGGAGATCTGTTTGATGTGGAAGTCCACTTTCATGACCACTTACGTCATCCTGATGGCTTCTTTCAGGTGTGACAATCTGAGGAGGAAAGGTCATTGAGAAGTGGGGAGGGGCTCAGCAGGAGAAGGTCAGGATCCCCCACCCCTAGCTGGAAAGTGGCTGCCTTTGGAGCACACAGACTGGGGTTGCTCATCATGTCGTCATCAGGAAAGCTCAGCTCCCTCTCAGAGCGGTGAGCAGGAGTCAGTATTGGCCCCTGAGTTCTAGATCCACTTCCTACCTGCCTTCCAGCACCAACGGGCTCTCCCATACCCAGTGGGGAAGCATCAGTCTCCAGTTCTCTTTTGTCATGTCTTTTTTTTTTTTTTTTTTTTTTTTTAGTGAGGCAAGCCCAACAGACTGGTCTTTTTTTATGAGAGAGAGAGAGAATTGGCACAGCCACTGCAACCGAATGCCAGATGTGTGTGCCCCCTTGTGTGCATGTGTGACATTGCGCGCTTGCATCACTGTGCATCTGGCTTACGTGGGACCTGGAGAGTTGAACGTGTGTCCTTAGGCTTTGCAGGCAAGCGCCTTAACTGCTAAGCCATCTCTGCAGCCCCCTTTCTTCCGTTTTGTCCCTGCAACCTGACTCAAAATCCAGTCTCCAGGCAGGGGAGGCGGGATTCCTAGGAAACCCAGATAGTTGACCCTGCCATTTTCTTCTATACCCAACATTCTCTGTGGTACCCATGGAGCCCTCCTTGGTTGAGGGATTAACAGTACTGCCTGGATGCTTCTCACAGAAAGTTACAATTTTTTTTAAAAAAGCTAAATTTCAGGTAGAAGGGAATTCCATCACTAATCAGTCTGGGCACTGCTATACCAGCCAGGGTTAAGGTCTGTGTTTCTTTAACGCTGACTCTCAGGCTCATCTTCCTGTGGCTCTCCAAGAGGATCATAGGACTTTCCACAGTTACCACACTACTTTGATCAAGGAACCCTTCAAGGAGGTACAGCTCTTGGAACGAGTGGTTCAGGCTCTGGGAATCAGGTCCAGGGTTTGAGTATTCATGACTTCCTCAAAAAGATGACAAGGCCTGGGCCAAGAAGCCCTCCTGAGTGGCTGTCCCTGCTGACCTGTCCTCTCTGTGTTTTCAGCCTACCCCTGGGACAGGTCAAGCTTGAAATCCATGGCCCTGGACCTGCGGCAGTTTGAGAAACTTGACACCTATGCATCACAGGTAGGAGAACTGTCTCCTTTGGCCAAGTGCACCCAAAGTTGGCTCTGAGTTACCAAAATCGGGGTAGCAAAAAGCCCTCTGACAGGTCTTGTGTGCACATATCCTGTATGGCCCAGATGGATGGCCCGGGAGTGCCTCTTCACGGTGCATGGATGTACTACTTTCCTCATTGCTATGACCGAACATTTGACAAGAAGCTTCTTAAGGGGAGAAAGGTTTATTCAGGCTTACAGCCTGAGGGATATGGTCCACCATGGTGGGGAAGGCATGGTGGCAAGAATATGAGGTGGCTAATTGCTTTACATCCACAGTCAGGAATAGGAAGCAGACGGGAAGTGGGAACAGGCTATAAAACCGAGAGATCTGTCCTTCAGTGGCTCACTTCCTTCAGCAAGGTGCTAACCTGCTCATGGTTCCACAACCTGACAAAACAGCGCCACCCTCTGAGGACCAAGCATTTAAGCACATGAGTCTATGGGGGACGTTTGCCATTCAAATCACAACGGCATAGAAAGCCACCTGCAGCACGTACCCAACACCAGAGGTCATTCCATTCCTGTTCTACCACTGTCCTGACGCTGCCACCACAGGCTGCACACCCCAGAGCCACTCCATTGGCAGGCTCATCTGACCAGCCCTGCCCTACCTATCTGGGTATCAGTGTGAAGCTTGGTCAGCATCCAGGCCACGGAGGAAAGGAGGGAGAAGATGGGGAAGGACTATTGATGCAGATGGCCAAAGCCACCATGCCCTCAGCTCCGCTTATCTCTACAGAGTGTGAACTGCCACGACCTCCTGTCCCCGAGGCTGAGCTTGCTGTGCCAAGTGTGAGGAGCAGATAAAGGGTGAAAGTGTGGCCTTCAGGGAACTGCCCAGGGGGTTGAGGATGCAGCAGAATGTGGAAGAAAATTCCCTCCCCCCTCCAGGCCCAAGAGGCTGTCAGAAAAAAAAAAAAAACTCCCATGTAGAACTGAGGAAAGAAGAAGTTGAGAGGGCATTTAAGTTGGATAATCAAGAAGACACAGGGCAGCAGAGACCAGGAGAGGGAGGGCACTGCCTAGGAAGGCTGTTTCTGCAGAAGCAGGTGGTCTGAACCAAAGCTGGACTAGAGGTGACTGAGCAGGAGGTAGGAGATCTGTCAGTTATCAAACTCTGCCTGGCCTCACTAGGCAAATGAAACCCAGCCGTGTACTGAGTAGGGAGAGTGCTAGTCCGTAGACTAAGGAAGGCGGGGAGCTTGGTGACAATTACCAGAAGGGCTGGGACAAAGTGCACTGCTAGGAACAGAACCCAGCTGAGACCACAGGCCCCCGCCACGGAGCGGTGGACAGCCAGAGCAAGCCAGGCCCAGGGGGCCAGGAAGAAGGCCCCAAGGAAACAGAGTCAGGACGCCAATCTGCAATGTGGGCCTGCAAAGTGTCTGGTGCTGTTCTAGGCCTTGGGAGAGGGGCAGACACCAAAACCATGGAGTAGCACTGGAAATAGGAGAAAACTGGAGCAGAAGACAGCTGGGAGAAAAAGAGGCTCTCAGAGGTCCTTCTGGTACATGGGAGTGGCCACAAGTTGGGTCCAGGAGTTCCGGTGTGAGTGATAGAAAGGAGCGTTTTCACAGTGGGACTCGGCGGAGTGTGGGCACCACAGCCTTGAGTACCACTCACTCCAGGTTCTAAAAAGTTGGGAAGCCTCGTGGCTGCCTTCCCAGCAACCTCAACTGGCATTAGTTACATCACAACATTGCACGCCATCACCGCTATTTCCAAAATCCTTTCATCGTCCCAAACAGAAACGTTCTTCTCATTAAGGAACGATTTCCCATCCCCCACCCCAGCCTCTCATAACCTGTGCTTACAGTCTATGAATTTACCTAGCTTCTGTATTTCATCATAGAGCAGACACACAATATCTATCCTCTTGCCTGGCTTATTTCACTTTGCAGCATGTAAGGAGCTGAATTTCTCCTTTTCGTGGTTGGATTACATCCACTGAGTGTATATGTCACATTGGGTGCACCCATTCATCCATGGGTGGATACTCGAGTTGTTATTGTGAGAATAGTGTGATAGTGGAAATGAATGGACACATATCTGTTTGAGCTTTGTCTTCAGTTTGGGTGGCACACGTTAGAGTAAAATTGCTGGATCATCTGGTAATTCTCTGTTTAATTTCTGGAGGAATACGCCAAATCCAAGATCATAATGCTTTACTTTAATGTTTTCTTCCACATGCTTTGTGGCTTAAGCTCTTATGTTTGGGTTCTTGATCCATTTTGAGATTTTTGGGTTTTTTTGAGAAAGAGAGAAAGAAAACGTTGATTTTTTTTATTTGACAGAGAGAGAAAGAGGCAGAGGCAGAGAGAATGGGTGCTCCAGGGCCTTTAGCCAAACAACTCCAAACGAACTCCAGACCCCCTTGTGCGCATGTGCAACATTGCACGCTTGTGTCACTGTGTATCTGGCTTACGTAGGACCTGGAAATTCGAATATCAGTTCTTAGGCTCCACGAGTGCTAGGCAAGTGCCTTAACCACCAAGCCATCTCTCCAGCCCTTGAGTTGATTTTTGATTATGATACAAGATATACGTCCGATGTCATCATTCTTTTGTGTGTGGAAATCTAGCTGCTTCAGTAGCACTCGTTAAATACACTATTCTTTCCCCTATTGAGTGGACTTGGCATTGTCAAAAGTCAGCTGGCCATGGGTATCTGGGCTTATTTCTCAACTCTGTTCTAATCCATTGGTCAACAAGATTCTTATGCTAGTGCAAAGCTGCTTTGATTATCTTCATAGTAAGTTTTGAAATTAGAAAATGTGAATCTTTTTAAATTTAATTTTATTCATTTGACAGAGAGAGGAACAGGTAGAAAGAGAGAGAGAGAGAATGGGCGCACCAGGGCCTTCAGCCACTGTAAACAAACTCCAGATGCATGCGCCACTTTGTGCATCTGGCTTATGTGGGTCCTGGGGAATCGAACCTGGGTCCTTTGGCTTCTCAGGCAAGTGCCTTAACCACTAAGCCATTCCTCTAGCCCCGAGAAAATGTGACTCTTTCAATCTGGTTCCTTTTTCAAAATATCTTTGGCCTGTTGGAACCCCTTGCAAATCAATATTAATTTAAAGATTAGTTTTCCCATTCTAGCAATATGTGCATTTAACATATATATTAATATATTTAATATATACTTGATATGTATTTTAAAGGATGGTAATAAACCAAAAGAAGGGGCTGAAGCTGTGGTTCAGTGGGTAAGAACAGTTGTGCTGTAAGTGTGAGAATTTCTGTTTGATCCCCAGCAAAAAGCCAGGCATGGCCAGACACACCTGTAACCCCGGTGCTGGGTGGCAGCAGAGGCAGGAGAGTTGCTGGAACTCCCTAGTCAGCCAGTCTGACCAAAAAAAGCAACAAGAGCTCCAGGTTCAGTGAGTGACTTCGTCTCGAGAAAATAAAGCAAAAGAGTTACATAGGGGGATGCCTGACCGTCTCCTCTGGCCTCCACATGCATGTACACAGGACACACACATCTGTACACAAGTGCATATACACAAACATATCCATTCACATACAATAAAAAAAAAAAAAAACCCTTAAGAAAGAAGCACAAAGGGGACTAGAGAGGTTGCTCAGTGCATAAAGCATTTGCCACATAAGTGTGAGGCCCCAAGTTTGGATCCCCAGTACTCATGTAAAATGCCAGGCATGATAGCGTGTGTGTCTATAATCCCAGCTGGAGAGGCTGAGATAAAGGACCCCTGGGGCTCACTAGCTGGTTAACCTAGCCAAGCCGGTGAGCACTAGGTTCAATGAATGACCCTGTCTCGAAGAATAACATAGAGAGTACTAAGGAAGCCCCCAATGTTGATCTCTGCCTTCCACACTCACTTGCACACACGCACACCCACTCACACACATGTACAAGCAAGAACACACAAAGGAAAGAAGCAAAAAGAAGGAAAGCATTGCAAATCATATACCCGACAAGGATCTGATCTTCATAGTATCTATTGGAATTTCTCTAAGGATTATGTTCAATCCATAGATTGTTGGTTAAATGAACCATGACCAGAGCCTGGCCCCAGATTGAGAGAGAAAAGCTAAGGGAACTCTGGGCCTGTGAGCCAGCAGCACCTGCCCTGCCCAGCTCCCCCACTTACATGTGATTGACCTCCTTGAGCCTCCGTCCCTCGGTGCCTCTCCCTCAGCTTCCCTGTGGGAAGGAAGTGCAGTGCTGACAGCAGACAGCAGACGCAGACGCTGGGCTCCCCACCCTCCTCCAGACCCCCATGCAACATGCCTTTTCTGCTCTCCAGGTGACAGTCAAGAGTGGCCTGGACGAGCTGGTGAGTGACCTGCTCCAGGAGGCCCACAGCGATCTGGAAAGGGTCCGTGCCATCTGGACGTGGATCTGCCACCATATAGGTAGGCCACCAGGGTAGCGACACCAGGAGCCCTTGATGCGCCCTGCTCCCGTCCCGTGTGAGGAGTGAGTGGGAAGGTAGAGGACATGGGCTCTCTAGTGTCTGGATCTATCAATCAAAGACCAAACAGAATGGTGGATTTGCCCTCCAGAGCTGCGCCTTCACCAGGCAGCTACTTCCCCTTGGTCCAGGATCCAGAGACAAGAACCAGGAATAGGCCATCTCCAAGAAGGGGGACCACAGGTTGAAGACAGTCTCGGCTGTTTGAAAAGCTCGGCTGCCAGGCATGGTGGCACACACCTTTACTCGCAGCACTCAGGAGGCCGAGGTAGGAGGATCGCTATGAGTTCGAGGCCACCCTGAGACTGAATAGTGAATTCCAGGTCAGCCTGGGCTAGAGTGAGACCCTACATCAAAAAAAAAAAAAAAAAAAAAAAAAAGCTCGGCCAACTCCACAAAGTACCAACATAAGAAAGAGCAGATTCTTGCCTCTCTTCTTCCTGTTGACACCCTGGTGACCTCTGCCACCACTCTGAACCCATTCCCAGGTTCTCAGAGCTCAGGAGACCTGGGCCTGAGCAGCCACTCCCCGCTTTACACAGGGCAGCCTTGAGAATTTCCCAGGGGGGACTGTCAAGGGCATACTGCCCCTTGCCAAGACCTGCAAATGAGGGCATGGTGGATCCTCGTGTAAGATAGACCCCCTTTACATAAATCCAGGCCCCAGGCCTCTTTTTGTCCTCCAGGGGCAACTTAGAACATGTACATACCTCACAGGACCCAAGGGGCCACCTCCACCCATGCCAACCCTATTAAGAAATGCCTGGTCTTAAAGGGACATGATCAAAAATAGAATACTCAGTAAAACTGGTTTACTGCTGCCAGTCCAATGTGTGCACACACAGTCTCTCTTCAGTCCCTGAGAAGCAGGTGGCTCTCTCGTTTGGCCTTACTCTTCCTCTCGCTACCTTCATAAAAGACGACATGTCAAGATCTGGCTAGGTTAGGAACTTGGTTCCGTTCATCACACTATTGCTTTCCTGGGGCCATCTGAGGCCCCAAACGGAGCTGGGGATAGGAACCCCTCTACAGGCACTGAAGCCTCCTCTCCTCTCTGCACCCTCCTCAGTCACCTAAGGGCCCTGCATCCTCACAGCTCCCTCCTCTGCCCTCCAGAGTACGACGTCGAGGCTGCCCAGGAGAAGGACCGACAGGCCTTCAAACCCACTGACATCCTGCGGACCCAGAAGACCAACTGTGACGGCTATGCCGGACTCTTTGAAAGGATGTGCAGGTATGACAGGCAGCTGGTGACGGGCCAGAGTCCTGAGCTCTCATCCGACCCCATCCTTCTCCATCCAGACACCTATGTGCTTTTGCCCCCATGCCAGGCCTGAGGCCCGAGTTTGCAAACTCCGCTCTGGAATCCAAGTGTGTTCGGAAAAGGTCAATTTCTCCCTTTTTTAATGCCAGCATAATTGACTTTGTACCATCTGCTGGCTTTGGGATGCATTAGCATAATGGCAGATAAATGCACACAGATAATTTGGTTATAAAAAGCCCCTTTCCTGATCTTCTCCCATCTCCCTGCAGCTGAAGGTTAAAAGAATGGCAGGCCTGGGAGCACCCGGACAGTAACTGCCGATGTCAAGGGGACTTTGAAGGGCTAAAACCTCTTTGGGAGTGGTACAAAAAAGGTAGCTGAGGGCTGGGGAGATGGCTTAGCAGTTAAGGCACTTGCCTGCAAAACCTAAGGACACTGGTTCAATTCCCCAGGACCCACATAAGCCAGATCCACAAGGTGGGGCATGCATCTGGAGTTCATTTGCAGTGGCTAGAGGCCCTGGAGTGCCCATTCTCTCTCTCTCTCAAATAAAATTTAAAAATAAAATACAATAAATTGTAGCTGCAAAGATCTATCCACCAGAAAGCTGAGTAACCAGATGATGGTTCTCAGTGTCTTTGGGTCTGTTTCCAGGGCTGTAGGATTGAGCCCAGGGCCAACTTGTCAGTCTGAGGAGGAGAATAGGCCATGCTCTTCCCAGTGACCTAAGACAGGCTTCAGGCGGGAGGAGCCCTGCTGACCTCCCACTTCCTCCTTCCTGCGCCCTCCTTCTGAGGTCTTCTTGGTTCTCCTAGGAAACAAGCTGGCCACCCAGGGGTATCACAGAGCCCCTTCCCCAGGAAATGAGTGTCTATGCCTGGTAGGTCTTCCCAGGCCCCCAGTATCAGCCACCAAGACTGCAGGTGGCATTCGTCAAAGCAAGTGTAGGAACAAATGGTCTTCAGGCCAGCGGCCTGTGAAGCCTGAGCATCGTGAGGTAGCCACGGGGTACTCTGTCTTGGAGGACACGCAACCTATTCCTGGCCCCAACTCCCAGCTGTACCGCCTTCCCAACTGCCATCACCACTTCCAAGCACAGATATGTACCTGGACCCCAAGTCACCCCAGCCCTCTGGCCCTCACACCTGAGAGCTGAGCCTTGGAGGCAACCAGGTCAGGTTGTTGTCTAGCTGCCCCATACCCTGCTCTGGAGCAGCCTTCTCCACTTTTCCATTGTCTCACTGCCCATCCCCAGCACTAGATCCAGGTGCCCCATTTGCCTTTGGGCCTCCCGGCCCAGGCTTCCCCAGGCCCTGGGATAACACAGCCCTATAAAGGACTCCAAAATCTGACTTCAGCCAACTTTTCAGCCCTGAATCATTCAACACCACACACACTTCTGTCTCCTCATGGTCGTACCATTCCCTGCCTCAAGGTCCCACCCTGTCCCTTCTTTGATGTCTTCACATCTTGTACTCACTGGATGCTATCATCTAATATCTTTGGTTTTAGACAGTGCAAGGGAATCAAACCCAGAATCTTGCACGTGGTAGACAAGTGATCTACCACTGAGCCACATCCTCAGTCCATGGCCTTTTTTTTTTAAAGCAAGCCCAACAGACTGGCCTTTTTTTATGTAAAAGAGAGAGAGTAAGAGATGGAAAGAGAGAGAGAATTGGCATGCCAGGGCCTCCAGCCACTTTAATAGAACTCCAGGCACGTGAACCACCTTGTGCACATACGTGACCTTGAGTGCTTGTGTCACGTTGTGCATCTGGCTTACTTGGGATCTGGGGAATCGAACCTGGGTCCTTAGGCTTTGCAGGCAAGTGCCCTAAGTGCTAAGCCATCTCTCCAGCCCAAGTCCATGGATTTCTGGGATGAAGTCTGGCTATATAGCTCAGGCTAGGCTGGTCTCCCAAGTGCTGAGACTATGGGTGTGTACCACCATGCACTGTTAATAAATGTTTTAGATTTTAAAAACTGACTCATTGTACAAAATTTATAAATTCCACTACTTTGAGATGACATTGGTGACATTCATCATATTCTATTCCAGACTTCCATCTAAGCACGTAGGCATTCCCTATGCTTCTTCTTTCTTAAGTCTTACAGGACTTACACATCTAGATGTCTTTCTTGCTCCCTCTCTTTCTGCCTCCCCTATGAATACCCAGCTGAGAATCCCACACACAATAGACCCTCAGTAGACACTTACAGAATGACAGGATATTCCTCTCAGCCTTGTATATTCTCTTTTAAATAACAAAATAACATACCAGTGCGTTTTCAGGGGCATGCTTGCCTGGCATCTTTCAAAACATAATTGCTTTTATCTAAATTGCAAATTTGAAAATACTTGGGATTTTTTTTGTCATGTATTCTTTATTTACTATAAGTTTCCTAGCATGCTGTAGGAGTGCTATCTGTAAAGCCAGAGAAACCTGGGCTCATTCTCTGACTAACCGCCTCTTCGTTTTGTTCAGGAGCTATAACCTTCTTAAGCCCCAGTTTCCTGTTCTCTGTATGGGGAGCCATCTTGCCTGCATGGCTAGACAGACGAGCTGAGTGAAAACAAGCAGTCTAGGGTTTGCTCACCTGACTTTGGAATGGCTTCTTTTTTTTAATTTTTATTTATTTTATATAAAATAGACAAATTATTTTACGGGAGAGAGAGAGAATTGGCATGCCAGGGCCTCTAGCCCCTACACTTGAGCTCCAGCATGCATCACCTTGTGCATCTGGCTTATGTGGGTTCTGGGGAGTCAAACTTGAGTCCTTAGGCTTCGCTGGAGTAGCTTCTTTAAAAAAAAAAAAAACCCAGGCGTGGTGGCGCCTGCCTTTAATCCCAGCACTTGGGAGGCAGAGGTAGGAAGATTGCCATGAATTCAAGGCCACCCTACATAGTGAATTCCAGGTCAGCCTGGGCCAGAGTGAGATCTTACCTCAAAAAAACAAAAAACAAAAAACAAAACAAAACAAAAAAACCACCCTTTTCTGTCTTTCTGAAGTATAGGAGCTTCATGGAACTTTCCTGCCGACTGTGCCAGCCTATACTTTCAGAAAATTGACACTTGCCTTGAATGCACCTGTCACATTTCTGGCCTAATCCAGATGCTTAGCAGTGATCACATATATCCTGGCCTGCAGCTGATCATTAAAACGCACTCCCAACAGTTTGCATTTCAGCCATGCACAAAACTCCTAGCACTGCCTAGGATGTGTAACAATAGCTTGCAGTGCCACACATTCCTTTAGCTATGCTTTGAAGATCAGTCACGCATCCACGCATCGCTTCCCTAATTCCCTCTACCTCTGAAATAACTGCCAAAAGTTTGGCAAATTCATTAGCTGATTCCTTAATAACGGAAGACGTGCAATCCACACTTGCTGATTTAGGCCTGCTTGGTTGTCAGGGTGGCCTCTTAGCAAGAGTTGTCCTCACACGGCCATCATTCCTTCCTGCTGGTGTGTTCTTTCCTCCCAGCAATGGTGTCATTAAGAACTGATTTAATGAAGTAATTTGGTAGGAAGTACCATCATTCATTTACTCATCGGCTTCCCCGAGTTACCCATGTGGAGTGTTTTGTTAGTGCTACGGCTGCTCCAGTTTCTCTGTGACTTTCTATCATTAGGCATGAATGTCTCTTCTCATGCCACAATTGCCCACAGCCTTAATTGATTCTGCCCAATCTCCTTGCAAGGGCTGAGGTTAATTCCCCAGGCGCCTCCTGGAAATCCTCTTCTCCTGTTATCACAGCTCTAGCACTACCAGCTAG
This sequence comes from Orientallactaga sibirica, assembly GCA_036365145.1. Classification (NCBI taxonomy): domain Eukaryota; kingdom Metazoa; phylum Chordata; class Mammalia; order Rodentia; family Dipodidae; genus Orientallactaga; species Orientallactaga sibirica. The sequence goes on along the minus strand of JAEOAD010000009.1, from coordinate 26,574,143 downwards.
CAGATTTTCCAGATATTTTGGATAACCAGGAGTTTATTACAGGTCTGAGGCTTTGACACTGAGTGGGCTGGTTGTCACCAATCATATGTCAGTTGAATTTCTATCCATCCTCAAGCTGTCATAGAAAGCAAGGGCTTTGGCAGGCAGGCACAGATGGCTGCTACCAGTCAATATGACAACTGCAGGTCCCAAAGCTTCACTTAATTCCAAATGCCCCAAAAGATGAGAAGTGGCCACCCAAACCTCTTGGGAGATATGGATTCCCCAGAAAATGGATAACGTTCTATTTCTAGTAATACTGGGGCCTAAACTCGAGGTCTTGCTCGTGCTAGCCAAGTGTGATACCACTGAGCTATATCTTGGCCTTTTTTATTTTTATTAATTATTTTTATTAATATTTTATTTATTTATTTATTTATTTTTATTTTTATTTTATTTAATACAGGCTCTCACTAAGTTACCAAGGCTGATCTTCAACTCACTCTGGAGCTCAGGCCAACCTTGAAATTGTGAGTCTCCTGACTCAACCTCCATATAGCTGGATTACCAAGCCCAGCTTGAGTCACTAAAATATTGTCAAATCTGATTTTGTCACATAAAATCCCTTACTCTTCCTACCCTATAGACACACCCAAGGAGGATATAGAACTGTACCAAACCATCTTTTTTAAAAAAAAAAAAAAATTTATTTATTTGAGAGAGCAAGAGAGAAAGAGGCAGAGAGAGCAAGAGACAGGGAGAATGGGCACGCCAGGGCCTCCAGCCACTACAAATGAACTCCAGACACATGTGCATCTGGCTTCTATGTGGGTCCTGGGATCAAACTGAGGTCCTTTGGCTTTTCAGGCAAACACTTTAACCACTAAGCCATCTCTTCAGCCCAGCATCTTTTTTGTAGGGAGAGAGGGGGGGGGAGAGAGAGAGAACTGGTGCACCAGAGCCTCAGCCATTGCCGTCGAACTCCATACACTTGTGCCACCTAGTGGGCATTGCAACCTTGTGCCTGTCTCACCTTTGTGTGTCTGGCTTTCATGGGACCTGGAGATTCAAACATGGGTCCTAAGACTTCACAGGCAAGTGCCTTAACTGCTAAGCCATCTCTCCAGCCACCCCCCCCAAACCATTTTTTTTTTTTTTTTTTTTTTTTTTTGGTTTTTCGAGGTAGGGTCTCACTCTGGCCCAGGCTGACCTGGAATTAACTATGTAGTCTCAGGGTGGCCTTGAACTCACGGCGATCCTCCTACCTCTGCCTCCCAAGTGCTGGGATTAAAGGCGTGTGCCACCATGCCCGGCTTCAAAACCATCTTTTAATTTTATTCTATGTGCACACACAGGTTTACAGATTAAAACAAAATTTTGGTTTGCCAAAGGAAGGTCTAGTGTAATTCCAGAACTCCTTATTGTGCCTGGGGACAGCTATACCACAATTTCACTTTAGCTACTAGCTGGTTGAGTGTTCCCAAGAAAGACAGCCTCCATCTCTGAGCCATGACCTTTGACCTGCTGGAGAGAAGGCCAGCGTGATCAGATCTTATGAGGCTCTCTCTAGGGGCCATGGAGTGAGAATTATCATGATTACAAGTGACCTAGCCATAGGGTTTTTGAAACACATCACAGAAACATAGAGATACTGTTACATTTGTAATAAATCAAGTACAGAAATTGTGAACGATAAGTCATCGTTTGTTTGTGTTAACTGCAGTACAGAAATCACACTATTTTCAACAAGATTTTTTTAAAAAAAGCATGTTTTGCTGCCTCTCCTAGAGGCATGATTCCTTCTTTCCTCCCCTACTTCTTCTCAGACACTGTGGAGAGATAATCAAAATAGGCCACTATGGTCAGAGGCCGAGGTGAGTAAGGTGCCCCTACCTACACATCCTTCTAACCACATTGCTTCTGGGGCCCGGAAGCTCATTAGCTATAGCTGCATCACATGGTTTCTGTGGCATAGCTGGCACCATTTCCGTATCAAACAATAATCACACTCCTGACCCACCACCTACTCCATTAATACCTGAAGATAGATCACACACACACTAGAACGCAAGGATCTTTTAAAGTGATAAGAAAATACATTCACGATTGCTTCTCGGCCTCGTGGCTAAGATCAAGCTGGGCTGGAGAGATGGCTTAGTGGTCAAGGCATTTACCTGTGAAGCCTAAGGACCCATGTTTAAATCTCCAGGTCCCATGTAAGCCAGAAGCACAAGGTGATGCAAGCATACAAGGTTGCACATGTGTACAAGATGGTGTCTGGTGTTCAATTACAGTGCCTGGAGGCCCGGCACAGCAACTCTCTTGGTCTCACTTTCTTGCATTTAAAAAAAAAAAAATCCTGAGAGCCAAGGCAGCTCAGGGTCACCAGGGGATGTTAGCGCCTTCCACTTGTCTGAACCTCTAATTCAGACATCTCCATCAGGCTCCAGTGAATGGCCACATAGTCCTTTGCAATCACAGCGTTGGGAGGGTCTCCTGTCCTTGCTGGAGATGGGGCTGCAGTGTCTTCTAGACACTCTGGGTGCCCCAGGGAGTGTCTTGCTTGAGATGTCTTGAACACACATTTGCTTGGTACCTTGAGATAGCAGCCCTGTGCTAGGCAGTTGGCACACTGACACTGTCAAAGCTGTCCAAAGGAAAAGCCACCTTCTGCGGCTTGAGGTTGTTAATCAGATGGTCTTTGGCCATATTTGGGGGGATGGCTGGTCAAGCTCTTCAGCAGGAAGAAATGTTTGACACCTTCAGCATTCTCTCAGCTCCCTCACGGAGTTCCAAGGGCTTTGCTACCAGTCTGGCATCCCAGAGAGAGCCCACAGATCAGCCCTCCCTCCAAACATGAACACATCCAAGGCCACCACTGAGCCTTGTTTGGGGAACAATAGACTTTATTATGTTGTTTGCTGCATGCCGTGTGGGCCATGCTCTGACGCGCCCTGGTGCCTGTTTCAGCGCTTGGTCCACCACTTCCTCACAGTCAGTGGTCTTTTGATGACATGAAAGGGTCATGGGTCATCCTGACCAGTAACCAGAGGCTGGATGGAAAGCTACTAGTTCTACAATCCTTGTCTGATACATATGGATTACTTTATTTTACATAACAGCTCTGGAGTATTGACAATAATGCTCTAACGTTATGACTCATGCCGTCCAATTCATCTTGCACATGGCTGCCAGGTAATAAAACACCCTCATGTCATATAAGCTTACAGCTGAGTTCATTTTTACATCTTATTTCTGCCGCGGGCATTCCCCCTGGCCCTTCCAGCTTCTCCTCAGCCTATCAGAGGCCCATCACCCTCTCCCCCTCTATCCCCCCTCCAGATCACTTAATGTCAATTATCCCTTTTGTTTGTCCATAGTGAGCCTGGCAAGGTTGCATTGCAGGTGACCATTAGAGTTGGGACTGGAGTCCTGATTTCCTGACCAGGTCGAGTAGCTGCCCGGCCCAGCTTAAAGGAACGCAAGTGGATATCGCACCACTCACTTCTTCCTTCTCTGGCACTTTGCTGGATTGGGGGAGGCTCACTGTGGCTCCCCACTTGCTTCTTCAGATATTCCTTCCTTCCAATCGTCCCGGAGTGGCTGGATGTCCTCTGGTGCATTACTCAGGGTGGGCTTCTCACAGGAGGAAATCCAGGCCACCTACACGGGGCCCACCTCACTTTACATCAACACTGGGAGACCGGATGGATGCTAACCGTTTCTTCCTTCCTTGATCCCAGGTGCTCTGAACACTAGGGCAAGCACTAGCGAGCACTAGGACCAGAGCTCAGGACAGCTGCTGACCAGTTCACCTTGATGCAAAATGTGCCATTCTCCTAACACCATGCTTCCCAAGACTCCCCTTCACCCTCCATGCCACACTAGAAACGGATGTTCTGAGCAACAAGAAAAATAATCACTGAAGAATATCATTTAAATAGCATGTATTGATTTTTTTTCTCGACTCTAAAATAAAACATCATCATTATTTAAAATGTAGAGAAACTTGAAGTTAATTAAAATCACCCATAATCCTGTTACCAAAAGGACTAGATCTTTCTCTCTCCCTCCCTCTCTCTTTCTCTCTCTCTTCTCCATACATATGCATATTGACACACAGAGATACCATATTGATTGCAGACTTTTAACACTATGCCAGTAGCACACTTTACCTCCCTAACCAGTTTTCACATCTTTCTCTCCCCACCCAGTGTGAGGGGCTAGAACCCCAACTCCCAATTCAAAACCCGCTCCCACCCATACCTCCATCCCACCCCTCTGACGATGCTCTCAACTCTTCTCTCTTGGCCGGCTTTGCCCCTCAGACGATAAAGATATTCAGGTCTCCCATCCAGAGAACCACCCTGCTTGGCCCAGCACCCCCTCCTGCACTCCCTGCAGTACAAGCCAGGTGTGCACGCTGCATTGTCTTCTCTCCCCTGGGCTCTGAGGCTCACCGTCTCCTGTGGCCTCCTGGCCTGGGCAGACCTTCTGCTCTGGGACTCATTTTAGATTACTTCTAGCAGAAAATCCTGCCATCAGAATCTAGCTACTCTTGGTGTCTGTCCGTGGGGCCCAGCAAGTATAATCCCTGAAGAATCCAAGAGGCCTAAACCCCCTTTTGTGACACTGTGGGCAGAAGGGCAGGGACCGCCAAATGCCATGCCCCTGACAAATCTCAGCATGAGCGGCCACAGCATGACTCTGCAGGTGAACAAAAGCTAAGGCGGATGTGGTATCATCCCAACATGGTCACCCGGATGGCAAGGAAACAAGAATCTGTTAATCTTCACGGCGCCACATTTTGCCTTGATGACTCAACACGTGATGCATAGATATAGAGCAGCAATAATCAATCCAAGAGCCCAATACATTTTACTTAAACATCTCTTTAAAGAGGGAAACATCCCTCTATCCCTATAGTAAGTAAATGGCCCTGTTGTTTAGAGCAACTGAGGCTGCAGATCATGGCAAGTCCCAGCCTCTAGAGGGCGCCCCACCGAACAGACCCTGGGTGTCTGAACTGCACACTCAGCACATCAGAGGGTTGCTCAGGGCCAGCACTGTGTGGAGGGCTGGGAAGCTCATGGGATGCAAAGGAGCTGTATTAGAGGCCAGCCTGGGCATCCGGAAGTATATAGGCTTGTATATATGTTACACTGGTTTTCCACAAGGAAAGTGCTAAGAAAGGGCATCTTTTTCTCATTGACAGATATCCCACAAGGGCCAGCTGCTTCCCCTGGGTCAGACTGGATATAGCATTCAGGACTTTTGTTTTTGTACCCACACCCCAGGCCTCGGGGTTCAGTAACCCAAGGATAGTCTCCAGAGATGGCACTCACTGCCCACGGTCTAGGCTCCCAGGAAGTGTACCAGCTTGGTTGTGAGCAGTGGAAGGGTGATATGTCAAAATACCCCAGAGCTAGAGAGATGATGTATGCTGACTTATGGGTTATGAGCGTTTGTCACTTAAGCATGAGAGCCTGGGAGGGCCTGAGAGCCCTTAAGTTCGAGTCCCCAGAACCCATGTAAAAAAAAGGGGGTGCTGGAGAGACGGCTTAGCCATTAAGGCACATGCCTGCAAAGCCTAAGGACCCCAGTTCGATTCTCCAGATCCCACGTAAACCAGATGCACATGGTGGCACATACGTCTGCAGTTCATTTGAAGTGGCTAGAGGCCCTGGTGTGCCCATTCTCACTCTCTCCCTCTCTCTGTCTCTAATAATACATAAATAAAAATAAAAAGGGATGGAGAGATGGCTTAACAGTTAAGCACTTGCCAGTGAAGCCTAAGGACCCTGGTTCAAGGCTCAATTTCCCAGTACCCACGTAAGCCAGATACACAAGCTGATGCATGCATCTGGAGTTCGTTTGCAGTGGCTGGAGGCCTTGGTGTGCCCATTCTGCCCCCCCCCATTGCTCTCAAATAAATAAATAAAAATAAACAAAGATTTTTTTTAAAAATGATGGTCATGCTTGCCTATAATCCCAGTCTGCACCCAGGAGGCGGGGCAGAGACCAAAGCATTATTGGGGCTTGCTGACTGAAAAAATATATATATATAGCAATTCTGAGTTGAGGGGGAGACCCTATCTCAAGGAAATACACAGTTGAGCTATAAAGATCAGCGAAGTTCTCTCCTGGCCTCCATAAGCATGCGCACAGTACACATTTCTGTGTGCACACACATGCATGCACCACATATCACACTACATGTACTCCACACATGCATGCACATGGACACACAACACACACACAAAGCCTGAAGAACATTTCCACTCCTCACCTAACAGCCTGGGCCAGGCAGTCAGTCTTAATGTACCACAGTGTCTCCTGCTCATGAAAGACAGGACTGTCAAGCGCGGTCAGTGCTGAACACAGCAGCGCGCCTGCCCATCAGTCCCCATGCAAACATGCTGGGAAGGGCAGTGCCTGCTACCAAGGCTCGGCTCTCTCCCGAGGTACCCTATCTCCCAGCCTCTGTGCACAGCTCTTCCGTGTCAGTTTTTGTTTTTAATTTTTAGTTTATTTATTTGAGAGAGAAAAAAAAAAAAAAGAGTCAGGGAGAGAAAGACAGACAGACAGATAGGGCGTGTCAGGGCCTTCTGTGACTGCAAACAAACTCCAGATGCATGTGCCACCTTGTGCATCTGGCTTACATGGGTCCTGGAGAATCGAACCTGGGTCCTTTGGCTTTGCAGGCAAACGCCTTAACCGCTAAGCCATCTCTGTCTTTCCAGCCCGCCTCCCACCCGTGTTGGTTTTGTTCCAAGAGCATTGTGGTTTCCCTGCTCCTCGTGTTCTTGAGGCCATCCTCCCTCTTGCCCTCATTTTTCTCCTTCTGAACCGCTGCTCATGGATTATGTCGAGCAGGCTCTGGGGACCCATTTCAGAAGCAATGTGAACAGTCTCAGGGGAGGAACAGACAGCGGGGACTGCAGCCGGTCCACGCCGGCAGGACTTGCCAGCACTGTGTCCTCCTGCCCCCACCCCCAGCACTCAAAACTCCCTCTGTGTGAGTGTGAGAGCTAGGAGAAAGGACGAGAGAGAACTGAGAAGCCGCAAACATGCCTCCAGCCTGGGACCCCAGTTCCAGCAGGAGACCCTTCTCAGACGCGTGTCCCACCCGCAGGATTGCCGGTGTGCAGTGCATGACTGTGCCTGGCTACTCCAAGGGCTTCGGCTACAAGACCGGGCAGAGCTTCTCGGGAGAGTTTGACCATGCCTGGAATGCTGTGTACCTCGAGGGGCGATGGCACCTGCTGGACAGCACCTGGGGCAGTGGCCTGGTGGACACTGCCACCTCCAAATTCACCTTCCTGTAAGTATTGGCTCTGCCCAGTGTCTGGTCGGTGGGTGTGGAAGAAGTACCAGGTTGAAGGAGACATCCGATGGAAAAGGTCAGAAGGGAGAGAAATGAAAGTTGGGCAGCCTCAGCCCATCCCCCACCCCCACCCCCACCCCCACCCTCACCCCAGCTCGGAGCTAGTTCCAGGCCACTTGTGGGGAACCAGACTTGTCTGCCTCCCCTTCTTCCTCTTGACTAGGGCCCTCCTCTGGCTCCCTATGTGTCCTTCTACCTAAACCCACGAGCCCCTGGGGTCACCCTAAGGGCACAGGTAAGAAGACCCAAGACTGAGCTGCCTCTGTCACTGCCAACGGGGCTGCAGTCACTGTGACATACTGATGCTAGAATTTTCTCCTCCCACTTCCTCAGACACAAGCTCCTGTTCTCTGGGGAGAGGAAGGGTCACAGTTGGCAGGAAGGGGTACCGGGGATGGTGCCCAGCCACACTGAGCTACCATGGTGTAGACTCAGGCATTTTTGTCCTGCAGGGCTTGGCGAATCCTGGCCTTAACCTACAGCCACGCAGGACATTCACATGGGTCATGATGTCCGTCGGCAGCTCCAATTCCCTTTATTTCCCGGGGGGAAAAGCATTCTCTCTGATGGTGCAGCTGAAATGTCAACACTCAGGACAAATGCAAGCCATGTGCACACTCACTCCACACACCCCTGCTACTCTGAACACTATTGCCTTTGGGCAGAGCAAAGCCTCCCCCAGCCCGGGTTAAGCCTCCTCTTCTCTTAGTCTTCATTGCTGGTCTCCAGAGCACTAAAGGATCCTCAGAAACCCCTCAGCGCACAGCTCCCCAGGGACAGAAACAAGAAGAGTCCATTGGGAGCAGAGCACCAGGCACCTCATCTCCCCACAGCCCCACTGCCTGCCCCGATTCTCAAATCCTACCTTCATATCTTGCCCTCTGCTCATGTTTTCTTGGCATTGAGAGCAGAGGAAGCCATTTCCTCCCCTGGACACCCTAGGGCTTTGAAAGCAGGCCATGTGTTCAAGCTGTGCCTTTGTCTTGAAAGGAGCTTCAGATCCTGCTTTGGCTCCAGGGTGTGGAAGCAGCCACTGGGGAGGAATCTCCAGGGCCCACATTAGAATCACAGATAGCACCTCATGGGATTTCAAATGACACCACTTCCCATGCTGCTGTCCTGTGTCAGCTAAAGGAAGAACCAAGAGGGCCACCTAGGGGCTGCAGAGATGGCTTAGTGGTTAAGACACTTGCCTGTAAAGCCTAAGGACCTATGTTCTACTCTCCAGATCCCATGTGTAAGTCAGATGCACAAAGGTGAGGCAAGCGCAACCTTGCACATGTCCACTAGGTGGCGCAAGTGTCTGGAGTTTGATTGCAGTGGCTGAGGCCCTGGCATGCCAATTCTCTCCCTCCCTCCCTCCGTCTCTCTCTCTCACTCTCTCTCTCTCTGTCTAAAATAAAAGTAAAAACAGGGCCACCTAGAAGATCTGGGGGAGGGGAGTTGGGCTTGTTCACACACTCAGCTTCTAACCAGCTCTTCCTCCACTCCAGCTACAATGAATTCTACTTCCTCACCCATCCTGCCCTGTTCATCGAGGACCACTTCCCAGACAATAAGAACTGGCAGCTGCTAAAGCCTCCTCAGTCTCTGAGGCAGTTTGAGAACAATATGTACCACAAGAGTGAATTCTACAACAAGGGGATGCTCAGTGCCCACCCGGACACTCCCATGATCCGAACAGGTAATGCATGGGCAGGCTGGCAGGCCAGGGTACCATTAGTAGGAACAGAGAAGTCTGTTCCATGCCTTAAGAAGTCAACATATACATGTGAGGGTCCAGGAAGCAGACAAAGCCCCTGGGCCATCAGGGCAGGGCTTCCCATGAATCCTGTTAGCAGGGACCAAAGTCCGCTCCCACTAGCATACACCAAGAAGGAGATACGCCAGCGTGTTATGGGCTTGCTGGCACATGGGAGCCAGGGCTGGAGGCCCCTTAGCTGGGTGAGTTTATTAGCTCGCTTGGGAAGAAACAGGACTGCTATGGCACACACACAGCCTCCCAATGACCCGCTGAGTGCTTTGCCCAGACTCCGGGTGGGGAGAACATGTGGCACACCTTTGTGTCAGTCACCAATGCAGGGAGGTTAGAGGGCAGCTCTCCCGGGACAGGTAGCGGCTGTTTCCACCAGGAGAGGCTGCTTTAGGAAGGCAGCCAGTGTGCTGGGCTGTGGCAGATGGAGTTCAGGTAGGATGGGCGTGCTTGCTACATGACTTTGCCTGGGAAGACATTAGTCAACATGGATTCACCACAGATAGGGTACAGAGGACACACCAAAGAGGTGATTCTAGTCAAGTCATATTGGTGTACCAAGGAGTTTATTGAGGTTGTTTACAGGGTGATGCAAAGAGAGCTGTGTCACTGAAAAGCCCACCCTAGAATGAGGGCGGATTCACAAAAGCTGTGTGCCTGGAGCTCCTTATCCAATTTGCAGTGGTCCCTGCTTATAGAGCCCCAGGGAGGGGCCTTGTGGGTCTTACAACTTTCTAAGAGTCCCAAGCCTTGTAAGTTTCTTTAGCTTCCTGAATCTTTTTTTTTTTAATTTCTTTATTCATTTATTTGCAAGCAGAGAGAGAGATAGAAGAGAGACAGACAGAAAGGTAGAATGGGTGCGCCAGGGCCTCCAGCAGCTGCAAAAAAAACTCCAGATGTATGCACTACTTTGTGCATCTGGCTGTAGGTGGGCACTGGGGAATCAAACCCGGGTCATTAGGCTTTGCAGGCAAATGCCTTAACTGCTAAGCCATCACTCCAGCCCCAGCTTCCTGAATTTTGTAAGCCTCTCTTCTCTGTCCAAGAGGGAATGTTTCGATCCTGAAGAAATAACCACAGAGCAATGTTGGAGGCAGTGGGGACAAAATAAGAGGAGGGGGCACTGTAGACATCTCCTAGACGTGCAGAGCTCCACGGGGCTCACTCAGCCTGGCCTGCTCAGACTCCTCCCTTCTGGAAGCAGGACCTGGACTTTTCTAGCCAGCTTTTCATGGGGCCAGGCAGGGTAGACCATGGAGCTTAGCTGTCAGTCCATGGCTAACTGGCCCCGGGCTGACACTTGTTCTCCTCCCACCATAGCAAGATCTTGAAAACTGACTCTGAGGGGTCAGACTTGGGGTTCCAGAACTGCAGTCCTGGACCTCAAAGGGCTTTCTGTAGTCAGTCTGCCTCTCTATGCCAGGCTCAGAAAGGCAGGTCAGCCCACCTCCCACTTCTGGCAAAGCGGCAGCTTGGGCAGCCAAGGAGGCCTCCCTCGAGCATCTGGGACAAGATGCCTGAGCTCACAGCATGGCACGTGCAGTAAAGCAGGGTTGACTCCACTCCATGCTGCAAGATGGTGGGGCCCCAACATGAGCTCCCCCACCTCCCAGTGGATTCCTGCACGGGGAAGCTGAGCTCCCGTGCGCTCTGTAAAGCTCCAGACCCAGCAGTGTCCATCCGTAGGTTGCTCAAGTAACAGCATGCGCCTGTTCACTTAGAGGACAGTCTCTGTGCTCAGAGGAGGCCTGTGGTCTCTCTCTGTCAATGGACCATTAAACCACAGGAAAGAATTGACCAGGCCACAACATCACACTAATGTCATTGGTTTAAGTTTACCTTTGCAAGAGGCATGAAAATGTAAACACCAGGCTGGGGCATGGTGGTGCATGCCTTTAGTCCCAGCACTTGGGAGACAGAGTGAGTTCGAGGCCACCCTGAGACTATATAATGAATTCCAGCCGGGGCTGGAGTGAGATGTTACCTTGAAACACCAAAAAAAAAAAAAAAAAAAAAAAGTTTAAAACTGTAAACACCAAGCTAGGCTGAGGCAGGAGAATCACTGTAAGTTCAAGGTCAGCCTGGGCTACAGAGTGAGCTCCAGAGCAACCTTGGCTAGAATGATGCCCTGCTTTAAAAAAAAAAAAATGTAAACACCAAATTCCTTAAAAGAAATCTAAAACCTGATTCATGGCACATCACTGAAAACATATTCCTTTTGGTTGTGATCTGCTTAGAGTAAAAATAAGGGTTTGCGGAGGTGGTTCAATGGCTAAAGGCACCTGCTTGAAAAGCCTACCAGCTTGGGTCCAGTTCCCCAGCACCCACATAAAGCTGGATACAAAATGGCACATGCACCTGGGATCCCAATGCATCTACAACAATGGGAGGCAGAGCCAGGAGGGGCTGAAGTGACAGGCCCAGATGGTCTTTGTGGTCAGTTTATTCACAGTGGCAAGAAGACCTTGTCTCAAAGAAGGTGGAACACATGCACCTCAAAGCTGCTCTCTGACTGCCACACATGCATGCTTATCACTACACACACACACACACACACACACACACACAACACACACAAATAAAGTTTAAAGTGTAAAGACAAGAAAGAGGCCAAAATGGGAAACTTAGGGGGCAAAAGTATGGGTGGGAAGAGAACCCCAAAATAGGGATGAGCCAATGAATGCAGGAAGGGAGTGCTCAGGAGTTGGAGGAGGAAGAGGAGGGAGGACAGAGAGATGCTAGTCACAGCTCTTTCAGAGGTTCACTAGGGTCCTCAGCACCTTGCTCCACATCTTCCCAGATACTCAGCAACCTCTGCCCATAGTCCTCTTCCCAAAAAGCCCACAGCCCATTATGCACAAGTGCTCACACAACTCATTCTAACAGCAATAAGCTCTCTGAAGAAAGCCAAGGCCAGGAGAGAGGCTTCCAGGAAGTCAATATCACCCAAGGGGTCCAGGCAGCCTTCTCTACAGCTGAGCTTTAGGGTGAGCCCGCAACGAGGTTTTGGAGGAAGGGGTTTTAGTATGCATGAACCAGACAGCCTTTTTTTTTTTTTTTTTTTTTTTTTTTTTTTTTTTTTTGGCCTAAGCAAGGCTGGGCAAATCACTCTGGCCAGGGGCTGATGACCATCTTCTAACAAAAAAAAAAAAAAAAAAAAAGGCAGCTTTCAAAGAAGCTACTGCCCTTCCTTGTGGTCCTGAAGAAACTGAGGGCCAGGTGAGTCCTCGTGAGCTGCAAAACCCAGGAAACTGACCACCTGTCCCTAAGAAACAATGGTGGAGACAGAGGAAAAAGAAACTGCAGGCCAAGGGGGAGGCAGAGGGAGAAGGGGTACACATACTGACTTTCCAGAAACACAGCTCTGGTCCCCCCCAAGGGAGAAGGAGATTCTTGTCAAGCAACCTTCCCGCCCCCAGCTGACAGCTCTTTCAAGGAGGCCAAAGAATCCTTCCCATGGTGCTAGACCTTTAATCCCAGCACTCACTCTGGAGGCAGAGGTAGGAGGATTGCCATGAGTTCGAGGCCACCCTGAGAATACAAAGTGAATTCCAGGTCCACCTGGGCTAGAGTGAGACCCTATGTCAAAAAAAAAAAAAAAAAAAATCCTTCCAGTGGTGTGAAGCACCTGCTGTATACCATGTCCCGTGACATCACATTGGTGAAACTAACCTTGGTGGAAACATTTACACCTTAGACACAAGCAAACATGGGAAGTCAGAGCTCTTTTCCTCCTGAGAGCCAGCCAGTTGTTAAGCATTGACCCCCACACCAGGCTACACGGGACCCATCTCACCTGCTCCTGACTTTCTGTCTCCACAGTGAACGGGAAGGCCACAGTCACCATTGAGAGCTGCGCCCCCACGCTCTTCATGTTCATGTTCAATGGCAGGCAGGAGCACGGGCTCCTGAGCCTCAGGAAAAACGGGATGAAGCTGGAGGTGTACCCTCCCACCATGGGCACCCACAAGCTGCAGATCTTCGCCAAAGGCAACTCGGACATCTACAGTTCGGTGCTGGAATACACCATCAAATGTAACTATGTAGATCTGGGGGTCCAGCTGCCAGCTGAGCTTCACCAACCCGTGGGCCCCAGCTGGTTCTCGGAGCAGATGGGCATCTTGAAACCCTCCCACCCTGACCCCGTCATCCATACCAGCGACGGGCGCTGCTCGGTCAGCTTCGGTGTGGACGAAGGCATCAGCGTCCTGGCATCCCTCCATGGAGACGATGGCCCCATCACGGAGGAGACCCAACGGCGTTACATCTTCCAGCTGCACCGGGAGAAGCGGACAGAGCTGAAAGTCCAGCTGCCTCATGCCGGCAAGTTTGCCCTCAAGATCTTTGTGAAGAAGAGGCAGGAAGCGGGCAACTACATCTTTGTCTTCAACTACCTCCTGTGCTGCAGCAACACCAAGGTGAACTGGCCCATGTTCCCGGAAAGCTTTGGCAACTGGGGGCAGAACAATGAGCTGCTGGAGCCCCTGTCTGGTGTGCTTCCCGCCAACCGGAATATCCCTTTCAAACTGAAGCTGCACGGGATCGCCAAAGTCCTGGTGAAGGGGCAGGACACATGGCCCCTGACCCTCAACCCCGAGGGCTACTGGGAAGGTAACTGCAGCACAGCTGGCTGTGAAGAAGTGTACGTCATGGTGCTAGAGAATGCCAATCACAACTTCTACTCTTATATCCTGAAATATAAAGTGAGTGCCCAGTGAGGGCCTGCGCCCTACTCACGGCTTCCCAGGGCCAAGGCCAACTCTGCCCGGAGAGGGCTCTAGGGAAGTGCAGAGAACCCAGGACGCCACTGATCTGCATGAAATCACTTCTAGGCCTCTGCCTCAGTCTCCCCCCCACCCTATCCCCTCTGCCACGGGCACTGAGATGTTTGTGTCCCTATAGGCTACACTCAGTGTGGTGGTGACTGTGACTGAAAAAGCACAGAGGCAAAGGCCTGTTAGAAGATGAAGGTGCTATGTAAATCCAGGGTATTGTGAACTGTACACCCTCGCCCCTGCCCCTTCTTGTGTTAGCGCATCATCGTCGTGGTAAGGCTGATGTGGGAAAGCAGGCATGCTGTCCAGGTTGAAAGCTTGCTACAGGACCCTTAAGAGAATTCTCCTCCTTGCCCGTGACATAGTGGGAGGCTGAGTTGAGTCAGAGAGCCCCTTCCAAGTATCACGCGGTGTTTCTCCACAAACGTCTTGTACCCCAACCATAGGTGGAGCTACCGTCTTCCTTCTTCCTGCCGCTGCTTCTGTAACCACTTCCTGCTCTTCAAGAGCCCCTCTCCCCTCCCCCCGCAGAAAAGAAGATGTTCAGGAGAACCTAGGCGTCAAGCTTAGCCAGCTGCAGGCCAAGCTTCTGCTTCCTGCAGGTTGCTGGGATGTGACCAGGGTAGAGAGCAGTAGTGTGCACACATGGGTGTCCGAGGCAGGGACCAGGAATGGAGTGGCACCTTTGGCGGTCCTGCAGCACTCCCCCCCCAGCCTAATAGAGACAAACAGGCCTGACTCAATGTCCCTAGCAGAGCTCAGCTGGAGGTGCCCTCCCAGCCTTTTAAGAACCTGAGATCAGGCTGGGCCTCCACCTTCACAGGAGCCTTAAATACCTGCTAGGCCTGCCCGGATCCTGGCAGAGAGGAGCCTGGGCCCTGGGAAGGCAGAGGAGGTGAAGGAACAGAGCAGCCAGCCGCAACAGTGTGATAATAGGACTCTCTCTGCCTGTCTGTCCTCCAGCCCCTACCAGGCTAAGGGGACCACTGCCTGCCCTGGGAGCAGGTTTTGTGTTTGGCCCAGAGAAAGGCCCCATCATAAACCATCTTCCTTCCTGTCTTTCTCAGAAATGGTAGACTTCTTCCTCCCCAACTTCCGCCTTCTGCAGGAGACAGTGGGAGGCAGTCAAAGGCCTCTTGCTTGCTCAGGCCTGTCCCAAGAAACCTCAGCTGCCCAGCTGGCCCTCAACAGCGCCTGAGGCTGGCGTTGCCATGGCAACAGCTGAGGGAAAGACCAGCTGCAGCAGGCAGGCCTGAGAACCGCCCCTGAGAGGTCACTGCAACACCATCCCAGCACACAGACACACTGGAGAGTGGTGGGACCCCAACAAACTCCTGGGCTGTGTGATGATGCAGCCACCTCTGCCCATCTCCAGACCCCAAGTCCCTGTGAGCTGTGTGTACCCAGTGCCCACCTTCCACCACGCTGGGGCCTTGCTCATGATGGGCATACCCTCTGGGAGGCTGAGCTGCCCTGGGCCTGTGCCCCGCAGCCTCTGAAAGGCTAGGTTCTTTGCCCCAGCACCACGTCATTCATGCCTGAAAAATGCACAAAGGCTCAGGAGGCATCAACACTCTACCACAGGGAGATGGGACTTTGTACACCCTGCAAGCAGCCTGTTCTCACACTTTGATCTCATGAGCTGAAAGAAATGCGCTGTGTTTCATCAAAATATCAAGTGCCTTCTATGAGTCCTGCCAGTCGCTGGACACAACACTGACTGCCACAGCTAACCCTGAAGAAGATGGCATGCAAAAGAAAAAAAAAAAAAAAAAAAAGCATGTAAAAGCATGCCACCCAGCAAAAATTAATTAATTAATTAAAAAAAAAAAAACACCAGCGCTGGTCCCAGCACCCGAAGGGGAGGGAAGGGCGGCCTCTCCAAGTGGCCCTTGGGCATCTATCTGCCCGCCCCTCCCTCCTCATTTAGCCAGGCAGCCCCTTTGTAAAGAGAGTTGTAAGAGGCACAGTCAAACAATCGCCTGCGTTTCTCTCGCCTGAAGTAAAGGTACATGAAACGAAATCAAATCTTCATGAATTTTGCACACCTGCTGCTCAGGCTGGAAAATTTGGGGTCGCATTTCGAAAGCTTTTATTCAAATCCACGCCCCCTATACCCCACCCCATATCTTTGTCCCCTGGTCCGCCAGTCCCAGACGCCGATGGAATGGCACGCGCGCCCCCTGGTGGCTGAGATGAGTCCATACCGTCTCTGCACACTCCTGGAGGCCTTTTAACTCAAACTTGAAAAATACCTGAAATGGTTATGTTTAAGAAGGCTGGGTGTTTTCTCCTTCTTTCTTTGTATACACCTAGCCCAATTTTGCTATGCACAAGCTGTGAGGAGAGCCTGGGAGACTGCCTGGCGTGGTGACAAGCCCTGGGATATGGTAAGAATTAGGAATATTTTGCCCGGAAATCCCTTCCTGAGGGGGAAAAAAAAAAAACCGGGACCTAGGCATGAATGGGGGAGCTTTGATCACACTCATTGCTATGCAAATGATGGGCTGAAGCTGATCAAACTCAGCATTTTGCCCAGCAAGTCCCAGGATAGGTGCCAGGGTGGGGCGTGGTAGGACAGACAGAGGGACAGTTGGGGCCGAAAGGCGCAATTAACTTCAACTTGCTTCAGAAATGCCATCAGCACAGCTGGACTCTGTTTTCGGTCTGATTGTCATCACTGTGAGCCCTCCATATGTTACATTGTCCCACCAGGACAAACTCCTCGTGGACCTGCTGAGATTAAAGAGACAGAAACAGATTAACTGAAGCATGAAGGGTTTAGGCGAGACATAAAGAACTATTTCCTGTTGTTCCAAGCTGGAGGAAGATGTTGCCAAGAAAAGTTTGTGAGATTCTCAAAAGGACTTGAAAAAAAAGACAGAGAGAGAAAATTTTCCCAGTGGTCTGAAGTTTTCTGTGCCAAGTTCAGTGGAAAGCTTCGGTTCTCTCTACACCAGTTAACTCCTGAAATACACTGGCCCTCTCGCAGCAAACATACAGTTAACAGTATGGGCCACATGGCTTGGTATAAGCAGAATTTCTCAAAGGCAGTGTGCATCTGTGGGCTGCATCAATTCCTCTGAGGTCTGTAAGTTCTCTTCCTTTGGACTAAGTAGTTGGAACCCTTAAGAGGTGATTATTTCTTATCATGTGTGCATTGAGTTGTGTGGGCTGGCGGCTGTGAAATATGCTTTCCCCACATTGTTGCTGGTGGTGTTTTTTCAATAAAATTTATATTCATTTTTATCCAACAATGTAATTATCGATCCATCCTTATCACTGCTCTCACAAGGAGAAAAAAATTAAAAGAAAAAAACACTTTCATGTTCAAAGGGAACCCTAGGAAAAAAAAAAAATCAATGTCCCAGCCATTTGAATGTGATGGTAAGATGCAAATGGAATGTCGGGCAGATAGCTATTCCACATTAAAGAAAACATAATTAGGTTAGCTCCAGCCCTCGATGGCTCACATGCCTTTGAAGAACATGAAGGCAGTTTCTTTCATTGACTCTTGTTTAACGTGAACATTTTAAAGTCAATCCAAATTTCTTTTTATAGTGGGAGGAAAAAAATGTGCCAAAAATGCTTGTCAACCTACTTTTTTGTTTCTGAATGTATAATATATAATTTCTTGATAGTCATATACATGCAGAAACTTTCCAGCAAGTTACCTAAACAGATTGTTCATAAATTAGACATTTAGGGGAGAAAAAATGAAATTCTAGGTGCCTCTGAGAAGAAACTACTGTCACCATGGAGACCAGCGTGAAGGACAAAAAGAACTTATTCCCAACCCTGGGTTTATTGTGCCCTCAATGCTAGACCCAGAGAAAATGAGACCCGGTGTATTTTTCTTGACGACAGGTGGACAGTATTAAGAGGAAGTCAAAAGAAATGGTCATCCACACAGAATAAGGGAGAGCTCTTGCAGAAACTACCAGAAAAGTCTGAAAGTTCCAGGCCAGAGGCTGGAATGTGTGACCTCTAGTATCCCTTCCAGTCCAGAGAGCAGATGCTGGGCCTGGGGTTGGCAGGGAGGGAACATCTGAAGGAACCTGCTGTGATAAGAGCTGTTCAGTGAGACCCCCGCGGACTGCACTCCTGGGCTGCCAGCTCTTGCCTAGGGCAAGGGGATGCAGAGTTCAGCAGAGGGACCAAGGGGGAGGGATAGCCTCTCTCTGATTATCTTCTCTCTCTCTTTCTCTCTCTCTTTCTCTTTCTTTTGGAGATAGGGTCTGATATATCCCAGGCTGGTCCTATGTAGCCAAGGATGACCTTGAACTTCAGATCCTCCTGCATCCGCCTCCCCAGTGCCACCATACCTCAAACTCGAGAAGCATTCTGCCAACTGAAGTTCTGCCCCACAGGCCAGTCCTCTCTGATTTTGCAAGCAGCCCCTCCTGGGCTGTCCTCTTCTGCAAATCCAATGGCATGTCCACGGACAAAGATGCTTAACTGAAGCTCCCTTTCTCTCTGGGCCCCCCAACTCAGGAAATACATGTCTTTGCGCTCAGATTCCCAAGCCAGATGTGTGATGAACAGTGACCCCTTCAGCGCCTGACATGAAGCCTGGTTCATATGGAGGTGTCTCAGTTCTGGCTTACATTACTGTCTCCCCTCCCATATTCATCATGGCCCTGCCAGAGTTCAGACTCATGTGGTTTCTTGGCTTCACTGTTCTGTCCTACCTGTGAGGAGTTACCACTATGTCATTACTGTTCACACTGACCTTACATATGAACATGGGCTGCATTGAGGCAAAAAAAAAAAAAAAAAAAGAGAGTTCCAGGCTGAAGAGATGGCTTAGCACTTAAGGCGCTTGCCTGCAAAGCCAAAGGACCAAGGTGTAATTCCTCCGGACCCATGTAAGCCAGATGCACAAAGCGGCACATGTGTCTGGAGTTCATTTGCAGTGGCTGGAGGCCCTGGCGTATCCATTCTCCCCCCCTCTTTCTCTCTCTGACTATGTGTGTGTGTGTGTCTCTTTCTCTCTTTCTCAAATAAATAAATAAATATAATTTTTTTATATTTTTTCTTGGAGAGAGACACAGAGAGAGGGAGAGGAAGACAGATAGAGATGGGTGCACCAGCAGCCTCTCAGCTGCTGTGAACGAAATCCAGATGCATGTGCCCCTTTATGGTCAAGTGCGGCATTGTGCCCTTGCATCTGGCTAAACATGGGACCTGGAGATTGGAACTGCTGGAGATTAGAACCAGTGTTCTTAGGCTTAGGAGGCAGGCGCCTTAACTGCTAAGCCATCTCTCCAGCCCAATAAATATAAAATTTTAAAAATATAAAGTTTCCATCAAATCCCTCCAGTTTACAATCTCTAGAGAAGTCATAACTTGTGTCAGGTATTGGTGGGTAAGGCAAGTCTTCAAACAAAAACTGATTTTAAGTCTATAGACATACTGTCCAAACACCTCTGAACTCATAAGCTAAGCAGGAAAGGGCCTGGTTGGATGGGAAACAAAAGCTGATTATTTAAAAAAAACATTATGGGCTGGAGAGATGGCTTGCAAAGCCAACAGACCCAGGTTCGATTCCCTAGGACCCACTTAAGCCAGATGCACAAGGTGGCGCATGAATCTGGGGTTCGTTGGCAGCAGCTGGAGACCCTGGCACGCCCATTCATTCTCTCTCTCTCTCTCTCTCTCTCTCTCTCTCTTTCTCTCTCTCAAATCAATAAATAAATATTTGAGCCAGAGATCATGAGAAACACAGAGAGAGAGAGGAGAGAAGACCAGGGCCTCCTGCCACTGCAAATTCCAGATATGTGCACCACTTTGTGCACCTGCTTTACGTGTGTATGGGGGAACCTGGGTTGGCAGCCTTGTCTTTAACCTCTGAGCAATCTCTCCAGCCCCCCCAAAACTGATTTTAATAGAAAAATCATAAGAAAGCCCACTGACTTCCTTTTTCCTCCAGAGACAACAATGCCAGTCTCTTCACTCCTGGGTGATGGTGTAAGGATGGTGCCTCACACCACAGTCACGTGGGAGTCAGTGACCGGGGCCCATAGAGAAGCCCCATGTGTGGGTGAACAAGATAACCCTTGTAAATCAGGTTACCCAGAGCCATGCTCACAGACCGCCTCCCTGTGCTTCTTGAATGTCCTGCAACAGTACTAATCACAGGTTAAGGAGCACCAGTGCTGTGCTGAGTGAATTCAGAGTTCTGGAGGGTGACGTCTCTGCAAGATAACAGGCCAGCAAGCAGGGCCAGGTAGAGAGCACTCAGCCACAACGCAGAGCCAACAGGAAGCTCCAGAGCAAAGCTCTCCTAGAGAAAAGTCTCCAGTCAAGCAAACCTGGCCAGTCCTGAGGCTGGAGAGATGGCTCAATGGTTAAGACACTTGCCTGCAAAGCCAAAGGGCCCAGGTTCAACTCCCCAAGACCCACATAAAGCCAGATTCACAAGGTGGTGCATGGGTCTGGAGTTCTTTTGCAGCGGCTAGAGGCCCTACCACATCTATTCTCTCCCTCCCTCTCTCTCTATCTCCCTCTGTCTCTTTCAAATAAATAAAAACGAAACATTAACAAAAAAATTGTAAATGGCCAGTCCCTCCACAACCCACTGTGCTCAGCTGGGTGGGACTGCCTGGGTAGAACTTAGCCTCCACTCAAAAGCTAGGGTGTGGGCCTGGAGAGAGAGTTCAGTCAGTAGAGTGCTTGCCTCACAAGCATGAAGCCTTGATTTTCAGCCCTAAAATCAGCATGCCTAAAATCCCAGCACTGGTGAGACAGAGCCAGATAGATGGGCTTGCAAGTCAGCCAGTCTAAAGTAATTAGCGAGCTCCAAGACAGAGACCTTGTTTGAAAAAGAGATGAGGGGTGTTCCTGAGAACAACACCTGAGGTTCTCCTCTGACCTCCAAATGCACATATGCACGTGCACACGCACACAAAATATGTATGCTGGCCATGGTGGCACACACCTCTCATCCCAGCACTCAGGAGGCAGAGGTAAGAGAATCGTTGTGAGTTCAAGGTTATGCTGCTGAGGATTTGAGAAAGAGTAGGTAAGGGCTGAGGAAGTGGAGGCACCAGATGTACAAAGCCATCTGGGATGAAGGGACAATGAGTGAAGCTCTTTAAGATGGTTTGCAGAAGGGACCAGGTATGACTCCAGGTCAGACTGCCTGTGTGACAGGAACAATGTGACCTCCGCCAATGGCCCTCCTTCCGGAACCTGTGGACTAATGGGTAGAAGGCAGCTTGTTCTACCTCCTCCTCCTTGGCCCTTTGGCTCTATCGTCCAGGCAGGCTCAACACTACATCCACTCTATGCATGTGCATAGAACTTGCTCACGTTTCCCATTGACTGAGACTGAGGCCCGGCCCCCATTCTGACTCCCATTCTTGTCTCGTGACTGTCCTTGAGAGCTCCTTAAATTAATCAACCACAGTCCGCGGATACTCGCCCCACCCTGCTTTCTACATGCTGTACCTTGTCATGCTAACACCTCTTTCTCTCTCTCTTCCTCCAACCTCCCCCTGCCCTTTCTCTATCTCAGAAGCCTTGCCTGGTCTTCAGGGACCAGATCTTCCCCAACCTTCTATCACCCAGTGTCATGAACACCCTCCATGTTCATTCCACCTTTCATGGCTTATCTGCTACCCCAGTAATTTCTATATGATTCTATGATGAGTGGGTATTGAAGGTTCATGCTATTACGTTGTGAATTTCTTTGTTCGTTATTGACAATTTCCATAATTATAGACAATAATCCCCACACACACTTTCCCCTTTGCAACTCCACTCTCCATCATATCCCTCCCCTCTCAGTCAATCTCTCTTTTATTTTTTATGTCATCATCTTTTCCTCCTGTTATAATGGTCTGGTGTAGGTAGTGCCAGGCACTGCAAGGTCATGGATATCCAGGCCATTTTGTGTCTGGAGGAGCACGTTGTGAGGAGTCCTACCCTTCCTTTGGCTCTTACATTCTTTCCACCCCCTCTTCCGCAAGGGACCCTGAGCCTCGAAAGGTGTCCCTTCTTCTTAACACCATGGTGCCTTTTGAGTCATCCCAGAGGTCACCACCATCTGAAAAGAGAAGCTTATTTATTTATTTATTTATTTATTTATTTATTTATTTATTTATTTTGGTTTTCCAAGGTAGGGTCTCACTCTAGCCCAGACTGACCTGGAATTCACTCTGCAGTCTCAGGGTGGCCTTGAACTCTTGGCGATCCTCCTACCACTGCCTCCTGAGTGCTGGGATTAAAGGCGTGCGCCACCACACCCGTGCGAGAAGCTTCTTTAACCAAAAGAAATACACATACCGTGGTTCTCCTTCTTGACACAGAGGGAGTGTTCAATGGCGCAGGCGATGTTTCACTGGGAGAGCTGGGAAAGAATGTGAAGACCGCGAGGCAGTCATGGAGCACCCAGCAGCCGCTCTCTGAGTGCTGAAGCACGTTCCCTATGGTGGTTTAAAATGAAAAATGACCCCCATAGGCACTTGTATTTGGATGCCCAGCTGGTGGCACTGTGCTGGAAGGCTATGGAACCTTTAGGAAGTGGAAACATGCTGGAGGCATTGTCACTGGGGCTTGAGCCTTGAGGTGTTATAACCAGGCCCAATGTGCTTCCCTTCTCCCTCCCTCCTCCTCCTCCTCCTCCTCCTCCTCCTCCTCCTCCTCCTCCTCCTCCTCCTCCTCTGTCCTGCTGATACCATGATATAACACTGGTTTCCATGATGGCTTCTACTCTCTGGAGCTGTATCTGAATTAAACCCTTTCCTTCCATAAACTGCTGCTTTCTGGTCAGGTATTTTGTCCCAGCAACAAGAAAGTAACTGATGTGTTCCCAAAGGGACTGGCCTTTGTGACTTTGTGACTTTGCTCTGTGTGAATGTTGAGGATGAGAACCCAAGATCCTCTCCGAGGAGGCTCACAACCCAACTAAGGGCCAGGAACCCGGGGTGGAGGGGGACCCTGGACTAGCTGCCTTGGAAAAAATTGTGGTGTCGTTACTGGTGAGCTTCAAGGAAGTGAGGGACCCCCTTGATCGACGACCCCAACTTATTTATGTGGTACTAGGAAAAGACACACACTTCCTCTGTAAAATGTGACCGCATGCAGGATTTCTATGGGACAAGAGAAGGGTGGTCACCCTGGCTGGAAAGCCAAGGCAGAAGATGGCTATGAACCGCTTGTGGAATCGTCTTTCCTAATTGTGGTTCCCACCCCCGTTCGAAGGAGAGTCTATCAACCAGAACTTGATGCTTGTGTTTAACCCAAAATGACCCACAAATGTAGATCGCTAAGGCCCTGCTAATTGCATCCCCACCTCCCTGAACAGAACTCAACCAACAAGCCTTGCTGTTAAGCCACTGAGGTCCCGGGAGAGCCTGTTATTTTAGGGGGTGGAGGGAGTGACAAAATGGCAAGTGTTGCTAATTAGGACCCAAAGGCACGAATATTTTCTATTAGCAAAGCCCGGATATGCAGGACTGTCTTGAGGAAAGTCGATGTTTATTTTAAGCACTGTGCCCAAGTGAACACTCAAAGCCCGAGGTTTCTTTACAAACAGGGTTGTCCCCAGGACTGATCCTCGACAGGGAAACATCCAACTAAGGTTGTGTGCAAGACACAAAGAGCTGGGAGGAGCTGGGACGAGGAGCTGGGAATGGAGCAGTGAGGGTCCCGGTGGACAGGCCCACAAAGACTTTCATCTCTCATATCAGCTGTCTTGACGGTTGGTCATTGGTGCCTGAAGCACTCAGTTTAGAAGGATTCTTAGGTCCCATCTGGGCTCAGTAGGAAAGATGCCAAAGTGACTGGTAATCACACACGTGGGATGGAAGAGGAAGTGTGCCACGTATTTACCAACCAGTCAAAACAGTGCTCAAACCAAAGAGCCAAAGCAGTTATTCAGCACCATGGGGCCAGAAGCTTCTAGCTAAACTACACTGTCTGACAACTAGCTCTCCAGAGGCCGCCGCACACCCCTGGGCTGCAGAAGGGGTCCACCCAGCATCCTCACTTGGAGCGCATTAGTATAGGCAGACATGTCGTGCCCAAGAGAAAGCAGGAGCCAAAATCGCTGACTGTTGTGTCTGGGTGATTAAGCGTCGCCTTGCATTTAACATGAGCAGTGATTTGAAGTGGGTATTGATTTGTCATTTCAAGAAATGAAATAATAATTCACTGTGTTATTTACATGGCTGCTGACTGAAAGGGCTGTTGTTGAGTTGCACCATCCTAAACAGTCATCTCCTTCTTGTTCCCAACTAAGTAAAGAAACAGAGGCACTGCAGTGAGCTCCCCTGCCGCTACGGGAGCAAGGATTTACCAGAAGAGAAAAATGCTCACCTGGCTCCTGGTGTTTACCTCCAGAAAAAACCATCAGGACTTAGGCAAACGTTCAATGGGTCAAAGAAGCCCCTCATCTCAAGGGGTCCGCCTGAGCTTGCTGGCTGGCTGCCTCCATGACACAAAGAATCAGCCTTCATGTCATCCTAGCTGTAGGGGGAGACCAAAGTAGTGATGCCCCCTGCAGGGCAGCAGAAAGAGCGACTGTGGAGAGACCTAAGGGACAGAGACCGAAATGGCAGCCACAACTGTGAAAAGTCAGGAACAATTGGGCTGAGTGATCAGTGAAGAGCAAGAATTAGAAGTCACAGGGTTAGGAAGCTGACTCAGAGGGTGAGAGTGCTTGCAGGCCAAGCACGAGGGCCTGAGATGGTCTGGTTCACCCTGAGTTCAGTTCCCCTAGCACCACGTAAGCAGCTGGCCATGGACACGCATAACCTGTAACCACAGTCCTGTGGAGACTGGAGACCGGAGAATTGCTGGGGCGCTCTAGTCAGTCCCACAGTCTGACAGGAAGCAGGAGCTCCAGAGTCGGTGAGAGACTTCAACTCAAGGAAACACGAAGATGAGCAAGAGAGGAATACACCTGACATTCTCTTCTTGTCTCCACATGAGTGCACGTAAGCTACATGCACACCTACACAGAGAGAGAAGAGAGAGAGGGAGAGAGGGAGGGAGAGAGAGAGAGGGAGAACCAAGGAGACTCTGGGAATCCCTGTACAGGCACAGAATGGTGATAAAAAAAAAAATGAGGAAAGCCTAAGGACCCAGTTTCTTTTCCCTGGTACCCACGTAAAGCCAGATGTATAAGGTGGCACATGTGAGATGCACAAGGTGGCACATGCATCTGGAGTTCCTTTGCAGTGGCTAAAGGCCCTGGCACACCCATTCTCTCTCTCTCTCACTCTGTCTACCTATCTATCTGCCTCTCTCTCATAAATAAATAAACAAATAAAATATTTTTTTAAAGTGGGGGCTGGAGAGATGGCTTAACGGTTAAGGTGCTTGCATGCAAAACCTAAGGATCCAGGTTCGATTCCCCAGTACTTACATAAGCCAGATGCACATGGTGACACAAGCATCTGAGTTCAGGTGTAGTGCCTAGAGGCCCTGGCACATTCTCTCATTAAGAAAGAAAGAAAGAAAGAAAGAAAGAAAGAAAGAAAGAAAGAAAGAAAGAAAGAAAGAAAGAAAGAGAGAAAGAAAGAGGGAAAGAAAGAAAGAGGGAGAGAGAGAGAGAGAGAGAAAGAAAGAAAGAAAGAAGGAAGGAAGGAAAGAAAGAAAGGAAAGGAAGGAAGGAAGGAAGGAAGGAAAGAAGGAAGGAAGGAGGGAAGAAATGAGCCATGTATGATAATACATACTAGAATCCCAGCACTGGAGAGGAGTGGCAGAGACAGAAGGATCTGGAGTTTGTGGACCAGC
The DNA here is from genome assembly GCA_036365145.1 of Orientallactaga sibirica. Classification (NCBI taxonomy): domain Eukaryota; kingdom Metazoa; phylum Chordata; class Mammalia; order Rodentia; family Dipodidae; genus Orientallactaga; species Orientallactaga sibirica. Next base: position 26,548,504 of record JAEOAD010000009.1, on the reverse strand, counting down.
CTGGGCTATATCACCAGACTCTATCTCAAAAGGGAAGGGAAGCTGAGCGTGGTGCATGCCTTTAACCCAAGCACTTAGGAGGCAGAGGTAGGAGGATCACTTTGAGTTTGAGGCCATCCTGAAACTACATAGTGAATTCCAGGTCAGCCTGAGCTAGAGTGAGAACCCTACCTGAAAAAAAAAAAAAAAAAAAGTTGGGGGGGAGGGAAAAGGAAATGACCATAGGATTGCTAATTGACCAGGGAACAATTTGATGATATAGTTATAAGTACATGAACACCAAGGAGACTTGAAAATTAATGTTGAACATTTTGTTACATTTGTAAAAAATAAAGTGAGGCCATGTCCCTGGGAGCACTTGAAGGTCACTTTGAACCACACCACAGCCTTTGCAGCCCCACCCCGAGGGGTGGGGGATGGGGACAAGTGTGGGTTCCAGGCCCCTTTGGACTCAATGTCACAAGGATCAGATTCTATTCCACCTCCCTTGAGAGACACAGAGCGAGCCTGTTAACCTGACGGTGGGAAGGAATCCGCTCTGACAGTGAAAGCTTCACTTGACATTTTTAAGGCCCCGAAAGAGTATTAAAAGTCCACTTTGAAAAGGAGCCAATGAGCCTCTTTCCAGAGAGATGGCCTCTTAGCCACTGGTCTTCTTTGACTGAAAGCCGCCTTGTGCCAGTCAGGAGCCATTAGCGTATGATTGAAGCCCTGGGTGTCCCCTATAAACATCGATTTCACTTGGGGATGTATTTCAGCTCACAGGGGACTCCCTTACCCAGCGCTGGCTGAGGTGCACCTGCGGCTCAGACTGTGTTTGCCAAAAGGCAGGCAGGATTGCATGAAGTTAGAGCGAAAACCCTGAAGTGGGTCAGTCTGGTCTTGGCCCCAGTTTCCCCAGTTACCACAGGACTCTAACAAGATCCAGGCCCTCCTGGCCTCACTGGCCTCGTCTGTGAAATGGGGATGAGCATTGCCTCTATCATGTAAGTTTCATTCAGGGATGAACCGTGGCTCACAACCTATACAGGGACCAGAGAGCCCCTAACACTTAGTGTCAGTACTCTGTAGGTGTCAGGTCACTACCATGACTATGTCACAGCTGCCGTCAGCATTATGATGAAGACATTGGTGTTTTGTGTTGAGCTGAGAAATGGCTTAACTGTTAAGGCACTTTCCTGCAAAGCCAAAGGATCACTGTTCGATTCCTCAGGACCCATGTAATCCATATGCACAAGGTGACACATGCATCTGGAGTTCGTTTGCAGCAGCTGGAGGCCCTGACATGCCCATTCTCTCTCTCTCTCTCTCTCTCTCTCTGTCTCTCAGATAAATAAATATAAATAAAATATTTTTAAAAAAGAATTCCAAGGTCTCAAGTTCCTCATAAAATCATAGCAGTCAATGACCTCAGCTTCGACTTCCATACAGGCCTCCCATGTCCAGCACACATGCTAGAGAATCCTTCCAGGGACCAGCTGACCACTTCATGAGGCAGCCGTGGCACTCCTGAATCCCTCTGCAGAAAGCCCTGCCTTTGACATCACTGCCTTATAGTAGAGCGGCTGAGCCAACAGCGCCCTGGCTCGGTGACTGCCGCATAGCGGGAGCCCTGAGTGGCCTCTACACACCTGGCTGCAGTCTGAGGTTCCTGGAGCTGTGCGTAGAAGCAATTATAATCTACCTAGACACAAGGAAAGGAGACTGAGAACGGAGGAAAGAGAAAGAAAAGCTCCCACTCAACGTGCAAACCGACACTCAAAATAAAATGACTGGTAACAAGAACTAACGAGGGCTGGAGAGATGGCTCAGGGGTTAAGTGCACTTCCTGCTCAAGCACGAAGGCCCGAGTTCGAATCTCTAGAACCTACATTAAACAGTAGGAGTGGCAACACATGCCTGTAACCCCAGTCGTGTGAGGAAGTGGAGACCCGGGAAATTGCTGGGGCCTGTGAAAAGCTCTGCTATCAGTAAGAGACTCAGGCTCAAATAAGAATAGGTGCCAGACCTATGGAGAGAGGACAGCTGATAGTCTGCTTCAGTCACCACCGGTGAGTGCATCCCACCACAGACCACTACTTGGGGCTCCACACATACACGCACATCACATAATGCACAAATATATACAAGCGAAAATAATTAATGAATGCCTTAAAAGTTATGATCTTAATACTAGCTGCCTACTTCTTTTCAGTGTGCTAGGTAGAAGGGAGAAGATGGCATGTATTCTTTCCACGTTCCACATCTCAGAATGTGTTCAACATTTTACCCTTCAGGATAATGTTAAACGAAATTTGCATGATCAAAAAAATTCGGCTTGGTTATAACATATTATCCTTCTTATATAACCTAGGATTTGGTTTGTTGATGTTTTGTGTAGGATTTTAGCATCTATCCTCCTAAGAGAGATTAGCCTGTGATTTTCTTTCTTTTTTTTTTTTTTTTTAAATTCTCTTGCTGTCAAAGTTCCATTGGCCTTCTAAAATGAGAATAAAATGGTTTCCCCTTTCTCAAGGAGAGTTTGTGTGCACTTATTTCTTCCTGAAATATCTGGAAACATTAGCTGGTGAAACCCTCTGAACCTGGGGTTTTCTTCATGGGAAACTGTCTTGCTAAGGATCAATTTCTTTTAAGTTATAGATTACTTTGTCATATTTTTTAAATTCTCCTTGTGCCCATGTTGACATGCTGTGGGGTTTTTTTTTTTTTTTTTGACATGCTGTGTTTTAAAAGGAATTTACCCTTTCTTCTTAAATTTTATATTTATTGGCAATAGGTTGTTTATGCACTTTTGTTAGTTTCCATAGGTTCTGTACTATTCTGTTTTTTTGAGGGACCAGCTGACCACTTCATGAGGCAGCCGTGGCACTCCTGAATCCCTCTGCAGAAAGCCCTGCCTTTGACATCACTGCCTTATAGTAGAGCGGCTGAGCCAACAGCGCCCTGGCTCGGTGACTGCCGCATAGCGGAGCCCTGAGTGGTCTCTACACACCTGGCTGCAGTCTGAGGTTCCTGGAGCTGTGCGTAGAAGCAATTATAATCTACCTAGACACAAGGAAAGGAGACTGAGAACGGAGGAAAGAGAAAGAAAAGCTCCCACTCAACGTGCAAACCGACACTCAAAATAAAATGACTGGTAACAAGAACTAACGAGGGCTGGAGAGATGGCTCAGGGGTTAAGTGCACTTCCTGCTCAAGCACGAAGGCCCGAGTTCGAATCTCTAGAATCCACATTAAACAGCTAGGAGTGGCAACACATGCCTGTAACCCCAGTCCTGTGAGGAAGTGGAGACCCGGGAAATTGCTGGGGCCTGTGAAAAGCTCTGCTATCAGTAAGAGACTCAGGCTCAAATAAGAATAGGTGCCAGACCTATGGAGAGAGGACAGCTGATAGTCTGCTTCAGTCACCACCGGTGAGTGCATCCCACCACAGACCACTACTTGGGGCTCCACACATACACGCACATCACATAACACACAAATATATACAAGCGAAAATAATTAATGAATGCCTTAAAAGTTATGATCTTAATACTAGCTGCTTACTTCTTTTCAGTGTGCTAGGTAGAAGGGAGAAGATGGCATGTATTCTTTCCACGTTCCACATCTCAGAATGTGTTCAACATTTTACCCTTCAGGATGATGTTAAACGAAATTTGCATGATCAAAAAAATTCGGATTGGTTATAACATATTATCCTTCTTATATAACCTAGGATTTGGTTTGTTGATGTTTTGTGTAGGATTTTAGCATTTATCCTCCTAAGAGAGAGAGATTAGCCTGTGATTTTCCTTTTTTTTTTTTTTAATTCTCTTGCTGTCAAAGTTACATTGGCCTTCTAAAATGAGAATAAAATGGTTTCCCCCTTCTCAAGGAGAGTTTGTGTGCACTTATTTCTTCCTGAAATATCTGGAAACATTAGCTGGTGAAACCCTCTGAACCTGGGGTTTTCTTCATGGGAAACTGTTCCGCTAAGGATCAATTTCTTTTAAGTTATAGATTACTTGTCATATTTTTTAAATTCTCCTTGTGCCCATGTTGACATGCTGTGTTTTAAAAGGAATTTACCCTTCCTTCTTAAATTTTATATTTATTGGCAATAGGTTGTTTATGCACTTTTGTTAGTTTCCATAGGTTCTGTACTATTCTGTTTGTTGTTGTTGTTGTTGTTTTGATTCTGGATCTTGGTACTGTAGGAATTGACCTTCTTGTTGCTGGAACAAAACACTCAACCAGAAGCAGCTCGAAAGAAAGGGTTTGTTTCAGCTTCCAGTCTTAAGGGGAAATCCCATCGTGGTGTGGCAGAGCAGACAGCTGGTACATCACATCTTGTCATATCAGCTTGGAGGCAGCAGCAGGGTGAGTGAGCTTGCTCTGAACACCCAGTGGACTGAACTAATAAACTTCAAGGCATGTTCCCAGTGACACACCCCTTCTAGAAGGCTCCACCTTCCAAAGGCTGTACAACCTTCCCAAATTGCCAGTGGCTAGGGACCAAGCATTCAAAATGCATGAGGCTAGAGGGATGGCTCAGCAGTTGAGGGTGCTTGCTTGCAAAGTCTCATGGCCCAGGTTCAATCCCCCAGTACTCACATAAAGCCAGATGCACAAAGCAGTGCATACATCTGGAGTTCTTAGTAGCAGATGGCCCAGCTGGCCCATTCTCTCTCTCTCTCTTTTTCTCTCTCACTCTTTCTCTCTTCCTCTCTCTCTGTCAAATAAATAATTTGGGGTGGGGGAGTTCCTCGAGGTAGGGTCTCACTCTAGCCCAGGCTGACCTAGAATTCACTATGTAGTCTCAGGGTGGCCTTGAATTCATGGTGATCCTCCTACCTCTGCCTCCAGAGTGCTGGGATTAAATGTGTGCACCACCACACCTGGCCTTAAATAAATATTGTTTAAGGAATCAAAACACATGAGGCTATGGGAGGACATTTCACATTCAAACCATCAAGGTATCTCTTCTCTTCCCTTGATCTGTCTAGCTCAAGTTTAATCAACTATATTAGTCTTTTCTTTCTAATTATTATTTATTTATTTATTTATTTGCAAGGAGAGACAGAGAGAGAGTGAGTGAGTGAGTGAGTGAGTGAGTGAGTGAGAATGGGCATGCCAGGGCCTTCAGTGGCTGCAAATGAACTCCAGTTGCATGTGCCTCTCAGTGCATCTGGCTTTCCGTGGATACTAGAGAACTGAACCTGGGTTGTTAGGTTTTGCAGGCAAGTGCCTTAACCACTAAGCCATCTCTCCAGTCCTTTGTAATACCAACTTTGAACTCTGCTGTTTTCTTCACTGCACATTCATCTAATTCATTTGTTTCCCCTTTTCATGACTTTCTTCTTTTTGATTTAATCTTCTCCCTCTTTCCCTAATTTTTTTCAGATAGATACATGAATCATTTGTTTTGACCTTTCTTTACTAAGATATACATTTGAGGATACAAATTTCCCTTCAAGCACAACTTCAGAGGCAAACTGAAAATGTTTTCATTCTAACATTTTAATTATAATTGGTTTTAAAATATGCTCTTGGACTGGAAAGATGGCTCAGCAGTTAAAGGTACTTGCCTGCAAAGCCTGGTGGCCTGGGCTTAATTCCCCAGTACCCATGTAAAGCCAGATGCACAAAGTGGTGCATGCATCTGGTATTTGTTTGCAGTGGCAGGAGCTCCTGCTATGCTCATACTTGCTCTCTTTCTGCCTGCCTCTCTTTCTGTCTCACATAAATAAATATATTTAAGTGTGTGTGTGTGTGTGTGTGCACACGTGCATGGGTATTCTCTAATTTCAAATGAATTGTCTAATTTTCAAATTTTGGGGTATTTTTTGATGTATGTTTTCAAACTAATTTCTTATTTAATCTGTTCGTGTTAGGGAATATATTATTTGTATTGTTTAAATTGATTGAGTCTTCTCTTGAGGGCCTAAAAATTGTTCAATATTACTTCTATGTGCAGTTGGTTCTGCATAGCAGAGAAAACATGCAATTTTGTCTTTGGGTGGGAGGTAGTTTGAGGCAGGGTCTCACTTTAGCCAAGAGCAATTCTCCTACCTCGGTCTGTCAACTGCTTGGATGATAGTGTGAGCCACCACACCCACTTCAAATTTGTCCTCCTGAATCTGGATTATTTTATTGAGCATGTTGATATCCAATTCTACCCAGAGAGAAGGGGGAGAAAGAGTAAGAGGAAAGAGAATGGACATACCAGGGCTTCCTCACTCTACATGAACCCCAGACATATGTGCCACATTTGTGCATCTGGCTTTAAGTAGGTACCCAGAGAATAGAACCTATGCCTGCAGGCTTTGCAAGCAAGTGCTTTTTTTTTTTTTTTTTTTTTTTTTTTCAAGGGAGGGTCTTGCTCTAGCCCAGGCTGACCTGGAATTCACTATGTAATCTCAGGGTGGCCTCGAACTCATGGTGATCCTCCTACCTCTGCCTCCCGAGTGCTGGGATTAAAGGCGTGTGCCACCACACCCAGCTAAGCAAGCGCTTTTCAATTGCACCACCATCACTCTAGTCCCATATACAGCTTTTATTACGCTGAGCCATAACCTTCCTACTTTCTGTGAGATTTTTATCATGAAAGAATGTTGAGTTTTGTCAAAGCTTTTTCAGCATCTATTGAGCTGATCATGTATTTTTTTTTGTCCCGATTCCGTTTCTTGCTGCATTATGTTTCTCGAACCATACTGGCTTCACAAAGTGAGTTCAGAAGCAATTCTTCGCTTTCTGTTTTCTGAATAGTATAGCAAGCATTGATGTTAGCTCTCTCCCAAGGTCTGGTAAAATCCTCCCGTGGACCCACCTAGTCCTGACCCTTCTTTGTTAGATAACGTTTTATTACTGTGTCGACCTCACTGCTGATCAGTTAGGTTGCTTATATCGTCTTGGTTCTCTTTTGCAGGCCATATGTATTTAGAAATGTTCCCATTTCTACAAGATTTTCTAATTTTACTGAATACAATTTCAAAATAATAATCCTCTTGATGAATGTCGTCTGTTGTAAATCCCCTTTGTCTCTTATTTTATTAATTAATTAATTAATTGTTTAATTAATTAATTTCTCTCTCTCTTTCTCTCTCTCACTTTGGAAAAGGGTTGTTAATCTTTGTCCATTTATCTTTTTTTTTTTCTTGAGGCAAGCCCAACAGACTGGCCTCTCTTTTTTTTTTTTTTTTTTAGGCAATTGAGTGAGAGAGACAGAGAATTGGTGTGCCAGAGACTCCAGCCTGAAATTGAACTCCAGACATGTGCACCACCTTGTGCATATGTGTGACCTTATGCATTTGCATCACTTTGTGCATCTGGCTTATGTGGGGCCTGGAGAGTCAAACATGGGTCCTTCAGCTTCGCAGGCAAGCATCTAAACCATCAAGCCATCTTTCTAGCCTTGTCCATTTTTTAAATTAATTTTTTTATTTGAAAGCAGACACAGAAGAGAGAAGGGAGAGAAAGAGAGCATGGGCATGCCAGGGCCATTAGACACTGTAAAAAGGTTCAGATGCATGCACCACTTTGTGCCTCTGTCTTCACATAGGTGCTAGGGAATCAAGCCTGGGTCTGTTAGGCTTTGCAGGAAAGCGCCTTGACTTCTGAGCCATCTCTCCAGCCCCTATTTATCTTTTAGAAGAACCAGCCCTTGGATTCATTGTTCCTTTGTGCTGTTCTTTGAGTCTCTGGTTTACTAATTTCTGGTCTGCCATCTGTTACTTCTTTTCTGCTACTAGCTTGGAGTTTGGCTTGTTCTCGTTTTGTATGTTTCTTGATTTATATATGGTGAATCAGACTTGCATCCCTGAAATGAAACCAAATTGTGTTTCTAAGGCCTTGAAATCCATCATTAGGTCATTTATTTGAGATCTCTCTTACTTTCTCCCATCCAAGTGCTAAACAGATCTGGCTCTGCTTAGCTTCCAAGATCAGACAGGACTACGAATGTTCAGGGTGGTATGGCTCTTACTTGCTGTTGGAAGTGCACATAGCTATGCTTTTGGAACTGCCACGGATTCTACTCTGTTGTTTTTCCATTTTCATGTGGGTTGCAATTACCTTTGGGGCTGGGACAAACATCCAACCAGAAGCAGCTTATGGGAGGAAAGGGTTTGTTTCAGGCTTACAGAATCTGGGAGAGGTTCCACCCATGGTGGAAGAAGCTGCCTCACTCCATGACACATCAGCATAGCAGAGAAAGAGAAACCAAGGCCAGCAAGCACAAACTCCCAGAGATCAAATTGCTCTGAACATACCTTCAGCCTGGACTCAAGACCCACCCCCATGACACCTCCTCCAGCAGGCAGCTGGAGACTCAAGTTGCAAGCTTAATCAAAAATACTTCAAGTGGGCTGGAGGGATGGCTTAGTAGTTCAGGTGCTTGCCTGCAAAGCCAAAGGACCTTGCTTTGATTCCCCAGGACCCACGTAAGCCAGATTGCACAAGGTGGCACATGTGTCTGGAGTTCGTTTGCAGTGGCTGGAGGATCTGGCACACCCATTCTCCATCTATCTATCTATCTATCTATCTATCTATCTATCTATCTATCTGTCTATCTATCTATCTACCTACCTACCTACCTATCTATGCCTCTATCTCTCTCTCCCTCTCTCTCTCAAATAAATAAAAATATTTTTTAAAAAATTTTAAACTACTTCAGGCTATGGAGAGAATATATTCAAACTACCACAGTATGATTCTAGGAATTTCTAACCCTCTCCCTGACTTGGTTTCCTGATCTTTCATCAATGCCTTGGGCATTTACAGTCATGAGGGACATGAGTCTGCAAATGTCTTTACTTGTGATGTCTTTGTCAGCCTAGCCTAATTTTTAAAAATTGAAAAAGATTCCTGTTTTTTGAAAGATTGGTTAGCACTTTTTGTTTGTGTGGAGAATTTTTCTGCATGTGTAGTATGGTGTGTGTGTGTGTGTGTGTGTGTGTGTGTGTGTGTGTATGCGATGCATATGCAGACGTGTGTGTACAAATGTGCTCACAAGCACATGAAGGTTCACACAGCTGCATAGCATATGTCCTTCAGATGGACTCTCTCTCTCTCTCCTCTCTGAATGTGGAAATGCCTTTTTTTTTTTTTTTTTTTTTTTTTTTTTTGAGGTAGGGTCTCACTCTAGCTCAGGCTGACCTGGAATTCACTATGTAGTCTCAGGTTGGCCTTGAACTCACAGTGATCCTCCTACTTCTGCCTCCCGAGTGCTGGGATTAAAGGCATGCGCCACCATGCCTGGCTTGGGGCTGCCATTTTTGAGAGCCCCAGCTAGTCTCCAGTCTTTGCTCCCCACAGAACTAGGGTTACAGATGTACATAGCCACACCCAGCTGTTGAAGTTGGTCCTGGAAAATAGAAATAAGTGTGTCTCAGGTCCTCTTGGGTCCTTGTGCACGCAGCAAGCATTCTTACCTGCTGATCCATCTCCCCAGTCCCATTTGTATGTTTTTAAAAGGTTTTTTGAGGCTTAAATTACAGACCATAGTATTCATCTTATAAAGGAAAACCTGGGCATGGTGGCACACTCCTTTAATCCCAGCACTCAGGGAGGCAGTGCTGAGAGGTAGGAGAATTGCCGTGAGTTCAAGGCCAGCCTGAGACTACCTTAATCAAAAATACTTCAAGTGGGCTGGAGAGTTTTAGATCATTCTAGATCAGCCTGGGCTAGAGTGAGACCCTGCCTCAAAAAAAAAGCACTCCTTTATATAGTTTTTATAAGTTCTTACAGCCATCACCACTAACCAAACTTTAAAAAAAATATTTTATTTATTTGTGTGAGAGATAAAGAAGCAGAGAGAGAGACAGAAAGACAGTCTGTATGTCTGTACTGGGTTCTCTGTACTGGGAATCAAACTTGGTTCCTCGAGCTTTGCAGGCAGAAAAAAAAAAAAAAACTACTAAGACATCTCTCCAGCTCCCCATAATCCAGTTTCAGCACATGTGAAGATCCCTCATATCCACTCCTTTTCCAGGTGTTAAAAGTTATGGAGACGTTTGAAATTGGACTGAATGCATTTTGTATTATGAGATGACCGTGAGCCTATAGGGACAAAGTGTAGAAGGCTATGGCTTAAAAGAATTATACTTAAGTGTCAAGTTGACAAGAAATAGTCTTGAGATGGTTAATCTCTAGTTGTCGATTTGGCAGGATCTAGAATCATCATGGAAACAAATCTCTTGGCTTGTCTGATAGGATTTTTTTTTTTTCTTGGTTTTTCAACATAGGGTCTCACTCTGCCCAGGCTGACCTCGAATTCACTATGTAGTCTCAGGCTGACCTTGAACTCACAGCGATCCTCCCACGTCTGCCTCCCGAGTGCTGGATTAAAGGTGTGTGCCTCCGAGACCAGCCAGGTTTTTGAGATTAGATTAATTGAGATGAAAGACTTACTAACTGTGAGAAGTGCTGCTCCATGAGTGAGGGTCCTACACCACATAACATGGAGAAAGCTAGCTTAGCACCAGGACCCACTTGGCTGCTCTTGGCTTCCTCTCTGCGCATGGTTTGTGACAATGTGACACCAGCTGCTTGCTCCTACCACGCTTTCCCCACTAGGATGGACTCTACTGCTCTGGAACTGTAAGGCAAAATGAACTCTTTCCTTCCCTACTCTGCTTCTGGCTGTGCATTTTGTCCCACAATGAGAAGATAATGAAAACACGGGGCAACCTCTAACCCACAGATTTGCCTCTCTAGGTTTGTTTTTGTTTTTGGCTTTTTATTTTATTTTTTTGTATGTTTTTAAGAGAGTGGGTGGGGAGGAGAGAAAAAATGGCTCACCAAGGCCTCCAGCCACTGTAATCAAATTCCAGATGCTTGCTTCACCTTGTGTTCATGTGACAACATCACATGCTAGTATCACCTTGTGTGTCTGGCTTACGTGGGATCTGGAGAGTTGAACATAGGTCCTTATACTTCGTAGACAAGCACCTTAACCCCTGTTGCAATCAGGTTTGCATTACTGGCAGATATTCACCCAACCAAGAGCAGCTTGTGGGGGAAAGGGGTTTATTTTGGCTTACAGATTCTAGGGAAAGCCCCATGATGGAAGGGGAAAACAATGGCATAAGCAGAGGGTAGATATAACCTCCTGGCCAACACTGGGTGGACAATATCAATAGGAGAGTGTGCCAAACACTGGCAAGGGGAAACTGGCTATAAAACCCATAAGCCCGCCCCCAACAATACACTGCCTCCAGAAGGCATTAATTCCTAAATCTCCATCAGCTGGGAACCTAGCATTCAGAACACCTAAGTTTATGGGGGACACGAGTCAAACTGATAACCATACATGATGTAAAATGCAATGCATTCATCCAACTTTAAAAATCCCCATAGTTTTTATCAATCCTAATGATGCTCAAACATCCCATAGTCCAAGGTCTTTTAACTGAGTCATAATACTAAAAATAACCCCCCCAAAAAAAAACACTTAATGGCACAGAATAAACACTCACACTGCAAAAAATGGCATTGTGCATAGCAAAGGAATATTCAATTAATACAAGATTTAAACAGGGCAAACATCAAACTCTGTAGCTTTCAGTCAAATAGCTCTAGCCAGTGACAAGTCTCTAAATCCAATAATTCTAACCAGCAACAAGTCCCTGGAGTTCCCATTCTATACTCCAACTAGCCTACTCACAATCCTGGAAAACTTCACTGGGGGCAGCAGCTCTCCATAGCAGCCATCTTGTGGTCCTGGCACCTCCACTGGGACTCCACTGCAACCCATAGTCCATCCTCATGGCTCCATCAGATCTCCATGCAGGCAGTCTTGCTTCACACTGTCCATGGCCACTTCCAAAACACAAGACTAAAGTGGGCATGGTGGCACACACCTTTAATCCCAGCACTCGGGAGGCAGAGGTAGGAGGATCACCAAGAGTTCGAGGCCACCCTGAGCCTACAGAGTGAATTCCAGGTCAGCCTGGACTAGCAGAAAACCAAAAAAAAAAAAAAAAAAAAAAAAAAAAAACAAGACCGCATTGCAAATTCAATGACCCTCTCTTTCCTGCATTTCTTATACTCCATAATACCAGGTGGGGTGCCAATTAGTTAATCCAGGGGGGAATAAAGAAGACTTTGAAAAACATCATTCAGGCCCTTCAAAAAATTGCATTCTTTTGGTTGTCCCAATGCAAGTCAGCTGGCCCAATCTCAAAGGTTGCAATCTCTCACATAATTGTAGCTGAACAGGCAGAAGTTTCAGCCCAGTGATTTCATTTCTGTGCCATATCCCTCTGCTCACACCAGTCTGTTTCTACACAAAGCAACTCTGCACAAATTCTCAGGACATGGACACAACAGCAAGCCTCTCACACAGACTGTTTCTAGCCCAGTCCAGGCAAAGCTCTTTCCCACCCTCATAAGCCAAACCTCACAGTCCATAGTTCTTATTGCATTCAGGTCTTTCAACTCTGACCAGAATAGCTGTACTTATAGCACTGCAAGGCGTCTCTTAGGCCAAGGTTTCAAATCCTTCCACGTCCCTCTTGAAAATCAGCCCCAAAAGGCCAAAGCCACACAGCAGCAATGACCCCACTCTCAGTACCAACTTTACTGTTGCAGTCAGGTTCTCATTGCTGGCAGAAATCACCCGACCAAGAGCAGCTTGTGGGGAAAAAAAGGGGTTTATTTTGGCTTACAGACTCAAGGGAAAGCTCCATGATGGCAAGGGAAAACAATGGCACAAGCAGAGGATGGGCATCATCTTCTGGCCAAAATCAGATGGACAACAGGAACAGGAGAGTGCACCAAACACTGGCAAGGGGAAACTGGCTATAATACCCATAAGCCCGCCCCCAACAATACACTGCCTCCAGGAGGCATTAATTCCCTAATCTCCAAGGGTTGGGAACCCAGCACTCAGAATACCTAAGTTTATGGGGACACCTGAATCAAACCACCACAACTGCTAAGCCATTTCTCCAGCCTTTTCTAGGTTTTTTGTACAAGAATTCACATCATGTATAACCTTCTGCTTTCGTATCTTAGTATAGGTCTGAGGTTCATCCACGCTGCAGAATACATCAGTATTCTGTTACTTTGTATTGCTCTGTTATGGCACTGTACTGGATGGGTGTGCAATAAGTTTTCTTTACCATCTGATGGACATTTAAATTGTTTCTGGATTTTAGCTTTTTGGTGACTACTGTTATAGACATTCAAATAAAGTGTATATATATCAGATACTTGTTTTCACTGCTATTTTGTAGGGACCAAGGAGTAGACTTGCCATGTTAAATATAGAAAGCACACTTACCCCTTTCATCATAAGAAAACAAACAAACCAGTTAAAACTGCACAAAAGTTTTAAATATGCATTTCGTCAAAGAAACTAGAGTATGCAATTACCTAATGAGCCCATAAAAAAATGTGTTCAACATCTTTAGTCATTAGGGAAATTCAAATTAATATCATAACAAGTGTGTTAGTTAGCTTTACATTACTATAACAAAACACCCTAAGATTCACAAGATTAATATCGGTATTAGAGGTTTTAATCAGTGGCTGATTGGGTCTGTTAATTTTGTGGCAAGAAAGATCCTGGCATGTGGTGGAGCAAAGCTGCTCAGAAAGTGGGGTGGAGGGGGGAGTCTTCGAGAACACACCCCATGACCTAATTAAGCCCCACCTCTTCAAGATTGCTCCATAGGCTGGAGACCATAGCCTTCAGGGAACATCTCAGATCCAAGCTCTAGCAAGGGGTTACCACTCTACACTCACTAGAATGGCTGTGTTGCAGTCAGGTTCACATTGCTGGAGCAGCTTTTGGGGAAAAAAGGATTTATTTTCGCTTACAGACTCTAGGGGAAGCTCCATGATGGCAGGGGAGAATGATGGCATGAACAGAGGGTGGACTTCGCCTCCTGGCCAACATCAGATGGACAACAGGAACAGGAGAGTGTGCGAAATATTTGCAAGGGGAAATTGGCTATAATACCCATAAGCCCGCCCCTAACAATACATTGCCTCCAAGAGGCATTAATTCCCAAATCTCCATCAGCTAGAACCTAGCATTCAGAACACCTAGGTTGGTGGGAAACACCTGAATCAAACCACCACAAGCTATAATCTGAAAGACTGGTGACTGTCAATCACTGTCAAATGTACTTGTGGGAATGTAGAATGGTTTAACCATTAAAAAAAAAAACAGCTTGGTGTTTTAAAAAGTTAAACACCAGGGCTGGAGAGATGGCGCAGCAGTGAAAGGCATTTGTTTACCTGGGTTCAATTCTCCAGTATCCACATAAAGCCAGATGCACAAAGTGGCACATACATCTGGAGTTCATTTGTAATGGCAAGAGGCCCTGGCATGCCCACTCATTCTCTCTCTCTCTCTCGCTCACTCTCTCTTTCCCTCTCTCTCTCTCTCCCCTTGCAAATAAATGATTTTTTAACAAGAATTTTTTGCAAAGATCTCCTGAAGTTTAGAGGTTTTGTTTTGTTTTTGGGACAGGGTCTTATTATGCAGCCAAGGCTGGCCTTCTCCTTTGCCTCAGCCTCCCAAGTAGCAGGATTTCAAGCATATGCCATCACACCTGGCTGCTTTAGCCATTAAAGGACGTTGCTATGCTGTAAAATGAGCCCCGTCCTCTCTGAAACATTGAAAGAACACATGGTAAATGGTCAGATCCTGTATTCTAGTGTCCTTTGGAGCCCCATGGAGATCAGCCTTTTCAGCTGATCCCAGCTCCTCTTTCCTGAAAGCCTTGCCTGTGGCGTGACTTAGGCCCAGCCCTGCACCCTGCACCCTGTACCCTGCATCTCCTTGGGATGGCCTGGGTCTCCGTGTCACTCCATACCTGCCCTCTGAATCTCCTCCAAACCCTGAAGCTGGTCAGATGCTTTCTGTAGCTGCCCTCTTTGCAGCTGATGGTACCTGCAGGGCCCCATCCATAGCCATCCAATTCGCTTTCCTGTTCAGCCTCTCGCCTGGCCTAGTGACAGCCTTTATGAGTTAGGATCACAGTGCCCATTTTGCATATGAAGGCTCTGCCCAAGGGTGTCCAGCTGCTTTGAGGCCCTCTCTCGCTCATTTCACTGGGCCCTGGGGCTATCTTCAAACACTGGTTAGTGATGCAAAGTGCCAAGTGCACTTGTCAAGGGTTCTAGAAGAGAGAGAGGCTCTGGCACAGGTGTCCGCTGTCCTGCCATCTCCAGAGACTAGGAGGAGTTTGTCTTCTCAGATGAAGGGTCTGCTTGATTCATGTTTGAAGGACTGATTAATAAATGGAGGAACTGTCTTCTGAGTAGTGCCCATAGCATTAGTCATTCATCAAAATAGATTTCAACTGCAGAAAGATTTTAGCTGAGGCATGAGGAGAAGGGCTGGCCTTCAACACCAGAACCCATGGCCCTGGCCTGCATGGTTCTACTTCCTGATGGCTATACATTTGAAGGGAGGGTTTTTCATAAAAAGCCTAAACAATAATGTTAGTATGACTTGGGATTAATCCTGTGGAGAGAACTGAAGGGTAGCATTAAGTGCTACAGGCTGAATATGGTTTATCCTCCCTGAGGCTCAGGTTGGACTTTGCTAACAATTCCTGGTCTAGATACTTTTGTGATAATGTCTGTCCATAAGTCCTTCATAGCCCACATTGATGAGAGAGCTTGCAACATGGTATTTTTTAAAATTATTTCTCTATGTAGGTGTGGGGGCAGGGTGTGGTGTGTGCGGTACATACACATTTATGAAAACTGGAGGCGCCCTCCATGCTCACCTGCACAGGGGATTGCTCACCTGCAGCAGGAGTGGAACATCGGCTAAACTGCTCCAAGGCCCTTCTGCCTGGTCTTGTTTGGAGCCAGCCTCCTTTTACTAATTCCGGAGCAGCTTGCCTGGCTCAGGCAGATTCTTGCATCTCTGCTCCCCTGCAGGACTGGGGTCACAGGCACATGTGGCCAAGCCCAGCTGTTTTATGTAAATCTGGAGATTTGAACTCAGGTAGTCTCAGGCCCTCCATGCCCTCGTGCTTACGCAGGAAGTGCACTCATGTGCTAAGCCATCTTGCCAGCCCTAAAATGGTATTCATTTTTTTTTTTTTTGCAACATTCATTTAGAAATCTCAACAGTACAGAGTGTACCCAAAATCTCAAACTGATAGTCCTCTTCTTTCATTAACAAATTTTTAGAATTCCTAATATTATGAATAGATTCTTTTTTAATCCAACCAAACATTTTTAGACCTGGCATTTAAAAAAAAAAGAAGAAGATATTATGGTGACACACGTTACTTTGTAGGCTAACCTAATAAAATTAATTTTAAAACTAAATTAATCTTGTGGTTCTTGCTAGAGCAAACACTCTGTAGCTGGCTTGGGGTAAGACTCAGGCAGCAGACAGAAAGAATTATCCCAGGCAGGAACATTGAGGAAAAGGGAGGAGGGGAAGGATGTGAGAGCCAGAACATGTTTTGGAATGCAGTCTTCCAAAAACAAAGTGGCCATTGCATTTATGACATAACCGTGGCTACAGTTACCTGCCCAATAACAGGCCCATCAACACTGCATCATTATGGAGGACAGGGAAAAGCAGAAGACATAAAAGAGGGAGACGGGGCTGGAGAGATGGCTCAGCAGTTAAGGCGCTTGCCTGTGAAGCCTAAGGACCCAGGTTCTACTCCCCAGTACCCACGTAAATAGAAGGTGGCACATGCGTCTGGAGTTCATTTGCAGTGGCTGGAGGCCCTGGCACACCCATTCTCTGTGTCTTTCTCTCATAAATAAATAAAAATATTTAAAAAGGGAAGAGGAACTAATTGGAAAGAAGGGTTCAGTGGAAGGGGACAGAGGACAAAGGAAGGTAATGGGAGAAGTTTATGATCAAAATACATGATGCACAGGTATGAAGATTGTTAATAATGCCAGGCAGTGGCACACACCTGTAGTCCCAGCTACTTGCGAGCCTGAGGCTGGAGGATCGCTTGAGTCTGGGGTTCTGGGCTATAGTGTGCTATGCCAATCAGATGTCTGCACCAAGTTTGGCATCAATTTGGTGTCCTCCCAGGAGCTAGGGACCACCAGTTTGCTTAAAGAGAGGTGAATTGGCCCAGACTGGAAACAGAGTACATGGAAAATAGTGAATAAAATAGTTTAAAAAAAAAAAAAAAAAAAAAAAAAAGGCTGGGCGTGGTGGCACACTCCTTTAATCCCAGCACTTGGGAGGCAGAGGTAGGAGGACCGCCATGAGTTCAAGGCCACCCTGAGACTACATAATGAATTCCAGGTCAGCCTGAGCTTCAGTGAGACCCTACCTCAAAAAAAAGTTAAAATAGATAGATAGATAGATAGATAGATGGATGATGGATAGATGATAGATAAACAGATATATCTGATGCAGTGTTAATACATTTAGCCTTGTTTGTAGAGATCACATAGTTAGAAACTATTGTTTTGTAAGAACAGATTTGGAAGTCCTGCCTACACCCTCCCAAGCTCTACCTTACCTGTCTCAACCCCTCCCCCATCTCTCCCACTTCAATCCCCAAGGGGGTGTATTCGGGCTGTGCACAGTTCTCTTAGGGACCACCAAGCACCAGCTCCTTGAACAGTGCTACCCGCCCCTCATTCATGGTAGAGCCCTGTACAGCCCTGTTGAGAGATAGGTGTCCAAGTGGTTGATCCTCTTTGATCACGTGCAACCTACTCAAGTGTCACTCACAGGGCTTGTGGCCGTAAAGGGCTGACTTGACTTTACTGCAAGGAGACCTAGGAGGAGGGGAGCTGCATCAAATCCTTAGGGCTTCCGAGACCATCTATATAGCCCAGGTAGAATGCTTTGATCAGACTCAACAATAGTTCTCCAAAGTAGATGCCATGTGTTTTTTTTAAAGGGGATTCCCTTGCTTGCATAAGTTGGCTTATCATCTCAGTCCACTTAAAGACCACTCTTAGTGTCACGACTAAGCACAGGCACTGCCCCTTCTAAACAAGTGACTGTCCCCAGGGCGCCAGACTGCAGTAAAGCTAAGGAAGCCTGTGCAGTCTTATCCTGGAGGCCACAAATTGCACTCTGAAGGGTTCCGAATGCACTTTAGAGTCCCATGAACTTGGGAAGAACTGACATCCTTATTTCCAACACGCTGTAAGAGAAATTTGACATGTCTTCCATGATGTCTACAGGCCATAACCCAGTCGTGGCAGTATCTGTGGTACCACTGATATTCTTTCTCATTATTCCCAGACACCTCAAAACACTATTTTCACGCATCACTACTTTGAAAACATGGTAGGTGACAGACCTGCCTCTTGGCCTGGTTATTTAATGAGTAACTAAGGAAGCACACATAATACCATATCACAAATCTGTTTTGGAGTTTTGATAGCTCAGTGGCAACATAATTGGTGCTCCCTTGAACGCTACACAATTTATTTTATGTACTTGGTCCTAATTCCAAGAAATCCTGGGGCTTTACCACACTGCCAGAGGAAGGATGCCCTGACACTTAAAAGGTTAAGAACTTCTAAGTGCTAAGACTGCCAGATGTCAGCCCATTCAGGGAAGCCATAGGGGAAGGTGAGGGGATGGGTCCTGGCCAGTGGGAGGGAGACAGGACTCCCCCAAGGTTATCCAGGGAATGGCCTAGTCCTGGGCTATGGTGCAGATATATACAAAACTTCCCATTCTGCTTTGGCATAAACCTTTTCTTCTAGGAGAGTGTGTGTGTGTGTGGTGTGCATGTGTTTTCATGTATGTGTCTGTAGATACGTGTGCATGTGTGCACATGCATGTGGAAGACAAAGGTTGATGTTGGGTGTGTTACTCTCACTTTGCTTTTTGAGACAGGGTCTCTCACTGAACCTGGAGGGGTTGTCAAAATTTCAGCTAGACTAACCAGCCAGTGATCCCCAGGGGTCCTTGTGTCTCTCCCTCCCTGGCACTGGGGTTACAGGCACATGCCACTTTCCCAGGCTTTCACATGGGCATCAGGGATCCTCAGGCCTTGTTTGTGTTATAATTATATTATCTGCTGAGCCATGTCCCCAACGCCCTTCCCCCTGCTTTGACATTTTTTTTTTTTTTTTGGAGGTAGGGTCCCACTCTGGCCCTGGAATTAACTATTTAGTCTCAGGGTGGCCTTGAACTCATGGCAATCCTCCTACCTCTGCCTCCCCAGTGCTGGGATTAAAGGCATGCACCACCATGCCCAGCTAACACATTCTTTTTTTTTTTAATTTTTTATTATTTTTTTATTATTTTTTGGAGAGAGAGACATAGGAGGGAGAGGGAGACAGAAATGGGCGTGTCAGCAGTCTCTCAGCAGCTGTGAACCAAATCCAGATGCGTGCGCCCCCTTGTGGGCAAGTGCGGCATTGCGCCCTTGCCTCACTTTGCATCTGGCTAAATGTGGGACCTGGAGATTGGAACCGCTGGACATTGGAACCAGCATTCTTAGGCTTAGCAGGCAGGTGCCTTAGCCACTAAGCCATCTCTCCAGCCCCACATTCTTTTTTTATTGACAATTTTCACATATGTACATAAAGCATTTGTTCATAATCCCCTCCCATTTCCTTATTTTGCCCCATATGCCCTCCATCGAACCCTTTCTTTCCAACAAGCCCCTCTTCTATTTTGGTGTCATTTTCTTTTCTGTCTTCTTCCATCAGCCATGATGGAAAGTTGATGGGCTCAATATTGCCCTGACTGGCACATTCTTAAAGAATGCTCAGTAATGCTTTAAACACTTCAGATCACTGGAAAAGATTGTAAGTGGATTTAAGGAATGACTTAGCCTGGGAAGATAGTGGTGGTCAATAATACTTTAACACTGAATGACTTTGGAACAAAACAAACAGATCAGGTGATGCGTTAGTCTGCGAGTTGTAGCTTATGCAGAAGATGGTGGATTGAGCATGCCAGTGTTACAGAACCTTTCCTGTTCTTTGCTCAAGGTCCAACAGTTAGGAAGAGGTTGATCTTGGGGTCCACTCTGTCTGAGGAGCCTGTCAGCCAAGAGAGGAGGCCACTGGAGAAGCTACAGGGCTCCCGCACCAGCCACTGCTCTCCTGGGTTACAGCACGACCTATATGCTTGCCACACTTAATTCTTTTGGAGGAATGGCTTTTACAGTGTGCTACTTTCAAGGCCCACAGTCTGCTGTTCCCCTAAACCTTCCCTTTGAGCCAGTCAAGCTGTGAGCTGCATGCTGTTATATCGGGGACACACTCAGAACAGTCCCCTGAACTGCACTTCGGCCTGTGCCGCCCGCCCATGCGCTGTAAGAAATGCCATAGATTCTTATTAGTTAGGAGAAGACTATGGAGTCTCCCCCAGGCCCAACCACACACCCACAAGCTTTCAGCCCAAGGTCGGCTTCAGTCCTGTGGGTGCCGTAAAACTATTATGATAGTGTTTTCTGCTCTGCTTTGCCCCTCAGAAAGGGGGTAATTTGGCTGCCTGCACCAAGCAACTGAATTGCACGACTGGGTTGGTTTTTGTATGTGTCTACAGCCCTACTGTTTGGCTCTCTATGATGTATTGTTCTGTTTGTGACTTCAAACTGTTTGGGGAACAAGCTGATGATCTCCCTTCTCTCACATTCTGCACTTCCATGTTCCCCACGACAATTGTTTGCTTCCCCTATGTCCTCAATGACATACAGTGTATTTGATACTTTTCTCACCTCTATCTTTTAGGTACTGGGCTCAAGGGTGTTCTGCAAACAGAGAGCCATCACCCACAGTTTCACAGCTGTGATGCATGAGTATGAGGAAAAGTAGAACTAACGGGAGTTAAAAAGACATAAAGAGAAGGCTGTGGTGTTTCTTCCGTCCAGTAAGATATTTTCTAGTACAAGCCACATCCTAAGTGCTTCTTCACAAATAAATATGTAACTAAGTTATTTTCACAGCACCTCTACAAGGAGGGCACTATTGTTACTGCTCTATTTCACAGGAGAGAAAACTGAAGCATGGAGAAATTAATAAACTCCCCGAGGGTCACACTGCTAATAGGTGACTAATGATCAAGAACCGGGTCATTTGCCAGAGCCCACACCCTCTACCTCTCAGCTTTGGTAAAGCTAGGGCCCAGCACCCTTCACAAACCCCATAAACCTCCTTGTAAAAAGTGGGGAGACAGCCACTGCCTCCTTAATTTGTTAAAATCAGATGAGGTTCAAGGGAAGACAGTGTCCAACACACAGCAGGAACTCCACTTTGTCCTCTAGTTAACCCTGCATAGGAATCCACATACAAATTCCTGGAAATTCAGGGCTGGAGGAACAAGTAACTTGTCCAACAAAGCATTACCTGTAAAGAACGAAAGCAGACTCCAGAGCCACATGTGGCAGCACATGTCTAATTCCAGCACTTGGGAAGTGAGGGCAGGAGGATTGGGAGTTCAAGGATAATCTTGGCCACATAGAAAGTTCAAGACCAGTCTAGGCTACATATTTCAAAAGAAACAAAGAAGTAAAGAAAAGAAGGACAGTAAGAAAGGAGGGAAGAAGGGAAGGAGGGAGGTAATGGAAAGGAAAAAGAAAAGGAAAAGGAAAAGGAAAGGAAAGGAAAGGAAAGGAAAGGAAAGGAAAGGAAAGGAAAAGAGAAAATATAATAATAATTTCATTTGGGCATCCTCATCACTGAGTTTGTAAAATTTGCTAAGAAACTAATTCAAACTTCATATGGACACGTTTTGATAGTAGGCAATTTTTGAAAATTGAAGTTGAGGGATTAAACTGCAATCAAATGTTCTGACAAATTTAGACAATTGACTCCTTCAAGCTTTATAATAACACAGTATAAATGTAAGAAAATTCACAGCAGCACTGATGGTTTCCAGGGTCTACAAGCTGTCGTTGTCCCTCCTAGGGACAATGCTACAAGCTGAAGCACAAGACAGTCTGTGCTGTCCAGTCTGAGTCTAGCTCCCCTCTCTGACTAATCTAGGTCCAAGAATTTGAGAGCTGGCAAAGTGCTTCCAGAAATGTATTTTCAGTAAGTCCTCTTAACCCCTAGGATACTATGCCCATTTTACACACGAGTGCAATGAAGGCCAGAATGGTCATGATTTTCATCCATCCAGTATGTTTGCTGCAGCCATTAAGGGACAGAAATCAGGCCAGCAGTGTGGACAGTGCTGTGAGGAGGGGGGCATACCCAGGGAGCTGATCCTGGCCAGGCGGTGAGGCAAAGCGTTTTCATACATAAGGCAGTCAGGTGATGGGGATTAGAGGGTGGGCCAGTGACAGGGAATGTGGACGGGGACCCAAAGGAAAACATGCAAGCTCAGCAGCATGAAGGAAGCCACATGGCGCACCTGAGGGACTTTATCCACTCACTGGCACAGGGGTTCTGAACACCTCCTAGGTGCTGGGCTTGTGCTGGGTGAGAAAGATGCCACCAAGATTCCTGCCTTCAAGAGATTCAATTCAAGGTACAGAACCTCAGAGGGTGAAGAAGCTTGTGGAGGAAACACTTCAGAAAATGGGAGGAGCAGACTCAGGATATGACAGAGGTGGCATGTTCAAGGGTACGTAAGCCAGGCGTGGTGGCACACGCCTTTAATCCCAGCACTCGGGAGGCAGAGGTAGAAGGATCACAGAGTTCAAAGCCACCCTGAGACTACATAGTGAATTCCAGGTCAGCATGGGCTAGAGTGAAACCCTACCTTGAAAATCCAAAAGTAAAGGGGGGGGGGAGGTTGTGTGCTAGAGAGAGAGCTTAGTGGTTAAGGAATTTACCTACAAAGCCAAAATTTCCATGTTCCATGAACCAGATGTACAAGGGGCGCATGTGTCTGGAGTTCGTTTGCAATGGCTGGAGGCCCTGACGCACCCATTCTCTCTTTATCTGCCTCTCTCTCTGTCTCTCTCAAATAAACAAAAATTTTAAAATGTTTTAAAAAAAAACAGGGGGTACATGTGAACCATGCCTGAGGAGAAAATGTGGGGCATGGGGATGGTGAGGGAAATAGGAAGGTTCCAAATACATGACAGGTTGTCACCATCAAGAAGAATCAGGCCAGCATGTCACTGAAAGGTGACACCAAGAGCAGTGTGAGCAGGACTAGCTCACAGACATGCTGGGACCATGAGCAGTCAACTGGATTTTATTGAAATGTAATAAGAAGCCTCTTAAACATTTCAATGGCGGTGGCAGTGACATCGCTTCACCCATACTCTGAAAGCATAGCTCCAGAGGCTTTTTGGAGAATGAATGGTTGGTGTCAGGTGGGAGATTTTAGGTGAAAGTCTGGAATAGTTTGGATCAAGGCTGTGACAATGGTTGGGTCTGAGATAGATTCAGAGGAAGAACTGACAGGGCCTCACAATGAGCTAGAGAGGATGTGGATAAGGAACTGGCAAGCTGTCCTGAGGTGGCAGTTTAGCATGAGGGAAAAGTCCAGAGTTCTCTCTTGACAATATTAAGTATATGATGCTTAGACTTCTACATGAAGCTGTCTCAGCCATTAATGGTGCTTGCTTGTAATGCCTGTACCCACGTGTGGTAGTTTGAATGGATCTTCCCTGATAGATTCAGGACTTTTATTAAAGCTTCTTGGATTTCTAGCTGCCTGGCTGGAAGAGGTGTCACTGTGGGCTGGCCAGCCCTAAGGTTGTTTGGGCATGGATCTGAATTTGAGTCTAAAGACATGCAGAGTGCTTAATCTCTGCCTGGGTTTTCTGGAGTGTGCTTGCTTGCGATACTGGTGGTGGTATTTCTCTCGATGTGGACCTGTGAAAGATGCCAGCTTCCTCCACCATTATGGAACTTCCCCTGGATCTATAAGCTTCAAATAAATCCCTTCCTCCCATAAACTGTGTCTGGTTTGGAGATTCATCCCAGCAACGTGAAGCTGACTGTGACATTACAACAAGCCAGATGCACAAAGTGGTGCATGTGTCTGGAGTTCATTTGCAGTGCAGGAGACCCTGGCATACCCATTATCCCCCTCCCTCCTCTCTCGGTCTCTCTTTCTCCCTCCCTCCCTTCCTTACCCCATCCTTCCCTTCTTCTCTCAAATAAATAATTTTTTTTTAAAAAGCTGTCTCAGAGAGAGGCTCTGGAAGAGGCCAAGTTCCACTACCTAGTCATAGTACTAAGAGCTTAAGAACAGAAAGGAAAATTCCAGAAAAGAGCATATTGAATGAGGAAGCTTGTGACTTGGAGGTTAGAAGAGGATAAATCAGTGAAGTTGAACGAGATGAAGGCCGTGGGGATAAAGTGGAGCTAGGAGCACCAGGTCACAGAAGCCAGGGAAGGAAGAAGGAGAGGTTGCTGTGTGGAATGATGCTCAGAGCCTGGTTAGTGACCCAAGAGAACAGCTGTTTCTCGGGGTGGGGAGGGAGTTCAGAGAGAATGAAGGTGGAGAACTGGAAACTCCCTGCAGACATCTCTCAAGAAATATTTGCTAAAGAGAAATTCATGAGGCATAGTAGACAGAAGTGTATGCACTTGAGGTGTTCTGTTGTTTTAAAAGGCAGGAAAAAGACCAAGATGTTGGTGTGCTGATGGGAAAGACCCACTAGAGAGAATAGCAGGAGAAGACCGAGCCCCCAAGCACACTGCTGCCTTCCTGGACCCTAACTGCACGTTGTTTCCTGTGTGGGGTCTAGTTTCTGTGCGGCCTTCAGGCTTCTGGCCCAGCATGCCGCTCTTCTCTCTGCACAGCCTCCTTGGTTCTGGTTAGTTCTGTGCTTCAATGGCTTCCTGAGCAGACATCCTCCTGACCCTGTCCTCAGCATGTAGATACTGACCATCCCACACCATGTCCCATGAGCAAGCCCCAACCTCGACCTTGTGCCAGCTCCCTTCCACTTGGGGGTGGAGCAAGAAGCTCCTTGTCAGGCTGAACTTCAGCAGGGCCCTTTCATCTTCCTCGCCAGACTTCACACTTGATGTGACAAAGCCAGGGTAACAGCCCAGGGCAGCGACTCTGGGGCCTATGCACTCACTACACACTTCCTTTAAGAGATGTTCTTGTAGGTACTTTGTTTCCAAAGTGTATCAGAAAAGCTTTATTTAATCAGTACACAGCTATTCACACTTAAGTCAACCCAAAAAAGCATGGCTTTGTGATAATATTCCTATGAGAAAAGTCTACAAGGTGGTTTATTCTCCCAAGTTATTGCTAGAAGTCCTTCAAACAAACGGGTGAAAATGTCCAGGTATTAGCTTTTCAGATTTCTTTCTTGCTGCTTCAGTAGACATCATCTTTAGAATTTCCTGTGTTCATGTTTTTAAAAAGCTGCTCCTTCAGGTGACAGGGACTCCTCAGTGTGGACCTCAATTTACAAGTATATAGTTGTGTAGGTGCTAAACAAGGGCTGTGAACTGTCTCACTGTCTTTTCACTTTCTCTCTTCAGTTCTTCGATGTGCGCATCCAGCCGCTCTAGAATATGGTGAGACCTCAGCTCCTCCTCCTCCAGAA
Organism: Orientallactaga sibirica; assembly: GCA_036365145.1. Classification (NCBI taxonomy): domain Eukaryota; kingdom Metazoa; phylum Chordata; class Mammalia; order Rodentia; family Dipodidae; genus Orientallactaga; species Orientallactaga sibirica. The sequence continues at coordinate 26,523,122 of JAEOAD010000009.1, read as the reverse complement.
ACCTTGTAGCTATGGAGCCCAGGGGAGAGACAGGCATGGAGCACTAAGAGAGAAGCAAATTGAGACACGTATTAGTGAGTAGGAATATGCCCTCCTAAGCTACTGAGAGTTTATAACGAGACATAATAAACACGTGATTGCCCCCCCTCAGAAGAGACACATTTTCATCCTAATGACAAGAAAAGTTTTGCAAAAACTGCAATCCAAGTCTCTCCCTTTCTGAGGCAAGGTCTCCATGTGAAGTGTGAGGCAGGTGTAGTGAGTTAGTATTGGCCACTGGTGTGAAGAAGTTCTCAGTTTAAGCCTGCATGAATGCCCAGAAGAGAATAGCAATGCCTATTCAAGCACACTTCAAAACTCTGAATGTCACTTTCATTTTAAAGCACTGGAAATCTTCAAATAGATGTATATTTTCTCTCCCCTAAAGTTCTAGTCCACGGTCTTCCATGTGAAACTCTTGGCTCCAATATGGAAGTCAACACAGGAAATACACCACACACAGTCCACCTTCCTTTGTGCTGCTATGTTCCACAAAGTCAGCAACCACTGAGTTAGTAGCACCACATTGTGCCCCCAGAAGAAACACGAACATACATCACATAGACACACACATCCTGCACACAGATGACTACCCTGGATCCTAGAACCAACTCAGCCTCGGAGTCTCGTCTCTACTTGACAGGAGAAATGACTGCCAGAAGTATGAAATGACTCTCCTGAGGCTGCCCTGTCCATTAACTGGTGCTGAAGTTTTGAGGTTCACACCCAGTGCAGTTATGCCAGAGCTGAGCTTCTTGACCAAATGGCACTGCCCCACCATCATCCAGTGAGCACTGAGACAGAAGACAGAGCAGCGCTCTGGGCCACCTCCCCTCTGCTAGGGATGCACAAGTCAGTGACCTGAGATTTGCCCCTGCTCTGCACATGTGCACACACAAGCATGAAAGGGCCACAGTAAAGTTCAGGGGATTGCAAATACTCAACCCATGAATAACCAGGAGCAGTCTACAAACCTGATGGGGCCTAAGGTGACAGCCACAACCAGATACTCTGAGATTTCTGAAGCAAAACATGGAAATTCACACTAAGTAGAATAACTAGTCTACACAAGTCACATCAGCCCGGGCCAGGGAAAAAGACAAAAGTTTTGCTGCTATACTTAGGAAGAAAGTTACTTTCCAGAAAGTATTTTTTCCCCTCTTGGATTCAGAAGGACATGAGTGAAATGAGGACTTATTTTGAAAGCCTTTCCATAGATTTTCTGACACACTAAAAAAATCAAGACTACTGAACTTTCACAAGGACACAAATGAGGGCTGGAGAGATGGCTTAGCAGTTAAGGCACTTGCCTGCAAAGCCAAAGGACCGAGGTTCAATTCCCTAGGACTCATGTAAAGCTAGATGCACAAAGTGGTGCATGCATCTGGAGTTCATTTGCAGTGGCTGAAGGCCCTGTTATGCGCATTCTTTTATCATCCATCCATCTATCTATCTATCTATCTATCTATCCATCCATCCATCCATCCACCTATCTACCTACCTATCTGCCTCTTTCTCTCTCCCATAAATAAATAAATAAATAAATAAATAAATAAATAAATAAATAAATTTTAAAAGAATAGTGAATGAAGAGAGAGGCTGTGGAGCCAGTGGAAGGAATAGGCCAGCACAATCAAAGGCAGACTGTCACCAGGGCCATCACAGTCACCCAAACCATACTCTGTACCCCTCAGATGCACTGCCTTCTGCTACCTGCCACCCAGTCCTTCCAGAAGCTCCTTTTCCCCTCCCTCACTGCCCATGCCTCGGAACTCTTCTGCCTCTAGAGACAGTTCTTGAAGCTCCTCCTGCTTCAAGTACAGGATAGACTCTCTCTCTGATAGAGACAGGAAGAGATTTTCCAGTTAAGGCTAAGGACAATGAATGCCTGCAACACCTTCTACTTCAGAACTGGGATCCAGTGTGTAAAGTCATCTCGGCAAAACCATATGGCAGAAATATGTAAGAGAAAACAGTACTGATGAGACAGCCCAGAGTAAGGAAAACAATCCCCCTCTTCACTCTTAAACTTAAAAATAAAATCAAGCTAAATGAACTCATAAGCTAGTCAGATCGTAAAGTTTCCATACCGAAGGCACAAACTCTTCTTGGTCCATACTGTCAGACATGATGTCAGAAAAACTGGCATCATTTCTATCTAGCACTGAAGGCAAGGAGTGAGTGTGACACAGAAAGTGGGAAGGCAAGGAGACGGTGGAGCTGCCAGGACTGGTGTGAGGACTCGGGGGGCTGTGGCTCCTGCTCAAGGGGTCTATGCTATCCGACGCTTGTCCTCGCAGAGAGCGCAGACCTGCTTTGTAGTGTTCGGTCTTTATTCCGTTATGTCTGTGCTGGCCATGGGTTGGCCTGAAGAGCAGATTGGAAGACAAAATAAATGAAAATTGCAGTAACTTTTTGCTTTTCAACCAAAATGCTGTAGGAAGTGCACTTAAACAGAAAGAGGATAACCTGTGGGGTTCTACCACCTATAGAATGAGCAACTCACGCTGGAGTGTTCTTTCACTCCGACCCTGCCTGTCACACTATAGCAAGGCCAGGCAGACTTGTCATAGTGAAGTAGCATGCTTGGTGGCAGGACAGGGACAGCCCCACACACATGGAAGGGGTCTAACCTCATTGTAAGACTGGGGTGACAGTGTCTGTGGCAAAGGCTTCTGACTGGAAAACACATGTGCTGAAGCCACGTGCATCTTCATGGAATGACTGCTTCTTATAGTAAGTCTATAATTAACTGACCAAAACTACAATGGAGGTTTTTATATGAAAAGCCGAGTTCTACTTCTTAGGAACAGGTGGGATTGCAGAGGTGGGAGGCAGCATTAAAAGGCTCAGGAACAAAGTCGCTGCTTAGCACTGCACACAGAGTGCACAGAGCTCAGCTCTACCCAGGCTGCTGTTCACCTTCCTCCACTTCTAACCGATGGCAGCTCTGACTAGTGCACCACGCTTCAGAATTCAACTGCCCTTACATCATTTCGTTTCTGTAAGCCAGAAATTATTCTTAAAGAAATGAAAGTTATATCCAATTATACACTTTAAAAGGGAGACTTAACAAAAAAAAAACTTTACTTAAACTCTGTATTCTTGAACTCAGTTGTTCTGGTATTTGCTGGTTTAAAGATCCTGTCATCTTTTTGTTTGCACATGTGGGTAGCAATCTCCAGCTGAGATTTGGTATCCATCAAATCTTTCTGTAGTTGTTGATTTTCAGACACTAATTTATTTAATGCCTCAATATAATTCTCCTGAAGGTCTGCTACTGAAATCTCTTTTGCCTAATAAAAAAAGAATACTAAAATCATTTAATTGTATAGGAATACTTTGTGACCTATGATACTGTTGGCAGAAAAAAAATCAAGCTTTTATTTGTCACTAATCTATGGCTTTACTTTGGAAGAAGTGAACATTTGTCTCTAGTTGCTTAGAGTAAAAAGAGTGGAAATTAGAAGCACAACAGCTTCCTCATGTGCCAGGAACATGGGAGGTGCTGGAGGAAGGAGGAAAGCAGGATGGAGGAAGGCTGTGAGGATCAGAGGCAGGGAAAAGGAAGCCCTGGCCACAGCTCTGTGGCAAGATGGCTGCAGAGCCCAGGATACCTGTGGAAGCAATGAAGAGAACTCCAATTCAAGGAAGCAAATTTAAACCAAAGATTCTAAAATGAATTCTGGCCAACAGAGACAATTTCTAAATAAACACACTCTCATTTTAATCACTCTTATGTAACTTTGACAATTTATTTGTATAAAGGTGCAGACATAATAAGGCAAAACTCAAGTATGTGGTAGGAATTACAAACTGATCTGGTCTTAATTCTCCAGCTATACATTTTATTGCTCTTCAACTCTGGATGTTTCTTGATAACTCACAGCCTTTTTTCCCCCTAATGACAACATATCTTAATTAGCATTCCACAAAATTATGGTGATCATTAGAGCTTAATATATTAACCTTGGTCTTTTCTATAAAATTTTTTCTGAAATTTAGTTTGCCAATAAGTGTTCTGACAAAAAAAAAAAAATATTTACCTATGGGCTAGAGAGATGGCTTAGTGGGTAAGGCACTTGCCTGCAAAGCCAAAGGACCCAGGTTCAATTCACCAGAACCCACAAAGGCCAGATACACAAAGTAGCACGTGCATCTGGAGTTCATTTGCAGCAGCTGGAGGCCTTGGCACATCATTCTCTTTCTATCTGCCTCTCTCTCTCAAATAAATAAAAATTATTAAAATTTTTTAAAATTCAAAAAAAATTACCTAGCAAATTATACACTTTAAAATATACTGTAGGGCTGGAGAGATGACATAGCAGTTAAAGCTTTTGCCTGCGAATACTAAGGACCCATGTTCAACTCTCCATATCCCACATAAGCCAGACACACAAAGATGAGGCAAGCCCAAGGCTGCACATGCCCACTAGGTGGTACAAGTTATCTAGAGTTCAATTGCAGTGGCTGAGGACCTGGCATGCCAATACGCACACACGTTTTCTCTCTCTCTCTCTCTCTCTCTCTCTCTCAAAATAAGTTTTATATATATACTTTAAGTGGGGCTGGAGAGATGGCTTAGTGGTTAAGGTGCTTGTGTGCAAAACCGAAGGACCCAGGTTTGATTCCCCAGTACTCACAAAAAGCCAGATACACAAGGTGGCACAAACATCTGGAGTTCATTTGCAGTGGGCTAGAAGCTCTGGTGTGCCCATTCTGTCTCTGTCTCTATCTGTCCCCCTCTCTCTTAAATACATTGATAAATAAATAAATATTAAAAATGGAAGTTATATGTGTGTGTGTGTGTGTGTGTGTGTGTGTGTATAAATTGCAAGTATGAGTAAGAGTCAATATGTTGTCCATGTCTGATAAAATTACAGAAGAATATTTGCAAGATATATGCACTAACTATTGGTTTTAAGTCTTGTGGTCAATATTTTTGGAGCTACTGCTTTCATTAATAATAATAATAGATAGTTAGATGAGCCAAACATGGTGGCGCACACCTTTAATCCCAGCACTTGGGAGGCAGAGGTAGGAGGATCACCATGAGTTCAAGGCCACTCTGAGACTATATAGTGGATTCAGGTCAGCCTGAGCTTGATTGAGACCCTACCTTGAAAAACAAAAAAAAAAAGATAATTAGATGACTTACTGAAGTAAATGCGGTGAAATGCAAAGGTACTTTCCTAACCATTGTTCTTTATATATACGACACACATGTAGTGTGTGTAACTCTGAAACCAGAGAAAGCTTAAGCTGCTGATAGGATTTTTACTAGTTTGATAACTAAGATCATTAAGCATTTTTGTCTAAAAGAACAAAAAGAGGGTAATACTGGTCTTTTCCAGGCATTGTTCAGAAATTTCTCAAAATTTGTACTTTATTAACAAAAATTACAGAAATGAATGTAAAAGGTAATATAAAAACGGAGTAACAAGCATGTACCTAATTGTGTAAAGAAGGAACAGTATTATCAGTTAGATGGGCTTTATGAATAATTTAGCTGGACAGACGCTGTGGTCATAACCACTGTGTAACATTAGGGTCTCTCAATCACATGCTGCCATATCCTAAATTTTTTGAGGATTCTAAAGTGTTAATCAGATTAGTTCGTGAATGTCCCCACGACTTGCTTAGTACTGACTATCAGAGAATTCAAAGTCCTTGCTGTCCAGTTACTCGTTCATCCACCATCCATCTGTCCATTCAACCAGCCAGTTGTTCAGTCTCTCCACTGCCAACCCTGGCCTGCAGCCTGCATTCACCTCCCATCTTCCCTTTTACAAAATGTTTACCCAGTATGTCCTCTCCTATTTTTCTCATCTTTGTGAGTTTGTGCCTTTGTGTATGGTGGGCATGAGTGTACGTGAATGCACATGTGTGTAGGGCCAGGGAGGATGCTAAGTATCCTCCTCTATCACTCTTCCGCCTTATTTCCTTAAGAGTCTCTCACTGGACCTGGAGCTAACGTTTTTCAGTTAGACTAGCCAACCACTGAGCCCCAGTGATCCTCCTATCTCTGCTCGCCTCAATGCTGGGGTTATAGGGAGTGCATAGGCATGCCTGGCTTTTTAATGTGGGTGCTGGGACCAAACACAGGGCCTTGTGCTTGCTCAGTCCCAACTGTGCTCTTTAAAAGAAATCTTTTCATCACAGTACCAGAGGGATTTGGGGAGGGAGCAAGATTATATGAATGTTTTCATCTTCTATCTTAAATGACAGTATATTTTATACCATTGACAGTCACAAATCAACCACTTAAGTAAACAGTTTATTTCAAAATTCTAGGCATTGCACACACCTATGTGACTATTTTTGGACATTTGTTCCTATAAGATGGGTTCTTTAGAAACGCAAACTATTAAAAACACTGAAGCAGGGCTGGAGAAGATGGCTTAGTGGTTAAGGCATTTACCTGCAAAGCCAAAAGATCCCAGTTTGATTCCCCAGGAGCCGTGTAAGCCAGATGCACAAGGAGGCGCATGCATCTGGAGTTCATTTGCAGTGGCTGGAGGCCCTGGCACACCCATGCTCGCTCGCTCTCTCTCTCTCTCTCTCTCTCTCTCTCTCTCTCTCTCTCTCTCCCCCCCCATGCCTCTTTCTCTCATAAATAATAAGTAAATAAATAAAATATATTAAAAAAAACAAAACACTGAAGCATAAATTCAACAATGACTACCAATAATCGAAATACATAGGATTCAAGAGTGTTCAAGGAAGCCGGGCGTGGTGGCGCAAGCCTTTAATCCCAGCATTTGGGAGGCTGAGGTAGGAAGACTGCCATGAGTTCGAGGCCACCCTGAGAACTACATAGTGAATTCCAGGTCAGCCTGAGCTAGAGTGAAACCTACCTCGAAAAGCCAAAAAAAAAAAAAAAAAGACTGTTCAGGGGCTGTATGTATTTAACAATTTTGATGTCTAATTCTCATAATTCTCAACTGTCCTCCTCAATGGCTTCATTAATTTACTTTCTCACTGGCAATACATGGAAGAGATCTTTTCTCTTTATAAAATCATTGTCAAGCCAATTAGCAGAAGAATATTTTATATTCTTGATTAATACAGATGTTGAATAGTTTTCCTTGTTCATGTGCATTTACCCTACTTCTACAAATTATTCATTTATCCCTTTGACCATTTTTTATTATTTTATCTTTTTCTAACTACCTTTGGGGAAAATTCTTCTATGTTAATTCTGTATATATGTTAGTTTGTGTGGGTGATCACGTGCATGAGTGAGAGCACATGCGTGTCATGATGTGCATGTGGAGCTCAGAGGACAGCTTCCACATTGTTTGAGGCAGGGTCTCTTGTTCACTCCTATGTTCACCAGGCTTGCTGGCATGCCACCTTCTGGTGGTTCTCCTATGCCTGCCTCCTTTCTTGCCCTAGGCATGCTGAGATTTCAGACATTAGTACTACTATCCAGCTTTACATGGATCTGAAGGTCTGGACTCAGGTCCTGCATGGCAAATGCTTTACCCACTAAGCTATTGCCCCAATCCCTTACATGACAACGTTTTATATTAGCCTTATATCTCTTTTCACGTTTTTTCCTTATCTATTAGCCATTTCTGCAGTACTATAGATCAAATACCGTGCCTCACTTGCAAGGTAAGCACTCTACTAATCTATAGTCCCATCTTTTTTTCTTGTTTGTTTTTTGAGACAAGGTCTTGCCTCGTTGCCAGATTGGCCTTGAATTCTCAATCATCTTGTCCTAGCCTATTGAAAAGCTGGGATTACAAGGCTGAGCCCCCACACCCACCTCTATCATGAGTCTTTTCAGTGGGGTTTTTTATCATCCAGAAATTTTGTGCATTTATGCCACAAAGTCCTTTATAGCTTCATGATGCTTAGAGAATCTCAGCCATCTGAAAGATTGTAAGAATAGTCCCTCATTTTTTCTAGTTGAAATAAAGGCCAGAGCCTTTTGTACTTTCTTGCCATCTCAGTTTCCATGACTGTGAATGAGACCTACTTGGGAGCAAATAGGGAGCACTTTGTGACTGTGTACCTTCTGGAGATAGAAAACTCCCTGGAATTTCTGAGAAAAAGAATTCAATCTTTGGACATTTGACCTAAATCAAGAAAAGATGGATCCCGGGTGTGATGGTGCATGCCTTTAATCCCAGCACTTGGGAGGCAAAGGTAGGAGGATTGCCCAGAGTTCAAGACCACCCTGAGAATACATAGTGAATTCCAGGTCTGCCTGGGCTAGAGCGAGACCCTACCTCCAAACAACAACAACAACAACAAAAAAAAAGTTAAAAGAACATCACAGTTTACAACTCACTCTTAGCTAATCATGTTCTCTCTGTGATCTCATGGAAGCCTGTATGCATTTCTCATCTCCCTAAAAGCAAGAATCATTTTATTCATCCTATGTTCACTATAGCACCTACTAAAATGTTCTAAAATATTTGATTAAATGAATTGTACCTCGTAGAAACATAACTAAAGCCCCATTATTTAAAAGATGATATGCTTTATCACAAAAAACACTATGAGAGTATAAATATAATAATAAAACAATGATCTACATTTATTTCATATTTACTTAGTATCAGCACAATGCTAAAACCCTTTGAAGACCCTACTAAGAACACATATTTATATATTATTAAAATATATTTTTGCTAGAGTATAAAGCAATGTTTTATTTTGATTTTCCACTCTGGCAGAGGGATATTTCATCTTTTTTACTTTCTATTTTGACAATGTCATACATGCATGTATTGTATTTTGATATATAAACCCCTACTATCCTGTCATAACCCTTTCCACTCCGTTGAACTCCTTATTCCCACCACCAGCAGCTATACTACTTCATTTGTTTTGAGGCTATATCTGCTAAAGGATAATTCAATTGATTTAATCTTAACTTACTCTTGATAAGAACAATATATACAAAACTCTTTTTAAAGGTTTACAGGGTAGAAAAACTTAAGCTCCTATTTATTTACCTCATGTAAACCCAATTCCAATTTCATCACTGTTTCAGAGAGACGACGATTTTCTAACTTGAGTGATTCCAGCTCATTTAAAATCTCCTGTGGGGGGGAAAGCAAGAAAAAAAACCTCAACTGCGTTTTATAAAAATTTTCCACATATTAATTCTCACTAGGTGTTGTATCTGCATTGAAAGGTGTAAAAGCAACTATTGCCAGTTTTATCAAAAGCAGCTGGGACTATTCACGAGAGGCGTGGGGAAGGTTATCAGATCCCCACCTAAGATTCAGGTGCCCCCTGCACTCACTTTATATAACAATGCACGAGGTCGGGCTGGAGAGATGGCTTAGCAGTTAAGGCGCCTGCCTGCTAAGCCTAAGAACGCTGGTTCCAATCTCCAGGTCCCACGTTTAGCCAGATGCCAAGTGATGTAAGGGCATGTGGTAGTTTGAATATATGTCCCCCAATATATTCAATGTTTTATTACTTTATAGTTTGCATCTGCAATCACCTTCCTAGAGGCAATGTCACTGGGGGCTGGTCTTAAGGTGTTAATGGTGGGTTTGAGATTCCATTGTAAAGATATGCAAATGTGCCTAGCAGCAGTTCCTGAAGTGTGCTGTGTGACCTTTTGGCTGTAGTTTTGCTCTGTGTGCTGTGGTGGCTGGTTGGTTTCTCTCCCTCTGCTTGGCCCTGTGGAGAGCAGGCCGCTTCTCTTGCCATTATGGAACTTCCCCTGGATCTGTGAGCTTCAATAAATAATATCCCTTCCTCCATAACTGTGCCCGGTCTGGAAGTTCATCTCAGCGAACCTGAAGCTGTCTGCAACAGGGCACGATGCCGTACTTGCCCACAAGGGGGCGCACACATCTGGATTCGTTCACAGCAGCTGAGAGACTGCTGGCACGCCCATCTCTATCTGTCTCCCTCTCCCTCTCTGTCTCTCTCTCTCTGTGTCTCTCTCCAAAAATAAATAAAATAATAAAAAAATTTTTTTAATAATACACAAGGTCTTGTGACCTCAGAGGGAGAGAAGAGTGTAGAAAGTGAAGATCTAGGAACAAGGAGCTCCATCTCGGTGGTTTCTTTGGGGTCTCATGCTCTGGAAGTAAGCCCTACCCCAAGACTGAGGGAGGAGCATCCACGGGAGTAATCCTGATATAGTGAGCCTCACTAAAGTGCTTCTCTGTGGTCTCATACTTCTGGATAGGGACAAGAAGCTTCTAGAAGTGGCCACAAGGAAGTCATCATCCAGGGTGGAATGAAATAAATGAAAACAGAAAGAAATATCAGGTCCAGAGCTCTGGTCTTGGCTTTACCTTATGTTCCACTGCTTTTTCCTCTGCCTTTTGCATCTCTGCTTTCAGCTGCTTTTCCATATCTGAGGAAGAACACTTGGCAGAAGCAATAGTGATATCGCGCTGATGTAACTCCCGAGTTAGCTGGGAGATTTCCACCTTCATTCCTTCTAGTGCAGAGCTATAAGTTTGTTCAGCCTGTAAAATCTGTTCTTTCAACTACAAAGAAGCAGAAAAATAATGACAAAAGTTATTTAGAATCCAGGCATATGGTGGTGCACACCTGTAAACACCCGTAATCCCGGCACTTGGAAGACAGAGGACAGAGGATCCTAAAATCAAGTTATATTGTAGCTCAAGACCAGCCTGAGCTTCCCAGCAAGACCCTGTCTCAAAAAAACACAACAAGGTCAGAGGTATTGCACTTGCCTGGCATACACAGGAGCCTAAAAGAAAAGTAGTGAGATAGAAACACATATTAATACATAATAAAAATAATACATAATAAAAAATAAGGTCATGCTTTCCTACCTCAAGACATGAAATTTTTCCTAAATTAAATGTACAGAAAATTGGCAATTCTCCAACTTATATGTCCATTCTGAAAGTCTGATGTTATACCAATAATCACTTATTAGCTATCAAAAGAGGAAGAGATGAATGATTCAAATACTGAGGATCAATATCAAAGTCCTTACACAATTAACTTAGAGGACATAACTTGTAACCCTTTTTTTTGGCAACTACAAATCTAAATATTGTGTTTATCTGGTTTTCTGGACATAGAAGATAGTAATTAACTAGTAGGATTAAAGGAGGTTTGAAGAGATGGTTCAGTGTTTGGTTGCAAGCCTGCTGACCTTCGTTTGAACCTTCACAGCATCCATACATAATCCAGACACAAGGCAGTCCATACATCTGTGATACCAATGCACCTATGGCAAAAGGAGACAGAGCCAGAAGAAGCCAGAAGCTCACATGCTGGTCTGGAGCACGTAGTCACAAAGTAATGAGAGACCTTATCTCCAAAGAAAGTGGAAGGAGAAGATAGATACCTTGGGTCTTGCTATGACCTCTACACACATCCCACGGCTCGTGTGTGTGTGTGTGTATGTATACGTGCACATGTGCATGCATGCACACACACACACACACATGAAATAATAATAAAAGAAAGAAAAAAGGAAGAAAGGGGGGTCAGCATCCTCTCAAAGAAGTAATAAGAAGTTCAAACCAGGATGGTTGAACACACTTGCAATCCAGCATTCAGGAGGCTGAGGCAGGAGTTTGAGGGCAACCCAGACTATATAGCAAGATCCTTTCTCTAAATAAATAAATAAATAAATAAATAAATAAATAAATAAATAAATAAATTTCAACAAATAGGACAGCCAAGGCCCACCTACCCTTCTTTCCTCACATTCTCCCTCCTTCCTTCCTAGTTTTGTTGTTGTTTTGAGACAGAGTTTCAAATAATCCAGGCTGGCCTTGAACTCCTGGTCCTCCAGCCTTCACCATCCAAGTGCTATGATCGTAGGTATGTACTACGGGCCCTTTAATGGAGATAGACAGCTCTGTTTAACTCAACAGACAGTGAGAACATAAACCACATCACAGAACAGAGGAAAGTATATATTCGTATCCACCTTTAGCCAAAAAGAAAATATTAAATGATAGCTTGCATAAAATCTTTTTGCAATTAAGGGAAAACATGTGTTTTTTAGAAAACTTTGAGGGCTGCAGTGATTACTTAGTCGTTAAGGTGCTTGTCTGCAAAGCCTAAGGATCCAGGCTCGATTCTCTAGCATCCATGTAAGCCAGACGCATAAGGTGGTGATATGTAATAAGTAAATTAATAAATAAAAATTTTCTAAAGAAAATTCTAAAAAAAAAAAAAAAAAAAAGAAAAGAAAGCTTTGGGCTAGAGATGGCTCAGCCATCAAGGTGCTTGCTTGCAAAGCCTAACAGCCTGGGTTTGATTCCCCAGTACCCATCTGGAGTTCATCTGCAGTGACAAGAGCTCTGGCATGCCCATTCACCCCCCTCTCTCTTTGCAAATAAATAAAGCTGGAGAGATGACTCAGCAGTTATGTGCACTTCTGTGCAAGCATGAGGCCTAAAGGGACCTGAGACCTACAGAGTCAAATCTCCAGATTCATGTAAAGAGCTGTGTGTGGCCTGTATCCCCAGTCCACAGGGAGCAGAGATGTGGAGTCATCAGAACCCTGCAAGCTCGGGAATCAGTCAAAGAGACTCCAGCTCAAAACAAAGAGCAGACAGAAGAGCAATGCAGTGGACACCAGATGTTCCACACCAGACATAGTAAGCGAGCACCCCATGCTGCAGGCAAGCGTATGGGGACCCACATATACACACACCACACCACACACACACACAGAGAGAGAGAGAGAGGGCAAGAAAAAAAGAAAAGAAAGCTTTGCTAAGAAGATATTAAAGTGGGAAGACTCAGATTATCTTGAAAATAAACATCATATCCATGAAGATACCAGCAGAGAAAGCATTTCCAGCAAGCTCTCCAACTCCTGAATGTCAAGCACTCCTTTGGCCCATGCCCAAGACCATAAGTACAGCCAGCTTTGTGACCACCGCAAGGAGACCATTACCTTCTTAATCTCTGCCCTGTACTCGTTGTTGTGTCCTTCCATCTTCTTCAGTTCTTCATACTTTTCCATGAGTTCTTGGCTCAGCTGTTTACATGTTGCACTTACAGATTCTAAACTGTGAGACAAAAACACAATTACATATTTAAAACAACCCCTAGAAGATGTGTGCATCTCTTTGCAGCACTAAAATTGCAGTGTAAGTATTTATACTTGGCAAATGTTAAGTACTGGCACATTATTGGTTATCTCTCAGATTCTAATCCATTACCACAACTCACAGAGAATGCTACTTGATACTTACTGGTTTCAAAATTATAAAGATGTAAACAACTTCACTAATGCTTTTCCTGTAGCTGTATGAGAGGATAAAATAGCCAGCACTGTCTGACACTTAACCACACTTAATTACACACATCCTATACCATACAGAACCACAAGGATAGTCTTTAAAGAACTTTTAACTCATCATTCCTCCTGGAGAACCAATCCCTTATGAGGTGAGAGAACCTTAGAGACAACTTGCCTCTCTGATCTCACTGCTTACCTCTGCTGACATGAATCTTTTTGCTCCTATCCTGTTAAGCATGACTGTGTGTCATGGGGCATGCCTCTTTGTACATCACCTCACTGGCCACAAAGTTCCTCCTTCCCCTCTGACCTAGTCTGATAGTCAATACCTTCTCAAGAATCAGATCAGATTCTACCTGACTAGAGTTGACCCAATCCTTAGTCCCCCAATCACCTTAAATGAAATTCATTTTCAATTTTTATAACTTGAATATAAATTTTTCTAGAATTTTCTACCTTAAATTTACTAGTTTAAAATTTTCTCTGGTCCTTTAACATGTATTATTTTATTTCTGAAACTACAAATTCCATGGTTAAAATGATATCTTTATTTCTTACATCCTTATAAACTTAGCCATCTTCCTTGAGCCCCTACAGAACATGGTACATGATGAAGTAAGATACTCAATGCACACAAATCTTGAAGAACAGAGACAGAAGAAAGGTACTTGATAGAGATAAGAGAATTAAAGGAGAGTTCAGATTTTTTTTCAAAGTGGGAGATCATAGCATATCTTCTGTGTTCAGCACTGAGAAAGGAAGTAACAGCAGAACAGCAGAACAGCTCACAGTGGCTGGGCTGTCTCAGGAGAACAGACGTCCACAAAACAGATTACAAACACAGATGCAGGCAGACCGCAGGATTTGATGGCAAAAGATTAGGTTCTCTTTTAATTACTTTTGCTGTCTCAATGAAATACGAAGTACTGCCATCTGTGGGTACTACAGAAAAAAACTTATCTTTCACCATGACTACGAATGATACTAGTTTGCTGAGTCAACATGAAGCTCAAAACTTCTTCATAACAGCACGTTTTTAACGTGTACAAAATTATCTACCTGCCTTCAAGACGAGTCACCTCTGCCTGCAGAAGCTCTTCACTGGTGTGGGTGAAATCCAATTCGGAGAGCACACTGTTTAAGGTGCCCTGCCCTTGAGAGGAGTACTTCCTTTCTGCCTGCGAGCCCTCCTGCAGCCTGTAGCAAGACATAGGATGATGGTTACAGGCAAAAACAACACAGAGCCAGCCTATTTTTCCCAACTGCTTCTGACAATTAAGCTCACTGGAAGTCTTCCATTTGTCTCCTCCTTTAAGAAGAAAATACTGGGAGAACAGAGTCAACAGTCAACAGCAATTTACTCCTTTTCCTAACTGGCCTGTGTTCCAAGAGAAAAAGCCACACAAACAGGCTAATCACTTTGTTGACACCTGATTCCTTACACTAAAGAAAATGGAAAAAAAAAAAAAAAAAAAAAAAAAGAACAGATTTCTGTTGAGAATAAAGTCTATCAGACTTAAACAAAAGGAGCACAGCTCTCTCCCTCTGTTGTTCTCCACTACAGATCTAAGCTGGCAGTTGTGCACACATAAAAATGAGATTCTGCTTGGAAATGTGGTAGGAAGTCTAGCTTGGTGAAAGGCTAATACTGATGAGAAACATGACTTAAGCAACCTGGGCAGGGCAGCCTTCCAAGAGACAGGACATAATTCTTGCCACACTTCCCATTCAGAGCCTCACCAGGAGGGCAGACCAAGGAATTTCCAACTTTGTGAACATCAGAATCTTAGAGACCCAAACAAAAGGGAAAAAAAAAAGTAGCCATGCTAATTTTATAACATTATAAAAATCTAATTGACAAATTAACACTGAGTAAGACCCACAATAGGATCAAATAAAAAACTACAAAAATTTAATACTAAAATCTGCATTTAATGTCACACTACCAAATAAATAAGCAGAATTATATATACGATTAAACAACCTTATGGTTTCGACTGAGTATTGAGTGTCAGTAGCCTTTAATTTTGCTTGTAGTTTCTCCTTTTGCATTTTGGCCTCATGGATAAAACTTTCTTGAGACTGAAGACTTGCCTTAAGCTCTCTCTTTTCTTCCTGCAGAGCCTACAAAACACTCAGAATAAAAGTCAGTTATTAGGGCTGGAGAGATGGTTCCGCAGTTAAGGCGCATGCCTGCGAAGCCTAAGGACCCAGGTTCGATTCTCCAGGTCCCACATAAGCCAGATACACATGGTAGCACAGGCGTCTGGTGTTTGTTTGCAGTGGCTAGAGGCCCTGGCATGCCCATTCTCATTCTTTCTGTCTCTCTCTTTCTCCCTCTATCTCTAATGAATAAATAAAAATAAATATTTTTTAAAAGTCAGTTATTGCCAGGCGTGGTGGCGCACACCTTTAATCCCAGCACTTGGGAGGCAATAGGTAGGAGGATCACCATGAGTTTAAGGCCATCCTGAGACTACATAGTGAATTCCAGGTCAGCCTGGGCCAGAGTGAGACCCTACCTCGAAAAACCAAAAAAAAAAAAAAAAAAAGTCAGTTATTACAACTTTCCTTCTGTTCTCTTCCCTTCCTGCAGAACCTGCAAAACACTGAGAAAGACAGCATTACAATGTTTCTATTTCATGAGAAAAAGCAGCCAGGGAGGCCAGCAGTAACTGGGTGACAGGCACAGTACTAATACAGCCATCAACAGCTGAGCCACCAGATACAAAGAAACCGTACATTTTGAACCTAGTTCTAGGTTATTCTCTCTCAAATACCCATATGCAGATTTTCTAAATTCTAGTAATTTTAAGACACACCTCCAATAGTTTTTCAGATTCCCTCAACTTTTCTTCTTTCTGCCGCTGCTCCTGTAGAATAGTCATATTGGTCCCAACCAGGTCATTGACCCTCATGTTAAGGCGTTCTATTTCCAGCTCCTTGGCACAGATGGTGTCCTTGGCCCGCTCAAGTTTACTGCTCAGGTGCTGAATTTCTGACTGGCTGGAAAGCTCCACAGACTCTAGTTTCTGTTTCCGATTGGCAAGCTGAGCCTAGAAACAAACAGACTATTAATAAGTTAAAAGGGAATAATCAAAGAATAATTGATGAATAAGGGACACTGAAAACTAAATTTTATTTCTGTAAAAATATACAGCAGGGGCTGGAGAGATGGCTTAGTGGTTAAAGTGAATGCCTGTGAAGCCTAAGGACTCCAGTTCAATTCTCCAGGGCCCATGTAAGCCAGATGCACAAAGGGGCGCATGCATCTGGAGTCTGTTTGCAGTGGCTAGTGGCCCTGGCACGTCTATTCTCACTCTCCCTCTCTCTCTTTCCCTCTCTCTGACTCAGATAAATAAATAAAATAAAATATATATATATATATTGCAAATGGACATGGTGGTACACACCTTTAATTTCAGCACTAGGGAGGCAAAGGTAGGAGGATCACTGTGAGTTAAGGCCAGCCTGGAATTACAGAGTTCCAGGTCATCCTGGGCTAGAGTAAGACCTTACTTCAAAACAAACAAACAAAAAAAATTAAAGGGCTGGAGAGATGGCTTAGTGGTCAAGTCACCTGCCTGCCAAGCCTAAGAACACCCATTCGACCTCTAGGTCCCACATTTAGCCAGATGTAGTGATGCAAGCACACAATGCCATGCTTGCCCACAAGGGGGCGCATGTGTCTGGAATTTGTTCACAGTGGCTGAGAGGCTGCTGACACGCCCATTCTCTCTCTCTGCCTCTTCCTCTCTGTCTCTATCTCTGTCTCTCTGTCTCTCTCTCTCTCTCTCAAATAAAAAAAAATTATAGCCAGGTGTGGAGGCACACACCTTTAATCCCAGCACTCAGAAGGCAGAGGTAGGTGGATTGCCTCGAGTTTGAGGCCACCCTGAGATTACATAGTGAATTCCAGGTCAGCCTGGGCTACAGAGAGACTCTACCTTGAAAATCCAAAAATAATAAAGCTAAAATTAAATTAAAAGAAATTATAGCCAGGTGTGATGCTACACACCTTTAATCCCAGCACTTGGGAGACAGAGGTAGGAGGATGGCCATGAGTTTGAGGCCACTCTGAGACTACACAGTGAATTCCAGGTCAGCCTGGGTTAGAGTGAGACCCAACCTCAAAAAACCAAAACAAAAACAAAAAATTATATACACATATATATGGCATTATTATGGCTGGGCATGGTGTCTCACAGCTTTAATCTCAGCACTCAGGAGGCTGAGGTACGAGTATCACCATAAGTTCAAGGCTAGCCTGGACTACAGAGTGAATTTCAGAGGAGCCTGGGCTAGAGTGAGACCCTATCTAAAACAACAACAAAGTAGCATTAGCGCACTAAAAATGGAAGAAGTACCTTACAAAGGAGTAAGAAAGAATTGAGGAAATACAGGGATTCCTGTGAAGAAGAGATGCTATTCACCTACTAAAGAAAGCTGTATTCCACCTGCATGTAGAAACTTAACTATAGCCATGAGCCATCACAGAAGAAAAGTAGAGCTATCTCCTACTTAAAACAAAGGAAATAAGAACTATAATGCATTATTCTTTCTTTCTTTTATCTATCTACCTACCTACCTACCCACCTACCAAACTCTGTGCATATATGTGCTATGTGTGGTTAGGACCTGGAATCTTACACATGCTAGGTAAATCAAGCTTTCTTCCACTGAGCTCCATCTCCAGCCCAAATGAATTTTTCAACATCTGTGGTAGTTTAGAAATTAAAATTTCTGGGGCTGGAGAGATTGCTCAGCAGTTAAGGCACTTGCCTGTGAAACCTTAGGGCCCAAGTTTGACACCCCAGAACCCACATCTGTCAGATACACAAGGTGGCACATACATCTGGAGTTCATTTGCAGTGGCTGGAGGCCCTGGCACGCCCATTCTCTCTTACTCTCTGCCTCTTCCTCTCTCTCTCTCTCAAATAAATAAATAAAATATTAAAAGAAAGAAAGAAAGAAAGAAAGAAAGAAAGAAAGAAAGAAAGAAAGAAAGAAAGAAAAGGAAAAGAAGAGAAGAGAAGAGAAGAGAAGAGAAGAGAAGAGAAGAGAAGAGAAGGGAAGAGAAGAGAAAAGAAACCACTTTAGCAACATTCTCAAGGCCTGTGGTGTGTATTCCCTAAGCCTTGGGAACTACATGCAGCTATCATCATTTTGGTCTCACACTTCCTAGTTTCACAATTTTATTCTATATCCAGACTCTTAAGTCATTTCTAGAAGCAAACTTCCCTATTTAAAATATCTCTAGGGGGCTGATAAGATGGCTTAAGGCACTTGCCTGTAAAGCCTTAAGATCCAAGTTCAATACCTCAGAACCCACATAAGCCAGATGTACATGGTGGCACATGTGTGTCTGGAGTTTATTTGCAGTGGCTAGGCTCTGGCATGCCCACTCTCTCTAACATATATGTAAAGACACAAATTTTTATTTTATTTTTAAAACTTTTTTTTAGCCGGGCGTGGTAACGCATGCCTTTAATCCCTGCACTCGGGAGGCAGAGGTAGGAGGATCACCATGAGTTCAAGGCCACCCTGAGACTACAGAGTGAATTCCAGGTCAGCCTGGGCTAGAATGAGACCCTACCTCAAAAAACAAAACAAACAAAAAAACACTATTTTTTTATTTAAAAGAAAGTGAGTTATGGGGAAAACCAACTACTCTCTAATTGGACTGGAGGCCCGCTCCACGGGAGGGAATACATGCCTGATACTGAAAACGTATGATGAGGGAAGCCATGAGCCCTAGGGGTGTAACGTACGCTGGTTTCTGGCTAACTGCATATATTATGATCATCAAACTGCCTGGTAAGCACTTTTGTTAATGCTCATACCCATATATTAATGCTACTCTCACTTTTGGTTAGAGAAACTTCTCTTTTCAGATGGTGGTGACACTAGGATGACTCAAAAGGCACCATAATGCTGAGAGTGCTCAGCACTGAAACATCTCTATCACACCTTCCAAGGCTCAGGGTCCATTGTGGAAGAAGTAGCTTGAAGAATGTAAGAGCCAAAGGAAGGATAGGCCTCCTTACAATGCACTCTTCCAGACACAAAATCTCCTGGATATCCATGACCTTGCAGTGCCAAGCACTACCTACGCAAGAACAGTATAATAGAGGGAAAGATGATGACATCAAAATAAAAGACAGACTGACTGAGAGGGGGAGGGGATATGATGGAGAGTGGAGTTGTGAAGAGGAAAATGAGGGGGGAGTGAATTATCATGGTTTATTGTCTACAATTATGAAAGTTGTCAATAATAAAAAAATTAAAAATAAATAAATAATAAAAGAGTAAGGGGCTGGAGAGATGGCTTAGTGGTTAAGGCGATTGCCTGCAAAGGACCCAGGTTCAATTCCTCAGGACCCAAGTAAAGCCAGATGCACAAGGTGGAGCATGGGACTAGAGTTTGTTTGCAGTGAACAGAAGCCCCTAGCGTGCCTATTCTTCTTCTCTCTCTCTCTCTCTCTCTCTCTCTCTCTCTCTCTCTATCTCTATCTCTATCTCTTTCTGCCTATTTCTCTTTCTCTCTCTCAAATAAATAAATAAATAAATAAATAAATAAATAAATAAAATATTAAAAAAAAAAAAGAATAAAGAGAGAAAGGAGAGAATGTGTGAATTTGGGCACACCAGGGTCGCCTGCCACTGTAAATGAACTCTAGATGCATGCCCCACTTTGTGCATCTGGCTTTACATGGGTACTGGAGAATTGAACCTGGCACACTTTGTAGATAAATGCCTTTATCTCCCAAGTACCACAATTTTATTCTGGGGGATCCATCTGTAGTTGACTTAAAAACCAAATCTTGTATTATGTAATACTATGTATTACGGTGACATAAAATAGTTGCTAAAAATGCCCACAAGTCCAAAGAGGAATTGGAGGAAAGAGACAAAGACATACACAAGTAATATCTGTGTAAATTACAAGGCGAGACTCCAGTGCAGAGGCATATTTTTTAACAGATCCTATAATAGTATGGAAGAAGACTCAAACAGGTTTAGTCAAAGATTTTCAAATACAATATAAGATTTCTGGGAAATCTTAAAGAGAATCCTGTACCGAATAAGTAAATGCAGATGGGGTGAGGGTAGGAAAGAGAAAAGGGCTAGAGTTCAGTTTGGTGAACCTCTGCTCGCCCCAACCTGAACTTGTCCAGGTGGAACCTCTGGCATAATGAGCCTCTGGGTGAGACAAAACAGAGTGTCAAACACCCAACACTGCACTGACTACAACTTAACACTACTCAACTCAAACTGGGACTTCAAAGCAACTAAGCTGCAGTTTAACCAGTTAGAGTAGATTTGTCACTTTAAAACTGACCAACCTCTGAGGTGTGGCTCACAAGTGGCTACAGAGCACTGACTTGTAGCTAGTTGACATGACATATGCTCTAGCTGTAAACATGCTCCAGGGCAGAGGCTCACATGCGGCTACTGAACACTGAACTGATATGCTCTAACTGTAAACATGCACTGGGATGCCAAAGACTCTGTTAGAAAAAAATACATAAATTTTTTACTGATAATATTTGACAGCATGGGTTAAATAAAATATACTATTAAAATCAATTTTATGCCAGGCATGGTGGCACACGTCTTTAATCGCCATGAGTTGGAGGCCACCTGAGACTACATGTGAATTCAAGGTCAACCTGAACTAGAGGGAGACCCTACCTCAAAAAAAAATTTACCTTTTAATAGAACTTCAAAAATTCTAAATATGTGATTTACATAGTACATTATAGTAATCTTAAGAATACCACTACCAATACTAAGAAAGTCAGAAATAAATCATCAGATGAGGCACTTATAAAATAATGATTATTTCTTTTAAATAACCAGCTTTAGATTCATTTAAAGGTAATTTAATTTAAATCTTTTTTTGCATAAACTACTACCAAACCCAGACATTTCTCTCATTAATTTGCCATTGTAACTACTCCACTGAAGTGAGTAGAGTTATTTCAAGAAAACTGCAGTATAGGTGATGAAACTTTGACTGATATCCATTGCCTTCTCAATTATGAGTGAAAGTTTACAGTGACACTGGCAGAGCAGGGGTGAGAGGTCAGGGGATGGCACTGGGAGCTTGGTGCTTTGCTGGCGCTTCAAGCTGCTGCCTACTGGGATATTTAATGCAAGGCTTGCACCTAACGGACACATCTGGAGCTGACTATGATGGAGCCAGGCAAGGGACAATGCCCGCAGCAGCCATGCTGTCATGGTAGGACTCCTTGCTGCTTCTGACCATCTTGTTGTTGGCAGCCTCCCTATCTGGAGCAGTAATTGCCTTGAAGCTCCAAAAGAACACACCAAAAACCAGAAAAGGATTTGAATTCAACCCTAGTCCTACTTCCTTCCCTGATACATTAGCTGCTTACCCTTGTACCATTTCTTATGACTCCATATGAATTTTAGACTCATTCTGTCTATCAAATCCTCAAAGTGGAATACATTATATGAATAATCACTTGAAAAGTAAAATTATTTGAAAAAAATTTAGATCTCTAGACCAATACCAAAATAAATATTGGAAAAATATATTTTAAAAAGTCAGAAAGCAGACTGGAGAGATGGCTCAGCAATTAAGGCATGTGCCTACAAAGCCTAACAACCCATGTTTAATTTCCTAATACTCACATAAAGCTAGATGCAAAGTGGCACATGCATCTGGAATTTGTTCACAGAGGCTAGAGGTCCTGGTACACCCATACTCACTTGCTTGCTCTGTGTGTCTTTACTTGCAAATAAATATATAAAATATTTTTAAAAGTGAAAGTCAGAAAGTATTAGAATCAATCTTGGTCTAGATAAGACTTTTAATATGATATGAAAGAACTTAAAAAGTTGGCAGAATTAAGCAATTCCAATAATTGTTTTAAAATTTTCATTCTATAAAAATTACTTGGTAAAATTAAGATAAATTTGGGGCTGGAGAGATGGCTCAGTAGTGAAGGTGCTTGCCTGCAAAGCTTAAAGACCTAGGTTCAATTCCCCAGTACCCACATAAAACCATATGCACAAAGTGGCACATGCATCTAGAGTTCATTTGCACTGGCTCAAGGCCCTGACACATCCATTCTCTCTCTCTCTTTTTTCTCTCTTTCTCTCTCTCTGCTTACAAATAAATAAATAAATAGAAAAAAAACAAATAATATAAATTGGATATACACATGCAATTACCACATAATAGTATAGGACTTATACTTTTCACACTTAATCTATGAAAATCTCTTCCTGTATAGCAAAATATAAATTTATAAAGAAAATGAAGAATGTTTTATAAAAGTAAAAACTTTAAAAGGAAATGTTTCTACATTAAGGGATTGGTTACACAAGTAAAAATACATTTACCTACAAAACTATTAGTAGGCAATTATTAGGACTACACATTGTTGAAATACCATATTTCAACAGTTGTGAAAATAATAAATACTATATCATAAAGTGAAAAAGAAATAGGAGAAAGCTAACTTCTTTTAGGCAGTTTCAGTGGCACACAGGTCCAGAGAGAACCAATGCCACCCTGCCTTGGCATAAGGGAACTCAACAACAGCCACGGTGTCCCCCTGCTGCCCACAGTCTAGCATGCTACCTACCATGGGCAGCCTCCACTACCCAGATGTGCTGGCCCTGGAGCCTACCCTTTAAATCTACAAGCCAATGAGGTCTTCCCTTTATATACCTGAATCCAACAACAACAACAAAACACTTTCCATCTACTATAAAGGCTATTCCCAGCCTTCCTTCTCTGTGTGTGTTCCTCCTTGCCCACTCTGTGTTGCTTGGATACAAGTGAGTCTGGCTACCACCTGGCCCACAGCGGGAGCACAGTACTATTTCTTGGCCTGGGTAATTTTCTGTTTGCCTCTGCTTTATACTTTGGGGTAACTTCTCACTTTAATTACATGTATGATTCCCCCCTGGTCTCTGAATCTATCACATATGCATTTCCCTTACACTCTACATCTACCATATGGGTCCTTCCCCTAACTCTAGGCCTGCTACCTGTGTAATTTCTCTAAACTCAGGACAACTGTGGGTATAACTGTCTTTACTAGCCATTTCTCATCTGAATTTCTGGGTCTCTGATTTCATATTTTCCCTCTGCTATTCTTCCTTAAGCCACCACCATTTGCCCTCTTAACTTTCTTCCATGGGGAGGCTCAGGGCAGATGCTGTGTGTTTCTTCTAAATCTCCCTACACAAGCTCCTGGGTTCTATCTCCCATGTGCTTATGGCTCCACACCAGTCTTTCCCTAAAAACCTGTTTCTCTTAGATGAACCTCACAGACTATGCAGTGTTTTCCACATGAGCATATGTTTCCTATTTTCCATGTGCTTGTGACTCAGCTCTAGCCTTCTTCCTAGATCCCAATTTCCCTTAAATAAACCCCACAATTTGTGATCTCTCCATAAATAAGCTTAATAATTCAATAATTTATTCTTCTTGAGTCCATTTTTTGTTTTGTTTTGGTTTTTGGTTTTCGAGGTAGGGTCTCACTCTAGCCCAGACTGACCTGGAATTCACTCTGTAGTCTCAGGGTGGCCTTGAACTCATGGTGATCCTCCTACCTCTGCCTCCCGAGTGCTGGGATTAAAGGCGTGCACCACTATGCCCAGCTTTCAGTCCATTTTTAAAAATTTTATTTATTTTTGTATTTGCAAGAAGAGAGAGAGAGAGATGGAGGGAGAGAGAGAGAGAGAATGGTGCCCCAGGACCTCTAGCCACTGCAAACTACAGACGCATGTGCCACTTTGTGCATCTGGCTTTATGTGGGTATTAGGGGATCAAACCCAGGTTGATGGGCTTTGCAGGCAAATGCCTTAACAGTTAAGCCATTTCTCCAGTCCTTGAGTCCAGGTATTTATTTATTTATTTATTTTTTTTATTTTGAGAGAGAGAAAGAAAGAGGCAGAGAGAGAATGGGCACCAGTACCTTTAGCCTGCAAACGAACTCTAAATACATACGGCCCCTTGTGTGCATGTGCAACATTACACACTTGCATCACTGTACATCTGGCTACATAGGACCTGGAGATTTGAGCATTAGTTCTTAGGCTTTGCAGGCAAGCACCTTAACCACTAAGCCATCTCTCCAGCCCAAGTCCATTTTTATCAGTTGTTTAAAAGAAAAGACAAGATCCAAAATTGGGGCTCATAAACTTAGGGGATCCCCTCCCAGAACCCCAAAATCCTGAATCAAAAGTATTTAGCATAGTGCCTGCCACACACTATGCACCCTGTCCATTCTTAAAAGGTATTTCATGGAAAATTTCAAATGTACACCTATCTACATAAAGTAAGATATGCTTAACACTTAGCTTCAAAATGATCAAAAGTTCTTGGTATTTTTATAAGTTTACAACTACTACTCTTTTCCCATGCAGTATTTACACTTTAATTTTTCAAGTGTATTTGAAGGTAATGCATACTATATGTAAGCACAGAAAATCTCAGAAGAACTTTACACCAACTGGTAATCATGGTAAATCTTGAGACGGTGAAATTATGAGCTATTTTATTTAATTTTTTATTAATTTTCTCATTTTCATTGTAGTACATAGTTTTAATAGCTAACTAAAAGAACCTAAGCAAATATAAGTCAAAGAGTAAAAAGCAATTTCTGAATCCCATTTTCAGATGCTAAAAACACATAAGAAAAAAATTCATGCCAAGAATTTTTTAAAAGGGGATCTACCCAAGTCTCCCAGGTTTTCTACTGTTACTCAGTGATGACTCACATTCCAAACAACTGTGAAGAGTCAAGCTTGACTGGATTCTAACTCAAGCATACAACTGGAAAAGAACTGTTTTGAGACAACTGGGAATATCTGAACACACTGGATATTAAATTATATTAAGAAATTACTAGCTATCTAGTTAATGTGATATCTAGTTAATGTGATATTGACATACTAAAGGTTTTTTTTTTAAGTCTTACCTGTTGGGAAATAAGATGATATCTATGATTTGCTTTATAACATTTTAGTCATCAAAAATACAAGTTAGGGGCTGGAGAACTGGCTCAGCAGTTAAGACACTTGCCTGCAAAGCCTAAGGACCCATGTTCGACTCTCCAGAGCCCATGAAAGCCATATGCACTTAGTGACACATGTATGTAGAACTTACTTACAGTGGCTAAAGGCCCTGGTATGGCCATTCTTTCGCTTTCTCTCAATAAATCAATAAAAATAATTTTTTTTAAGTACAGAGTTTTGGTTTTGCAGACAAAAAAATTCTATAGAACTGCTGCACCACACAATGTGCATGCAATCTTCACTAATGTACTAAACACTGACAAACCATTTAGATGTGGCTGAGGGCACAGATCACTGCTATAGCACTTGTCTAGCATGAGTAATGCCCTGGGTTCAATCTCCAGCAAAAAAAAAAAAAAAGGATTAGAAAAAAAATGGATGGGGATTTAGCTCAGTTGGTAGAGTGTTTGCCTAGTATGCACATAGCCCTAGGTTTCTTCCCCAGTATCATATAAAACTGAGTGTGGGTGGTATACACCTATAATCCCAGAATAGATCTTGGGAGGTAGAGGCAGAAGGACCAGAAGTTCAAGATCATCTTGAACTATATAGCAAGTTCAAAGTCAGCCTGAGATACATGAGACATGTTCTCAAGAACAAAAATTTAGAAGCAATTTAACACAGCATAAAAAAAAATACAAAGGTTGGGCATGGTGGCACACGCCTTTAATCCCAGCACTGGGGAGGCAGAGGTAGGAGGATTGCTGTGAGTTCAAGGACACCCTGAGAATACATAGTGAATTCCAGGTTAGCCTGAGCTAGAGTGAAACCCTACCTCAAAAAAAAAAAAAAAAAAATACTATCAGGGTTATAGTAACACTTAATGTGAGGTAATGCTCATACCAACATTTACTTGTACATTTAGTAAAGATATTTATGCAGTATAGATATACACAGAACCTCAGAAAACTCTAGTCTTTGTCAGCTTGCCGAAGAAAAAGGAAAATACATTATAAGTAACATTTTAACAAAATCAGTCATTTTAATTTAAACAAAACTATCAGAAGAATAGTTCAAATGTCCTTAGTAGGCAAAACAAATGGCTCTTTGAAGACTTCTTATTCTAGCTCCACTTGCATTACAGTAAGTAAAAATCCCATTTTTACTAACAATGAAGTTTTAATTATATAGAGTTGATAATCACAGTAGCAAACTGAAACAGGATAACAGTATCTTGAAAAGAGGCGTTGCAATCAATAACCAACACTCCATGGACAAATCATTGAGGAGTGAAAAAAATAAAGACTCAATTTGTTTCTTTCCAATTTGAAGGCTGTAATTAGCAGACAACAATGTGTTAGAGCAGATAAGTGTGTACAGTGCTTTCTCATTCAGGTGAAACCCCCGCTCTAGAAACCTCAGGGTTCCACTGTCCTGCTCTGCCTACATGCTTACTGCAGTCTACAAGACAGTCATTTCTGCTGGGGTTGTTATGGGCCCTTCTGACAATCGGAATGGGGTCACTCAGCAGAACTATTCATGATAGCTCATCAGACAACTACTGCAAAGGAACAAACAAAAGGCTAATATTTAAAACTATAAATAAAATACTTTTGTAAAAAATCCCCTCTAGCTCTTTGAACTTACCTAGTCTGTTCTGGCATTCTAGAAACCGAGCTAGCTACCAATCCTGACTATTAATATATTACAAATAACACGTACAAACTGCATCTAGAAGAAGCACCAATGCAGTGCTAGCTCGCCACATGACACGGGGTCATAACTATTCACTTCCCGGAACATGCATTTCCTTCCGTTCTCTTGATTTCAACTGAAAAAACAAAGGAGCTCTACAGGTCCTAAGAAGACACATTCCTAAACTCTGCGTTTACTTGGTTTTGATTAATCATTGGTTTTCATACAAGTTTTTACTACTGCTCTAAAAAAAAAGTATTTCTGTAGCCACAAAGACATTACTGGCAGTTAGAATGCACACCAATGCAGTGTGACTCTTTATTCTTGTCTAAACAGGTGGGCTCCTTAAATTCCCAACTGGGGCACCTCAGCCACCTTCCCCAGCTGTCACAGAGATGAACAAAAAAACAAAGCAGACAGAAGTATATCCGGGAGATCCAATGACAGAGGCAGAAAGACCTGGGAAAGGAGACAGAGGGAGAACAGAGCCAGAAAGGGAGGGAGAAATGGCAAGGGACCAAGATGAGGAGAGTGAAACACAAGAAAGCACAGGAGGAACTGGGTACTGGACCCAAGTGTGGATAGCAGGGTGAATGTGGTGGAGGGGTAAGAGAAATCTGAGCAGTGTGGATGGTGAAGAGGATAACATGCAGGTAGAGGAAGATGGGCTTACCAAAGAAGAAAGAGAAGAGGGTTAGCAGAGATGCTAAGAAAAGACTGAATGGCACCAGAAGCTGTGTGACAGAAAGTTAGATTCCATCAAAACCTGTTTGCCACTCATTATGCTAAATGGTTCCAGCCTACCTGAATAATCTCTGATTGTTCTGCCAGAGCCTTCCTTTGTGCTTCCAGAGAAGACACCTGTTGCTGGTAAATCAGGCGTTGCTTCTCCCAGTCCAGTGATTTCTGACGAAATTCCTAAGAAGGCAATGAAGGTACTTAACTCCTGACAGCTCCCCTAGCTGTCACTGTCTCCCAGAACCCCTTTTCCTTAACTTCCGCCAGCCCCTTGGGTACACTGGCACCTTTCTCTACAGCAAGAGCTGCATCACTCACTTAGCTTACAGAACTGCAGAGCAACACTGAATCCCGCTCACACTGTGCCTCTGAATCTTTGTCTTTCTAATGGTGAAGAGCAGGACCTAGATACTGAACAGTGACTGGGGAGCAGCTCACAGATTTGCTACCACCTAAGGGCTTCTGTGACTGCTTTCAGAAAACTGATGCCAAGATGACTAACATTGCAAAGTGAGATACACATATCCCTTGTTATCCAAATGCTGGACATCCAGGCCAAGGACTTGAGCAGATACAAATAAATTTTCAGATAAGTATCTTGGTAGACCAATTCTCACATCTTAGAACTGAAAACTCAGGAACCAAGTACATTCATGTTAAGACAGTATCTTCTGATGAACTGCAAAGACTTGAATAACATGGGAAATACATACCATATTTGAACAGGTATTTCTGCCTCCAAGTGAAACAGTTCAAAAATAATGGTTAACAAGCAACCTCAAATTTTATGATCATTAAAATGAGACCGATATTTGTGAAAATGAGGCAAATCAAAGGGAAAAGAAATCCAATCTATCATTGACTTCCAGGAATTCTCAACTCTAGATTTCTTCTTGTGCAAACTGCTAGCAATCAAATTTCTGATATCCTATTCATTCACTCACTCACTCACTTATTCATTCAATCATATATATTTAGTAATAATCTGGGTACAATGTTTAATAAAACAAATTTTAAAAACGGGGCTAGAGAGAAGGCTCAGCTGTTAAAGGCACTTGCTTGCAAAGCCTGATGGCCCAGCAACCCAGGTTCAATTCCCCAGTACCCACATAAAGCCAGTTGCAAAAGTGGACATGTGTCTGGTGTTTGTTTCCAGTAACAGGAAGTCCTGGCATGCCCATACATTCTTTCTCTTTCTCTCATGAATAAATAAATAAAATATTTATTTTAAAAAGCCACTTAGTTGAAGGATGACAGTCAACAAGTTCATTTTACTGCACCCAAGATGATATTATGTAACTTAGAGAAAATGAAGCTTAGGGTGTTCAGAGTTGGGGGGGTCACGAGTTTCAAAAGAGATGGCCAGACTGTGTAAAGAGCTTCACACCTCAGAAGATGAGGATGAAGCTATACTAATGTAGGCAAAAGGAACAGCCTGAAAGTGGGAGCATCCTGTGTTGAAGGGGTGACAAGGTCGCAGATGTGGCTGGAAAGGGAATAGGAGTAGACAAGGGCAGAGACTTAACAGGGAGTGACAGAGGAGAATGGGGAGAAAGCGAGCTTCTTTTAGGCAGTTTCAGTTAGGGACAAAAGCCCAGAGAGAACAGATGCCTCTGCCCTGTCTGAGTGAGATCATCTACAACAGCTGCAGGCCCACTACCAACAGTCTAGCATACTCCAGATGGCTGCTCTTTGGGTTCTGCCCTTAAATCGACAAACCAATCAGGTCTCCCTTTACATGACTAAATCTGGCATAAGACCACATTTTCTTTTTTTTAAAAAAAAAAAAAGGTTGCTATTTTCATTTTTATTTACTTATTAGAGACACAGAAAGAGAGAGTGTGAGAATGAGCACATCAGGGCTCTAGCCACTGCAAACGAACTTCAGATGCATGTGCTACCATGTGCATCTGGCTTACATGGGACCTGGAGAATCAAACCTGGGTCCTTAGACTTCACAGGCAAGCACCTTAACCATTAAGCCATCTCTCCAGCCCTAAGACTACATTTTCAACCGACTACAAAGGCTTCTCCATGCTCTTTATGCTCGTTTTTTTTCTCCTTGCCCTGTCCTGTTATCCCTGCTTGGATACACGTGAGTCTGCTCCCTTCCTCCCCTGCACCTCTGCCCAGCAGAGTACTGTTTCTTGGCCTGAGTAAGTAAGTTTCTGCTTACCTCTGCCTTATACTTTGCAATAATTTTTCACCTTAATTACATGTATGACTTTCCTCTGGTCTCTGAATTTACCATATGTATATTTCCCTTTCACTTTAGATCTACCACGTGGGTGCTTTCTCTAAACTCTGGACTTGCTACCTATGCAATTTCTCTAAATTTGGGATAACCATGGGTATAATTCTCTTTTCTACTCATTTCCCATCTGAATTTCTGGGTCCCTGCTTTCATATTTTCCCTCTGCTATTCTTCCTTAAGCCACCACCATTTGCCCTCTTAAGTTTCTTCCATGGGGAAACTCGGGGAGAAAACTGTGTGACTCTTCTACACCTACCTACGTAAGCACCTAGGTTCTATCTCCATGGGTTTATGTCTCTGCTCCAGCCATTTCTCTCAAATGAATCTCATGGACTATACTCTGATTTCCACACGAGCACACTTTCCTACTTCCCAATGCTTATGACTCTGCTCTCGTCTTCTTCCTAGATCCCAATTTCCCTTAAATAATCCCCATAATTTGTGATTTCTCCCTAAATAAATTCAGTAATTCATTTTTATTTTATTAGTTTATTTATTTGAGAGAGACAGAGAGAGAAACAGAGAGAGAGAGAGAGAAGGGATGCACTAGGAGCTCTAGCCAAATGTATGCATCACCTTGGGCATCTGGCTTATGTGAGTACTGGGGAATCAAACCTGGGTCCTCAGGCTTGGCAGGCAAATGCCTTAACCGCTAAGCCATCTCTCCAGCCCAAACTCAGTAATTCATAATTTATCCTTCTTGAGTCCATTTGTGTCAATTCTTTGTTAAAAATAGGACAAGACCCAAAACTGGGGGACCCCTTCTGAAACCCAAAATCCTACGTCAGTGATGCTGTTTAGGTCTTTACAATAACTGACTTTTTTGCATATGTATGTGTGTAACATATGTGTATGTATATGTGTATTCTTATGTGTACATGTGTGTGCATGTAGAGACTAGAATGATGCTATTGTAACATAAGTCAAATCATGTCACTGCCTTTCCTTCCAGTAGTAAACATTAAAGTTATCAGAAGAGTGACAGAGGAAGACATACCCAGTGTTAACCTCTTAGCCTCCACAAGCACAAACAAAAAATCAGTAATTTTTCTATTTACCAATAATGAACACCCTGAAGGAGAAAGAGGAAAACAATCACATTCACAATTGCTTTTTTTTTCAAGATTGGGTCTCCCTCTAGCCCAGGCTAACCTGGAATTCACTATATAGTTTCAGGGTGTCCTCGAACTCATGACAATCCTCCTACCTCTGCCTCCCAAGTGCTGGGATTAACAGCGTGCACCACCCATGACCAGCCACAATAGCTTTTTTAAAAAAATAAAATACCTAGGAATAAACCTACCCAAGTAAAAGACCTCTACAATGAAAATTTTAAAACACTAAAGAAAAACGACAATGATGCTAGAAGATAGAAAGGCTTCCCATGCTCAAGGATGAGCAGAATGTCATGAAAATGACTGTACTAGGGCTGGAGAGATGGCTTAGTGGTTAAGGCGCCTGCCTCCTAAGCCTAAGAAAGCTGGTTCCAATCCCCAAGGTTCCAATCTCCAGGCCCCACGTTTAGCCAGATGCAAAGTGACGCAAGGGCACAATGCCGCACTTGACCACAAGGGGGCGCATGCATCTGGATTTCATTCACAGCAGCTGAGAGACTGCTAGCGCGCCCATTCTCTATCTGTCTCCCTCTCCCTCTCTCTCTCTCTCTGTCTCTCTCTGTGTCTCTCTCCAAAAATAAATAAAATAATTTAAAAATTTTTAAAATGACTGTACTATGAAAGCAATCTACTAATTTAATGCAATTTCTATAAAAATTTTAATAACAACTTTCAGAGAAATAAAAAAAATCCTAAATTCATACAGAAACAATAAAGACTCTGGATAATCAAAGCAATCTGGAAAAAAAAAATGCTAGAGGTATCATAATACCTAATGTCAATTACACTGTAGAGCCATTGTAACAAAACAGCATGGTAAGAACACAAACAGACATGTACATTAACAAGTCAAAATAGAGGACCCGAATTAAACCCACATGGGCTATAGACACATATTTGACAAAAGTTTCAAAAACATACATTAGAGAAAAGATGGCCTTTTCAACAAATGGTGCTGAAATTGGATATAAACATGAAGGAGAATGAAACTAGATCCCTATCTCCTACCCTGTTTAAAAATAAAATCAAAATGAGCCAGGTGTGGTGGCACACGCCTTTAATCCCAGCACTTGGGAGGCAGAGGTAGGAGAATCATTGTGAGTTCAAGGCCACCCTGAGACTCCATAGTGAATTCCAGGTCAGCCTGGGCTAGAGTGAGACCCTACCTCCAAAAAAAAAAAAAAATAAAAATAAAAATAAATTCAAAATGAATCAAAGACCTTAATGTAAAATAACAAATTCTGAAACTGCTACAGGAAAACGTAGGAAAAACACTTGAAGATACAGGCACAGGCAAGGACTTTCTGAGAAAGATGCTCATTGCTCAGGAATAATACCTGAACTGACAGGTAGAATTACATTTAATTAAAAAGCCTCTTCACCACAAAGGAAACAACTGAGTGAAGAGATCACCTCACAGAATGGGAGAAAAGCTCTGCTAGCTGTACATCAGACAGAGGGCTAATACTCAGAATATTACACTAAGTAGTAGAAAACCAAACAACCCAATCAATAAATGGACTTAGAAATGAACAGTTTTTAAAATATGAAGTTCAAGTAGCCAATAAAAAATTTAAAAATGTTCTGCATTCTTAACCATCAAGGAAATGCAAATTAAAGCCACACTGAGATTTCATCTCACTCCAGTTAGAATGGTTATCATAAAGAAAACAATTAAATGTTGGCAAGGATGAGGAAAAAAGGATATAGAACCCTTTTATACTGCTGGTGGGAATACACATTAATATGGAAATCAGCATAGTTTCCCTCAAAAAAAAGGGGGCTGGAGAAATGGCTTAGTGGTTAAGGCACTTGCCTGCAAAGTCAAAGGACCACAGTTGGATTCCCTAGGACCCACGTAAGCCAGATACACGAGGTGGCACATGAATCTGGAGTTCATATGCAGTGGCTGGAGGCCCTGGCACACCCATTCTCTTGTTCTATCTCTATCTGCCTCTCTCTCTCTCAAATAAATAAAAATAAATAAATAATTTTTTAAAGAAACAGCAGAACTACCATATAATTCAGCTATATCACTTAGGTAGAATCTCATTCTAGCTCAGGCTGACCTGGAATTCACTATGTAGTCTCAGGGTGGCCTCGAACTCACTGTGATCTTCCTACCTCTGCCTCTCAAGTGCTGGGATTAAAGGTATGCACCACTACGTCTCACTCTAAATAAATAAACTTTAAAATAACCAGAAAAATAAGGTGGAGAATGATTAAGAACAACATCTGACATTGACCTCTGGCCTCCACACACAAGCACATAAATGCATGCACACCCACACCTGCCCCCATATACATGTGTCAGCACCCACACAAGTGTGAAAATGACTGCACACATGCATACATACCACACATATCCATGTGCAAAAGAAATCATAATTTAAGAAAGAGAAGGATATTTAAGTGGAGAGAAATCTAGATGCTAGTGGCAACAACCAGCAGGGAGGAAATAAACTGAATATGCAGAAAAGAGAAAGAAAATGCTGGAACAAAAGGAGGTAAGAGGACGATAGTGGTTTCAGTGGCAAAGGGAGGCAGGACACGTGGGCATACGGGCACAGCTGCAGAGAGGTAGGTGGACACTGCATTGGAAGGCTGCAAAGAGACAGGTAATGTGGGAATGAGTGCTGAACGTCTGCAGAGAAAAGAACTGAAAGAGTCACTGTGGAAAGTGGGAGCACGAGAGGAAATGCAGTGATTCCAGGTCACATTAGGAGCCATATAAAGGGAGTGACCACAAATTTAACACAAGGCCAGACAACATAGTTATGTTCAGTAATATGTGGCCAGTAGAGAGTGGGCAGAGAACACACTGACTAGAGTTGTGATGTTACCAAGCAAATAGAATGAAGCAAGAGAGGGCACAGAAGATGAATGGGAGTGCAAACAGTGTAACCATGGAATGTGAGCTGGGAAAGGGCTGATGAGTGACAACACAAGGTAGATACGGAGCAGTGTAAACATGACAGAATTCATTTGCTTTAAAGATAGCTAATAATTACTGAACATCAAAAGAGTGGAAGAAGAAAGTTGAAAAGATAGGTATGATGAATAAATGCTTACAAATGCAGCTCTACAGGGATTGCAAACACTGGTAGGTGAGATCTAAGGGATGGTAATACGAGTAAGTGGATGAGACAGGGAATAGATCAAAATACCTACAGAAGAAAGGACACCGAGAAACTCAAAGGCCAGAGTACAATAAGCACCATCCCCATGGCTGAACCCCTCAAGAATAACAGCAAAAGGAATGTTGGAGAGAAGAACGATAGTGAGCTAGAAGCTAAGGTCGATGAGCCAGTGGGGTAACCTGGGGTCAGAGGATGGCAACTTTGGCTCTGACTTCATTGGCTGGTGATACAGGCTAATGACATGAAAGCTGAAGATGGGGTTTTCAAAGTAGAAACCGAAAAGAAGGGTTTGGAAATGTCAATGAGGAGCAATCAGGGTACAGGGGAGTGGACGGGCAATGCATCCATGAGAGCTGAAGAGGAAGCAATGTCCACGTACTTATTCCTCTTAGTCTAAGATGTAAAAACAGATATAAAACAGCATTAAACATAAAAATTACCATTCTAAGTAGTAAAATACAGTGGGCATTTGTGGGTGACAAGTTGCCCAAAGTAGAACATTTTGAAATAGTCACAAAAAGATGTTGAACTATGTTTCTCAAACTGGAATCAGCCAGACGAACTGGGTAAAATGCAGATTTCTAAGTTCCATGTATACTACATGCATATGGGTGACTCTTCTGTGCACAGAGAGCTTGGGGAAAAGACGGAGGTGGTGCAGAGTGAAAACCCTGTGCTGCTCCATCACCGCTCCGGGCTGTGGTGACTCACCACCTCATGTCAGCACAAACAAAAACATTTTTTTTTTAACTGAGAAAAAAAATCAGCACAGAGGGGGGCTGGAGAGATGGCTTTGTGGTTAAGGCATTTGCCTGCAAAGCCTAAGGATCCTGGTTTGATTTCCAGGTCCCATGTAAGCCAGATGCACCACATGGTGGTACATGTGTCTGGAATTCATTTGCAGTAGCTAGAGGCCCTGACACACCCATTCTCTCCCTCCCTCCCCCCCTTTCTCTCTCTCGTCTCTAATAAATAAATAAAAATAAAATCTTTTTTAAAAATCAGCATAGGAGGAGGCAAATCCACTGTAACTTAGCTTGCTCACTCTAAGTGGGAACTGAAGATCAACCATCTAGTATGTAGGGTATTTATTCAAGAAGAGGCATGTGCTTTCCACACTCAGTGAGACCCTCCTCTGTTAGGGGCCTGAGACACAATGATAAGGACACTGCTAGTAATTGATGGCCCATGTTTCTCAATATGGGAGATACTAAACACAGTAATCTTTTCCAGGAGATAAAGCAGGCATGTTGCTACCCTACTCCCTGTCCCCTAAGTCAGTTTTAGCTCCATCATTTTAGCAACAATAATAACAAAAATCCCCATACATGTTCAAATGCCTTATAAGGGTAGGACTACCCTGTTGAGAATAATTGAAGGATAGAAACCCCACCAGCCACAGGGGACTGGGTGATGGTCCCTGATTATCCTCACATCAGTGAAATAGCTCAGTGGCATTTCTAGAGATGGCAGAAATGGTTTCGGCATTTTCCCACATGAAGGCTGACAATCAGTACTGTGACTATTGATAGAAACCTACCTCGATTTTTCCAGTTAACCTCTCAATTTCAGACCGGTCCTCCTTGTGGCTTTTAGTAGTTCCTCTGAATTCTCTTATTTGTTTTTTTTGCAGCCTTTCATAGCTTCTCTTCAGTCTGCCTAACTGTGGAAGACAATTATTTTACTTAAATTTGAGCATTACCAAACAGTGGTGGTGGGACAAATTGGTATTATGAAAACATGAACCAGGAAGTACTACAGAGAACAGAGGCTTGCAAGCTAAAGTGTAAAACAAAACTAAACATTAATATGGAAAATAGACTCTAGAAAGGAAATATGTTCAGGCAAAAAAGGAAAATAATTATTAAAATGAAACTTTAATTTTTATTATAATTGCCTTGCACATATATAGAAACCCTTTCTTTCAGGCAGTCTGGTTCTCAAACCATACCTCCTGAGGGGCACTGATATAGAGTAAGCAGAAGAGGAGTACTTTGAATTAAACCAAAATAAATGGATTTTTCCCTACAGCTGAAAAATAAAATTGAATAATAAAATAGAATTTTCTTACTTTAATTTTCTTATTTATTACAAATGCTTCTAAAACCTTAGCTACCCCATAATTTAAAAATTGATAACTGAGAACTCAGAAATTAAAATATTAAATTTTCTAGTATCAATATGCCATACGATTATATAAAAATAGCTCTGTTTCTTTCAGGAATTCAACCAACCCTTGTTTTAGGTAGCATCAAATATATTGCACAAGACTGTTTGCCTAGATTCAAGATCAGCAAAATAGATTTCCTCCATGTGTCTGCCACAGACTATGTGCCTCCCATCTTATAAAATAGAAATTGGCTCTCCTGAACACAACTGCCAAGGGTTGCTCTGACTGGATGCTTCCTGCTCCTGCCTCCATGACTTCCTCACAATGATGAACTCTGCCACTGGAGCTGGGCTCATAGTTTAGACATTGCCTTGTCACAGAAAAGACTCTGGACTTTTGAACAATGTTGGGACTATGTTAAAACTATGAGACGTTTGTTTGTCTGTCTGTCTGTCTGTCTGTCTGTCTGTTTGTTTTTTCAAGGTAGGGTCTCACTCTAGCTCAGGCTGACCTGGAATTCACTATGTAGTCTCACAGTGGCCTCAAACTCACGGTGATCCTCCTACCTCTGCCTCCCAAGTGCTGAGATTAAAGGTGTGTACCACTATGCACGGGTTTTTTTTTTTTTTTTTTTTTTTTTTTTTTTTTTTTTGTTTTTCAAGATAGAGTCTTCCTCTAGCCCAGGCTGACCTGGGATTCAATATATAACCTTGAGCTGGGCATGGGTGGCGCATGCCTTTAATCCCAGCACTTAGGAGGCAGAGGTAGGTGGATGGTCATGAGTTCAGGGCCAGGCTGAGACTACAGAGTGACTTCCAGGTCAGCCTGGGCTAGAATGTGACCCTATCTTGAAAACACACACACACACAATATGTAGTCTTGGGGTGATCCTCCTACCTCTACCTCCTGCGTGCTGGGATTAAAGGTATGTGCCACCATGCCCATCTCGACTGAGACTTGAGTTGGACTGAAGGAATTTTGCATCATTAGATGGCCATAAGCCTATGGATGTCAGGTGCTAAATTTTGGGGTTTTAATATAAAATGTACTCTATAGGCTAGTGTGTTTGAGCACTTTGCACTGAGCTGGTGCACTGTTTAGAAAGGTTGCAGAAGCTTTAGGGGGTGGAGCCTTGCTGGAGAAAGTGGGTACCTGGGGCAGGCCTCAAGGTTTTATAGCCTGGCCCCACTTCTTGTTCATGTTCTGCTTCCTTTGGATGCAATGTGACAGTCACCCCCTAGTCCTGCTGCCATACCTTTCCCGTCATATTGGACAAGTCAGCCAAAATAAATCCTTTCCTTCAACAAATGAAAACTTAAGGAATCAAAAGGAACTACTAGACAACATTAGTAAAGTTAAAATCTCACTTCTTCCTGTAGCTTCTTTAACTCTTGTTTGTATTCCACTGCCATTTCTTGCTTGACTTTTTCATGTTCTTCTATCTGCTGTTGCAGCATCCCTACCTAAAAGCAGATAGAAGATAAAACTTTCCAGTATTAGTACTGAAACAATATTCTTGAAACAAAACAACAGAAAATACTCTTTGTATTTACTCAAGTTTTCAAATATATATATATACATATCCTTTTCAGCAGTCAAATGATAGTTTGTAAACTATGTGACACTACCAACATAAGAGAAGAACAATTCTAGAATTTTAGGGTTAGATGAAAACTCACATCCTCTGATTTATTCTCCCAATGCTTTTCATAACAAACAGGGCTGGAGAGATGGCTCAGAAGTTAAAGGCACTTGCTTGCAAAGCCTGATGGCCTAGGTTCAATTCCCCAGTACCCATGTAAAGCCAAAAGCACAAAATGGTGCATGCATCTGGAATTTGTTTACAGAGGCTAGAGGCCTTGGAGCACCCATAGTCACTCTCTCTCTCATCTCTCTCTGATAGATAGATAGATAGATAGATAGATAGATAGATAGATAGATAGATAGATAGATAAATTTGGGACTTCTGGGTAAGATGGTGGCAAAGGAACCTA
This sequence comes from Orientallactaga sibirica, assembly GCA_036365145.1. Classification (NCBI taxonomy): domain Eukaryota; kingdom Metazoa; phylum Chordata; class Mammalia; order Rodentia; family Dipodidae; genus Orientallactaga; species Orientallactaga sibirica. The sequence goes on along the minus strand of JAEOAD010000009.1, from coordinate 26,484,806 downwards.
GGGAGGGATTTATGCAAAACCACAGCAAAATACATTCTTCTTCAAAAAGTGAAAGTGGGTAGGTTATTATCAACTACAGCAGAGAAGCGGGAAAGACCAAGATCTTCAAGAAAGGAGGAAACCCGCCAGAATCCCACCGAGGAGCTTGTGGCCCTGATCCACACACCAGCCTGGCCTGGCATGGAGCTGCAGGAGCAGAGAACAAGAGAGGGGATTTACCACTCACATCAGCCTCCTCGCAAAGTCAAGAAACCTGAAGGGGAAGACAGCCGGGGCCACTTGAGCAGCTGCTGAGGGAGACCCAGGTGGGACCATGTAAGCAGTTCCAGTACAACTCCAAGCTTCCTGCACTCTCCCATCCCACAACCTTCAGGACCATGAACCTCCAGAGAGCTCATTCAGCCCCCCGCAGCAGGACATCCAACACACCAAATCCAAAGCACAACACAGAGGGATTGAGGTGGAACACTCAGCACTGGGGAGGCTGGAAGCCACCCCAAAAGCTAATGTGGTCAACTGACAAAAAAGCAGGTATATAGGCCTGCACTGGCAGTGCTAATCTCTCTTTCCATGTCAGGGGAGGTTATGAGTTACATTTTCTTGGTTGGCTTTACCATTCACAATTAAGCTGTATTTGGGGGTTGACTATTGTTGCCTTTGATGCTTTCAGATTTGCAGGGCCTTTGTCTTTTTCTTCTGTATTTATTGGGGACAGAGTCTGATTCAGGACCAAGCTGACCTAGAACCCATTTCAGAACAGAAATCTCAATCTCCCAGCTGACAGGATTAAGAGTATAGAGCAACACACACTCCTAGGGATCTTGGCTTTATAAACTATTTGTTTATTTTAATCCTCACACTTGCATACTCTGTGCTGGTTTTTATGGAATGTGTATATTGCTCAGTAAATTATTCCACCCATCCTACTAGAATACTTGAATAGCAATCAAACTCAACACCTAGGATTACTTCTGCAGTTGTCTTGCAGTATAAGAACTACACTTGAAACCTTAAACACCTACCTTGAAGGTATATAAAGTTGGATTTACAAGGCTAAGAACACTTCAGATAATTAGAAAACCCAAACATCAAATTAACTCAGGATGCAAAAAATCTCTACATTATAATACAAGAAATACAAAGACTCAACACAATACAATCCCACCAAAAATTATAAAACCATCAGAAATGACCCCCAAAGAGATTGTTTTAGATGAAATGCCTCGCAAAGACTTCAAAAAAATGATTTTATCTATACTTAAAGAAACCAAAGAAGACCACGTGGCAGATCTAATACAGTCCAACAAAGAGAAAGACAAACTAATAGAAAGGTATGAATGGGAATTTCAAGATATCCAGGACACTATGAAAAGATCAAACAAGAATTCAGGGTATAGTAGGAGGAGAAGAATTTTACTCCAAAGCCACAGTAGGTGTTTTCAAAAAAAAAAAAATCATAGAAGAAAATTTTCCCCAAATTGGGAAAGAAGTGCCAATGCAGATATAGGAAGCCTTTAGAACACCAAACAGACAAAACCTAGAAAGAACCTCTCCTCACCATGTTATAATTAAACTACTAAACACGCAAACCAAAGAAAATATATTGAAAGCAGTGAGAGAGAAAAAGCAAGTCACTTATAAAGGCAAGCCAATCAGGATTTCTCAACACAAACTTTAAAAGCCAAAAGGGCTTGGAATGATATTCCAGGTTCTGAAAGATAACAACTGTTGACCAAGATTACTTTATCATGCAAAGCTGTCTAATCCATATTGACAGAGAAATAAGGACATCCCACATCAAAAACAGGCTAAAGAAATTTATGATCACTTTAAATGAATACGAGTTAATTCTAGTTCACAGTATTATGGGTTATTTTATTTTCTTCTTCATTCTAGAATGACCAGTCTACCTACTTTGCTCCATTGGAGGTCTCAAAATTAATTAATTAATAAAACAGAGTGGGGCTGGAGAGATGGCTTGGCAGTTAAGGCACTTGCCTATGAAGCCTAAGGACCCAGGTTTGATTCCGCAGTACCTACATAAGCCAGATGCACAAGGTGACCCATGAGTCTGGAGTTCATTTGCAGCGGCTGGAGGGCCTGGTGCACCTACTCTATCTGCCTCTTTCTCTCTCTCACTCTCTCTCTCTGTCTCTCTCTCTCAAATAAATAAATAAATAAATAAATAAATAAATAAATAAATAAAATACATATTTTTTAAAACAGAGCAAAAAGGTAAACTAGGGGTGGTGGTACAAGCATACAATCCCAACATTTTGGAGGGAGAGGTAGGAACAGGGCTGGAGGCAGGAAGACTTCAAGAGTTCAAGGCCAGTCTTAGCTACATAGTGAGATCAAGGCCAGCCTTGACACCTTGCCTCAAAAAATAATAATAATAATAAATGAAAAACTTGTCTTGGCTATTTCTACCTAAATTTTAGAATCAGTTTTGTCAACTTCCCCCTTTTGACTAGAATAACATAAGGTTTCCCTGCATTCCAAGCCAACATGGTCTGCATGGTAAGTCTAAGGACAGCATCCTTCTGCCTCAGCATCCCAACATGCCCTGTAAGTTACTCTTTATTATTATTATTATTATTTATTTATTTATTTATTCGAGAGAGGGAAAGAGGCAGAGAGAGAGAATGGGCATTGCAGGGCTTCCAGCTATTGCAAATGAACTCCAGATGCGTGCGCCACCTTGTGCATCTGGCTTACGTGGGTCCTGGGAAATCAAACCGAGGTCCTTTGGCTTTACAGGCAAGCACTTTAACTGCTAAGCCATCTCTCCAACCCATAAGTTACTCTTTTTTAAAAATATATTTATTTATTTGCAAGCAGAGAGGGAGAGATAGAAGAGATGCAGACAGAGAAAGAATGGGCACACCAGGGCCTCCAGCCACTGCAAACGAACTCCAGATGCATGTGCCCCTTGTGCATCTGGCTTACGTGGGTCCTGGAGAATTGAAGCGGGATCCTTTGGCTTCACAGGCAAACGCCTTAACCGCTAAGCCATTTCTCCAGCCCAAGTTACTCTTTTTAACTGTGGGCATTATTCTTTCTCTCCCTCCTCTTTTCCTCCCCCGCCTTTCTCTGTCTCTCATTTTCTCTTTCTCTGTTGCTCTCTTCTCTCCCTCCCCCACCATGTCTGACTTTTTAAAAAATAAATAATAGATTATTGATTTTCAGCCATTCTACTAAGATGTATATCTATAGGTACAGACAGATAACATTCTCTCCAAGCATACATTAGTTGCATCCCACAAGTTGTTTCTTTTTATTTTGACACCAGACTTAAGATTTCAAGCTTTTGACTATATGATCAATTTGGAACAAAAATACATGCTCTGCAGTTCTGTTGTGGAGTGCTGGGTCAAGTTTGCTGATTATGTTGCTCAACTCTATATCCTTACTGATATCTTCTATCAGTTATGAAGAAAAATGTGCTAAAACCCCCAAGCATGACTATGGCTTCATCTCCTTCCCATTTATAATCCTGATACTGTATGCATACATATAAAGGAGAAAAAGAAAATTTTATTTTAAAACTATTTTCTTGTATTTTTTGTATGTCCTGCTTTGAGTTTCCCCAGAAATGCACTCTGACACATGCACTTTAGCAGACAGTTGGAGGTAACCGCAGAAGCACAGGGAGGGCACAGGGAGGGCCAGGCAGGGAAGGCAGAGGAACTTTATGGGGTCTGCTCCTGCATAGTCTTCCACAGGAAGCAGTTGGAGCTGGGTCACTGGGAAGCTACTGAGGACCCACAGAGTGTGTCAGAACTGTGTGCCTAAGCATGGAAAGCTGGTTTTACCCACTGATCATCCAGCCCTCATCTACTTGAGGCTCGTCCTAGAGCCCATGCTTCAAGATAGCAAAGCACAATGGAATGCTGGCCACACACAGGGAGCTACCTATAATTGAAATCAGGAGAAAGGAAGGGCACCATGTAGTACAGAGAACACACAATGTCCATGACGACTACATATCCTAAAAGGCAGCCCTGGGGCATTGGTAAGTGTTTCTTTTCCCCTTTACCACTGCTTTTGCTTCTGCTTCAAGAACACTTTTCCTAATATGAATACAGCTACCTCATCGGTATGACTGTCTTCAGGGAAGATGTTTTATTTTACCTTTTTTTTAACTCTGCAAGATTTTATTTTATTTATTTATTTATTTATTTATTTATTTTTGAGAGACAGAGAGAGAGAGAGAGAGAGAGAGAGAGAGAGAGAGAGAATGGGCATGCCAGCCTCGAGCCACTGCAAACAAACTGCCGACACATGCACCATTTTGTGCATCTGGCTTTTATGTGGGTTATGAGGAGCTGAACCTGGGTCCTTAGGCTTCACAGTCAAGTGCCTTAACCACTGAGCCATTTCTATAGCCCTTATTTTATCTTTTGCTTTCAACCTTCTTAGATATTACAATCATCAAATAATTGCAGTTAATTATTTTTTCACCCAGTTGGTCAATTTTTATCTCTTTTAAAAAAATTTTTTTGAGAGAGAATGGGTGCACCAAGGCCCCCAGCCAATTCCAAATACATGTGCCACTTTGTGCATCTAAATTTATGTGGGCACTGGAGAGATGGCTTGGCTGCAAAGCCTAATGACCCAGGGTTCAATTTTTATCTTCTTTTTTTTAAGAGAGAGAGAGACAGAGACAGAAAGAAACAGAGAGAGAGGAAGAGGCAGAGAGAGAAAGAATGGGTGTGCCAAGGCCATTTCAGCCACTGTGAATGAACTGCAGATGTGTGCACACCCTTGTGGGAAAGTGTGGCATTGCACCCTTGCATTACTTTTTGCATCTGGCTAAACATGGGACCTGGAGAATCAAACGGGCATTCTTAGGCTTGGCAGGCAGGCACCTTAACTGCTAAGCTATCTCTTAATTATCTTTAAATTGAACTAGTTACTGCACTTGCACTTAATAGCCCTATGTAAATTTAAGCATATCATCTTATGTGCTATTTGCTCTTAATAAGCCATGTATTTTTCTCATTACTTGCCTTCATTTTTAAAATATATTTTTATTTACTTATTTGATGGGGGTCATGCCAGGGCCTCTAGCCAGAGCAATCAAACTCCAGGCACATGTGCCACCTTGTGCATATGTGTGTCTGGCTTACATGGGTTCTGCGGAGTCTAACCTGGGTCCTTAGGTTTCACAGGCAAGTGCCTTAACCGACTAAGCCATCTCTCCTGATTAGTCTTTATAATTCCATTTCTCTCCTTGTATTAACTGGGAAGATATATTCTCCTATTATATACTTTCATTGGTGCCCTCAGATTAAAAGAGGGATTTGTGATATAACAATTCAAATGTTAATTACCAATTCCATGTCTTAACACACTATATTTGTGTCAGAGGATTTAGGAAGAACCAATGGCATGTATGTTGAAGTAAAGCAAATGAAAATGAGATAATTTTAATTACCAGAAAAACAAAACAAATAGTACAAGAAGTAAGTCTGATTACAGTTAAAGTGTGTGACTCATGCTTGCCTTCTTAATGATGCAAGTACTGAATGCTAATCTAACAAACAATTAGAACATATGCTTCTGTCAGGACAAAAGTAAAGCCACTGTATGTAAGACAGCTGAAGACAAAAATTAAAAAGCAGCAGGGTAAAATGCTACTTGGAAACAGGAAAAAATTCCAAAATAAAGAATTAAAGGCATTGAAACTTCTGCACAAATAAGCAAGCATTCTAGGCTCAGAGGGGTGGGGCAGAAAACTACCGCTTGGAGTTTTTTTTTATTTTTTAAAGGGACCTATAAGATTTTTTTCTTTTTATTTATTATAAGTATCAATATTAAATGTGAAGAAAAGATTTAGTTTTGTTTATGTACCAATTTGTGGTTCATAATGAGCATTTAACAGTATTTAAATTTTTTAACAGAAAAAAATTAACTGCTGGGAGTGAAGAATTATCGTAAGAGAAGTAAAAGTCAGGGTGTGTGCAAATGATGGAAAAGAGACCTGAAATAACTGATTTTTTTTTTCTTTTGCATTGTTAGGATCAAACCCAGAGCCAAAGACACACTAGGTAAGCACCTTACATTCCTCATCCCAGATGATCATTTTAAATATGGTGCACAGTTTTCAAAGTGGTTTCTTTAAGATAACTCAATTTTACAACAACAGTGAGTTTATAACCAAAATTTACATGTGACGGAACAGGCTCAAGATACTTGTCTATGCTCATCTAGCTAGGAAGGGGCAGAGGCAGGACTCCAGATTCCTTGCCTGTTCCAGTAACTGAACCTGGCCTACAGAGTGGTAGAGGGTCACAGACCAAAAATCCCATCGAAAGCAACCCTGGGATCCCCACACTCTAATGAGGAAACACATATAGCATTAGCATTGGAAATGGACTGGTTACTCAAGTGTGATCAGCAGGGTCTGTGCTCGTCACCAACAGCCACCCAGCCTCAGACAGCAGCTGCCCGCACACTGAAAATCAACACTGCCATGAAAACACCCTGCTCAAAGCAGATAATGTTTTACATAACAAAACCTTCTCAGTGAAGGATGCAGCACACTGTTGATTGATGTACATCCTGAGGCAAACTGGACTGTCCTCCCTGGAGCAGTAGTACTTCACCACAGACCAACAGCTTCAGCCTTGACCTTTCCACAGAATGATAAGAACCTAAAGCCTGTCTTCTAGCTGTCATGTGTGATTATGAACAGACCAGAAGGAAGAGTATTACACAACACAATTTTATAAACACTACAGAACTGATTCTCATTATTAGTGTTTGACAAATTATATTATAACTAGGATTGAACCATTTCCAGCAGCCCAGTCAACAAATCAAATTAACTAAACAGGTGAAATTCAAAATTTCTTCTGGTTCCCATGCTAAATGTGTAATCTCCAAATCTTTACCATAGAACTTCACTCAATCCTTTCTCTCTGAGGCAGTAAGTCATGACAATAATGGCCCTGACATCAAAACCAAGCCAGAGGAAAAAGTTCTAACTTTGAAAAAAATCAATTTAAAAAATTATTTTTTAAGAAAATTCTAAGGTATGACCCTTAGCATTACAAAAAAAGAAAACAAAATTACGACAACCCATTAAAAAATTATTTGCAATCCCGCCACCATTGATATTGGTAATTTGGTAGAAGAGCTTAATAATTGCTAATTCATTGCTCATAATTTAGTTGGCATTGCAGGAAGTACACTGAATAGTAGAGAAAAATCAGAAAGCATTTCTAGGCGCAAAGGTTGCCTCTAAGTTTCGGGCATGGATGTTAGTCTGAGGAGGATGAGAGTTGTAGGCAAACACAAATCCTGAGCCCACTCTGGTAGCCTTTCCTACAGAAGGATCACCACTTGACACTGCTTCCAGTTGCCTGCCAAGCCAGGTACACCTCTCTGTGTGGATACACAGTGACACTGCGGTTGGATGCAGGTACACCTCCATGAGTGGTAACACAGTGAGTGTGGTTGGATGGCTTACGATGTCAGAAGTAGTCTAGAAATGTTCCATGGGACTAGGGAGATGGCTTAGCAGTTAAGACACTTGCCTATGAAGCCTGCAGACCCAGGTTCAATTCCCCTGTATCCATGTAACCCTGATACACAAGGTGGCTCATGCATCTGCAGTACATTTGCAGTGGTAGAGGCTCTGGCATGCCCATTCTCCCTCTCTCTCTCTCTCTCTCTCTCTCTCTCAAATAAAAATATTTTAAAAAATTTTTAACTTGATATATAAATATTTCAACAGATATTTAAGAAGCATGTTTACTATAAAAGATCAAAATGCCAGAAAAAAAGTGTGAACCAACTTCTGTACCTCTTTGTGTTTCATATCCAACTGACTCCTCAGAGCCTTGAGTTCCCGGTCACGGATATCCAAGCACGTTTCTAGAGCATGCGTCTGCCCTTCCCACTCAGATTTTTTATGAGCCACCATTATGTCAATCTGTTTCATGAGCTCTTGTAGTTCTGCTTCACAGGATGTCAGAAATCCCCTGCAAGTAGGAATAGACCAAACACAGAACATATGTCAAGTAGCTTTTCATCTTTCACATGTAAAAATATCTCTGACTCAACCTACCTGAAGAAGAACTAATAAACCACCGGAAAGAAAGACCGGGATTTCTGAGGTTGTGATCTCTGTGCTCATGCTAAGGCTCCCCACAGGATATTCTGCCTCCCCTCGTGAGTGCCCTAACTAAGGCCAAGGTCATTTGGCCAAGCACAGACTCTTGTTTTACGTCTGGCTTGTGGAGTGTTCTGTAATATGTTAGAGATGCTGTCGGGAAGAATCCAGGCAAACCTTTGTTACTTTCTCATCCAGCCAAAATGAAGTTCTTGGAAGCAGGAAGGCTACTGTGTTGGAAAATGATGATATAATCTCAAGAGCTGTGTCACGAGATTTGTCCTTTACTTCTTCCCACCTTACTACTAGAAGCTTACTGCACCCTACCTAGTTGTTGTGGTAAGCTTGCTGATGTTCTTCCGAGCAACAGCAGATACCAGATATTATAGACATAAAGCATGGGTGGGCACAAAGGTGTCAAATTCACAGTGCTGTTTTTTAAAGAGCATATGTCCTTAGTTTTATGCAACCTCTATCATTTTACTTTTGACCTTTTTAAATATTTTATTTACTTGAGAGAAAGAGGGAGAGAGAGATAAAAAAATGGGCACGCCAGGGCCTCTAGCCACTGCAAGCAAACTCCAGACACATGCACCACCTTGTATAACTGGCTTTATGTGGGTATTGCAGTATGAAACCTGGATCTTTAGGCTTTGCAGGCAAACACCTTAATCACTGAGCCATCTCTCCAGCCCTACTTTTGCCTTTTCAGAGTAGAAAACTCAAGCTAGGACTAATAGTCCAGACACACGCAGCTGTGTGTCAGCTGAGATGAGGCAAACATCCTAAAGAGAGAAGCTGGCTACAGACATGCCATGGGTCAGCTTAGCTTTTGCTTCTGTTCGCAGTCAGAGCACAATGCCATGAGAGATAAGCTTTTCAACTGCAGTGAGAAGCTTAAGGTCAAAGATGGACTTACCCTTCATGCCCCCGATTTTGTATTCCTTCCAACAAAGCCTCCATCACCAAATCCCCTTTGTTTTGGCAACTGGGAAAGGAAAAGAATATAACAAAAAAAAAAGTCATGAGAAAATTCAAATGTTAAGTTCAAACATTCCAATTTCAACTTTACGAATATTAAAGCAAGCATCTGAATCACAATGAGAAAGCATAGTGCCTAAGATGATGTAGAAGGAAAGAATATACTTTAAGCAATGCTAGGACCAACCAAATATATCTTAAACTAAAAGAAAACAAAATCCTAATTGCTGTTGACGCTCCTCCTACACGATCAATGAAATCCCTTATCCTTTATGCCTACTTCCGCGGGCGGGGGGGGGGCGCGGAGGTCTCTCAAGGGACACTGACTTAAACCCCCTACAAAAGGAGAGGAAGAAATCAAGGGTTACCCATTAGAGGACAAATATAGCCTTTCTTATTTTAAAACAAGAGATATTATGAAAAGGTAGAATGCTCTAAAGTAAGCTCCCTAGTCAGTCAGAGATCCTACACCCCAAGAACACTCCTCCTCAGAAAGGCAAGCACAGGGTCCTCCTGTGGCACTTCATAATTCCTAGTTCTTAACACAATTTTCCCATTGCAATTACAAATTACACGGGAGTTGAAAATAAAATCATTGCACATCTCTTTTCTAGACCACCCTTCCCTCAAGGGCACAAACTAACGTTATTCTCCTCTGCAGTGAGGAGCCTAAGGGAACATTTCAACGTGGCCTGTGCTGGATGCTTATCTGCACTCATCTCCCTTGTCTCCCCTCATGCAAACCAGTCAGAGCACAGGACTGTCAAGCAGGGTCTAGCAAACAAAGAGGGGAAGGGAGACAGTAGAGACTGCCTGAAAAAGCAAAGTGACATCAAGAAAGGAAGGTGAGAGTGGAAAAGGAAAGACTGTAATTGAGAAGCACCAATGAGTACTATGTGCTGTAAGTTTCTCACCTCGCATCATGAATCCTCAATCCTTGGCAACCACTTCTCATCCCTGAGAAACTGCCCTCTTTCTCTAAGCCTTCAAAGGCCCAGCCCTGAATTACAGCCTTTAATCACCAAAGGCTGCGGTGTGGAGGCTCAGCTTGTCTTAATGCTTCATCTCAAAGCTATATTACTCTGAGAAGTAGATTCCTTTATTCAACAAATAATAATTCAATGCTGTATGAACCACTCTCTATATAGTAATAAAAGATTTGGTCATTTTCAAAGTGTTAATAGTCTAGTATTGGGCTGAAAAAAAGTAATCAAAAATGTTCCCTCAATATAGAGTAAGCTGGACATGGTGGCTCACACGTATAATCCCAGAACTTGAGAGGCTGAGGCAGGAGAATGGCCATGAGGTCAGCCTGGGCTGGAGTAAAGCCATACCTCAAAAAACAAAAAATGTAGGACTATAATTTTTTTAACATACCACAGCGAAGTTACTTTACCCTCTAAGCCTCAGATTTCACATAGCAATAACATACTTTGCCAGTTTTAAGATGACTGAATTAGACACGATGAAAGGCAGGTAGATAAGCTGACCATTCAATAACTTTTACCATCTACTTAGCATTCCAGATCTGAGAATACATCAGTGTATCTTCTTTTGACATTAAACAAAATCGTATCACCCTGTGGCCACCAGGTGGCAGCAGTGGCCCAATAACAACAGTTCAGGTAAGAAAACTGCCTTTTCTAAAATTGAAATAGTTTAGGACTAAGAGGAAGAGACCTTTGCTTAAAGAACAGGAGCAGGGGGCCAGCAGCATGCCCTGAAGAAAGTGCTTGGGACTGTGAAATGCGTTTCTTTAACGATACCTTCGCTAGCAGTGCATCTTCCTTAGGACCAGGCAAACAATAGGATGAGGCCACATCACTGACTGCGTTCTTAACCAACCTGACCTCACTCAGCTCTATGCACTGTCACTCTGATCTCTGCTTTGCCTGTGCCAAGTGATACGTAACTGTGTAGCTATGCTTTGTCATAACGTCTGATAATGTGCTACTCCTTACCACTCACATGACTACTAATGCGACTCAGTAGAAAGTGTGGAACTCCACAACTGACACAGCTTTCCTCGTGTCAGCAGTTGGTTAAGACATCAACAGGTAAACCTTATATTAGAACAGGTCTGTAATGATGGCGTCTCCAAACAGTGACATCTGGAAATGAATGATTAAAGGAAAAGCAGGGTTGTTCCCATTACATCTAGAGAGCAGGAGAAACACACTCTGAATCTTGGTGGGTACATCAGTTATTTTCTCCTTACTGGGACCAACACCCATCAGAAGCAGCAGGTGGAAGGAAAGGGTGATCTTTCAACTGACAGTATCAAGGGGAAATGCCCACAATAGCAAGCAAAGTATGGCAGGAACAGCAGGAAGTAGAAAAGCTCAACAGCACCAAGCAGAGATGGACTAGAACACCCCAAAGCTCCCCCCACACCGCAGGGATAACCTTCTTCAGCAAGGCTTCACCTCCTAAAGGCTCCACAAACTTCCCAAACAGTGCCACCAACTAGGGTTTAAGTATTTAAACACACAAGTCTATGGGGACATTTTACATTCAAAACACCAAAGAGGAGGAGGATATATAAATAGGATGTCTGATAATGAGCACATCTTTGAAATTCATTAGCATATTGGGATTAAGAGCTAGAAAGGCTTTTAGGCCTCTAATTTAACCTCTTCATTTTACAGATAAGGAAAAAATATCCAGAGTATATGTCCAAGATTATATTACAAGATCAAAATGAGACACAAAAGTACTATCAAGACTGTAGACAGAGTTATGAATGTATTTGTGCATATCAAAATAAGGGACATGCCTAATTTGCAAGGCTACAGTGCTGTCCCTTTACCTGCTGGTATTCCTGTAATTACAATGTTCTGTGGCTGTGACAGACACACTATGCTAATGAACTGTAGCTGTTCCACTGAGCAGTATCATTTACATTTCCCAGAACAGCTCCTCTTTAAACTTGGGTGAGAATAGCAGATACTGTAAAGAAACTTTACAAAACAAAAATGGAACTTTAAAAAAGAATGTCCAAGCTATGACAAAAATCAGAAAGTATAACAAAGACTGAGTAATATGAGTACTTAAAAATAATGTTTGACATGGAAAAAAATATCATGAGGAAAGCCATAAAAGAACAGTACTTGAAAGTAAAGGCTAATTATCCAAATAAATAAATAGTTTATGAAAAGCTTACAAAAAAATCTATATGGGATGTGAATAAGCAGTGAACAGAAAAAAATGCAAATGACCTTAAGTATATGAAAAAATGCTCAACCTTGCTTATAATGAGAGACACAAATGAAAATTCATTCTTCCATATCATATTAAACAAAAGGAAAAGTCTGACTAGTATTCTCATTACAAGACTATGGGAAAACAGGCACTCATATGCATTCCAGGTAGGAATGCAAAATGCTGATCTATATATTTAGTCTTTGACCCAACAACACTATCTCTAGGAAGTATTCAGAAATATACACCAGGGGGAAAAAACATAAAATAACATACACGTAAAGGGTATTCACTGCAACTTTATTATATAGCAGGAGATTACCTAACATGTACCAACAGAGACTAGCTGGACATTCATTCATTGAGGGAATACTATGAAATCATCAAAAAGGTTTAATAATCACTACATACTTCTATGGCTGAAAAAAGATTAAAAATTATACATGTAAAAAATGGTATATGTAAACAGCATTTTTGAGAACAGAAACTTTACATGTGTGTGTGTTTGCATTTAGGTCCTTGTTTAATGAAAGAATAAACCAAGAACTGATAGAAATACTACTGAGACTAATTCCAGGTCAGCCTGGGCTACCTCAAAAATCAACCCCCCCCCAAAAAAAGAAGTCATCAGGGTAGAAGAAAAAGAGATGGAAATTAACCTTTTCTAGGTAACCTTCTCTAAGTAAATCTTGTTTTACATTATTTCGTTTATAGGAATTCTGGTGATTTTTTAAAATATTTTATGTATTAATTTGCACGGAGAGAGGAGGGAGGAAATGGGCACACCAGAGCCTCCAAATGCTGCAAATGAACTCCAGATACATGTGCCACTTTGTGTACCAGGCTTTACCTGGATTCTGGGAAATCTGAGTTATTAGGCTTTGTAGACAAGCACCTTAACTGCTGAGCCTTCTCTCCAGCCCCTTGATAATGTTTTATACATAACAAATCAAAATGAAAAAGTAGGGCTGGGGAAATGGCTTAGCAGTTAAGGCATTTGCCTGCGAAGCCTAAGGATCCCGGTTGGATTCCCCAGGACCCACGCAAGCCAGATGCACAAGGGGGCACATGCATCTGGAGTTCGTTTGCAGTGGCTGGCACACCCATTCTCTCATTCTCTCTGCCTCTTCCCCTCTCTTTCTCTCAAATAAATAGAAATATTTTTAAATGATTTTTAAACAATGAAAAAGTAATACTGAGGCTGGAAGATGGGTTAGTAGTTAGGAGTACTTGCCATTAAGTCTCAGGCTGGAGACCACCAAGTATGACTCCCTAGCATCTGTAACCTCAGTGGGGAGAGGGGCAGACACTGGAGACTCTCTGGGGCTCGCTGAGGTTGAGAGACCCAGTCTCAAGGAAAAATGCAGATAAGCGATGAGTACACCCAAACTTCTCCTCTAGTTTCTGAAATGTATACACACATACACACACACACACACACACACACACGGGGGGGACTGGCTGGGTGTGGTGGCACATGCCTTTCTTTAATCCCAGCAGTCAGGAGGCAGAGGTAGGAGGGTTGCTGTGAGTTCAAGGCCAACCTTGGACTACATATTGAATTTCAGGTCAACCTGGGCTAGCGCAAGACCCTACCTCAAAGAAGAAAAAAAACAAAAAACTGTCCTGAGCATGGCAAAGCAGGCTCCTAGTACTTGGAACAGAGGCAGAGGGTCAGGAGTTCAAGGTCATCTTCCCTTCCATTACATACAGCTGGGCCTGTATGAGACCTTGTCAGAAAGAAAGGAGGGAGGCGGTAGGAGGGAGAAGAGAGGGAATGCAGAAAATCTGGAAGCAAAATAAATTATCAGCTAGGTATCAATTGGTAGGATAGACCTTGAAAGTATTTAAAAGACAGCACTCTTACAGCACTCGCCTTAGTGCCACATACACTAAGGAGAAATTAAAAAAAAAAAAAGGCAACACAAAGAAATTCCAAATATTATTCCAAAATCATATCATTGATAATAAAGCTGGTTATCATCTATTTGAAAGCATTATACAAAATACTTGATTTTTAAAAAGTACATTCATGAAATTGGGTACCAAGATTTTCAGCAAAAGAGAAAATATACAACTTTGTTTCTAAAATATAGAACACTTTACCAACTTGTGTGTCATTGTTGCACAGAGGCCATGCTAATTTCTCTGTAGCACTCCAACTGTAGTATATGGATGCCAAAAACAGCATACAATGTACTCTAAAAGCCTACGAAATTAAGTTTCAATTGGAGAGTGAGTGTGAACTCTGTCTACTTCTACTTAAAAAAATATTTCACAGGATTGGAGAGATGGCTCAGCAGTTAAAGGCACTTGTTTGCAAAGCCTGATGTCCCAGGTTCAATTCCCCAGTACCTGTGTAAACCAGATGCACAAAGCAGCACGTGTCTAGAGCTTACAGTGGCCTTGCTGTGCCAGTTCTCATTCTCATCCCTGCTCCCCTCCCAAATAAATAAATATTTTAAAAAAGTATTTCACACTATAAATCCTAATACTAGTGACTAGCATAGTAGCAAAAATCTCTCTTACTCAGACTGTGGTCTCTAAACACCTCTCCCACTCAAAGGACCAGGGACATTTAATGGCCACAAATGGGCAAATGAGCCAGGCATGTTTGACCAGGAAGCAATGAAATTCTCAAAACTACTGGTCTTAATGAGCTTCCACTGGCCAAAGAGAGAACAATTTGGGGTTTAAAAAATAATAATAATAATAATAAATAATAATAATAAAGCCACCCTGAGACTACATAATGAATTCCAAGTCAGCC
The DNA here is from genome assembly GCA_036365145.1 of Orientallactaga sibirica. Classification (NCBI taxonomy): domain Eukaryota; kingdom Metazoa; phylum Chordata; class Mammalia; order Rodentia; family Dipodidae; genus Orientallactaga; species Orientallactaga sibirica. The sequence goes on along the minus strand of JAEOAD010000009.1, from coordinate 26,469,732 downwards.
TGGGATAGAGTGTGACCCTACCTTGAAAAAACAAAAAAATAAAAAATAAATAAAAGCCAGTTGTGGTGGTACATGCCTTTAATCCCAGCATCTGGGAGGATGAGGTAGGAGGATCACTGTGAGCTTGAGGCCAGTTTGAGACACCATAGTGAATTCCCAGCCAGCCTGGGCTAGAGTGAGACCCTACCTCAAAAAACAAAAAAAAGAAAAAGAAAAAGGAAAAAAATAGAAAGATTGCAACATGTTGAAATAACTTAAGCACATTAAAGTCTATTAGTTCATGAGGATAAAATTGCTTTTACCAGTAAAAACCCCCATGGTTACCTTTGGAGGTTGCTAGGCCACCAACTTATTACTGCAGACTGAAAATAGAGGAGAGAATTAAACATTTTTCTTGCCTTGCCTGTAAAAGCTGTATCAAACAAACAGCTGAGTCCCAGCTAGTGTTCTCTGTGTGTGTGTGTGTGTGTGTGTGTGTGTGTGTGCGTGTGCACGCACAATTGAAAAACACATACTGAAATTTGAATTGTTTCCTTTTCTCAAAAAAAAAAAAAAAAAAAGAATCCCAGCTAATAAATCCTGAAGGAATGATACAACTAGAGAATCTCCACATTGCAACCACTCATGCATTATCAATCTACACAAACACTTCCTCATTAAGTGAAAGGCTCTTGGGCAATTTCATGTTGGATGTTGTTCAATATATACATCTATGTAGACATACATACACACATATATATGTATGTGTATATGTGTGTATACATATATCATAAACATAGCCACTCGATGAGAGTATGCAAAGAGTACAGGCACGTATTAAGACACGTGACACAAGAGCTAAAACTGAAGAGTAAGGAGAGGGGCAGTGAAAGAACTGCATACATTAGATTTAAAGGGTACAGCACCGAATGCAGCCAATGGACGATGGCAGGATGTTGGTCTGAATGAGCTACTACAGACACACATATGGGGCAATTGAGGAAACCTGATCCCTGGCTCCATATGGACAAAACGGACATTTTACTAATTTGTATGGGTGCAAAAATAGTATTATGGTCTTGTAAAACTGATAAAAGCAAAACTCCATCTTGAGCTGGAGGGGTCTTAGCTAGGATAATGTGCACTCATGTTGCGGTCACCATCTCCACTACATGACCAATGAGGACAGCACTAAGCAACTGCCTTACACCTCTCCACAGGAAGAAACAGCATCAACACAATTAACATACCTGTTACATAGCTTTTAAAGCCTCAACATAGGGCCAGAGAAATGGTTTTTTTTAAATGATTTTTAAACAATGAAAAAGTAATACTGAGGCTGGAAGATGGGTTAGTAGTTAGGAGTACTTGCCATTAAGTCTCAGGCTGGAGACCACCAAGTATGACTCCCTAGCATCTGTAACCTCAGTGGGGAGAGGGGCAGACACTGGAGACTCTCTGGGGCTCGCTGAGGTTGAGAGACCCAGTCTCAAGGAAAAATGCAGATAAGCGATGAGTACACCCAAACTTCTCCTCTAGTTTCTGAAATGTATACACACATACACACACACACACACACACACACACGGGGAGGGGACTGGCTGGGTGTGGTGGCACATGCCTTTCTTTAATCCCAGCAGTCAGGAGGCAGAGGTAGGAGGGTTGCTGTGAGTTCAAGGCCAACCTTGGACTACATATTGAATTTCAGGTCAACCTGGGCTAGCGCAAGACCCTACCTCAAAGAAGAAAAAAAACAAAAAACTGTCCTGAGCATGGCAAAGCAGGCTCCTAGTACTTGGAACAGAGGCAGAGGGTCAGGAGTTCAAGGTCATCTTCCCTTCCATTACATACAGCTGGGCCTGTATGAGACCTTGTCAGAAAGAAAGGAGGGAGGGCGGTAAGGAGGGAGAAGAGAGGGAATGCAGAAAATCTGGAAGCAAAATAAATTATCAGCTAGGTATCAATTGGTAGGATAGACCTTGAAAGTATTTAAAAGACAGCACTCTTACAGCACTCGCCTTAGTGCCACATACACTAAGGAGAAATTAAAAAAAAAAAAAGGCAACACAAAGAAATTCCAAATATTATTCCAAAATCATATCATTGATAATAAAGCTGGTTATCATCTATTTGAAAGCATTATACAAAATACTTGATTTTTAAAAAGTACATTCATGAAATTGGGTACCAAGATTTTCAGCAAAAGAGAAAATATACAACTTTGTTTCTAAAATATAGAACACTTTACCAACTTGTGTGTCATTGTTGCACAGAGGCCATGCTAATTTCTCTGTAGCACTCCAACTGTAGTATATGGATGCCAAAAACAGCATACAATGTACTCTAAAAGCCTACGAAATTAAGTTTCAATTGGAGAGTGAGTGTGAACTCTGTCTACTTCTACTTAAAAAAATATTTCACAGGATTGGAGAGATGGCTCAGCAGTTAAAGGCACTTGTTTGCAAAGCCTGATGTCCCAGGTTCAATTCCCCAGTACCTGTGTAAACCAGATGCACAAAGCAGCACGTGTCTAGAGCTTACAGTGGCCTTGCTGTGCCAGTTCTCATTCTCATCCCTGCTCCCCTCCCAAATAAATAAATATTTTTAAAAAAGTATTTCACACTATAAATCCTAACACTAGTGACTAGCATAGTAGCAAAAATCTCTCTTACTCAGACTGTGGTCTCTAAACACCTCTCCCACTCAAAGGACCAGGGACATTTAATGGCCACAAATGGGCAAATGAGCCAGGCATGTTTGACCGGGAAGCAATGAAATTCTCAAAACTACTGGTCTTAATGAGCTTCCACTGGCCAAAGAGAGAACAATTTGGGGATTAAAAAATAATAATAATAAAGCCACCCTGAGACTACATAATGAATTCCAAGTCAGCCTGGGATAGAGTGTGACCCTACCTTGAAAAAACAAAAAAATAAAAAATAAATAAAAGCCAGTTGTGGTGGTACATGCCTATAATCCCAGCATCTGGGAGGATGAGGTAGGAGGATCACTGTGAGCTTGAGGCCAGTTTGAGACACCATAGTGAATTCCCAGCCAGCCTGGGCTAGAGTGAGACCCTACCTCAAAAAACAAAAAAAAGAAAAAGAAAAAGGAAAAAAATAGAAAGATTGCAACATGTTGAAATAACTTAAGCACATTAAAGTCTATTAGTTCATGAGGATAAAATTGCTTTTACCAGTAAAAACCCCCATGGTTACCTTTGGAGGTTGCTAGGCCACCAACTTATTACTGCAGACTGAAAATAGAGGAGAGAATTAAACATTTTTCTTGCCTTGCCTGTAAAAGCTGTATCAAACAAACAGCTGAGTCCCAGCTAGTGTTCTCTGTGTGTATGTGTGTGTGTGTGTGTGCGTGTGCACGCACAATTGAAAAACACATACTGAAATTTGAATTGTTTCCTTTTCTCAAAAAAAAAAAAAAAAAAAAAGAATCCCAGCTAATAAATCCTGAAGGAATGATACAACTAGAGAATCTCCACATTGCAACCACTCATGCATTATCAATCTACACAAAGACTTCCTCATTAAGTGAAAGGCTCTTGGGCAATTTCATGTTGGATGTTGTTCAATATATACATCTATGTAGACATACATACACACATATATATGTATGTGTATATGTGTGTATACATATATCATAAACATAGCCACTCGATGAGAGTATGCAAACAGTACAGGCACGTATTAAGACACGTGACACAAGAGCTAAAACTGAAGAGTAAGGAGAGGGGCAGTGAAAGAACTGCATACATTAGATTTAAAGGGTACAGCACCGAATGCAGCCGATGGACGATGGCAGGATGTTGGTCTGAATGAGCTACTACAGACACACATATGGGGCAATTGAGGAAACCTGATCCCTGGCTCCATATGGACAAAACGGACATTTTACTAATTTGTATGGGTGCAAAAATAGTATTATGGTCTTGTAAAACTGATAAAAGCAAAACTCCATCTTGAGCTGGAGGGGTCTTAGCTAGGATAATGTGCACTCATGTTGCGGTCACCATCTCCACTACATGACCAATGAGGACAGCACTAAGCAACTGCCTTACACCTCTCCACAGGAAGAAACAGCATCAACACAATTAACATACCTGTTACATAGCTTTTAAAGCCTCAACATAGGGCCAGAGAAATGGTTTAGAAGCATTTGCCTGCAAAGGCTAAGGACCCAGGTTTGATTCCCCAGTACCCATGTAAGCCAGGTGCACAAAGTGATGCATGCATCTGGAGTTCGTTTTCGGTGGCTAAGGCCCTGGTGTGCTCATATTCTCTCTCTCTCGCCGCTCTCTCTCTCTCTCTCTCTCTCAAATAAATAAATAAATTTAAAAAAAAATTAAACCTGAATATACACACATTTTAACAGACAATGCTGATGTTGATAAATGCTTAAACGCATTTTAGTTTAACAGCCCGCTTTCCCACACTGATCACTAATTATATCATAAAAATCACAGGACAAAAACTGCCTGGTGTGGTGGTGCAGGCCTTTACTCCCAGCACTTAGGAGGCAGAGGTAGAAGGATTGCTGTGAGTTCCAGGCCACCCTGAGACTACATAGTGAATTCCAGGTCAGCCTGGGCTAGAGTGAGACCCTAACTTGAAAAAAAAAAAAAAAAAAAGGAATATATATATATATATATATATATATATATATATATATATATATATATATATATCTAGGGCTGGAGAGATGGCTTAGTGGTTAAGGTGTTTGCCTGCAAAGCCAAAAAAAATCCCACCTAGGCCAGATGCACACGGGGCGCATGCATCTGGAGTTTGCAGTTTGCAGTGACTGGAGGCCCTGGTGCGCTCATCAGCGCCCCCCCCTGCCTCTTTCTTTCTCTCAAATAAATAAAATAAAATGTAATCATTAAAAAAAAATCTAAAGATGGACATTCCAAATAAACACATTATTCCATCATTAAGCTACAGCTATTAAACCTAAGTGTAAATACCTGAAATTTGTAATGTATGATCTTTTTCTCTTCATACAAAAATGAAACTAAATGCAAGCCCATGAGGAACTGTACAAAAGGCATCTACCCTACAATACCGTATACTTTAAGAAATTTTAAAAAGAAGTTGGTCTCAGAAACAAGACAGAAAGTTCAGAGGGGAAATGCCTTGTGCAAATAAGCCTACCGTATATAAACGAAAGCAACTGTGACATTCCACTCAGTTTAACTTCCTAAGGGCCAGGATCGCACTTGCAATCTGGATGTAGTCTTCAAGTACCTTGGAGGTTAAAGAGCTCTTTGAAACTGCTTGTGGTGTGTGTAGGATCTCGCTCTAGCCCAAGCTGGCCTAGAATTCACTATGTAGTCTCAGGGTGGCCTCGAACTCGACAGCAAGCCTCCTACCTCTAAGCGCTCAAGCTATCCATGTATTGATTCCCCGACTTGAATGCAAGGACCCATCGGGAAGTTCAAGGTTCCCCCATTTCAGTCGTTGGCGACTTCTGCCATATTTCTGGGCCTCCTGCTCTAATATTAACCCTGAGACCAGCTCACGGTTTTGAATTGCTAAATTTTGATGTCCAATCCTAGATCCCCATGAGCCACTGTCTAACGGCCCGCAGAAGCAGCTGTAAACCCGGGGCGGAGCAGAGGAAGGGGCAGAGCAACAACGGCTCCCCGCAGTCACCCCGAGCCCGTCGCCAGCCCAGCCCCTGGGACGGGCAGAGCACCTGGCGAGGCCGCACAGAGCCGCCGCGGACCCGGGCAGGACCTCCAGGGCGCAGCCGCGGGGCGGAGACGGCGAGGCCGGGGGGCGGGGCGCGGGCCTGGGCGGGCAGCTGGCGGACGGGTGCGGGAACCTGCCCCGAGCCATGCGGCCTGGAGGCCAGCGGCACGACGGCGGCCAGGGCCGTCTAGGGTCCAGGACACGGCCGCTGCCGCCCGCCCGTCGCAAAGCAGTTACAGAGCAGCCCGAGCGCGCTCCCGGCCCTTTCAGCCGCTCCTCGTTTCCGGGACGCGCACGCGCGTCACCGCCAAACTTACGTCAAGCCTCCGGCGTGGGCACGTTCATCCCGCCCACGGCCCTCTCCTCCCCCCCCTCGACACGAGCAAATGGACTCACCCACATCCGGGGTCTGAAAGCGGAGCCTGCGGGTCACGTGACGTTCAGGGCGTGGTCCTGAAGAAACCGCTGTTCCCGCCACAGGTAAGGGTTCCGCGCGCCGTTGCCCGGGTTCTGGAAGGGACGGTCACACGTTGGGTTCTCGCCGTGTAGAGACCAGTACCACCAGCGGCCAATGCCCTCACTTGATCCTTACAGTCATTTTCCTAAACTGCACGCTGTGTGGGCTGTAAAAGAACCCGCTCGGTGGTAATGTAATCCTCCCCTCCGCGCTTTCGCATTTGGTATCTCCCAGACCGGAAGTGGGAGATGTGAGCGTCTTCCCTGTGTGCCAGCGATGAGTGGTGGTGGCCTGTGAGGGCCAATTTTAGAAAAGCTTCTGCTGCTTTGATCATAAAACTGTTTTCGGAGCCCTGAAACTCAAAGATAAACAAAGCCTGTGTGTAAGTAGACAGCTTCAGGTCAATGAGATGAACTTCCAGACCAGGCATAGTTGTGGAGGAAGGACTATTTATTAAAGCTTACAGAACAGGGGAAGTTGGCCCCCTCTTAAAGGACCAAACAGAGAGAAAAGGCCAAAAGCAAAACCACACAGCGCATTTCAGGAATTCCAGGCAGAAATAGGCACTTTGCATATTTTTAGATGGGCGTTTCAAACCCACCACCACGCTTTAAGACCTACTCAGTGAAACCTTCTCCTTTGAGGTGGCTGCAGACCCAAACTACAAACTAGTAAAACACTGAATATACTGGGGGCCATCCATTCAAACTACCACATTCCACCTGTGGCCCCCAATAGATTCAAAATTGTCTCAATTGTAAATTGTACTCAGTCCAATTTCAAAAGTCCCCACAGTCTTTACCAACTTAGGATCTTCCAAAGTCCCAAATCTCTTCTGAGATTCTGTGAGTCCTGTAAAATCAAATAAGTTATATACTTTCAAAATACAAAGGCACAGAGTAAACATTTTCAGCTGCTATAAGGGATAGCAAGGAGAGACCAGAACAATGTAAACTCAGCCACCATCAAGCAAACATCAAACTTCTGCAGTTCAAATCCAGTATAACCAGTGACTGACAAGACTCTGGATTTTCAAATTCCACCCCTCCAGCTGGTCAGGGTAGCCAGGGAAAACTTCCATCCCTAGCCAACATCCTCCATGGTAGCCCTTGCACAGTCCTGGTATATCCAGAACATCTTCCGGGTCTCCATGTAAACCATGGTCCATCTTCCAAAGGCTCTCAGCCTATCAGGGCATCATGCCCTTCCTCATACCTCATCTCAGCAGCGGCTCCTGGAACCTTGTGCGTTTCATGACCACTCCACACATTTTTCATGCTTCCAAAACCAATACCAGGTATACAGGACACAGCCATGTTCTTAATTCAGAGACCAAATAATTCATGATCTTGAAGAGCAGGTTCCTTCTCTAGTCAACTCTTTCCAGAAGAGTTTGCATTTCTATCATAGTCTTTCCTAAGGCATCCTCTCCATTATTTTAATGTAAAGCAGTTGGACCATCTTTCTTAATATTGCTAATGTGTTGACAATAGCTGCTTCAATAACCTAAAACCAGCCTCAGTGCCTGTAATTTTAACTTGCTTGAGGTTTTCCAGCTTAAATATCTTAGTCCTATATCTTTAGCCAAGCACATCCGTACATACAAATTTAACCTTGATCAAACTCTCTGGGCTTTGGCAGCAGAACACAGCCATCCTTTATGTGAGTAGCCCAGTTCCAACAAAGTCCTCTGCAGTCTTTCTTTGCCTTTAGAAAGCTCATAAACCAGATGGAGAGATGACTTGGCAGTTAAGGCATTTGCCTGCAAAGCCAAAGGGCCCAGGTTCAACTCAGGACCCACATAAGCCAGATGCACAAGGGGGCACATGTGTCTGGAGTTTGTTCACAGTGGCTGGAGGCCCTGGCCTGCCCATTCTCTATCTGCTTCTTTCTCTCTCCTCTCTCTCTCTCAATAAATAAATGAAAAAAAATTTAAAATATTTAAAATAAGAAAGCTCATAAGCCATGATTCCAAGTTCAATTCTGTCTGCACTAAGCATTTTCAAACTTTCATCATAATAGTCCATAATATTTGGCTTACTATTCCAGAGGCATATTCAGTCACAAGACCAAGTCCCTGCCCCTTCCTCTAAAACAAAAGTTCCAAAAGACCAAAATCCACATGGTCAGATTCATCTCACTCCACTCCTGGTACCAATTTCTGTAGCAGACAGCTTCAGATCGCTGAGATGAACCTCCAGACCAGGCACAGTTATGGAGGATCCAGGGAAAGTTCCATAATGGTAGAAGTTCAGGACACTTCAGGAACTCCAGGTGGAACTAGGCATTTTGCATATCTTTAGATTGGAATTGCTTTTTTTGTTTTGTTTGGTTTGGTTTTTTGTTTTTTCCAGGTAGGGTCTCACTTTAGCCCAGGCTGACTGGAATTCACTATGTAGTCTCAAGGTGACCTCAAACTCACAGTGATCCTCCTACTTCTACCTCCTGAGTACTGGGATTAAAGGCATGCGCCACCACGCCCAGCTACATTGGAATTTCAAACCCACCACCACCCCCCTTAAGATCCTCTCAGTGATATTTCCTCTATCAAGGTGGCTACAGATCCAATACAAACTAATAAAACACTAACTATATTGGGGGCCATCTCTTCAAACTACCACAACATGTGACAAGCTCATAAAATGTGCACATCGCATATCTGGAAAGACATATCTAAGTAAGCACTTGGGATATAGTGTGCCATGCGCTGTGCCCGAACATCTAGGAACTGGTGGAGAAGTGGGCCTTTGTCCCCCAAGCTCAGCCTGAGATTTAAAGGACACAACCTGTGAACTAAGACGTTTAGACTAGCTGGCAAAAAATTAAAGAAAAGAAGGCATCCAGTACACAGCAACTATAATATGTGGCTAGTGCAAGTGTAAAGTGGATCCTACTGAACTGTCAAAGCTGACCTACCTTTTTAATTTTTTTTTGTTTGTTTGTTTGTTTTTGGTTTTGCAAGGTAGGGTCTCACTCTGGTCCAGGCTGACCTGGAATTAACTATGTAGTCTCAGGGTGGCCTCGAACTCTCGGCGATCCTCCTACCTCTGCCTCCCGAGTGCTGGGATTAAAGGCGTGCGCCACCACGCCCGGCCTAATTTTTATTTTTTTATTTTATTTATTAGAGGCAGATAAAGACAATGGGCACACCAGGGCTCTAGCCACTGCAAACAAATTCCAAATGCATGTGCCACCATGTGCATCTGGCTTTATAAATGGGTACTGGAAAATTGAACTTGGGTCATTAGGCTTTGCAGGCAAGCAGCTTAACGGCTGAGCCATCTCTCCAGCCCATGACCTGCCTTTTTTAATGGATCCAGTTAAGACAAGAAAAAAAGTCTGGGGAGATGGCTCAGCATTTAAATGTGCTCACTTACAAAGCCTTCCCTCACAGGTTTGATTCCCTAGTATCCACGTAAAGCCAGATGCACAAAGTGGCACATGCATCTGAAGTTGGTTTGTTTGCAGTAGCAGGAGACTCTGGTGCACCCATTCTGTCTCTGTCTTTCTCTGCTCACAAATAAATAAATAAAAACATACTTTCTTAAAAATGATAAGAAAGCCAGTCATGGTGGTGCACACAGATGTAGGAGGATCACTGTGAGTTCAAGACCAGCCTGGACTACGGAGTGAGTTCCAAGTCAGCCTGTACTAGAGTGAGACCTTACCTCAAACATCCTCCCTACCCCTCCAGGCTGGAGAGATGAATCAACACTTAAAGGCACTTGCTTGCAAAATCTTAACAGTTCAGCTTCAATTCCTCAGTACCCACGTAAATCCAGAGGCACAAAGTGGCACATTTCTCTGGAGTTTTTTGTACTGGATCTGCCTCTCTCTGTGTCACACAAATAAATAAGTAAATAAATAAAAATTAAAAAACAAAAGCGGGGAAAAAGACAAGAAAAACACATTGAATGCCTTCTTAAACTGGGGTGATTTTAGAAAACAGTGTAACCTGTGTAGGGCTGGGGCAATCGGCAGGTTTGGATCAGCAGAGGGAAGTGTGAAGGGTACCCCGCGAGAACTGAGCAGCAAGAACAAAGGAGTGGTACTGAAAAAAGAGAGGGCTTGAGCCTGGTGGGGTGGTGCACGCCCTTAATCCCAGCACTCAGAAGGCAGAGGTAGGAGGGTCGCTGTGAGTTCGAGGCTACCCTGAGACTACATAGTGAATTCCAAGTCAGCCTGAGCTAGAGTGAGACCCTATCTCAAAAAGAGAGAGAGAGAGAGAGCTTGTAGGAAAGGGACTCCAAAAGTTTAACGAGAACTGATGGAAGGATTAGTGTATAAATTTTCTACAGACAAGACTCTTCAACTGGTTTTGAGTTAGCCATAAAGTAGGACTTGATTAAATCTGAGTGAAACATTAAGACCTCACCTGGTTGTCCCAGGGAAGAAACTGTATACACATCTTTCCCTTAATTTTTTTTTTCTGGGTACAGTATCACTCTACCTAGCCAGGCTGTCTTGGAAATCACTCTGTATCCCAGTCCTCAAGCTCACAGCAGTCCTCCTACGTCAGCCTCCATGATGCTGGGATTATAGGCATGAGCCACCATGCTAGGCTGTTTTACTTGATTTTTTTTTTTTTTTGAAGGTAAAATTCCTTCCCCATCCCAACCTGAGTATAGCTGCAACCTAGTTAGGGTATCTTGTCATTGTACTATTGGAGACAAGACCATTCCTGTAAAACAGAGTTGAACTCCACTTCCAAGGACTGTAAATCGCACGTGTCTCCGTCATCTCAGAAATGAGGAGTGATGAGCGCAGTTGGTACCAGTGGCTTCCAGGCCTTTAGGATTGCCACTTTGTAGCTGGAAGCACGGTAGGATGATGCCTATGTTGAAGCCCAAACTCAGAAGTAGGAAACCCAGAAGTACTCCCCAAGATGATCAACTGAGGGGGGCTAAAGATAGTATTTAGGTGCACTGCCTGCACAGGCATGAGGGCCTGAGACTGCCTGAGTTCAAATCTCCAGATCTCACATAAAACAACTGAGCATGGCTACATGCGCCTATAACCCAGTCCTGCAGGTGAGCAGAGACCTGAGACTCAACAGAGCCCTGCAAGTTTTTACTGGAAACAGTAAAAAGAGACAGCTCAAAAACAAAGCCAGACAGAAGGGTAATGCAGCAGACACCTACTGTTCCACTCTGGCCACTGCAGGTGAGCCACCCCTGCCACAGGTGACCGGATAGGGTTCAGCAAGGGCACATACATGTACATACACACGACACGCCCATGTGCATGCATGCACACACACAAGCAAAATTCAAAAACAAATCAAAGAGGGTCCAGGGATGTATCTCAGTTGATAGAGTGCTTGCTGACGTGCACAAAGCCCTGGGTTTGCTCCCCAGCACTGCATAAACCATGTGTCAGTGCATGTAAGTTCAACTGCCAACATAGTCCTTGCCTTGAGGATTCATGTCTGGCCTGTGGTCGGTCACTTTGGACGTCTCACTCAGTGCTATCCCAACATATTCACTTAGCTCCTGTGCCTAGGAAGGCTAAGGTACTGAGTCAAGGCAGATGGAGGCTTTCGTCAAAATGATGCAGGAATAGCCTGAGAAACAGGAGAGAAGCAGTTATAAACAAGGGGCTCAGTAAAGGTGCGCAAACAGGGAAAAGTGAATGTGCAAGTTAGGAAAGAAAGCTCCATTTAGATGTAGTATAGTTCAGGGCTTTGTCTAGAAGTCTGTTGCTGTCTTGTCACACTGGTCTATGTCTGATATATGCTATCAAACATCTGTCAAATGAAGTGGGGGACAAACTGGTTTCTTTTGTCACCTGACCTGTGCCAGATGAGCCTTACCATTCCCTGAGTCTTCATGTTGAAGAAGTAACCTTTTTGTCTTACAGATCTCTCAAGATCAAAGCTGCAAGAAGATGGACAGTGAGGTACAGAGAGATGGAAGGATCTTGGATTTGATTGACGATGCTTGGCGAGAAGACAAGTTGCCTTACGAGGATGTTGCAATACCGCTGGTAAGTAATGATTTGAGCTGAGGATGGTGGGTGACAGTGTGGTGTGGTGGGATAGTGGTGCCAGAAGATGAAGTGGTGAAGTAGCAAGGCCTGGAAATCAAGCCGTGGCATCTCTCAACAGCTAGCTCATCTCTGTATTTCAAGAGCAGCATGGCTTATAGAGCTGGTGTGACCAGATCAGTTAGGAGTTATACCAGCACTGGGACCCAGACTTTCTGATCCATGTTCTGTGTACCACATCAAAGCTAGATGTAAACCAAGTCATGTGAGTTGGTGTGTACATCTGTTGGCATATTAAGAAACATTCTTGGCATGCACACCTTTGCTAAGTGCCCTGGAACATATTCAGATGGTCCCTAGCTCTTATTCTTTTGTGTTCAAGCCAAGAAACTCCCAGAATACTCTTCTTTTTCCTGAGCTCTGAAAAACTTCCCTGAAAGGTGCTTGTTAAACTGTGTCTAATAAGTGATCCCCCAATATTTCACATGTAAATGTTCATTGAAGCTTTGTTTTTGTTTTTAGCTTGGTTTGGTTGGTTTGTTTGTTTGTTTGTTTGTTTGTTTGTTTGTGGCAGTGTCTCACTCTAGCCCAAGCTGACCTGGAATGTACTATGTAGTCCCCAGCTGGCCTCAAACTAACATTGATCCTCCTACCTCTGCCTCCCAAGTGCTGGGATTAAAGTCATGTGCCACCATGCCCGGCTTCATTGAAGCTTTTATGTAGGCCTAGGGAGATAGCTTAGTGGGTAAAGAATTTGCCTCACAAGCATGAAGAGCTGAGTTTGATTGCCGGTACCCAAGTAAAGAAGCTGGGTGTGGTGGCATGTGCCTGTAATCCCAAAACTGGAAACAGGAGGATCCCTGGTACTCACTGGCCAGCCAGTCTAGCCCAATTAATGAGCTCAAGACCAATAAAAGACCCTGTCTTGGGCTGGAGAGATGGCTTAGCAGTTAATGGGCCTGCCTGCCAAGCCTAAGAACACCCGTTCGATTCTCCAGGTCCCACGTTTAGCCAGACACAAAAGTGAAGCAAGGGCATTGCAATTCTGCACTTGCCCACTAGGGAGCATGCTCGCCTGGTGTTCACTCACAGCAGCTGAAATGGCCCTAGCGCACCCATTCTCTTCTCTCTCTGTCTCTTCCTCTCTCTCTGCTTCTCTCTGTCCCTCTCTCTTAAAAAAAAAAAAAGGCCCTGTTTCAAAAACAAGTTGAATAGCATCCTGAGGAAGATGCCAAAGGTTGTCCTCTGGCCTCCACACACACATGCACAAATGTGCACGCCTACCCTCACATACATATGAACATCACACACGTGTATATGTACCACACACATGCCAACAATACCCTCTGGTTTATGTCAGAGGCCTTCCAACGAACAAGGAAAACAAGGACTGGGGACTGTTTTATAAAGCATGCCAGCTGCTCTTCACACAGTGACTTATAGAAATGTTGTCAGCTGCTGTTTACTGAGAAATACAATATTCAACTCACTTGCATGCCCATCTAAGACTAAGAGATAGTAATGTGTTCATTGAATAATATATATTATCCATATCAGATAACAAGTCACAGTTTAGTTCAGTTTTGTAGAAATAAGAATTATGGCTATCACTTATTACTACCTGGGCACAGGTTTTGAGGGTATTTGTTGCCACACTTGTTCTATGAAACAGGATCACCATGCTCACACCTGCCTTTCAGATAGACACTTTCTAGCATTATTAGAGATGGCCCAATACAGAGAAAGGGCAAATGAGACCAACTAGGAAATAAACCACTGAAGAGATCCAGGCAAGGGAGGAAGGCCAGAACAGGAAGTAACTGGTAGAGACTTGCCAGACTGTATAGCAGCATTTGGGGACCACTTACATGGTAGGGAATAAGGAAAGGGGACATTCCCATGCTGACCATTGGGTGGCAGTGTGTCCCTGGTGCTGATCCATGCCATCACATGATTCTAAAGCAGTGTGTGCATCATGGAGCTTTTGCTGCGAAACAAATTGTTCTGAAACTCAGTGTCTTAAAATAAGTACTGTTTGTGTCATGATTGTGTCTGTCAGCTGGGAGTTCTTCAGCTGACCACTGCTAGGTGTGCTGGGACTGTGTTGTCAGCCAGCATGCTGGCTGGGCCTGGGCGGTCCAGGGTGATGGCACATGTCTGGGAGATGGGGCTACTGGTCTTGTGATCCAGCAGGCTCACCTGAGAGTGGGTCTGAGAGCAGCATCCGAGGGAACTGCAGAGCCTCCTAGAGCCTAGACTAAGAACTGGCCCATGGCCTCACTGGGCCAAAGCAAGTCACGTGGCCAAGTGCAAGATCAGGGGGATAAACACCCCGCCTTTTGTCAGGAGCAGCTGCATAGAGCTACAGCCACTTTTGCAGCCCATCATCATAGGTGGTTGTGTTTATGGTTCTTTCTGTTTTGTAGACACATGTGTACTTTTATGCATTGATATCCTTGCAGGAAATGAAAAATATCTTATTTAGGGCTGGAGAAATGGCTCAGCACTTAAAGGCACTTGCTGGCATAGTCTGCCAGCCCAGGTTCAGTTCCCCGGAACCTACATAAAGCCAGATGCAAAAAGCTGTGCATGCGTTTGATATTCATTTGCAGCAGCATGCTTGTGCGCATGCGTGTGTACACACACACACACACACACACACATAACTTTGTGTAGAAAGCATACACACCCCATGGATGGAATTAAATTAAGCAGTTTCCTGACTCTGAATTAAGTAATTCATTAACAGTGACTGAGTCAGACTTTCTAAGTTGACTAGAGAACGACAGCTCTTTTGAATCTGTACAAGTGTGAATCTCAATCTAACTTTTGTAAAGTAAGTTGTATGTTATTCAAATACATTTGTTGATATTGTGAGTAAATGTCATTTAATATATATTGAACTTAATTTTAAAGAGGGAAAACATATCTCCATACGAAAAATAGGAGTTTCAGAGAGAATATTCAGCAATAGTTTGTGAATGCTAAAACAAAGTATAATTTCTGAAGATTGAAAAGAAATATAGTGGTATCAGTGACTTGTGGCACAAAACACAGTCTCAGAAGTAGCAAATTTACATATAAAGCATAAGGAAATGACATCAGATTCTATACTGAATGTGGCTGTGCCTTGCCATCTTAAGAAAATTACTGGTAGTGTGATTTGGTCTTTGCTATTTTATGTCACCACGAGGGGGCGATCTCATCTTTTTATTACATCCCCGTCATCCAGTCTACCTTTGCTGCAACCTAAACATGTTGGGTAAAGCGTATTGTTGAGCCATTGCTTGTATTTAAGGAATGTGCCCTCAAATCTGGTATGCCTTAAAGCGCACTTCAAAGAAAAAGAAAAATTAAAAAGCATTGATAAATATTGGCTCTTCAGTGTTCCTAGCCACTAATAATAATAGGGAGTGTTCCTGGAGCTCTGGACACCCCTTGCAGTGCTAAGACCTTGATCTAAATCACCCCACTTAATCCTTATAGCAGTCTGTGAGGTGATGGCTGCCTTGTTTTCCAACCACTTGCCAGAAAGTAAAGAAAGGCCCCAAAGTTTGAATACTTGTCCAAGTAACCTAGCAAATGGCAAAGTCTTGGGCTTGGATCCTAGTGGGATGCCAGAGGCCTCAACCCTTAGCCCCGTTTGCCACGCTGCCTCTTACACCAATGCCAGGGTCACAACACCCAGAATTCTCTCTGGAAGAGGGGCCAGTCCTCGTATGAGCTGTACTTCCATGCAACTGCTTATTGGATCTCTTTCAGATGCACAAATCAGCTGTACTGTCTGTTCCCACATGCAAACTTTAGTGCCAGGGCCTCTTGTGTTTTAAGGAATAAGTGCTGGTCATGGTTCCGCGTGTCCATTGTGCCTTTCAGAATGAGCTTCCTGAGCCCGAGCAAGACAACGGCGGCACCACAGAATCTGTGAAGGAACAAGAAATGAAGTGGACAGACCTGGCCTTACAGTACCTCCATGAGAACGGCCCCCCCATTGGGAACTGACTCCAGTGGGTTTTCCAAAAACATGTAAATGAAAACTGATGGTTTTTTTTCCAGTCTCCAAATTCAAATATTTGAGAAGCCAACACACAAAATTGTGTACCCATTTAGTTAGTAGCAACAATGTGCAGAGTGAAGATATCTGTACGAGAAGCCAAGGTTTCTCAGGAATGGCAAATATTTGGCCCTTTGCACCTACAATTCCTCATCCATTTGTGTTTGAATGTCATTGGTTCAACATTTGCCTTTCACTCCGACTTTGCCTCACTGTCAAAGTTTAACACTTCCTGTGGCACATGGGGCTGAGACTAGGAGAGGGAAAGGCCAAGGAAGGAAGCCAGACACGAGAAGAACCACTGGCTTGAATTTCCCAGCCAAGAAACATCCTGAGTAGAGTTAGCCAGATGCATATGCCCTGTAGATACTCCAGTCACTAACACTGGGGTTCCTAAGATGCCAGGTGATTTTCGAACTTTGCATTAATTAACAAATTAAAAAGTTTTCTGAGCTGAGCATGGTGGCTCATGCCTTTAATCCCAGCACTCAGGAGGCTAAGGTAGGAGGATCAGTGTGAGTTTGAGGCTACCCTGAGCTACAGCATGAGTTCTAGGTCAGCCAGGACTACAGTAAGACCCTGCTTCAAAAAAGAGTTATATGGGGCTGGAGAGATGACTTAGCAGTTAAGGTAGTGAAGCCAAAGGACCCAGGTTTGATTCCCCAGGACTCACATAAGCCAGAAGATGCACAAGATGTATGCATTTGGAGTTCATTTGCAGCAGCTAGAACCCCTGGCATGCTCATTCTTCCTCCCTCCCCATCTTCATCTTTCTCTCTCAAATAAAACTAATTTTTAAAAAAGAGTTATTAAACTTACCTCTGTCTCCCCAGCTATGGTAGGTGCCTGTGATGCCGCTGAGAACAGGCTTTGGTTAGAGAGTCCACTCACTCTAACTCAGTAACGTCATCTTGTCTCAAAGTTCTTACAGATAAAACCCCACAGAATCTATAGTTAGTACTCTAGGAATTTGTGGTTTTCCATTCATAGTATTTATCTCCTAGGACCACCTCTTCTGCCCTTTCTTTTTTATTATTTTTTTTTCTTCTACCCTTCCTTCACTGTCCTTTTTGTTGACATATAGTTCTCAGAAGGAAGAAGTAGATCACAAAACAAATAGGCTGATTTTGGATTTTGACTGGAAAGATGGTTGTAGCAGACAGACTCATCTCTCTCTGCCTCAGTGGTCCTGCCTAGTACTCCTTCATCTTCAGAATTAAGACCCCCAAGGCACCATTCCTTCAATAACCAAGGAGCCTAGTGGAAAAGAAAATTGTTTCAAAATGAAATTTTATGCCAAAAAATTACTGAACTTTTTTTTAAGAACCTAAAAAGCCATAGTTCTTCACATTCTTATTAAATGATGTCTTCTGCAATTCTTTGTGGGATGTAATATGTAACACATTGACGTCTGGGAACTTGGCAAATGTGTGAATCCAGGCTTGCCCTGGAATGTGGGCATAGCAGTAACGTACAAGTGTTGTCTTGAGTTGATACAGGGTGTGACAGTCCTTGGCTTGTCTCCTTGGCTTGTGGCCCTCATCTGAGAAGTGTCCCCATGTCCAAGAATGGCCTCATTGGCCACGTTGTGACCTGATACCAGAATTGTGTCTTGTGTCAAGAATTAAATGACCTAAGCTGATCCAATCAGACAGGGACTTTGGATTCTGTCCATCTGGGTCCAACTTGAGGAGGATGGGCCCAAGATATGACACACTGCCACCACAGGGTGGCTTTCTTTACCATATGTACCAAAGGGAAAAGTGCCAGCAAAGGCTGAGAGGCTGTGTGGCTCTTGGTGCCTTTCAGATCAAAGCAAATTATATAGCTGGATTTAACTTGACATGACAGCTGCCATCTTGAGTTATAACCACCATGATTGCACCCAAGTAACCCTAGCTAGTTTTCCCTGCAAGGTATCCCAGCAATTTAAACAGATAAAAGCCATTAATCATATGTGGAGCTTCACAAGCACCTCCTGGCTTCCAGGATGGACCTGATCCTTTGAGATCATCTTAAGATAAACCAGGCACATTCCTGCCAGGATGAAGTCACTTTTGTCCTAAATATACTCCTCCTCCTTGGCCAAATTGCAGGGATCCACCTGTCCTGGCTACCACCCAGAAGCATGCTTGTGGCATTCAGTCCCCCAGTGTTTTGCCCTCTGGATCTCTGCCTCTCTTCAGTCACCATGCCTTAGAGCCTACTGTCCTCATACACTAGGAATATGTACGCTGGAATGTTCAGGAACGCGTGTGTTAGGTGAACAAAATAAGCATGGCCCGTGTTCATAGTCTTTGTTTACTGGGGGAGAAGTACGTATTGAACAAGTACTTTTGCAAATCTGTGGGTTCAAGTTGTGCCAAGGCTGTGACTTTTTTCCCATCAAAGCCCTTAATGGGGTTGCTTGCACTGTCAGAAGACACCTGTGAGAGAAGCAGGAAAAACTGAACAAGTGTTTTCAGCTCAAGCAGGGCCCAATCTGATCCCACAGGAGCTCTGGACCATGGGTCAAGGCTTCTTATCCTGGGACAAGAGGATAAATGTACTCCTATGAATTGTCAGTCACTGGTTCTGCCTTCCAGCCCCCTTTCTCCCCAGGCTTTGACAGAAAACATGAGCTGAATGCCTTTGGCAACCACCACACACACAGTGGCCAGAGAACGCATGCCCCATCAGGGAAGGGATGCGGGTACCAACCAACAGTGGCCACTGCCTAGTGCAGGACAAGAGTGTGATGGAGGGGGCTGAAGAGATGGCTTAGCGGTTAAGCACTTGCCTATGAAGCCTAAGGACCCCTGTTCGAGGCTCAATTCCCCAGGACCCACGTAAGCCAGATGCACAAGGGGACACATGCACCTGGAATTCGTTTGCAGTGACTGGAGGCCTTGGTGTGCCCATTCTCTCCCTCTCTCTCTCTCTTTCTCTCTCTCTCTCTCCTTCTCTGTTGCTAATAAATAAAAATAAAATTTTTTTTTAAAAAAGGGTGATGGAGGTACCTGGTGTATACTGGGTAATCAAGGGGAGACATTTTGATTAGTAGCTTCTGTAGCATAAAATTGTATTTGTTTATTTTTGTGTGTGTGTTTCAAGGTAGGATCTCACTCTAGCCCAGGCTGACCTGGAATTCATTATGTAGTCTCATGCTGGCCTCAAACTCACAGCGATCCTCCTACCTCTGCCTCCCAAGTGCAGTGATTAAAGGTGTGCGTCACCACATCTGGCTTAGCATAAAATTTTAAATGCTGTTTTTGTTTCTGGTTTTTACTCTCCAAGGAAGTGTCCAAGTCCTTTGTGTTTGCTGGGCACCGTGGAAATAGACATGCTCAAAAACAGCCCTATCCCTTGTTTGGGATATGGAGTGGGAGTGAAGAGGGTCTACAAACAGGAACTTCGTGGGAGGCATGGAAACTATGACCCACTCACTAGTGGTTCCTGGTGAGCTGGGAAACTTTCGAGCTCCTTGGTTGGTGGAGTGTCCAAAGGAGACCTGAACTTCAACACTGAGTCTCCTGGCCTCTGCAAGACCCCCAAGCATCAGAGCCACCTCGGTCAGGCTTGACAGAGAGCACAGCACCAGTGACGGGTGAAGAGCAGGAGTCTTCACCCACCCTCCAGTCCCTTCTCTTAGGAGACTCTAAGAAGGGGATAGGGTGTCCCAGAAACCATCGATTGCATTTCTGTTATACCACAGTAAAGTAGGGCCAAATAGATTTCATTTGCTTTCAAAAAAAAAAAAAAAAAAACTGTTATTTCTGGTTCCCTCCTTGAGTATGTGAGCAGCAGTGGCTAAGGGAAAGGTGAGAGGTGAGGCTTGATTACAGACTACATAAAGCCCATAGTAGGACTGGCATTGCAAGCAAGCTGGGTGTTGCAGTCAGGTTCCCCATCACTGGTGGAAATCACCCGACCAAGAGCAGCTTGTGGCAAAAGTTTATTTTGGCTTACAGACTCAAGGAGAAGCTCCACAATGGCAGGGAAAATGGCAACATTAGCATAGGGTGGCCATCACCCCTTTGCCAACATCAGGTATACAACAGGAACTGGAGAGTGTGCCAAACACTGGCAAGGGGAAACTGGCTATAACACCCATAAGCCCAGCCCCAAGGATACACTGCCTCCAAGAGGCGTTAATTCCCAGCTCTCCATCAGCTGGGAACCTAGCATTCAGAACACCTAAGTTTATGGGGGACACCTGAATCGAACCATCACATTCTGCCCCTGGTCCCCATAAACATATCCATACATAATATAAAATACAATGCATTCAGTCCAACTTTTAAAGTTCCCATAGTTTTTATCAATCCTAATGATGTTCAAACATTCCCATAGTCCAAGATCTTTTAACTGCCACAATACAAAAAAAAAAAAAAAAAAAAACAAAAACACAGAATAAACATTCATACTACAAAAGATGGCATTGGGCATAGCAAAGAAATATTCAGCCAATAGAAGATTTAAAACAACCAGGGCAAACATCAAACTCTGTAGCTCCAAGTCCAACAACTCTAGCCAGTGACAAATCTCCAAGTCTGATACTTCTAACCAGCAACAAGTCTCTGGAGTTCCAATTCTGCCCCTCCAGCTAGGCTACTCACAGTCCTGGAAAACTCCATCTGGGGTCGGCAGCTCTTCTTGGCATCCATCTCATGGTCCCAGCATCTCCACTGGGTCTCCACTGCAACCCACAGTTCATCCTCATGGCTCCATTGGGTCTCCATGCTGACATCCAGCAAACCTGCTTCATACTGCCCATGGCCATTTCCAAAACACAAGACCACGTTGCAAACTCAATGATCCTCTCTTTCCTGCCTTGCTTATACTCCGCAATACCAGGTAGGGTGCCAATTTGTTAATCCAGGGGGGAATAAAGCAAACTTTGAAGAACAGGACACTCCTTGAGCATTCAGGCTCCTTCAAAAGACTGCATTCTTTCTGTTGTCTCAATGCAGTTCAGCTGGCCAAATCTCAATGCTTGTGATCTCTTATACAGTTGCAGGTGAACAGGTATAAGTTTTGGCCCAAAGATTTCGTTTTTCCTGTGCCATATCCCCTCCTCACACCAATCTGTTTCTACGCAGTACAACCCTGCACAAGTTCTCAGGACATAGCCATAATAGCAAGCCTCTCACATGAACTGCTTCTAGCCCAGTCCAGGCAAAGCTCTTTCTCATCCTCATCAGCCATCCCTCACAGTCCACAGTTCTTACTGCATCCAGGTATTTCAACTCTGACCAGAATAGTCCATCAAGCTGTACTTAACAGCACTGCAAGGCATCTCTTAGACCAAGGTTTCAAATCCTTCCACATTCCTTTTGAAAATCAACTCCAAATGGCCAAAGCCACACAGTCAGGTATCTAGCAGCAATTGACCCCACTCCTGGTACCACCATTACTGTTGCAATCAGGTTCACGTTGATGAAAAAAAATCACCTGACCTAGTGGGCTTGTGGGGAAAAAGGTTCATTTTGCCTTACAGACTCGAGCAGAAGCTCCATGATGGCAGGGAAAATGACAACATGAGCAGAGGGTGGACATCATCCCCTTGCCAACATCAGGTGGGCAACAGTAATAAGGGAGTGTGCCACACACTGGCAAGGGGGAACTGGCTATAATACCCATAAGCCCACCCCCAACAATACATTACCTCCAAGAGGCATTAAGTCCCAAATCTCCATCAGCTGGGAACCTAGCATTCAGAATCAAACCACCACATGGGCTTGTTAAAATCTCCCTCAGTCATCGAATAAATTTTTTTTTTTTTTTTTTTTTTTTTTTTTGGTTTTTCGAGGTAGGGTCTCACTCTGGTCCAGGCTGACCTGGAATTAACTATGTAGTCTCAGGGTGGCCTCGAACTCCCGGCAATCCTCCTACCTCTGCCTCCCAAGTGCTGGGATTAAAGACGTGCGCCACCACGCCCGGCTGACCGAATAAATATTTTAAAAGTAAAAATAGGGGTTGAAGATATGGCCTGGCAGTTAAGGTGCTTACCTACAAAGATTGATGACCTGGGCTCAATTCCCCAGTACCCACGTAAAGCCAGATGCATAAAGTGGCACTTGCATTTGGAGTTCATTTGCAGTGGTTAGAGGCCCTGGTGCACCCATTCCTATATTCATTCTCTCTCTCTCCTCCCTCCCCATCCTTGCAAATAAATAAAAATATATTTTTTTAAAAGTAAAAATATTGTGCTGATGTATGTCTTTAATCCCAGCACTTGGGATGCTGAGGTAGGAGGATCGCCAAGAGTTCAAGGCCACCCTGAGACTACATGGTGAATTCCAGGCTATCCTGGGCTCCAGCAAGACCCTACCTTGAAAAACCAAAAAATAGATATATGTATTTGAGAGAGAGAGAATGGACACACCAGGGCCTCCTGCCGCTCCAAATGAACTCCAGACACATATGCTATTTTGTGCATCTGGCTTTACAGGGGTCCTGGGGCAGTCAGGCTGTCAGATCTCAGTATTTGCGTCCTCCCTATTTCAGCCATGTTTACTCCTACCTCTGCCTCCCAAGTGCTGGAATTAAAGGCGTATGCCACCACACCTGGCATTTTTTTTTTTTTTTTTGACCTTTTCATATTTGAATATAATGTATCTTGATCTTATTCCCCCAATTATCCTCACTTGTTCCCTTCCCCTCCTATTAATAACCCCCTTCTTCTCCCCCATTAATCCTTATATTACTTTCATGACTAATTTTTTAATCAATTGAAATAAATTAAGGATGTTTGCATGACCATGGGTTGAAGGTTATTTACAGTGGCTACACCATTGATGAACCTGACTCCTTGTCCAGTAACCATTAGCTGCCATTGCGTAGACTGGGAGCTCCTTTCCCATCAAGGGGGTGTGGGGGAAGACTCAGATTTTGGAGCATTGGGAGTATAGTTTGATGTCAATGCCACTCAGCCCAGCAGAGGGCGCTCAGGTCCCTTTAAAAAGTTTCACTTGGCTGACCTTAAATTCTGGTACTGAGAGTCCAGGTCTTTTTCTTGAAAACGTGGTCTTCTTCTCCGTATCTGGATTGTCCAAAGTGCTGGGTGGGGATTAAGTGAGGAGAGTACAGCCTCTCTGGGATTCTGGTAGGACGCACTTGCTTTGTGGAGGACCCCAGTAAAGACGCTCAGGTAGAGAAAGCAGTTCAGAACTTTGGTTAGGGAGAAAGATGTCCAGAACCAGGAATTTTGCATGGTTGTGATCCCAGCTCATACTCAGGCCTGGGGCTCTTTCATTAAGCTGTTTCCCAACTTCCGGCATAATCACTAGGATAATGTAGGCATCACCGCCTCCCCCTCCCCTGCCCCCCCCCCATCACGCTCTAGGAAAGTTCCTTTCTAGAGTTTTCTCTCACCAGTGGCCCTGCTTTAATCACAGTTAGAGTCTGTTCCCGTTTCTCACCATCCTACAGCCCATCAGAGCTTGATGGAAAGCAGCAAGGCTAGTGGGGGCTGGCCTGGAAGGATACCTGGGCCCCAGATGATGGATAGGCCTCCAAGCCATCCAAGGTCAGCTTCATGAGTGTGCACTCTCAGAAGAACAGGCGTATTGCTCTGCCGCTGTGTCAAGACCCTTTAATAATTTTGAACAAAGGGCCCACATTTTCATTTTGCACTGCACTCAATAAATTCTATAGCTAGAGCTTAGTGGATGGCAGCCATCTGCGGGGAATTCCACGTTGGACAGAGACTAATGACTCAGCATATGGCCTTACCTCGGGGCGTGACAATGCCCGGATGGTGAGAAGTCAGCCTGAGTGGAGACAGCAGAGCAGGCAGGTCAGGGAGAAGCAGTAGAAAGCAGGGCAGAGCAGGCTTGCTGCGGGGCCTGATAGGACTCCTGTGCCTCTAAAGATCTTTCAGGGCAGTTGCTGACTGAGCCCCTGTCATTGCCTCATGAGAACTCACCTAACTGACCAGGGGTGAGGGGCAGAGACAGCAATGCTGAAAGCCCCACAGAGCAGGTTTGTGGATAGCTAGAAAGACTTGAGACAAGGTCTTTCACCCAACACAAGGACATGTCCGTTACTTAAATCTCCCCTGCCTGTAGCCTTTCCTAGTCCTGCCAGACTATAATCTCTGACCGAAAATGTGAAGCACAGTGACAGCTAGGGACAATGATCAACTCAATAGTTCATTAGTGAGTTATTAGCATAAAGGAGTCTATCTGAGCATTTATTAGTGTACCCAACTGGTTAAACTATATGAAAGCTACTTAAAAATTTTTTATTTATTTAAAGAGACAGAGAGAATGGGTGTGCCTTAGCTGCTGCAAACAAGCTCCAGATACATGCGCCACTTTGTGCATCTGGCTTTACATGGGTACTGAGGAATTGAACCAGAGTCTTAGGCTTTGAAGGCAAGCTCCTTAACTGCTGAGCCACCTCTCCAGCCCGAAAGCTATTTTTATTGGTCAAAATTAGCCAGATAGCCGGGCATGGTGGCAGTTTCCCAGCACTTAGGAGGATTGCTGAGTTCAAGGCCACCCTGAGACTCATTCCAGGTCAGCCTGGGCCAGAGTGAGATCCTGTTAGCCAGATACACTTGCAGTTTCCTTTGGGATCGGCTGATAAATTCTTATCAAGAATTGATTGTACATACATGTTCACACGTGCATGCACGCACACACACACACACACACACACACACACACACTGGATTTTCAGGGGACTGGCAAAGGATGGCAAATTTGAAAACAACCAAGTCACTGGAGAGGAAGTGAGGGAGGCGGATGAATAAACCCATTCCAGTTTTCCCATGTTTTCTTTCCATGACTCAGACGCCCTACTACCGTGATGCCACTACCCAAGGGCGAAAGGTCTTCCTCTGCCCATGCTGTGGTCTTGCCTCCACATTCTTGGTAGCTCTACTCCAGCTTCCTCTGAACCTAACAACTTAGTCTCAAGCAGTGCTCCTCCTCTGCCACCCTGCTCCCAGAACGCTGCTCATTCTAACTGGTACCCAGCATGGAAGGACTTCCTGTGGAAGAAGGAGGCAGCTGGATCCTTGTCCCCTTGGCACTGGATTTGTGCTAACACACTTGCCTTTGACTGAGGCCCCATACTGCCTGCCCCAGCTCTGCCCATACAGCTCGGGTGGTGATCTGCCAAGTGGGACCCATCTTTCAAGTTTTATCTTCTTGGTTCTCATATCCGCAGCTCCTCTCTCCACCCAGCCTCTCTTCTCAGGGCTGTGTGGATGTTAAGAAATACACTTGTGGACTGGGGAGATAGCTTTTTGGTTAGGGTGTTTGCTTGCAAAGCCTAAGAACCCATGTTTGACTCTAGATCCCACATAAGCCAGACTCACAAAGGTGAGGCAAGGTCACACATGCCCACTAGGTGGCGCAATCATCTGGTGTTCAAATGAAGTGGCTGAGGCCCTAGAGTGCCAATTCTTTCTCCCTCCCTCCCCCCCCCTCTCTCATCTCTCTAAAAAAATTTTAGAAAAAGAAAGAGCCAGGCATGGTGGCACATGCCTTTAATACCAGCACTGGGGAGGCAGAGGTAGGAGGATCACCATGAGGTTAAGGCCACCTTGAGACTACATAGTGAATTTCAGGTCAGCCTGGAGTAAAACCCTACCTCAAAAAAACAAACAAAAAGAAGAAGAAGAAGAAAAGAATAAAGAAAGAAATACATGTGTCCCTCCTCTCAGCCAGGCTGCTCTGTAGCTGGAGAGGTGAGTGGTTCATGAGTATGAGCCCAGGACTGTAGGCACAAAGGGATCCTTCAAGAAAAAGTGAGTGATGAGCTCGCTTGGGGGAGCTCCATGAGGACTCATGGCAGAAGTGTAGAGGGCAAGAGCTCGGCTCACTCTCCTCCCATCGACTCTGCTTCTACCTTTTTCAGTCAGTCAACCAACCCATGTTTCTATACACTCCTGTTTCTCTCTTGCTTCTCGGTTGTGTTTTGGTTTTGTTTTGTTTTGTTTTGTTTTGTTTTTCCTCCCTGGCTCTTACTCAAGCATTTATCTAAACACACCACATTTCTCCCTCTTCTTTCACATCTCTAAAGTAGAATTCAGCTGGGCGTGGTGGCACACACCTTTAATCCCAGCTCTCGGGAGGCAAAGGTAGGAGGATCACCATGAGTTTGAGGCCACCCTGAGACTACATAGTGAATTCCAGGTCAGCCTGGGCTAGAGTGAGAACCCTACCTTGAAAAACCTGAAAAATGAAAAACCAAAAATAAATAAAGTAGAATTCACGTCAAAGTCACAGTTTATTTTGCTTTACATGAGTTATTTATTTAAAATTACATGTGCATAAAATGTATATAGTATAATGACTAAGTGTACAGTCCTGGAGGCAGAAATAAAGTGGGCTCAGCATCCAATCAAGATGCCTATCACCTCATGGCTTATTTACTTTTGTTTGTTTTTTTGTTTTGTTTTTCTGAGATAGGGTCTCACTCTAACCCAGGCTGACCTGGAATTCACTATGGAACTCAGGGTAACCTCAAACTCACAAGGATCCTCCTACCTCTGCCTCCCAAATGCCGGGATTAAAGGCGTGTGAAACCACACCTGGCTTCGTTTACTTTTTTGAACCCGAGTCTTTTCGTTGAAAACGAGGTTGAAGGGACTGGGGAGATGGTTCAGAAGGCAAGAGCATCTACTGTGCAGGCAGGAGAACCTGAGTTTGAACCCAGCCCCCACATAAAAAGCCTGGCATGGCCACACACCTATAACCCCAGTGCTGAGGGGCAGAGACAGGACAGTCACTGGGACTCACTGGTCAGCCATGTCTGACTGGAAAACAGCAGCTCTAGGCTCAATAGAGACGGTCTCCAAGAAGAAAGGTGGAAGACTCGTGGAAGGAGGACACCCACTGTTTTCTGGCCTCTGTGTATGTGCACACGAGGCATGTGCATCTGCACGTGTGCATGCATGCACCATACACCCACCCCCCCATGAAATTAATAATGCTGCTTTCATAATGGGCTTCCTGGTGGATTAAATGAGACAATGCGAGTAAAATGCTTAGGTCAGGTACGTGATAAGCATTTGATAAACATGGACTATTGCTAGCCATCAATGTAACACAGTAAGCGTTTCAAAGGTATTCTGCATGGAGCTCGGAAGTCAAAGAATAATTTTATTATGTTCATAAGCATTTAGAGATAACCTTCAGGAACCACCTTAAAAGCTAGAAATAGCAATGAATTAAGACGCAGAAGAACGGGGCTCAAGTTCTTTTTTGTGAGGTCTGTCCCGGGGATCGAGCCCAAGGCCTTGCATATTCTAGACAAGAGCTCTACCACTGAGCTACATCTCCAGCCCAACCTGGGTTCAAGTTCTACCCCAACCCTTACTGACTCTGGGGCCAAGAGCCTGTCTGCCAGATTCTTCGGGCATTCCAGGATTGAGGAGTGAAATGTACGTAAAGCTGGTTTGTCGTTTGAAGAAGTGCTCACATTTAAGTTTCACATCAGAATTTAGTTACTGCATACATACATTTTTTTCCCTCAAATGCATGCTTTCTACAGCTCTTAGGATGTGCGCTAATTTAGTAAATGTGTATGTGGGCAAAGTCATTGGGGCATCTACATAAACATGTTTTCTACAGTCTGGAAGGAAAGACAGCCAGGGATTGGCAAGGGTTACCTCTGGAGTCAGAGTTGAATGGCTGAGGAAGGGAATTGTCACATCCAGCTTTATTGCCTTCTGAAAAAGTCATGGAGTTTTGAGTATTTTTTCAGATAATAAGGTAAATATTGTGAAATCATTGTTCATTTAAAAATATTCTCACTACTTCTGAATCTGTTTTAACACACATCCCAAGTCTTTATTCAAAAACAGTGAGGATGGTTCTTTTTAAAATAAACAATGCTTTTCTGACTTTCACAATATTTACCTATTATCTGAAAAATTACTCAAAGTGCCATGACTATTTTGTGACAATTTCTTTCCTCAGCTAGTGAAATCTGTTAGGACGGTGTCTTTGTGGTAATGACATCCCGTTATTTCTGATTCAATTCCACTTTTCTCTCCCTTTCTCCCTTCTTTTCAATTAAGGTACAAGGTTGGTGTGTTCAAAACCATAGGGGAACATTTTTTAGTCATCACAACAGTTGGGGGAAGAGAGTAGGTGTCAGACGGTACTGTTGTATGTAGTAAGAGGTTGGCCTGGACCATTTAATATATTGCATCAAAGAGTTAGTCTACCCAACTTCTAATAGAGAACACTTGGAGAAATAGCAGTAGGTGGGAGAAACATTATAAAGAGATGACAATATCATAAGGAATCTCTGATACGGATATCTGCACATGTTTTCTGCTTTTGTCAGCCAGTTCATATGATGTGTCTTCTCTGCTGGGCGAATGAGCAGGGAAGTAAGATTGCCAAGGCCACGGGGAGTGGAGCTCTAATGAGTAAGCAGGGGACTAATCACATAGCTTAAGCCTTAGTCTGGGGGAAAAGGACCCAATCAAGCTTCTGATTAGAATGATCTGTCTTGTCTGCCCTTTGAGAAATGCCAAACCCCTGTTTTAAAGTTTTTAGATAACCAAAATATGCAGCGATAACAAGGTCGCCTTTTTTTTTTTCAGGGTTTATCCAAAAGAAAAGCTTGAGGAGAGACAGAGATTATTCTATATTTTTAAATATTCTCTGAATTTCAACTATTTTTTAAAGAAGTTTGTATAGTTTGTTTGTTTATTTATTTGTACCAGGGTCTCTAGCCACTGTAAATGAGGCATGTGCCACCTTGTGCATCTGCCTTACATGGATACTGAGGAATCAAACCTGGCTTCCCAGGCAAGCACCTTAATCGCTAAGCCATCTCTCCAGCCCAATTTTAACTACTAAAATAAAAATATGCAAAGCCGCAGAGATGGCCCAACAGTTAAAGGTGCTTGCTTCCAAACTCTGCCTGCCTGGGTCCAATTGTCCAATACCCATGTAAAAGCCAGATGTATAAGTGGTGGATATATGCATCTGGAGTTAGTTTGCAGTGGCAAGAGGTTCTAGCATACCCATGTTCATTCATTCTCTCTCTCTCCATATATATATATATATTTATTTATTTACATATATATATTTCATAAAAATATTTTAAAATAGTCAACACATTATGCCGAGACAACTAATTTTAGAGGTAGTCTCAAAAATTAAACATAAAAGATTTACAAAAACATTATGAGAAAATGAAGTTGAAGGTTTTCCTAAGCAACCTACAAAACCTAGGAACTAGAAAGAATTAAAAACAAACTTAAAATTTCTGCATGACAGGGAATGTAAAATTAATGAACGGAAGGTAATAATGGCATTATATCATGTATAAAAATTATTTTCCAGATAACCCATAAAAGTTAATAAATTAATAAGAAAATATAACTGTAATATTAAAATAAGCAAGGGATATCACTGAGCACTTCACAGGAATAAAAGATACAGGGCTGGAAAGATGGGTCAGTGGTTAAAAGCTCTTGCTTGTAAAGCCTAATGGCCTGAGTTTGAGTCCTCAGTACCCACATAAAGCCAGACGCACAAAGTGTGACATGAATCTGGAGTGCATTTGCAGTGGCAAGAGGCCCTGGTATGCCCATTCTCTTTCTCTCTCTCTCTCTCTCTCTCTCTCTCTCTCTCTCTCTCCTTGCAAATAAATAAAAATATTTTAAAGGAACAAAAAAGATACAAAACATGAAAGTGTGCTATGGCTTAGATTTCAGACTGCCTCAGTCCTTCCCAGCACCTTGCAGCTTGCAGTGCTGTCTTCTGAGACTTGCGAGGGAAAGCCTGTGATTTCTTCTCTATTCTGTTTTGTTTTGTTTTGTTTTGTTTTTTTGTTTTGTTTTGTTTTATTTTGTTTTTTCACGGTAACCTGGACTGTAGTCAGCCTGGCCTGGAATTCACTATGGCCTCCAACTCACGGTGATTCTCCTACCTCTGCTTCCCATTTAATTTCTGACCTCCTTAGAGCTGAGCTTCTGCGTGTGACCTGCCTTCTGACAGGTGTGCCCCCGAGAGTTTAACTCCAATGACACAGGGGCACGGGTTGAGAAACCCATGTCTGTGTGTGTTTCCCTGTCATGGACAGGATGGGGGCATCCACTGTGCACTGTGTAGGACAATGTGGTCCTGGAGACCAAGTGTAACAGGCTTCCCGGGTTCCAGACTGACAAGTCCATGACTGGGTTCCAGCTTCCCAAACCTCCAGCTTCCAGTTCCCAAATCTCCAGCTTCTAGTTCATGGCAGGAGAAGCTCCCTTGATGGCTCAGTGAACCGTGTGTGTGTGTGTGTGTGTGTGTGTGTGTGTGTGTGTGTGTGTTCATGTGTATGCATCTGTGTGCATGCATGTGGTGGCCTGTAGCCCATCGGGTGTCTCTATCACTCTCCACCTTGTCTCTTACTGAAGCCAGAGCTCACTGATTCAGTTAGTCAGCTTCCCTGGGAGATCTGCAGTCTCTCTGCCTCCAGAGCGCTGGGATGACAGGCTCACACCACTACGACCTGGCATCTATGTAGGTGCTGGGAATCCAAACTCAGGTCTGCAAGCTTTCACAGAAAGTGCTTTACAAACTGAGGCATCTCCTCAGCCCTCAACCTGGACTCTTCTATGCCATGTTATCCAACAAAAGTTTAATTAACCAATTTCCAGTAGTAAATCTCTTTCTACATAAACTAACTAAAGTGGTTTCTGCCATCTGTAGCTGAATGAAGACACATTACTAATAATCAAGGAAATTCAAATTACACCAACAATGCTATTATTTCTCATTCATCAGAATGTCAACACTTCTTTTTTTAAAATAAATTTTTATATATTTATTAGAGACAGAGGGGAAGAGTGAAGGGGAAAGAGAATGGGCACACCAGAGCCTCTAGCTACTGCAAATGAACTGCAGATGCATGCGCCACCATGTGCAGCTGGCTTACATGGGACCTGGAGAATTGAACCTGGGTTCTTGGGCTTCACAGGCAAGCACCTTAACCACTAAGCCATCTCTCCAGCCAAGAATGTCAACCCTTCTAATAAAGAGCTGATAGAACTCCACACTGGTGAGGGTAAGCGAAATGGACTCTGTCTTGGAGGCTGTGTGTCTTACAGCAGTTTGGCACTATCTACCCAAATGTAACATGTTTATCAGCTCCAACCCAGCAAATCTACCTCAAGGTAGCTGTCATAGAGAAATACTATCACACATCCTTAAGGTAATACTTCCCAAAGATATTAACTGTGTCAAGCCGGGCGTGGTGGCGCACGCCTTTAATCCCAGCACTCGGGAGGCAGAGGTAGGAGGATTGCCAAGAGTTCGAGGCCACCCTGAGACTACATAGTTAATTCCAGGTCAGCCTGGACCAGAGTGAGACCCTACCTCGAAAAAACCAAAAAAAAAAAAAAAAAAGATATTAACTGTGTCACTGTGAGTAATAATAAAGTAGTAAATAAATAAAAAAAATAAATAAAAAAAATAAATAAAAGTAGTAATAATAAAGGGCTGAAACGTCCTTCAAGAGGAAATAGTTTAAAACATCATTCTTGGGCTGGAGAGATGACTTAGCAGTTAAGGGACTTGTCTGCAAAGCCAAAGAACCCAGGTTCGGTTCCCCAGGACCCATGTATGCCAGATACACAAGGTGGTGCACGCATCTAGAGTTTGTCTGCAGCCGCCAAAGGCCCTGGCATGCCCATTTTCTCTCTCTCTCTCTCTCTCTCTCTCTCTCTCTCTCTCTCTCTCTCACACACACACACACACACACACACTCACTCACTATCTGCATCTTTCTCTCTCTGTCAAATAAATTAAAAACTTTAAAAAATAATTCTTTTAGTGACAGAGGAGTGCTCAGCACTGAAATATCTCTATCACACTTTCCAAGGCTCAGGGTCCATTGCAGAAGAGGTGGCAGAAAGAATGTAAGATTCAAAGGAAGGGTAGGACTCCTTACAAAACAATCATCCAGACACAAAATGGCCTGGATATCCATGACCTCTCAGTGCCTGACACTACCAACACAAAACCATCATAATGGAAGGAAAAGATGATGACATCAAAATAAAAGAAAGACTGATTGAGAGGCAGAAGGGATATGAGGGAGAGTCAAGTTTCACAGGGGAAAGTGGTGGGAGGGAGGAAATTACCATGAGCTATTGTCTATAATTATGGAAGTTGTCAGTAAAAAAGTAAATTTAAAAAAATAATTCTTTTTTTTTTTTTATTTTGGTTTTCTGAGGTAGGGTCTCACTCTAGCTTAGCTCAGGCTGACCTGAAATTCACTATGTAGTCTCAGGGTGACCTCAAATTCATGGTAATCCTCCTACCTCTGCCTCCCAAGTGCTGGGATTAAAAGGCATGAGCCACCACGCCCAACAATTCTTTCTTTCTTTCTTTATATATATTTTTGATTATATTTATTTATTTGATAGAGAGAAAGAGGTAGAGAAAGAATGGGCACGCCAGGGCCTCCGGGCACTGCAAACGAACTCCAGACGCATGTGCCCCTTGTGCATCTGGCTTACGTGGGTCCTGGAAAGTCAAACCAGGATCCTTTAGCTTTGCAGGCAAATGCCTTAACCACTAAGCCATCTCTCCAGCCATATATGTACTTTTTTTTTTTTTTTGAAGTAGGGTGTCACTCTCACTCTAGCCCAGGCTGACCTGGAATTCATTATGTAGCCTCAGGCTGGCCTGGAACCCCCAGCGATCCTCCTACCTCAGCCTCCCAAGTGCTGGGATCAAAGGTGTGCACCGCCACACCTGGCTAAAATATCATTCTTTAAAATTTTCTACAGTGGGCGAAGAATGAGACAGAGCTCCATACTCATACAGAGAGAGACACAGCTCCAAGTAAAAAACGAATTACCAAACTGCATGTGTAGTACAACCTCATTTATGTTTAAAAACACACAGCAGAATACATATTTCTGTCTGAACGTGCATATATTTGAATAAACAGAGCAAAAGGCAAGAAATGATACAAACTAATGTAAACTGGTGTTGGGGATGGTGACAGGAGTAGGCCCTAATGTGTGGTTTTCCCTCTGTAAACGGTTCTGTTTCCATATTCTATGAGACGATCATACTCGTATATTACATAGCTACATTAATATGCAAATTAAACGCTATACAGAGCAAGATTCAAATGTCTAAGAAGAGATAGTCTATCTTTCCTAAAAGGAGCCATGAGTAAAGAGAGCGTAGGACACAATGGAGCACTTGCTGCATCCTGATAGGGGGATATGAATATTCATTGTAGAAGCCTTACTACTTTTCTGTATTTAAATATTTTTGCAGGATGTAAAGTTGGACATAAAAACACACTGAATGCTCATCGTTGGACACCCACGTACTCTTCCTGTGTAAGCAGATTTTTCCAGATGTGGAAACAGAGCCTGTGGCTTGCTCAGCTGCAATTATGGCCAGAAAGCATTAGCAATCCTCCTCCCCACCCCCAGCCCAGCTGCTTGGCCACTGCCTCACAGATACCACAATGTGCACTGGTTGGAGTGGACAGTCCCTCTGCAACCCAGGGTCTGTTGGGGAGTAGCTCCTAGGCTGTCTTTTGCCCCCTCTTCTTGTCCCCTTTATCTAACATGTCCCCCAGCTGTGCCTGGACTCTGACTGGTGACAGTGGACAAGAAAGCATGTCACAGCTGCACGGATGGCTTAGTGGTTAAGACGTTTGCCTGCAAAGCCAAAGGACCCAGGTTCGATTCCCCAGGACCCACGTTAGCCAGATGCACAAGGGGGCGCACGTGTCTGGAGTTCATTTGCAGTGGCTGGAGGCCCTGGCGCACCCATTCTCTCTCTCTCCCCCTCTTTCTCTGTCAAATACATAAACAAATAAAAATTATATATATAAAAAAGCAAAGCATGTCACAACGTGACTTCTCCCAGCTGCCCCAGAAAGGGCCAGGTGGCACAATTGAGAAGAGGACCTGAAGGCCCCTTTTTTTACCACAGCAGGAGGTTCTGAAAAGACTCTATTCACTAAAGTTTGTTCCTCAACCTGGTGTTTATTTTTCAGATAGCAGTTTGAGAAGAATGAGGAGGAGGGGGAGAGTTGCAAAAAAAAAAAAAAAAAAAAAAAGGAATTGGAATTTTAATGAGTACCATCTGGAGTGTTTTCCAAGAGTGTAATGTTTGGTACAAGAAAGTAATTCCTTAGTTCAAAAGAGGAGAAGAGAAATGGAGAAGACTGTTACAGTGTTTTTACCCTCAAAATGATGCCCAGTGGAACCACCTAGACAGAACACGCCCCCAGGCCGGGGGGGGGGCAGGGGTGGGAGTCCTAGAAGGACAACAGTGTCCCTTGGCCCTGATGTGGCCACAGGGAGAAGGAATGCTTTTCTTCTGCCAGGGAGACTTTGAAGGATGGGTTGCGGTGGGCCCAGGGCCAGCCCCTGGAATCTGGGTAACTATGGAAACGGGGCCACGCGGGTGACAACAAACACAGGCTGGAATTTCAGGGTTTGCAGCCAGGCCGTGGAGGAATGGGAAAGTCAGGGAAAGTTCTGTTCTTTTCTTTTCCTTTCCTTTCTGTTCTTCCTTACCTTGTCTTTTCTTTCTTTTCTCTTCTTTCCACCCCCACCCCCCCCCGCTCATTTTAAACCAGGGAGACACAAAGAGAAAGCCTGCATCTTCTCAATCATCCCTCCCTGCTCCGTGCCCTAACAGAGCAACAGGAAGCCAGAGTCTCAAGTTCCTGCTTTTCAGTTTATTCTTTCATTTATTTTTAGCGCACTGCATTCCCTCAAGGATTCCATAGGGGTCAAAGCCACTCCTAGGAAGGAAGTCTCCGTCACAGTCTGACCCTGATCCATAGCCCATCAGGTGACATGGTGCAGGCGAGTCACTTAATCATGTGGACTTAAGCACACCATCTTCATGTATCCTCGACACCACCCTGCAGCCCAAATGATGGGCCTCTGCCTTACACGTGGAGTCGAGGAAACGGAGCCAGGGTCACCTGGAGATAAGGGCCGGCTGCTTGAGCCCAAGCCCAGCCTCATGCCATCACAGGGGCAATTTGTATTCTAAAAATAAAAATAAAATAAAAAAAGAAGGGCTGGAGAGATAGCTCAGTGGTTAAGCTGCTTGCCTACAAAGGTTAATGATTGGGGTTTGATTCCCCAGTACCCACCTAAAAAAAAATAAATAAATAAAGCAGTGATGGGTGCACAAATGCTAACAGCTACCTGGCTGCAGAAGCAGGCTTGGGTTCCTGCCCCAAGAACATGGCTTTGATTGGATGGGAAAGAATCTATGTGGCAAAAGGAAAAACACTTTACAGTTACGAGGCAGAAAAGCTATCGGTTCTAGAATAGTCTTCTCCAAGACCTAATTGAAAAATGAAATCGCCAATATCTGTTTAGATGCAAGTTAAAAATGAGGGGAGGAAGCCGGGCGTGGTGGCGCACACCTTTAATCCCAGCACTCGGGAGGCAGAGGTAGGAGGATCGCCGAGAGTTCGAGGCCACCCTGAGACTACATAGTTAATTCCAGGTCAGCCTGGACCAGAGTGAGACCCTACCTCGCAAAACCAAAAAAAAAAAAAAAAAAAAAAAAATGAGGGGAGGCAGAGTTGGGAGGATTGCCAAGAGTTCGAGGCCAGCCTGAGACTACATAGTGAATTCCAGGTCAGCCTGGACTAGAGTGAAACCCTACCTCGAAAAACCAAAAAAAAAAAAAAAAAAGAGGTAGTGGAAGAACCATAAAGACGCCCACCACAAGCGTCTTGTTCCCCAACTGAGGAATACGAAGCACAATCAAAACTGCCACTTTAGGGCTGGAGAGATGGCTGAGCAGTTAGGGCGCTTGCCCATGAAGCCTAAGGATCCAGGTTCGATTCCCCAGTAGCCACATAAGCCAGATGCACAAGGTGGCGCACACATCTGGAGCTCATTTGTAGTGGCTAGAGGCTGCGGTGAGTCCTTTCTCTCTCTCTCTCTCTCTCTCAAATAAATAAAATATATATTTTAAAAAATACCCTGCCACTTCAAACTGGTTTTATATGACCTAAGAATCCAGAAACAAGCAACAAGAATCCCATGCCTTGGAGTCTGAGGGTAGAATTAGGTGAAATCCACTAAGTCAAATTCACTAAGCACTA
This sequence comes from Orientallactaga sibirica, assembly GCA_036365145.1. Taxonomy (NCBI): domain Eukaryota; kingdom Metazoa; phylum Chordata; class Mammalia; order Rodentia; family Dipodidae; genus Orientallactaga; species Orientallactaga sibirica. The sequence goes on along the minus strand of JAEOAD010000009.1, from coordinate 26,433,488 downwards.
GAGTACGGGATCATTAAGACGGGATTTAGAGAGACAGAATGCACCACGGATCAACATTCTTCAAAACTGACATCAACGTGGCAGAAAATCCACTCCGGTTTCACCGTGGCGACCACATCAGTGGTTCAGAAGGAGCCTCTGTCCTAAAAGCAGAAAGAGACTCAACAGTGAAGAATTTAGCAAAGAAGATAGCTTTCAGTCAGCAAACTTACATAACCTTACAACAGATCCAAGAAATCATCTCCGCAAAAAAAAAAAAAAAAAAAAAGAGAGAGAGAGAAAAAATGCCCCAGAATAAGCCAACAGGAAATAAGAAGTTCAGGAATTTCTGGAAATGGAAGGGTGGTTTTTGTTTGTTTTTAAAGTAAAAAAAAAAAAAAAAAAAAATGTTTTTAAGGAAAAAGCAAGTCCTGACCCACATAAAGATAGAGTTTCAGTAAAACTAATTTGAGACCTTGAGAAACCATGTGAGATGCTCAGCGGAGTAGCAGTGACCAGGCCCTGGAGGCTCTGCGTGGAGCCAGCTTCACACTAGAGACAAACCTTCTTGCGCCAAGATGTAATCTGCACAAGATTGTCCACGGCCCTGTGGACATTTAATGTGGAAAGATTTAAAAATTATTTCAGCACTTAGCAATCCAGGGATACTTGATGTTTATCCAGAAATAATCGATTTTCTCTAAAGCTCTATTTTGTAAAATTTTGTCTTAAAAGCCTTCTGGGAGGGGTTGTCATTCATGTTTCCCAATTAATTTTCATGTATATGGTATGGGCGTGTGCATATGTGTTTTTCGGGCTGCTTGACCCAAAGCCCAGCCTCGTGGAGGCCTGTGGTCAACATTGGGTACTCTTCTACTTTATTTTTTTGTTTGGGTTTTTTTTGTTTGTTTGTTTGCTTGTTTTTGTTTTTCAAGGTAGGGTCTCACTCTAGCCCAGGCTGACCTGACCTGGAGTTCACTATGTGGTCTCAGGGTAGCCTTGAACTCACAGAGATCCTTCTACCTCTTTGCCTCCCAAGTGCTGGTGTTAAAGGCGTATGCCGCCACACTTGGCCTGTTGTTGTTGTTGTTTAGATATTTGTTTATTTATTATTCAAGACAGAGAGAGAGAGAGGGAAAGAGGCAGAGAGAGAGAGAGAGAGTATGGGCATGCCAGGGCATCTTGTCACTGCAAACGAACTCCAGACACATGGTCCACTTTGGACATCTGGCTTATGTGAGTACCGGGAATTGAACCTGGGCTGTCACGGTTTGCTGTCATCGCCCTTAACCACTGAGCCATGTCTCCAGCTCCCTGTTTGGGTTTTTATATTTTTTATTTTTTTGAGGCAAAGTCTCACTCTATCCCAGGATAACCTGTAATTCACTCTATAGCCAAGGCTAACCTCAAACTCACAATGACTCTCTGACCTCAACCTCCCAAATGCTGCTACAATTGAAGGCAAGAGCTACCACATCCAGCTCTACCTTATTTATGTGTTTTCTTTTTTTTGAGACATGATCCCTCATTGAAGCTGGGACTCACTGATTCAGATTCATCTAGAATAGCAAGTCAGCACATCTCAGGGATCCTCCTGTCTCTGCCTCCCCTATGCTGGGTTTATAGGCACGTACCACCACATCCAGTTTTGTTTTTTTTAACATGCATGTTGGGGATCTGAACTCAAGTCCTCATGCTTGAGCAGCAAGTACTTTACCACTGAGCCATTGCCCAAACCCTAGCAAATGATTTTAACCAGCTATTTCTTGCCAGTCCCCGAACACGGTGCTGTTATCATATCAAAGTATTGCTTCCTGGGCTGGACACTTTACCTGAGTTCTTAATATTAACATGCAAAGCATGCTATGAATCTGGAAGCTGAGTTTCCACCTTCAAATACCATAAGTACTGTGCAAGCTTCCAGAAGCCATTGCCCCTTCCTAATGAGAATCTTCTGTCTATGATTCATGGATCAAACTCCTAAAAATGGCTTTATGTACATGCCCAAAATATGTGGATCCACAAGAAGTCGGGGAGTACTTGTGTAGGTATGTATCCACTCGTGAGAAAGTGTGTGTGGGAGGAGAGGGGAAGGGAGGGAAGACGAGATACTGCTTTCATTTTAAAAAGCTGGGGGTGGGGAGGGATAAGTAAAACCCTTTCATACATAACTCATTAAAGGAGTGAGGGCATAGGACTCAGAGAAACCAAGTGCATTTTCCAATTTCTGTCTCTTAGTCCTTGAAAGCATTGTTCCCTGATGGGAAACTGTGGGCTGATGGCTAACTGCATGGAGAGCAAGGTCCTACTGCTGGCGATCTCCACACATGCATGCCATACCCATGTGAGACCAGCCTCCCTGAGAAGGAAGGGGCTGTAGACATCACTTCAGCCCAGGTGTCCATGAGTTTGCTTGTCATAAGAAAGTGCTCCAGGGATGGAGAGATGGCTTAGCGGTTAAGGCATATGCCTGCAAAGCCTAAGGACCCCAGTTCGATTCTCCAGGTCCCATGTAAGCCAGATGCACAAGGGGGCACACGCATCTGGAGTTCATTTGCAGTGGCTAGAGGCCCTGGAGTGCCTATTCTCCCTCTCTCTTTTCCTCTCTCTCTCTCTCTAATAAATAAATAAATAAAAATAAAGAAGAAAGAAGGAAGGAAGGAAGGAAGGAAGGAAGGAAGGAAGGAAGGAAGGAAGGAAGGAAGGAAAGAAAGAAAGAAAGAAAGAAAGAAAGAAAAGAAAGAAAGAAAGAAAGAAAGAAAGAAAGAAAGAAAAAGAAAGAAAGGGCTCCAGGCCATGATGCCTCTTTTTAGCCAGTTCCAGACTGTCTCCACTGGATGGGAGGAAGCTTAAGGACAGACAAGCCAGGATCCCTCAGCTCTGCTCATTGCCTGGTCCCCATGGCTTTCCTCCAGATTTCATGAGAAGAAACAACCAGAAACATTGGAGCTGTTAGCATTCAATACTGTGTGAAAATAAAAGAGTGCCACTTCTGTTTCTGTCTGCACGCCCACGTGAAGCTGGAGTTTCCAACAATAATTCTGACGAGAGCTCTGAACCAGCTAGGCCGAACTCTTTCATCTTACTCCGCACCATCAATTAGAGATGCCCAACAAAGAAATCAACATCCCGGAAACGGGGTAGTGGGATGCCTTCCTACTCCTTGCTTTGGCTGAAAGTAACAGGAAACCCAACTACGGGGGGCTTAAACACCAAGGGGATTTGTTATTTCATATGCTCAACCTAGCTCTGATGAGCTCCAAGATTGGTTAACTCATCAGCCAAACGGCACCACCCAGGAGTAGGCTCTTGTCTATCTTGAAGGTCCTATGACTTCCACTCTCTCTGTTTGAGTCATTTCCTCGTGCTCGCCTCATGGTTCCAAGATGCTGGCCACATCTTCTGGGCAACCTCGGATTACCTCAGAGCAGAAAAATGATCACTGTGGTAACGGAATGTCAAGTGCCCCACCCCCCACATAGTCTTCATGTGTTTGTGATGAAGCTTCATACTCAATCCCAGACGGTGGCAATTTGGGAGGTGGAGCCTTGCTGGAGGAGGTGTGTCATTTGGGGTGAGCCTTGGGGTGTTATAGCCCAAGCCCTCCTTGCCAGAGCAAGTTCACTCATCCTTCTTTCTTCTCTTTGATGTGGATAGGTAAGCCAGCTTCCTGCTTGTGCCAGGCTTTCCTCGCCATACTGAAACCACCTCTCAAAACTGTAAGCCTGGGGCTGGAGAGATGGCTTAGGGGTTAAGGCGCCTGCCTCCTAAGCCTAAGAACACTGGTTCCAATCTCCAGCGGTTCCAATCTCCAGGTCCCACGTTTAGCCAGATGCAGTGACACAAGGGCGCAATGCCGCACTTGACCACAAGGGGGCGCACGCATCTGGATTTCGTTCCCAGCAACTGAGACACTGCTGGCGCGCCCATCTCTGTCTTTCTCTCCCTCTCTCTCTCTCTGTCACTCTCTGTGTCCTCTCCAAAAAAATAATAAAAAATTAAAAAAAAAAAACTGTAAGCCTGAAATAAACCGTTTCCTCCCATACACTGCTTCTGATCCTGCACTTTGTCCCAGCAGTGAGAAAGTAACTACCACAATTACCTTCTCCCTCTGGCTCAGCTTCGGATGGATGGCCAAGTCAGAGCCATTTAGAGTTGAGTGGAGGGGTGGGGGGAAGAACGGGAGGCAAGTGTACCACCCCTATAAGTATACTCACACACAAGATGTGTGCGCACACACACTTGGATGGAGATGGCCTTGTGGGATGCTGGCTTCGGGTGACTATGTGATTATGGCATATCTGAAAAGGAACCCAACCTCGAGTCAAGGAGAGAAGAGCCGAGCCAAGAGACGGGTTGCAACTGGGTGCAGATGTCATCCAGTATTCACAAAAGCTTCTGGCCTTCTGAGTTACATGAGCCAGTAAGTTTCTTCCAGGTTACCTGTCACTTGCAGCCTTGAGACTTTACTCATACACTGAACGTGTCGAAATAAAAAATGGCCAGCCTTAGACTCCAATTGTATTTGGGTATTTATTATCATCACTAATTGAGACAATACAATATTTCAATTTAAAATGGCTGAGCTCATAATCAAGAAAGAAAGAGCTCTGGGATTGGTGGCACACACTGTGAATCCCAACACTCAGGAAGCTGAGGTAAGAAGTTCGCTGCGAGTTCGAGGCCAGCCTGGGATTACATAGTGAATTCCAGGTCAGCCTGGGCTAGCATGAGACCCTACCTCGAAACCCCCCCCCCAAAAAAAAAAGTAGTCACCACAGGCTAAAGAAGAGGAAGCAGGCAGACAGGATAGTTACATGTGTATGATACAGTATGCTGGCTTGGAACCTGGTGCGCACACACACACACACACACAAAGTCCTAGTGGAAAAATCAATGAAATCCAAAATGTCTGTAGTTCTTCATCCTGCACCTACATTGATTCCCTAGCTTTGACCCATCTACTGTAAGATGTAAGAGAAGCTGAATGGAGAATATTCAAGAAAGCGAATTATGTTTTGCAACTTTTCTGTGAACCTCAAATTATTCCAAAAATTAGGGATGGCTCAGTGGGGTAAAATGAAGAGATGGCTCAGTGGGTTAAGAGTGCTTGCTGAGGGCTGGAGAGATGGCTTAGTGGTTAAGGCGCCTGCCCGCTAAGCCTAAGAACAGCACTTCCAATCTCCAGGTCCCATGTTTAGCCAGATGCAAAGTGACGCAAGGGCACAATGCTGCACTTGCCCACAAGGGAGCGCACACACCTGGATTTTGTTTGCAGCTGCTGAGAGGCTGCTGGGGCACCCATTCTCTGTCTGTCTTCCTCTCCTTCTCTCTTTATCTCTCTCTATGTCTCTCTGCAAAAAAAAAAAAAAAAAAGAGTGTTTGCTGCATAGTCACGAGTTCAATCCCCAGCCCTCATGTACAAAGCTGGGCATGGCCACACATGCCTGTGACCACAGCACTGATGGACGCAGTAACAGAATGATCACTGGTCAGCCAGTCCTCCAGGGTCACTGAGACCCTGTCTCAAATACGATGCAAAAATGATAGTGGAGGACACCAGACATCTTCCTCTGGCCTCCGTCTGTATGTGCAGAGGGCACGCTCATCCACATGCACATGTGTGTGCACCATACCAATACACACACTCCACAATACTACACATACACACACACACACACACACACACACCCCAAAGAAATTATTACAAAAAAATTTAATACTTTTAGTACATGATTGGTCAGTGACACCTCAAAGCCTGGTAGGCCTGTAGGGCCAGCCTAACTTTCTCCACTCACAAGTAAGAAGGCTAAGTCCCAGAGAGGAGAAAGGACCTGCCCATGGGAACTGACAGTTCATGTCAGAGCCGAGCTTGGAACTTTGGCTTGTATTACCTGCATGTGTGACTTACACTGCAGCCCAGGGACCCCAGGGACTTTCTGAAAGGATTTTGTTCCCATAGAAACAGCTCCTTCCTAAACACACAGAATTTCCTTATGCCGCTAACCATATTGGCTCTGGACTATTCCATTTTTCACATTGATAAATTGCACAATTATAGCAGTCCAAGAATGAGCTATAGCCTCATGCAAAAAATATTTGTACTAGAAATTTACACTACCATATGGTCACTGGATTAACATGAAACATAAATAGAAATCACCACCGTCTCCAGCACCTGCCAATCACATTCGTGTGAATTAAGCATTTTCTGAAAGGTAATCCATGAAACATTGTTGGTGTGGAACAAACCAGAGCCACAATAATCTTAATGACATTTTAAAGGCGGTCATGTTTCAAATAACGTAGGTGGGAGCGAGCATGACATGATCTGGAAAAAAAAATTATATTGGATGACTCAAGACATGGTTCGAGTGCTGACAGACATTGATGTCAAAGTCTCATTTGTAAAGCGTGGATAAACTGTGTTTCATAAAATGTGGAGGGAAAAAAATCAGAATAAGTGCCAGTTCTCGAGTCATCTGTAGCTTCATGAATTCCTTGGCATCGGCTTAGACTTTCACAATACAGCTTCAGGGTGAGGCCATGTTTTTTAACTTGAGTACAAGAGAGTCTCCTGAGCCACCTTTCCCCCACCCCCAAATCCACACCAATCCTAACTCCCAGCTCCCCTTCCTCCCACGCCTCTGTCATCCGTGCCCCTGTGCCCCTGGAACCCCGAGCCAGGCAGAGTCATCCACAAGCCTGAGCTCCCTCCTCCCCTTTCCCCACCCAATAATTATCCCTCTCCCTTCCGGTGAGCGCGGGCCCTTGGGCAGAGGCCAGGCATCCTACTGGAATGCTGAGCACCAAAATGTCAGAACCCAGGGGATCCCTGAGAAATACAAGAGGGGATCTGCTAATTAAGCACCCTTCCCTGTAATTGCCGGTGACTATCGGACTTATCTGATCAAAGTTGGGACAACACTTCCCTTCCTCTGGCACACAGGTGGTTTAGGGTGTGCATCTTGGTAGAGGAAAAAGCCACAATTTCGGATGTTTTCTGCACTGTCCCTCATTAGCTAATGGTTATGTGACAGAAGATATAATAATCTTGACAAGCAAGAGTAATGTGCCCCAAATTACAGAATTGAAATTCAGAAAGAATGTAGGCAGTGCCCTACAGTTAGGTTCCAAAAGTGCCCTGTGGAGGCCGAGGAGACTGAGTTGAGACAGCAGCAAGGAGCCATGGGAGCAAGCTGGTCCTGTCCCAGCCAACCCTCCCACCAGCTGGCCATGCTTGGCTTCCCTGGACTGTAGTTTCCTCATCTGGAAACGAACTTTCCAGATTTAAAACGACTCTTTGCCAGCAGTCAGAGAACTGAATAGATTATGGCGCGTCTTTGTGATGGGATATCCTGCAGCTGCTTTGGATCCTGTGTTTCCCCAGAATACTTGAGAAAGTGCTTGCTACATGGTGTAAGATGAAATGAAAAGCGAGAAGAAGAAATGAAGCACAGGTCATGGTTCATCATGCCAAAAGAAATACCGGCCTGGAGGGAGGCTAAAAGGAAACACAAAGTATACTTACCAATAGTGCTTACCGTGGGTGATTTTAAAAAAAATTGATTATTATCCAGAGTATTTAAAATTTCATTTATTAATACAAAGGAAGTTACTGCTTGGTTTAAAAAATTCCAACCATATGCAAGAAGCATAAAGGAATAGTAGGAGAAAGAAAGAAAGAAAGAAAGAAAGAAAGAAAGAAAGAAAGAAAGAAAGAAAGAAAAGGAAGGAAGGAAGGAAGGAAGGAAGGAAAGAAGGGAAGGAAGGAAGGGAGGGAGAGAAAGGAGAAAGAAAGCAAGGAGAGAGGGAGGGAAAGAAAATGAAAGAAGCTGGGTATGGTGGCACACACCTTTAATCCCAACACTCAGGAGGCCAAGATAGGAGGCTTGCTGTGAGTTCAAAACCAGCCTGAAACTACATAGTGAGTTCCAGGTCAGCCTGGACTATAAGACCCTACCTCAAACATCACCACCACCACGACCACTGCCCCCTCCCACCCAAAAAAGAAGATAAAGTGAAATGCTACATTGGAACAACCAGTGGACGCACATTTTTTAAAGTAATTTTTGTTTTCAAAAAGTGAAATAACAGGGCTGGAGATATGGCTTAGCAGTTAAGGCGCATGCCTGCAAAGCCTAAGGACCCTGGTTGGATTTTCCAGGTCCCAAGTAAGCCAGATGCACATGGTGGCGAATGCATCTGGAGTTCGTTTGCAGTGGCTAGAGGCCATGGTGCACCCATTCTCACTCTCATTCTCTCTTTCTCCCTCTCTGTGTCTCCAATAAATAAGTAAATAAAAATAAAATCTTTTTTAAAAAGGTGAAATAACAGACACATTTTTTCCCTCCCCAATTGTCCTGTGTATTCAAATCTGTGCATACCAAGGCTTTCCTTGGTCCCTACCAATAAGGAAAAATCTGGAAGGAACTGGAACATTCTAGCTTCTGCCAGAAAACAAGGAGACTTTCTAGGATGTTTGAGGCAGTGAGGGTGGAACAAGGAGCTGGCTTGTAGGACACTCTATGCCCTGAGCTGTGACACTTTGGGCCTTAGTTGGGGAAGTGGCAAATATAGCTGACTGAAACAATTTGGAGTGCAAGAATAGTCAAGAAAAAGTTCATACAGCAACTTAGAAAAATATTGAAAATATAATGGTTTATATTTTTGTTTATTCTTAAATATTTGAGCCGGGTGTGGTGGCGCACGCCTTTAATCCCAGCACTTAGGAGGCAGAGGTAGGAGGATCACCGAGAGTTCAAGGCCACTCTGAGACTACATAGTGAATTCCAGGTCAGCCTGAGCCAGAGTGAGACCCTACCTCGAAAAACCAAAAAACAAAAAAAAAAAAAAATGTTTGTTTGAGAGAGAGAAAGAAATAAAATGGGCATACCAGGACCTCCTGCCACTGCACATGAACCCCAGAATGAACTGCAGGCATATGCGCCACTTTGTGCATCTAGCTTTAAGTGGGTCCTGGGGAATCAAACTCTGGCTATCAGGCTTTGCAAGCCAGTGCCTTAAGCCACTGAGTACTATCTCCAGCCCAGGTTCTATTTTTAATGATTTAATAGGTATGAAAGAGAGAGTACCTATGCATAGCCACACATATAAATACATACATGTATATACACATAGGGTTATTATGTTTCTTCCATTATATGTACGTGTACTAGTAACTTAAAAATATGGTCTTGAAATGCAAATTTTAAAAACAGACAAGCTGGGCTGGAGAGATGGCTTAGAAGTTAAGGCACTTGCCTACAAAGCCAAAGGACCCCAGTTCAATTCTCCAGGACCCACGTAAGCCAGATGCACAAGGGGCACATGTGTCTGGGGTTCGTTTGCAGTGGCTGGAGGCCTGGTGCACCCATTCTCTCCTTCCCTCTCTCTCTGTCTCTCTCTCTCTTTGTCTCTCTGTCTCTGTCTCTGTCTCTCTTTCTCTCTCTCAAATAAATAAATAAAATACATTTTTTAAAGAAACATACAAGCTGTGACAAAACCAAGTAAAACTGAAAGAAAAATATTTGCTGTACCAGGAGCAGGACCAACTGACTAGGCCCAGAAACCACACCGTGACCCAGTGGAAGAGAGCCTGAGCATTGCCAGCCATAGTGGACACTCAGTGACCACTTACAAAGAAACCAATTGTACATTTCAGAGTCACACAGGAACAAAATTCCCAAAGGTGGTATTTCCTGTTTAGGTTCAGCTCCTTACTCCTTACCAGGGGAAACCCTCAGATGACCATACTACCCATGAAGACATACCTACAAGGATCTTAACCAAGTCAAAACATCATATGGAAGGCTGGAGAGATGGCTTAGTGGTTAAGGCGCTTGCCTGCAAAGCCAAAGGACCCAGGTTCTATTCCCCAGTACCCATGTAAAGCCAGATGTACAAGGTAATGCATGTGTCTGGAGTTCATTTGCAGTGGCTAGAGGACCTGGAGTGCCTGTTCTCTCTCTCTCTGAAATAATAAATAAAGTATATATATTTTTCAAAAATCATCTGGCAGGGCAGTGGGTGGAGTAAGCCAGTATGCAAAGCTTGAGATCCATCAGTTCTGGAAAGAGCCAGGCCATTTCAGAATATTTAAATCTACACCAATTCCAGTAAATTAAAAATGAAACTTGATGGGCATGGTGGCACACACCTTTAATCCCAGCACTCGCTTGGGAGGTGGAGGTAAGAGGTCCTGTGAGTTCGAGGCCACCCTGAGACTACCTAGTGAATTCTAGGTCAGTCTGGGCTATATTGAGACCATATCTTGAAAAACCAAAAGATAAATGAAACTAGACTGTATGCCTTTAATCTCAGGACTTGGGAGGCAGAAATAGGAGGATCACTATGAGTTCGAGGCCAGCCTGACACTACGTAGTGAATTCCATGTCAGCCTGGGCTAAAGTGATACCCTGCTATGAAAAAAAAAGCCAAAAAAGAAAAATTAAAAACAACATTTAATAATCAGCATTGTAATCACTATGATATGATATTTGGAATGATTTTGTTTCATGAAGTAATGAAAGCATGTATAAAAGTTGATACGATAGGTTTGTAATTCTAGGATGTTATAAATATCTAGAAGAGGGGCTGGAGAGATGGTTCAGTGCTTAAGGCACTTTCCTGAGAGTCTAAGGACCCAGGTTTGATTCCCCAGTACCCACATAAAGCCAGATGTACAAAGTGGCACAAGCATCTGGAGTTTGTTTGCAGTGGCTAGAGGCCCTGGCATGCCCATTCTCTGTTTCTTTCTGTCTCTCTCTGCCTCTCTCTCTCTCTGATAAATAAATAAAATATCAATGAGAAAATGTTTGGAAATATTTAGTTCAGTAGGTTTCCGTTTACAATGGTATAAATACGTGACTGTGTAGGGAAATATGGGACATTGAAAGTGAACAGGACGTTGATCATTTGATAAATTCAGAACACTAATGAGCGAATCATTAAACAAGCACAGGAAAGTAATTATTCTGAGTCTTCAAAAGCCCTCAAGGGACTAGGGAGGTGGCTTAGCAGGTCAGAGCACTTGCTGTATAAGCACAAAGACTCTGAGGTTCGTGCCCAGACATGAGGACGCATGCCTGTCAACCCAGCACTGAGGGGGGAGGAGACAGGAGGATCACCGAGGCTTGCTGAGCAGCCAATCTAGCTGAAGAAACAGTGAGCCCCGCCCCCCCCCACAGGATTAGGGGTTCAGTGAGAAACACTGTCTCAAGGAAATAAGGTAGAAAGATGATGGAGAACACCAAGCATCCTCCTCTTCCTCTGGCCTCTGTGTATGGAGGGCGCAGATCTGCCCACATATGCATACACCACACACACGCATGCATACCACACGTACTTCATCCACAGAGCCTTAGACATTAAAGGCTTGCTTATACACATCTTGGGACAACAGTTATGTTCGTTGAGGACTCTGGTGGCTGAGCCCATGGTTTTAGGATGTGTGAAGTTGTCAAATAAAGGGTTCCATTTCTTTTTTTTTTTTTTTAAGATTTTTTATTTTTATTTATTTATTTATTAGAGACAGAGAGAGGGGGAGAGAAAGAGAGAGAGTGAGAATGGGCATACCAGGGCCTCTAGCCACTGCAAACGAACTCCAGACGCATTTGCTACCATGTGAATCTGGCTTACGTGGGACCTGGAGAATGGAACCGGGGTCCTTAGGCTTCACAGGCAAATGCCTTAACCACTAAGCCATCTCTCCAGCCCCAGGGTTCCATTTCTTCAGAAGACGACTTGGTCTCCCTACTGCTTAGCAAGACAGTTACCATGGAAGTCAGAGGTATCAATGGGAACATGCAGAGGGCTATCCCCCTTCCCTCCCACAAAACGTGGCTACTTTGATGTGGGTTCTCTAGTTACGAAGCCACTTCTGTTGACTTCACTGACAACGAGACTGGACCATGGGTGAGGCCAGCCAGAAGCTTGATGGGAAAAGAAGGACTCTGGATACACCTGCATACCTGTGTGACTATGGGCGTGACTGAAGTCATCTTGGGTCTGATACCCTATCAGCCATCAGTGTTCCCTGCACAAACAGATGTCTGGGTTAGGTGACCAGAGATGGAGACAGCGTGGAGTCAGCGATGTTTGCCCTGACATATCACTTTGGCTATTGTCACCATATGATCTGCCTCTTCTTTGGCTCTGTCCTTGTCCTCTTCCCGGCTCATTGCTCTTCACTCACTCTGCCCTTCTTGTAAGTCCTAAGTATACCTGCTTATTTTCCTCTCACAGGCATGCCCCTTTCCCTCCCACCTACCCAGAAAGGTTCCCCACCTCCCCTTCCTAAGGCTTCTTGGGATTTGTTTGGGTTTGGTATCTTTTTTTGTTTGTGTTTTGAGGTAGGGTCTTGCTCTAGCCCAGGTTGACGTGGAATTCACTATGTTGTCCCACGCTGGCCTTGAACTCATGGCAATCCTCCTACCTCTGCCTCCTGAGAGCTGGGACTAAAGGCATACGCCACCATGCCAGGCCAAGTATCTTTATGGGTTTTTTAAAAATATTTTTTAATTTTTATTTATTTATTTGAGAGCGATGGACAGACAGAGAGAGAAAGAGGCAGAGAGAGAGAAAGAATGGAGCATCAGGGCCTCCAGCCACTGCAAATGAACTCTAGTCTGGACGCATGCACCACCTTATGCATCTGGCTTGCATGAGTACTGGGGAATCAAGCCTCGAACCAGTGTCCTTAGGCTTCACAAGCAAGCGCTTAACCGCTAAGCCATCTCTCCAGCCCCCAAGTATCTTTTTGATGAGTTCTTCCCTAATTACTAAACCACATTAACAACCAGTGCCTCTACCCAAAAGAACCGGTGCTCTCCATCCAAGTAGCCCTACTTTTTTTTCAACCTTTCTAAGTTTCACTATTAGAAACTGACTTTCCCATTTTACATACAGCTGGGTTCGTCTCTCCGCTCCATTAAAACATCCTCTCTGGCCAGGTGTGGTGGCGCACACTTTTAATCTCAGCACTTAGGAGGCTGAGATAGGAGGATCGTTATAAGTTCGAGGCCACCCTGAGATGATACAGTGAATTCCAGGTCAGCCTTGGCTAGAGCAAGACCCTATCTCGATAAACAAAAGACAAAACAACAACAATAAATCCGCTCTGTGGGAACAGAGACCATGTCTGCTCTGCTCACTGTCACACCCTCACTGTGACAAGAATTCCTGGCATGTGTGTCTATACCACGAATGATTGTTGCATGAGTCAGTGATTGAATGAATACACCCGGTCCTGTCTTGATCTTCAAGAAATGTCTTCCTCTAGAAAATGTGGGGAGGGGGTGGGGAGAGGGGAATGAGCAAGTGATTAAAATTCAGAGGTAGAGAAAAGTGTTGAAAATACTCACTCCTGGAATGGCAACTGGCCCTTTAATCGTCTCAGTGTCCTGAGGTGAGCAACCAGAGGGAACATGGGCCTTTCTTGAGAGCCCAGCCTCCTCTATGAGCACATCTAACACACCCTGCAAGGACCAGCCAGGCTTAATTTTAAAGGGAATTCTGGGCCAGTTATGATGGCTCACGACTGTAATTTCAGCATGAACTTGGGAAGCTGATGTAGAATGGCCATGAACTCAAGGCCAGCCTGGACTACAGAGTGAGTTACAGTTCAGCCTGGGATACAGAGAGACCTGGCAAAAGAAAGAAAGGATGGAGCCAGGCATGGTGGTGCACGCTGTTAATCACAGCCTTTGGGAAGCAGAGGTAGCTGGGTTGCTGCGAGTTCGAAGTCACCCTTAGACTACATAGTGAATTCCAGGCTGGGATAGATGAAAACCCTTACCTCAAAAAAAAAAAAAAAAAAAAAAAAAAAAGGAAAGGAAAGTAAAGAGAAGGAAAAAAAAAGTTCTGTCAGCAAAGCTGGCCTGCTTTACATGCTCACAAACTCTGGTGAAAACAGAAAAATACACTTGGTCTTGAGTTGAACTTGACTCTCCAGGATGTCTATTGTTTTTCTTCCCAGTATTGACAAATAATGACTTGAATGACTTGGGAGTTTGCCCAGTGCGGAGATAATTGACAGAGCGATGAGTGCGTATCATTAAAGCTGGGCTTGAACCGCCTTCCAAAGGACTTTGCCCCTGGGAAAGTTCTTTCAGAACCTGTCAGGAAGAGACTTGTCATTATCTCAATGAAAGAAGGCAGAGGAGGCAAGGCATTCTCTCTGGAATGTCATCTCACAGGCTCTCCTGGACTGAGCTGTAGTCTTAGACACCCTAAATACATTGCCCAACATGGCCAGAGCTGGTTTTAACCACTTGGGGAAATCTGCTCAGAGTGTGGAAATGCAGGAAAAGGAAAATATCTGGCATACAGAAATACAGAAATGACACCTCAAGGCCTACTTTACAAACATGACCACCATGCCAGGCATGGTGGTACACACCTTTAATCTCAGCACTTGGGAGGAAGAGGTAGAGGGATTACCCTGTGTTCAAGGCCACGCTGAGACTACATAGTGAATAGTGAATTGCAGGTTACCCTGGGCTAGAGCAAAACCCTACCTTGGGGAAAAAAAAAAAAGATGACCATAAGAGGTTTGTGTTTTGGCTAAAATGCTACATTTTGGGGATTTATTTATTTATTTGCAAGCAAAGAAAGAGAGAGAGAGAGAACTGGCACACCAGGGCCTCTAGCTGCTGCAAACAAACTCCAAATGCATGTGCCACGTTGTGCATCTGGCTTTATGTGGGTACTGGGGAATCAAACTGGGTCGTTAGGCTTTGTAGGCAGGTGCCTTAACCACTGATCCATCTCTCCAGCTCGGGAATGCCTTTTATTTCTTGGCTTGTTTTCACTAGAAAAATGAGACTGTGGTCCACCTTGCACTCCTCATTTTTCACTTCTTCATGAACCTGACCCAATTATGTTTCTGGTTCCGTTTCTGTTCTAGAGAATGAACTCCCAACAGAACCGACAATTTCCTCACAGGTATCATTATATTCTGAAGGAGAAGACAAGCATCTGAGAGATGTTTGCGCAAGAGATTAACAATGTATGTGAATTTATTATAGGAACATTAATCAGATGAAACCAGTATCTCCCAGGCTACGCTCAGCCTGTAACAAGATCCTGCAGCAGAGAGGTAAAGAAAGGTCAAAGGTTAAAGATGAGGGCTGGAGAGATGGCTTAGTGGTTAAGGCATATGCCTGGGAAGCCTAAGGACCCAGGTTCAGTTCTCCAGGTTCCACGTAAGCCAGATGCACATGGTGGCGCATGCATCTGGGGTTCACTTGCAGTGGCTGGAGGCCCCTAACGAGCTCATTCTCACTCTCTCTGTCTCTCTCTCTCTCTCCCCTCTCTTTAAATTAAAAAAAAAAAAAAAGGTCAAGGGTTAAAGATGAGGGCTGGAGGGATGGTTAGCGGTTAAGGCACTTGCCTGCAAAGTCAAAGGACCCAGGTTCAATTCCCCAGGACACACATAAGTCAGATGCACAAGGTGGAGCATGTATCTGGAGCTCATTTGCAATAGCTGGAGGCCCTATCATGCCAATTCTCTCTCTCTCTTGCCCTTCCTTCCTCCTTTTTTGTCTCCCTTTCTGAAATAAATAAATAAAAATATTTTAAAGATGAGCACTGAGCCTGGATCCCAATCTTTCTAAAGTCTATACAGACTGTACGAAACATAGCCCCCAAAGGGCCAGCATCTTTGTCCTGTTTTTGCTTCCTACTCAAGCCATGATTATTATGGGTAAGAACTCTGAGCAGGCCATCATCAATCGGCTCTATCCTTGATTTACTTCTCTTCCTCTCATTGCCAGCAGCTGAAATCCCACACATAGCTTTTCCAACACAGACTTTCCCACAAGGTTGTATCACCTCAGATCCTCCAGGAACCAGCTGCCAAAATAGGAGTTAGAAATGCAAGAGACTTAGTGGAAGAATGGCTCTACAAGATGAAGGGGAAAAAGAGCAGAGGGAGACAGAGCAATGCAGTTCCGAAAGAAGAGCCAGTAGGAAGTGTCTTAGAGCAGCACAGCCCCAAGAAAATCTCAGTTTAAAAGGAGGCACAGGGGCTGGAGAGATGGCTTAGCAGTTAAGGCACTTGCCTGCAAAGCCTAAGAATGCACGTTTGAATCTCCAGATCCCTTGTAAGCCAGACATGAAGTGACACAAGCATGCAATGTTGCACACACACTACAAGGGGACTCACATATCTGGAGTTTGTTCACAGGGGCTGAAAGGCCCTGGCACACCCATATTCTCTCTCTCTCTCTCTCTCTCTCTCTCTCTCTCTCTGCCTCTTTCTCTCTGTGTCTCTCAAAAATAAAATAATAGGGGCTGGGGAAATGGCTTAGCGGTTAAGGCATTTGCCTGCGAAGCCAAATGACCCCGGTTGGAGGCTTGATTCCCCAGAACCCACGTAAGCCAGATGCACAAGGGGGCACATGCATCTGGAGTCTGTTTGCAGTGGCTGAAGGCCCTGGCATGCCCATTCTCTCTCTGTCTGCCTCTCTTCTATCCTTCTATCTTTCTCTCTGCTTGCAAATTAATTAATTACTTAAAAACTTAAAAAGAAAAAAATAATAAAATTTTAAAAAAATAAAAAGGAAAGAAAAAAAGAGGAGGCACAAGACCAAGGCCTCCCTCGGAGGAGTCTTGCATTGGGCAGAAATGGTTGGGGCCTAGTACTGTATGCAGACATGGACGATTCCTCCCTCAAGAGCAAAACCAAGACCCTAACACAGCAGCGCTTTCCGTGCATGCCTCAGCTGGAGGATCTCGATACCTCAGCTTATCCCAACAGGCTTGTCTCAAGGGAGCGCCTCCCTGGCCAGCTCCCTGGCAGGCTTCGGTGGGTGAGCTCTCAGTTCTGTGCTCCATTGTCTTGACTCCCAGCCAAGGTGAGGGTCTCCATCAGCGTAGACTCTGGCTGCCAGTGGTGACAGTAAGAGAGAGATGAGGTAGGTGGGCACCACAGGGCACGAGCAGGCTCCTAGAGTTGGATGGATACCAGAAGCACTGTCAAGGCTCCAGCAGGGCCAGCTACCATAGCCAAGTGGACATTTGGAGGCAAAACCACAAGGATCAGAAAGCCAGTGTGCCTTGTCCAAATAGTGCTTGCCATGTAGAAGGTAAGGGGCTGGCTGCCAGGGACCACCTCAGTGAACAAGCCAGTTTGGGAGATGTAGGAGAGCTGAACTACCTGTTCCTCATAGAGGCAAGCCCTGCCCACAAGCTCAGCATCTTATCTTAGCTAGTTTTTCATTGCTATAACAAAATGCCTCAAGCCTTATAGAGAATGGCACTTTATAAAGAAAAGATGTTTTTACAGGCCATTGCTAAGGCCCTTGGTTTCCCACCAGGAATAGATGGTAAGACCCTATTGCTGAAGACTCCACATACTTGGGCTGCAAGGTCACTGAGAAATCCTGCTGGAGCTGAGCTGAAAGCCTCTTCCATATGGACCAGCTGACAGAAAGCTGGAAGAAGCTACGCTGCATGCAGTTCAATGGGAGAGAGAAATCACCAGTGAAGATACTCAACAGTGAACACTGCAAGCTTTAAATTTGGCCAGATGGGCCAAATGAGCCAATGGGTGCAATAGTGGCATGTCTGTTATGGGGGAAACCAACTGCTCTCTAATTGGACTAGAGGCCCACTCCATGGGAGGGAATACATCCCTGATACTGAAAACCTACAACAGGGGTAGTCATGAGCCCTAAGGGTGTAACGTCTGCTGGTGTCTGGCTAAATGTATATACTATGTTCACCAAACTGCCCAGTAAACACTTCTCTTAATGTCCACACCCATATATTAATGCTACTCTCACTTTTGGTTAGAGAAGCTTCTCTTTTCAGATGGCAGTAACCTTGGGATGACTCAGAAGGCACCATAGTGCTGAGAAGAAGGGACAGAGGAGTGCTCAGCACTGAAATATCTCTAACACACCTTCCAAGGCTCAGGGTCCATTGCAGAAGAGGTGGTAGAAAGAATGTAAGAGCCAAAGGAAGAATAGGACACCTTACAACTTGCTTCTCCAGACACAAAATGGCCTGGATATCCATGACCTCACAGTGCCTGACACTACCTACACAAGACCATCAGAATAGGAGGAAAAGATCATGACATCAAAATAAAAGAGAGCCAGGAGTGGTTGGCTCATGCTTTTAATGCCAGCATTCGGGAGGCAGAGGTAGGAGAATCACCGTGAATTTGAGGCCACCCTGAGACTACACAGTGAATTCCAGGTCATCCTAAGCTAGAGTGAGACCCTACCTCAGAGAAACCAAAATAAATAAATAAATAAATAAATAAATAAATAAATAAATAAATAAATAAGAGAGACTGATTGAGAGGGGGAGGGGTTACAAAGGGGAAAGTGGGACAGGGAGGGAATTACCATGGGATATTGTCTACAATTATGGAAGTTGTCAATAAAAAAATTAAAATTAAAAAAAAGAAAAGTTGTTTATTGCTCATAGTTCTGGATGTTCAAAAATAAAATGAAAGGAGCCGGGCATGGTGGTGCACACCTTTAATCCCAGCACTTGGGAGGCACAGGTAGGAGGATTGCCATGAGTTTGAGGCCATCCTGAGACTACATAGTAAATTCCAGGTCAGCCTGAGCTAGAGTGAGACCCTACCTCAATAAACCAAAATAATAACAATAAATAATAACAAGAGATGAAAGGAGCTGGGGAGATGGCTCAGCACTTAAAGGTGCTTGCTTGCAAAGCCTGACAGCCCAGCATCAATTCCCCAGGACCCTCATAAAGCCAAATACACACATCAGTGAATGCACCTGGAGTTTGTTTGCAGTGGCAAGAGGCCCTGACACGACAATTCTCTCTTTCTCCTTATAAAGAAAATATTGACTGTTTTATTTCTTTATTTATTTGAGAGCAAAAGAGGTAAGAGAGAGAGTGGGTGCACTAGAGCCTTCAGCCACTGCAAACAAACTCCAGACCTATGCACCACCTTGTGAATCTGGCTTACGTGGGTCCTGGGGAATCAAACCCAGGTCCTTTGGCTTCACAGCCAGTTGCCTTAACCTCTAAGCCATCTCTCTAGCCCAAATAAAATGTTTGGTTTTTTTTATGTTTTTGTGATTTGTTGAGGTAGGATCTCACTCTAGCCTGGGCTATGGCAATGCATGCATCTGGCTTTATGTGGGGACTGGGGAATCAAACCCAGGTCATTAGAGTTTGCAGGCAAGCACCTTAACCACTGAGTTATCTCTCCAGCTCCTGAAAAGTATTTTTCATCAAGGAGTTAACTGGATGTTTTGCTTGTATGTGTATGTATGTGGTGCGTATGCATGTGTTTTTGCATGTGTGTGGGCATTCATGTGTACCTCTGTGTGTGGAGGCCAGAGGTCGTTGTCAGCTGTTGTTTGTTTGCTGTCTACCTTATTTATTGAAACATAGTCCCTTACTTGAGCCTAGAGCTCACCAAGTTGGCTAGCCAGTTTACCTGAAGATTCCTATCTACCTGCTGAGCACTGGGATTACAGGCAGGTCACCACACCTATCCAGCATTGATGCTTGATGCGGGTGCTGGAGGTCTGAACTCAAGTCCTCATGCTTTCACAGCAAGCATTTTACTGACTGAGCTATGCCTCAGCCCCATTCTTTGGACAGCTCTTAAACTGATTCTAAGTTATGGTCCCCACAGTAGATGAGGACCACCATTTCAGCAGGACATTTATTATGAATAGATCCTGAAAAACTGATCCTGAAGCTGTTACTAAGAGATCATCAGGGGCTTAGCGCTTAAGGTGCTTGCCTGCCAAGCCTAAGGACCTAGGTTCGATTCCCCAGGACCCAGCTAAGCCAGATACACAACGTGATGCATGTACCTGGAGTTTGTTTGCAATGACTAGGGACCTTGGCATGCCCATGCTCTCTCTCTCTCTCTCTCTCAAATAAATAAGTAAAAAAAAATTTAAAGAGACAGTTAGACATACCAAAGATTATATTATGTCATACACTGAACTGAAAGCTGTATATTTAAGGCTCACAGATCAAACAAACAAAAAATAATACTGAAGCCGGGCGTGGTGGCGCACACCTTTAATCCTAGCACTCGGTAGGAGGTAGGAATAGTGAGTTCAAGGCCACCCTGAGACTACCTAGTGAATTCCAGGTCAGGCTGGGCTGGAAAGAGACACTACCTCAATAATAATAATAATAATAATAATAATACTGAAAGAGCCCCATGTTTCCAATACCTCACATATACAAACGCAAAACCCTAAATGTCCATCCTTTCAATTAGTAGCATATAGGGCCCAGAAAAACCTGTCTCCAGAGTTCTGGCTTTGCATTCTCCAAGCAAAGGTGATTCAATGCTGGGGAGGTACAGTATTAGAACTGGACCAGTGCTTCTAGTTTTCGAGTGGCAAAAGGCCAGTTAACTTGCCTGTTCCCTCAAGCTGAATGCACGCATGTTTCATAACAGTGTTGAAGACAAAACTGTCCCAATCCTGCTGGGCATCTACTTGCTTGCTTCTCTTCCTGTTGCCGTTTGTGCTTTGAGAAGCTCCTGGATCTGTACTACATTCACAGCAGTTGCACAGGGTAGCTGTGGGACAAGTTGCAATACTAAATCATCCACATTTCTCTTACAGTTGGTTGCAAGCTCAAGTTACCATGTTAAAGAATATGGCAGGCTGGAGAGACGGCTTAGCGGTTAAGGCATTTGCCTGCAAGCCAAAAGACCCCGGTTCAATTCCCCAGGACCCACGTAAGGCAGATGCTTAAGGGGGCACATGCATCTGGAGTTCATTTGCAATGGTTGGAGGCCCTGCTGTAACATCCTCTCTCTCTCTTTCTCTGCCTCTCTCTCTCTCTCTCTCTCAAATAAATAAGTAAAATATATTTAAAAAAAAAAAAAAACAAAGAAAAAGAATATGGCCCACAGGCTGGAGGGATGGCTTAACAGTTAAGGCACTTGCCTGCAAAGCCTAGGACCCAGGTACAATTCCCCAGGACCCACATAAGCCAGATGCACGTGGTGGCACATGTATCTGGAGTTCTTTTGCAGTGGCTAGAGGCCCTGATGTGCCCATTCTCTCTCTCTCTCTCTCTGCTTGAAAACAAATAAAATATTTTTAATATATTTTATTTATTTATTTACTTGAGAGAGAGAAATAGGCAGGTAGAGAGCGAGAGAGAGAATGGGCGCACCAGGGCCTCCAGCCACTGCAATCGAAATCCAGATGCATGCACCCCCTTGTGCATCTGGCTTAGGTGGGTCCTGAAGAGTCAAACCAGGATCCTTTGGCTTTCCAGGCAAACGCCTTAACCTCTAAGCCATCTCTTCAGTCCCAAAATCTTTTTAAAGGGGCTGGAAAGATGGCTTAGCGGTTAAGTGCTTGCCTGTGAAGCCTAAGGACCCCGGTTCTAGGCTTGATTCCCCAGGACCCACGTAAGCCTGATGCACATGGTGGAGCATGCATCTGGAGTTTGTTAGCAGTGGCTGGAGGCCCTGGTGCACCCATTCTCTCTCTCTCTCTCTCTCTCTCTCTGTTACTCTCAAATAAATAAACAAACAAAAAGATAAAATTTTTTAAAATCTTTTTAAATATATGGTCCTCGGATTGGAGAGATGGCTTAATGGTTAAGAAGATTGCCTGTGAAGTCCAAGGACCAAGGTTCAATTCCCCAGCATCTAAAGCTCATTTGTAGTGGCCAGAGGCCCTGGTGTGCCCATTCTCTCTCTCTACCTATCAGCCTCTCTCACTCAAATAAATAAATTAATTAAATAAGAATATGAAGATGGGCGTGGTGGCACAGGCCTTTAGTCATAGCGTTTGGGAGGCAGAGTTAGGAGGATCACCTTGAATTAGAGGCCAGCCTGAGACTACATAGTGAATTCCAGATCAGCCTGGGCTAGTGCAAGACCCTACATTAAAAAAAAAAAAAAAAAAAGCCTCACCCAAAATGATGGTGCTTGTTTGTAATCCCAGCACTTGGGAGGTGGAGGTAGAGGCAGGAGGATCCGGATTCAAGCTCATACTCCTCTATATAGTGAGTTCAAGGCCAACCTGGGTTACATGAAGACCCTGTCTCAAAAAGACAAGACAAAACAACAACCACCACCAAAAGAGAATATGGGCCATCATTTCACTCTTGAGTTCCACAGATGGTCAGCACAGGCCAGGACAACAGTGTCCTGGTTACCAAGCAGATGTCAACACAGGGATCCATGTGAAGTGGGCCACAGTTCATGCAAACATTCCCGAGATGGATCTTAGCTGTGATGATCATCGTAGCAGCTTTATAAACACCCAGAGGCACTTGATCCTTCACAGCCTGCTCTCTCTTATTCATTCATTTATTTATTTGATAGAGAGGCAGAGAGAGAGAGAATGGGCGCACCAGGACCTCCAGCCACTCCAGATGCATGAGCCACCTTGTGCATCTGGCTTACATGGATTCTGGGGAATCAAACCTGTGTCCTTAGTCTTCGCAGGCAAGCGCCTTAACCACTAAGCCATCTCTCCAGCCCCACACTGTGCTCTTACCACCATTCTCCATGCGTCTGTGTGAACCTTGACAAAGACTTGGCACATAAAGGAAGAACAACTTTTTGTTCTTGCAGCCTTCACCCTCCCGACTCGGGGGCTCTGGGCTCTCCTGTTGCTTCTGGAGTTTTCAGGTGTTGCGCCCATGGGCTCTAAGTACAAGACCTCAGCCGTGCTTTCAGAAAGCTGCTCCGGTCATCCTTGGCTCAGACAATGCTGTCCATTTAGCCCAGTGTCCTTGGGGAAACATCTCTCCTGGTAGTTGTGGCAAAACCCTGCCAGGCATCATCTTGGGGGCTAGACTGGGGGACCTGATTCTGTCTCCCTGCACAGGCAATCCCCCACACCCACTGCAGCCCCAAGACCACCAGAGACAGCCTCACGTTGAGTCCTTAAAATTCAAGGCCCTCTTTGAACTGGCTTCAATCCAGAACTCAGACATCCTCCAAGGATAGGACCCTCTCTAATAGCCCTGATCTAGCTGACCACCGTCACCCCCCTCCCCCAACCTCTAGGAGTCTCCACAGCACTCCTGGGATTTCCTGTCCTGAGCCAGCAGGGGCTGCTGAGAAGCACCTTTCAAACCAAACATGATGTCTACTCTCTCTTAGCTACTAATCCTGCCACCACTTCCAACCTGTCAGAGTGAGGCGTCTTTAGGAGGGGAAGTTAGAGTCAACACTGCCCAGATGTCACATACCTCAGAGTCCTCGCAGCCAACTGCTAGGACACAAGCTGCCTGCATATATATCACAGATGTCAGGGAAAACATGAGTTTGATTCTCTAGTTTTACAGACGGGGAAGCAATGCGGCCCAGGGTCAGTCTGCAGTTCAGGGGTACGGCATGAGTCTGACCCCATGGCACTTTCCATCACAGAGAATCTGTGGACTCTGTTCCCAGGAGACAAGCCCACACATTGATGATAAGTAGGAAGGGACTTCCAGGGCCTTTTCATCACTCCAAAAGAGGAAGTGTAGGCAGGAGACCTTGGACCATCACCAACTGAGCTGGCTAACTCCAGACTTGTTTGGGCCTGGAGAATGGGAAGGAAGCATGGAGTAGGAGGAGGAGGAGGACGAGCAGAGGCAACGGGGACGTCCCCAGCCCTGGGTCTTGGTTGGCATTTATTCTCTGTCCTTGTGTCTTCCCTCTTCCTGTGTCAACATTGCCCTCTTACCCATCACAACAGCCCCTGCCTGGCCGCCCCTTTATCTCATGTCCTGGGCCTCCTCGGAACAAGGGCAGGGTAAGAAGAGACTCAAGAGGGCTGGAGAGATGGCTTAGCAGTTAAGGCGCCTGCCTGCCAAGCCTAAGAAAGCCAGTTCCAATCTCCAAGTCCCATATTTAGCCAGATACCAAAAGTGATGCAAGGGTACAGTGCCGCACTTGGCCACAAGGGGGCGCACGCATCTGGAGTTCATTCACAGCAGCTGTCGCTGGTGCACCCATCTCCCTCTCTGTCTCTCTGTCTCTCTCTCAAAAAAAAAAAAAAAAAAAAAAAAAGAGACTCAAGAAAGGGAGAGAAGGAATGGTCAAGAAGTAAGGAAGCTACAGAGAGCACCTGCTACAACTCCCTATGGAGAAAGCTCCACAGCCCCACTGGCAGTAGAGGACTTCAGAGCCGTGCTCCTCAGCTTAGGCAGCCCGCTGAAATGACTCACAGGGCTTTGAAGCAGAGATGCTTGGGCCCATACTGTAGACAGATTTCTTTTGTTCGCTAACATAAATGTTCTCTTGATTCTAATCTAACTAAGAGTGAGATCCACATCTTAGAAGAGACAAAAAAAATGTATTTATCCGAATGTGGTGGCACATGCCCATCATTTTAATACTTGAGAGGTAGATGCAGGAGGATCAGGAGTTCAAGACCAGCTGCAGCTACATGATGAGTTTAAGGCCATCCTGAGTGACATGATAACTGGCCCCCAGAATGTAATTATACATACAAACAAATAAAATGATACAAAGCAAACAATATTTAGTTTTTAAAGTTGTCAAATCCTTTCCCTGTTCTAGTCCCATCCCACACACCAGAAACATCATTGTCTCTGCACCAAGCTGTCAGTTCTCCCTTTGTGATTGCTTCCCAGGGATTCTGACACTCTGCTTCCCCTTTCAAATTTCCGGACATCGGATTCTCCAGTCTGGGTCTCACATTCTTTGATGGGGAGCTCCATGGAAAAAAACTTAGTCATCACTATTGTAAATGTGTGATTTTGTTTATTTTTGTTTGTTTGGTTTTTTGTTTTGTTTTTCCAAGGAAGGGTCTTGCTGTAGCCCAGGCTGACCTGGAATTCACTATGTAGCCATAGGCTGGCCTCAAACTCACAAAGCCTCTTACCTCTACCCCCTGAATGCTGGAATTAAAGGTATGTGCCACTATGCCAGCTCGTTTTGTTTTTCACTTGTGTTGTTTTTTTTTTTTAATTTTTATTTGAGAGAGATAGAAAGAGCCAGAGAGAGCAGGAGAGGGAGAGAAAATGGGCACCCCAGGACCTCTAGCCACTGCAAACAAACTCCACGTGCATGCGCCACCTGGTACATCTGGCGTAAGTGGGTACTGGAGAATCAAACCTGGGTCCTTAGGCTTCACAGGCAAAAGCCTTAGCCAGTTCTTTGATAATTTTACACATATATTGTATTTTGATCATATAACTCCCCATTACCTTCTTATATCCCACTTGCACTCCCAATTCCTTCTTTGTCTCACCATTTACCAATGCCTACACACTGAAGAGAAGGATTTCCCCTCTTCCAGGAGCCACGAACTACCATTAGCTCCTCAGAAAGGAGTGGGGCCATGTGCTCTTCTTAAAGTCCATCTTTTCCTTCTAGTCATGGTGGGGTAACTGATGCTATATAGCTCATGAGAAAATTGGACAAAACACACACACACAAATATATTTCCAGATAGTGTGTAGCAAGCAGTGTGGAATTATGATAAAGAAGAGTCAGGAACTAAATGGATCTCTGCGCTCACCCTGGCCTGTGCAGTGATCTGCTGTTCCAGACAGAAGTGTGGGAGAAAAAGCCCAGACATAGCCCTGGGTCTTACCAGGTTAAGCAGGCAGAGATCAGAGTTAGAGAGAACTGGGGTGGCTGGAATTTGTGGGGCAGAATGTTAGAAAGGAGCCAACTATGTAAAGACAAAGCCAGATTGACATAGGGGTCTCCTTGTTAAAATAAAAAAAATAATTAGGGGCTGGAGAGATGGTTTAGCAGTTAAGGCGTTTGCCTGTAAACCCTAACAACCCAGGTTCAATTCCCCAGTATCCATGTCTGCCTCCCAAGTGCTGGGATTAAAGGTGTGTACCACCATGCCTGGCTTAATATATTTTTAAAAATAAGTTAATAAGGGCTGGAGAAATGGCTTAGCAGTTAAGGCGCCTGCCTGCCAGGCCTAAGAACGCCAGCTGGATCTCCAGGTCCCACGTTTAGCCAAGACACGCGTGATGCTAGCACACAATGATGCACTTGCCCACAAGGGGACACACGCATCTGGAGTTCCGTCACAGCAGATGATATGGCCCTGGTGCGCCCATTCTCTGTCTCTCTTCCTCTCTCTGTCTATCTCAAAAATAATAACAAGTAAATAAATTCCATTCATGTAATCCCAGCACTCAGGAGGCTGAGGCAGGAGTACCATGAGTTTGAAGCCAATTTGGGCTACATTGCCAGACTATGAAAAAAAAAAAAAAACACAACTCATTAGCAGAAGTATGTTGGCAGTCGTGGGACCCTTCTGAACAGGTGGCATAGTGCACAAAGCCAGATGGTCTCCCCCCCCCCCCAAGACACCAACTCTGGCACAAGGAAACTTTTGATGGTGGTGGAAATGTTCTCTGTCTTGATGATCATTTGACAAAACCACGAGCAATGAGCCAGGGATGTGGCTCAGTTTGTAGAGTGTTTGCCCAGGGTGCACAAAGCCCTGGGTTCAATCCGTAATGCCCCATAAAACCAGGGATAGTGGCACAATCCTAAAATCCCAGCACTTAGGAGGGCAGGAAGATCAGGAAGACCATCCTCAGACACACCGTAAGTTTGAGAACGGTGTGGGCTACAGGAGACCATGTCTGAATGAGAAACAAAATGAAACAGGGTTAGGGTGGCAGGAATCTCAAGGCCTTTCAGGAGAACAAAAATGCAGAAAACCAGCCAGCAATTTCCAGTGATTTTTTTTTTTTTAGTCTCCATTAACCTATTTAAGGTAGCCTTTGCCTACAGAGTTCCACTATGCCCTCTCCACAATGCCTCTGGAATGTTCTCACAGGCATTCATTGTCTATCGTATATCTACTTATTTATTGAATATCTACTTATACAAGAAGCTGGAGATATGGTCTTTTTTTAAAAAAAAAAAATTTCTTATTCATTTGCAAGCAGAGAGCTACAAAGAGACAGAGAGAGTATGGGCATGCCAGGGCCTCTAGCCATTGCAAACAAACTCCAGATTCACATGCCATGCAAATGAATTCCAAATGCATGTGCCACCTTATGCAGCTGGCTTACGTGGGTCCTGGGGAATTGAGCCTCAAACCAGGGTCCTTAGGCTTCACGGGCAAGTATTTAATCACTAAGCCATCTCTCCAGCCACACACACACCCTTTTTAAAGGAGGATGGCTTTTCTAAGGGCTTCTTTTCCTCTTGGCTAATTTTACATCAGAAGCAGCCTGATAACATACAAGGCAGCTCCTCTGAATCCCAGGAGGACACCCAAGACCAGTGGCCTTTCCTCTCCTGTCCCTGACGATGGACTCTGAGCTGCCACCAAGATTCCTTTTCTGCTGTCTTTGATCTATCCACAAACTGCAAGAACCAGCTGACTCTGGAACCGTGTAACTGTTAGGCAGTAAAGGGCTGGAGAGATGGCTTAGCAGTTAAGGTGCTTGCCTATGAAGCCTAAGGACCTAAGCTTGATCTTTCCCACCTAAGCCAGATGCACAAGGTGGCACATGTGTCTGGAGTTTGTTTGCAGTGGCTAGAGGTCCTGGCAAACCCATTCTCTGTGTGTGTGTGCCTCTCTCTCTCTCTCTCTCTCTCTCTCTCTCTCTCTCTGTCTCATAAATAAATTAAATTAAGAAGAAAGGCAATAGAAAGTTTAAAAGATGGCTCAGTGGTTAAGGCACTTGTTTGCAAAGCCTGACAGCCTGGGTTTGATTCCTCAGTAGCCACATAGGGCCAGATGCACAAAGTGGAGTGTGTTTCTGGAGTTTGTTTCCAGTAGCAAGAGGTCCCTGACACACCCATTTTCTCTCTCTCTCTCTCTCTCTCTCTCTCTCTCTTCTCTCTCTGTCCTTGCAAATGAATAAATAAAAATATTTTTAAAGAGAAAAGAACGACAAAGAAAGCATGTTTCGTGTATTAACTAGAGCCCCAGTGGGGTCAGGGCAGTACTCAGAAGTCATATGCAGCCACATTTTTGCCACAGATGTTCACCTTACACAGGGTGAAGGCAGCAAAGAGCTTTCAGCCAATTCCAGTCAATTCCAGTCAGCTTATGCTGCCAAATGAGTTTCTTAGAAGCAATTCTCAGAGTTATTTTATCATTTGGCATTGTAGATCCGGAATGTAGGTTTACCTTGCTCCTCCCCTTGCTCCTTTTCATTTTTCTAGTTATTTCCCCAGCTCGTGTTCCCTCAAGAGATTCCTATTTTATTTGTAGGCAAAACTTGAAAGGCAGTCAGTCAATAAGCAATGATGAAATCCTTGTGCTCAGTCTAAACTGAAATGGGGGGGAGGGGAAGCCTTTGTTTCACCTGAGCAAATCCCTTTCATAATGACCCAACACCTGCCCATCTGTCAGCTTTTGTCCCCATTTGTCTTCACAGAATCCTGCCACCTGGCACCTTTTGGCCCCGGCCACCTCACACCTGCCCCATCCAGATGGTCACATTTTCTTCAAAGCTTGCAATCTGCTCCTTTCATTTCTCCTGCCCTACCCCCAGAGTCAAAATGCGTGAATCTCACAGTTAGGGGAGGTTTAATCCTGGAAAGAAAGATGTCAGAAACCAACCATGGCAGGCCTGTTCACAGACGCCTCTTCAAACCCTGCAGCAGACAATTTAATACATAGCACAGAAAGTGCCAGAGACCCTCCCCGGATGCAAGCCTCGTGGCTGGCTTTTGGGTTGACCCTGAGGCTTCTCCCTGCCTCCACTTTCCACAAAGCCTTCTGTGACTCAGCTCACAAGATTCCACCCGCCCTCCACCAGCCTTAGCAGGTGGGAAGAATGCTTTAGATGTGCTCAGATCTCAGCTCATTTTAGGCCCAGAAGTTGGCCATCTGGATGGTTCTACACCCTCCAGCCATTTTTGCAGTTCCCATTTCATAACAATATCTTGTGGGGGTGAGGCAGGGTATGTACTGATGTGTGTGTATGTGTTGTGTGCGTGTGTGTGTGTGTGTGTGTGTATGAAGGTCAATATCAGGCATCTTCCTCAATAACTCTCTACGTTATTTATTGAGACAAAGTATCTCATGGGACCCAGACCTCACCAATTCAGCGAGATTAGTCAGCCAGCAAGCCCTTGGGGTTCTCCTCCTCAGCACTAGAAATAGAAGCATGCACCACCACCCAGATGTTATGTGAGCTAGAGAGCTGAACTCAGGTCCTCATGCTAATGAGTTAGTGCTTTACCCATCAAGCCATCCCCTCAGCCCAACATCCTTTTTTTAATTTGTTTTTGGTTTTGTTTCGGTTTTGTTTTGGTTTGTATTTTTTTTTTTTTTTGACTTTGTGATGTAGGGTCACTCTAGCCCAGGCTGACCTGGAATTCACTCTGTAGTCTCAGGGTGGCCTTGAACTCACGGTGTTCCTTCTATGTCTGCCTCCAGAGTGCTGGGATTAAAGACTGGGTGTGGTCAACATATTTTTTTATGCAAGACAAGTGAGAATGGGATTGAGAGAGAGAGAGCATGTGCAAGTGAGAGAGAGAAAATTGATGCACCAGGGCCTCCAGCTACTGTAATTGAACTCCAGACACGAGTGCCATGTAGTCTGCATGTGCAACCTTGTGCACTTGCGTCACCTTACGTCTGGCTTACGTGGGACCTGGCAAACATGGGTCCTTATGCTTCATAGGCAAACGCCTTAATGCTAAACCATCTCTCCAGCCCCCTCCTTTTTAAAAATATTCTTATGTATTTATTAGAAACAGAGAGAACTAGGTGCACCAGGGCCTCCAGCCACTGCAAACGAACTCCAGACGCAGGTACCTCCTTGTGCATCTGGCTTACATGGGTTCTGGAGAATCAAACCTGGGTCCTTAAGCTTCGCAGGTAAGCACCTTAACCGTTAGACCATCTCTCAAGCTCAACATCCTTGTTTTAAAGTGACATGTAATTGTCCACATTGATGGAATCAAGGCGATATTTCAGTACATTGTTACAAGGTCTAACTATCAAATCGTGGCATAGAAGGATGTCCACAGATGCTATCTTGGAGGACCTGGGGCACTTCCCTTCCTCCTGGCCAGCGTGCTTCTCCTTCCTGTTCCCACTGCATTCCACACCTCTTACCTCTGGCTTTTAAGATTGACAGCAGCATACTCAACCCCATCTTTAGTCATCTCCAAACAACTGGGCTTGGAAGTGCTAAGGGCAATATGTTATCGATTGCTCTAGCCACTACATAACTTAAAAATGAGGGGCTGCTTTAAAGACAAAGGCTTTGTAGGAACTGGAGGGATGGCTCAGCACTTAACTGTGCTTCCTGCCTAAGCATGAGGGCCTACGGGTTCAGTGGTTACTTCCTGTGCAAACATGACGCTCTAAGGGGGTCTGAGATGGCCTGAGTCCAATTCCCCAGAACCTAAATAAAGAGCTGGGCATGGACACACAAACACATAACACACACACACACACGCGCACGCACGCACACAATCTGTTGCCCAGTTCTTTGGGGAACAGAGACTAGAGAATCACTGGGACTCATGAAAATGGTAAGCTCCCGAATCTGTCTCAAGGAAACATGTAGATGAGCAGTGGAGAAAGTCACGCAATAGTCCCCTCTGGCCTGTGCCCATGTGCAGTGCATGCATCTGCACACATATGTACATACCCCCACACACATACCCTGTCCTTTCTATTTCACAGGGGCCTTCTTTCACATGTCTGAAAATTCTACTCATTAGAAGTTTTGGAGCAATTTTATTTTCTTGGCAGCAGTCTGGATGAAAGATTTTAGGCCCAAATAGAGCCCAGGCAGCACCATGTGAGCCCTCTGGCCTGGCTCTGTACCCCATCTGTCTTGGAGAGGTCCTTGTCAATGGCAGCAAGGTCAGATCCCAGCTTCGTTGTGCTCATCAACCTGCAGCTCTCAGCCTGAACACCTCTGGGTGCGCACATGTGTGTGTCTCTGTGTCCTGCAGGGATTCCAGCCGTCATAGCAGACATAGGGAATAAAAACTGAGAGCTCACGCTGGTTCAGACTATGTTCCAAGAACCTGATGCATAGGCCTTTTAAAAATTTATTTTATTTATTGGGCTGGAGGGATGGCTTAGCAGTTAAGGCGTTTGCCTGCAAAGCCAAAGGACCTAGGTTTGATTCCCACATAAGCCAGATGCACAAGGGGGCACACACGTCTGGAGTTCATTTGCAGTGGCTGGAGGCCCTGGCATGCCCGTTCTCTCTCTCTCTCTCTCTCTCTCTGTTTCTCTCTCTCTCTCAGTCAAATAAATAAATAAATAAATAAAATATTTAAAACTTATTTTATTTATTTAAGAGAGAGTACATGGAACCAGCAGGGCCTCTTGCCACTGCAAATGAACTCCAGATGCATGCACCACTTTGTGCGTCTGGCTTTATGTGGGTACTAGAGAATCGAACCCAGGCTGTCAGTCTTTGCAAGCACAAGTGCCTTAACCTCTGAGCCATCTCCCCAGCTTGTGATGATTAGTTCTTACAGCATTCCCACGGATTTACAAAGGACCTGAGAGATGGAAAAGCTATGTAGCCCCGGTGTATCAAGTGTTTGTGGCCTTTGGGTTTGAAGGCCCAAACACACCCCTTACCCTTATCCCCACCCTGAGCCTTGCTCGTCCCAGGATTTGTCTCTGGGCAGGTTTAGTGGCTATAGCAATGGGTCTGGGGTGGAGTTCCCCAGTCAGTGACAGCGAAGGAGCCTGCTGTTCCTATACCAGTTTAAACCAGGCATTTATCTGTTGCTCGGCAGGAACCATGCCCATGTCTCCTGGGGGATCTTCTGGGCCACTCATGGAGAGCCTTGATGGCAGCAGAACTCTTGGCCCCTCGCTCCATCGTGTGTAGATGCTTCCAGGCTCCACTTAGCTCTGAGCAAGGGTGATGGGCTCCGGGCAGAGAGGGATGGAGGTTAGACACAAGGCAGAACTTCCTGGCAGTGAAGGTTATATGAATGCTTTCCTATCTCTTCCAAATACCTGTGTCTTCTACACTGCATGTTAACTATCTTACAAACACCATTTCTGTTTTTCTTTTCTAATTTTTATTAGTCACACAACATAGCCCCACTACAGATTAGGACCTATTGACCTATTGACCAAAGGTCTATTGACCAAAGGCTCTTGACTAGGTTTTACCAGGCATGAATTCCCTCCAATGAAGCAGGCCTCAAGCCCAGTGAGAGAGCAGTTGATTACCCCATAACAGTCATGCCACTATCGTACCAGTGAGCACATCTTGCCTGTCTGGCCAGTAGCATAATTTGCAGGGTCCATTGCTGGTTAAGACTGTTGATGACCTATGTTTATTGCTACTCTATTCATAATAGGTAAGAAATGGAATAAACCTAGATCCCCTTCAATTGATTCATGGATAATGAAGATGTGTATTTGCACAGTGAAGTTTTAAAAAATATTTTATTTAGGGGCTGGAGAGATGGCTTAGTGGTTAAGGTGCTTGCCTGCAAAGCCAAAGGACCTCAGTTCGATTCCCCAGTACCCGTGTAAGCCAGATGCACAAGATGGCACCTGCATCTGGAGTTCGTTTACAGTGGCTGAAAGCCCTGAAATGCCAATTGTCTCTCTCTCTCTCTTCTCTCTCTCTCTGCCTCTTTCCCTCTCTCAAATAAATAAATAATAATAATAAATATTTTATTTAGTTATTTAGGAGAGAAAGAGAGAGAAGCAAATAGAGAGAAAGAATGGGTGCACCAGGGCCTCTAACAAATGAACTCCAGACGCATGTACCACTCTGTGCAGCTGGCTTTATGTGGTTACTGGGGAATTGAGCCTGAGTCCTTTGACTTTGCTGGCAAGCACCTTCACCACCAAGCCATCTCTTCAGCCCCACAGTGGAGTTTCATTCAGCTGTAAAGAAAAATAAAATTATGAAATCTTCAGGGAAATGAATGGATCTAGAACAGATTACAGTAAGTGTAGTAACCCAGACTTAGAAAGTCAAACCCCACATGTTCACTCTCACATGTGGATCCTAGCTACAGATGTTTAGCTCTGTATGGGAGCTGGAGTAAAGTCAGTGGTAGAGACCAGGAAGGGGCCATGAAGGAGGGAAGAGAGGGGAGGGCTTAAGAGGAGGGTACAGTAGATATGTAAGTAGAAGGCAGAATACTGGGGTAGAATGGCCTAAGTGGGATCAGAGGAGGGGTACAAGAAAGGAGAAGGTGGGAGGAGGGTTAATCAAAATTAAAGATGTTATGAATAAGCCATATGGAAACTTGCTTGTTCACTAGCTAAAAAATATTTATGTTTTTTAAAAAAAAAGTATTTGTAGCCCTGAGCAGTAGTGCACGCCATTAATCCCAGCACTCGGGAGGCAGAGGTGGGAGGATCACCCTGAGTTTGAGGCAACCCTGAGACTACATAGTGAATTCTAGGTCAGCCTGGGCTTAAGTGAAACTCTACCTCAAAAAAAAATTTTTTTGGATTCTTTGGAGGAGAAGGAAAGAGTAAGGACAGAGCAGAGAAGGTGCCAAGTAAATGTGAAGTGGACTTAGGGGAAATGAGACACTTTTACCAGAGGAAGAGGGGGCCGAATGCAACACACACATTGTTTTGTTTTGCTTTTTAAAGATTTTATTTATTTATTTATTTATTTAAGACAGAGAGAGGGAAAGAGAGAGAGGGCAAGTGAGAGTGGGCACGCCAGGGCCTCCAGCCACTGCAAACGAACTCCAGACGCGTGCGCCCCCTTGTACATCTGGCTTACATGGGACTTGGAGAATCGAACCTGGGTCCTTAGGCTTCGCAGGCAAATGCCTTAACCACTAAGCCCTCTCTCCAGCCCTGTTTTGTTATTTTGGTTTAATAGTTCTAAGGTCTTTTCACCCATTCACAAGGATTCATTTACTGTTGATTTTTCCCTCCTGTGGAAGAAATAACTGAACCCTAGAGGGAGGAACTAGTGCTACTGAACTGTGTAAATGATTGTTGTGTTAATAGTACACATTGAGTGTCTTTTCCACATTGAAAAGAACTTTCTGAACTATAAATGTGTTCCTTGCATTATTTAACAATATACACTGGGTTTTTTTTTTGTTTGTTTTTGTAAAAAAAAAAAAAAAAAAAAAGGCTGGAGAGATGGCTTAGCGGTTAAGGCGCCTGCCTGCTAAGCCTAAGAACCCGGTTCCAATCTCCAGCAGTTCCAATCTCCAGGTCCCACGTTTAGCCAGATGCACAGTGACACAAGGGCACAATGCCACACTTGCCCACAAGGGGGCGGATGCATCTGGAGTTCATTCACAGCAGCTGAGAGACTGCTGGCGCGCCCATCTCTATCTGTCTCCTTCTCCCTCTCTATCTATCTCTCTCTGTGTCTCTCTCCAAAAATAAAAAATAAATAAAAAGTAAATAAACAAACAAACAAACAAACAAACTGAATTCAGACAAGCGTGGTGGTGCACGCCTTTAATCCCAGCACTTGGGAGGCAGAGGTAGGAGGATCACTGTGAGTTCGAGGCCACCCTGAGACTACATAGTGAATTCCAGTCCGCCTGGGCTAGAGTGAGAACCTACCTCAGAAAACCAAAAAAGTGAACAAAAACTGAATTCAAATCTAGGGGTTTCTCAGCAGCTATTAGTTGTATACTTTGCACTAACTCTGGGTGTTGAGCTTTTTGTAAGATTGCACTTTGTGCTTCAGTTTGTTACCTTTGTATACTTATTTAATAAGACCATTTAAATAAACCAAACTTGCTTTTGTTGGGGGAGGGGGAAGGATTTGGCCAGAAGTGGGTGGATAATGCTATTCCCAGAAGTTATAGTTTGTTACAAGAAAATTTCAGTACCAGGGTGGGGTACCTTCCAGTGACTTGATCAAGGATGCTGAGGCCCCAAAATATTATAGGCTCTTGATTGCTCACCAGAACTAGATGGTGAGACTCTGTTGCTAACGACTCCACGTGCTTGGGCTGCAGGACACTGAGAAATCAAACTGGAACAGAGCTGAAAGCCTCCTCCCTGTTGACTAGCTGTTAGGATGCTGGAAAGAGCTGTGCAGCCTGTTAGGGGAGAAAAGTCATCAACAGTCTTGACCAGCTGTGGACCCTGCAAATTCTACAGCTGGCCAGCCAGGCCAAATGTGCCAACTGATATAATGGTGGCATGTCTGTTATGGGCGAAACCAACTGCTCTCTGAACTTGAGGCCCTTTCCTTCCATGGGAGGGAATACATGCCTGGTACTGAATCAAAAGCATGTGGGGCTGGAGAGATGGCTTAGCAGTTAAGGCACTTGCCTGCAAAGCCTAAGGACCCAGGTTCGATTCTCCAGGTCCCACGTCAGCCAGATGCATATGGTGGCACACGTGTCTGGAGTTCGTTTGCAGAGGCTAGAGGACCTGGCACACCCATTCTCTCTCTCTCTCTCTCTCTCTCGCTCTCTGTCCCTTTATCTGTAATAAAAAAATAAATCAGAAAAAAATTTTTAAAGGAAAATAAACTTTAAAAAAAAAGCATATGGCTGGAAAAGTCTTAAGCCCTAGCCAGGAAACTCCTACTGTTGTCTAGTGAAATGCATATATATCCCCTGTCATACTTCCCCCGCACACTTATGTTTATGCCCATATGCTTTAATATTACTCTCACGTTTGATTTTTTGATTTTTTTTTAATTTTTAAAAAGATTTTAATTTTTATTTATTTATTAGGGATAGAGAGATGGAAAGAGAGAGAGAGAAAGTGAGAATGGGCACGTCAGGGCCTCTAGCCACTGCAAACGAACTTCAGGCACGTGCGTGCCCTTGTGCATCTGGCTTACATGGGACCTGGAGAATCGAACTAGGGTCCTTAGGCTTTGCAGGCATGTGCCTTAACTGCCAAGCCATCTCTCCAGCCCTACTCTCACTTTTGGTTAGAGGAACTTCTCTCTTCAGATGAGGTGACCAGTGGGGTGACTCAAAACTTATGAAAGTACTGAGAAGTGACAGTGGAGTGCTCAGCACTGAAACATCTCTATCACACCTTCCAAGACTCAGGGACCATTGAGGAAGAAATGGCAGAAAGAATGTAGGAGTCAAAGGAAGGGGAAGAGGGTTTTTGCAATGCTTGCCTTCTACACATAAAGCGATCTTGGTATTCATCACCACAGAGCGGCTGACACTACCTACACAAAACAGACATAGAAGAGAGGAGAAACGATGATATCAACAGAAGAAAGACTAGTTGAAAAGAAGGGATATACTAGAGTGGGGAGAGGAGAAGAGGACAGGAAAGGTTTGGCGAGCAGATTTTGACCATGGCATATTGTCTATGTGTGTGGAAGTTGTCAACAAAAAGTTAATTCAAAAAAAAAAAAGACTGAGCTGGAGAGATGGCTTTGTGGTTGATATATTTGCCTGCAAAGCCAAAGGACCCAGGTTCTATTCTCCAGGACCCGCTTAAGCCGGATGCACAAGGTGGTGCATACGTCTGGAGTTGATTTGCAGTGGCTAGAGGACCCTTTCTGTCTCTACCTGCCTCTTTCTCTCTCTCACAAATAAATTAATAAATTGAAAGACTGTTGAGGATTTGTCTCCTCCCAGCAGGCTGAATAGCACGTACCAGCAATCTGACAGCTACTTAGCAAGGACAAGACTTCCAGCTTCGTTCTAGCTTCATTTCCCAGTGTTCTGCAATGGAAGCAGATGGCGTCTTCAGCAATAGCGTATTACCATCTAGTTCTGAGGGGGCAACCACAAACTCCATTGCTATTCCTTTCAACAACTAAATAGAATAGCTTGTTACAATTATACTCTTGTTACAGACATGGAAGTGAAGCTCAGAAAGAGTAACTGACTTGAAGTCCAAGGCCACACAGATCCAGGAACAAGTTCAAGTTGTTCTTGTGTCAAAACTCAAAGTATCTGTGAGCTGTTTGAGGATATCCTTGGGATTTTTTTGTGTGTTCCCTTTGGTAAAGTGTGAGCTCACTATGGAGAAGTTTCTGCTTGTTTCCAAGTTTGCTGGCTTGGTGAAGTCGGATCCCCCATTTGAGCCTGGGCTATCCATTGAAAAAGCAAATGGCTCCCTCCTAGCTGCCACTATTGTCCCCTTTCCTCATGAACTTCTGACACTCTTATCCTGGACCTAATGTACCCATTCTGCAGCAGGGGAACCAAGCACTGTGGTAGTTTGAATATGATAGCGTAAATGTATGGCCCCATAGACTCAAGTATTTGATTAAAACTGCATTTACAACTTCAGCCACTAGCAGGCAGATTCCTGCTACAGAGGGTCTTGTCGCTGGGGTGCAGATCTGATGCCAGCCCAAAGGTGTGGAGCACAGTGTGAGCTCTGGTGGGTTTTGCTTGCTGCTTGTGGTGTTTGCTGGCTGCAGTTGCTTCTCTCTGCTTGGATGGATGGAAGCAGCTTCTTTTGCCATTGATGGAACTTCCCCTGGATCTGTAAGCCTGAAATAAATCCCTTCCTCCCATAAACTGTGTCTGGTTGGATGCTCATCCCAGCAATGTGGAGCCGACTGCAACAGGCACCGGGCACCTATCCACTGTCATGGTAGAGTGGGGTGAGGCCTCGCCAGGAACCAGCCTCCTACATAGGTCCTGGTCCTGGGTCACTGGCTGGATGTGTGGTCAGAGCCCAAACACTCCACTGAAGAACCTCACCACTGCCCTGCTGGGGCTTCTGGTTACTGTAGTTTTTTTGTTTTTGTTTTTTTAACACTTTTTAAATTTTTATTTATTTATTTGAGAGAGAGAGGCAGAGAGAGAAAGAAAAAGACAGAGAATGGGCGCACCAGGGCCTCCAGCCACTGCAAATAAACTCCAGATGCATGCATCCCCTTGTACATCTGGCTTACGTGGGTCCTGGAGAGTCGAACCGGGATCCTTTGGCTTTGCAGGCAAATGCCTTCACTGCTAAGCCATCTCTCCAGCTCTGATTACTATAGTTTTTAGCATCACATCCTGGGCCCTCAGCAGTCCTAACAAGCTAGGCTCGGCCGCTCATCCCCAATATGCCAATGAAAGAGACAAGTAACGATGAAAAGTAGAGAAGAAAGATTTACTCAAGGGGTCAAACTGGGAAGAAGAACACAGAAAGAGGTCCAGTGACCCACCAAGTCCATCTGGAGATTTGGGGTTAAACCGAGGGCAAGAGGCATGCATAACTAAGCAGCCTGGTCCTCGTGTGGTGTACCCATCACTGACCCATCATTATATTGACAAGACCAGATAAGATGCCAGAATGGTGTAATATCTCTTCTTAAGAGGCAAGTTCCTCTTTTGGCTGGTCCCAGGCTTCGTCCTTTCTCTTTTCCCAGCACAGGACACCTGGGGAAATGTTAATCTTTTATGCACATTGTTTAAGTAGTCTGATGGGTGAAAGGAGGGGCACAAGTGTCTCTAGAATTTCTCCTGTCCTGTGCTGGGTGTGGTGACACACACCTCTGCTGGGAGGCAGAGGTTGGAGGATCACTGTGAGTTCAAGGCCACCCTGAGACTACATAGTGAATTACAGGTCAGCCTTGGCTAGAGTGAGACCCTACCTCAAAAAAAAAAGGAACTGGAGAGATGGCTTAGCAGTTAAGGTGCTTGCCTGCAAAGCCTAAGGACTCATGTTCTACTCTCCAGATCCCATGTAAGCCAGATGCACAAAGGTGAGGCAAGCGTAAGGTCACACGTGCCCACTAGATGGTGCAAGCATCTGGAGTTCGATTGCAGTGGCTGAGGCCTTGGCACGCCTATTCTCTCTCTAAAATAAATAAAATAAAATAAAATAAAATAAAATAAAATAAAATAAAATTTATCCTTTCTTGCCTGGATGGGACCCTCCTAGCCTAAGACCTATTCTCTGATCAAAACCCTGAAGCCTAGTGCACCCTCCGCCCTGCAACCTCCACTCACCTCTGTTCACCCACACCAATGCACTGGGGCTGGGGGGTCTCCTCAGCTCCCTCTGCAGGGCCTCATCCTACCTGTGCTGTCCTCTGTCAGATGCCTGTGACTGAAAACTAATTCCCAGTTCACAGTAAATTGCAGGTAACGACTGATAGAGCCATTTAGGGCCCTCCTGCCTTTGACTATATGGTGGGTGCGAGCAGGCGCAGTGATGTGTCTCCCACATCACTGTCACAGCCCACAGGGCCCAACACGTAGTAGTTGTTTCATAAGTACTCGACAGATGGCCGTAGACAGGACAGGAGGGAGAGAGTGAACGAGGGCTTGTCACCCTCTGAAATCCCAAGGGAATTTGGTTTGGAAGCTGTCCCGTGCTCTGGGAAGTGCAGAACACAGTAACCCAAATTCACTGTAGAAATGTGAATTGCAAAGCTTTTATTCCGCTGAGGTCACTTCGAAGGAGAGCACATAGTAAGACAAAGCCATCCCCAGGAATGTGGAGGCTTCCTTCTGCGGGTCCCTGACTCACCTTCCAGACGCAGCGGTGACGTGGGTCTCGGGCAAGGTGCTCATTGCTGCCAGGCGGGACTTGAGATGACTCAGTCCACACTCCAGCCGGGCCCCCTGCAGCCGCGCTTGGGCTCCAAGGTCCCAAAGCTGCGCCTGTCGAGGGCTGAGGTCACTGTCTCCCCACCAGTGTCACGGCCCTGACTCCTGCCTCAGTCACTGGGAGACTTTCTTTTCTTCACCATGGAGCACTAATTGGTCACTTTCAGGTATCTTCTTCAGTCTTCATTCTTTCTTTTCTTTTCCTTTTTTTTGTTTTGTTTTGTTTTCAAGGTAGGGTCTCGCTCTAGTCCCGGCTGACCTGAACTTCACTCCGTACTATCAGGGTGGCCTGGAACTCACAGAGATCCTTCTACCTCTGTCTCCCAAGTGCTGGGATTAAAGGCTTGTGCCAGCATTCCAGCCCTTCAGTCACTCTCCACTTAATTTTTTTTTAACTTTTTACTGACATCCTCCACAAATATAGAGAATATTCTATGATCACAATCCCCTCCCACCACTCCTTTTTTCCCTCTCCCAAATCTCCCTCCCTTCACTGAATCTCTCCTTTCCAACTAGTCTCTCTTCTGTTTTGATGTCATCATTTCCCCCCTCCTATTAGGCAAGTCTTGTGTGGGTAGTGTCAGCCACTGTGAGCTTATGAATATATATAAATACATATTCATATATTTATTTGTTTTTCAAGGTAGGGTCTTACTCTAGCCCAGGCTAACCTGGAATTCCTCAGGCTCAAACCTGGAATTCACCTACCTCTGCCTCCTGAGGCTGGGATTAAAGGCCTCAAACTCATGAGGTTATGAATATTAAGGAGACCTTAATATTGGATCTGGAAGACAGGCTTGTAAGCAGTGCTCTCTGCCTCTTTTCTTCCCTCTACCTCTTCTGTGCTGGGATTAAATGGCTCATGCACCACTAAACACCACTGTCACTTCCTGTCAGCACTATGGTTATGAATATTAAGTGGTCACCACCATATAATAGAGAAGCTTGTGATCTGGAAAACATGCCTTGTAAGCAGTGCTCCCCAGACAACAGTCCTTTGGTAGACCAGCCAGCCATACATTTTTTTTTTTTTTTTTTTTTTTTTGCAGTGATCCTCAGCTTTCCAGGGCTGACCTTGAGATGTCTCATCTCAGGGTGGCTAAACATTCCACTGTCACTTCCTGTCAGCACCCGAGGTGAAGTGGGATTCACCCCAGTGGTCACCACGCCCGCCAGCCATAAGTTTTGACCAAAAGTTCAGTACTAATATATGGGTATAAATGTGTGGAGCAGGCAGTTAGGTGGGCATAATATATCTGTGCCAGGCATTGCTCCAGTTGATACATTTCGCCTTCCACTTTATTTTTTGGAACAAGAGGCAGAATCTCCCTGAACCTAGCTAACCAGAAAGCCCTAGGGAATCTTTCCATCTCTACCTCCCTAGCACTGGAGTTACAGGCATTGTGGAGCCCAGCCTCTATGAGACAGAGAGTGCTGGAACCCTGAACTCAGGCCTTCATGCTTAAGCAGCAAGTATTTTACCCACTGAGACATTTCCCTAGTCCAACTTATCTCTTTTTAAAAATTTTTTAATTTACTTATTTACTAGCACAGAGAGAAAGAGAGGGAGAGAGATAGAGAATGGCCTTGCCAAGGCCCCTTGCTGCTGCAAACAAACTCCAGATACAAGTGCCACTTTGTGCACTTTTATGCT
The DNA here is from genome assembly GCA_036365145.1 of Orientallactaga sibirica. Lineage (NCBI taxonomy): Eukaryota > Metazoa > Chordata > Mammalia > Rodentia > Dipodidae > Orientallactaga > Orientallactaga sibirica. Next base: position 26,392,485 of record JAEOAD010000009.1, on the reverse strand, counting down.
TTTATGTGGGTACTGGGGAATTGAACTGGAGCCCTCAGGCATTGGAAGCAAGCACCTCAACCACTGAGCCATCTCTCCAGCCCAACTTCTCTTTCTTAAAAGACTCTCTCCAACTTCTCTTTCTTTCTTTCTTTTTTTTAAATTTTTTCTTGTTTATTTTTTATTTATTTACTTGAGAGCAACAGATAGAGAAAGAGGCAGAGGAGAGAAAAGAGACAATGGGCGCGTCAGGACCTCCAGCCACTGCAAACGAACTCCAGATGCATGTGCCCCCTTGTGCATCTGGCTTATATAGGTCCTGGGGAATCAAGCCTCAAACAGGGGTCCTTAGGCTTCACAGGCAAGCGCTTAACCACTAAACCATCTCTCCAGCCCCAACTTCTCTTTCTTAAAAGAAGCGATGATAGCCTGGGGCGGCAGCTCAGAAGAACTTATCTGTCTATTCAAAATGCCTCTTCTTTGCCATTTTTGAGAGTCAGACAAGTGGTCTTGCCCCTGCAGGTCAGTCCCCAGTCACTACCCCTGCAGAAAACCTGAGTGGGAAAGCCAGGATGAGGCACCATGGGAATGGAACCCTGGCTTGCTCATCACTGAGGGTGGCCAAGCTTTGGCTATATTCAGATGGCTCTGCCCACTTGTCACCAGCTTGCAAGTTCTGACACAGCTCAGCATGGACAGCGGGGAAGTGACCACAGGTCTCGCTCGGGTCAGAGAGAGTGCTGCACTGTTCAGAGTCCAGGACGGTGTTCCTCCTACCCCATCCTGTTTTGCTCATCTCTGCTTGGGAAGGCCACTAGGACTGCACAGCTGAGTCCCCAGAAAGCTGCGTGCAGGAAAGGGCTGTGTGGTTCAGCCGGGGTGGGTGGTCAGCTTTGGGCTGATGCACATAGCCTGCAGGTTTCCCAAGATGCTATTAGAGATATCTGCAGCTTGGGTGTCATTCATAAAAGTACTATTGTCCCAGAGAAGCTGGCAGGACTGATTGCTGTAGCTGGAAAACTTCTGAGGTAATGCTGATGCAGGCTGGCCTCCTCATTTGACAATGGGGACAGTGAGGCCTGGATCCCATTGACAGAGAATGAGCTAGATAAACCTCAAAGCAGTGCTGATAATCGTAAAGTAGGATGTCTCCCTGCAAACAGGACGTCTGACTCTCCATTCCTAGGTGCCAACACCCAGCTTTGCTCAGTGACAAATTCTGGTGCATGTTACATGACTTCTCCTGGGGAGCCACGAACAAACATCTGTTCACTCCAGACAGGGCACTGATGACAGAGCACAGAATTGAAAGAAACAACTCCACCCAAGACTAGCTTAGTGAGCCAGTAAGTTTAATGGGGACTACTCACAAGAGCATGGATGAAGGGTCACTTACAGGAGTACGGGTGATTCAAAGGCCACTGTATCACTGTACCCCAGCATAGGTGATGACTCCCAAAAGCTGCATCCCTGGTGCTTCCTGGGAAGAAAGACACAATGTGTGTGTGTGTGTGTGTGTGTGTGTGCCTCCACTCTTCTCGCCGTTTTATTTTCTGTAAGGGTTGCTGTTGGTAGTTGCCTATTGGTTGTTTTAGGTTACCAAATAATTTCATGGGACTAGGAGTGAATTGAAGAAATAATTGTTGTCACCCAGGGGTAAATATGATGACTGTTTTCCAAAAATGGATAAAATAGCGGGAGGAAGTTTTATTTCTTCATTTCGATGACAATGAGATCATCTCTCTTGTCACAAAATGTAGCTGCCTCTTGTCGTATGGGAGCTAAAGTTGTGATCAATGCATGGACGTTGAAGTGTTTACGGAAGGGTGTGGAGCACTGTCCCATAGAGTGTTGGTCATTAGGTCCGTCTGCCAGCCACCCTTTTCATGCTCCCCTCTGTGATGCTGGGAGTAAGACTCTGAAAACTCTGCCCTTCACGAGCTTGGTTCCTGCTGAGATCCACAGCTCTTCCTGCTTTGCTTCCTGTCTTACAAACAGCCTTTCACTCATGCAGCAGCACTGAGTTCCACCTCCTTGCGCTTGCCTCACCTTTATGCATCTGGCTAACATGGGATCTGGAGAGCCGAACATGGGTCCTTAGGCTTCACAGGCAGGTGCCTTAACCACTAAGCATCTCACCAGCGCCCCCATTTTCTTGATAAACTGCTAGAGCCATCCTCACCTGACTTATTTAGGTACTGCAACCCTGGAGGTTGCAGCTAAACCTTACACTTACGTCCTAGGGGACAATTCTCCATGCTGTGACAGCTTTTGGGAAAGACTGTCTTTTTCAAAGTTTATATAAGCAAGCAGTTTTGGAAGGAGCCACAGGTAAGGTTTTCTGACCAGAACAGTAGTAATAATGGCTCCCTCTGGGGCAAGTCTAAATGAATTCCCAAAATTCCTAAGCTCCAAAACTTCAGAGTATGACCACATCTAGGGAAAAAAAAAAAAAAACATCTATTTTGTTTATTGTGATGCTGTTTATTAAAATAAACATTGAAAAACTTCCAAAATTCTCATTAATAAGAGATCAGTTAAGTAAAATAGACTGCTTCACTTTAAGGAACACTCCCGGAGTCAGTAATGCTAATGCAGATGATCAAGGCAGGGTGGTCAAAGAGGTAAAACGAAGTCATGTGGGCCGGTTCAAGTTCTGTTTGGTATACTGATGAGAACTGAGGACACAGACACAAAAGAAGGAAGACCGAGTGAAGACAGGAAAAAGCGGGCCATCTACACACCAAGGACAGAGGCCTCAGAAGAAATAACCTGAGGATTCCTCCGCCTCAGAGTTCTAGCCACTAAGACTATTGGAAAATCAATTTCCATTATTAAAGCCAGCCCTAGCTAACCAATACAGAAGGCTGGCTAATACTGGTCTTATAAGATTGAAGATCTCCTGAGCTCAAGGTTCCTCAGACCCACTATGTATTTATCATCCACACAGGCCCACCCCTGCATCATTCCCTGGAAACTAAAGACCAGAGAAACCCACGTAAACATGGTGCTCATGGCGCTCACTATAAGGAGACTGTCTGAATCCATTTAGGGGGCTGAAGAGATGGCTGAGTGGTTAAGGCACTTGCCTGCAAAGCCAAAGGACCCAGGTTTGATTCCCCAGTACCCACGTAAGTCAGATGCACAAGGTGGTGCATGCATCTGGAGTTCATTTGCAGTGACTGGAGGCCCTGGCGCACCCATTCTCTCACTCTGTCTCTCGCTCTCTGCCTGCCTCTTTCTCTCTCACCCTCATAAATAAATAAATAAATAAGTTTTTTTAAAAATCAGCCAGGTGTGGTGGCGCATGCCTTTAATCCCAGCACTGGGGAGGCAGAAGTAGGAGAATCGCCATGAGTTCAAGGCCACCCTAAAACTACATAGTGAATTCAAGGTCAGCCTGGGCTAGAGTGAGACCCTACCTCAAAAAACAAACAAACAAAAAGCAGGTTATAGAGATGGCTTAGCGGTTAAAGTGCTGTCTGAAAAGCCTAAGGACCCAGGTTTAATGCCCCAGGACCCATGTATCCCAGATTACAAAGTAGTGCATGTGTCTGGAGTTCGTTTGCAGTGGCTGGAGGCTCTGGTATGCCCATTCTCTCTCTCTCTCTCTCAAATAAATTAATTGATTTTTTTTTAAATCCATTTAGGAATCTGAAGATATAGTCCAGATTGTAGAGGTTTTGCCCATTGTAACAATGACCTTTTAATTGCTGGGACAAAACACCCAACCAGAGGCAGAATAGGGAAGGAGAGGATTGATTTTAGCTTATAATTTCAAGGGGAAATTGCTTTACGGTGGGGAAAGGATGGCATGAGTAGGAATCTGGCTCACATTGTCAGAATATCAGCTGGGAGGAAGCAATAAGAGTGAGCCAGTTAGCACTGGTAAATGGGGCTAGATCATAAAATCCCAAGGCCCACCCCAGGGACACACCTCCTCCAGCAAAACCCCACCTTCCAAAAGGTCCACCAGCTGGGGATTAAATATGAGGCTTAACCACAAACACTTAAGGCTAGGGCAACATTCCACACTCAAACCACCACACCTAGCATGCGTGAAAACCTGGGTCTGACCTCTAACACCAGGTAAACCAGGTGTGTTGGCACATACCAGTAATCCTAGGACTTGAGAGGTGGAGGCAGGAGGATTAAGAGCTCAAAGTTTTCCTTAGGCTACATAGCAAGTTTAAGGCTGTCTCTGTCCTCTCACCAGGCAAATCTATAGATGTGGGCCATGCCAACCCAGCTGCTGTCAGCATACCACTGCTTAGGCATGTTTTGACCTCTCAGCATTGCTGCTGACCTTACTTCACATGCCTTCTTGAGTGGGTGTGCCCTCTGACAGCTAAGTCGGCAATTCCCTACATTGATTCCTCTCTGTTGAAATACCTGGTATGGCTTCTGTTTTCCCAAGTGCACCGCAAAGAGCATGCCAGGGCTGAGCTCCATGTTGGACCATGTTATTCCTGAGACACAAAAGGCACGAGTTCCAGCACTTAGAGAAGAATGAGAGCCAGCCCCGGACAGCCTCAGAGCACACACACAGACAGTGCGGCATCTTCTGATGTTACCTTTAGGAAGCCTCTCCTGAGGTGGCTGAGCAGTGACACGCAAGGCTGGTGTCCTGATTAACACTGTCAGGAATGGGCCCAGCAAGTGTCAAGTGTAGTATTATCGCCATTCATTTGCTGTCTATCAAATCAACTGAATGCAGAATGTTCAAGAATGTTTGGTTTTTGTTTTTTGTTTTGTTTTGTTTTGTTTTGTTTTTTTTGTTTTGTTTTGTTTTTCAAGGTAGGGCCTCACTCTAGCCCAGGCTGACCTGGAATTCACTGTGTAGTCTCAGGGTGGCCTTGAACTTGTGGCAATCTTCCTACCTCTACCTCCCCAGTGCTGGGATTAAAGGCATGCGCCACCATGCCCGGCCTAAGAATTTTTTTTAAGAGCAGGGGAGATAGATCCATGGATAAAGCATTTGTCACATAAATCCCTCCATTTGCCTTTCCACTGGAACTCATAACAAATACTGCTACACTCTCCCAGCCAGCATCTACCTTGTGTACAGTGTAACCTCAGGGAATTATATTGAAGCAGTCAAGTCATAGACTCAGGAAAGTGTAGAGCTCAAGTTCTCTTGAAGATTGATGGCTCCAGTGTCCAGTTAAAGATGGTAGGGAAAGCAAGCAGGCACACATGATTGCAGATAGGGACTGGGCCTTGAGAAACTCTAGTAATGGATGGTGAAAAGCAGGACCTGGACTGGAAAGCTGGCTTAGCAGTTAAGGCGCTTACCTATGAAGCCTAAGGACTCAGGTTCAACTCCCCAGAACCCACGTAAGCCAGACACACAAGGTCATGCATGCAAACAAGGTGGTGCACAAATCTGGAGTTCAACCACAGTGGCTAGAGGCCCTGATGTACTAATTCTCTCTCTCTCTCTCTCTTGCTCTCTCTGTCTCATAAATTTTGTTTTAAAGATTGAAGAAAAAAAGCAGGACCCACTATATTCCTTCCCCCCAGCAGAGTTTGTTGCTCTAGCACACTGAAGACAGTGGCAGGTAATTCTCAGAAAGATGGCTCAGCGGTTAAGGTGCTTGCCTTCACCCTGGTTCAGTTCCCCAGTAGCCACATAACTCCAGATGTACAGAGTGACACATACATCTAGAGTTCGTTTGAAGCAGCTGGAGGCCCTGGTACTCCTATTCATTCCTCCCTCTCTCCTTGCAAATAAATAAATAAATTAATTAATTAATTAATTAAATAAATAGAAGATTCTGCAAAACCAAGGAGACGCTCAACAGAATAAAAAGACAGCCTACAAGGTGGGAGAAAACCTCTGCCAGTTTTGGATCCTACAGGGGATTCATGTCCAGAATACACAAAGACGTCAAATGAACACCCAGAGAGCCAGCAATCCAACCAGTTCAGTGGGCAAATGAACTGAACCCTTTTCAAAAGCGGTACAAATGGCCAATAAGGGCATGGAAAAAATGTTCAACATCTTTAACCATCAGGGAAATGTGAATCAAAACTGCATTGACATTCCAACTCAACTTGGCTATCAGGAAGGGGAAAATTGCTGGCAAGAATGCAGGGAAAAAGAAACTCTTATACACTCTTGGTTAGCGAGGCAGGGGCAGGGGATACATATGAGTCCAGCCACTATGGAAATCAGCATAGAGGCTCCTTGTAAAACTAAAAATGAGCTGCTTGTGCTGGCACATGCTTGGGAGGCAGAGGAAGGAGGATCATGGTGAGTTTGAGACCAGCCTGAGACTACAATAGTGAATTCCAGGTCAGCCCGGGCTATAGCAAGACCCTATCTCAAAAAAACAGGGTTGGAGAGATGGCTTAGCAGTTAAGGTGCTTGCCTACAAAGCTAAAGGACCCAGGTTTGATTCCCCAGGACCCATGTAAGCCAGATGCACAAGGTGGTGCATGTGTCTGGAGTTTGATTGCAGTGGCTAGAGGTGCCTATTCTCTTTTTCTATCTGCCTCTCTCTCTCTCTCTCTCATAAAAAAATTTTTTTTAAAGCCAGGCATGGTGGCACATGCCTGTAATCCCAGCATTTGGGAGGCAGAAGTAGGAGGATTACTTGAGTTCAAGGCCACCCTCAAACTACGTAGTAAATTCCAGGTCAGCCTGGGCTAGACTGAGATCCTACCTTGAAAAAAAAAAAAAGTTTTTTTAAAAATGGCTAGAAATGGTTTAGAGATGGTAAGGTACTTGCCTACGAAACCTAAGGACCCAGGTTCAATTCCCCAGAACCCACAAAGTGAGCTGCACATGGAGATGCATACACCTGGAGTTTGTTTGCAGTGGCTACAGGCCCTGGTGTGCCATTCTCTCTCTCTCTCCCTCTCTCTCTCTCTCTCTCTCTCAAATAAATACTTTTTTTTTTTTTTTGAGGTAGGGTCTCACTCTAGCCCAGGCTGACCTGGAATTCACCATGTAGTTTCAGGGTGGCCTTGAATAAAGACAATGTAATACACACATATATAAGGAAATATTCAGCCATAAAGAATAAAAATATTTACTTTTGTAGGAAAAATGGATGAAACTGGTGATTTGTCTTAAGTAAAGTAAACTAAACTGATAACGACGAGTATCACGTGGTTTCTGTCATATGCAGAATTGAGGAGGGGAACGTAGGAAAGAGGTCATTTAGGGAGGAGAAAAGGAGGGAGGAGACAAGAAGAGGCTGATGTGAAATAAATATCAAGTCATATGCATGTATGAAAATATCACAGAGCAAGCCATTGCACAAACATAATTAATAAGTCCATGTTTCCTTTCATTAAACATCTTTTTTTTGCGGGTGGGGGGGTTCCAAGTTAGGGTCTCACTCTAGCTCAGGCTGACCTGGAATTCACTATGTAGCCTCAGGGTGGCCTCGAACTCATGGCAATCCTCCTACCTCTGCCTCCCGAGTGCTGGGATTAAAGGTGTGTGCCACCACGCCTGGCATCATTAAACATCTTCTTTTGTGTGTGTATGCATGTATGTATGTGTGTGTGTGTATGGATGTACACTTGCCTCCACCATGTGGAAGTCAGAGTATAACCACCGGGTGTTTCTCCTCACTCTGCCTATGAGCTTGGTTAGAAAAGGAGGGAGGAGACAAGAAGAGGCTGATGTGAAGTAAGTATCAAGTCATATGCATGTATGAAAATATCACAGAGCAAGCCATTGCACAAATATAATTAATAAGTCCATGTTTCCTTTCATTAAACATCTTTTTTTTGCAGGGGGTTTCAAGAACTCACTCTAGCCCACCCCGTGGCAGGATTGCAAGGAAGCATCTTTAAACACTGAACCATCTTTAAACACTGAACCATCTTCCCAGCCCCATTTCATTAAACATGTGCATGGAGAAAATGTGTATGTGTGTTACTGTCCTCTAAGAAAGTGACTTGGAGGCTCAAAACTCACCAAAGTGCTAAGAAGTGACAGCTGAGTGTTCAGCAATGGATGACGCATCTCTAGCACACCCTTTGATGGCTCCAGGACCTGTAGAAGAGGTGGTGGTAAAAGCCAAAGGATGGGGAGGAGAGCTTGGGATAGTGTCTCCCAGACATTAAGTGGTCATTATATTCACACCCACACACTGACTGTCTAATCTGCACAAGAACCTGCATGAGCTGGGCATGGTGACACATGCCTTTAATCCCAGCACTCAGGAGGCACAGGTAAGAGAACTGCTGTGAGTTCAAGGCTACCCTCAAACTACATAGTGACTTTCAGGTCAGCCTGGGCTAAAGCAAGACCCTGCCTTGAAAAAAAAAAACAAAATTTATGATGTTATGAATAAGCTTTATGGAAACCTGCTTCTTTGGATAATGGTGCACGCGGAAGCCATAGATTGTTAATAGAAAAATTTCAGTGCCAGGGATGGGATACCTTCCAGTGAGTTGTTGGCCAGGGAGGTCCCTAATGCTCCCAGAACATTACAGGCTATTGCCAAGGCTCTTGGTTTCCCTCCAGAAATAGATGGTAAGACCCTATTGCTGAAGACTCCACATGCTTGGCCTGAAAGGTCACTGAGAAATTAAGCTGGAGCTGAGCTGAAAACCTCCTCCATGTAGACCAGCTGACAGAAAGCTGGAAAAAGCTATACTGCACGCACCTCTATGGGGCAGAGAAGTCATCAGCAGTGATAAACAACAGCAGACATTGCAAGCCTTAAGTTTGTCCAGACAGGCCAAAGGAGCCAATGGGTGCAACAGTGGCATGTCTCTTATGGAGGAAACCAATTGCTCAATAATTGGACTGAAGGCATGCTCCATGGGAGAGAATACATGCCTAGTACTAAAAACCTAGTGAAAAGCCTATGGCAGGGGAAGTCATGAGCCCTGGGAGTGTAACACCTGCTGTTGTTTACCTAAATGCATCTTATCTGCCCTATAAGCACTACTTTTTTTTTTTTTTTTTTTTTTTGGTTTTTCATTTTTCGGTTTTTCAAGGTTAGGGTCTCACTCTAGCCCAGGCTGACCTGGAATTCACTATGTAATATCAGGGTGGCTTCAAACTCATGGTAATCCTCCTACCTTTGCCTCCTGAATGCTGGGATTAAAGGCATGCACCACCACGCCCGGCTTGTTTTTTAATGTTCATACCCATATATTACTGCTACTCTCACTTTTGGTTAGAGAAGCTTCTCTTTTCAGATGCCAGTGACCACTGGCATGACACAAAAAGCACCATGATGCTGAGGAGTGACAGAGGAGTGTTCAGCACTGAGACATCTCTATCACACCCTCCAAGGCTCAGAGTCCATTGCGGAAGAAGTGGTGGAAAGAATGTAAGAGTCAAAGGAAGGATAGGACTGCTCACAATGCAATCTTCCAGTAACAAAATGGCCTGGATATCCATGACCTCACAGTGCCTGGTACTACCTACAGAAGACCCTTATAATAGGAGGAAAAGATGATCAAAATAAAAGAGAGACTAATGGAGAAAGGGAAGGGATATGACAGAATGTGGATTTGTGAAGGGGAAAGTGGGGGAGAGAAGGGAATTATCATGGATTATTGTCTATAATTATGGAAATTGTCAATAAAAAAGTGATTATTTTTAAAAATTGCTTAGCGGTTAAGGCACTTGCCTGCAAAGCCAAAGGACCTCAGTGCAATTCCCCAGGACCCATGTAAGCCAGATGTACAAGGTGGCGCGTGCATCTGGAGTTCATTTGCAGTGGCTGGAGGCCCTGGTGTGCCCATTCTCTCTCCTCTCTCTCTCTCTCTCTCTGCCTTGTCTTTCTTTCTCTTGAATAAATAAATAAAAATAAAAAATAAAAATAAAAAGACCTGCATGATATTGAGTCCACCAGCAGATTGTAGTGGATGATGGAAGAGGGGGGGAAAGACATCAATACAGAAGAGTGAATAGTAGGAAAAAAGTGGGTGTTTAGTGGAAGGAGATGGGGAAGCAAAGAAAGGAGAGTGGTGGAGAGGATCACATAAATTTTTTGATAAAGTTTTTAATTTTATTAAAAAATAAATGTTTGGGGCTGAAGAGATGGCTCAATGGTTAAAGGCACTTTCTTCCAAAGACAGACAGCCTTGGTTCGATTCCTCAGTACTCACATAAAACCAAATGCTCAACGTGGCATATGTGTGTGAAGTTCATTTGAAGTGGCAAGAGGCCTGGTTGCACCCATTCTCTCTCTCTCTCCCCCCTGGTTCCTTGCAAATAAATATATTTTAAAATAAGTACTTATTGAGAATTTTATACTAATTTGCATGCAGAGAGAGGAGATAGAGAATGGGCATGCCAGAACCTCATGCCCCTGCCAATGAACTCCAGACATTTTGTCCACCTGGCTTTACGTGGGTATTGGGGAATGACACCTAGGTCGTCAGGCTTTGCAAGCAAGCACCTTTAACTGCTGAGCCATCTCTCCAGGTCTAAGTTAAAAAAGAAGGAGAAGAAGGAGGAGGAGGACCAACATAACAGCCCATATGAGAAAAGGGCACCTCAACAGAGGGCTGGAGGTTTGCACGGGGACATTCATGCCACCTTCTTGACATTGTGAACTAACCGTTTCTTAAAACTGTCAGTCAATATAAAAAAGGAGTCTCCTGGTTTTCACCCTACCCAGGGGTGAGGCTCAGGCTCAGGGCTAGGATAAGGACATCTGTGTTCTTACTCCTTTTTTTTTTTTCTTTAAAAAAAAAAAAAAAAAGCCTCCTAAAGTTCAATGGTTAGATTTTAGGCCGAGTCAAAAAGTCCCCACATTCAAAACAACTGAGAGAACCAGCTGCTCCAGTCGCAGTCAAAGGAAAATTCCACGGGCTTTCCCTGAAGGAGCCCCTCACACAAGCTCTTATTTCTCCACTCTGCCAACTTGAGGTCAGTGTGGCTTAGAAAGGTGTGGCGTTTCTATCAGCCAGCCCTGGCCTCCCAGGTCAGAGCTGAGCAAACAGGAGACCTGGGAACCACCATTTCTTCATGGGGCGCTGTGGTGGGTTTTTCCAAGGGAATGAAAGGTCGCCTTTGTACAGAGCAGAGTGGAGGGAGGATCTGCTATTCGTGGCCGCCTGCTCTCCATGACCTCATTCGTGTTGACTCTCGCCATTCCATCTCTCTGGAGCCACAGGGAAGGCAGGGAGGGGACTGGAGAACACCACCACCGGAGTAGGAAGGGTCAGAGAAGGCAGACAAAGTGAATGCTACCGTCCCCCACCCAGGGGACTGGGCCCTAGGGCCCAAGGAAGGGGGAGACCTTGAGGGGTGCCCAGCGTGCTCAGGTGTCAAATGCCTGTGTGTTGTTTTGTTTTGTTTTGTTTTGTTTTCCCTCCCTTTGGCAAAAGGAACATGGAAGTGACACTTGCCCTATCATTTAGGCACTTCCTGGAAAGCCACAATTGCCCATCACTTTATAATTACTCTTCCATTTGGAACCCTTGTTTCCGTGAGTTCTATTCTTACGTTCCTTCCTCACCTTGAGAAACAAGACAAAACACTTGAAAGGCTTCTTGAGGTGTGTGTGTGTGTGTGTGTGTGTGTGTGTGTGTGTGTGTGTGTGTGTTTTCTCTCCAGGACTTTCACATATTCCATGCTGTCTTTAGAACACCTAATTTAACTCATGCCACCTTCTTGACATTGTGAACTAACCGTTTCTTAAAACTGTCAGTCAATATAAAAAGGAGTCTCTGGTTTTCACCCTACCCAGGGGTGAGGCTCAGGCTCAGGGCTAGATAAGGACATCTGTGTTTCTTACTCCTTTTTTTTTTTTAAAAAAAAAAAAAAGCCTCCTAAAGTTCAATGGTTAGATTTTAGGCCGAGTCAAAAGTCCCCACATTCAAAACAACTGAGAGAACCAGCTGCTCCAGTCGCAGTCAAAGGAAAATTCCACGGGCTTTCCCTGAAGGAGCCCTCACACAAGCTCTTATTTCTCCACTCTGCCAACTTGAGGTCAGTGTGGCTTAGAAAGGTGTGGCGTTTCTATCAGCCAGCCCTGGCCTCCCAGGTCAGAGCTGAGCAAACAGGAGACCTGGGAACCACCATTTCTTCATGGGGCGCTGTGGTGGGTTTTTCCAAGGGAATGAAAGGTCGCCTTTGTACAGAGCAGAGTGGAGGGAGGATCTGCTATTCGTGGCCGCCTGCTCTCCATGACCTCATTCGTGTTGACTCTCGCCATTCCATCTCTCTGGAGCCACAGGGAAGGCAGGGAGGGGACTGGAGAACACCACCACCGGAGTAGGAAGGGTCAGAGAAGGCAGACAAAGTGAATGCTACCGTCCCCCACCCAGGGGACTGGGCCCTAGGGCCCAAGGAAGGGGGAGACCTTGAGGGGTGCCCAGCGTGCTCAGGTGTCAAATGCCTGTGTGTTGTTTTGTTTTGTTTTGTTTTGTTTTCCCTCCCTTTGGCAAAAGGAACATGGAAGTGACACTTGCCCTATCATTTAGGCACTTCCTGGAAAGCCACAATTGCCCATCACTTTATAATTACTCTTCCATTTGGAACCCTTGTTTCCGTGAGTTCTATTCTTACGTTCCTTCCTCACCTTGAGAAACAAGACAAAACACTTGAAAGGCTTCTTGAGGTGTGTGTGTGTGTGTGTGTGTGTGTGTGTGTGTGTGTGTGTTTTTTCTCTCCAGGACTTTCACATATTCCATGCTGTCTTTAGAACACCTAATTTAACTTATTTTCAAGTGAGATCATTTTTCTTTTTTAAAAAAATTTTTTTAGGGCTAGAGAAATGGCTTAATGGAAGACACGTGCCTACAAAGCCTAAGGACCCAGGTTTGATTCCCCAGGACCCACGTAAGCCAGATGCACAAGGGGGCGCATGCACCTGGAGTTCCTTTACAGTGGCTGGAGGCCCTGGTGCACCCATTCTCTCTCTCTCTCTCTCTCTCTCTTTCTCTCTCTACCTGCCTATTTCTCTATCTCTCAAATAAATAATAAAATATGTAGTATATATATATATTTTTTAAATTATTTATTGGATAGAGAAAGAAGTACAGAGGAAGAGAGAGAGAGAGTGGGTGCACCAGGGCCTCCAGCCACTGCAAACTCCAGATGCCACCTTGTGCATCTAGCGTACATGGGTACTAGAGAATCAAACCTGGGTCCTTAGGCTTCACAGGCAAGTGCCTTAATCACTAAGTCATCTCTCCAGCACACAGATCTTTTTTTTTTTTCTTTTTGAGGTAGGGTCTCACTCTGGTCCAGGCTGACCTGGAACTCACTATGTAGTCTCAGGGTGGCCTAGAACCCTCAGTGATCCTCCTACCTCTGCCTCCCGAGTGCTGGGATTAAATGCATGCGCCACCACGCCCAGCACAGATCATTTTTTTGAGGGAAAAAAAAGGAGGAGTGAATTATTTTCTCTGCATAGCCGAGAATGGTGTGTCACCGCCTGATCGGGCAATAGCTGTTTCTCCTCCTTATTCCTCCACTTTGTGTGTGTATGTGTGTGTGTGGGGGGGTGCATGCTGCCACATGTGTGTGCAGGTGTTCATGAACATGTGTGTGCCCTGTGATATGGAAGACAGAGGTCAACATCAGGTGTCTTCCTCAATTGTTCTCCATCTTTGTTGTTGTTGTTTTGTTTCTTTTTATTTATTTATTTTATTTTTCAAGGTAGGGTCTCACTCTAGCCAAGGCTGACCTGGAATTCACTCTGGATTCTCAGAGTGGCCTTGAACTCACAGTGATTCTCCCACCTCTGCCTCCTAAGTGCTGGGCTTCAATTCATTTTTAGAAGCAGTACATAACATGGCATGAGTATGTCATGTCTAGCCATTGCCTTTCATATCAATACTGATTCTTTGAAAAAACGTTTTTATTTATTTATTTATGAGAGAGAAAGAGAGAGAGAATGGGCATGCCAGGGCCTCTAGCCACTGCAAACAAACTCCAGATGTATGCGCCATCTCGTGCATCTGGCTTACGTTGGCGCTGGGGAATTGAACCTGTGTCTTTAGGCTTCACAAGCAAGTGCCTTTACCACTAAGCCATTTTTCCATCCCCTGATTCTTGCCCTTTGTAAACAATACTGCTGTAGGTATCATGTGGAAATATATATCTTTGTACAGTCATGGTTTGATTTCTAAGGATCAGATGCTCAGGAATGGTATGACTGGCCAAAGGGGAGCTGTATTTTCATTAAAAATTTCTTTTCATGTGTGGTGTGGAGTGTGTGTGGTGTATGCACATGTATGTTGATGCGGTGCCCTATGTGCTCGCCTGAGATGCCCCCATGGGCTCACCCTCAGAGGCCGGAAGAGAAGATTGAGTGTGTCCCTCCATCATTCATCAGTCTGTTTGTTCTTTGCAAAGGAGTCTCTTTTTTAAAAAAATTATTTTCATATTTATTTGCAAGAAGACAGAGGGGTGGTAGCCCACCAGGGCATGGTGCCACTGCAAATGAAAGCCAAATTGCATACACCACTTTGTGCATCTGGCTTTACATGGATACCTGGGTCGTTAGGCTTTGCAGTCAAGTGGCTTAACCACTAGGCCATCTCTCCAGCCCACGTTTTACATTTTCATATCATAGATAAATCTACCCTTTCTAAGTTTTCCTGTTTGAAAAGGACTATACTAAAAGGGCTGGGGAGATGGTTCAGCTGGTAAAGGCACTTTTTTGCAAGCCTACTGACCCAAGATTGATCCTCCTTATAGTCAGCAACAAATTGGGACATTTGTCTGTAATCCCGATGCATCTATGGGAATGGAGGCAGAGCCAGGAGAATCTAGAAGCTCTCAAGCAGCAGTGGCAAGAGAGAACCCATCTCAGAAGAAGATGGAAGGGGCTGGAGAGATGGCTTAGAGAAAAGGCACTTGTGTACAAAGCCTAGAAACCCAGTACCCACGTAAGCCAGGTGCACAAGGTGGTGCATGCACCTGGAGCTCGTTTGCAGTGGCTGGAGACCTTAGTGTACCCATTTGCTCTCCTTTATCTGCCTCTCTTTTTCTCTTTTTCTCACAAATAAATAAATAACTTTTTTAAATATTTTAATTTTATTTATTTATTGGAGAGAAAGCAGGGGAGAGAGAGAGAATGGGCACACCAGGGCCTCCAGCCACTGCAAATGAACTCCAGATGCATGTGCCACCTTGTGCATCTGGTTTACATAGGTCCTGGGGAATCGAACTAAGGTCCTTTGGTTTTGCAAGCAAGTGCCTTAACCGCTAAGCCATCTTCCCCATCCCAATAAGATACTACTTTTTTAAAAAGTACGCCTTTAATCTCAGCACTCGGGAGGCAGAGGTAGGAGGATCACCATGAGTTCGAGGCCACCCTGAGACTGCATAGTTAATTCCAGGACAGCCTGGGCTAGAGCAAGACCCTACCTCGAAAAGACCAAAAAAAAAAAAAAAAAAAAAAAAAAAGTTTTCACAAAAAAGGAAATGGAAGGAGAGGAGAAACACCTGAGGCTGGGCCTCTGCCCTCCGCCTGAGTGCCATGTCACACATATGCCTACATACACATACACAGATACATACGCACATACTGAAGACAGTCCTAGTTGGCGTGAAGAGTATTCTAGATTTTCTTGCCAAATTCTTTGCTTTGTTCTTTATGGTTATATTTGATTGCTTTTACCTTTTTATATAAATATTTTTATTTTATTTGCAAAGGGAGAGATTGTGTGTGTGTGTGTGTGTGTGTGTGTCTGTGTGTCTGTGTGTATGTCTCCCTGTGTGTGTGTGTGTGTGTGTGTGTGTGTGTGTGTGTGTCAAGGCCTCTTGCCACTGCAAACCAATTCCAGATGCATGCATCACTTTCTGCTCTGGCTTTACATGGGTACGGAAGAACTCAACCCTGGGCTGGCGGGCTTTGCAAGCAAGCGCCTTTAACTGCAAATCCATTTCCTGGCCCTGACTTTGCTTTTTAAAACTAATTAAATGCAATTTTTTGTCATTTATTTGTGTGTGTGTGCAGATGTACATGCCAGTTCATATGCA
This sequence comes from Orientallactaga sibirica, assembly GCA_036365145.1. Taxonomy (NCBI): domain Eukaryota; kingdom Metazoa; phylum Chordata; class Mammalia; order Rodentia; family Dipodidae; genus Orientallactaga; species Orientallactaga sibirica. The sequence continues at coordinate 26,376,581 of JAEOAD010000009.1, read as the reverse complement.
GCTTAACATGGGTGCTGAGGAATTGAACCCTGGCTGGCAGCCTTCCTCAGCAAGCACCTTTAACCACTGAGGCATCTCCCTAGCCCTTAATTTATTTTTTATATAGTGTCAAAGATTGTGTCCAATTTTTTTCTGGTACATGGCTTGTGATGTCAGTAACATATCCCATATTTCGCTGAATTAATGCTAAATATTTTATAATGCACAAGGTCGCACATGTTTCCGGAGTTCCTTTGCAGTAGCTAGAGGTCCTGGTGCGCCCATTCTCTCTCTCTTCCTAACTCTCTAATGAATAAAAAAGTAAAAACAACCCCATAAGGAATACCTGCAACCCAAGTGAGGAACCCCCAGTCTCAAAAAAAGAAGAAGAGGGCCTAAAGAGATGGCTTAGTGGTTAAGAAATTTGCCTATAAATCCAGATGACTCAGGTTCAATTCCCCAGGACCCACATAAAACAGTTGCACAAGGTGGCACATGCATCTGGAGTTTATTTGCAGTGGCTGTAGGCCTGGCATACTCATATTCTCTCCCTTTCTCTTTCTCCAATAAATAAATAAATAAATAATTTAAAAATATTCTATGTAATTAAAAAAGAAGAGGAGGAGGAAGAGGAAGAAGGAGGAAGAGGAGGAGGAGACTCTTCAAAATGAGAGCAGGCATACTTTTCAATTTTCTAACTTTAATTAAAATAATTTGTGTTTCAGTATTTAGAATAATTTTTTCTGTTGGATATCACTCAGAAAATGTTTGATTTTGGAATGAGGACAGAGGCACTGAAACAAAAGATTTATTGAGTTTAAGACTTTACTATGATGGGTGGGGGATAGAGGGAGAGAGAAAGTGAGAGGAAGAAAGAGAAAGAAAGAGGGAAGAGGGAGTGTGGCTATCCCCTAGAGCAAGAGAGGGAGAAACAGAGAAAAAGAGAAAAGAGAGAGAAGAGAGAAGAGGTGGTGGATGTGTGCCCCAGAGCAAGAGAGAAAGAGGGAGAGATAAAAGAAGGACAAGAGGGAAAAAGAGAAGAGGAAGAAGGAGGAGGAGGGGAGAAGGAGAAGAGAGGAGAAAAAAGAGGAGGAGGAAGAGAAAAAGGAGGAGGAAGGAGGGGAGAGAGGAGAGTGGGAGAAAGAGGAAGATTGAGAGAGAAAGAAGGGAAGGAGTGTGCACACATCAGGGAGCAAGAAAGCCAAAAAGAGTGAGAAAGGTCCCCAGAGAAGGTTTTATGGGAAAGAGGAGGGAAACTGCCCTGTGAGAGAGGGGTGTGGGTGATGTGCTGATGGAGGGGCGGGGGAGTTGCATGCCTTCTTCTCAGCCTAAAGTCTCCTCAATTGCAAGCACAAGGGAGTTTCCAAACTCGCAGACCTGGTCTAGGCATGGTCAGATGGGAGGAAGGGGAGAGCTCTAGAGCTCTTACACAAAATAGTCTTTTAAAAAGCTTAAGCGGTTTTCTTTCACCTGCTATTTTACTAAGTTTTTTTTTAAGCAACGGCTATGGAATTTTAGTAAGTGACAGTATCTATGTCAACGTCTGTTTTGTGTTGCTATAACAAAATACCACAGACCAGGCAATTTATGACAAGAGGTTTATTTTGGCTCTTGGTTCGAGGCTGGAAAATCAAGGGCCTGGCACCTGCATACTCCTTGGCTCTCGGTGAACACCTTGTGCCAATTTTTTTTTTTTTTTTTTTTTTTTTTTTTTTTTTGGTGTTTCGAGGTAGGGTCTCACTCTGGCCCAGGCTGACCTGGAATTAACTATGTAGTCTCAGGGTGGCCTTGAACTCACGGCGATCCTCCTATCTCTACCTCCTGAGTGCTGGGATTAAAGGCGTGCACCACCACGCCCAGCTTTTTTTTTTTTTTTTTTTGGTGTCTGATCTGGAATTCACTATTTAGTCTCAGGCAGACTTTGAACTCACAGTGATCCTCCTACCTCGGCCTCCCAAGTGCGGGGATTAAAGGCGTGCATACCAGGCTTTGTACCAAATCTTAACATTGGCACAGGGGTGGATGGGATCATCACGTGGTAAGAAGGCAAAAGACACAAGAAAGAAAAAAGCTCAACTTGCTTTTATAACAAAGCCACTTGAGAGAGGGGTAGAGTTAGGGTGTCTGGACCCCTGAAGGTGAAAAGAAAAGCTTGTGTTTGTTAGAAATCAAAGCTGATCTGACTAGACCTGTTTTTCTACCAACAACCAGGACCCCTTCTGGAAGGGCGGTCTTTCATAGGATTTAAACATTGTGGTTGGTCAAGTTCAGCCCCAGAAATTTGGTGTCAGAGCTAATTTCTTTCTGAGATAGTCCCTAGCCCTAACCAACCAAGCTGTCTCTCTGGCTCACCTGAGCGGGAAGACAGCCCACCCCCACAAGGTTATAAACACCTTCGCAAGGGGAAGGCAGGCACTTGGGAACTTCCAGCTGTGGGCGAGTTTTTCCCTCCGCTGGGCCCGGGCTGGCTCCACCCTCGCCCAGGCCCAGCCAGGAGGGCCCCCTAGCCTTTACTCTCCACGTGGGTTCTTTATCCCCTCCAGTTCCCCACATGACAGGAGCTCCTTGAACTTTCTTTTCTCTTTTCTTTCCATGCTTTTTCCCCCCAGGCCCTCTACTTGGGATCTCTAGGCAATAAAATATAAATAAAATAATTTAATAATTATCCTTCTCAGTTTTTTTTATATTTTATTTATTTATTTATTTAAGAGAGAGAGAAGCGGGGGGGGCGGGAGAGGGAGAGAATGGGCACACCAGGGCCTCCAGATACTGCAAAGGAAAACTCCAGGTGCATGTGCCCCGCCCCCCTTGTTCATCTGGCGTACTTGAGTCCTGGAGAGTTGAACCGGCATCCTTTGGCTTTGCAGGCAAACGTCTTAACCAAGCCATCTCTCCAGCCCTTAGTTTTCTTTTTTATTCAATTCTTTGACTAAAATTAGAAGCAAAGCTAGGGTGTGGGGTACAAGAACTTTCCTGGACCCTTACACGCTATCAGGAGAACCCACTCCAGAGAGAAGGTCCTGACTTCATGCTAAAGGGTAGAATCTCATGACCTAAACACCTCCCAGGAAGAAGCCGGTCCTCCCAGCACTGTCACACTGGGAATTCAGGTTTATAAACGGGGCTGGAGAGATGGCTTAGCAGTTAAGCACTTCCTTGTGAAGCCTAAGAACCCTGGTTTGAGGCTCGATTCCCATGTAAGCCAGACGCACAAGGTGGCGCATGCATCTGGAGTTCGTTTGTAGTGGCTGGAGGCCCTGGTGCGCCCTTTCTCTCTCTCTCACGCTACCTCTTTCTCTCTCTCTGTCTGTCACTCTCAAATAGATAAATAAAAATAAAAATAAATTAAAAAAAAAGATTTATAAACAGTCGGGTGTGGTAGCAAACGCCTTTAATCCCAGCACTTGGGAGGCAGAGATAGGAGGATTGCTATGAGTTCAAGGCAGCCTGGAACTATGGAGGGAATCCCAGCCTGGGCTAGAGTGAGACCTACCTTGAAAAAAACAAACAAGAAACACGTTAATCATTGAGCAACCTCTCCAGTTCCAATTCAATGACTTTTAACAGCAAAGCATTTCTTTCTTGCTCACAGGTCTGGAAGTAACGTGTGAGTTGTCTGGGCATGTACTTAATTTTCTATAGTACACTTTTTTAGACTTTTTCAAAAACAATTTTTTAAATATTTTTATTTGCCAGGTGTGGTGGCACATGCCTTTAATCCCAGCACTTGGGAGGCCAAGGTAGGAGGATCGCCATGACTTTGAGGACACCCTGACACTATATAGTGAACTCCAGGTCAGCCTAGACTAGAGTGAGACCCTACCTCCAAAAAACCAAAAACATGAGAATGGACAGACCAGGGCCTCTAGCCAATGCAAGCAAACTCTAGATGCATGTGACACTTTGGGCATCTGGCTTTTCATGGATACTGGGGAATAGAACTCAGGCTGTCAGACTTTACAAGCAAGCATCTTTAGCGGCCAAGCCATCTCTCCAGCCCCCATTTTTTAGACTTTTTATCTTAGAATAACACCCAAGAAAAGAGCACAAAGTCATATGCGAGCACGTATATAACCATCACATAACCAAGACAGAGAATAACTCTGCCATTTGTGGGGGTAGGCAGCAGGGGGGATCGCTGAGGCTTACTGGCTGTCTAGTATAGCTGGATTGATGAACTCCAAGTTCAGTGAGAGACCTCGTCTCAAAAGAAAAGAGGGGTCTGGAGAGGTGACTTAGTGGTTAAGGCACTTGCCTGCAAAGCAAAAGGACCCAGGTTTGATTCCTCAGGACCCACATAAGCCAGATGCACAAGGTGATCCATATGTCTGGAGCTCATTTACAGTGGCTGCTCTCCCTGCCTTCCTCTTACACATAAATACCATATGTATTTAAAAAATAAAAGAACAGAGGGCTGTAGAAATAATTCAGTGGTTAAAGGTGTTTGTTTGCAAAGCCTGCCAGTGCCCATGAAATTCCCCAGTGCCCATGAAAAGCCTCATGCATAAAGTGTCACATGCGTCTGCAGTTTGTTTGCAGCAGCAAGAGCATCTGTTCATTTTCTCTGTCTTCTCACAAATAAGTAAGCTTTTTTTAACTATTTCATTTTTATTTATTTACTAGAGACAGAGAGAGGGAGAGAGAGAAAGAGAATGGGTGTGCCAGGGCCTCTAGCCACTGCAAATGAACTCCAGATGCATGCGCCCCCCCCTTGTGCATCTGGCTAAAGTGGGACCTGGAGAATTGAACTGGGGTCCTTAGGCTTAGTGGTTAAGGCCTATAAAGCCTAAGGACCCAAGTTTGATTCCCCAGTACCCACGTAGGCTAGATGCATAAGGTGGCACATGTGTCTAGAGTTTGTTTGCAATGGGTAGGAGCCCTGGTGTGCTCCTCTCTCTCTCTCTCTCTCTCTCTCTCTCTCTCCATATATATATATATATATATATATATATATATATATATAAAAAATTTTATTTGAGAGAAAGATATATATATATATGCAGCCAGGTGTGATGGCACATGCCTTTAATTCCAGCACTTAGGAGGCAGAGGTAGGAGGATCACTGTAAGTTCGAGGCCAGTCTGAGACTACATTGTGAATTCCAGGTCAGCCTGTGCTAAAGTGAGACCCTAGCTCGAAAAAAATAATAGCCAAAAAAGAACACAAGCGGGGAGCTGGAGAGATGGCTTAGCAGTTAAGCGCTTGCCTGTGAAGCCTAAGAACCCTGGTTCGAGGCTCAATTCCCCAGGACCCACATAAGCCAGATGCACAAGGTGGCGCATGCATCTAGAGTTCGTTTGCAGTGGCTGGAGGCCCTGGTATGTGCCCATTCTCTCTCCCTTCTCTCTCCCTCTTTCTCTCTGTCTGTTGCTCTCAAATAAATAAATAAAAGTAAAAGAAAGGAGATTTGTTTTACAAAAAGAAGAAGAAGAACACAATTGGACACACGATGTTGACCTCTAACCTCCACATACACATATACCTGCACACACCACGTACATACACTCACAGTGTGTGAACTTACATATATCTACCACACATATGTACACATGCAAAAAAAAAGAATAAATGAATGAAACACGAATTTAAAAAGAATGCTAAGAAGATTCGTGAAGCACACTTGTGAATATGTGTGAGATGGCGTGTCCAGATATGACTAAATCATGAAGGCTCTGACCTAAGGAATGGCTTAATCCCTTCATGACTCTAATCTGATGGCATTATTTTGAAGTGGGGCCCTGTGGTAGGGAGTAGGTCACTGGGTCATGTCCATGGGAGTTATATCTTCCCTGGCCTCTTCTAGTTTGTTTGTCTTTCTGCTTTCTGTCCACCCACCAAAGAGTGAGGAATCTCTTCCACCACCTGTTCCCACCACCATGACACACTATTTCATAACAGGCCCTGAAACACAAAGCCAAGGGTCCTTGGACTGAACCCTCCTAAGCCATCAGTCGGAATAAATTGTTCCTCCCTTGACTTGTTTCTGGCAGATGTTTGGTCACAGCAGTGAGAAAAAGTAATGAATACAGCCTGTGTTGAAAACCATTGAAATTGTGGGGGAGGGGTTAATACTTTTTAATTTTAAATTTTAATTTATTTATTTGCACATGGAGGGGTGGGCACTGGGCCTCTTGCTATTGCAAATGAACACCAGATGCATGCACCACTGTTGGCATCTGACTTATGTTGATGGCTTGGGAATTGAAACCAAGGCCAGCAGGCTTTGCAAGCAAGTGCCTTTAATTACTGAGTCATCTTTCCAACCACGGGTGTTTTGTTTTAAACTGCTATGCAGAGCTGGAGAGATGGCTTTGTCCCTTGACCATTTTTATTGTTTCTATTTTGTTAATTTATCTTTTTAAAATTTTTTTTTGTTTTGTTTTAATAATTTGAGAGCAACAGAGAGAGAAAGAGGCAGAGCGATAGAGAGAGACAGAGAATGGGCACACCAGGGTCTCCAGCCACTGCAAATGAACTCCAGAAGCATGCGCCTCCTTGTGCATCTGGCTTACATGGGACCTGGGGAAGTCAAGCCTTGAACCAGGGTCCTTAGGTTTCACAGGCAAGCACTTAAACGCTAAGCCATCTCTCCAGCCCTTTAATTTACCTTTTTAAAAATATTTTATTTATTTATTTGAGAGGGAGTAAGAGAAAGAAGCAGATAGAGGAAGAAAGAATGAGCACTCCAGGGCCTCCAGCCACTGCACACGAACTCCATAGCATGTGCCATCTTATGCATCTGGCTTTACATAGGTATTGGGGAATCAAACTCAGGTCCTAGGGCTTTTAAGGCAAGAGACTTAAACATTGAGCCATCTCCCCAGGCCCTGTTTTATTTACTTATTTATTTAGGGTTTTTGAGGTAGAATCTAGTCTCACTGTAGCCCAGGTGAGCCTGGAATTCATTATGGAGTCTCAAGCCGGCCTACAACTCATGGCAATTCTCCTACCTCTGCCTCCTGAGTGCTGGGATTAAAGGCGTGCACCACCATGCCTGCCCTGTTTTTATCTTTTTAAAATACCTTTTCCTCGTTCTTTTCTATTTTTAAAAAATATTTTTATTAGCCAGGCATGGTAGCGCACACCTTTAATCCCAGCACTCAGGAGGCAGAGGTAGGAGGATTGCTGTGAGTTCGAGGCCACCTTGGGACTCCATAGTGAATTCCAGGTCAGTCTGGGCTAGAGTGAGGCCCTACCTTGAAAAACAAAAACAAAAAAAAAATTTTTTTTAATTTATTTATTTATGTGCAAGTAAGGAGAGAATGAGAATGGGCACTCCTGGGCCTCTGGCCACTGCAAACTCCAGATGTATGCACCACTTTGTGCATCTGGCTTTACATTGGTACCAGAGAATTTAACCCAGGGTGCTAAGCTTTGCAGGCAAGCACCTTAACCACTGAGAGCTCTAGCCACTCCTTTGTAGTTTTCGTGGGTTTTTTGTTTGTTTGTTTGTTTTGTTTTAGTTTAGTTTTTTGAAGTAGGGTCTCGCTCTAGCCCAGGCTAACCTGGAATATACTATGTCATCTCAGGGTAGCCTCAAACTCACAGTGATCCTCCTACCCCTGCCTCCCGAATACTGGGATTAAAGGCATGAGCCACCATGCCTGGCCTCTTTTGTATTTTTTTTAAATAAACTTTCTTTCTTTCTTTCTTTATTTATTTATTTATTTATTTATTTATTTATTTATTTATTTATTTATTTCAGAGAGAGTGAGAATGGGTGCACCAGGGCCTCAAGCCACTGAAAACAAACTCCAGATGCATGCACCACCTTGTGTATCTGCCTTATGTGGGACCTGGAGAATCAAACCGGGGTCCTTAGGCTTCACAAGCATGAGCCTTAAACCACTAAGCCACCTCTCCAGCCCCTCCTTTGTATTTTTAAATGAAGTTATTTTAAGGTACAAATTTTCCTCTAAGTGGAATATTCATTGTATCGCATTGGTTTGGGGATGATCTAAATGACTGTTTTCTAATTTGTGAAGTCATTTTTGTTCTTTTTATCCAAAAAGCTCTGTGTGTGTGTGTGTGTGTGTGTGTGTGTGTGTGTGTATGTGTGTGAACAAGTTTGGGTTCTAGCAGCTCAAACACAATAAAAGGGAAAGGAGAAAGCCCCCAACACAGACATTTTCTCTCTGCTTCCTACTTTCATGATGTGAGCTGCTCCCTTCCACCACACTCCTCCCACTCCAGTCCTGTGGGGAGCGGGAGCAGGGAATGGAGTTGGGGCTCATGAAAATGGCAGACTCTGGAATCAGTGAGAGATTCTGTTTCTAGGAAACGTGTTGGAGGGATCACGTTCTCCTCTGGCCTCCACGTGCATAGGGTATGTACATCTGTATACACACGCGCGCATACACACACACACACACACACTCTTCTTGTCCCTTCAGTCTGAAATTCAGGGTGTTTCTTTTGATATGCAGACCCAAGCAAGGTTGTTAATATTTTATTTGTTTACTTATTTGAGAGAGAGAGAATATGGGCACACCAGGGTTTCTAGCCACTGCAAACTCCAGACTCATGTGACACCTGTGCATCTGGCTTACATCTGGGTCCTTAGGCTTCACAGGCAAGCACCTTAACCACTAAGCCATCTCTGCAGCCCATTTTTAAAATTGTGTTCATTATTTCTTTTTATTTATTTACTTTAAGAGAGAGAATGAGTGTGTCTAGCCACTGCAAAGGAACTCTAGATGCATGTGCCCCCTTGTGAATCTGGCTTACATGGGTCCTAGGGAATCAAACCTGAGTCCTTTGGCTTTGCAGGCAGGCACCTTAACCACGAAGCCATCTCTCCAGCCCATGTGTTCATTATTTCTTTCACAGAGTCATTTTCCTTCTGCCAGTCTTCCCATGTTTTATCATTAACTTTACCCTCCCAGACTGATCTTTTCCCTAAATTTCCATCTTCAGACTTCTACTGTGTGCTTTCAGAGGAACTTAATTGTCGCTCTTGATTTTCTCTGCTTCTTTGCCAAGTCTGGGCGGTGATGGTCATTTTCTCTTTCAGTTCATCTGCTCAGCTGCTTGATTAAGAAGTTACATATTTTGGGCCGGAGGGATGGCTTAGCGGTTAAGGCGCCTGCCTCCTAAGCCTAAGAACCTGGTTCCAATCTCCAGGTCCCAGGTTTAGCCAGATGCAAAGTGACTCAAGGGCACAATGCCACACTTGACCACAAGGGAGCACATGCATCTGGATTTTGTTCGCAGCAGCTGAGAGGCTGCTGGCGGGCCCATCTCTATCTGTCCTCCTCTCCCTCTCTCTCTCTGTCTCTCTCTCTCAAAAAAAAAAAGAAGTTACATATTTTTAGCTCATTGCTCTATTTAAATATCTGCAGATGCTTTAAAAAAAATCATGTTACACCGGGCATGGCAGCACACACCTTTCATCCCAGCACTGGGGAGGCAGAGGTAGGAGGATCGCCATGAGTTCAAGGCCACCCTGAGATTACATAGTGAATTCCAGGTCAGCCTGGGCTAAAGTGAGACCCTACCTTGAAAAAAACAGAAACAAAAAAATTCATGTTGTCATTTGCCTCTTTTTTTTTTAAATTTTATTTATTTATTTATTTATTTGAGAGAGAGAGAGAGAAGGAGAGAGGAAGAGGCAGATAGAGAATGGATGCTCAGGGCCTCCAGCCACTGCAAACAAACTCCAAATTCATGTGCCCCTTTGTGCTTATGGCTTACATGGGTCCTGGGAAGCTGAACCTGGTCCTTTGGCTTTGCAGGCAAATGCCTTAACAGCTAAGCCATCTCTCCAGCCCCTCCTTTGCCTCTTTTAACAGCTTTATGTCATCCTGTCCCTCCTGAGTATCTTCTTTGACTGCTCACAGGAGCTCAGATCTGGGCACTGATGCACCCTAAAGGATGGAAGCTCTGTGTGGTGAGGAGAGAGGGGACAGTGCCCTATGACAGTGGTATGTCAGAACAGTAAGGACATAGAGAGAGTGGAATCAAGAATAACATATGGCTGGGCATGGTGGCACACACCTTTAATCCCAGCACTCAGGAGGCAGAGGTGGGAGGATCACCGTGAGTTCGAGGCCACCCTGAGACTACATAGTGAATTCCAGGTCAGCCTGGGCTAGAGTGCAACCCTACCTCGTAAAAAACAAAACAAAACAAAACAAAAAAGCAACAACAACAAAAAAAAAATAACATATGAAAGAAGCCAGTTGGCAAAGGCTTCATGCAACAAGTAGCATGCATGGAAAAAGCCTGTGATATATAAGGGTGAGGGCTATGTAAATAACCTGTAAAAGGTTATGAAGCTTGTTGCCCAGTACTTTTGAAAAATCTTTTATTCATTCATTTATTTACTTATTTAAGAGAGGCATGGTGGTGCATGCCTTTAATCCCAGCACATAGGAGGCAGAGGTAGGAGGATTGCAGTGAGTTCAAGGCCACCCTGAGACTACAGAATGAATTCCAGGTCAGCCTGGGCTAGAGTGAGATCCTACCTTGAAACAAAAACAAAGAAAGCCGGGCATGGTGGCGCAAGCCTTTAATCCCAGCACTCTGGAGGCAGAGGTAGGAGGATTGCTGCAACACTGAGGCCACCCTGAAACTACATAGCGAATTCCAGGTCAGCCTGAGCTAGAGTGAGACCCTACCTCAAAAAAACAAAAACAAACAAACAAAAAACAATGAGATAGAGAGAGAGGAAGGGAGAGAGAATGGGTGCACCAGGGCCTCCTAGCTACTGCAAACAAACTGCAGACGCATGCACCACCTTGTGCATCTGGTTTTACATGGATACTGGGGAATTGAACCTGGGTCCTTTGGTTTGGTAGGCAAGCACCTTAATGGCTAAGCTATCTCTCCAGCTGGCCCAGGTCTTTTGAGTGCATGCCTTTTCCCTGTTCACTAGCCCAGTTCCATTCCCGCAAGACCCCCTTTTTTTTTTTTTTTTTTATATTTCAAGGTTAGGGTCTTACTCTAGCCCAGACTGACCTGAATTCACTATGAAGTCTCAGGGTGGCCTCGAACTCATGGCGATCCTCCTACCTCTGCCTCCCAAGTGCTGGGATTAAAGGCGTGCGCCACCATGCCCAGCTTCCTTTCTCTTTCTTAATAAACTGTCTCCATTTCTACTACCTTACCATCTGTTATAATGCTTTGTCCCAGGACACAAGAACCTGGAAATTTTAACCAGTGTCCTCTAGGCTCTGATTGGCACCTATACAGCAGTTGCTTCAGGGACAAAAAGCCTGCTGGCTACTTAGAGGCAGGCATTCTGTCCATCTCTCGCTGATAAGGACCCAAAAGCTGGGGTTCACAGCCCCTCCCTAGACCCCAAAATCCTGCATTATAATGGTCCCAAAGACCTGTCATTCAACCATATGGTACATGCATCAAGAGACTGTCCCTGAGGCTTCAGTTCAGAGTGGTCCCGGCTGCTTGTGGCCCATTCAAACTGTCATCTGTTCATCCCATCTTTCTGTCCAACCACATGGATCCAGACCTGGGCCCCCATGGTCCTGTGGCTTTGTTCTTCACGACACTCTGAAGCTCAGCTCTGTGCCTACCTACAGCAGCTCTCCAGCTGGGTTCTTTTTGTGTTTTTTCTTTAAAGAAACTTTTAAAAAATATCTATCTGTTTGTTTGTTTGTTTGTTTGTTTGTTTGTTTATTTGTTTGTAAGAGAAAAAGAGGCAGAGAGGGGGCAAGTGAGCCGGGCATGGTGCGCATGCCTTTAATCCCAGCACTCAGGAGGCAGAGGTAGGAGGATTGCTATGAGTTCGAGGCCACCCTGAGACTAGAGTGAATTCCAGGTCAGGTCAGCCTAGGCTACAGTGAGACCTTACCTCAAGAAACCAAAAAGAAGAAGGAGAAGGAGAACCTCAGGCGGAACTGTTTCACAGAAGTGAGACCTTCCCCTCAAACCAACAGGCAGGGAGGAAGTTATTTTCCTGTCAGTCCAGGTGCAGAAAAGTCTAGTCAAATTACCACAATAATGCTGGGATCCTAAGATTTCTGAGCTAGTGTGAGCAAACAGGAAAGGTGGAAAAGTCAACCTTTTTTGAAGTCTCAATTCCCATAACAGGAGGTAGTTTTAGACTGGCCTAGTTAGAGCCTGGCAGGTTGGGAGGGGGGAAGGAGTTCTGAGATTCTTACACGTGCATGTACACACACACACACAGCTATGTTACTATGTGAAGTATAATGTGTGATCTGACAGTTAATATTAGGAATTAAGATTGGAATAAAAGAACTTGCAATTGCCAATAGTCAGCTATCAAGAGATATCAGGACAACTTGGTAAATTTCAGCCAACAAAACAGAACAGCCAATGTGGCTTGTGAATGTGTTATTTATTACTATTCAACTTATTTCATTCAATAAATTCTAACATTGCAGAAAGGCAGAAACATGCCCTTCTGTGTTTCCGGCACTATGTGCTCACAACAGAGAAAACCAAAAGCCTCACGTGTTGCCTTTGTTTCTTTGTCACAGAGTGTTTATTCTTACTTGTCAACACACGTAGGAGTTTGGGAGCAGGGGTTCGCTGTTCTGCCTTCTAAAGGCTCAGCTAGCACACATACCCTGCTCCAAGTCAGACACCCAGGTCCCTCATATACTCACAGTTCAGGCAGGACCATTAGCTCTTCAGCAACAAATGGATCCTGGCACCTGTGAGAGTGGATCTTGCCTGAATTTGCAAAAGACTTTCCCAATTGCTCAATATCTTGGGAGGATTAAACATGACCCTTAGCTCATCAAGATATTTTGATTGGCCCCAGGAAAAGCCAGTCAGGAGGGGATGGTCAGAGGGGGTCTCCTTGCCCGTTTCAGGTTCCTTTAGTTCAAGATGAAACCCACTGAAGGAACAGGGCAGATCACAGTAGTTAGGAAGGGAGCCCATCAACTTGGCATCCTTCCCCTCACCTCCAAGTGGCAGAGTCATGGCCAGGTGGCAGCCCTCTCCACTTATTGAGGGTTCTCCATCCCTGATTCCCAGGATCAGATAGCTTAAGACCTGGAGCTGGTCACTCAGACACAAACGCTGGCTAAACCGTCTAGCAAGAGAGAAGCACCATAGAAAGAAAAAAACAAGGGACTGGATAGATAGCTCAGCAGTTAAAGGTGCTTGCTTGCAAAGCCTGATGGTCTAGGTTCAATTCCCCAGTATCCACATAAAGCCAGTTGCACAATGTGGTGCATGCATCTAGAGTTCCTTTGCAGCGTGCCTCCCCTTCTCTCTCAGCCTCTCTTCTTTCTCTGCCTCTGTCTCTCTCTCTCTCTCTCTCTCAAATAAATACATTTTTAAAAATACACCTCTTCTCTCTGGAGTCTGCTGTGTGCCAGTAAAGAAAGAAAGCCCTTATGGGCTGGAGAGATGGCCCACCAGTTAAAAGTGCTTGCTTGCAAAGCTTGATGGCCTGGAGTCAACCAATACCCAGGTAAAGCCAGATGCACAAAGTGGAGTATTCGTCTGGAGTCCGTCTGCAGTGGCAGGATGCCCTGGTGTGCCCATACTCTCATCCCCTGTCTCCTAAATAAATAAATAAATCGTTTAAAAAATATGAACGATAGAACTAGATTGAATAAAGTTTTTTAAATTTTTTGTTATATTTATTTATTTATTTGAGAGCCACAGAGAAAGAGGCAGAGAGACAGAGAGAGAGAGAGAGAGAGAGAGAGAGAGAGAGAGAGAGAAAATGGGCATATCAGGACCTCTAGCCACTGCAAATGAACTCCAGATACCTGCGCCATCTTGCGCATCTGGTTTACTTGGGTACTGGGGAATCAAGCCTCGAAATGGGGTCCTTAGGCTTCACAGGCAAGCGCCTAACTGCTAAGCCATCTCTCCAGCCCTGAATAAAGTTTAATATTATTTATTTATTTATTTATTTATTTATTTATTTATTTATTTATTTATTGAAGAGGAGAGAGAGAAAGAATGGACGCATCAGGGCCTCTGGCCACTGCACATGAGCTCCAGACGCATGTGCCTCCATGAGCACGTAGCTTACATGGGTTCTGGGGAATCAAACCTGGGTCCTTAGGCTTCACAAGGAAGCGCCTTAACCGCTAAGCCATCTCCCCAGCTCTGAATAAAGTTTTTAAAAGATTTCAAAAGAAAGCAAGCCGCGTGCCCTGAACACCAGGGCTCGGGAGTGTTTCGCGCGTGCTCCGGGGGACAGGCCTGGTCCGGCTCTTCCCTGCTGGCGCGTGGCCGAGCCCTGCGGGTTGTAGTCGCCGTGGAGAATTCTGATTGTCCCAGACGCCCCGTGGCCGCCGCCTGCCTGCCCCGGGCGGGCTGCAGCTCCTTCCCCCGCCGGCCGGCGTCCCGGGTGTCCCCGCGCACCTGCCCGCGCCCCGCCTGCCATCTGTCGTCTGCGCGCCATTGTCAGCAGCCGCGCCTGGCGTCCTGGACGACACCCAAGGGGACTCGAGGGCTTAGGCTCGGCGAGAGGCAAACAAGGAAGTTTTATTCCAGTCCTGTTTCGAGGTGACCTTGAACAAAATAGCCCAGCTTGCCCTCCTCCGCACTTTCCCGCCCGTTAGCTTTTGGTGCAGGCTTTCTTTGGGGACATCTCCTAGATGGGCGGGCGGGGCGGGGGGGATGCGAACGAAGGCCAGCCTTGTCTTTTGGGGATGCTATTCTATAATGGAGGACCCCCCTCTCCATCTAGCAGATCCCCCTCCAAGCCTCCCAGAAGAGCCCGGGCAGCCCGTTTCAAATGCAGATGTTGGCTTTGTCGGCCTTAGTTTAGCCCCATTGTCCCAGCCTCTGGGGATGTGAGTTGAAAGCAGAGCTTGTCTTTTCTGTGATCATAGAAGTAATTCTTTCAAGTCCCAGGAGCCATTCTGTTGGCTCTGCAGTCTGTATTTCACCCAGATTTGTTTACTATTTCACATCCTCTCTTACTGTTCCTAGAGGTTTCAAAGGCTTTCCTATATATCCTGACCAAAAAAGAAAATAGACGATGGATATTGTGGTCTGGTGAGCTGGCCTTTCCTGTGGGCCCCAATTCTATGCCTCCCTCCGTCTTAGGTACTTTTCTCCACCCCCAGTTTAGGGATCTCGCTGTCCTCTCCCATTAAATACATCCACTGGGAAAATGGGCCAAAGGACAGGAGGCACTATGGAGCAGATATGAACCCCATCTCTGTAAGACAAATGGGACTCACTTAACTTGGATCATTGTTCCTGATGGGCACTTGGGCACTTAGTGCAAAGAGATGTCAGGACTCCTGGGGAGCTGGTTTCTCTGGGCTGACTCAGCAATGGGACAGTAACTCCCTTCCTGTGGGTCTTTTTGTTTTGTTTTGTTTTGTTTTGTTTTTCGAGGTAGGGTTTCACTTTAGTCCAGGCTGACCTGGAATTCACTATGTAGTCTCAGGGTAGCCTCGAACTCACAGTGATCCTCCTACCTCTGCCTCCCGAGAGTGCTGGGATTAAAGGTGTGTGCCACCACACCCAGCTAAGAAGTTTATTTATTTATTTGACAGAGAGAGAGAGAGAGAGAGAGAATGGACATGCCAGGGCCTCCCGCCACTGTAAACAAACTCCAGACACATGCACCACCTTGTGCAGCTGGCTAACGTGGGTCCTGGGGAATCAAACATGGGTCCTTCAGCTTTGCAGGCAAATGCCTTAACCGCTAAACCATCCCTCCAACCCTATTGGTTTATTTTGAGGAAGGGGCTCAGTCTAGCTCAAGCTGCCCCTGGAACTCATTCTGTAGCCAAGCCTCTTACTTCAGCCTCCCCAGTGCTGGGATTACAGAAGTGTGCCACCATGCTCAGCTTTTCGTGTGTGTGTGTGTGTGTGTGTGTGTGTGTGTGTGTGTGTGCGCGCGCACGCCAGAGAACAACCCCAGGTGTCGTTCCTCTTAGATGTCCTCCTCATTTTCCGAGATAAGAGTCTCACTGTTAATCACAGCACTCGGGAGGCAGAGGTAGGAGGATCGCCGAGAGTTCAAGGCCACCCTGAGACTACATAGTTAATTCCCTACCTTGCAAAACCCAAAAAAAAAAAAAAAAAAAAAAAAAAAA
Organism: Orientallactaga sibirica; assembly: GCA_036365145.1. Lineage (NCBI taxonomy): Eukaryota > Metazoa > Chordata > Mammalia > Rodentia > Dipodidae > Orientallactaga > Orientallactaga sibirica. The sequence continues at coordinate 26,360,591 of JAEOAD010000009.1, read as the reverse complement.
AGAGTCTCTCACTGGCCTACAACCAGCCAAGAAGATTAGACTGCCTAGCCAGTGCTCCCTGGACCCAGCTCCTTTTTAGTTTGTTTTGTTTTTAAAGTTTTTGAGATAGGATCTTGCTCTGGTGCTCAGGGTAGCCTGGAATTTGCAGCAATCCTTCTGCCTCAGCCTCCCTAGTGTTGAGATTACAGGTATACATCCAGCTTTGGGTCCCTGTATGCAAGAAAGGGAACTATATTCCAGAAAGAGCCCAGCCCCCCAGAAAGCCCACTCACATGCCTTCAGAGAAGCCCACCACAGTAGATCAGAGCACACCAGGATTTCTATCATGCTGGGAACCCTGAGCCCTGGATTCCAAGGCTCAGGGATAAAAGTATTTACCAAACCAGAACAGATACGAATGTTTTCTTCAAGAATCTATGCTGTGGAAGAGATGGAAATATAAGGGGGATCTTAAGTTAGTTACACCTCCTGAAGGTACTTGGTCTTATCCCCACTTGCGTGGGATCAGTATTTGAATACACAATAAGTGGCCAGTTCATTATCTCCTTAGGCAGTCCTAACAGAGACTGGCCATTTGAGGTGAGGTGCCAGGGTCATTAGGAGCTAGGTTCTGCTCTCTGGCATGAAGCATCTCAAGCCACTAGATCAGACCCCAAGCAGTCAGGGTCTGATTGCTTAAGCCTGTGGGATTTGGGCTTTTATTTGGGGCCTTCTGTCTATCCATCCTCCTGGAGCACTTTAATACTGGGAATAGAGACTTCCTGCAGTGTGTGGCTGTCCAACAAAACTGGGGGCGCACTGGATTTTCTGAATCCCTTCACTACCTTCAATTCAATGAACAGATGGGTTCTTTTTGCACATCTCCATACCAGACTGATGCAGTATTTTGGGGCTTAGGAAGGGTATCCCAAACTTGTGAAGCCCAATTTTGGGTCCTTATCATATTTTACTTATTAGAGAGAGAGTGAATGGGCATGCTAAGACCTCTGGCCACTGTAAATGAACTAAAGACGCATGTACCACCATGTGCATCTGACTGACATACGTGGGGACTCAGGAGTTGAACCCAGCCCCTTATCATTTTTTTCTTTTTTTTTAATTTTCTTTTTCTTTTTTTCTTTCTTTCTTTCTTTTTCTTTTTCTTTTTTTTTCTTTTTTTTTTTTTTTTTTTTTTTTTGAGGTAGGGTCTCACTCTGGCCCAGGCTGACCTGGAATTCACTCTGTAGTCTCAGGGTGGCCTTGAACTCACGGCAATCCTCTTACCTCTGCCTCCCGAGTGCTGGAATTAAAGGCGTGCGCCACCACGCCCGGCCCCTTCACTATTTCTTAATCCTCTCTTGTCTGTTATTTGAAGGCGCTTCATTGTCCAAACTTCCGTGTGTGTGTGTGTGTGTGTGTGTGTGTGTGTGTGTAACAGTCCCAGTTTTTTCCTAGATATCAATTTCCCCTAAATAAATTCTTCCTGAATAAACTCAGTAATTCATAATTTAGCCTTTATGTGTCTATTTTCTTAATTCTTTGTTAAACATAGAATAAGAGAGCCAGGCGTGAAGAAAATTTTGAGAGTTGTTGGACAGAGAGGTCCTGATGTCCCTCAGAACAATTACAAGCCATTGCCAAGGCTCTTGGTTTCCCACCAGGAATAGATGGTAAGACCCTATTGCTGAAGACTCCATATGCTTGGGCTGCAAGGTCACTGAGAAATCTTGCTGGAGCTGAGCTGAAAACCTCCTCCATGTAGACCAGCTGACAGAAAGATGGAAAAAACTATGCTGCAAGCTTTAAATTTGGCCAGCCAGGCCAAATGAGCCAATGGGTGCAACAGTGGCATGTCTGTTCTGGGAGAAACCAACCGCTCTCTAATTGGACTGGAGGCCCACTCCACGGGAGGGAACACATGCCTGATACTGAAAAAACTATGATGGGCAAGTCATAAACCCTAGGGGTGTAACATCTGCCAGTGTCTGCCTAAATGTACATATTATATCACGGAAACTGCTTGGTAGGCCCTTCTCATAATGTTCATACCCATATATTAATGTTACTCTCACTTTTGGTTAGAGAAGCTTCTCTTTTCAGATAGCAGGGGCCGTGGGATGACTCGGAAGGCACCATAGTGCTGAGAAGAAGTGACAGAGGAGTGCTCAGCATTAAAACATCTCTGTCACACTTTCCAAGGCTCAGGGTCCATTGTGGAAGAGGTGGCAGAAAGAATGTAAGAGCCAAAAGAAGGGTAAGACTTCTTACAATGCACTCTTCCAGATACAAAATGGCCTGGATATCCATGACCTTGCAGTGCCTGACACTACATACACAAAACCATCATAATAGGAGAAAAGATGATGATATAAAAAATAAAAGAGAGACTGGAGCTGCAGAAGATGGCTTAGCGGTTAAGGCATTTGTCTGCAAAGCCAAAGGACCCCAGTTTGATTCCCCAGGACCCATGTAAGCCAGATGCACAAGGAGGTGCATGCATCTGGAGTTCGTTTGCAGTGGCTGGAGACCTTGGTGTGCCCATTCTCTCTCCTCCCTCTCTCTCTCCCTCTCTCTCAAATAAATAAAATATATTTAAAAAATAAAAGTGAGACTGATTAAGAAGGGGAGGGGATATGATGGAGAGTGGACTTGTGAAGGAAAATGGAGGGGATGGAATTACCATGGTTATTGTGTTTAATTATGGAAGATCAATAAAAAGAAAGAAAGAAAGAAACAAGAAACAGTGAAGGGCTGGGTGTGGTAGTGTACACCTTTAATCCCAGCACTCTGGAGGCAGAGGTAGGAGGATCACTGTGAGATTAAGATCAGCCTCATCCTACATAGTGAATTCCAGCCTGGGTTTAAATGAGACCCTACCTTGAAAAAACTAAAAAAAGAAAGAGAGAGAGAAAGGAAGGGAGGGAGGGAGGGAGGGAGGGAGGGAGGGAGGGAAAGAGAAAGAAAAAGTGAAAAATCAAAGATAAATCTTACATATATAGTCAAAATGAGAAGGTAACCCCAAAGCATGACACAAATAAAAGGCAAGAAGAAAACTCCCCAAGCCAAGGTAAGTATTCCCCACCCTTCCCAGCTGGGAAGGAGGGACAGACTCAGGTGTACGCTCAGACAGGTCACAGGGCAAGAGGAAGAGGGAGCAAGAGAGAAGGAGCCATGTGGGCAACCTCCTGTATAAGGATCAGACATCCAATCCAGCTGCATCTTGTCGTCGCAGACCAGACCTGATTGGTTTGTACTCAAGGGCTGACCCAAAGAAGCGAAGCTGAGGCAAGAAGTTCCTGCTGGGTGTGTCACTGGCAGCCATCTTGGAGAGGCAGGATCAGAACCAATTTTCAGTTGTGCCAAGATGGACAGACTGCCATCTCTTTGTTCCCTCTTTGGTATTCTGTCCCTAACTAACTGCTTGAAAGAAGCTAGCTTTCTCTGAGTTCTTCACTATGCTTAAGCAGAGAGAGAGAGAGGGAGAGAGGGAATGTGTATGTATGTAGATTCCAGGTACACTGAGCAAACACAAAAGAAGCCTTCTCACAAGGCTCCACTCCAGATGGCAGTGTTTGCTTTTCTTTCCCGGATGACCCTAGCAAGGCCATCTCTCCTGCTGGGCTCCGGGTTTTGCCTCCTGCTGGGAGACCCTGAGGAAAACTCCCCTTTGAACCTGGGCTTCCTCCTGGGGAAACAAGGGTAGGGATATTCAATGAAGGAAGATTTAGGACCCAGTGAGAATGTGTCAGAAGCATTTCTGGCCTGCTAAGTGCCCTCCTGAGACAAAGCACTCTGGCCAGCCCCTGGTCTTGTCTAGTGAAGTCTCAGGGCAGAGGGCTGGAAGATCTTGGATGAGAACAGGACACGTTGGCAGGTGGCAGGAGATAGCCTGTCACAAAGAGAAAAACTGGAGTTGAAGGACTAGGCACAAAACGTTGAAGGAAGGTCAGTTAGGTTGGGCTGTTGAATAAGCACAAAACATTGGGGCTCGGGAGATGGTTCCGTGGTTAAAGGCACTTGCTTGCAAAGCCTGACAGCCAGGGTTTGAGTCCCCAGTTCCCACATAAAGCCAGATGCCCACCTATTAAGGATCTATTTATAATCTTACTGTGTGGTGGGCTTCACTCTCAGGCCCAGGTGAGCTTGAGAGAGAGGAATGGATAGGATAGGTCTGGAGTAAGGTGTGAGAGAGCTGATTGGAGAGGATAGGTCTGGAGTAAGGCGTGAGAGAGCTGATTGGAGAAGATAGCTCTGGAGTAAGGCGTGAGAGAGCTGATTGGAGAGGATAGCTCTGGAAAGGTGTAAGAGAGCTGATTGGAGAGGATAGCTCTGGAGTAAGGCGTGAGAGAGCTGATTGGAGAAGATAGCTCTGGAAAGGTGTGAGAGAGCTGATTGGAGAGGATAGCTCTGGAAAGGTGTGAGAGAGCTGATTGGAGAGGATAGCTCTGGAGTAAGGCTGATTGAGAGGAGCTGATTGGAGAGAGCTGATTGGAGGAAAGGTGTGAGTAAGGTGTGAGAGCTGATTGGAGAAGATAGCTCTGGAGTAAGGTGTGAGAGAGCTGATTGGAGAGGATAGCTCTGGAGTAAGGTGTGAGAGAGCTGATTGGAGAGGATAGGTCTGGAGTAAGGCGTGAGAGAGCTGATTGGAGAAGATAGCTCTGGAGTAAGGTGTGAGAGAGCTGATTGGAGAAGATAGCTCTGGAGTAAGGTGTGAGAGAGCTGATTGGAGAAGATAGCTCTGGAGTAAGGTGTGAGAGAGCTGATTGGAGAGGATAGCTCTGGAGTAAGGTGTGAGAGAGCTGATTGGAGAAGATAGCTCTGGAGTAAGGTGTGAGAGAGCTGATTGGAGAGGATAGGTCTGGAGTAAGGCGTGAGAGAGCTGATTGGATAGAAAGGATCAGCCGCTGAATCCTGCTTCTGCTGAATCAAGCCAGCAGGCGCAGTGTTCCCTGTTTGGGCTCTCTCTCCTGACTGGCTGCTTAATTCCCCTTCAAGCCAAACCTTCAGCATCTCTCTCCTGGATAACTGGCATATTTTCTTTCTTTCTTCCTTCTTTTTAAAAATATTTTACTTATTTTTTTGAGAGAGAAAGGAAGAGGCAGATAGAATGGACACACCACGTCCTCTAGCCATTTCAAATGCACTCCAGACACATGGGCCCCCTTTTGCATCTGACTTATGTGGGTCCTGGGGAATCAAACCGAGGCCCTTAGACTTCATAAGCAAACACCTTAACCGCTAAGCCATTTCCTCAGCCCCAACTGACATACTTTCATATCTATGTCCCTGCTTCCACCTTCCTCCCCTCTCTTCTCTACATAGAGACATTCATAAACTAGAGGTCAGACCTTGTGACCCCTCCAGAGAAAAGCCAAACTCCTTATAATGAATGCTCTACAAGCCCCACCTCACCTGTCCTCCCTCCACTTCATTTCCTGTACTCAGTCCTCATACCAGCCCTCCCTCCTGCTCCGAGTGAACTACAGAATTCCCAGGAAAAAAGCCACACCTATGGTAATGATTCCACTAGGCTGATGGACTGATTAGAACTTCCTGATTGTGGAGAGCTGGGATGTCACAGAACCACAGCCAAAATTATCTTGGGCTATCTTTAGTCATCTTAATAGCCGTTCAGAGCTCGGCTTCTGTGTCTGGCCTAACGTCCTTTCAGCTCTCAGGTAAGACGTTTGGGATGTACTAACAAACCACCAGCTTCCATGGACCCAAAAGCTAAGAATGTCAGCTGAAACTAAGAGACCATCTAGGGCTGGAGGGATGGCTTAGCAGTTAAGGTGCTTGCCTACAAAGCAAAGGACCTAGGTTCAATTCCCCCAGGACCCATTTAAAACAGATGCATAAGGGGGCATATGTGTGCGGAGTTTGTTTGCAGTGGTTGGAGGCCCTGGCACACCATTCTCTCTATTTCTCTCTGTGTCTCAAATAAGTAAATAAAAATATTAAAAGAGAGAGGGAGAGAGGGAGGGAGACCATCTAAGACCTTTAAGTAGAGACTTCCCCACTTGGCTGTAACCTGCCTACCTCACGTCCTCACCAATATGTTTGATGAATGGCTTGACTTGGGACTTTGTTTTGTTCTTTGTTTTAAAAAAAAATCACCTAACTGTTTCCATGTTATTAACAGTCAACCTGAACCCATGTTGATGGTCACTCATATTTGGCTCAGAAGAAACTATCTCTTATTCCCTTTGAGGTGAGAGCTGTGTTCTGCATTGACATCCGCAAACACCATCAGGCGTCCGCTGGTGTCAGCCAGGGCCTTTGCACTAAATGTTTCCTCTCCATGGAATGTCCAAACATCTGCACTGAGAGAGCCCTTGCTTCTCCTTGTCAGGGTAACTTTTCTCAGCCACTGTATCCAAAACCTCACTCTGACTCAACTTTCCACATCCCCTTTCTTCTCACCTCCAAACATGTGGTACAATGTGCCAGTTTATTTTGCTTGCCTTCTGCCTCTTGGGGGAACAATGTGTCCTCCATGCAGGGCAGCCATCTTAAGGATATTTACCTGAAAAACGGGTGGTTGGGGCTGGAGAGATGGCTCAGCAGTTAAAGGCCAGATGCACAATGTGGAGCATGCTTCTGGAGTTTGTTTGCAGTGGCAGGAGGCCCTGGTACACCCATTCTTTCCTCTTTTCTCTCTCTTTCTCTTTACTCCTCTCTCTCTCAAATAAATACATAAGCAAATAAATATTTTAAATGATTTTTTAAAATATTTTTTAATTTTGTTTTTATTTATTTATTTATTTGAGAGTGACAGACAGACAGCAAGAGAGAGAATGGGTACACGCGCCACTTCGGCCGAACTCCAGCTCCATTCGCCACCTTGTGCATCTGGCTTAGGTGGGTACTGGGGAATCAACCCTTGAACTAGGATCCTTAGGCTTCGCAGGCAAGCACTTAACTGCTAATCCATCTCTCCAGCCCCAAGCAAGTAAATTTTTTTTTTTTGAGAAAGACAGAGAGAAAGGGAGAGGACGACAAGACAGATAGAGATGGGCGCACCAGCAGCCTCTCATCTGCTGTGGATGAAATCCAGATACGTGCACCACCTTGTGGTCAAGTGCGGCATTGCGCCCTTGCATCACTGCATCTGGCTAAACGTGGGACCTGGAGATTGGAACCACTGGAGATTGGAACCAGTGTTCTTAGGCTTAGGAGGCAGGCGCCTTAACCGCTAAGCCATCTCTCCAGCCTCGTAAGTAAATATTTTTAAAAATATATTTTTTTAAGCTTGGCGTGGTGGCACATGCCTTCAATTCCAGCATTAGGGAGGCAGAGGTAGGAGGATCGCCATGAGTTTGAGGCCACCCTGAGACTACATAGTGAATTCCAGGTCAGCCTGGGCTACAGCGAGACCCGACCTTGAAAAACAAAACAAACAAAACAAAACACAATTCAATTTAATTTAAAAATTTTTTTTAACTTGGTGGTTGACAACCTATGAATACCAATTTTTCTTTGCTTTGTTTACTATTCTATATCTATTCCTAATGCACCTGGAACTCAACAAATGGAATTTGAATGAACAAATGAATGAATAGTGAGCGTGATCATCTCAAAATCTGTATCAGATCACATTACTCTCATGCTCAAAGTTGTTCAATGGCTCCACATTGCACTTGAGCCAAAATCCAGACTCCTGACCATGGCCTGTGAAGCCCGACTCTCCCAGCCCTTCCCTGCAGTGTCTTGACTTCCCCTCACCTACTCCCACACACATCCTCCAGCCTTCTAGGGATACTTACCCATTTCACTCTCTAGCGTTTGCTGCGGTTGTTTGCTTGGCTTCCCTGGGAGGCGCCTGCTCCTCCTGAGATGTTCACTTCAAGCAGAGCAGCCTCAGTCAGGCTCTCCCAGACTCCCTTGCAAACAGAGTGAGGAAGAGGCCAAGGATCACAGTTTCTTTCTCTCTCTCTCTCTCTCTTTTTTGTTTTTGAGGTAGAGTCTCGCTTTAGGCCAGACTGACCCGGAACTCACTCTGTAGCCCAGGCTGGCCTCGAACTCACACATTTATACACATATGATTTTCCTATCTCAGCCTTCCAAGTTCTGGGATTATAGATGTGAGCCACCATGCCTGGCTCAGTCCCTTTTTAAAAAAATATTTTATTTTTATTCATTCATTTGAGAGAAAAAGAGGGAGATGGAAAGAGAGAGACAGAGAGAGAGAACAGGTGTTCCAAGACCTCCAGCAACTGCAAACAAACTCCAGACACCTGTGTCACCTTATGCATCTGGCTTATGTGGGTCCTAGGGAATCAAACCTGGGTCCTTTGGCTTTGCAGGCAAGTGCCTTAACTACTAGACCATCTCCCTAGCCCTCCCCCCTTTTTTGGGAGGGGGTTCAAGGCAAAGTCTCACTCTAGCCCAAGCTGACCTGGTATTCACTATGTAGTCTCAGGGTGGCCTCAAATTTGAGGTGATCCTCCCACCTCTGCCTCCCAAGTGATGGGATTAAAGGCATGCACCACCACACCTGGCTAACCCCTCTTTATTATTATTATTATTTTTCTGTTTATTAAAATAGTTTATTTGTTTGCAAGCAGAGGAAAAGAGAGAAAATAGGCACGCCAGGGCCTCTGCAAACAAACTCCAGATGCATCTTCCACTTTGTGCACCTGGCTTTATGTGGGTACTGGGTATCAAACTCAGGTCATTAGGCTTTGCAAGCAAGCACTTTATCCACTGAGCAATCGCTCCAGCCCTATTATTATTGGTTTGTTTTGCTTTGTTTCATTTTGTTTTGTTTTATTTTGTTTTGTTTTGTTTTTCAAGGTAGGGTCTTGCTCTAGCCCAGGCTGACCTGGAATATCACTATGTAATCTCAGGCTGGCACTTGAATTCACAACAATCCTCCTACCTGTCTCCCCAGTGCTGGGATTAAAGGCGTGTGCCACCGTGCCCAGTTCTTATTATTGTTTTTGTTGTTGTTTTGTTTTGTTTTGTTTTTTTGGTTTTTCGAAGTAGGGTTTCACTCTAGTCCAGGCTGACCTGGAATTCACTATGTACTCTCAGGATGGCCTCGAACTCACAATGATCCTCCTACCTCTGCCTCCCAAGTGCTAGAATCAAAGGCATGCGCCACTACACCCAGCTTTTATTATTGTTTTTGAGATAGAGTCTCATGTAGTCCATTCTGACCTTGAACTCACTATGTGGCTGAGAATGACCTTGAACTTCTGATTCTACTGTCTCCATGTACCTCTTAAGTCTCTCTCTTTTTTTTGTTTCTTTTTCAAAATGGGCATGCCAGTCCTCTAGTCACTGCAACTGAACTCAGATTTATGTGCCACTGTGTGCATCTGGCTTATGTGGGTTCTGGGGAATTGAACCTGGGTCCGTAGGCTTTGCAGGCAAGCACTTTAACTACTAAGAAATCTCTCCAGCCCTTAAGTCCACCTCCTGAGTGGTAGGATTATGACTATACACCACCACCTCAGGTTTTATGTAGTACTGGGGGAGGGAGAATTGCATGCTAAACAAATTTCTCTATCCACCATGTGCTATATCCCCAGATCTCATAATACCTTTGTAAAATTTTTATTTTATTATTGTGTGTGTGTGTGAAGGGAGAGAGAGAATGGGCATGCCAGGACCAGTTGGAGCTCCAAACCAACTCCAGATAAATGTGCCACATTGTTTTTTTGGCTTTATGTGGGTACTGAGAAATTGAACCCAGGCCAGAAGGCTTTGCAAACAAGTGCCTTTAGTAGCTGAGCCATTTCCCTGGCCTTACTTTATTGATTTTGTGTGAATGTTTGCATGCACATGTGAATGCAGACATGTGCACACTACAGCACACATGTGGATGTCAGAGGACAATGTTCAGTTGGTCCTTACTTGTCTACCTCACTTGAACTTACTACAAGCATCCAGGAAATTCTCTGGTCTCCACCTCCCATCTCACCAATAGCACCAGGGTGTTAGGAGCACAGAAGTTCACAACAGCTTCCAACTTCCTATGTGGGGTCTGGGGATCGAACTCAGGAACTTGAGCTTGAGTAGTGAGAACTTTATCCACTAAGCCATCTCCTCAGCCCCTCACAGCTGTTTCTGAACACATGTTCAATGGCCTAAAGACCTTCCACCAGCCCCACCTCTTACATATTCTACCACCTCCCAGAGCACCATACTAAAGACCAAGCCCTTAAATGTATGTATTATGCTCACCAAACTGTCCAGTAAGCACTTCTCTTAATGTCCACACCCAAATATTAATGCTACTCTCACTTTTGGTTAGAGAAGCTTCTCTTTTCAGATGGTCATAACCTTGGGATGGCTCAGAAGGCACCATGATGCTGAGAAGAAGTGACAGAGGAGTGCTCAGCACTGAAACATCTCTAACACACTTTCCAAGGCTCAGGGTCCATTGGGGAAGAAGTGGCGGAAAGAATGTAAGAGCCAACGTGCTCCTCCAGATGCAAAATGGCCTGGACATCCATGACCTCACAGTGCCTGACACTACCTACACAAGACCATCATAATAGGAGGAAAAGATGATGACATCAAAATGAAAAGAGAGACTGATTGAGAGGGGGAGGGGGACATGATGGAGAGTGGAGTTTCAAAGGGGAAAATGGGGGAGGGAGAGAAGTACCATGGGATTATTGTCTACAATTAAGGAAGTTGTCAGTAAAAAGAAAATAATAATAATAGTAATAAAAAAGACCAAGCATTCTACACATTAGTAGTCCTTACTTCAGTCTGGGCACCAGGAAAAGCTGCAAGTGGCAGGTGCCTTCTTTGAGTTCCAGCAGCACCCTTGCTTGGTTCCCTTAAACAAGTAAACTGCTCACCTGTTGCAGTTGGCTTCGCATTGCTGGCAGAAAACATCTAATTAAAAGCAGCTCGTGGGAGGAAAGGGTTTACTTTGGCTTACAGGCACGAGGGGAAACTCCATGATGGCATGAGCATAAGGTGGACATCACCTCCTGGCCAACATCAGGTGGGCAACAGTAGCAGGAGAGTGTGCCAAACACTGGCAAGTAGAAGCTGGCTCTAAGACCCATAAGGATCCAATTCCCACATTGCCACCAGCTGGGGACCTAGCACTCACAACACATAAGTTTATGGGGTACACCTGAATCAACCACCACACCACCTCTTTGAGGAGGCCTGTGCCAGCACACCTTTCACATCCCTGTTGGTCCACATGTACCTCATCTCTGTGCCTGTCCCACCAGCCTCATGGGCATCATGACAACCTCTGCATAAGACTTTGGCTGGAAAGGGCAGGCAGAACTGGAGTTTCTCTCCCAGCACCAACAAGTAACAGAGAATGAATTTAGTTCATTTTTTTTTTTTCCTCAGAAAGTGGTCTGCTTTCCTTTTTTTTTTTTTTTTTTTTTTTTTTTTTTTTTTTGGTTTTTGGGTTTCACTCTGGTCCAGGCTGACCTGGAATTAACTATGTAGTCTCAGGGTGGCCTCGAACTCACGGCGATCCTCCTACCTCTGCCTCCCGAGTGCTGGGATTAAAGGCGTGCGCCACCACGCCCAGCTTCCTTTTTTTATGTTCTCATATGGTACCCAGAATCCCCTGGATTTCCTGGAATTTATATGAAGAATTCCAGCTATTCTAACTACAATTTTCATACACATAGCTCCTGCCAACACACTTGGCCATCTAGGGTCAGCCTATGTTGGTGGAATGAGTTTGGGCTCTTAAGCCCTGAAATCCTCCTATGGGTCCTGACTTTTCTCAAAACCCTTGTGCTCTTTTTGAAAATTATTTTCAAGGAGAGAGGAAGAGAGAGAGCTTGCCAGGGTCTTCTGTGGCTGCAAACGAACTCCAGATGCATGTACCACTCTGTGCATCTGGCATTACATGGGTACTGGGGGAATCAAGCCCTGGCTTTTAAGCTTTGCAAGCAAGTGCCTAAACTGCTGATCCATCTCTCCAGCCCTTGTGCACTTTTTAAATATATTTATTTATTTGCTTGCAAGGGGAAAAAGAAAGAGAGAGTGGTCCAGGGCTTCCAGCCACTACACATGAACTCCAGATGCATGTGCCACTTTGTGCATCTGGCTGGAAGTAGGTCTTAGGACATTGAAGTCTGGCTGGCAGGTTTTGCAAGCCAGCACCTCTGATCACTGAGCCATCTCCCCAACCCACAATTTAAGTTTTGTTTTGTTTTTAATCTTTAGAGGCAAGATTGCCTAGCTGGGCGTGGTAGCGCATGCCTTTAATCCCAGCACTTGGGATACAGAGGTAAGAGCATCACCATGAGTTCAAGGCCACCCTGAGCCTCATAGTGAATTCCAGGTCAGCCAGAGCTAGAGCGAGACCCTACCTTGAAAAACCAAAAAGAAAGAAAGAAAGAAGATTGTCTATTTCAAAATATTTATTTATTTCCTAATTTGAGAGAGATGGAAAGAGAGAGAGAGAGAGAGAGAAAGAATGGGCATGCCAGGGCCTCCTGCCACTGCAAACAAACTCCAGACACATTCGCCACTTTGTGCATCTGGCTTTATGTGTGTACTAGGGAATCGAACTCAGATCCTTAGCAGGTAAGTGCTGTCACCTCTGAGCCATCTCTCCAGTCCTCTTCTTTTTTAATTTTATTTATTTATTTGCAAGTAGAGAGAGAAGAGAGAAAGCAAGTGCCAGGACCTCTTGGCACTGCAAACGAACTCCAGATGCATGGGCCCCTTTGTGCATCTGGCTTTACATGGGTTCTGGGGAATTGAACTCAGGCCTTCAGGATTTGCAAGCAAGCATCTTTACCACTGAGCTATCTCCCCACCCCCTTGGGTCTGTTTCTAATCATGGGTGTGTCCCCTTTGTCCCAATCCCCATCGCCTGTTCTCCTGCGCTCTTCGCCTACGACATCCACTCCCATTCTAACATGGCTCGTGATCATAGGTAAAAGTCGAGTCCATCTTTCCCAGAACCCCTCCCTGCCCACCTCAGCCCCAGCAATTTCCTCTTCTCATCTTTCTAAAAGCACACCTCATGTGCACTTCACAGTGGAGACCATGATGTCTCTGTCCCACTGTTGTCTCCGGACTGCTGCTCTGGTCCCCACAGCTATCCTGGGGGTTCCCCTGTTATTATTTCTTCTGTATCCGTGAACTGCCAGCTCACACTGAGCACACAGAAGGTGGACCGCAGACCCGGCCGGCTCTTTCCTCCCCTAAGAACAAACCCCTGCTTTGTCCACATTGCCTTCTCTGTGTTTGGGAAGCAGAAAAGAGTTGGAAAATTCCAGCATGAGAAGCACAGCCTAATTTCAACTGTGCAAGCGAGGGAAATGTGCTGTTTCAAAAATTAAAAAAAATTCCCCAGCCTTTCCTCCGAAAGCAACTCCCAGACCTCTGGGCCCAGAGGGTGAGCTGGCCAGATTCTTGGTCTCTCTGAGAAATGAATTGTCCTCCTGTCTGTATGTTGTCTGCACACATGTGTTTGTGGGTGAATGAGGAGGTTGGAGTCATAGAGGAAGGTAACCAACCTTGGAAATGAAGCATGTGACAGGCAGAAGGTGACAAGCTCCCTACCCATGGACCCTGGCTTGCTGGTTACACAAAGAAAGGCACTTCTTTTTTAAAAAAAAAAATATTTTATTTTATTTTGTTTTATTTATTTTGGTTTTTCAAGGTAGATTTTCACTCCAGCCTAAGCTGACCTGGAATTCACTCTGTAGTCTCAGGATGACCTCTAACTCACAGTGATCCTCCTACCTCTGCCCCAGAAGATTGTCTATTTCAAAATATTTATTTATTTCCTAATTTGAGAGAGATGGAAAGAGAGAGAGAGAGAGAGAGAAAGAATGGGCATGCCAGGGCCTCCTGCCACTGCAAACAAACTCCAGACACATTCGCCACTTTGTGCATCTGGCTTTATGTGTGTACTAGGGAATCGAACTCAGATCCTTAGCAGGTAAGTGCTGTCACCTCTGAGCCATCTCTCCAGTCCTCTTCTTTTTTAATTTTATTTATTTATTTGCAAGTAGAGAGAGAAGAGAGAAAGCAAGTGCCAGGACCTCTTGGCACTGCAAACGAACTCCAGATGCATGGGCCCCTTTGTGCATCTGGCTTTACATGGGTTCTGGGGAATTGAACTCAGGCCTTCAGGATTTGCAAGCAAGCATCTTTACCACTGAGCTATCTCCCCACCCCCTTGGGTCTGTTTCTAATCATGGGTGTGTCCCCTTTGTCCCAATCCCCATCGCCTGTTCTCCTGCGCTCTTCGCCTACGACATCCACTCCCATTCTAACATGGCTCGTGATCATAGGTAAAAGTCGAGTCCATCTTTCCCAGAACCCCTCCCTGCCCACCTCAGCCCCAGCAATTTCCTCTTCTCATCTTTCTAAAAGCACACCTCATGTGCACTTCACAGTGGAGACCATGATGTCTCTGTCCCACTGTTGTCTCCGGACTGCTGCTCTGGTCCCCACAGCTATCCTGGGGGTTCCCCTGTTATTATTTCTTCTGTATCCGTGAACTGCCAGCTCACACTGAGCACACAGAAGGTGGACCGCAGACCCGGCCGGCTCTTTCCTCCCCTAAGAACAAACCCCTGCTTTGTCCACATTGCCTTCTCTGTGTTTGGGAAGCAGAAAAGAGTTGGAAAATTCCAGCATGAGAAGCACAGCCTAATTTCAACTGTGCAAGCGAGGAAATGTGCTGTTTCAAAATTAAAAAAATTCCCCAGCCTTTCCTCCGAAAGCAACTCCCAGACCTCTGGGCCCAGAGGGTGAGCTGGCCAGATTCTTGGTCTCTCTGAGAAATGAATTGTCCTCCTGTCTGTATGTTGTCTGCACACATGTGTTTGTGGGTGAATGAGGAGGTTGGAGTCATAGAGGAAGGTAACCAACCTTGGAAATGAAGCATGTGACAGGCAGAAGGTGACAAGCTCCCTACCCATGGACCCTGGCTTGCTGGTTACACAAAGAAAGGCACTTCTTTTTAAAAAAAAAATTTTTTTAATTTTATTTTGTTTTATTTATTTTGGTTTTTCAAGGTAGATTTTCACTCCAGCCTAAGCTGACCTGGAATTCACTCTGTAGTCTCAGGATGACCTCTAACTCACAGTGATCCTCCTACCTCTGCCTCCCGAGTGCTGGGATTAAAGGCATGCACCACCACACCTGGCTTATTATTTTATTTATTTATTTTTGAGAGAGAGAGAAAAGCAAATTTATAGAAAGAACAGGGAACTGTGCATAGTGGTGCATGCCTTTAATCCCAGCACTCGGGAGGCAGAGGTAGGAGGATCACTGTGAGTTAGAGGCCATCCTGAGACTACATAGTGAATTCCTGGTCAGCCTGAGCTAGAATGAGATTCTACCTTTAAAAATATATATATATGTATATATAATTTATATATATACACACAGAGAGAGGGGGCATTCCAGGGCCTCCAGCCACTGCAAATGAACCCCAGATGCACGTGTCACCTTGTGTATCTGGCTTATGTGGGTCCTGGGGAATTGAAAGTAGGTCCTTAGGCTTCTCAGGCAAATACCTTAACTGCTAAGCCATCTCTCCAGCCCTCTTTTATTCTTTTTATCTCTCTCTCTCTCTCTCTTAAAAATATTTTTGTTTGCAATCAGAGAGACAGGAAGATGGAGAGAGATAAAGGGCACACCGTGGTCTCACTCTAGCCACACTAGACCTGGAATTCATCTATAGTCTCAGGTTGGTCTTGAACTCACAGCAATCCTCCTACCTCTGCCTCTTGAGTGCAGGGATTAAAGGCGTGCACCACTACACCCAGCCTTCTTTTCCATTTAGAAAGCATGGAGTCTGGGGCTGGTATGGAAGCTCCACAGACTGGTTGTTGTGGTTTTTTTTTTCCCATAGACTCTTCAGTGTCACACATTAACCTTCCTGCTCCTATAACCTTCGGCTTGGGAGGCAGAGGTAGGAAGATTGCTGTGAGTTGGAAGCCAATTCACATAGTGACTTCCAGGTCAACTTGGGCTAGAGCATGAACCTACCATGAAAAACCAAAAACAAAAGAGAGAGAGAGAAGGAAGGAAGGAAGGAAGGAAGGAAGGAAGGAAGGAAGGAAGGAAGGAAGGAAGGAAGGGAGGGAGGGAGGGAGGGGAGAAAGAGAAGAGAAAGAAAAGAAAAAAAGAGAAAGAAAAGAAAGAAAAGAAAAGAAAAGAAAAGAAAAGAAAAGAAAAGAAAAGAAAAGAAAAGAAAAGAAAAGAAAAGAAAAGAAAGCCAGGCACGGTGGCATACACAAACAAATGCCAGACACTAGCGCTACTTGTGCCTCTGGCTTACATGGGTACTGGGGAATCAAACTTGGGTCCTTAGGTTTCACAGGCAAGTGCCTTAACAGCTAACACATCTCTCCAGCCCAAATAAAATACTTTTTAGAAAAATAAAACTTTAATCACACACTTTTAATCCCAGCAGCACTTGGGTGGCTAAGGTAGGATGATCACTGAGTTCGAAGCTAACCTGAGACTACATTCCAGGTCTGGCATGGGCTAGAGCGAGACCTTACCTCAAAAATAAATAAATGAATGAATGAATGAATGAATGAATAATGAATAAATAAATAAAATGTTCTTTGTGTAGCATCTAATATTCATAGCCAAATAATAATGCCACCGAGCTGCTTACTGTGTAGAAAGACAGTGTAGCCTGACAAGAGAAGAGTCCATTGGGCCAGTTAGACCACAGGAGAGTTTACCTGGTTCAGACCAGCTTCACTCTGGCATATACAATAAGTGACCACTTCTCACACCTAGAAGGACATCCCTGTGTACTCTAGAAGTGACTTACCAGTTTCCACCAGGCAGCCACTAATCATGGACCAACTCGGATCTTCCCATGGCAAAAAAAAAGATAAAAGTCCAAAACTTCATTTCACTCATTCAACAAACATTTGCAGAGCCCCTGCTACGTGCCAAACATTGCTTAGTCATTAGGGCATTAGGTTTACAGCCAGCAATGGACAAGCAGACAAAATTCCCCCATCACGTGCAGATTACATTCAAGTTGAGGAGAAAACGACAAACCAGTGAACAAGTGAGATACCTAGTATGTGGACTGGTAAAGAGCTAGAGATTGAACATGCAGGTGACAGGGAATCAGCGGTCCCGTGGGCTGCACCTTCAATAAGGTCAGGAGGAAAGGTCACTCTGAGAAATGATGATGGATGAAAGGCCTTCAAGGAATGAACGAGTGGAAGACAAATGGCACCGCAAAAGTTTCAACTGTCTCATGCCAGGGCAGGAAGAAGAGATTCAAGCAAAGAACTTGTCCTGTGAACAGCTCTGGTTGAGGGCGCTGCTGGCTCAGCATTGCCCTTCAGTCTCTGGGCAAGAACTTGAACGGAGTAGGTCCCACTGAAGGGGGAAGAGGTGAGAACTTAAAGACTTGTTCCACAGAGCCAGAGCAGGCACTGAAGAAGAGTATTCTGAATGCTTTACTGATTCATTAATACTCTCAGTGACTTTATCCTGAGGTAGGTTCTGTTATAATGCTCCCTTCTACACAAGGTGAAAATGAAGCTCACCTTAAAAAATATATATCACCTATTTATTTATTTATTTATTTATTTATTTATTTATTAGAGAGAGAGAGAATGAGCATGCCAGGGCCTCCAGCCACTACAGATGAACTCTAGACACATGAACCCCCTTATGTATCTGGCTAACGTGGGTCCTGGGGAATCGAACCTGGGTCCTTTGGCTTTGCAGGCAAGTGCCTTAACCATTATGCCATCCCTCCAGCCCTGTTGTTTGTTTTTCAATGCAGGGTCTCTCTAGGCCAGGCTGACCTCCTGGAAGTCACTATGTAGTCTCAGCCTAGCCTCGAACCCACAGTGATCCTCCTACCTCTGCCTCTTGCATGCTGGGATTAAAGGTGTGGGAAACCACACCCCAGCAGATACAGAGAAAGAGAGAGAGAGAGAGAATGAGAATGAGTGCACCAGGGCCTCTAGCCACTGCAAATGAATTCCAGATGCATGCACCACTTTGTGTGTCTGGCTTTATATGATACCTGGGTTCTGGGGGATCAAACTCAGGTTGTTAGGCTTTACCAGTAAGCACCTTAACTGCTGATGCACCTCTCCAGCCCAAAGCTTATTTTCAGTACAATTGTAGGAAGCAGAGTAGAAGGCTTGTCCCAATGAGATGCCCTCAGCATCTTGCAAACCCATTTCTTCTCTCATCCAGGGACTGCCCATCAGGTTAGAGAAGGTTACAGGCAGGTTACAGAAGCCAAAGCAGCACCATTGGCTTAAGAACAGAGAGAGAACTCCGAGAAAGACTTGGCATTGCTGGAAGTCCAAGGCTCCTTTAATTGACTTAGAGGGGGCTTTGTGGACCCAGGGAACCAGGGCAGACCAGATTTCAGCATTAAGGGCTTTGCAGTGGCAGATGCTAGGGTTCTCTTCACCCCTTTACCCCAACTTCCATGCAGACTTCCTTCCTTCGACACTCCTCCTTTAGCCATCACTCCTCAAGAATAGAAGGTTACAGGGCAGAAGCTGTCCTGGAAGCCACTCCAAAAAGATGGGGCCTGGAATGGGTGGGGGATATTAGCTCTCCCAGTCTACTCCCTGTAAACAGGACCCCTCTCCACTAGGACAGAGGCAGCATCTAGACTCCAGCAAGAGAGATTGGCTTAGCACAGTTAATTTCCCACTGTTTTTAAAATTTAATTTATTGGGCTGGAAAGATGGCTTAGTGGTTAAGGTGCATGCCTGCGAAGCCTAAAGGACCCCAGTTTTATTCTCCAGGTCCCACATAAGCCAGATGCACATGGTGGTGCATGTGTCTGGAGTTTGTCTGCAGTGGTTAGAGGCCCTGGTGCGCCCATTCTCACTCTCTCTCTCTCTCTCTCCCTCTGTAGCAGACAGCTTCAGGTTCGCTGAGATGAACTTCCAGACCAAGCACAGTTATGGAGGAAGGGATATTTATTGAACCTTGCAGGTTCAGGGGAAGTTCCATAATGGAGGAAGAAACTGGCCTGCTTTCACAGGACTAAACATAGAGAAAAATGCCATAAGCCAAAAGCCAAAAACCACACAGCATAGCACACCTCCAGGAACTCAAGCTAGGCCCACTTGGCATATCTTTAGATTGAAATCTCAAACCCACCATCACACCTTAAGATCCACCCAGTGACACTGCCTCCAGCCAGGTGGCTGCAGTTGCAAACTATAAACTAAGAAAACACTGAATATATTGGGGGCCATCTATTCAAACTACCACATTCCGTCCCTGGCCCCCAATAGAGTCATAACCATCACACATTGTAAATTGTATGCAGTCCAGTTTCAAAGTTTTCCACAGTCTTAACCAACTTAAGATAATGAGTCCTGTAAAATCAAACAAGTTAAATACTTTTAACATATAAAGGCACAGAGTAAACATTTTTAACTGGTATAAGGCATAATAGCAAGGAGAGACTAGGACAATATAAACTCAACCACCATCAAGCAAACATCAAACTTTTGTGGTTCAGGTCCAATACAATCTGAGACTGACAGTCTCCAGATTTTCAATTCTGCCCCTCCAGCTGGGCAGAGTAGCCAGGGGAAACTTCCATCTCAGGCCAACAGTGTACTCTATGGTAGCCCTTGCACAGTCCTGGTATATCCAAAACATCTTCAGGTCTCCATGCAAACCACAGTCCATCTTCCAAAGGCTCTTCGATCCATTTTCCAAAGGCTCTTCAGCCCATCAGGGCATCATGCCCTGCCTCATTCCACATTTCAGCAGCAGCTCCTGGAACCGTGTGCAAATCATGACCACACCATGCATTTTTCATGCTTCCAAAACTAATACCAGGTGTGCAGGACATAGCCATATTCTTAATTCAGGGACGAAATAAATCATAGCCTTGAAAAGCAGGTTCCTTCTCCAGTCAACTCTTTCCAAAAGAGTTTGTATTTCCAACAGTCTTTTCTCAGGCATCTTCTCCATTGTTTTAATGTAAAGCAGTTGGGCCATCTTCCTTAAGGTTGCTAATGTGTATCACAATAGCAGGCTTAGTAACCTGAAACCAGTCTCAGTGTCTCTAATTTTAATTTGCTTGAGGTTTTCCAATTTAAAAATTTAAATCTCTCAGTCCAATATTTTAGCCAAGCACATCAGTCCATTACAAATTTAACTTTGATCAAACTCTCTGGGCTTGGGCAGCAGAACGCAGCCATCCCTTATGCCAGTAGCCCAGTTCCAAAAAAGTCCTCTGCAGACTTTCCTTCCCCTTAGAATGCTCATAAGCCAAGCCTCCAAGTCCAATAATACTGTCTGCACTTAGCATTCTCAAATTCTCATCAGAATAGTCCATAAAAACTTGGCTTACCACCCCAGAAGGTATCTTCAGTTGTAAGCACCAAATCCATGCCTATTCCTCCAAAACAAAGGTTCCAAAAGATGAAAATCCACATAGGTAGGTTCATCTCACCCCACTCCTGATACCAACTTTTGTAGCAGACAGCTTCAGGTTTGCTGAGATGAACTCCTAGACCAAGCACAGTTATGGAGGAAGGGATATTTATTGAAGCTTACAGGTTCAGGGGAACTTCCATAATGGAGGAAGAAACTGGCCTGCTTTCACAGGACCAAACACAGAGAGCAAAGCCATAAGGCATAAGCCATAAATCAAAAGCCAAAAACCACACAGCACAGCACACCTCCAGGAACTCAAGCTAGACACACTTTGTATATCTTTAGACTGAAAACTCAAACCCACCATCACACCTTAAGATCCACCCAGTGACATTGCCTCCAGCTAGGTGGCTGCAGTTGCAAACTATAAACTAATAAAACACTGAATATATTGGGGGCCATCTATTCAAACTACTACACCCTCTCTCTGTCTCTAATAAATAAACAAATAAAAATAAAATCTTTAAGCCTGGCGTGGTGGCGCACGCCTTTAATCCCAGCACTCGGGAGGCAGAGGTAGGAGGATCACCGTGAGTTCGAGGCCACCCTGAGGCTACATAGTTAATTCCAGGTCAGCCTGGACCAGAGTGAGTCCCTACCTCGAAAAAACCAAAAAAATAAAAATAAAATTAAAAAAAAATAAAATCTTTAAAAAATAATTTATTTATTCATCTGCAGACAGAGAGAAGACAGATAGAGATCGTGGGCACACCAGAGCCTCCATCTGCTTCAAATGAACTCCAGACGCATGTACCACCTTATGCATCTGACTTCATGTGGGTACTGAAGAATTGAACCTGGGGTTGTTAGTTAGGCTTTGCAGGCAAGTGCCTTGACCACTAAGCAATCTCTCCAGCCCAATATCCCACTCTTCAATTTACCTGTACAACCTGTTGAAACTAACCTACCCAGGAGTCCTGTGGTACAAGTGTCCTGTTCTCCTTCTCCCTGCCACCATACTCTGCACACTGGACCAAGTGTTACTCTGGGGTTTGGGCCCAGGTGTGAGAGTCTAAACAAGAAGACACTTAAAACATACCCATCCACACCATTGAGAAATTCCAATGAGATAGTATCTTGTTTAATAATTACTGGCCAAATGTGTGATATGTTTGCATTTTGATCAAGTAGATAGTAATGATCATTGTAATAATCCAAAAATGTTTTATTCTTGGGCTAGGGAAATGGCTCAGCAGTTCAAGGCAGTTGCTTGCAAAGCCCAGCAGCCTCAGAACCCACAGAAAGCCAGGTGCAATGTGGCGCATGCACCTGTGCTTTCAATAAGCCTACAAGAATGAGAGGCAGAACCAGGAGAATTCAAGGCTGAGGTCGTGGCAAGATACCCTATCCCAGAAGGTGGAGCACAGACATCTTGAAATTGTCCTCTGACCTCCACGTGTACCCTTTGGCAGGCACACACACATATTCCAGGCATAGTGGCACACGCCTTTAATCCCAGCACTCAGGAGGCCGAGGTAGAAGGATCGCTGTGAGTTCAAGGCCAGTCTGAGATTACATAGTGAATTCCAGGTCAGTCTAGACTAGAGAGAGACCCTACCTCAAAAGGAAAAAAAAAAAGCTGGATATGATGGCACATGCCTTTAATCCCAGCACTCAGGAGGCAGAGGTAGGAGAGTCACCATGAGTTCAAGGCCATGCTGAGACTACAGGGTGAATTCTAGGTCTGGGCTAGAGAAAAGACCCTACTTTGGGAAAAAAAAAAAAAAACAAGCCGGGCCAGAGAGTGGTAGTGTAGGCCTTTAATCCCAGCACTCAGGAGGCAGAGGCCACCCAGAGACTACTAGTGAATCCAGGTCATCCTGGGCCAGAGCAAGACCCTACCTAGGAAAAAAAAAAGAGAGAGAGAGAGAAATGTGCAAACTTAAAAAAAAAAAAATTATTCCTATAAAGTTAAAATCCTCCCCTGAATTTCTAACTTAAAATCACAAAAGAATGTTGAAATGTTTAAAACTGTTTTAATTGGCATATTTTGTTTTTGTTTTGAGACAAGTTCTCATGGACCCCAGGCTGTCCTCCAACTCATCATGTAGCCAAGGATGACCTTGAATCCTTCTACCTCCATCTCCTGCATGCTGAGATTATAGGAGTGAGCTACCACCCCTGTCATAGTTTATATTTGTATTGCAGAGAAATATGAGGGATCAATAAAAAATTTCTAACATAAAAGTAGAATGCAAGAATAAAAAGAAACACTATTGTGAAAGAATAGAATACAAATACAACCTCAAGAAGAAAAAGAGCTGACTTTTTTTCAAGGTAGGGTTTCACTCTATCCCAGACTGACCTGGAATTTACTATGCAGTATCATGGTGGCCTCTAACTCACAGCGATACTCCTACCTCTGCCTCCCAAGTGCTGGGATTAAAGGCGTGCACCACCCCACCTAGTTTATGGGGTTATTTTGTTTGTTTGTTTGTGGTTTTTCTAGGTAGGGTTTCACTCTAGTCCAGACTGGCCTGGAATTCACTATGTAGTTTCAGGGCAGCTTCGAACTCACGGCGATCCTCTTACCTCTGCCTCCCAAGTGCTGGGATTAAAGGCATGTGCCACCACACCAGGCCTCTGATTTATGGTTTTTAAAACAAGGATTTATTCATATATTTTTCTCTAAAGCACATTGGTGAGTATGAAATCATGATATTTAGATTCCACATAATACATTTAAAAGAACAATTGAGCAATCTTATTTTTAATATCATTTTTCCTGAAAATTACATCATTTGGAATGATTTCAATTCCAATTATCAAATATTAATGTTAATTTAAAAACATGTTGGGGCCAGGCGTGGTGGCACACGCCTTTAATCCCAGCACTTGGGAGTCACAGGTAGGAGTATCGCCTTGAGTTCGAGGCCACCCTGAGACTACATAGTGAATTCCAGGTCAGCCTGGGTTAGAGAAAGACACTACCGGAAAAACCAGGAGGGGTATCTGAAAGGGTTATCAGGAGCCTCCTGGAGTGCTGGCTGGCCCAGTCCTAGGCGTCTAAAACCCCAAGCCTTGGCGTCCTTCTTTCTAAGGTGGTGTCTCTGGCCCTGGAATCCTGGAAACCCACAGTGAATACCAGGCCCTAGGGGTCCAGAGTTGCGCTCCACAGAAGCGCCCCATCCCCAGGCTTATCCTTAGCAGAGCGGTGGGAGCCAGTCCCCACGATGAAAGCAAGCCCTGAAGTGGTCGAACCAGCCTAACAACCCCGTGCCTGCCAATTTCCTGCCCCAGGTGCCCACACCGGCCCGGACAAGGTCTGGAATGAGGCACCACAGTGAGCAAAACCAAGGAGATTGCCCAGGAGGAGAGAGCAGCATCCTCAGCTGGCACCCTCCCATGCCCCGCCTGCCGGATGCAAAGAGCTGAGAAGAAACCGGGTCCCCAGCCACACCCAGCCTGCAGGAGGCTCTCGCTTTGGAGGGGTGTCTCAACGGTCCTGCCCAATTTCTTTCTTTTTTAAAATTTTTGTCTATTTTTATTTACTTATTAGCAACAGACAGAGAGAGAAAGAGACAGCGAGAGAGAGAGAGAGAGAGAGAGAGAGAGATGGGCGTGCCAGGGCTTCCAGCCATTGCAAATGAACTCCAGATGCATGCACCACCTTGTGCATTTGGCTTATGTGGGTCCTGGGGAATTGAGCCTCGAATCTTAGGCTTCACAGGCCAGCACTTAACCACTAAGCCATCTCTCCAGTCCTCCCAATTTCTTTTTCTTTCTTTCTTTCTTTCTTTCTTTCTTTCTTTCTTTCTTTTCTTCTTCTTCTTCTTCTTCTTCTTCTTCTTTTTTTTTTTTTTTTTTTTTTTTGGTTTTTGAGGTAGTGTCTCACTCTGGCTCAGGCTTCTTTTTTAAAAAATATTTTAAAATCCAGGCTTGGTGGCGCACACCTTTAATCCCAGCACTCGGGAGGCAGAGGTAGGAGGATCGTGGAGAGTTCGAGGCCACCCTGAGACTACATAGGGAATTCCTGGTCAGCCTGAGCTAAAGTAAGACCCTACCTCAAAAAACAAAACAAAACAAAACAAAAATATATATATATTTTTTAAGGCTATTGCCAAAGCCCGTGGTTGCCCTTGAGAAACAGATGGTAAGACCTATTGCTGAAGACATCTCTTGCCTGAGAGGCAAGGTCACTGAGAAAGCAAGCTGGTGCTGAGCAGAAAACCTTCTCCCTGGAGACCAGCCAACTGAAAGCTGGAAAAAGCTGCACTGCATGCAACTGTATGGGAGACAGAAGTCATCAGCAGTGAAAACAGTGGACACTGAAAATTCAAGTTTGGCCAGACAGGCCCAACGACTGAACGGGTGTAAGAGTGGCATGTCTGCTCTTGGGGTAACCAACTGCTCCATAATTGGACTGAAGGCCCTCTCTATGGAAGGGAATACATAACTGGTACTGAAAAACCTAAGCAAAAGTCTATGGCAGGGGAGGTCATGAGCCTTAGGGGTATAAAGCCTGCTCTTGTCTGGTTAAATGTATATATTATTCCTACCAAGCTGTCCTGAAAGCACTACGCTTAATGTTCATATTCACATATTAATGCTACTCTCACTTCTGGTTAGAGAAGTTTCTCTTTTTAGATGGTGATGACCACTGGGATGACCCAAAAGGCAACATAGTGCTGAGAAGAAGGGATGGAGGAGTGCCCAGCACTGAAACATCTCTGTCACACCCTCCAAGGCTCAGGGCCCATTGCGGAAGAGGGGGCGGATAGAATGGAAGAGCCAAAGGAAGGACACGACTCCTTACAATGCAACTGTCCAGACAGAAATTGGCCTTGATATCCATGACCTTGCAGTGCCTAGCAATACCTTTGCAAGACCCTCATAATAGAAGAAAAAGATGATGACATCAAATTAAAAGAGAGACTAATGGAGAGAGGGAGGGGATATGATGGAGATTGGAGTTCTAAAGGGGAATGGGGGGAGGGGAGGGAAATATGCATTTTTTGTTTGTAAGTATAGAAGTTGTCAATAAAAACAAATAAATAAAAATATTTTATTATTCATTTATTTGAGAGAGAGAGAGAGATGGGCACCCCAGGGTCTCCAGCCACTGCAGTCGAACTCCAGAAGCACGTACCACCTTGTGTATCTGGCTTACATGGGTTCTGGGGAATTGAACCTGGGTCCTTAGGCTTTGCAGGCAACAAGCTCCTTAACCGGTAAGCCATCTCTCCAGTCCTCCCCCCTCAACCCCCCGGCCAATTTCTTTCTCTCCACGCTGAGTGTCTGGGGAGCAGAAGATGCCAACTCAGCAAAGCCTCAGACAATTTCAGGAAGTGGAGACCCGGATGCTAGGAAGGGGCGATTGGGAGGCTGTAAACAGGAAGGCCTCTGCTTTAGTCCACGCAGAACCACAGGGCTACCATCCGGAGGCAACGATGGAGTCCTCCCAGGCCTGCTGGCTCACGTATCAGTGCTGCCTACTTCCTGCAGCACACCCAAGGAAAATGACCTACATATTCTGCTTAACTTGGTTGGGTCCCCAATATTAAAACCGCAGCCCTATACTATCCTTTTTCCTGTAGACCCGCTAAGAAACCAAATGTGCCCCCAATACAGGGTTCCCATCACTGTTAATACACCTCATTCTTAAACACCACTAGACCAGCCAAGAATGAAAGTCATTTGAGGAAAGCTGTAACCACGAAAAACAGAGACCAAAACAAACAGAAAAAAAAAAAAAAAAAGAAAAAGAAAAAAGAAAAAAGAACTCCAAGGAAACAGATAATGTGGAGATCAGAATGAGAAAACAATTTCCACTAGAATTTCTACTCCCTGAGGAATAAGAGAAGATAATTTATAAAACAAGAAGTCAATGTTAGGAAAAGGAACCATGAACAAGAAACAGTTCTTGAAAATTAAAAGTGATGAGCCGGCGTGGTGGCACACGCCTTTAATCCCAGCACTTGGGAAGCAGAGGTAGGAGGATCGCCATGAGTTCAAGGCCACCCTGAGACTACATAGTGAATTCCAGATCAGCCTGGGCTAGAGACCTCGAGAAAACAAAACAAAACAAAACAAAAAAAGAAAGAAAGAAAAAAAAAATTAAAAGTGATAGCAGAAATATAGAAAGGGTGAAGTAAAAAGGGGAGAAATTTTCCAAGAAAAGATACAGTGACCAAAAAAAGGGGAGTGGGAAGACTTAAAAACTGGACAATCAGCCGGGTGGCACACGCCTTTAATCCCAGCACTTGGGAGGCAGAGGTAGGAGGATCGCCAAGAATTCGAGGCCACTCTGAGACTACATAGTGAATTCCAGGTCAGCCTGAGCTAGAGCAAGACCCTGCCTTGAAAAAACAAAACAATAACAACAAAAAAAACCTGGACAATCATTTTTGGAGTTTTAACATTCAAATGACTGAATTTCTGAAAGAGAATGGGATAACAAAAATAGTTGTTATCATGTTACCATGTTAACATGGCGGAAAAAATATAAGAGCCAAAGGAAGGGTAGGACTCCTTGCAACATGCTCCTCCAGATACAAAATGGCCTGGATATCCATGACCTCACAGTGCCTGACACTACCTACACAAGACCATCATAATAGGAGGAAAAATGATCATGACATCAAAATAAAAGAGAGACTGAGAGATGGAGGGGATTTGATGGAAAGTAGAGTTTAGGAGGGGAAGTGGGGGGGAGAAGGGAGGGAATTAGCATAGGTTATTGTCTACAATTATGGAAGTTTTCAATAAAAATTAAAACTGCAGAGGGAAGATTATTTCTGACCTAGAATTTTATATCCAGCCAAGTCGCAAATGTGACAATTGTGTGAGGATAAAGATGCTCTGAGCCAAGAATGATGTTATTAAAATTTGTCTTTATACCTATCCACATGTAGGGATACTACAAGATGACAAACCCAGAAAGAAGACAGAGAATTCAAGAAACAAAGGACCAAAAGTGGAGATGGAAGGAGATAGCAAGGGGAACGGTATTTGCTCTAACCAGAGAGCAGCCCACCATCCCACCTCTACAGGAGGCATACCATCAATATGGAGCCAGACCTGACTGACTACCAACCACCATCCAGACTATATGTATAAAAGGAATTAATTCCAGAGCTCTATTTGAACACAAATTAATGCCAAATATATAAAACAACCAGGGCTGGAGGGATGGCTTAGCGGTTAAGGCATTTGCCTGAAAAGCTAAAGGACCCAGGTTCGATGCCCCAGGACCCACGTTAGTCAGATGCACAAGGGGACGCGCGTGTCTGGAGTTCATTTGCAGTGGTTGGAGGCCCTGGCGTGCCCATTCTCTCTCTATCAAATAAATAAATAAATAAATAAATAAAAATAAAACAACCAGTAGAGGGAAAATGAGAACCATTTAACTCCAGTGAAAACCAAAGTTACTTAAGAAAGAAATGTAATCCTGGCATGGTGTATAATTGAGCTATGAACAATATTTACATAGTCACACTAATATAAACATGGGACAATAACTTAATAAAATGTCATCTAGCTATGTTAAGAGGATGGGGAAGTGTTTCTGTGTGTATAATCCTAAATTTTCAAAGTAGACAGTAGTTAGCTGATACCTAAGCCGGAAACATAATGACACAGAACAGATTTTCAAAATTTAGGTGTAGGTCAACAGGAGAGTTCCCCCAAAGAAAGAGGCACTGGCACTTTGAAGCAGTCTGGTAGGCTTCTTCCTGGAAAAGTCCTGGGCTGGGTGTGGTGGCACATGCCTTTTATCCTAGCACTTTCAAGGCAGAGGTATGAGGATCACCTTGAATTTGAGGCCACCCTGAGACTACAGAGTGAATTCCAGGTCAGCCTGGACTAGAGCAAGACCCTACCTCAAAAAAAAAAAAAAAAAAAAAAAAAAAAACCCTAAATAAATAAGAAATTTCGGCCGGGCATGGTGGCACACGCCTTTAATCCCAGCACTCGGGAGGCAGAGGTAGGAGGATCGCCGTGAGTTTGAGGCCACCCTGAGACTACATAGTTAATTCCAGCCTGGGCCAGAGTGAGACCCTACCTCGAAACACCCCCCCCAAAAAAGAAAGAAATTTCGGTGTATATATAAACATAAAGGAGTTTTGAGTAATTGTCTCTTTAGAATGGAACTTGGTTTGTGGGGGAGAGTTGAACAGGACATTGCTTTTATCATTTAACTGCTAACTTTCTCTTTTCTTCTTTCTCTTTCTCTCGCTTTCTCCTTCCTTCCTTCCTTCCTTCCTTCCTTCCTTCCTTCCTTCCTTCCTTCCTTCTTTCTTTCTCTCTCTCTCTCTCTCTCTCTCTCTTTCTTTTCTTTTCCTTCCTTCCTTTCTTCCTTTCTTTCTTTCTCTCTCTCTTTCTTTCTTTCTTTCTTTCTTTCTTTCTTTCTTTCTTTCTTTCTTTCTTTCTTTCTTTCTTTCTTTCTTTCTTTCTTTCTTTCTTTCTTTCTTAGAAAGAGTTTTATGTAATCCAGGCTAACCTGGAACTCACTATATAGCCAGGGATGACCTTGAACTTCTCATCCTCCTGCTTTCACCTCCCAAGGCATGCACCAGCAAGCCCAGTTGCATGTGGTGGTGGGGATAAAACCCAGGGCTTTGTGTATGCCAGGCAAGCACTCTACCAACTGAGCTACATTCCCCAGCCCCTCCCTATTTAACTTTTTAAATTTTTTTCAAGGTAGGGCCTTGCTCTAGCCAGGCTGACCTGGAATTCACTCTGTAGTCTCACGGTGGCCCCAAACTCACAGCAATCCTCCTACCTCTGCTTCCCGAGTGCTGGGCTTAAAGGCATGCGCCACCACGCCCGGCTTTAAAATCTTTTCATTATTGAGATCCACGTGATAAAGTAAACTTACATATATTTAAAGTGTATAATTTGATTTGTGATATGTGTGCCACAATTAAGATGGCAAACATGCCCAGGACTCCAGGAATTACTCCTAGGGAGGGACATAGGGATGGTTGAAGGTCAGACAATACCAAGAAATGGCTGGACACTTCCTGCTTCTGTTTCAGAGAGCCAGAGAGCTAGGGCTGCTTGTACAGGTTCTGCAGATGCAGTTAGGATCTTTACAGTCCATCTCGACCTTCAGGGCTCAGTTGTTTGTTTGGTTTTGGTTTTTCGAGGTGAGGTCCTCTCTAGCCCAGGCTGACCTGGAATACTCTGTAGTCTCAGGGTGACCTTGAACTCACAGTGATCCCCTATCTCTGCCTCCCCAGTGCTAGGATTAAAGGTGTGTGCCACCACACTGGGCCCAGGGCTCCTCCAGGAAGAAACCTTACCAGACTGCCTAGCAGTGCCAGTGCCAGTGCCCCCTTTCTTTAGGGGAACTCTTCTCTTGATAGTCTATCTCTCTCTCTCTCTCTTACTGCATCAGTATCCCTTGAGGCCTACGGAATGGAGACTCCCTTCAACTCAGGAAATATTTGAATGTGTGTATGAAATACATGACAGAATACATGCATGGGTAGTTGAGTGGATGCAGTGTTCCCCAGCATTAGTGATGTGCTTTCAAGATGGTGTCCCCTTAAGGACACATGAGACCCCTGGAGAGGCTGAAATGAAAGGAAAACTGAAAACACACACACACAACTAGAGTCATTAATCAATCCTTTCTTTGAAAAGGTCTGCGAAGCGTCTATCCCAGGGAAACAACCCAAACCCCACTCTCCCCACTTCCTACCCAGACCATGATCCACTTGGCTGGAGCTCTGGCTGAACTGACTCCCCATCGAAGATGCTTCCCACCAGGGGGCGCTCTTCTATCACTCTGGCTCTGCCCCACAAAACCCTACTCCGGGCCCTTTCCTACAAAAACTGCAAAACCGGGGCCTCCAAATAGTCGGTGCAGCCTCTCTCCAAAGCAGCAATGGCTCACCTGCAAAACCAGCAGCACGCACAGTGCAAGGAAGCTTCTCCAGAAAGGCAGGTGTCAGGACTAAGATGATCTACCATCATTCACTAGCCTGAAGGTGCCAGTTCTTAGCTCCCCACTCCCTCCCATCCACTTTTCCAGAGTGCTGGTGCCCAGAGAAGAGTGACTGAAGTTTTTTTTCATGTGTTCACCAACATCCGTTAGACATGACTTGCATGCAGAACTGGACTCATGGGAGGGTCTGGCCACTTATGGGCTCCAAAGAAGAGAAAGGACGTGGAGAACTGTACATTGCTTCTTATTGTGTGACTTCATCATCTGCAAGTCTAACCCCAGCCCTGGGTCTGCAGGAGCACCAAAGCAAAGAACAGAGGGTGCTTTTTTGGGAGTCAAGAGTGCAAGCAGATCAGAAAAGTTGGGGGTCCATTTATTTTTCTTTTCTTGTCTTGTTCTTTTCTTTTCTTCTTTTCTTTTCTTTTCTAAGGAAAGGGCCCTCTTATCTTCTTATCTCCACCACAGTGAGAACTCAATTTCTAGTGCTGCTGTATCTTTGGAGAATTTAACCCCTAATGAAACAGCCTGCCGCCTGGGAATTCGAGCAGAAGACAGTGGTAGAAGGCAGAGCTTGTGGGGATAAAACCTAGAGGCAGTGGTGGCGGTCTGGTTGGCAGCAGTGAGGAGGGCGCTGGAGTGAAGTGCACAAAGAAGGCTTCCTAGATTGGCGATTCTGCCTTCAGAACTTTGGTATTTCCATCTCAATGGCAGTTAACAGCGGTTCTTCCGGTGATTTGCTTCCTGCCCCAGATTCTGGTGAGCTTCCTGTTCCCATAACCTGTCAAAGGGAGTGTCAAGGAAGGCTCGAGCAGGGAATTTCACAACCGCAATCTTCCTTTGATGTTGCCACCAAAGCTCGAGCCCTTCACCAATTAACGATTTGGGAAGTAAAGGGGACATTCACTTAACAACTAACTGCTCAAGGAGGGGGTGGAGAGTGAGGGGGAAGGGTACTAAGAATCCAGAGGAGGGTCCGGAAATGCAGCTGCTGGGCCAGGCTGAGGAGAGAGAGGGTGTGGGAGTCTGGACCTCTGCTAAGCCCAGAACACACCTATGTTGTGGTCACACCCCTGTGAGCTATGCTCTCCAAAGCAAAGCCTTGCTCTGAGAATTGGGTCAGCTCTGCAGCTTTTTGTGGGCAAGATTCCAAACCCAGCCCCATTGTCATCTGGGAAGAATCTTTACCTGCGGGGGGGGGGGAGGGGGGGTAGAAGGTAAGGGAGAGAGACCTAGGTGAGTTAGAAAGCGCTGCCTCACTAAGGCGGAGCCTCTTTCCCCTTGCTGTCTGCAAAGATGCAAAGATGGCTACCTAGTCCAGTGCCCACCTGTGCACATCTGCCTCTGGCACATCTGAACTGTGGTCACCTTCTCACCCAACAGAACCAGAACCAGTTGAGGGTGCCAGTTCAGGTAGGCTCCTCTGAGACTACTGGCCTGGCCCTGCCCTCCATCCTTGCATCCTTGCACAGAGAAGTGTGCTTAAACCTTATTTAGGTTTAGGGATCCTCCTCCACCCCCCACCCCACCCCACTGGGTCACATGACATGAGCAGACATGGATCTTGTCTTGGTCTGCAGCAGACTCACCCACTCCAAGATGCACTTCCTGACTGTAGTTGCCTTGAACTGGCCCCTGTTTGTAACCATTTCGGGAATGCTTGCCAAGCATTTTGTTGGGTGCCCCTCCAAATGCCCCTGAACCACAGGACTACACCACGTGGCCTTTCCCCTGATCTTGCAACTGCAGAGCACGCGTGCGTTCAGCCACTCTCATACCTCCACCAAGGGTTTTCAAGAGTGCTGCCCATGAAGTGAGGCCATGGGGAACCTCTTCTCTCTTCTTTGTCATTTATAAGAGTCCCACCGACTGTGTCTAGTGAGGACAGTGGTACAAATTGGTACAAATGAACCCTTTTCACATTTGTCTCAGATCCAATCTGTATCTGAAATAGCAATATTCGGCTTCCAAGAAAAACACACACACTTTTTTTTTTTTTTTTAGAATGGCTTTATTAAACATTAACGATATCCCCGGTTATCAAGTTTGTCCCTCCTGTAAACTTGGGAAGTGAGACGAGAAGGAGGTGAGAACCCAGCCAGGAGAGGAAATGAGCCCTAACTCTCATGGTGGATGGGCCCGAGGAATGCCACCAATGGTGGGTGGCGGGACACGGGAGCGGGGGGGGGGGAGTGCTAGGGGAGTAAGAGCAACCTCGCAGAAGGAATTTCCGGGTCACAGCCTCATGGGAAGGTAGGAGAAGGATCCAGGGAACGGAAGAGATGATTCCATGCCAAGGAGGAACAAGAGAAGGAGGGCACCTAGCTAGTTGTGATGTGAAGTGGAAGGAGGGACTCTGCCTTACCTGCCTTACCTACATCTAGGGAGCCCGGTTCCAGTAGTCAAGGAAGGGACACCTAGCTTCATCAGTTCCTCTGTGTGACCCTTCTCTGAGTCCTAGTTTCTTCGTATATAACACCAGGATGGCAAAGAAACACCCTCACAGGGTCACTGGAAGGACCCAATCGGATGGCTGGGGTTGGAAAGAGAGTGGTGACAATGTGCTGTGCTTAAAGGAGCGCGGAGTACTGGGGGGGGGATAGAAGTGGACTGGGCACCCCACGGAGAGAGATCCAGTTAGATAGTGGGTTAAAGCCACGAGATTTTTCAATCCCGGATTCACACTTCCTGTGGAGGCAGGTCCTCAAAGAGCTAGCGAAGGTGTTTGTAAACAATAAAAGTGCAGTCCAAAGGTTGCCGCTGGGGGGTGGGGTGGGGTGGGGTGGGGTGGGGGAAAACAGCGGAGGTTAGTTAGCTTAGAGGCTGGGCAGCTGGCAGCCCGAGCATCTCTTGGCTCGCGGCACGGTGCAAGCTGGGCGGATGTGGCCGGTTCTGCAGTTCTCCCTCTCCTCTCCTCCAGTCTCCGCAGGAACCCCCGGGACACGCGAGGCGCATCCCCGGGAGTCGTGCGACGGTGCATTTAGGGAAGACGGGTGAGGGCGAGGCGCGAACTGCGGCGGGGGAGGGAGGGCGGTCGGTCAAGGGCCTAGCTTGGATCCCATGGTGGGGTGGGAGGAAAGGGGCGCAGGGCGGCCCGGGGGATGGGGGGACCGGAGCTCAAGCTAGCCCAGCGCCTGGCCGCAGCACCGCCTCCCGGGAGGGGGAGCGGGAGGAGGAGGCAGAGGAGGAGGAGGAGGAGGAGGGCGGCGCGCTGAGAGGTTATTTGTGGTTCGCTTTGATCCCCGAGGGGGAACCTGAAACTCTCACATTCCTGGCATAGCAGCCGCCTCCGGCGCGGGCTGACCCTGGGGCTGCGCGCTGGGGCGCGAGCGAGCCAGAGCGTCGGCGCCACCGCCGAGTGCACACCTCCGCCGCCGCCCCGCGCCGCGCCGAGCCGCGCCGAGCCGAGCCGGCCTGGGACGTCGGGTCTTAAGTCCGCCGGGCACCCACGGGCCGCTGCGGTAAGGAAGGCCGCCAGGCAGCGCGCGCGTTCTCGCTCCAGCAACAGCATCCCGAGTCTCCACCACCCCCACCCCCGGCTCAGCCCAGCCTTTTCCCGGGAACGGGACCCGGAGATGACCGAGGCTCCTCCGGGGCGGGGGAGGAGACGCCGAACCCCGCACGATTCGACCCCCCCTCGGTCGTGCTGCGGTGTGGACACGGCGGGGAAGGGTATTCGGAGATGCGCTAGGACTGGAGAAGCATGCACTCTAGGGTTAGGGCTTTGGGTTTGTGGAGGACCACGGAACGTGGCTTTTGGTGTCCCTTGGAGTTCAGATCTCAGGGCTCTCGTGGCTGACTTGGCTAGATAGACTGGGGTGTGGGGGATGATGGTACAGGTGTCTCGGTAACCCCAGCTAGCCCAAGAATTCCTCTTTGTCTACCTTGGAAAATCCTCTCCGGAGCCACGAACTGGCTCTCACTTAGAAAGAATGCAGCCTGCTGTCCAGCCCGGTGACGTCAGCGCTGGAGTATTTGGAAAACAAAGAGGGCTGGAGAGGGAGGCGGACCGCGACGCTTAAAGACCTCTCCGGGTTGCGGGCTTAGCTCCCTGGGAGCACACTGTAGGCTGCAGGGCTACCTGGGGTCGGGAGCCCAGGCCTGGGGTACCATCTGTCTTGGAGACTAACTTGGTTCCTTTGTGAAAACCAAGGCCAAGGCTGGAGACGCGTGATTGCTTGGAGAGGCAGTTTTCAGAGCACATCTCGCTAGCGCAGTCCAAGTGCACGGCCCTGGGGGTAGGGGAAGCTGGTTTTAATAGATACCTGAAAAGTTGTGCATCTAAGAGACTAGATGGAAACATATATGCAATGAGAGGCTTCGAAGGTGATCTTTGCTCCCAGGCCTGGAGCACGGTTGGCACGCGTGGAATCTGTCGGGAAGGCTCTGCATTCTTTCTAGCCGCTCCCGGATCCGTCGCAGCAGGAGTCTGCCCAGACAGTGATTAATTTAGGAAATGCCCCTCGGATGAAACGCCATACGTACCGACTCCTGTTTGCTTGTTTTGCCCCTGGTAACTTGGGAGTCTTGCACATGGTGTACTTTGGGGATGGTTGGGTGCCAGGACGCGTGGGTACATAGGTGTATTCCAGACTTATTCCTCACTCCCAGCTCTGAGCAGCTGCTGTCCTGGGAGTGCGGGGAATGGATTGGGAATGACTGCTTTGCCAACGTGCCAAACTCAAACCCGAGGCAAGCCCACCCACCACCACCACTTCTCATCTCCCATACACACGGGACCTGTTATGGTGCACATCTTGTTCGGTTTTCTCTGAATCCCAGTTGTGAGGCTCGCGTTGGAGGAAGCTATGGAAAGGGAGTTGGGTGAAGGAGCCGATGCAGAATGCAGGCCTACAAGAGAGCCTTTTCCTTGGCATATGATCTCTCTTCAAGCTTAAGGTCCCCAGGCCTTGGTCCCTGTAACCAAAAGCCTGCCCCTTACCTTAGCACCCTTCTAGATGGCACAGTTGGTTGTTACTAATGCCAGCGAAGATGTGGATTGTGTCTCCCTATGTGCCCAGAGTTGGGGCTTTTCAGAATCATAAAATCAGTTGAAGAGATTACATCCCTTTCTTTCCAGTGGCTCCCATGCAGTTACTGTGAGCACACACTAGGTGACAGCTGGGCAGTACCTTCCTGCCTGTCTCACAAAACCATTGTCCTGTGGAGCCTTTCTTCTTCAGCCTTTATTTGCCAACTCATATGCAGTTTCTCCTGCCTGGTCACCTTGCAGAATGACTGAAGCAGAGCCCTGGGTCTGTTCACCAGGAACTGTCTGGTTCCAAGGACGAAAGAGGGTAAAGAGCAGTGGACTGGCAGTGCTAAAGCTCTGAGCTCAGACATCTTTATTCTGAAGGGTCCTGAGGGTCAGCTTAGGGCTTCTGCTGGGTTGCCTTCATTCCTTATCATTTGTCAGTAATGGGGGGAGGAAGGAGCTAAGTGGTTGGATTTGAACTAGGCCTGCCTGAGAGTGAGCCATCATCAGGCTTCTTGGGTTGACGGATCTTCTGGTGAGCCTTGTATTTCACTAGGGCTACTTCAGTCTCCATGAATATCATTATAGTGGTGATCATTTGCCAAGGATTTACAACTGTACCAGGAGTGCCGTAATGACTGCCTCTTCTATTTCTCAGTGAATACAGGCATGCTGTATTCATTTTCTTGTTTATTTATGTGTGAGAGAGAGAATGGGCATGCCAGGGCCTCCAGCCACTGCAAATGAACTCCAGATGTATGCACCACCTTGTACATCTGGCTTTACATGGTTTCTGGGGAATTGAACCCCGGTCCTTAGGCTTTGCAGGCAAGTGCCTTAACCGCTGAGCCATCTCTCCAGCCTCGATTCCTTTTTTTTTATTTAATGGACAGACGGAGGTGAGGTCCAGAGATTAGGTATCTTGCCTTGATCAATATATAGCCACAAGGGGCCTTGAATCCAGGCCTATGTAAAGCTATCCATTTAGCTGCTTCATCTTCTTTGTTACAGACATGACTATTTATTTATTTATTTATTTATTTATTTACTTACTTACTTATTTATTTGAGGGGAGCAGACAGAGAAAGAGGGGGGGAGGGAGAATGGGCATGCCAGGACTTCCAGCTGCTGCAGACAAACTCCAGACACATGTGCCACCCTGTGCATCTGGCTTATGTGGGTCTTGGGGAATTGGACCTGGATCCTCTGGCTTTGCGGGCAAGTGCCTTAACCATTAAGCCATCTCCCCAACCCAGCCTCACCTCTTTACCATAACACTTACATGGAAAAATTTCCCCCTCTCATGTGCTCTTACTGATTTATACTCTCTCTCTGTTTCTTGCCAGGTGCTTTGGGGCCAGGTGCCTGCTGGCCATTGTCTAGGCAGGTGTGTGCAAGCCAAAAAAGCATGAGGACACTGGAAGACTCTTCGGGGACAGTCCTGCACCGCCTCATCCAGGAGCAGCTGCGCTACGGGAACCTGACGGAGACTCGAACACTGTTGGCCATCCAGCAGCAGGCCCTGAGGGGTGGGGCTGGAGCAGGGGGCACAGGGAGCCCCCAGGCCTCCCTGGAGATCGCAGCCCCTGAAGACAGTCAGGGGCTACAGCAGGCCACCAGGCAGGAGCCCCAAGGCCAGGAACACCAGGGTGGTGAGACACACCTGGCTGAAAACACGCTTTACCGGCTGTGCCCACAGCCCAGCAAGGGCGAGGAGCTGCCCACCTATGAGGAAGCCAAAGTCCACTCGCAGTATTACGCAGCTCAACAGGCCGGGGCCCGACCCCATGTTGGAGACAGGGATTCTCGAGGGGCCCCTGGAGGTGGCCGGCGACAGGATGATGCACTGAGACGACAAGATGAGGCACTGCGGGAGCTGAGACATGGCCATGTGCGCTCTCTGAGCGAACGGCTCCTGCAGCTGTCCCTGGAGAGGAACGGTGCTCGGGCTCCCAGCCACATGAGCTCCTCTCACAGCTTTCCTCAGCTGGCCCGAAGCCAGCAGGTCCCCCAACCACGGTGCCACCCTGCAGAGGGTCCAGAGACCCGTGGCCCCCCACCTCAGTACCCACACGTCGTACTGGCTCCATGAGACCACTGCTGTCAGTGACCCAAGATACCGAGCCCGGGGCAGTCCGCACTTCCAGCATGCAGAAGTCAGGTAACTGCCCTACCCTGGTTTTCTCCACCCCCATAGGAGAACCCCAAAAGTCACACTCAACCCACTTCACCTCCACTAACTAGCTCCAGGGACTGCCTCGTCTACACCCCTCTGTCTGGGAAAGGAGAGCCCCTAGCAGCAGTATAGGGGAACTGAACCAAGGTCACGGAAGTTAGTAGCCATTCATGGTAGCACCAGGGTCTCTATGCATAGCAAACGAACTCTAGATGCACCACCTTTTGCGTCTGGCTTTTTATTGATACTGGGGTAATTGAACCTGGGTCCTTTGGCTTTGCCAGCAAGTGCCTTAACTGCTAAGCCATCTCTCTAGCCCTGATTTCACTTTTGAGTGTGAAGGGAAACCAGAAGGGGATGGGATGGGATGGGATGATGTGGTGGACCGGGACAAGGTAAATCACAATGTGCAGAGAGGGTGGTGCCCAAGAACCAGATTAGAAGCAGGGAGCTCTCCATGAGACAGGCAGACAGATCATTGCAGACACAGAGGTTTCTAGAAATGAGGGTCTGCCTTTAGTCGTGCACAACTGTCCAAGCACCCCCTCCAGAGAAACAGACACACCCACCATGGCTGCCTCCACCCACTCCCCCAGTGGGGTGGCTCCAGGTTAAAGTCTGGCTCGTCAGGTCTGCTGAGTCTTCATTGAGTAGTCACTCATTTTTCCCACCATTCGGTTGTCTTTGCTCTCAAGAAACGAGTGACGTAATGGCATTGGTATGGAGGAGCCAGAAGATGGAGCCCATGGATTTTCTCCACAGCCCCCCACCTTATCTCCCCTCTCAGGGCTGGTCAGGAAGAGTTTCAGAAGCGGAGTTGTGGTTTCTTCTTTTGGACCAGCCTTATTGAACCCTGTCAGGAAAAGATAATATCGAGGCCAGGAAGTAGCCTGTTTGCAGTAGAACAAAAAGAAGGGGGAGGGGAGCAGAGGTAGGGGCAGGGAAAGCGAGTGTGAAAGGAAGGGAGATGCCATTCTTCCTTGGAGCCAAGTCATTCTCAAAGAATGCCACTTGTGTCTGCCTGGTCCTGTGCAGGGGCAACAAGTTCTGAAGCTACTTTGAGAATGGCCATACTTAACTTAGCAGGGAAGGGGGAGTTTGGGCATTCCACTGGGTACCCCCTGCCCCACTCTCTCTGGAGCCAGACCTTAGGCAGTAAGAGACTTGCAGGCCTCTCTTCATCTGGACAGAGCAAGGGAAAGCAGTGTTGAGAGATGGGTCAGGCGCGCTGAACCTGGGCTCCTAAGAGCAGGAAGCCAGTGGCTGTGGAGGGAGGGGGGATAGGTATGAGTACTTGGGGGACAATTGCAGAAGTGAAAAGCAGTTTGTGGAGCAGGGGGCGGGGCTTATAGGACTTTTGGAGGTATAGACTAGCTGCCATTGTGGAAGCCTGTGAGCTGCCCAGCCTTTCTGCCAGGCCTCATTTTTGTAGCTAGACAGACACCTTTGTGATTCAGCAGACAATGGCGACACGGGACAGCTGAGACAGTTACTTGCCCAAGGTTCAGCAGCTGGGGCTAGATTGTGTATCCTTGATTTGTCAGGCGCTTGTGCTCTTTCCCTGACTCTCCTGCTCTAATTGTCTTCTGAAAGCATTTCAATAGTTGGGGGCGATATGACTCTGAAACAGGAAAAGAGAAAATCTGAGTGAGCTGTTTCAGCAGACTTGAAACTGGTGACTTGTCACACACAGGATAGCTGCTGGAACGCTGCCCTAGGGCCTGGAAGGCTGTGTAACCTCCATACCTTCCATCCATTAGAAGGGTCAAGGTTGCAGGTTTTTTTTTTTTTGGTTTTTCAAGCTAGGATCTCACTCTAGTCCCAGCTTATCTGGAATTCACTCTGTAGTCCCAGGTTGGCCTCAAACTCACAGCTATCCTCATACCTCTGCTTCCTGAGTGTGGGGTTAAGGGTGTACACCACCACACCTGGTCTGCATTTTATTTATTTATTTATTTATTTATTTATTTATTTATTTATTTATTTATTTATTTGGGGCAGAGAGAGAGTGAGTGAGAATGGGCACACCAGGGCCTCTAGCCACTGCAAACAAACTGCAGACATATACACCATTGTGTGCATCTGGCTTATGTGGGACCTGGACAATCAAACCTGAGTCGTCTTTAGGCTTGGCAGGCAAGTGCCTTAACTGCTAAGCCATCTCTCCAGCCCTGGCCTGCATGTTTTTTTTTTTTTTTTTAAGATACTTTATTTATTTATGTTCTAATTACTTGGTGTTCCCAGGATGCTTAGACTGAGCCCCCCAGACCTTAGCCACAGCACTGCAGGCTGTGAACAAACATGTCCACATAAACACCCCTCCCCCCCCCCCCCCAGCTCTTCTACCTCTGTCCCTTTTAAGTCTCTGGCACACACCATGTGGAAAAAGGTCCTCCCCATTGGTAGCTGCCTAAAACAGGGACGGTTGAATCACCATCCACACAATATTAGAAATTTACCAGTAGTAGCCGAGGGGGAGTGTCTGTGCTCTCTGAGCTTCCCCGCCTGCCTCTTCTGTTCCAGGATCCTGCAGGCCCAGGTACCCCCTGTGTTCCTTCAGCAGCAGCAGTACCAGTACCTGCAGCAGCCCCACGAGCACCCCCCACCCCCACATCCGGCCACTCTGGGCCATGGACCCCCAGGCTCCTTCAGTCCACCTGCAGTGGAGGGGCCAGCAAGTACACAGGCCTCCTCCAGCAGTGCTCACCTGGCCCAGATGGAGTCTGTACTGCGGGAGAATGCCAGGCTGCAGAGGGACAATGAGAGGTTGCAGAGGGAGCTGGAGAGCTCAGCCGAGAAGGCTGGCCGCATAGAGAAGGTAGGCCCTCCTGGGGAATGTGGGGAGAGGGCGCTAAGTGGGGGTGGGCATTACAAAAAACAGGGGAACTTGTCTGAAAGCCAGCCGGACTGCATTTCACTCCACCCGCCTATCCCATTTACCCTTCATGCACCCCCACCACCACCACACACACACCACCAGACAGCTGGGGAACAGCCGAGAGGCCTGCAAAGCAAGCCTGGGGTGTGAGCAGTTGTTGGCCGCTGGTGGTTAGAAAGGGCTCATTCACCAGTTCGCTGCACACTCGCACCCCTCGCCCAGCACGCACCCTTTCCATGGACACCTCCCACAGAGAGCTCTTTGTGTCGCCCACACAACAGCCAGTCTGTTCCAGGCCAGCCCTGGCCAAAAAGAAAGCCCCTCCTCTTGGGGGAAATGAAAAGCGACGTGTTGGCATGGCAAGCCAGCTAGGAGCACGTGCAGGACATGTGGCTGCCAAGAGGGAGGGGCAGCCACATGCTTCAGGCAGGGGCAGCTCAGGCTGGGGTCTGTCTAGTACCTCCTTTGGTGACGCCTGACCACTTGTATGCTAAGGTTCGACTTGAGCAGATGGCCTCCCAAGACTGCCTTGAAGTATTCCAGATAGTTCAAACAAACCAGAATGCGCCTTGTCCTGGCCTTCTGCATTTAGATTTCTCAGGCCAGAAGTACAATGGTACTTTCTGGACATTGGTCACAGGGAAAGCTGGGGGCAGCTCCTTGAAGAGCATCAGGCCCTGGGTTCAGGCAGTACCCACTCCTTGGGACAGCTGGTAGGAGCCTTGCTGCTGGTCCCAGCAGTCTGGCCCACTTCCAAAGGCTACAGGCCTCTGACTGTCCCAACATCTAGAGCCACTGGAATCTTTTTTTCTCCTTCATTTTATCCTCCTGTACTTTCCTTGTCTGGTGGAGAATAGCTGGTCAGCTGGGCTCACTCCCTGGGATCCTTTCCTTCAGCTTGCTTTCTGTCCCTTCCTTGCAGCTAGAGAATGAAATCCAGAGGCTCTCTGAGGCCCATGAGAGTCTAACGAGAGCCTCTTCCAAGCGAGAGGCCCTAGAGAAGACCATGAGGAACAAGATGGACAGCGAGATGAGGCGGCTGCAGGACTTCAACCGCGATCTCAGAGGTGAGGACCAGACTCCCAGGTCGGGACCGGAGGGTGATGGGGTCATCTGCTCTAGGTTAAAATTGAGAGTAGCTATTCTCGGCAAATGTAATTGAAAATTGAATCAGAGGCCATACAATGATTCAAGAAACCACCCTGATGGAGAGATGCTTGTCTCTGTTCTGTACTGTTGAAACCCTCATGAGACCACACCATTGGGCCCTGAGCTGAATTGAGGGTTTTTAAAAAATTAATTAATTAATTTGCAAGCAGAGAGAGAGAGAGAGAATAAATGGGCATACCAGGGCCTCTCTAGCCACTGCAAATGAACTTCAGATGCATGTGCCACTCTGTGCATCTGGTCTTACATGGGTACTGGGAAATTGAACCCGGGCCATTTGGCTTTGTGGTTTGCAGGCAAGAGCCTTAACTGCTGAGCCATCCCTCCAGCCCCAGAAATGGAGTTTTCCCATGAGCCCATCTCCAACTTGGCGGAGGCAGCCCTACAGATAAGACCCCAGAGAAACCTTCAGGCAGGCAGCACCCCTGATTCTAAAACATCTTTCCTCCTCCGTTTGAAACAGAGAGGTTGGAGTCTGCAAACCGCCAACTGGCAAGCAAGACACAGGAGGCCCAGGTGGGCAGTCAGGACATGGTGGCCAAGCTCCTTGCTCAGAGTGAGTATGGGGCCTCTGCTGAGAAGCCTGGCTGCGTGTGACCCCACTGTGAGGAGGGTTTGCCTGCTCCCTTGCAGAGTAGGCCCTTGGGCACAGGTTTACTGAATTAGCTGCTGTGTGCCCAGCACGGGACTATGGCTGGGGTGGGGGAGGAGCTTCCAAAGAAGACCAGGATCTGGTTTTATATTGGGAAGATCATTTGACACAGGAGGGAAGGCTGGGGAGCAGTCATTGGCTGAACCAGTGTTGACTTAACCCCTGGTGCAGTCAATATTGGTCCATTAGGAGGGGAAGAGGCAGGGAGTAACAGTTAGAATACTGGGAAATTGAAGCGTCCCAGAGTTCCCCAGGGACTTCCAGGCTGGGGCCCTTTGATGGGAATATGAGAAGTTGATGGGGGGTTATGTTATAACAAGGTAGTCGAAACATCTAAGATAGGCAGCTGTGGGCTCACAGAGCTCAACCAACATGTGCCATCTAAAGGAGGGGTTGGGAAGGCTTCTCTGTAAAGGAGAAGGCCCAGACATTCTTGAAGGATGGGTGACTCTGCCCATTCATTCCTTCATTTGTTCTTCAGTGGAACTGAGCTAAGCACCTGGCAGAGGATGGGAGTTCCCACAGGTTCAAGGGAAAAGTGATCTTGCAGACTTAAGTAATTAGGAGGTCCCTGGTGTCCTGAGAGCTGGCCAGCCAGTCCGGGTGGGAGTGGCCTGGCCACTAGGTAAAGAGGCTTTGAGGGAAAAAAAAAAATCCAGCAGGAGAGCTATCACGTGGTGAGAGGTGCCCAGAGTGCTGAGTCTGGCTGGCAACATCCCCTTCTTC
Source organism: Orientallactaga sibirica (assembly GCA_036365145.1). Taxonomy (NCBI): domain Eukaryota; kingdom Metazoa; phylum Chordata; class Mammalia; order Rodentia; family Dipodidae; genus Orientallactaga; species Orientallactaga sibirica. Next base: position 26,317,767 of record JAEOAD010000009.1, on the reverse strand, counting down.
CTTCAAGGAGGACTTGGGTCTGGTACCCCTCCCCACACTGCAGTGCAGTGATGCAAGCCAGTGGCCAGGAATGTCTTCCCCGTTTGGAGTGAGGTGACTGGCTGAGCAAAGGCAGGTGTAGATGGGGCGGGTGTTGCAGCTGAGCAGTGGACAAACTGCTGAGGGCCAGGAGACTGGAGGTGTGTGGGGGGTAGGGGGGGGGACTCGAGTAGGCTTTGGGGTGGGGTGGGGTGGGGGCAGGCTCTCTGGCAAAGAAAGGAAGCCTTGGAGAGGATTTCTGAAAGCCTGCAGAGGGGGAGCGAGGAGGGAGGCCGTGGGGAGGAGGCGTTTCCGCTCCCCGGGGAGCTAGCTAGCGCCAGGCTGTTCTTGGCTTCTCGCTGGAGCCATTAATCTCGCAGCCGCGGGTGACCTGGATGCCAGGCATTCCAGAGCCGCGGGGCTGTTCCGCTCGCGGCTCGCCCCCCGCCGCTCCCTCCTGCCTGCGCCTGGCCGCGGCGCCCTTCGGCCTGGCTTTGGGAGGAGGGAAGGTGAGCACAAAGGGAGCCTGCGACGTGGAGGTGGGAAGCCTGCTGAGCAGGCCTCTCCTCCCCATGGGCTCGTGGTTTTATTATCACAGTCCCAAAGGCCCAGCCCCACTAAGGTGTCTCAGAGGTTGTACCAGGCTTCAGAAAAGCTTTGGGAAGCAAAAGGCTTCCACTACATCCACAGTCCAGAAGCTAAGGAAATCCATCTCTGAATCCAAAACTAGTACTTCCCTCCTCAATCAGACAAGGAGGCCAGCCCAATTGGGCCCAGTCTTCAGAATTGCCACGGGAGCCAGGGAGCTGGCCTAGGTTGCCTCTTTGTCCCTACCTGTTCTGTCCCAGGGCCCATGGTCAATGAAGGGAGCTCTTCTAAGTGTATCTGGGGCACTATCCTAACCACAGATGACCCAAAGATTAAAATTAATGGAAATCAAGTAAACGGAACAGTTTTCCTGTTTTAGTAGCCACATTTCAAGCTCTCAGTGGTCATACGAGGCCTATTGGCCACCCCCATGGATGGCACAGTATAGAACAAATTACCGTAATGAAAAATTTCACCCGATCAAAGTGCTGCCTACAGTCCTATCCCCAGTTGGCTCTCCAGCAAGTAGGCAGTCACTCTTGTGCGGCCAGCCCAAGACTTCCCAGGGACAGGTGCATAAAGATAAATTTAGGCCCAAGAAATCTTAAGAGTTTGGACTGGCTCTATGGAGTGGGTTCTCTGAGCAGGGGCTCCTCTGGGCAATTAACAAGATGGTCTAAAAGCCTGGGAAGCTGGACTCTCTTTTTGGACCAGGGTAATTTCTGTCACGCTGCGAGGTTTTCATTCCATGATGAGCCCACATTCACATCCCTAAACCATGGTACCGAACAGAAGGGGCCTGAGTTGGCAAAGTGAGCTCTGGAGCCTACTTGGGCAAACCTGTAGAGGGCAAGGACAATACATGTAGCCAGACACAGTCCCGGACCTCTCAGCCAGGCCACCTGGTTAGTATGTTGACTTCCTTGTAAAGCAGGGCACAGATCCTACCTGGAGGATTCAGAGGAGTAAGATGTAATGAGTGCCTGGCCCCTTCCTGTATCCTCTCTGCCGGCCACAGTCTTCACTTTTCTCATTTGTAAAAGAGTGCCACGGTTCCTACCTGATAAGTCATTTTTTGAGGCTTAAGGAAAATTGTGAATGTTTTGGTAATGGTGAGACCTGGCACAATGTGAGCAGTGTCCCCACAGAGAGGTAGGGTAGCGTAGTTATTCTTGCAAGGCAGGGGGCGGCACAGAGTCTTGTTCTGCCATTTACTGTAGACTCAGCCAGCATCTCAGCTTCCTCTCCTGGGACATGGGGTTAGTCCACAGGAACTAACTGGCTAGGCCTGTGGAGAGGGCGATAAGTCAGTACAGAGCCCAGCAGGTCGCTGATGTAGCTAACCCCCCATCCGTGTCTCATCCGTGCAGGTTACGAGCAGGAGCAGGAGAAGCTGGAACGGGAGATGGCACTGCTGCGCGGAGCCATCGAGGACCAGCGGCGGCGCGCCGAGCTGCTGGAACAGGCTCTGGGCAACGCGCAGGGCCGCGCAGCCCGGGCCGAAGAGGAGCTGCGCAAGAAGCAGGCCTACGTGGAGAAGGTGGAGCGGCTGCAGCAGGCACTTGGGCAGCTGCAGGCCGCCTGTGAGAAGCGGGAGCAGCTGGAGTTGCGTCTGCGCACGCGCCTGGAGCAGGAGCTCAAAGCCCTGCGTGCACAGCAGGTGAGCCGGGTAGACCCCGTGCCACTGGCAGAGTTGGGCAGCATCCAAGGACTAAGGCCCTGGCGAGTGATTGATCTGTGTTCCCCCTTAGCTGCTTGGTCCTTTTACAAATCACGTGGCATAGCTCTGCCCACGGAGGACTTGAAGCCTCCTGACTCAGCACTGGCAAAGATTGGCGCCTCTGTCTCCAAGGCAGTATGCCAGTACATCCATAAAAGTGATCTCCCCAGGGTGGGAGTGAAGGTGTTTGGCCCAGAGTTGAGTCCCTATGCTCACTGCATAGACTCAAGTGTAAACATCTTAGTGTGTGACCCCCAGACAGAGTTCTGTCCCCACGGTCAAGCTTCTGCGACTCAGAGGGACCAAAGCTATTGCCCAGTTCTGTTCTAGTCTACTCCGATTCTTCCAGCGCAGTTAATGCTTACACTCATTCGAAGTTTAGAGGATTACTTTGTGTGAGTGTGTGTGTGTGTTTGAGGTAGAGTCTCTAGCCCTGGGTGACCTGGAACTCACTCTGTAGTTCCAGACTGGCCTTGAACTCACAGTCATCCTCCTACTTCTGCCTCCCCAGAGTCCGGATTAAAGGTGTGCAGCACCGTGCCCCACATAGAGAATTGCCTTTTATGGTCACGTGTGCCCTTATGACCCCTGGGCTCAGAATTTAGAGAGACTTGTTCTATCCTCTGTGACTTGGGGGTGAAGAGCAGGAATGGGGGAGTGTGTGTTCTTGTCTGAACAAGCATGAGGATGAGTGAGTGAGAGTCCTCGTGTGAGCATGAGGCCCAATGGCTGCCACTCCGCAGCCTCCACCCTTGACCACAGTGCTACTTGCTCTGCAGAGACAGGTGGGCACCCCCAGTGGTGGCAGTGGCAATGGTGGGTCCACCGAGCTCAGTGCCCTACGACTCTCAGAACAACTGCGGGAGAAGGAGGAACAGATCCTGGCCCTGGAGGCCGATATGACCAAGTGGGAGCAGAAGTACTTGGAGGAACGTGCCATGAGGCAGTTCGCCATGGATGCGGCTGCCACCGCCGCTGCCCAGCGGGACACCACCCTCATCCGACACTCCCCACAGCCCTCGCCTAGCAGCAGCTTTAACGAGGGCCTGCTCACCGGAGGCCACAGGCATCAGGAGATGGAGAGCAGGTACTATATGCCAGGCAGGGTGGGCAGTGTCCGGTGCTTGGTCTCTGTTAACAGTCCCCTGTCCCCAACAACTCAGATTATATATAGTTTCTTTTTCTTTCTCCTCTCCTCTGTTCTCCCTGGGGTCCTCCTCTGGCGTTATGGCACTTACCATGGGATCATGAAGGCCTCATTCAGTCAGGGATACTGAGGGGACTCTAACGGTATTCTCACTCACTCCGTGGCTCTTACAATCTTTCCACCCCCTCTTCCACAATGTTCCTTAAACCACGGCAGGCCTGTTGACAGTCTGATTTAGTGTTGAGTTCTTTGCAGCTCAATCTGTTTGGCACACCAGAAATCACAAGCACACCCCTCTCCAGAGTGAGTCTTCGATATGCCCAAGAGACTCTTGACTGGAGTTGGGTGCCATCCAAGCTCTGGCCACTATAGTCCTTCTCTGGGTTGTTCATGCCATTGTCACCGTCAGTGAGTCTAGGGCATACCTTGTAATGCCATGGGCTCAGAGAACATCTGGAGCAGAATGACATTTCTACAGGCCCTCCCAGAAGGACAGTGGGACCCGCCTGGCTATTGGAGGGCTTTGCTTTCCACTTGGGTGGATCTGATGATGTGGGCCTGGCCTCCTCCCTCAGGTTAAAGGTGCTCCATGCCCAGATCTTGGAGAAGGATGCTGTGATCAAGGTCCTTCAGCAGCGGTCCAGGAAAGACCCCGGCAAGGCTACCCAGGGCGCCCTGCGTCCTGCCAAGTCAGTGCCATCCATCTTTGCAGCTGCAGCCGGAACCCAGGGCTGGCAAGGGCTTTCTTCCAGCGAGCGGCAAGCTGATGCTTCTGCCCGGCTGACAGTAGGTATGAGGAGGCTGGCAGTGGGATAGAAAGGAGTTTTATTCTCAGGCTTGAACACAGATTGCCAGGTTTATCCTCCCAGACTCCAGGCTCATAGGAGCAGGGGAGTGCTTCCTGACTCCTCCCTGGGGTAGGGGCGGGGGCTGCCTTAACTTGGCTTCAGTGGCTCTGCAGCCCACAGCTACCCTGCTAGTATAAAGTGTAGGCTCCCATCTCCATACATTCCATCATCTTCACCCAAACTGCTCAACCCCAGCTTCCTGTGCATATGTGAGATAGGGCCTGCCTTTAAACTCATGGTGATCCTCCTACCACTGCCTCCCAAATGCTGGGATTAAAGGTGTGTACCACCACCACAACTGGGCAAGTCTCTCTACTACTTCTAAATAGTGTCCAGAAGGTCTAGATTTTAGCTACAAAGAAGGGGTTCCGCCATTTGGAAGCCAAACCCAACCTTATAGTTATTCCCATTTCTAAAGAGGAGTCTCATGAGAGATGTTGCAAGTCAGGAGCATCCCAGTTGGCCCAGTCCTCCACCAGACTCTTGACCATCCACCTCCCACCTTTCCTGCAGACAAGGCACCAGCTGAGGAGCCAGTAGCTGCAGCTCCCCTCCCTGCCCACACCAAACATGGGAGCAGAGACGGAAGCACCCAAACCGACGGCCCAGTGGACAGCATGTCTTCCTGCCTGACCCCAGAGCAGGACAGCCTGCCTGGATGTAACAGTGGCCAAAGGACAGGCTCTCTGGGTAAGCTCCCCCACTTCCTCAGTTCTGTATGTCGGGCGGGGTTAGGGCACAGTGTGTGTAAACTGGAATACAGAGTCTTTTCTTTCCCAAACTCACTCACCATGAAGAGCCCCACAAGGTAAAGCGAGGGATGTTGGAGGCATGAGTAGAGGAGTTGGAAGCATTAATGGAAGACAGGTCCAGAATTCAGGAAGAAAGCAACAGAAGAGAAGGCTTTTGTTAACTCCACCTTCAGTTTCCTCACATACAGTTTACATATCTAAGATGATGGAGTTAACCCATGAAGCTATAGGGGTTGGGAGAAGAAGGAAGTTGGAAAGAGGCCCTTTCTTTCCTTCCTTCCTTCCTTCCTTCCTTCCTTCCTTCCTTCCTTTCTTTCTTTCTTTCTTTCTTTCTTTCTTTCTTTCTTTCTTTCTTTCTTTCTTGTTTTAATTCTTCTTTCACATTGGCCTTTACACAGTTGCCTGTGCCCAGTGATCTCAGAAAACCACAGGCATGAGAAGAATGCTTATAGCCTCTGTCCTTCCCTTGGGGCACTCTTGCAGTCCTCCAGCCAGTTCAGAGTCCTAAACAAAGGCATCTTCCTCATACAGGAGGTTGGTGGGTGTGGGCCAGAGCTGAGAGGCAAGCAGATCTTTGTGTTTGGATGAGCAAGTTGTGAGGAACCTGGAGACCTAGGCAGTAGTGAATGGGAGGAAACTTGCTGAGGAAAGATCTGGTCTTGAACTGTGTCGGGAAGGTCTGGGGAGAGGGCTGCATGGGTGAAGCTTTTGCTGTGCAAGCATGAAGACGTGAGTTCGGATTCCTAACACCCATGTAAAAAGCTGGGCGGTGCTGGGGAAGTAGAGACAAGAAGGTTCCTGGGGCTTGCTAGCTAGCTGAATTGGTGAGTTCCAGATGCAGTAAGAAGCTGTTTTCTTTAAAATAAAGTACAGGGGCTGAAGAGATGGCTCAGTGGTTAAAGGCACTTGCTTGTAAAGCCAAAGGACCAAGGTTTGATTTCCCCAGATCCCACATAAACCAGATGCGCAAAATGACTCATGCATCTGGAGATTGTTTGAAATAAAAGAAGTCCTTATTCTCTCTTCCTCTTCCTTTCACTTTCACTCTCTCTCTCTGTCTCTGTCTCCTGTGTGTTTGTGCCTCTTTCTTCAAATAAGTACATAAAATAAGGTGGCAGGCAACTGAGAAAATACTTGACTTTAATATGGTCTCCACACAACTGCACACACATACATATGCAAAAACGTTAAATAAAATGTTATTGGGAGGGCTGGAGAGATGGCTTACCCGTTAAAGCACTTGCCTGCAAAGACAAAGGACCAAGATTCGATTCCCTAGGACCCATGTAAACCAGATGTGCAAGATGGCATATGTGTCTGGAGTTCTTTTGCAGTGGCTGGAGTCCCTGGCATATCCATTCTCTCTCTCTCTCTCAAATAAATAAATAAATAAATAAATAAATAAAATATTGTTTAAAAAATGTTATCATGGTCTGGAGAGATGGCTTAGCAGTTAAGGCGTTTGCCTGCAAAGCCAAAGGACCCAGGTTCAACTCCCCAGGACCCACGTAAGCTAGATGCACCAAGGGCTAAGCATCTGGAGTTCGTTTGCAGTGGCTTGAGGCCCTGGCGCACCCATTCTCTCTCTGTATCTCTCTCTCTCTCTCTCCCTGCCTATTTCTGTCTGTCTCAAATAAATAAAAATAAAATATTTTTAAATAAATAAATAAAATAATAAAATAAAATAAAAATGTTATCAGGAAGGCCAGGTATGGTGGCACACGCCTTTAATCCCAGCACTCAGGAGGCAGAGGTAGGAGGATTGCTGTGAGTTCAAGGCCACCTTGAGATTACATAGTGAATTCCAGGTCAGCCTGGGCTACAGTGAGACCCTACCTCAGAAAATGAAAATTTTAAAAAAGTTATTAGGAGTTTAAAGAATGTCAAGTAAAGCTCACATCATGTATGTATGTATGTTTTTGTCCATTTCCAGATTGTGTAGCCACATCCCGAGTCCAGGATCTGTCAGACATGGTGGAGATACTAATCTAAAGGATGGAGATGGTGCCCTGGGAACGCTGAAAACCTGTCCTCCCTTCCTCTGCCATTCCAGCAGCGCCCCCCCCCGCCACCTTCAGCTTCTGCTCCCCTCTTGCCTCAGCCACTGACCATCTGGTGCCGAGAGCTCGGGGAGGAGTGCACCCCAGAAGACTCTGTTTCTTGGCTTGCATCTTCCCACACCCACAGAGAAAGAAGGATGCCAGGCCCCCTGTGCCCTGTCAGTTCAGACTCAGGCGTGCATGGAGGAAGAGGGGAGCTCATTCTGACTCCCATGGGTGCCAAAGTGGCTGGTGGGGTAGTCAAGCCAGCCATGTTGTTCTGTGGGTACGCATGGCCCCGGCGATCCCCATCTCTTCTTCAGTCCCTCAAAGACTTGAGTCCTTTGGAGACTGTCGGGTGTGAGTCTTAACCTCACCCCTCGCTTTGGAGTAGGTTGAGTGGACTGGAGAATGGTGTGTGTTTTGTATATAATTCCCTTTCCTGGACAACAGAAGATTAGAGCATGCTGGCTTCAGGTTTTCGCCTCCATGGGCTCTGTGTCCCTGCTGCCACAGTTCCTGAAACATCCTGCCAGTTACTGCCTCCAGTTCTTGGACCGTGGATTTTTTTTTTTTTTTTTTTTTTTAATGCCGGGTGCCTTCCATCTTGAACCCTCTGTTCGGTGTCTTTGGGACCCCTGTCACCAGCTTTCTGAAACAGCCTCCGCACAGCTTCTGTCCCTGGGACATCCTGTCAGTTTGGTTGTGAACTGAGCCAGATACAGTGAGCCACCACACAGACATCTGCCATGCCTGGCACCAATTGTCTGAGGAGGAACTGGAGAAATTGTTCTTCTAAATGTCTTAGTTCCCACTTCCGGGCACTGGGAGAGGGGACTATGCTGTTGAAAGCTAGTCAGTGGGAGCCTGCAGAGGCTCCTGGGCACTGTAGCTCTGAGGCAGGACCGGCTACTTGGAGGTGGGGTGAAGGACCTCACGTGGCACCCTACCAGCAACAGTGACTCTGACTTCTGGTCTTAGAGCCCCCCTCCCTCCATCAGCCCCCCAGGAGCAACTGGTGGGTTTTAGCAGTTTTTGTTTCTGCTGTTTGTAACTCTCCTTGATGCTTTTCTTCGCTGTTGTAGGTTCTAGATGTGTCCTTTGATTCCCATGGTTCTGTTGAGTTTCCTTTTTAAACATTTGCATTTGCTGGACAATTGCATATTTTTTTAAACCTCCTCTACTCCCCCTGTTTAAAGCTGAAAAAATACATTTGGTTCATGTGCATTGTTTACAAAGATAAAAGGAAAAAAGGCAAAAAAAAATATTGTGAAAGGAAAAAAAAAACAACTTAATATATTTTGGATTAATATTTGGTATTTCTTTTTTTTTAAAGTATTTTTTTGTGCTGTGAACGTTTTCTGCCAAAGACCATGATGTGTGTCTGTATGTTTAAGTTATCGTGAATATTTAAAATGTAAACATGGCTGTTTTGCTATGCCACCCTGTACCAGGATTGCTGCTGCATTCCACTGGGTATGACAGTATTTTAATAAAAAAAAATTATAAAGAGCAGTGTCCCTTTTAAAGCACTTTAAAAAAACAAAGCTTCATTTGTTCATTGAGACACTATACTCCAGGCTGGCTTTGAGCTCAACTATGTATAGTCCAGGTTGGCTTCAAACTAGACATAAACCTGTCTCCGCCACCCTAGTGCTCAGATGGCAGATGCGTGCTGCCATGTCCCGTTGTAAAAAGTGTCTGCACGCCTTTAATCTCAGCACTCGGGAGGTAGGGGTAGGAGGATCGCTGAGAGTTCGAGGCCAGCCTGAGACTACAGAGTGAATTCCAGGTCAGCCTGGGCCAGAGCGAGACCCTACCTCAAGAAAACAACAAAAAGTATCTGCATGGATAAGAAGGGAAAGTAGAGGCCGGGTGTGGTGGCGCACACCTTAGATCCCAGTACTTGGGAGGCAGAGGTAGGTGGATTGCCATGAGTTCAAGGCCACCTTAAGACTCCATAGTGAATTCCAGGTCAGCCTGGACTAGAGTGAAACCCTACCTTGGAGGGAAAAAAAAGGAAGGGAAAGAGGGTGTGAAGGTTTTGTAGGGGCCGTGTCAATCATGGTCCAATCTCTTCAAGGGTCCAGTAGCATCCTAGGAACTCTGCAGCTGTATTAAGGAGAGATCTGGAATGAGGCTATTGTTTGCTTTTCCTCCACTTTTACAGAACATCTGTGAGGGTGACAAATGACAACCTCCCCAGCTAGCTCTGTCCCAGCTAGCTCTGGCCATGAACTTCAGTTGCTGTATAGTGGGAATGGGTGTTCAGAGGTGCCCGTGTCCTTATTCTCCCTACCCAGCATACGGTCCTGTTGCCTGGCCTTGCAAAGTTCCAGGCATCATGCCTCCCCTCTGCCTGGAAATGTGCAGAGGATAGTCAAGTGTGTGCTAAGTTCCTGGGCACCTACCTTTGTGGTCTTTCCTTTGTGTGGGGGGGGGGCGGGGGGGCTTGTTTTTTTTTTTTTTTTTTTGGTTTTTTTGTTTGTTTGTTTTTTTGAGGTAGGGTCTCACTCTAGCCCAGGCTGACCTGGAATTCACTAGTCTCTCGGGGTGGCCTCAAACTCACAGCCATCCTCCTACTTCTGCCTCCCGGGTGCTGGGATTAAAGCCATGCACCACCATGCCCCTGCTACACCCTTCCTTTGTTACACCTTAACAGCTCAACATTCACAAAGTACAAAACATTTACAAAATGAAAACGACCCTTTGCAAACCCTTCCAAACCAGAATGTGCATGGGCTCTCAGCTGACCACAAGGTAAGTTCCCTCATGGGTAAGTGTCTTCAGCACAGGTGTGGGGACTCAGAAATAAAGCGGAGATTCTAGTGTGGGTGCCCTTGGGCAGTGTGCTTGTCCACAAGAATGGAGTCAAGCAGGTGGAAGGATTCTGAACATGCAAAGACTTTTTTTTTTTTTTTTTTAATTTTTCGAAGTAGGGTCTCACTCTGGTCGAGGCTGACCTGGAATTCACTATGTATTCTCAGGGTGGCCTCGAACTCACGGTGATCCTCCTACCTCTGCCTCCCGAGTGCTGGGATTAAAGGCGTGCGCCACCACGCCCGGCTTTGGACTTTTCCAGCAATTCTGCAGAGGACAGTGAGCCCAGCTGGGTGGGGAGCTGCCACCTTCTCACCTGTTAAGTCTTTGAACTTTCAGCAGTATGCAAGGGTCACTTATTTAAGATGCCACCCTGGCAGTGTGAATAATGAGGCTCTTTTGTTTTGTTTTGTTTTGTTTTGTTTTGTTTTGTTTTGTTTTGTTTTGTTTTGTTTTGTTTTGTTTTCCTAGGTAGGGTCTCGCTCTAGCTCAGGTATTCACTATGTAGTCTCAGGGTGGCCTCAAACTCATGGAGCTCCTCCTACCTCTGCCTCCCGAGTGCTGGGATTCAAGGCGTTCACCACCATGCCCGGCCCTCCTTTCCTCTCCGTTCACTGCTGAGACTTGGTGTCCAAAACAAAATAGAGCAACAGTCATGGCAGGGGTTCCTGATAGCTCTGCAGAGAGGTCCCCAGTCAGCTCCACCAGCTCCCAGAGAGCCTGAAGAGGCAGTTCTGATTCATGGTCAGGAAATTTCGAAGCACTCATGCCTTCTGTAGGATCTAGTGTATTGCCAGGCATGGTGGCGCATGCCTTTAATCCCAGCACTCGGGAGGCAGAGGTAGGAGGATCGCTGTGAGTTCGAGGCCACCCTGAGACTACATAGTGAATTCCAAGTAAGCCTGGGCTAGAGCAAGACCTTACCTTGAAAAACCAAAAATAAATAAATCACTGAAAATAATAAAGGTTACCTTTGTGTTCCCTTGGTTATAGATCAAGGGGATGAAGAAATCAATCCCAACGCGTTCAGCACATCCACATGAATGTGTATGCCTGCACACATGTGTTAGAGAAAAAAGCATGAGGGAGGTTGGACTCACATCTACAATCCCAGCATTGCCATTGACCTTGAGGTCAGCTTGGGCTACTGAGTGAGTTCCAGGTCATTCTGGGCTACAGTGAACCAAAGGAGAAAAAAAAAGTGTGAGGGAGAGCAAGCAACAATATTTCTTTCTGTCAGGTGCTCCTCCAGGACATTGAAAGTGCACAGGAGGTCATCTTAGGGAAGGGATTGAGTGGGCTGCAGAAATGGCGGAGGTATGGATGGTGGGTGTTGGACAGGTTTGTGGGGAGGGAGGTATTTGCCCAAGGTTTCTGAACCACCTGTAAAGGGCGGGAGCTTTTGCTGGGTGGCTGTGTGAGACCCTTTGGAGACCAAGTTCCTCTTTAAGAGGACAGCCCTACCCTCCCTCCCTGCCCCGCCTCAAGGGGGACCACCTCAAGGGGGCTGAGGAAGTGGCTCTGGGGGTCAGCAAGCTGCTCTGTGTATGAATAGCCTTCCCAGCTTCCCTCCTGTCTCTCACCTCCTGGTTAATTGTTAACCTCTCCTCTCTTCCCTTGGCATGAGCATGTGCCAGGTTCAAATAGTTTGGTAGCAGCATGCCAGAGACAAGGACAGCAAACAAGCCCGATCCTCCACAGATAACCAAAGCCTCTTCAAAGGCCCCGGCTAAACAGAAAACTTGTTTGCAGAGCCACTGTCTTGTCCCTTTGCTCCACTGAGGATCTGACGGGCATGAGGTCGGTCACCGCTGAATGCCTTTTGCTGTATGAGCGAGCCCTCTGGAGGCATTCCAAAGACCCCAGTGACAACAGCACCTCCATGGACCCACCATAAAGTGCCACAGTGCAAACTGAGCTCTCAATATCCTTTTGAAAAAGAGAGAGACTTCACATGCCGTGAAATTCACCCTTTTGAAGTGTGCAATTCACTGGTATCTTATGTCACCGTATCCACTTGAAGCCAGTGGTCAAGCACGGGTCATCGCCAAATGTCCCACCAGTGGGCCATATGGACACCATTAGAGTGTCACTTGATCTAGTGCCTTCTCACTTGTCAGCTTGCTATTTCCCAGGATAGCTCTTTGAACTCGGTAAGCAAACTGACAGTCTCTTCCCACACACCCTGGACGCAGGCACTCTGGTGTCTAACCCCAGGCTGCAGAGTTCTGTCTGCTCTGAGCTGAAGCTCTCCTCCATCAGACCCCAAGGCTTCTGGGGGCGCAGGTCCTGCCTGAGGTTTGGGAAGAAAGCCAATGAACCCTGACCCTCAGGTGTTTACTCAGGGTTGTCTGTAGCCAAAGAGGGGTGGTAGAGGGTAGGTCTAGTGTTTTGAAACCCAAACTTTATATAATTGAGGGAAGAAGCCCTTAACAAAAACTTTTCTTTAAATTTTATTTTTATTTATTAGAGACAGAGGGAGAAGGAAAGAGACAGAGAGAGAGAGAGAGACATAGCATGGGTGTACTGGCCTCTAGCCACTGGAAACGAACTCCAGACACATGTGCCACCATGTGCAACTGGCTTACGTGGGACCTGGAGAGTCAAACCTAGGTCCTTAGGCTTCACAGGCAAGCACCTTAACTGCTAAGCCATCTCTCCAGCCTGAATCCTTTTAGAAGGATGCAGGGGAGGCTGAGGTAGGAGGACTGCAGAGAGTTCAAGGCCAGCCTGGGGCTATAGAGCCAGTTCCAGGTCAGCCTGGGCTAGAATGAGAGTTACTGCAAAGCCTGGACAGCAGTGTGACCAGTTCACCAAGGCCCAGACCTGCAACCATGTCCTCCCCCTTCCTCTCCTACCAAGCAAACCTCCAATACTCAGCAGGGAAGTAGGGCCCATGTGACACTGGCCATTCAATTATTACTGGGACATATTACTGCTCTGCTTTGAGGGCCTGACAGGTTTGGGTTCTGAGTAAGCTAAATGTCATTATCTGTCTGCAAATAGGCACCTCTTCTTGCAAGTCCAAAGGCTCCTGACTACCTTGAGGACACATGCCAGGTGTATTAGGCAACCCTAGGGCCATTTCACTGTTTTGGTGGCTCTTCTTGTATCCATCTTGGTCTTTCTAGCTGGGGAGGCCCTGCCCAGACTCTCCTGTGTAGTCTTGGCTTACTCTATGCAGCTCCCTGTGGAAATCCTCAGAGCAGATTGCATCAGCGGCAGCAGACAAGCCAACAGGAGAGAGACAAGTGCACAAGCCATGGTGAGGGCTTGCCCTGAAAACTGCAAGGACCTTTTCTTTTCTTTTTTCTTTAAAAGAAAAAAAAAATTTTTTTCTTTTGGTTTTTTTTTTCGAGGTAGGATCTCACTCTGGCCCAGGCTGACCTGGAATTCACTACGTAGTCTCAGGATGGCCTCTAACTCATGGCAATCCTCCTACCTCTGCCTCCCAAGTGCTGGGATTAAAGGCGTGCACCATCAGGCCCAGCTTTCTTTTTACAAATATATATTTTTAAATATTTTATTTATTTGCAAGCAGAGAGAAGAGAGAGAGAGAGAGAGAGAGAGAGAGAGAATGGGCACGACAGGGCCTCTAGCCACTACATATGAACTCCAGATGCATGTACCACCCTGTACCTCTGGCTCTACATATGGGTACTGGAGAATTGAACTTGGGTCATCATCTCTTCAGCCAACCTTTTAAAATGAGAGTAATTTAAAAAGAAAAGAGCCAGGTGTGGTGACTCACACATTCAATCCCAGCACTCTGGAGGCAGAGGTAGGAGGATCTCCATGAGTTCAAAGCTAGCCTGAGACTATAAAGTGAATTCCAAGTCAGCCTGGGCTAGAGTGAGACCCTACCTTGAAAAACCAAAACAAACAAACAAACAAAAAAAAAAAAAAAGAAAAGAAAGAAAGAAAGAAGGAAAGAAGGAAAGAAAGAAAAGAAAGCAAACAGGCCTCCTTCCCTGCAGCTTTCCCTCTTTCCCTAGGGCTTGGGTTGCCTGTCTCACCATGTTTGACCTCTCTTTCCTCCACTGTTTAAGTGCCACTTTATAAGTGGCTGTAATATGACATCTCTCCATTCATTTATTCATTCATTCATTCATTCATGGTATAAATGTTTATTGCGTGGCTACCATCTGCCCATCACTGTGGCAGGCACCAAGGGGAAACTAGCCAATAAGGCAATTTATCCAAATGCTTTTTTGTCCTTACCATCTGTTTGGTATTTGTACTCCATCCAAAGCCAAGCACAGGGGTGCTCACAAGTGGATTTTGTTGAAAAGAATGGACCTTAATCGATTTCTTTGGCTCCAGATCAATCAGGCCCCTGCACATGTCTAGCCATACTAGTAACAGGCTGATGGCTACCAGTCAGTCTACCATGGCTTTCAGCTCCAAGCACATGTCATTACTTCACTTCAGAAAACCTTTCACAAGGGGCTGCAGAGATGGCTCAATGGTTAAGGTGCTGGCCTACAAAGCCTAATGACCTGGGGTTCAGTGTCCCAGTACCCATGTAAAATCAGATGCAAAAAATGGTGCATATATCTGGAGTTCATTTGCAACAGCTGGAGGCCCTGGCACGCCCATTCTCTCCCTCTCTCTCCCTCCCTCCCTCCCTCCCTCTCTCTCTCTAATAAATAAATAAAAATAAAATATTTAGCTGGGTATGGTGAATCACTTCTTTAGTCCCAGCACTCAGAAGGCAGAGGTAGGAGGATCACAATGAGTTCGAAGCCACCCTGAGATTACAGAGTGAATTCCAGATCAGCCTGGGCTAGAGTGAGACTCTGCCTCAAAAAAATGAATAAATAAAATATTTTAAAAAGAAAAAAAAAAAAAACCTGGCAGTCTCCTTTCTTCAGCTTCCTTTGTATTCCCACAGGGCCAGGAGAGGGACAGGAAGTGGCATGTGTCCATTGAGGACCCCTTGCTAGTGGACATTAGTTTATGATTCTGCTTGGTTGAGAAGTGGCCACGGGCCAGAAGACATGACTGACCTTTTCAATTGTCCTCCCTTATCCCTGAAATGGAGTCACAGGTGGCTCTGAACAAAGCCCAGACTGTAGTCTCTGGGGATAATATGTTTTTCTTTTTTGATTTTTTTCGAGGTAGGGTCTCGCTCTAGCCCAGGCTGACCTGGAATTCACTACATAGTCTCAGGGTGGCCTTGAACTTGTGGAGAGATCCTTCTACCTCTGCCTCCAGTGTGCTGGGATTAAAGGCGTGCGCCACCACGCCCGGCTGGCTGGTGATATTTTGATCAAAGACTCCAATTCTGGTCCTCTCCCCACTGACTAGACCCCCCCCCCTGCCATGCCCTCAAGGTGAGAGAGGATGAAAAGGACTCTGGATGGAGTCGTCAGGTCAAAGGAGGAGAAGCTGAGCCTGAGGGCCTGGGTTGAGCCAAAAGGAGGTGATGAACTGGCAGCTGTGGGTGTGGGAGCCCAGAACTGGCCCCACAAGATGGCTGGTCCCTGAGTCAGGCCCAGGCGCTGACAGCCACATGGGCCTGCGCCAGCCCAACCGTGGGAACAGCAGGTGGAACCAGCACTCCTTCCACCCCCAGGAGAGCTGCTTCTGCCTGGAGCCACTCCTTCCTGGCTCTTGGGGCTCTGGGCTCCCTCTGGGTGCAGATCAGACTTGCACTAGAGGCAGACTCTCTTTCCCAACCATACCCTGTGGTTCTTACTGGGGACTCAAGGCCGACTCACAGGGGTTCAGGAGCTTGCAGGGACAGAATTCTTCTAGATCCTCCATGTAATCACCAGGTGCCAAGCTCCCTTCCCTTCCTCCCTGGAAGCAGCCGCCTTACAATCAAGGGAAGAGGAGGAAGCTGGTCATGTTTCCAGGAATGGGAGGCTGTGTCTCCCAGCCCCGTCTTTCCTGTGTCATGAGCCTGACCTACACACCTGCTAATGTCATTAGGTCAGGCAGCCTAGTCTAAGGCTTGTATCCATGACCTGCACCACTTTCTGTAGCCCCTGTGATCATCCTTCAAGACCTGTACTTAGGGAACAATGCGACAGCTGCCATGTGTTGGAGGCCTTGCTGCCTTCCCATAACAGTGTCCAGCCGAAGACCCGCTCCCTCAAACCACTGCAGATATATATATATATATATATATTCATTCAGCAAATATCCAGTAGACAGACACCTGCCCCACACCAGACCAGTGCTGCCAGGACTAGAGACTTAAGGAAATCATGCAGACCAAATCCCTGGCCCATGGAATTTACAGTCAAATGGGGAGGGGGAGGGGCAGGTAAACAGGAAACTAAGCTCCCGCTGAGTGTAGTGTTAGAACAATGATCTTTAAACTGTTTAGGGTGAAAAGCCAGCTATTTCCCCGTCCCCCCATCTGTATTTAGCTTTCTGCACAATGTCAACTTGCTAAAGAATATGCTACAATATTAATGTGGCACTGTGGAGTTCCCAAGTGGATACTCTTGTTTTTTTTTTGTTTTTTTTTTTCCCTTGGTTTTTCCAGGTAGGGTCTCACACTAGCTCAGGCTGACCTGGAATTCACTATGTACTCTCAGGGTGGCCTTAAATTCATGGTGATCCCTCTACCTCTGCCTCCTGAGTGCTGGGATTAAAGGCATGCACCACCATGCCCAGCTCAAAGTGGATACTCTTAATATCTGTTCTTGTGTCTTCTTGTCAAGTCCATCCATGTGGTGGGACAATAGATAAGAGCTCTGGGGCGAGAAAAATGAGATTTGAGTTTTTTAGGTGTGTGTGTGTGTGTGTGTGTGTGTGTGTGTGCATGGGTGTATACACGAGGGTCTCTTGTTGCTGTAAATGAATGCCTATCTGGCTTTATATGGGTGGCTAGGGAATTGAACCCAGGTCGAAAGCTCTTCAAGAAAGTCTTTAATGGCTGAGTCCAGAGACTTGAGTTTAAAGCTGGTAGGACTGAAGATGGGAAATTTGCAGTTAGAAAGAGCAATGTCCTCTCCCACTGACTAGACCCCCTGCCATGCCCTCAAGGTGAGAGAGGATGAAAAGGACTCTGGATGGAGTCGTCAGGTCAAAGGAGGAGAAGCTGAGCCTGCGGGCCTGGGTTGAGCCAAAGGGAGGTGATGAACTGGCAGCTGTGGGTGTGGGAGCCCAGAACTGGCCCCACAAGATGGCTGGTCCCTGAGTCAGGCCCAGGCGCTGACAGCCACATGGGCCTGCGCCAGCCCAACCGTGGGAACAGCAGGTGGAACCAGCACTCCTTCCACCCCCAGGAGAGCTGCTTCTGTCTGGAGCCACTCCTTCCTGGCTCTTGGGACTCTGGGCTCCCTCTGGGTGCAGATCAGACTTGCAGTAGAGGCAGACTCTCTTTCCCAACCATACCCTGTGGTTCTTACTGGGGACTCAAGGCCGACTCACAGGGGTTCAGGAGCTTGCAGGGACAGAATTCTTCTAGATCCTCCATGTAATCACCAGGTGCCAAGCTCCCTTCCCTTCCTCCCTGGAAGCAGCCGCCTTACAATCAAGGGAAGAGGAGGAAGCTGGTCATGTTTCCAGGAATGGGAGGCTGTGTCTCCCAGCCCCGTCTTTCCTGTGTCATGAGCCTGACCTACACACCTGCTAATGTCATTAGGTCAGGCAGCCTAGTCTAAGGCTTGTATCCATGACCTGCACCACTTTCTGTAGCCCCTGTGATCATCCTTCAAGACCTGTACTTAGGGAACAATGCGACAGCTGCCATGTGTTTGAGGCCTTGCTGCCTTCCCATAACAGTGTCCAGCCGAAGACCCGCTCCCTCAAACCACTGCAGACATATATATATATATATATTCATTCAGCAAATATCCAGTAGACAGACACCTGCCCCACACCAGACCAGTGCTGCCAGGACTAGAGACTTAAGGAAATCATGCAGACCAAATCCCTGGCCCATGGAATTTACAGTCAAATGGGGAGGGGGAGGGGCAGGTAAACAGGAAACTAAGCTCCCGCTGAGTGTAGTGTTAGAACAATGATCTTTAAACTGTTTAGGGTGAAAAGCCAGCTATTTCCCCGCCCCCCCATCTGTATTTAGCTTTCTGCACAATGTCAACTTGCTAAAGAATATGCTACAATATTAATGTGGCACTGTGGAGTTCCCAAGTGGATACTCTTGTTTTTTTGTTTTTTTTCCCTTGGTTTTTCCAGGTAGGGTCTCACACTAGCTCAGGCTGACCTGGAATTCACTATGTACTCTCAGGGTGGCCTTAAACTCATGGTGATCCCTCTACCTCTGCCTCCTGAGTGCTGGGATTAAAGGCATGTACCACCATGCCCGGCTTAAAGTGGATACTCTTAATATCTGTTCTTGTGTCTTTTTGTCAAGTCCATCCTTGTGGTGGGACAATAGATAAGAGTTTTGGGGCGAGAAAACATGAGATTTGAGTTTTTTAAGTGTGTGTGTGTGTGTGTGTGTGTGTGTGTATGTGTGTATACACGAGGGTCTCTTGTTGCTGTAAATGAATGCCTATCTGGCTTTATATGGGTGGCTAGGGAATTGAACCCAGGTCGAAAGCTCTTCAAGAAAGTCTTTAATGGCTGAGTCCAGAGACTTGAGTTTAAAGCTGGTAGGACTGAAGATGGGAAATTTGCAGTTAGAAAGAGCAATTTTATTACTATTATTATTATTTGGTTTTTCAAGGTAGGGGGGTCTCACTCTAGCCCAGGCTGACCTGAAATTCACTATGTAGTCTCAGGGTGGCCTCAGACCCACAGCCGTCCTCCTACTTCTGCCTCCCGAGTGCTGGGACTAAAGGCGAGCTCTACCACGCCTGGTTATAAAGGATAATTATTGAGAAGATGATGTTTGAGTGAAAACTGGAGAAATGAGGGAGGGACCGAGCCACAGATGTATCTGAGAAAGGAAACTTCCAGATCAAAAAAGAATTATCAGGATTGGGGAAATGGCTCAGTAGTTACAGGCACTTGCATGCAAAGCCTGACGGCTTGGGTTCGATTCCCCAGTACCCATGTAAAGCCAGATGATAAAGTGGTACCTGCATCTGGAATTTGCTGGCAGTGGCAAGAGTCCGTGGCTTACCTGGTATACTCTCTCTTTCTCTCTGTCTGACTCTTTCTCTCTCAAATAATATATACATAGTTTTGTTTTTCAAGGTTGGGCCTTACTCTAGCTCAGGCTGACCTGAAATTCACTATGTAGTCTCAGGCTGGCCTCAAACTTACTCTGCCTCCCAAGTGCTGGGATTAAGGTGTGCGCCACTATGCCCAGCTCAAGTAATGTTTTTAAATAATTATAATCATATGCAGCGGGCTGGAGAGATGGCTTAGCAGTTAAGGCGTTTGCCTGCAAAGTCAAAAGACCTCTGTTCGATTCCCCAGGACCCACGTAAGCTAGATTCACAAGGTGGTGCATGTGTCTGAAGTTTGTTTGCAGTGGCTGGAGGCCCTGGCGTGCCCATTCTCTCTCTCTCTCTGTCTCTCTCTCTGTCTCTCTGTGTGTCTGCTTCTCTCCCTCTCTTGCTATTTTGAAGAAGTAAATAAATAAGATAATTAAATAATTAAAAAATCATATGGAGAAAGGGAGTGTATAAACTTGGATTTTGATTTTTAGGAACAAGGGTCAGGACCCGGAAATGACAGTGCGTGAAGTATGAGGGCCCTAAGCAGGGAGGCCTCCAAGGACAGCTTCCTGAGTCCTCCTGTACTTCTGCAAGGGCTCTTGCATCCTGAGCGAGTCTGGGGTGATCTATCTGTAGCCTTCAGGCTCCTGGAAACATATCAAGGCCTAGGCAGGGCCTTCTGGGAGCCACTAGCATTATCTCTGTATCTTTCCTCCTCTTAGAACCTTCTTCCTTCATGAATCAGAAACACCAGACACAGGCCATTCTCCTGAAAAAGAAAAGAAAAGAAAGGAAAAGAAAAGAAAAGAAAAAAGAAAAGAAAGGAAAGGAAAAGAAAAGAAAAGAAAAGAAAAGAAAAGAAAAGAAAAGAAAAGAAAAGAGAGAATTATTTAAGATGCTCAGGGCATCCCCTCTCTAGCTTTGAACGGAAGAGGTGCTTCTAGTCCAGGAGTGTGTTAAGCTGCACTGTTGTGCCACGCAGTTGCAGGGCCATGATAGTTGGGAAGTTCCCATCCATTTAATTGGCTTGTGCGTCTGAGCCCAGCTTTTGTGGCTCAGGGGAGATGTGAGTAGATGAAGATTTCTTTCTCCTTTGAATGTACTTCCATATCAAACACAGAGACAGACACACAATGCATTTCTGGGCCTGGGACCATGCACCACTGCCCACAAACTTCTATCAGAAGTCCTGGGCATGCAAGGCATGGTGACCCACATCTATAATCCCAGCAGATGGGAAGCTGAGACAGGAAGATCATCAATTCAAAGACAGTCCCACTTATAATTAATAAGAACCATGCCAGCCAGGGCTATGTAGTAAGATTCGGTCTCCAAAAAAAAAAGAAAGAAAATAAAAAGCACAAAAATATGGCCGTAGTGGTACACACCTTTAATTCCAGCATTTGGGAGGCTGAAGTAGGAGGATCACTGTGAGGCCAACCTGGGGCTACAGAGTGAATGAGTTCAGCCTATGCTAGAGTGGGACCCTACTTCAAAAACAAACAAACAGCAACAAAAAGAACGGGGCTGGGAAGATAGCTTAGTCCTTAAAGTGCTTCCCATGCAAGCATGAAGACCTGAGTTTAATCCGCACTACCTAAGTAACGCTAGACATGGTGGCACACGCTTGCAGTTCCAGTGCTGGGGAAGCAAAGACAGGTGGATCCTTGGGGTTTGCTGGCTTCTATCATAAACCTAGTTTAGTCTAATCATGAGTAGGCCAATGAGAGATCGTGTCTCACAAAAAAGGGGGCCTGGAGAGATGACTTGCCTGAAAAGCCTAACAACCCAGGTTTGATTCCCCAGTACCCACGTAAAGCCAGATGCACAAGGTGGCACATGTGTCTGGGGTTTGTTTGCAATGGCTGGATGACCTGGCATATCCATTCTTTCTCTCCTCTCTCTCTCTTTCTTTCTTTCTTTTTTTCTTTCTGTCTTTCTTTTTCAAGGTAAGGTCTCACTCTAACCCAGGCTGACCTGGAATTCACTATGTAGTCTCAGGCTGGCCTCAAACTCACGGTGATCCTCCTACCTCTGCCTCCCAAGTGCTGGGATTAAAGGCATGCATTACTATGTCCAGCTATCTCTCTTTCTGCCCATAGGAAAAAAAAAAGATGGATGGTGGACTGGTTTAGCAGTTAAGGCATTTGCCTGCAAAGCCTAAGGACTCAGGTTTGACTCCCCAGAACCCATATAAGCTAGACACACCAGGTAATATATGCACACAAAGTGGTGTATGCTTCTGTAGTACTATTGCAGTGGCTAGAGGCCTTGGCATGCCAATTCTCTCTCTCTCACTCTCTAATAAAAAAAAAAAATCAAAAGGGCTGGAGAGATGGCTTAGCAGTTAAGGTGGTTGCCTGTGAAGCCTAAGGACCCAGGTTCGATTCCCCAGATCCCATGTAAGCCAGATGCACATGGTAGTGCATGCATTTGGAGTTTGTTTGCAGTAGCTAGAGGCCCTGGTGTGCCCATTCTCTCTCTCCCTCTCTCTCTTTCTGTCTGCCTAATAACTAAATAAATAAAAATTAAAAAATAATTTAAGCCAGGCGTGACGGTATGTGCCTTTAATCTCAGCACTCAGGAAGCAGAGGTTGGAGGATCACCATGAGTTTGCCGCTACCCTAAGAGTATATAGTGAATATTCAAGGTCAGCCTGGACTAGAGTGAAACCCTACCTTGAAAAACAAAAACAAACAAAAGAAGTTTTTTAGTAAGATGGATGATGACCTTGAGCCTCTACTCACACATTCACATTCATGCAAGGATACAAACACACACACGTGTATTGACACGGACAAACAAACAAATTCTGGGCATACAATATGAGCCTACACATTCTACATACACATTTGTGCATATGCCTATCCTTGTGCACAGGCCTGCATCTTTGTCTACATTAAGCCCTCTGCCAGAAGTGCACACATGCCCACCCCACCCGCCATCCCACACAAGCTCAGCTGGACTCTGAGAAAACACCAGCATCTTTCTTTGTTGAGTGACAAGCAGGCAGATGGGATGAAGTTCACTTGTGTGTCCCGGCAGCCCCACCAGCACAGCCGTGAAAAATAAGGCAGCAGGCTCATCCTCTCTCCACCAGTTGTGGGGAGGGCAAGACAAGGTGGGGCCAGGTTTGAGCAGGAGGAGCTCACTGGTGCTGACTCAACACCAGAAGCAGACAACCGTGTGCATTCTTGGCAAGGAGGTCACCTAAACTGGCCCACATGCTGAGTCCTAAGGTTGACTGGAAAAGACTTGGGGAAAACCCAGGTGTCATGGGAAAACAGATGTTAATAGGTGTTGCCTTCCTGTTCCTGTCCATGTTTGGTTAGGTGTCTGCAGCATTGGGGCAGAGAGGGGGGTGTCAACATTGGGTACCGTCACTAGGTGCAGGACAGATGGCAGCTTAGGAGGGGCTGTAGCATGGGGAAGGATGGTACTGTGCTTTGAAATTTTTTATTTTTATTTATTTATGGGGTGAGGGGGAGAAAGCGGGCCTCTAGCCACTATAAACAAACTCCAGACTCATGCACCGCCATGTGCTTCTGTGGGTTCTGGGGAATTGAACCTGGGTCCTTAGGCTTCGCAGGCAAGTGCCTTATCCGCTAAGCCATCTCTCCAGCTGGGCACTGTGCTTTCTGAGCACAAGAGGCACTGTGCTAGGCATCTTGGGGGTCACAGCTCTTGACTTGGCTCTTACTGTTTCCATTGGACAGGTAAGGGATCTGAAAGTAGAGGAAGGACTTCACAAGCAGCATGGAGCCATCTCCATGGTGGTGGTTGGATGAGGTGTTACCACCATAAACTCATGTGTTTCCAATGCTTGGTTCCCACCTGAGGGCTATTTGGGAATTGGAACCATACTGAAGGAGGTGTGTTTTGGGGGGTGGACTCTTGGGTATTACAGTCAGCTCCCGCTTGCCAGAGATCAGCTCACTCTCCTGCTGCTGTTTTCCACCTGCTGTGCCGGAGGTGATGCCTCTGCTCATGTCATGTTGTCCCTGCCATCACAGTGCTTCCCCAAATAAACAACTTTTCTCCCATCAGCTCTGCTTTTGGTCAGGAACTTTCTGTTAGCAATAAGAAGGCAACCCTGGGCTGGAGAGATGGTTCAGGGATTAAGGTGCTTGCCTGCGCAATCTAAGGACCCAGGTTTGCTACACCCACATAAACCAGATACACATGGTGGTACGTGCATCTGGAATTTGTTTGCAGTGGCTAGAGGCCCTGGTGTGCCCATTCTCTCTCGCTTTCACAATTAATTAATTAATTAATTAATTAAAAAGGTAACTTCGGGCTGGAGAGATGGCTTAGGGGTTAAGGCGCCTGCCTCCTAAGCCTAAGAACGCTGGTTCCAATCTACAGAGGTTCCAATCTCCAGGTCCCACGTTTAGCCTGATGTAATGCAAGGACACAATGCCGCACTTGACCACAAGGAGGTGCATGCATCTGGATTCGTTCGCAGCAGCTGAGAGGCTGCTGGGGCACCCATCTATATCTGTCTTCCTCTGCCTCTCTCTCTGTCTCTCTCTCCAAAAAAAAAAGAAAAGAAAAGAAAAGAAAAGAAAAGAAAAAAAAAGGTAACCTCAACACCATCTCTCCAGCCCAGAGAGGAAGGACTTCTTTAATAAGTGACCCTAGGCCAAGGATTCTTAAAACTATTTCCACTCATAACCCCTTTCTGCCTGATAAATGTTTATGCTACACGAACCTGAGTAGATAGGTACATGCAATCAACATATAAATCAAACATTTACTGAGAATCATAAAGAAATTAACATTACAGCCGGGCGTGGTGGCACATACCTTTAATCCCAGAATTCCGTGAGGCAGAGGTAGGAGGATCACCATGAGTTTGAGGCCACCCAGAAACTACAGAGTGAATTCCAGGTCAGCCTGGGCCAGAGTGAGACCCTACCTCGAAAAACCAAAAAAAAAAAAAAAAGAAAAAAAAGAAATTAACATTAAGACAATTATTTGATGTACCTAGGAATTTGATATTTACATGCTGAGGAATGAGTGCAGGAAAATATTTAAAGTCTTTGTTTCCATAATTAAGCTATTGTGCTTCTATTAGGGCAAGAAAAAAAAAAAAAACTCTGTATGTGCACTTACAAACACCGTAATTCATAACATGCAATAGTCTTGAATCTGAGATGTGTTCCAGGAAGCAGTCATTGGCCCTGTATGGCAAGACAGTATTGCAGTGCAAAATGGACCTTTTGAGTGTTCAGCACCAAGGCAAATGTTGCCAGAAACACCTTGAGTCCATTACACATTTGGTTTTGAACTGCTGTTTGGTTGTTGCATGTCCAGAAACCTTTACTGCTGCCAAATTATTTCTGATCTCCAATTCTGACCATAGACGGTCATGATTCACACTTTAAGAAGCTTTGTTCTAAGTACCTAGTTTATAAGGGCAGAACAGGGAAGTAAGTCAAGATTCAGAGCTCAGGTTCTCTGTGTGTCTTCACATTGAAAGTAGAACTTGCATTTTAAAGCTGGGCATGGTGGCACATGCCTTCAATCCCAGCACTCTGGAGGCAGAGGGAGGAGGATCACCATGAGTGTGGGGCCACCCTGAGACTACATAGTGAATTCCAGGTCAGCCTGGGCTAGAGTGAGACCCAACCTCAAAACCACCCCCCCAAATTTGCATTCTATTTTATTTTATTTTATTTTATTTTATTTTATTTTATTTTATTTATTTATTTATTTATTTATTTTTTTCAGGTAGGGTCTCACTCTAAGCCCAGGTTGATCTAGAATTCATTCTGTAACTCTAGGCTGGCCACAACGATCCTTCTACCTCAGCCTCCCCAGTGCTGGGATTTAAGGCATGCACCACCATGCCTGGCTATATAACTTGTACTTTTAAATTGTCACAAGCAAGAGGAGCCTAAGGAGACATGACAACTAAATGTAACGTGACATCCTATATGGGATGGTGAGACAGAAAAAGGCGTCATTCATGCAGGTCCAGACTAGTCTCTATCGATGTCGGGTGCCCGTGCCTAGAACATTCTTTGCACCCTGTCTCCAGCCCTTTACCCTGATAAGTTCATTGGGTCCCTTGGGAGCCATCATCAACGTCACTCATTCAGAGAAGGCTTCCTGACTATTCCAGACTGAGTTAGGTCACTCTGTTTCCTGTTCTCACTGAATCCTTGTAAAATTCTCCACTACTGTCACTAAAGAAGTATTTGTGACAACTCTCTCTTACAAAAGAATTCCACTTAATGAGTAAAGAAGGAATGAAGAAATACCAAGTGGCAGTTAGAACATTAGATCTCTGAGGACAAGACCCGCCCATGCACATTAAATTTAGTACATGAAGGTTTAAGGAACATGATTTATACATAGTCCCAAAATATTCTCCCCCAAACAAATTTCAGTAGTTACAAAGAGAAAAAAAAAAAAAAAACAATAGCAACTTTATAGGCTGGAGAGATGGATTAGTGGTTAGGGTGCTTGCCTGCAAAGCCTAATGACCCAGGTTCAATTCCCCAGTATTCACAGAAGCTAGATGCACAAGGTGGTACATGCATCTGGAGTTTGTTTGCAGTGCCTGGAGGCCCGGGTGTACCAATTCTCTCTCTGTGTGTGTAGCTGCCTCTTTCTCAAATAAGTAAAGAAAGAAAAGAAATTTTTCTATTTTTTTTTTTGAGAGAGAGAAAGAGACAGCTAGAGAGAGAGAGAGAATGAGTATGGGTGTACCAGAGCTTCCTGTCACTACAAACTCCAGGCAAATGCACCACTTTATGCATCTGGCTTTGTGTGGATGTTGGAGAATTGATCTCAGGTCATCAGGATTTGCAAACAAATGCCATCCATCTCTCCAGCCCAGTTTTTCAATGTTTTACTCTTTGTGTGTGTGTGGGTGGGGGGAGGTGTATGTGTCATGGTGTACATGAGAAGGTCAGAACCTCGGGTGTTGGTCTTCACCTTCCACCTTGTTTGAAGCAGAATTTCTTATTCGCTGTTGTGTGCACCAGGCTCACACACTTCTGGAGATCCTTCTGTTCCTACCTCCCACGTCACCCTTTGTACACTAGGATTACAGACTACTGCATTGGCTTATGCCACAAGTGCTTTTACCTACTGACTCATCTCTCCAGCTCCAGATCCTAATTTCTGTTTGTTTGTTTGTTTGTTTGTTTGTTTGTTTGTTTGTTTTAGTTTCCGAGATAGGGTCTTGCTCTAAACCCAGGCTGACCTGGAATTCATCATGTAGTCTTAGGATGGCCTCGACCTCATGGCGAGCCTCCTGTCTCTGCCTCCCAAATGCTGGAATTAAAGGCATGGGCCACCAAGCTGTGACAGATTTCAATTTTAAAACATTTTTATTTATTTGATATTTTTATTTATTTGAGAGAGAGATACAGAAATAGGCAGGGGGAGAGAAAGAGCGAGAATGGGCACGCGAGGGCCTCCAGCCACAGCAAACTCACTCCAGATGTATGTGCCCCTTCTGCATCTGGCTTACATGGGTACTGGGGAATCAAGCCTTGAACTAGGGTCCTTAGGCTTCACAGGCAAGCGCTTAACTGCTAGGCTATCTCTCCAGCCCCCCAGATCTCAGTTTTTTTTAATTAAAATATTTATTTATTTATTTGAGAGAGAGAAGGAGGGAGAGAGAGAGAGAGAGGGAGGGAGAGGGAGAATGGGAATGCCAGGGCCTCCAGCCACTGCAAACAAACTCCAGATGCATGCGCCCCCTTGTGCATCTGGCTTACATGGGTCCTGGAGAATTGAATTGGGATCCTTTGGCTTTGCAGGCAAACACCTTAACTGTTAAGCCATCTCTCCAGTCCCCAGATCCCAATTTTTTAAAAAATATTTTATTTATTTACTTGAGAGAGAGAGAGAGAGAGAGAGAGAGAAAGAGAGAGGAAAGGGTAGATAGGGAGAGAGAAGGGGCATGCCAGGGCCTCCAGCCACCTCAAATGAAATCCAGACACATGAGCCACTCTGTGCATCTGGTTTATGTGGGTCCTGGGAAAGTGAACCTGGGTCCTTAGGCCTCTCAGGCAAGCGCCTTAACCACCAAGCCATCTCTCCAGCCCTCAATTATTATTATTATTATTATTTTTTTTGCCAAGGTTGGGTTGTACTCTAGTTCAAGCTGACCTGGAACTCACTCTAGTCCCAGGCTGGCCTTGAACTCACAGTGATCCTCCTACCTTGCTTCCAGAGTGCTGGGATTAAAGGCATGCGCCACTATGCCTGGCTTCAAATTTTTTTTTTTTAACAATGAAAAAACTGTCACTGTAATGATTTGCTTGTGCTTGTGTCCTCTGCTAAATGCTAAACTTCATGGGGACAGGGACTGAAAATGCTCTCTCTTTTCATCCTGGTTGCCTCCTGGCAGTTAGGGTTGGGCTCAGTTGGGATATTCTTCTGCTGGGGTCATCAGTATGACTGAGTTTTCTGGTGGTTCACTGAGCCTGGGATGCTCAGTATGGCCTTGTTCATATGTCTGACTCTTGGTGCTCACTATAGTTAGTGCTGTGAGCTTTAGCTGGAACAGCTCCTGTCTGCTCCACACAGACTGCCAGGCTTTCTTAGGCCAGTTCGGAATCTCTTCATGAAGCTTGACAGACTGAAAAAGGCTAAAAGCAGAAGCCATAAGACCTGCTGAGGACTGGGCTGCTTCTCTTCATGGTTTAAACAAGTTGAAGGAAGCCGCAATTCAAGAGAGAGAGAAGTAGACTTGACTTCTTTGTGGAAGAATCAACTGAGACAGGTTACAAAAGACAGGCGGGGCTGGAAAGGTTGCTCAATGGTCAAAGGCACTTGCTTGCAAAGCCTGATGGTCTGGGTTCAGTTCCCCAGTACCCACGTAAAGCCAGATGTACAAAGTGGCACATGTGCCTGGGGTTCCTTTGTAGTGGCTGGAGGCCCTGGCACACCCATATTCATTGTCTCTCTGCCTCTTCCACTCTCCCTCTCTCAAATAAGTAAACATTTTTATTTATTTATTTTCAAGGAGAAAGAGAGACAGAAAGAATGGGTGCAGCAGGGCCTGTAGCCACTGCAAACAAACTCCAGATGCATGCACCACTTTGTGCATCTGGCTTTACACAAGAACTGGGGAATTGAACCTGGATCATTAGGTTTTGCAGGCATGTATCTTAACCGTTGAGCCTTTTCCCTAGCTTCCAATAAATAAGATGCTTTTTTAAAAAGTGGGGTAGGGAGTATGCACACAGTGATGAGAGGAAACTATCTTGGTGAATGATCTCCATAGACCTCAGGCTCTAGAAGAATAAAATGGACAGATCCAGGCCTTAAGAAGTCACTGTTGCACTAACCATGAGTTACGATGAAGGCATAAAAGAAAGCAGTGAATTTCCAGCTATATGGCAGAGAGATAGTAGGAGGTGAAAAGTAAGCTGCCCACTCACCCTCCAAGTCCCAGGTCAATGGGTCCGAGTCTGGATTATAATTCCAGGACACCCATGGCCATGGTCCCAGGCTAAGCTCAGCACTACTGGGATTGTAGTTCACCCTTAAACCAAGTATGGCACAACCTCAGATCCTCAGTGAAGCAGCTAGCTTTCACACACATGCTAACTGAGGCAAGAGAAGATTTTCTGGCAAGAGTTGGTGCACAAATGGACTTAGAGTTAATGCCTGGCAGAGTTCACACTCCCTCCCTTCCCAGAAGAGCACTTACACTTTTCTCCAGTGACTGCTCCAAAGAGGTCCAGTTGCCCACACTTAAGTGGGAAGAAAACCTCAGGGGCATGCATCTGGTATCATAGGAGGTGAAATCCTGGCTGTATTAGTTATGTGTGACTTTGAGCCTATTTCCTCATCTGTGAACTGTGGGCTCACAGGGCTTTCGTGAGAACTAAGTAGAAGGCCTGGGGAGAGAACTCAGTCAGCAAAGTGCTTACCTTGAAAACACGAGGATCTGGATTTGATCTCCTGTTCCCATGTAAAAATGCCAGGCGTAGTGGCACACACCAGTCATCCCAGTGCTGAGGAAGCAGAGACAGGTGGATCCCTGGGGCTCACTGGTCAGTCAGTCTAGCCAAATTGGAGAGCTCTAGGCCAATGAGAGACACAATTTCTTTCTTTTTCTTTTCTTTTAAATATATCTTATTTATTTATTTGAGAGAGAGAAAAGAGGAAGAGAGAAAGAGAATGGGCACGCCAGGGCCTCCAGCCACTGCAAACGAACTCCAGATGCATGTGCCCCTTAGTGCATCTGGCTTACGTGGGTCCTGGAGAGTAGAACCTGGGTCCTTTGGCTTTGCAAGCAAACGCCTTAACTGCTAAGCCATCTCTCCAACCCCTCTTTTTCTTTTTTCAACTTTTATTTTTTGGTTTTTCGAGGTAGGGTCTCACTCTAGCCCAGGTTGACCTGGAATTCACTCTGTAGTCTCAGGATGGCCTCAAACTCATGGAGACCCATCTATCTCTGCCTCCCGAGTGCTGGGATCAAAGGTGTGCACCACCACACCCAGCCAAGGAGAAACACTATTTCAAAGGAAGTGAATGTGTTCCTGAGAATGACACCAAGGTTGTCCTCTGGTATCCACACATGTACACACGCACATTAAGAAAAAGAGCCAGGGGCTGGAGAGATGGCTCAGCGATTAAGGCGTAGCCTGCAAAGCCTAAGGACCCAGGTTTGATTCTCTAGGTCCCACATAAGCCAGATGCACAAGGTGTTGCACATGTCTGGAGTTCATTTGCAGTGGCTAGAGGCCCTGGCACGCCCATTCTCTCTCTCATAAATAAATAAATTAAAATAAAATATTAGGCCAGGCATGGTGGTGCACACCTTTAATCCCAGCACTCGAGAGGCTCTCTATGAGAGGATCTCTATGAGTTAGAGGCAGCCTGAGAGACTACACGGCGAATTCCAGGTCAGCCTGGGCTAGAGCAAGACCCTACCTCGAAAAAACAAGCAAACAAGCAAACAAAAAAAAAGGACAACTTTGCCGGGTGTAGTGGTGCATGCCTTTAATCCCAGCACTCGGGAGGCAGAGGTAGGAGGAGCACCATAGTTCGAGGCCACCCTGAGACTACATAGTGAATTCAGGTCAGCCTGGGACAGAGTGAGACCCTACCTCGACAACAACAACAAAAAAGGACAACTTTCTTCATGGTTTGGGGACAAGGCTCCATTGGTAGTTACATCCCTCACCAGAGGGAAGCCAGAGTGTAGGTGGAAGATGCAAGTGACTCCTGGAGCTGGGTCAGGCTTCCATTTCAGCTTTCTCTGACACCCACCCACATCTTCCTCTCCCTCAAGTTATGAGACTTTTTTTTTTTCCTTTTGCCTAGATTTGTAATGAAATCTAGTAATGTAAGACAGTTGATTTACTCAATGTTTCTTGAGCAATTTCATCTGGCCTGTCCTGGGGACACCCTGCTTAGCAACTCTTGCAATAACAGGCAATGGTATGCTGGAAAACTGTCTGCCAACAGCCTCTGAGAACGCTGAAGACGGAGCCCCAGCTTGCTCTTAGGATAACCCCAGTTCCAGTTCCAGGATTGGTGTGAGGCAGTGGTTGGCAGTCAGAGTTGCTAGTAAATAAACGACAACTTGCTGGGGCGTGGTGACACACACCTTTAATCCCAACACTCTGGGAGGCAGAGGGAGGAGGATCACTGTGAGTTGGAGGCCAGCTGGGGCTAGAGTGAGACCCTATTGCACAAAAGCAAACAAACAAACAAACAAAAAAAAAGCCAAAATAAGGAGCTGGAGAGATGGCTTAGCGGTTAGGGCATATGCCTGTGAAGCCTAAGGATCCAGGTTCGATTCTCCAGGTCCCACGTAAGCCAGATACACATGGTGGCACATGCATCTGGAGTTCGTTTGCAGTGGCTGGAAGACCTGGTGTGCCCATTCTCTCTCTCTCTCTCCCTCTCTCTTTGTTGCTAATAAATAAATAAAAATAAATCTTTTTTTTTTAAAGCCAAAATAAAAAAATAAATGACCACTTGAGAAGCTTCATGAGGATGTTGGGAAGAGCTAGCAGCAGGATAGCACAGGATTGCAGGAAAGGACCATAGCATATGGCAAGCTCAGATCATGAGAGTTTGACGTGTACTAAATTCAGAGAGAAGGGAGGCCTAGTCCAGGCCACGAGGCCCTGTTAGAATATCCTAGCACAAGAGGCCAGAACAGTGAGGCCAGAGCTTCAGGGATGCAATGGCCCTGGGCAAGAGGAACCCATAGGTGGGAAGCTCATGAACTAAGAGACTGGGGTTCCAGGGTCCTAGGTCTCCATGGAAGAACTCAATGGAAATAGCACCAAAGATCTGAGCTCTGTCCCGACTGTCTCTACAGTGTTCACACTGGCCAGACCTTGCATTTAGGCTCAGCAAACTCCTAGCAATAGGATGGCTAGATCCACACTTAGGAAGCTGGGCCACCTGCCATCAGGTAGAACAGACGAATCCTGCTGTGAGGTGAGCAGGGAACTGCTTACAGGGGCAGTATTGCCAGAGTCCTCCGTGACTTGGAGTGTTGCATCTGGGCTCTGTTAGCTGAGTGCTGGGTTGGCAGGAGAGAGATGGCAGCAGCTGTAGAGGTGTAAGTGGTGCTTCCAGCCTGATTAGGGCTCAGGACCACGCCCCTCCTGGAACAGCATAAGGGGGGCGCTTAGCTGAGTACTGGGGTGACCTATGGATAAGTGCTAAAGAGCTTGGGGCAGAAGGAATGGGAGTCAGAAATGTGGCTAGAAAGGGAACTGAGGTGCTGGAGAGATGGCTTAGTGGTTAAGGTGCTTGCCTGCAAAGCCAAAGGACCCAGGTTCAATTCCCCAGAACCCACATAAAGCCAGATGCACAAGGTGGCCCTTTGCAGTGGCTGGAGGCATTGGGGTGCCAATTCTCTCTCTCTTTCTCTCTCTGTTTTTTTCTTTCTTAAATAAATAAATACAATAAAATAAAAATAATAATAAAAAAGAGAACTGATACCATTCTGGAGGGCCAAGAGGGTTGAGGCAGAGTCACATGCTGTCCTGACTGTATGTGGGGCACCAGGGAGGGGCTGCCAACTGGGAGTGGCAAGTCAGGTTGCACATTTGGAAGCTTTGTAGACTCACCCTGCCTACCAACATCATCTACTCCAATGCCCACCATACTATGCATTGTGCTATTTCTTGAGCCACTCTGGTCCGAGACTCTCAAAAATTACTTTTGGGATGGAGAGATGGCTTAGTGGTTCACTGCAAAGCCAAGGGACCCAGGTTCAATTCCCCAGGACCCACATAAGCCAGATGCACATGGTGGCACATGCATCTAGAATTCATTTGCAGAGGCTGAAGGTCTTGGTGTGCCCATCTCTCTTTCTCTATCTGCTTCTTTCTCTCTCATTCTCTATCTCTCAAACAAAATGAAAAAAAAAATTTAAGTTACCTTTAAGGGCTGGAGAGATGGCTTAGTGGTTAAGGTGTTTGCCTGCAAAGCCAAAGGACCCAGGTTCGATTCCCCAAGACCCACGTTAGCCAAATGCACAAGGGGACACACGCCTCTGAAGTTCGTTTGCAGTGGCTGAAGGCCCTGACACACCCATTCACTCTCTCTCCCTCTTTCTCTGTCAAATAAATAAATAAAAATAAAATATTTAAAGTTACCTTTAAAGAGGCATCCAGGGACAGGAGCAAGCACGTGGCATCTCCACCGTGAGGGGCACCTACTCTACCAGAATCCACGTGAGTAGTGACCATGGGAAGGATCTGACCCGGGCTTGTCTGGACCTAGACAGGGCATGAAGGATATAGGTATGCATGGTCACTAAGTTCCAGACTGGAACCTCCCCTTTTAAAAAAAGTATTTATTTATTTATTAGAGAGAGAGTGAGAATGGGCACACCGGGGACTCTAGCCACTGCAAACAAACTCCAGATGCATGTGCCACCATGGGCACCTGGCTTACGTGGGAACTGGAGAATCGAACCTGGGTCCTTAGGCTTCACAGGCATGTGCCTCAACCACTAAGCCATCTCTCCAGCCCAAAATGGAACCCCTTTTTGGCAAGTGCCTCAACTGCTGAGACATCTCTCCAACCCGCTGGAACCCCTTTTAGAAACTGATTGGGTTCTGAAGGCATTGGGTCTGGTCTGCAGGCCTGCCCCACCCTACCTGGCCCTCCCAGCCTTGGCTTCCCGTTGTGCTGGTCTGGCCAAGCTAGAAGGCTCCAGGGCCATATTTTGGGCACTGCCCTCCTCTATACCTGCGTCAATGCCTCTGCCAGCCTTCCACCCCAGGATTAAGGAGGGTGCTCACTCTGGGCTTGGCTGTCTATCAGCAACTTGAAGATCCCGTGTCCCCATCTCCTGTCAGGCAGTCTGGGCTTGTCTGGGCTTCTGAGCCATGTCCTGCCCTGTCTGTGCCACAGCTTAACTCAATATCTGCCAGTGATGCCAGGCTTCCCAGGATCTGCCTCGGGAGGAGGTACACCACTGCCCCCCACCCCTGCACAGCTCCTGCCTGGTAGAAATCAAACAGATGCACAGGGCAGGAGGGTGGAATGATTCCTCCTCCTTACCCTTTGTGCAGACTCCCTGCCATCTACATCTCCATATACGAAGGCCAAGCCATGGTTTATAATACTTCCTCAGAACTCCTAGGATGGGTTGCTTTGTACATGTATGCACTGTGTGTGCAGAAACATGTTTGTATGTGTGTGGGTGTCCCTGGGTGTGTGTGCGGAAGCCAGGGCTTGATGTTATGTATCTTCCTCAGTCTCTCTCCACCTTATTGTTGGAGAGAGTCTCTGACTGAATCTCAGGCTTACAGATTCAGTTAGACTATCCTAGCCAGCAAACCCTAGGGAACCTCTTGTCTCTGTCTCTCCAGCACTGGGGTTAGAGAGACACACCAGACCCAGCATTGTACATGGGTGCTGGGAATCTGAAGTCAGGCCCTCATGCTTGTATAGTAAGCACTTTATCCAACTGAGCCATGTCCCCAGCCCAAGAGGGAGAGTCTTACGATGTGGATACTTGAAGACAGGTGGTTGGTCACTTTGGGCAGCGGAAGAATGACAGTCTACAGTTAGTTTGTCTCCAAAGAAGGGAAGAAGAGGCCGGGCATAGTGGGCACACACCTTTAATCCCAGCACTCAGAAGACAGGGGTAGAAGGATCGTCATGGGTTCAAGGCCACCCTGAGAATACATAGTGAATTCTAAGTCAGCCTGGGCTAGAGCTAGACCCTACCTTGGAAAAACCAAAACTGAAAATAAAAATTAAAATTAAAAACAAGGGAAGAAGAGTGACCCAGGAACAGTTCCTGAGGTACACGAGAGCGCGGGATCATGACGCAGAAATTCATTTCCGCTGCTCCTTGAGTGATGCGCAACTCTGCCTTGAAGGTGCTCTGGTGTGCTGGAGGCAGGTGATGAAGACCCACACTATGGAGATCAGGGTTTCCTGACACATGAAGCAGGGGTTCGACAGGCACACACTGCTGAGATTGGGGACCTAGGGAGACCAGAATATCTCCCAGCACAAGAATATCCAATGGGTGCAGGTTGAGTTGGCCAGATAAAGAAAAGATATTAGGCCAGGAGATGGACCAGGGTGAGCAAGGAACCAGCGCAGATTCTATGTAACTAGAAGATAGAAGCTGAAGAGAGGGTGACCAGAAAAGGTGAACGCCAGGAAATGCTTGATGTCTGGAAGGGGACTTTTTGGTCAGATGGCCATTGGGTAAAGGGGAACATGACTTCCGTGGGGACTTCCGGTCATGTTTCTAGGACAATACCCTCCTGAGTGCTCACTTCTGCTCTGGTCTCATGAGCTCTAAGCCATGACTACACCTTTGGTACTGCAGAATAAGCCATGTCCCCCTGGGACAGAACCGCCAAACCTACGCTTCACTTTCGTAACCACAAGAGGAACTCATTTTGCAAATAGGCATCTGAGGTTCAGAGTGGCACAACAATTTGACCTCTGGTACTCTCTCCTTGCCCCCCCCCCCGGTCTACTTTCGATCCCAGCTTTCCTTCAGCCTGTCCATAGTGCCTGAGAAAAGGGCACTAAGACTGCCCCCCCCCCAGGCACACTGTCACAAATATGCGGGACACTGATTCCTTTCCCAATAGACAGGCACAAAAGGTGCCTGGACAGAGAGTGGAGACAGAGGAAGGGACTGACTAAAGCCATCAGATCACAGTGACCTGTCACTCCCACCCACGCTAACGATTAAGTTGAAGGATAGGGAGACGGCTCAGCAGTTAAGGGAACGTGCTTACAATGCTCGTGGCTCGGGGTTTGATCCCTAGATTCCACGTAAAGCCAGATGCACAAAGTGGGGCATGTGTCTGCAATTCATTTGCAGTGGCAAGAGGCCTCAGAAATAAAAATATTTGAGGCAGGCATGGTGGCCCATGCCTTTAATCCCAGTATTCGGAAGGCAGAAGTAGGGGGATCACTTTGAGTTCAAGGCCACCCTGAGACTACATAGTGAGTTCCAGGTCAGCCTGGGCTAGAGTGCAAGACTCTACCTCGAAATATATATATGCACACATATATGCTTTTATTTATTTACTTGAGACAGAGAGAGAGAGACAGACAGACGGACAGACAGACAGACAGACAGACAGACAGACAGAGAGAATGGGCATGCCAGGGCTTCCAGCCACTGCAAACGAACTCCAGATGCATGTGCCACCATATGCATATGGCTTTTGTGGAACCTGGACAATTGAACCTGGGTCCGTAGGCTTGGAGACATGTGCTTTAACCACTAAGCCATCTCTCCAACCCAAATTTCTTGAAAATATTTCTAAACTTTTATTTATTTACTTGAGACAGAAAGAGAGAGAGAGAGAGAGAGAGAGAGAGAGAGAATGGTGAATATATGTATTTATAGTTTTTATAAGTTGAGTCCAGGTGGCTAGACTAGATTACTGTCCCCTTGGTCTTGTGGACAGGATTGGGATAGGACAGGCTGCCTCCAGGGCTGTGACTAGATTAGCCCTCTTATGTGCTTAACACATGTGGCTTTTCCCATCACTGCTGGGATCCTGCAGATGGAGTTGCCTGGCTAGCTCATGACAATCTCAAATACTGAGCTCCAAGGTCACCAGCCTTCCCTCCCCCAAATACCTGGCGCTCTGTTACACCCCTGGGAATTCATTCTCATTTGGCTTCCAGGAAGGATGGAGGCCCCAGAACCTCATGAATCTGCAGTTAGAGTCCCTGCTGGCATGCTAGGTATTTTTACAATTGTTCTAAATCCCATTATCTGGCTTTCTGGACAGCTCAGTGGCTCCTGTTAGCTGAATACGTGACTAGCCACCAACTATCCTCCCCAGAGAATGCCAGGGAGAGAGGGTGCTGGGCTGTGGAACCACTATCTAATTATGTTCCTCTCCTGGGACCTTGGCCATGGAATAAACACCATGAGGACAGAAGAAAAAAAAGAAAGAAAGAAAGAAAGAAAAGGAAGGGAGTGGTCTCCCAGCACAAGATAATTATAAACACTGGACTACATTTCAAGGAAAAACAAAAGTAAAATTAGGAGTCTTCACCTACGCTGAAGTGGGCTTTTGGTGATGCAACCGCCTTTGAATCCACGGTATTCCAGTGAGTAACTCCTCATCCATGTTCTGTAAGTAACCCCAATAAACTCATTGGTTCACTGAGAACAACAACAATAATAACAAAAAAGTAAAATTACAGGGCTGAGGAGCTGGGCAGGGCTCGGAGGTTGCTCATTCTCTCAAGCCAGCACTTACCACAGGAGTCATTTTATACTTACCTGGTTTATTATTTGCTCAATTCATTCAGCAAATATTTACTGAGCACTCCCACATGTTGGTTACTATTCCAGATGTTTGGGCTCCATCATGTGGAACAGGGCAGAGCCCCTCCTCTCAGAGGCACCATCACTGTAAGGAAACGACTGAAGATGGGAAATTGTACGAAGTGCGAGGGAAAGCAGGCAGGGCAGCGCAGTGAAATAAAGTGGGTGTTTGCGGGTTGCTGCTTGTTGCCAGTAACAGAGTGAACAGAGGGGAATTCTGGGGAGCCATATTCCAGAAGGAACTAGAGTGAAGGCCTTTGGAAACAGGAAAGAGCAGGAGTAGAGCAGAGGAGAGGCTAGTGAGAAGGAAAGGGGAGATTAGTGGCCTGGTCACTGGTTCACTACAAGGAAAATGAAATGGGAAATGGGCGGGAAGGAGTGGCATTGATTGTCCTTCAGGCCTGTGAGAGCCCCTGCAAAGCAGGGTCAGCCTGGAGCTCCACGCTGCCTCGAGGCCTGACGAGAGGGCGTAAGTTCTAGTGGAGCTGGAGAGATGGCTCAGCAGTTAAGGCATTTGCCTGCAAAACCTAATGACCCAAGTTCGCTTCCCCAGGACCCACGTAAAGCCAGATGCACAAAGGGGCACAAACATCTGGAGTTTGTTTGCAGCTGCTAGAGGCCCTGGAGTGCCCATTCTCTCTCTGTCTCTCTCTGCTTGCAAATAAGTAAATAATTAAAAAAAAAAAAAAGTTCTAGGGCTGGAGAGATGGCTTAGCTGTTAAGGCACTTGCCCGCAAAGCCAAAGGATCCAGGTTTGATGCCCCAGAACCCATGTAAAGCCGGATGCACAACGTGGTGCATGTATGTGGAGTTTGTTTACAGTTGGCTAGAGGCCCTGGTGTACCCATTCTTTCTCTCCTCTCTTCCTCTCTCTCAAATAATAAATAAATAAATATTATTTAAAAAAGAGTTTTAATGGATGAATGAATAAACGGCCAGGACCACACCTTCCCAAAGAAATAGGCAGGAGGTACATGCGGACAAGAATGCCTCCAATCTGCTAAGTGGATCGACTCCAGAGGTTCATGTCCAGAATGCCTGGAGGGCTTTTCAAGATCCTCATGCATAGATCCCTCCTCCCATCATGAACATCAGGGTAGTAAGTAGGAGACTTCTGGGTGGGACCCAGCATGAGTTAGGTAATGCTTTTTCCTTTCTTCAAGGTAGGGTCTCGCTTAGCCCAGGGTGGCCTGGAATTCACTCTGTAGTCTCTGGCTGGCTTCACGCTCACAGTAATCCTCCTACCTCTGCATCCCTAGTGACGGGATTAAAGGCGTGCGCCACCAAGCCCAGCTGATGCTTTTCTTTGTGTGTGTGTGTTCACGCGCACATACACACGTGTGTGTATGAGTGCATGTGCACAAGCGCGTGCATGCGTGTGGATGCCTCACCTATCCTCCTCAGGGATGCTGTCCACCTTTCTCAGAAACAGGGTCTCTCGTTGACCTGGCACTCATTGGTTAGTCCCGCCTCCCTCATGCTGTGCTGACAGGCACACAGTGCCACACCTGGCATTTTTACATGGATGCTGGGGATGGAATGCATGTTTGTGAAGCAAGCACTCTATCGACTGAGCTATCTTCCCAGCTCAAGTATGGGATGCTTTTTATTTATTTATTTATTTATTTATTTATTTATTTATTTATTTATTTTTGGTTTTTCGAGGTAGCTTCTCACTCAGTCCAGGCTGACCTGGAATTCACTATGTAGTCTCAGGCTGGCCTCCAACTCACAGCAATCCTCCTACCTCTGCCTCCCAAGTGCTGGGATTAAAGGCGTGTGCCACCACGCCCGGCGCTTTTTATTATCTATCTATCTATTTATTTATTTTGTTTATTTATTTGCAATCATAAAGAGAATTGTGAGAGAGGGAGTATTAGGAACTCCAGGGCCTCTAGCTGCTGCAAACAAACTGCAGATGCCTGCACCACTTCGTGTATCTGGCTTTATGTGAGTGCCAGGGAATCAAACCCTGGCCAGCAGGCTTTGCAAGAAAACACCTTTACTGGCTGAGCATTTTCCAGCCCCCCCAGTAAGGGGTTCTTACATGCATCCACTCCCCACTGAGAAGCATCAGTCTAGACATTCTCAGATTCTTCTCAATACCCCTCACCTGGCATCAGCACTAGCTCCAGTGCACACACTTGGAATTAGTATAAATAAAAGACTTTCCTGGGAACTGGAGCTGTGACTTCCTGTCTCCCTGTGTCCCCAAGCCCTGCCGGGATGTCTGAATGGGTCTCTTCTGCTGTATGTGCTTCCCCTTGATCTCTGTACCTTACCTGAGTGAGAGGGGCGAGATCTCAGGGTTTCTACAGAGACTGGCTGACTAGTATAACCCTGTTTGTTTCTGCAAAGCTCTGAGAGGATTGCAGAGGAATGAGGCTCTGCTAGAGAGCCCAGCACCCCTAAAAGAAAAAGACTCCTGAGCCTGGGGAGCAGGAGGCATGGGGTTGTGAGAGGTGTGGAGGGAGGCAGGCCCGCCACTTCCCCTTCCTCACAGGAGGAGGTGTGGCCGGTCCCCACATTCCAGGGACCCCCACCAAATGTTGCTTGCAGGAAAAGCTCTGGCTACAAAGATGAAGATAGGAGAACCCCCACCTACCTCTTCTGTAGCCCCACCTCATCACAGAGCCTGAGGCTCCAGCGTAGATTTGCTGGGCCTCATGGAGTCCAGGCCTCTGGCCTGCAGGTGCTGGCTGCCTAAGATTTTTGTCTGTAAACTGCAAAGAATTCCTGATTAGCTTACATACTTGGAATAGGCATGATCATTTCCCCCTCTTCCCAGAATTCAATAAAGGCCAGAGATTCCACGAGGCATCTGACTCAACTCAATTTCCTCCTTTCTCTTGCTTCTCCACCCTTATGACCCTGAAAAGGCAGCCCAGAATCCTGGGTTCAGCACCCAGGCCCCACCCAGACTGCTGCCACTCCTGGTAGTTAAGAATCCTCAATCCTGTTGACCCAGGAGTCACTTGGTGTACCCCACTACTGAGTGGGTTAACTCTGTACTGTAGGAGATTGGTGATTGGGTAGTTAAAGGCCCAGAAGCCAGGGTTCAGATCCTGGCTCCTCCACTTATCAATTCTATAGAAAGTGGGCACCCTTTCACCTGTTTCCTCATGTGTAAAATGGGTGTGTTAATAGTTTCTTTTCTTTGAGGTGAATGAATAAGGCACAGAGAACACCTTATAAGTAATAACTATACTTATTGTATCTCCATTAGTACTGAGCACTTGACATAGATCTACTTTACTATTAAAGGTTCCGGGATCCTGAACTGAATAAAGAAGGCAATCCCAGCACTCGGGAAACAGAGGTAGGAGGATCTGCGAGGTTAAATATAGGACCCAGAGACTAAGGAGTTAACTCAATGGGTAAAGTGTTTGTCTTGAAGGCATGAGAATCTGAGTTTGAGCCCCAGGACCCACATAAATGAAGCACACTCTTATAATTCCAGCACTAGAGAGGCAGAAATGAGAGGATTCCTAGAGCTTTCTGGCCAACCATGTTCCAGACAAAAACAGTGAGCTCTGGCTAATGAAAGTTAAGTAGGAGGGGGCTGGAGGATGGCTAAGTGGTTAATTCAATTGGTAAAGTGTCTTGACCCATGAGAATCTGAGATCCCATGCCCCAGGACCCACATAAATGAGACAAGCACAAGGTCATAATTCCAGCACTAGGTGGCAGAAATAAGAGGAGTTCCTTGCAGCTGATGGCCAACGTGCTAGTGTCTCTCTCTCATTTTCTGATCTCCAGGTCTTTCTAAAATTAAAAAAAAAAAGCAAATTAAAACAAAAGAGGTGGGGCTGGAGAGATGACCTCTGTGGTTGTCCTGTGGACCCATGTTCACTCCCATAAACCCATGTAAGCCAGATGCACAAACATGAACATGCACTCACATATATCACATATACATGTAAAAACAATACAAAATATGGGAACTCAAGATCAAGGGGAAGATGAGATTAGCACTTTACAAAATTTACAAAAAAATGAATGATAGCCTCTTTGTCTTTTTGTAAAATTAAAAAAAAAGCAAATTAAAAGCACTTGGGAGGCAGATGTGAGGGATGACACTCTGAGTTTGTCCACCCTGAGACTCCATATTCATCCCCAGGTCAGCCTGAGCTAGAGTGAGACCCACAAAAATGAAAATAAAATAAAATAATAAAAATAAAAGGTTTGTTCAATACAAAAGGGATGGCTTAACTCAAGATCAAGGGGAAGATGAGATTAGCACTTTACAAAATCGAGTCAATTACAAAAGGTGGTGATAGCCCTAAAAATCATTTGTAGTGGCTGGGCCCTGGTGGCTCTCTCTTTAATCCTATCAAATAAATAAATAAAATAGAATATTTTAAAAAAATGTTTTGTTTGGAGGATCACCATGAGTTCAAGGCCTTGCCTGAGAAACTAACATAGGTTAGATTCCAGGTCAGCCTGAGCTGAATGTGAGACAGCCTGAGCTTGAAAAAGACAAAAACAAAAAAACAAAAAACAAAAAAAATAAAAATAAAAATAAAAAGGTTTGTTTGGGGGCTGGAGGGATGGCTTATTAGTTAAGGCGCTTGCCTGCAAAGCCAAAGGACTTCGGCTCAATTCCCCAGGACCCACGTAAGCCAGATGCACAAGGTGGTGCATACTTCTGGAGTTCATTTGTAGTGGCTGGAAGCCCTGGCACACCCATTCTCTCTCTCTTTCCTGCTATCAAATAAATAAATAAAATAGAATATTTTTTTAAATGTTTTGTTTGGGGAGAGATGGCTCAGCTCTTAAGGCTCTTGCATGCAGAAACTAACGGCCCAGGTTAGATTCCCCAGTACCCACATAAAGTTGAATGTGCAAAGTGGCACATGCATCTAGAGTCTGTTTGCAGGGGCTAGAGACCCTGGTACGCATGTTCATTCTCTCTTTTGCGGGGGAGGGGAGAGGATTGGTTTTTCACTACTTTTTCTAAGCTTTTATTTATTATTATTATTATTGGTTTTTCAAGGTAGGGTTTCACTCTAGTCCAGGCTGACCTGGAATTCACTATGTAGTCTCAGGGTGGCCTTGAACTCACAGTAATCCTCCTACCTCTGCCTCCCAAGTGCTGGCATGGGCATCACTCCTGGCTTCGTCGTCGTCTTTTTTTTTTTTTTGAGGTAAGATCTCAGTTGAGCCAAAGCTGACCATGTAGTCTCAGGCTGGCCTCGAACTCACAGTGATCCTCCTCCCCAGCCTCCCAAACGCTGGGATTAAAGGTGTGTGCCACCACCATCTGGCCCTTGAAAAAAAAGTTTTGAGTGTTGAATCTGAGCCCTTCAAAGGGACAAAGGAGAAAGGACATCCCAGTTAGAAGAGGCAGCATATCCCAAGACTCTGAGGCCCAGCCAGCAAGCTGGGTTTGGAAGCCCAGACTGTAGGGATCTCAAATGGGAAGGTGACAAGGAAACCAGAGAGCAGAGTTTGTCCTAGGAGGCCCTGGAGGCCTGGTGTGAGAGAGATCTAGCCTTGGTCCTGGCCCTGTTTCCTTCCCCGTGTTTGACATGGCTGGGGACCCCCTGAACAATTCCTCAGGCAGCATGCTCATCCTCTGCTTCTGTGTGCTTCTGTTTATGAGTGTTAGTTATGTCTTCCTCTTTGCCTAATATCTATGAAAACACTACATTCATGAAAAGGGTATGTTCACTTGCCATTGAAATCACCTCTTGACCCTGCACTTTCCCCTGACTCAGGCTTGGGAAGCCATCCATCCTACTGGGCGATAACAGGGCCTGATGATGAAATCAAGAATATGTTGGTCAAGGTTACAAAGTTTCAGTGCAACAGCAGGAATAAGTTCAAGAGGTCTATGGTACTGCAAGGTGACTACGATTAGTCACAATGTACTATATATTGAAAATTGCAGGCTGGAGAGATGGCTTA
Source organism: Orientallactaga sibirica (assembly GCA_036365145.1). Lineage (NCBI taxonomy): Eukaryota > Metazoa > Chordata > Mammalia > Rodentia > Dipodidae > Orientallactaga > Orientallactaga sibirica. The sequence goes on along the minus strand of JAEOAD010000009.1, from coordinate 26,275,057 downwards.
GTGGCTGAGGCACTTGTCTGTGAAGCCTAAGGACCCAGGTTCAACTCCCCAGAATCCACATAAGCCAGATGCACAAGGTGGTGCATGTTTCTGGAGTTCATTTGCAGTGGCTGGAGGCTCTGGCATGCCCATTCTCTCTCTCTCTCACAAATAAATAAATAAATAAATAAATAAATAAATAATATAGGGCTGAGGGGATGCCTTAATGGGTAAGGCACTTGCCTGCAAAGCCAAAGGACCTAGGTTCGATTCCCCAGGACCCATGTAAGCCAGCTACACAAGGTGGCATATGTGTCTGGGTTCATTTGCAGCAGCTGGAGGCCCTAGCGTTCCCATTCTCTCTCCCTCTTCCTATCTGCCTCTCTCTCTCAAATAGATAAATAAAAATTTATATGGGGCTGGAGAGATGGTTTAGCAGTTAAACGCTTGCCTGTGAAGCCTAAGGACCCCGGTTCAAGGCTTGATTCTCCAGGACCCACGTAAGCCAGATGCACAAGGGGGTGCATGCATCTGGAGTTCGTTTGTAGTGGCTGAAGGCCCTGGCACTCCCATTCGCTCTCTCTCTACCTGCCTATTTCTGTATCTCTCTCTCTCTCTCTCAAATAAATAATAAAATATTTTTTTAAAAAATTTATATGTATATATACATGAAAATTGCTAAGAGTAGATTATTAGTGTCCCCACTACAAAATAATTTAGCCACAATATATGTTAATTTCCAAATGTTGTATAAAGAGATACATTTTTTTTTTCAAAGTAGGGTCTCATTCTATCTCACGCTAACTTTGTAGTCCCAGGCTGGTCTTGACCTTACAGAGATCCTCCTACCTCTGCCTCCCACGAGTGCTGAGATTAAAAGCATGTGCCACCATGCCCAGCAAGATATACAATTTTTGTTTACCAGCGTAAAAACGTGCAGTGATGGAGGTATGAGAGTGGGGCTGAGGACAGGTCAGAGCAGCAGAGCTGAGACAAGGTCAGCCAGGGCGACTCCAAACCCCACCCTAGAATAGGAAAGGCTTTTGTGAGCAGATCACCTGATGCTCCACTCTGGCCACCGCAGGCGAGTGACCACCATTACTGGGCTCTGCAGGAGAGGACAACAGGAGCCTGTCCTGATTGGGTGTCCTAGGCTTCAGCCATGGGCACCCTCCTCTCCTACCACAGCCTCCAGGCTCCAACTCTGCCGGGGCACAAGCGGGCAGAAGCGCTGCCCCTGGAGAGAAAGAGCTTTTAGCAGACTTGAGGGTGACTCAGCTGTTGAATTCTTTGTGGGTAACTGGATTGTCTTCCATTAGTGAAAAATATGTAGAAGGAGAGAGGGAGGGAGGAACATGGAGAGAGAGGAAACACATTATCTGACTGCTGGCTCCAAGAATCTTGTAAGGCAAGTCTTACTGTACCCATTGTACAGATACGGTTGACGAGCCTATCAAGGTCATTTCTACCGGGATCAGAGCTAAGCCAGTAGACCAGATCTGTCTGATTTGAACACTGCTGCTTTCATTCAAAAGCATAAGAGTCCTCATTGTGCTACTTCAGCACAGCAATCACCATGGATTGATTGATTTTAAAAAAATTTTTCCAACTCATTTGAGAGAGAGAGAGGTGTGGTGGTGCATGCCTGTAATTCCAGCACCCTGGAGGCAGATGCAGGAGGACGAGGGTGACATAGCAAGACCCTGACTCATAAAACCCAACGAGAAACCACTTTTACAGATTATTTCACCCTGTGGACACATCACTCAGCCATCATTGAACACTTAAAAATTATTTTATTTATTTGCAAGGAGAGAGAGAGAGAGACAGAGAGCACACCAGGGCTTCCAGCCACTGCAAACAAACTCCACATACATGTGCATTTTGTGCATCTAGCTTTATGTGGGCACTGAGGAATTGAACTCTGGTCGTTGGGTTTTTCAGGCATGTACCGTAACCACTGTTAGCTGCTGAGCCATCTCTCTAGCCCAAGGTGTTTTGTTTTGTTTTGTTTTGTTTTGTTTTGTTTTTTAACTTAGCCAGGCCTGGTGGCGCACACCTTTAATCCCAGCACTCGGGAGGCAGAGGTAGGAGGATCACTTTGAGTTCACGGCTGCCCTGAGACTACATAGTGAATTCCAGGTCAGCCTGGACTAGAGTGAAACCCTACCTCGAAAAACAAAAACAAAAACAAAAACAAAAACAAAACAAAACAACAAAACAAACAAACGAACAAACAAACAAAAAACAAACTTCCTTTAAGAGAGAGAGACAGAGGAGAAAGAGGCAGAAAGAGAGTGAGAAAGAGAAAGAGAGAATGGGAGGGCCTCCTACCTCTACAAATGAACTCCAGTTGTATGCACCGCTTGTGCATCTGGGTACTGGGGAATCAAACCTAGGTCCTCAGGCCTTGCAAGCAAGCGCTTTTAGTGGCTGAGCCATCTCTCCAGCCCCCATTTATGTGGTTTTAATATTCCAGGATTGTAAATTCTCTCCACCCCCAGCCTTCTTGCTGTAAAACAGACAGGGCTCCCCCACCTGTCTTGTCTGGAAGGTTATGCAGGTCACTGTGCCCTGATCAGGCCTGCTATAGCACAAAGCATTCTAAGGTCCCCAGGAAGGCTCAAGCTACTCAGAAAGCTATGTCCTCTGCCTCTCCTTACCGCCTCCCCTGCTAAGACTGACCCCCTACTCAGGCCACAAAATTGGAGGTTCAGGAAGGTGTTTTAGTAGTTTTTGGTGAAGTAGCCCTGGGCCCACAGACACCCAAATGTCACCAAGGGTCAGTAACGATTCCAGGATAGGTTGGAAGCAAGTTCCCTGCAAAGGGCCCAGGGTAGCTAGAGCTTGGTCTCCATTCCTTTAAAAAAGCCCCTTCCAGAAAGTTCTGTTGTCTGGAAGGAAAAGGGGTCTTGGCAGGCTAGCAGGCCCGCAATAGCTCCTAAGGTGATGGATCGGAGATCACATTTTCAGGATTCCTCTCTGCTTTATGTGTTTGCAAAGCAGATATTTGGGGAGGTTGGGCTCCGAATTGCTTCATGGTTGCCAGCCCCATGGGAAATGGCTCACATTCTTCACATAGCTGAAGGGCTGTGGAGCAATAGAGAGGACTACGCTGAGGCCTCTCGGGGACGAGGAAGATGAACCATTGCCTTGGCATGCCTCCTTGGACGGGTTCCGGGATAGGACACACTGGACATTCTTTCCAAGAAGGCAGGGCGGTGGGAAGTCTCTAGAGGGGCTATTTGTGACAGTCATCGCATGGCTTATGCAAGTCCAGGCCTGAGGGTGTTTTCCAAGGCCACTTGTCCAGCCATTGCCCAAAGAAGCATGCCCAAGCCAGCAGAAATGGCCTTCGCAGCTGCTAAGGACGCTTTCCTGAGACATTACTCGAGCCATCCGGAAGATCAGTTTCTCTTAGGTGCACTGCTGGTTGCTTTCCTTCTTTTCTTTTCCTTTCCTTTTCTTTTTTCTTTGTTTTTTCCAGGTAGGGTCTCACTGTAGCCCAGGCTGCCCTGGAATTCACTATGTAGTCTCATGGTGGCCTCGGACTTGTGGCGGTCCTCCTACCTCTGCCTCCCAAGTGCTGGGATTAAAGGCGTGTGCCACCACACTCAGCTTTTTCCTTTCCTTTTCCTTTCTATTCTTTGATGTAAAGACTCATGTAGCCCAGGCTGGCCTCAAACTTGCTATGTAGCTGAGGATGACCTTGAAATCTGGCCCTCCTGGCCTTCGTTTCTCAAGTACTGGGATTACAAATGTACCAGTAGGTTTGGTTTCATGCAGTGCTGGGAAAAGTTTTCAATTAGCAATAATCGCGCCTCGGGTAAACCTCATTGGCTACGATACTGCCACTGCGCAAAGCTCATGCAGTGCTGGGGATAGAACCAGGGCTCCGTGTAGGCTAGGCGAGCACTCTACCCACTGAAACACATCCCCAGCTCTAAAACTGGCTTTTGTTTTCGAGGCAGGGCTCAGTCTAGTCCAGGCTGACCTGAAACTCATTCTGTAGCCTAGGCTTATTCTGTAGCTTCAAACTCACGGTGATCCTCCTACCTCTGCCTCCTGAGTACTGGGATTAAAGGTGTGCACCACCACGCCCGGCTGCAAGATTTTATTTTAGAAAAGAAAGCAAAGCAGAGAAGCTTTTGCATTGGGAAGAGTCCTTCAACTTAAAAACAATATTTATTTTGCATTTTTGCCTTTTTCTTTCCATAAAGAATGTGTATCATTTTAAATCAAAATCAATGGTACTATTTTTTAGATAAATAACTAAATAAAAAGGCTTTAGGGGGCTGGAGAGATTGCTTAGTAGTTAAGGCACATGCCTGCAAAGCCCAAGGACCCTGGTTCGATTCTCCAGGTCCCACGTAAGCCAGATGCACAAGGTGGCACATGAGTCTGGAGTCTGTTTGCAGTGGCTAGAGGCCCTGGTGTGCCCAGTCTCACTCTTTCTCTTCCCCCTCTCTGTCTCTAATAAATAAATAAAAATAAAATCTTTTTTAAAAAGGCTTTAGGGCCAAGATATTTATCCCTTCCTTTATACTAAGCTCCAGGATGCAACTAGATTTCTTTTCAGAAAATTATAATGTTGGGCTAGAGAGATAGCTCAGCAGTTACAGGCACTTGCTTGTAAAGTCTGATGGCCTGGGTTTGATTCCCCAGTATCCATGCAGAAAGGGCCACATGTGTCTGGAATTCATTTGCAATGGTAGGAGGCCCTAGTGCACCCATACTCCCTCTCTCTTTATCTGCTTCTTTCTCTCTGTCTCTTGAAAATCAATCTTTTAAAAAAATATATCATTATTTATTTGCAAGAGAGAGAAAGAGGCAAAGAGAGAGAAAGAGAGAGGGAGAGAACGGGCATGCCAGGGCCTTTAGCCACTGCAAACGAACTCCAGATGCATGCGCCACCTTGTGCATCTGGCTTACGTAGGTCCCAGAGAGTCAAACCAGGATCAGTTGGCTTTGCAGGCAAATGCCTTAACTGCTGAGCCATCTCTCTAGCCCTCCCCCCCCCTTTTTTTTTTTTTTAAAGAAAATTAGGCCTGGGCTAGAGTGAAATTCTACCTTGAAATCCCACAACATCCCCCCCCCCAAAAAAAAAAGAAAAGAAAAGAAAGAAACAAACAAAGAAAATTAGGGCTGGGGTGATGGCTTTAAGGTTAAGGCACTTGACTGGGACCAAGTTCAACTCTCCAGTATCCACTTAAGCCAGATGAACAAGGTGGCACATGTGCCCAAAGTTTGTTTGCAGTGGCTAGAGGCCCTGGCGTGTCTCTATCTGCCTCTCTCTCTCTTTCTTAAATAAATAAATAAATAAATAAATAAATAAATAAATAAATAAGATATAAATATTTTTTTAAAAGAAAATTATAATGTTAGCTATATATCCTCTTTAAGGCAGCTGATGCAATGACCAGCCACCCTGTTGAAGAGGAAGGTAGGGTCACTGGCCCATGTTTGCCTTTGGCCACGCTGGCTGGTGGCCAGAAGCCACACCTATAGACTTCCCAGAAATGAGAAGCAACATTCCTGAGACCACTCTGTACAGACAGCCTCAGAAGGCAAGCTGGACTTTAGTCAGGCTTTGCTCAATGCCAGAAAATGCAGGGAGAGAAACTTTCCTTTCTGGCACTGCCTCTGTGGCCAGCACACAGGTCCCTCACCCAGCCAGCATGTGACATGCGCAGCCGAGCCTCCAGGAAGCTGGCCTGAAGTCTTCTAGACATGGCGACAGCTGGGCAGGGGGAGCCTTGACCATTCCTTCATCAGAGCTTTGTGAACAGTGCAGAAGAAAGGCACGGAGGGCAGAGGGCAAGCAAAGTAACTTTCAGCTTGTTGAGTGCCTGGATGTGAACCAGGCAGAGAAATGCTTGCTTCCAGGGACCTGAGGCCAGGTGTGTGAGTGGAATAAGATAGGCTGGAGCCCAGGAGGAGGAATGAGAGGCATCTTTCAGAAGCATGGGAGCCCAACAGGTGTGTGTGCTGGAGGGCTCAAGGGAGAGCGTGCCTCCTGTTTGAGCTTCCTGTCAAAAGGAAATTCTAAGCCCCAGCTGCACCGAAGCTATCACCCAGAGAGCTTTTTAATTTTTTAAAAATATTTTTACTTATCTACTTGAGAGAGATAGAAAAGGAGAGTGGGGGAGGAAGAGAATGGACACACCAAGGCCTCTTGCTACTGCAAATAAACTCTAGATGCACGTGTCACTTTGTGCATCTGCCTTTACCTGGGTGCTAGGAAATTGAACCTGGGCTGGCAGGCTTGGTAAGCAAGTGCTTTTAGCATCTGAGCCATCTCCCTAACCCCCAGAAAGCTTTAAAAAAAAAAATCCCAGTACTCAGCCGGTCATGGTGGTGCACGCCTTTAAGCCCAGCAGTCTAGAGGCAGAGGTAGGAGGATCACTGTGAGTTCGAGGCCACCCTGAGACTACATAGAATTCCAGGTCAGCCTGGGCTAGACTGAGACCCTACCTCAAAAAAAAAAAAAAAAAAAAAGCTGGGTGTGGTGGCACATTCCTTTAATCCCAGCACTTGGGAGGCAGAGGTAGGAGGATCGCCAAGAGTTCCAAGCCACCCTGAGACTAACTAGTGAATTCCAGGTCAGCCTGAGCTAGAGCGAGACTCTACCTTGAAAAACAAAAAACAAAACAAAAAAAGGACAGAGGCTGGAGACATGGTTTAGCAGTTAAGGCACTTGCCTACAAAGCCAAGGGACCCAGGTTCAATTCCCCAGGACCCATGTAAGCCAGATGCACAAGGTGGTGCATGCATCTGGAGTTCTTTTGCAGTGGCTAAAAGCCCTGGCGTGCCCATTCTCTCTCTATCTGCTTCTCTTGCCTCCCTCTCTCTCTCTCTTTCACTAAAATAAATAAATAAAATAAAAATAAAAAATATTTTAAAATAAAAAGATCCCATATATATATATATATATATATATATATATATATATATATATTTAATTTTCCAGGTAATGATAATATTCAGTCAGGCTGAAGAACCAGTACTTTGAAGAGCTACCTGATGATGCTGCCTGGGCTCATCAAAAAAAGAGCAGGATTGTCTATGTGTTGACTCATCAGTCACCTTGTCTCTGCCAGACTCCTCACTTCTCTAGTCTGTCCAGTTTCCTGCCATCCTTCAAATTCATTTCAACCTTACTTCCTGGTGGAAGCCCCCAAGCTGCCCAGTCTTAGTGAGTACCTCCTTGGGAGATCCCCTGACAGCCATGGGTTAGATGATAAATGTTTGCCTGTCCAATGTAGCCATGGGAGCAAAAATATGACCCCTCCCCCATCCTTTCTCTCAAACTGCTGACCTACTTCCTGTCACCATATACTGCCTACATTATATGCTCTGTTTTTCCAGGCTGCTATATGGTAAATTCCTCCACATTGAAAGACAACAACTATTGCCAGCTTTATCAAAAGCAGCTGGGGGTGGGGTGCTAGAGAGATGGCTTAGTGATTAAGTTGCTTGCCTGCAAAGCCAAAGGTCTCAGGTTTGATTCCTCAGGACCCACATAAGCCAGATGCACATGGTGGCACATGCATCTGGAGTTCATCTGCAGTGGCTAGAGGTCCTGGCATGCCCATTCTTTATCTCTCTCTATCCCTCTCTCTCGGCTTCTTTTTCTCCCTCAAATAATATATATATTTTAAAAAAATAAGCAGCTTGGTGTGCAGTTCAATGGGAGAGAGAGAAATCACCAGTAAAGGTACTCAACAGTGAACACTGCAAGCCTTAAATTTGGCCAGCCAGGCCAAATGAGCCAATGGGTGCAATAGTGGTATGTTTGTTATGGGGGAAACCAACTGTTCTCTAATTGGACTTGAGGCCCGCTCCATGGGAGGGAATACATCCCTGATACTGAAAACCTACAACAGGGTAGTCATAAGTCCTAGGGGTGTCACATCTGCTGGTGTCTGGCTAAATGGATATACTATGCTCACCAAACTGCCCAGTAAGCACTTCTCTTAATGTTCATACCCATATATTAATGCTACTCTCACTTTTGGTTAGAGAAGCTTCTCTTTTCAGATGGCAGTGACCTTGGGATGATTCAGAAGGCACCATGGTGCTGAGAAGAAGGGACAGAGGAGTGCTCAGCACTGAAATATCTCTATCACACCTTCCAAGGCTCAGGGTCCATTGAGGAAGAAGTGGCGGAAAGAACGTAAGAGCCAAAGGAAGAGTAGACTCCTTACAACGTGTTCCTCCAGGCACAAAATGGCCTGGATATGTATAACCTTGCAATGGCTGACACTACCCACACAAGACCATCCTAATAGGAGGAAAAGATGATGACATCAAAATAAAAGAGACTGATTGAGAAGGGGAGGGGATATGATGGAGATTGAAGTTTCAAAGGGGAAAGTGGGGGAGGGAGAGAATTACCATGGGTTATTTCTACAATTATGGAAGTTGTCCATTAAAAAAAAAAAAAAAGAAAGGAAGAAACAGGAAAAAAAAAAAAAAGCAGCTGGGACAACTCATGAGAGGACATGGGGAGGGTCATCAGATCCCGACCTGAGAGATCTCAGAGGCCCCCTGTGCCGGGTATATGCAAGGGCACAGGAGGTCTCATGACTCCAGAGGGAGATGAGTACACAGAGGGTAAATGATCGGGGAATAATGAGCCCTATTGAAGCGCTGCCTTGAGGTCTCCGTGCTCTGTAAACAAGCCCTCCACTGGAGGCTGAGGGAAGAGCATCCGTGGGGGGAGATCCTGAAATACAGAGCTCCCCCTCAGCAGCTGGAGGGGGGGGGGTGTCATCCAGGGCGGGATGAGATTGCTCTGTTGGTGCAGCTGCTCTGGACAAGGACGAGGAGCTCCTTGAAGCATCCATGGGGAAGTCATTTTCCAGAAGGACTGAGACTCCTTGGTGGTGTGGCAGCTCTGGGGTCCCCATGGACTGTAAGTTAGCCCTCACCCTGTGGCTGAGGGAGGTGCATCGGAGAAGTGATCTTGACACAGGGAACCCCAACAAAGTGCCCACTTTGGGGACTCCACGTTCCTAGAAATAACCGCTCTCTGTACTCTATAAGTAACCCCATGAAAATCATTGGTTCACCAAAACTGGTGTTAGTGGAATTGTACGTGGGTCGTCCATTTGAGCCCTATCTGGTGTTTGCGGTTCCCCAAGGGAAAAGTTTCCCAGGACATGGGGCTGATTTACATCCTAAGAAATTTCAACATTTCTAGCAATCTTGATGAGATAGCTGAAAGAATATTTGATACGAATAAGTAGTTTTATAGCTGAGCAGTGATTCTAGTCACCGAGCTACACATGGTGGGAATGGGGATGAGCAGAGGATGGCTGGAGGAAGAGTGTCCAAGAAATGTCTCTTGGGGTGTGTGGTGGTTTGATTCAGGTGTCCCCCATAAACTTATGTGTTCTGAATGTTAGGTTCCCAGCTAATTTGGGAATTGAAACCTCCTGGAGGTGATGTGTTGTTGGGGGCAAGCTTATGGGTGTTATAGCCAGCTTCCCCTTGCCAGTGTTTGGCACAGTCTCTTGTGGCTGTTGTCCACCTGATGTTGGCCAGGAGGTGATGTCCAGCCTCTGCTCATGTCATTATTTCCCTCCTGCCATCATGGAGCTTCCCCTCGAGTTTGTAAGCCAAAATTAACCCTTTCTCCCCACAAGCCGCTCTTGGTCATGTTTTCTGCCAGCAACAAGGTTAACTGCAACAGGTTGTCTCCAGGGAGTGTGTATGTAATTCATATTGGATATCTTCAAAGACATGGTAGCTCCACAAGGTTGTAGGCAATGGGAGGGGCGTTTTCTTCTAAAAGAACTTCAAATGTTTGCTGCATGCTCAAGGGAACTTGAACATGGCACCCCAAGCACATATACTTGTAACTTTTCTCTTTCCTTCTCCAAAACGTTTATCTAAGAAGGGCTGGAGAGATGGCTTAAGAGTTAAGGCACTTGCCAGCAAAGCCAAAGGACCCAGGTTCCATTCCCTAGTACCCACATAAAGCTGGAAGCACAGGGTAGCACATGCCTTTAATCCTAGCACTTGGGAGAAAGAGGTAGGAGGATCGCTGTGAGTTTGAGATGTCACTGAGCCTACAGAGTGAATTCCAGGTCAGCCTGGGCTAGAGCGAGACCATACCTCAAAAAAAATCAAAAAAATAAATGAATAAATAATTTTTTTTATAAAAGAAGTGAAAATTTAAAAAAAAAGCTGGCTGCAGTGGTGCACGCTTTAATCCCAGCACTCAGGAGGCAGAGGTAGGAGGATCGCTGTGAGTTCAAGGCCACCCTGAAACTACATAGTGAATTTCAGGTCAACCTGGACTAGAGTGAGACCCTACCTTGGAAAAAAAAAAAAGTGGATACAATACCTGGGCTGGGAAGAAGCAAGGTATTCCAGCCAGAGAGACCAGCTGGGATAGAGGCAGAACTCACATGGTCCTCAGAATGCAAGTAGTCCTCTGAGATGTAGTACAAGGATGAATGAATGGGAGAATGGAAGTGGTTTCAAAAAGACTGAAAGATGAGACCCGGGCCAATAGATGGAGGGTCTTGAATCATAGACTAAGGGTGTGGACTCCAGGTTTCAGCACCGAGAGGCGGTGTGCTCAATGTGCACTAGGCAAAGAGCAGAAGGACAGTCAGGACACTACAGTAAGACCTTAAAAGATGTCTGGGAGAGGAAGGCTGGAACCACCAGACCTCCTCCTGCCACGCCTTGGAAGATGCTTGTGACCCAATTCCATGTGGGGTATGTTCTTGGGCCTGGGACTGGCACTGAAGGAGCATCCACAGATCTATCTTTTTCTTTTCTTTTCTTTTCTTTTCTTTTCTTTTCTTTTCTTTTCTTTTCTTTTCTCTTCTTTTCTTTTCTTTCTTTTTTTTCTTTCCTTTCCTTTCCCTTTCTTTCTTTCTTTCTTTCTTCTTTCTTTCTTTCTTCCTTTTTTTTTTAGCTAGAGTGAGAGAGAAAGAGAGAGAGAGAATTGGCATGCCAGGGCCTCAGGCACTGCAAATGAACTCCAGACACATGCACGATCTTGTATGCATACGCGACCTTGTACATATGAGTCACCTTGTGCATCTGGCTTACATGGGTTCTGGGGAGTAGAACCTGGGTCCTTAGGCTTCACAGGCAAGCACCTAAACCACTAAACTATCTCTCCAGCTCCAACACAATAATTTTAATTTTTTTCTTTTTTTATTTTACAGAGGCGGTAAGAGGAGAGACAAAATTGGTGCACCAGGGCCTCAGCCACTGCATTTGAACTCCAGATGCTTGTGCCACCTAGTTGGCATGTGCAACCTTGTGTTTGCCTCACCTTTGTGTGTCTGGCTTATGTGGGATCTGGAGAGAGATCAAACATGGGTCCTTAGGCTTCACATGCAAGCGCCTTGACTGCTAACCCATCTCTCCAGCCCCACATCCACAGATCAAGACATGCATCCAGAGGTCCAGTCACCCCAGTTCCATCAATACTCCTAGACCACTGAGCTGACATCAGAATCAGCTCCCAAGTGCTGGGAGGGCCACCCTCACCTACACTTTAAAAAAAAAAATATATATATATATATATATATATATATATATATATATGGAGAGAGAGAGAGATATTGAATGAGAATGGGTGCACCAGAGCCTCCTGCCATTGCAAATGAACTCCAGATGCATGCATCATTTTGTGTATCTGGCTTTATGTGGGTACTGGAGAATCAAACCCAGGTGGTCTGGCTTTGTAAGCAAGCACCTTTAACCATTAAGCCATCTCTCCAGCTCCTATGAATTTTTTTTTGTTTGTTTTCCCTAGTACCCACGCAAAGCCAGATGCACAAGGTGGCACATGCATCTGGAGTTCGTTTGCAGTGGCTGGAGGCCCTGGTGTACCATTCTATCTCTCTCTGGCTCTCTTTCTCTGTCTCTAATAAGTAAATAAATAAAAAATTTTTTAAAACTTTTTTAAAAGAGGGAGAGAAATAGAAGGGAAAGAGAGAAAGGGGATACATGCAACTAGAGACAGAGAGAGAGAAAGGGAGGAGAAAGAGGAAGAAAGGGAGAGTTGCACGCATCTAGAACAGAAGCGCCCAGAAGAGAAAGTGAGGGCCAAAGAGAGGGTTTTAAAGCCCTTTGGGGAGAAAGGAAGGAAAAGGCAGAGGCTCAGCATTGAGGCTGCCTGGGGTGCAGGAGAGGAGGTGCATGGGGGGAGTTTGCTGCAGCCAAACAGGACTTCCATCTAGTCTGAGCACGGGGGGTGGGAGGGGATAAGACCACCCTCTATAAAGTCTCAGTGACCATAAAAGGAGGTAGTTCCAGAGCCTCATCTAGCCACAGTATGGTAGGGGTGAGGAGGGAGAGGGAAGGAGAACGAGGGGGCCTCTGGAATTCTGACAGATCAGAAGGTCATTTTCAGCTTCATAAGGAGTTGGAGGCCAGCCCAGGGATACATGAGACCCTGTCTTTGAACTAACAAATTCATTAATTAAGTTCAAGAATTACTGTCAGGTACTTGCAACAGTTCCCTGCTCTGAGAAAATGCTATGCAAATATTCATGATTGTATCCGACAAGTATTCGGCCATTGTGCTGAGTGTACAGTGCTACTTATCCAAGCACGGAGGCAGTTGAGAAGCCTGGGATCCAAATGCCCACGAACAGCTGCATTAATGATGACGTGCAGGTAGAATGCAGTATACTCTTCCAATACCAAATAAATGATGGGGCTGGGCGTGGTGGTGCACTCCTTTAACCCCAGCACTCAGGAGGCAGAGGTAGGAAGATCGCCGTGAGTTCCAGGCCAGCCTGAGTCTACATAGTGAATTCCTCGAAAAATAAAACAAAACAGAAGCCTCAACTGATTGGGACCATTGTGGAAATGGTGGCAGAAAGACTGTAAGAGCCAGAGGAAGGGCAGGAATGCTTTGTGATGCTGTCTTCCAGGCATTAAGTGGCTGTTACGTTCATGGCCTCACAGTGACAAGACCTGTATACTGTTGGAGGAGGGGGAGAGGTAAGAATAGAAAAAGAGACTAGTTGAAAAGAAGGGGTTCATGGGGCTGGAGAAATGGCTTAGTGGTTAAGGTGTTTGCCTACAAAGCCAAAGGATCCCGGTTCGATTCTCCAGGACCCACGTAAGCCAGATCATGAGGGGCACATGCATATGGAGTTCATTTGTGGCTAGAGGCCCTGGCATGCCCGTTCTCTCTCTGTCTGCCTCTCTTCTATCTCTCTCTCTCTCTGCTTGCAAATAAATAAAAGTTAAAAAATGTAAAAAAAAAAAAAAAAAAAAAAAGAAGGGGTTCAATGGAAGGGATATGAGGGACAACCGAGGTAAAAACTGAAAATAAAAGCACACCTGTGCTGAATTGACTTAAGGCTGGTCATGGCTCTATTTATCCTATTGGTACAGAAATGTTAGTGTCTTCTGAGACTCAGCTGGATGTGTGGCCTATTTTACACAAGATGTCCTTCCTTCAGTCACTCCTTGAATTCCAAATTTCATTACACACCTGCCCTTGGGGGTTTCCAGATGAAGAATGTGGACCTGTGTAAGATATGATTTACCCTCCTTCCTCCGTTCCTTCTTTGCTCCCTTCCCTCCCACGCTTCCTTTCTTCATAAAAATATCCCTTGAGCTGTCAATAAAAAAAAGTTAAAAAAAATATTCCCCGTGAAATACAAGAAGAAACTAACTAGCCCCGGTTGCTGCCATCTATAAAGGAGCTACGTGGAGAATTTTCATCGATTCTCAATCCAAGAATTTAAAGAGTGTACGGATTTTTTTTTTTCCTTATTCAAAAAGAAATACATCAGGTTGGAAATCCGTCCTCAAGCCCCGCCCTCTCGCGCTGCTGGGCGTGGCAGGCGGCCTGGGAACTTGGACCTGGGAAGCAGGGCTCCAGGGTGGGGGCAGGTGGGACCCGAGCCTCATCTCTGAGTCACTGCGCTGCCCTGGGCACGGTGGCGAGGCCTCCTCCCTAGAAAACTAGATAATGGGAGTGACTCAGGAGCAAGTGATCCCATGGGCCGATTGGCAGAAACCCCGGGTCCCCCCACCACCACCACCACTATCAGCTTCCTTCCTCCTCCACACCTTTCCCCCACCAGGGGCGAAAGTCACCCCTCTAGAGGCCTCCTGGTCACATCTCCCCAGCAGAAAACCACAAAAAAGACATCGGGTCCCAGAACCAAAGGACATGTGCTAAGGGTCAACAGGTACCCAGCAGAGTCGTGGGACAAGCCCCTGACAAGGGGGTGGCAGGATTCCATAAGCCAGCAGGAAACCAGGTCACATAACCAAACGTGTGTGTGCAAACTCAGGAATTTATTTATTTATTGAATGTATTTATTAATGAGACTGTCTTTGCTATGTTGCCTAGGCTAGCCCTGAACTCCTGGGCTCAAGCCATCCCTCTGCCTCAGTACAGCCAAATTGGGTGAGGAATTCCTTTAAAATGTATTAACATATGGGCTGGAGGGATGGCTCAGCGGCTAAGTCTCCAGTACCCACGTAAAGCCAGATGCACAAGGTGGCATATGCATCTGCAGTGGCTAGACGTCCTGGTGTGCCCATTCTCTATCTGCCTCCTCCCTCTGTCTTTCTTTCATAAATAAATAAAAACATTTTCTTTCTGAGGCAGGGTTTCACACTAGCCCAGGCTGACCTGGAATTCACTAAGTAGTCTCAGGTGGCCTTGAATTCATGGCGAGCCTCCTACCTCTGCCTCCTGAGTGCTGGGATTAAAGGCATGTGCCACCACGCCTGGCAATAAAAACATTTTTAAAAATGTGTTAACATTAGATGCTTTGGATGCCTAATAGGGAGTTGAATATAGCCACGGGGAATTTTAGGAGTTTCAGTGCAATCTTTTTCCTCTGGTTTTGTACAATTCCCCTCCCCCCATGATGTAGGTGTGTACTCCTCTATATATTTCTCTGTCTATATATGTAAATATGAACATGTACACACACACACATGCAAACCTATCTCTATGTGTGCATGATGATGTGCACACGTTTACATATGTCCATGTGTATCAACAAACATCACATATATTTATGTATAAGCATACTACATAATTAATATGAAATATGCCACAGTCTCAAGAGTAAACCCAACTTTTTTTTTCTTGTCTTGTTTTATTTTTTTCTTTTCTTTTTTGTTTTTCAAGGTAGGGTCTTGCTCTAGCCCAGACTACCTGAAATTCATTATATAGTCTTAGGGTGGCCTTGAACTCACAGCCACTCTCCTATCTCTGCCTCTGGGATTAAAGATGTGTGCCACCACACCCGGCTTAAACACATTTTTTCATTCACAAGAGTTTTCCCCATCAAATCTTTTGCAACTCAAATCCCAACTTAGTGACTGATCCTTTGAAGAACCTGAACTAATAAATCATATATATTACACACAATTTTAAGACAATATTTTATTTAAATACTGTATTTATCTTGATTTTCTTTTTTAACTTTTCATTTATTTATTTGAGAGCAAGAGAAAGAGGCAGATAGAGAGAATGGGCACACCAGGGCCTCCAGCCACTACAAATGAACTCCAGATGCCTGCACCACCTTGTGCATCTGTCTTACCTGGGTCCTGGGGAATTGAACCTGGGTTCTTTGGCTTTGCAGGCAAGCTCCTTAACCACGAAGCATCTTTCCAGCCTTTTTTTTTTGTTCGAGGTAGGGTCTCGCTTTAGCCTAGGCTGACTTGGAATTCACAATGTAGTCTCAGGGTGGCCTTGAACTCATGGAAATCCTTTCTACCTCTGCCTCCCAAATTCTGGGATTAAAGTTGTGTGCCACATGCTTGGATTATTTTAACTTTCTTAATGGCTGTATAACATTCTACTACATAGTGAATTCCAGGTCAATCCGGGCTAGAACGAGACCCTACCTTGAAAAAGAGAAGCTTTCTGTGGATGACAGTGATTACTGGGGAGACTCAAAACTCATCAGAATGCTAAGAATAAGCGACTGTTGCATGTTCAGCATTAAATGAGACATCTACATCACACCCTCCAAGGTTCAGGGAGCATTGCAGAAGAGGGGGCAGAAAGAATGTAAAAGCCAGAGGTTGGGGCTTTGAAACGCTGTCTTCCAGACATGAAATGATCATTACACTGTTGACTCCACAGTGACTGTCAGTACTTGCACAAGACCTGCAAAATATTGGGCCCTTCAAAATTTTGTCATGGATAACAGAGAAGGGCAAAAAGTTAAAATGAAAGAAAGGCTTTTCTGGACTCGCCTCTGTGCTGTGCTCTGAATGTTGGTGAAGACTGATGCAATACTGCTCAAGACAACCTGGGGACAGAAATGTGCCAAAAAGGGATGAGAACTGAGGACCTAGAGAGCAAGGCAGCTGGACCATGACCACACGGCCAGTGAGAGGACAGAAGCTAACAGGATGCAGTGTCATTTGTTGCGAACAGCGTTTGTTACATACTGCTGGTTGCATGTTTTGACTGGATGCCTTGCTTGGGTCCAGAATGTCAAGTAAAGGTGTCCCAAGTCAGCCAGACCAATTGCACAGCACAGGCTTCATGCAGGGGTGGACAGGTGGGCTCGTTATCCTGACAGCTTGAAGGGCTCTATGGAAGCCATCATGGCGGCACACCCTTAGTGAGGCAGCAGAACGAAGCTCTGGGATAAAAGATTAAACAATTGATCATAAATTATAAGGCAAATAGAACAAAAAAAAAAGAAAGAAAAATATCAAAATAGAGGAAGAACTAGCTGGAAAGAAGGGATTCAGGGCTGGAGAGATAGCTTAGTGGTTAAGGCACTTGCCTGTGAAGCCAAAGGACCTAGGTTTGACTCCCCAGAACCCAAGTAAGCCAGATGCACATGGTGGCGCAGATGTCTGGAGTTTGTTTGTCGTGGCTAGAGGCCCTGGTGTGCCCATTCTCTTTCTCTCTCTATCTGCCTCTTTCACTCTCTCTAACAAATAAAATAAAATACTTTTTAAAAATAGAAGGGATTCAGTGGAAGGAGGATGAGGGAAAGGGTAAAAGAAGATAATGCAAAGAGATTAGGATCAAAAATACATTATGTACGTGTCTGAAAACTGTCAATAAAAAGTTTACAGTTGGGCATGGAGGTGCACGCTTTTAATTCCAGCACTTGGGACAGAGGTAAGGGGATTGTCATTGAGTCCCAGGCCACTCTACGACTACATAGTGAATTCCAGGTCAGCCTGGGCTAGAGCCAGACCTTACCTCGAAAAGCAAAAAAAAAAAAAAAAAAAAAAAAAAAAAAAAAAAAGCCCCATGTGGTGGCACACACCTTTAATCTCAGCATTGCACTTGGGAGGCAGAGGTAGGAGGATCACCATGAATTCCAGCCCAGCCCGAGACTACACTGCGAATTCCAGGTCAGCCTGGGGTAGAATGAGACCCTACATCATACAAGCAAACAAAAATCTAAGGCTGAAGAGATGGCTTAGCAGTTAAAGCACTTGCCTGCAAAACCAAAGGACCCAGGTTTGATTCCCTGGTATTCACGTAAAGCCAGCTGCACAAGGTGGTGCATGCACTGGGAGTTCATTTGTAGTGGCTGGAGGCCTTGATGTGCCCTTCTCTCTCTCTCTCTCTCTTTCTCTCTCAACTAAATAAATAAAAATAAAATATTCATTAAAAAATCTAATTAAGCCAGGTGTGGTGGCACATGCCTTTAATCCCAGCACTTGAGAGGCAGAGGTAGGAGGATCACCATGAGTCTAGGACACCCTGAGACTACAGAGTAAAATACAGGTAGGCTGAGCTAGAGCAAGACCCTACCTTTGAGAAATCAAGAAAAAAAAAATCTAATTGAATGTGTTTCTCTTTTCTTTCAAAGCTTGGGTATTTGTTATGGCTTTCCCCTTCATAGTCCAAGAGGGTTTCTAGAACTCTAGCCATCAAACATTCATTACAGGCAGCAGGATAAAGGAACAAAAAGAACATTCCTGGGCTGGAGAGATGGCTTAGCAGTTAAGGCATTTGCCTGCAAAGCCAAAGGCCTCAGTTCAATTCTCCAGGACCCAGGTAAGCCAGAAGCACAAAGTGGTGCATGTGTCTGGAGTTCGTTTGCAGTGGCTGGAGGCCCTGGTGTATCCATTCTCTCTCTTTCTAGCTCTCTCTCTCTCTCTCCACCTCCTTCTTGCTCTCTCAAATAACTAACTAACTAGATAAATAAAAACATTCCCTGGAGAGATGGCTTAGTGGTTAAGGCGCTTGCTTGTGAAGCCCAAGGACCCATGTTCGACTCTCCAGATCCCACAGAAGCCAGACACAGAAAGGTGAGGCAAGCACAAGGTCACACATACCCACTAGGTGGCGCAAGTGTCTGGCATTCAATTGTAGTGGCTGACACCCTGGCACACCAATTCTCTCTCTTTCTGTGTGTGTGTCTCTCTCTCTCTAAAATAAAAAAAAATTTTAAGTTAAAAAACAAAACAAAACATTCCTGGCGTCTTTGTTAAATGAAATCTAGCCAAGAACACCCTTGCCTCTTGCTATTCACTAGACAAGCTAGGGGCACACATTGCTGGGGTGAGCTGGCTCTTGGGACAGAAAGAGCCTCTTATCTAGACATTGGCCTTGTGCTAAAAGACAGAAGGCCTAGAGGGTCAGAGAGGCCAGGAAGCCCTCCACTGGTGGCCTGTGTGGCCAACATCCCAGAATGACTCCAGGGTTCAGAGGTGACACCTCTGCCTAGGGTTCCTCTCTCCTCAGTGGTGACTTCTCCAGGGGATGGGCAAGAGGGTTGTGGCTGGAGATAGGTAAACCTGACGGCATGCAGCATTGATGGCTTCCGAACTGTGGGAAATACCAGGAGGCATTTCCAGGCAGATGGACGAGATGAAGGCTTTAGGGAATGACTATGATTCATGCCAGTCTGTGGGGCATGTCTATGCCACAGAGGAAAACACAGCATTGGATATACTTTCTAAGCAGACTTTGTCCCTCCCACATTCACTCACAAGCCCACTGAAGGCCCAGAGAGGGCCAGGCACATCAACCTACAGTCTATTCTATACAAAGTGGGCTGGAGGGATGGCCCAGCCATTAAAGGCACTTGCTCGCAAAGCCTGATGGCCCAGGTTCGATTCCCCAGAACTCATGTAAGGCCAGATACACAAAGTGGCGCATGTTCCTGGTGTTCACTTGCAGTGGTGGGAGGTGCCCATACTCTGTGTCTGCCTCTTTATCCCACCCTCAAATAAATAAATAAAAACATATTTTTTAAAAACCACAAAGTAAGCTGGGCCTGGTGGCTCATGCCTTTAATCCCAGCACTTGGGAGGCAGAGGTAGGAGGATCGCTGTGAGTTGGAGGCCAGCCTGAGACTACATAGTGAATTCCAGGGCAGCCTGGACTACAGTGAGACCCTACCTGGAAAAAACGGTAAAAAAAAATAAACACCCCCCCCCACACACAGGAGGCCTGGAGAGATGGCTCAATGGTTAAGGTGCGTGCCTGCAAAGCCTAAGGACCAGGGTTCTATTTCCTAGTACCCACGTAAGCCAGATGCATAAGGTGGTACATGTGCCTGGTATTCATTTGCAGTGGCTGGAGGCCCTGGTGTACCCATTCTCTCTCTCTGCCTCTTTCTCTTTCTGTCTCTGTCTTTCTCTCTCTCTCAAATAAATAAATAATATATTTTTTAAAAGCCACAAAGGAAAGCTAGGCCTTTAATCCCAGCACTTGGGAGGCAGAGGTAGGTGGATCACTCTGAGTTCAAGGACACACAGAGACTACTTAGTGAACTCAAAGGAAGGGATGGTTTGGTGGAGGGCAGGGACTCTGAAGGGGAGGGCTGAAAGGCTCAACTTTAGCTAGAGGGCAGAGACACAGCCTGATGCGCTGTCCTGAGGACTGGCTGGCATTCCAGAGACAGGTTCTACCATGGCCCAATCAGGGTTCTTCCCTGACTCCTTCAGCTGCACTGAGCATCTGCTGTGTAGAAAGTAAGAATGGCAGTCTCTTGTTTTGACAGTGAATAGGGGATTGATTCTGTTGGCAAGGAGGGGAGGGGAGGGTCAGATGTCATTCCCTTTAGTCTTAGGTCTGAACATGTACACGTTGCTATAATTCTTTTGTTTTGCATATTTCTATTTATTTATTTAAGAGAGAGAGAGACAGGGCTGGAGAGATGGCTTAGGGGTTAAGGAGCCTAAGAACGCTGGTTCCAATCTCCAGGTCCCACGTTTAGCCAGATGCAGTGACGCAAGGGCACAATGCTGCACTTGACCACAAGGGGGCGCACGTATCTGGATTTCGTTCTCAGCAACTGAGACACTGCTGGCGCACCCATCTCTGTCTTCCTCTCCCTCTCTCTCTCTCTCTGTCTCTCTCCAAAAAAATAAAAAATAAACAAAAATATTTTTTTAAAAAAGAGAGAGAAACACACAGAAAGAGAGAGAGAGAGTATATGTACGCGCCAGGGCCTCCTACCACTGCAAACAAACTCAAGATGCATGTGCCACTTTGTGCATCTGGCTTTATATGGGTCCTGGGGAATTGAGCCCCGGCTTTCAGGCTTTGTAAACAAATACCTTTAATTGCTGATCTATCTCTCCAGCCTCTATTTTGCACAATTCTTTTTTTAAAAAAAATTTTTGGATTTATTTAAGAGAGCGAGAGAGGAAGAGAGAGAGAGAATGGGTGTACCAGGGCCCCCAGCCACTGTAAATGAACTCCAAACGCATGCACCACCTTGTGCATCTGTATTTTGCATATTTCTTAAAGAAAATTATATCAAGAAGGAGGAGGAGGTAGGAGTATTGCTGTGAGTTCAAAACCAATCTGGGATACAGAGTGAGTTCCAGGTCAGCCTGGGTTAGAGTGAGATTCTGACTCAAAAGAAAAAAGAGAAAATGATATAAAAATGGGAATGGTGGCTCATAGCTGTCATTCCCAGCTTTTGGGAGGCTAAGGCAGGAGGATTGCTATGAGTTTGCAGCCATCCTGGACTACATTGTGAGACCTTGTCTCAAAATAAGAACTGGTAAAGGAAGGAAGGGAAATTATACAAACATTACACAGTCACTGTGAAATACCCAGGTAATACACATGAACAGAAATAAGGGCAGATAATTAACATGGTTTCTAGAGAAAAGACATCTGGACATGGACTCTCACACAGCTTCCAGTACCTGCACATACTTTTTTTTTTAGGTAGGGTCTCACTCTAGCCAGTGCTGACCTGGAACTCACTATGTAGTCTCAGACTGGCTTTGAATTTTCATTGATCCTCCTACCTTGAACTCCCAGAGTGCCAGGATTAAAGGCGTGCACCCACCATGCCCAGTTGCATAGTCTTCTAATAGGATCACCCTTTGACTCAACTACATGCTGTGAGCTTCTTACTATCCGGAAACCAACTTCCACGGCTGATTTTTAACACCTGCATGATATTCTGCCAATGCTCTTTTTAGTCCTGAGTTCAGGATCAACATTACTGATTTTTCCCTTTCCCTGTAGTCCCCAACACAGCCCAGCCCCGAATTGTTACTGATCCTGTGTGTATTTAAAATTTTGGTATTTTGTTTACCTTGTGCTAATTTGTTTGTTTGAAATGTTATCTCAGGGCTGGAGAGACAGCTTAGCAGTTCAGGCGATTGCCTATGAAGCTGAGGACCCAGGTTCCATTCCCCAGTACCCACGTAAGCCAGATGCCCAAAGTGGTGCATGCATCTGGAGTTCGTTTGCGGTGGCTGGAAGCCCCGGTGCACCATCCTCCCCATGTGTGTGTGTGTGTGTGTGTGTGTGTATCTGCCTCTCTCTCTCTCTCTCTCTCTCTATATATATATATATATATATATATATATATATATATATATATATATATATATATATATTTTTTTTTTTTTTTTTTTAGGGTCTTGTTCTTGTTCAGACCAGACCCTGAAATTCACTATGTAGTCTCAGATTGGCCTTGAACTCATAGTGATCCTCCTACCTCTGCCTCCCAAGTGCTGGGATTAAAGGCATGTGCCAAGCCGGGCGTGGTGGCGCATGCCTTTAATCCCAGCACTCGGGAGGCAGAGGTAGGAGGATCGCCGAGAGTTCAAGGCCACCCTGAGACTACATAGTGAATTCCAGGTCAGCCTGAGCCAGAGTGAATCCCTACCTTGAAAAAAACAAACAACAACAACAACAACAACAACAAAAGGCATGTGCCACCATGCCCAGCAATAAAAGAGATGTTTCACTCTGTAGCCCCGGTTGGTTTCAAATTCACAATCCTCTGGCTTCCTGAGTGCTTCTGGGATTGCAGTTGAAAACCACCCTGTTGAGGTCCCATGGGGTTTTACTTTTCAACATGTGACATTTAAAAAAAATTATTTATTTTTATTTTTAAAATATTTTTATTTATTTATTTATTTTACTTATTTGAGAGAGAGAGAGAGAGAATGGGTGTGCTAGGGCCTCCAGCCATTGTAAAGGAACTCCAGACGCATGTGCCACCTTGTGCATCTGGCTTACGTGGGTTCTAGGGAATCAAACTGAGGTCCTTTGGCTTTGCAGGCAAGTACCTTAACTACTAACCCATCTCTCCAGCCCTATTTTTATTTTTATTTTTGGTTTTTACAAGGTAGTGTCTCATTGTAGCTCAGCTGACCTGGAATTCACTATGTAGTTTCAGGCTGGCCTCAAACTCACAGCAATCCTCCTACCTCAGCCTCCTGAGTGCTGGGATTAAAAGCAAGCACTACCATGTCCAGCTAAAATACCTTTTGTCAGGCTGGAGAGACGGCTCAGCAGATAAAGGTGCTTGCGTGCAAATCCTAATGGACTGGGTTTCATTTCCAGTACCCAGGTAAAGCCAAATGCACAAAGTGGTGCATAGGTCTAGAGTTTATTTGCAGTGGCAGGGGGCACTGGTGTGTCCATACTCTTTCTCTTTCTTCTTCTTCCCTCTTTCTTTCTCTTCTTGCAAATAAAAAAATAAAATATTTTTTAAAATATATTTTGTCAGCTGGGTGGGTGTGGTGGCACAAGCCTGTAATCCCAGCACTTGGAAGATAGAGGTAGGAGGATTGCCATGAGTTTGAGGTCACCTTGAGACTCATCCTAGGTCAGCCTGGGCTAGAGCGAAACCCTGCTTTGAAAAGCAAACAAACAAATACATACATACATGCACACATACACACATATACATATTGTCTAGAGCTGTGATATAGCGTGGTTGAGTGCTTGCCTAACACCAACGAAGCCCTGAGTTCAGTGGGTGTGATGCCACGTACCTGTAATCCCAACACTCTGGAGGTGGAAGCAAGAGAATCAGAAGTTCAAGGTTATCCCTGACTACATAGTCAGTTCAAGACCAGAAGGGGTTACATGAGACTGTTTAAAAAAAAAAAATGAGGTTTTTAGCCAGGCATGGTGGTACACACCTTAGGAACTTGGGAGACAGAGGTAGGAGGATCGTTGTGAGTTCAAGGCCACCCTGAGACTACATAGTGAATTTCAGGTCAACCTGGGCTACAGTGAAATCCTGCCTCAAAAAAAAAACCAAAACACAAAAAACAAAAAAACAAAACGTGGGGCTTTTTCATATTGAGGAATTATTGGTAGTTAATGGTTGCTGGGGTGCAGGGGAGAGATCTTTCTTTCAGTGGTGGTCCCTTGGCAAGATACCTATCTTCCTGTAAATTACCTCCAACTCACACTCATACACATAGCCCAAATTAAACTCACTGGATCTCTCTCCCCCCCTCTCTCTCTCTCTCTCTCACACACACACACAAACACAAAGACATAAAAAAACAGAAGGAAGAATTGTTGAGAAGGGGAAGGGGCTTAGGAGGAGTGGGAGGGGGACAAAAGAGGGTAATGGGAATAAATACGATCAAAGTATAGTATATTCATATACAAAATTGCCAAAATACAAATTAGTTTAAAAATGTAAGCTAGGCATGGTGGCGCACGCCTTTAATCCCAGCACTTGGGAGGTAGAGGTAGGAGGATCTCTGTGACTTCAAGGCCACCCTGAGAGTACATTCCAGGTCAGCCTGGGCTACAGTAAGATTTTACCTCAGGAAAAAAAAAAAAAAAAAAAAAAAAAAAAAAATATATATATATATATATATATATATATATATATATATATATAATTTGCCTAAGTTATGAAGATTTAAAAAATATTTTTGTTAATTTGCAAGGAGGGAAGGGGAGAAAAAAAGAAAAAGAGAGATTGGAGAGACGGCTCAGCAGTTAAGGCGCTTGCTCTCAAACCCTGACAGCCTGGGTGTGATTCCCCTGTACTCACATAGGCCAGATGCACAAAGTAGTGCATGTGTCTGGAGTTCGTTTGCAGTGGCTGCAGGCCCTGGTGCACCCTTTTTTCTCTCTCCCTCTCCCTCTTGCTCTCCTTGCAAATAAATAAATAAATAAAAGTTTTTGTTTATTTATTTGAGAGTGACAGACAGAAAGAGGCAGATAGAGAGAGGATAGGTGCACCAGGGCCTCCAGCCACTGCATACGAACTCCAGATGCATGAGCCATTTTGTAAATCTGGCTTATGTGGGTCCTGGGGAATTGAGCTTCAAACCAGGGTCCTTAGGCTTCACAGGCAAGCACTTAACCACTAAGCCATCTCTTCAGCCCCATAAATAAAAGTTTTTTAAAAGAGAAAGAGAGCTGGGCGTGGTGGTACATGCCTTTAATCCCAGCACTCAGGAGGAAGAGGTAGGAGGATCAGTGTAAGTCCAAGGCCACCCTTAGACTACATAGTGAGTTTGAGGTCAGTGTGGACTAGAGTGAAACCCTACCTTGAAAAACCAAAAAATAAAAATAAAAAAATAAAAGAGAAAGAGAGAGAGAATGGGTACACCAAGGATCCCTTGCAAACAAACTACAGGTGCAGAAGCCACTTTGTGCATCAGGCTTTAGGTGGGAATTGGAGAATCAAACGCCAGCAGGCAGGCTTTCCAAGCAAGTGCATTTAACTGCTGAACCATCTTCCCCACCCGAGTTTTTCTCTTCTTTTCTTTTCTTTCCTTTTTTCTTCTCTTCTTTTCTTTCTTTCTTTCTTTCTTTTTTATTTTTTATTTTTTTTGAGATAAGGTCTCACTCTAGCACAGGCTGACCTGGAATTCACTTTGTAATCTCAGGGTGGCCCTGAACTCACAGCGATCCTCCTACCTGTACCTCCCAAGTGCTGGGATTAATGGTGTACACCACCATGCCAATCAAAAATTTTTTTCTTATATATTTCTGCTTCACTGATGTCCCAACACTGTGTCTTTCCAGACATTCTGCCACTCATTGTTGGGATCCTTAGCTTGTTTCCAGTCTTTCCAGTATGGCTTTGCCTTCCCAGCAGCCAGCAGCAGGCCTGACACCAGGAAGGCACTCCCAAGGTATTTGTGGGCTGTTGGTGGATAAACTGGTGAGGGAAGGATATAGGTCAAGAGTCATTATTATGTGGGTAGCTGTTCCCACAAAACCCATGAAGAGCCAGTGGGGCTAAGAGAGATGGAAGAGAAACAGAAGGTGGACAGCCTAGGAGAGGGGGCAACCTGCCTGAGTTCTGTGGTGAGGCAAGTGTGTCCTCTCAATTTATGCACTGCCCAGGCCTGCCTAGAAACCCCTTTGCATGTCCCCACCATTCTCCAATGGAGCAAGCCACCACTCTTGTGCTGCTTAAACCTGGCCAAGAAAACTGCCACTAAGGGCCGGAGAGATGGCTCAGTAGTTAAGGAGCTTGCCTGCAAAGCCTAAGGACCCAGGTTTGATTCCCCAGTACCCATGTAAAGCCAGATACATGAAGTGGTGCATGCATCTGGAGTTTGTTTGCAGCAGCTAGAGGCCCTGGGGTGACCATTCTCTCTTCCTCCCTCCCTCTCTCTTTCTCCCTCTCTCTCTCCTTGCAAACAAACAAACAAACAAACTTTGCAGGCCGGGCATGGTGGTGCATACTTTTAATCTCAGCACTTGGAAGGCAGAGGTAGGAGGAACACTGTGAGTTCTGAGGCCAGCCTGGGTGAAAGCAGCAAAACCCTACCTCAAAAAAAAGAAAGAAAGAAAGAAAGAAAGAAAGAAAGAAAGAAAGAAAGAAAGAAAGAAAGAAAGAAAGTAAGTTACCACTAAAACATTACCACATCCCTACTGGCACATGCTCATAGAGAGGCGCAAACACCCAACCCTGGAAAGCCACTCCTGCAAAAACTGCCTCAGGAGGTCACTTGGAGATTGGGCTGTAGCCTGCTGGCCAGGCCACTTTTCTCCCTGGGCACTGACTCGAAGCTCCAGTGTGGAACTGCGTTCCCACAGCAATGGTAGCAAGGGATTTTCCCAACCCCGACCCACCAATATGTGACATTTAAAAATAACAAAGCCCGACTCCAAGAGAGGAAATTCTAAGAACATGAAATAAGTCAGGAGAGCAGAGGTGGGTGTTTGTTTTCCATGACTCTCTAGTCTTCTGCCACCCTCGCTCCCCACTGACTGCAAGGCTGGGGGAAGGGTCTGCATTCAGAAGCCAGCAAGCACCACAAAGCCAGAGGAAACCCATCTTCCGGTGTTTGCCAAGAACAATGCTGGAGACGCCATTCCAAGGCCTGCAACTTTTCCTCTGGATGCGAGACTTTAGGTCCCCATGCATTCCTGAGAGTCCCCCCCCCCCACACACACATGGAATCTCTGGATAGAAACATTCCCAATCCATCTTTCAGTGACATCTGGAACACACAGAAGCTGCGGTCCTCCTGAGGCCCTCTGTGCTGGGATCCATCTCTACCAGGACCAGGTAAAGAGGGTCTCAGTGGACTTGGCGTACTGGTCCCACCTCACAGCCAGCCAATGAACTAAAGGTCTGGCCTTGACGTGGCCTTCTCTGTCACTGCCTCCCGGCACTGCTCTTTGCCCCTGCTCTCTGCACCTCATCATTCCCTTCCTGGACGACTTCCCACCTGCAGCCTTGCTGGGTCTGATTGCCTCATACATCCTCATATATCCATGAGCCACCCTCTATACTGTACTTCCACACCAGCCCTTCTTCACTCCAAATCCTTCCTCTTATAGCACCAGGTGCCCTGGGGGGGTTCCAGGACCCTTGTGACTGCCAAGGTACACCAGTCTCCTTTCCGACATGCTACCAACCCCAAACGAGGAAGGAGCAAGAACAACAGGGAGCCCATCACCAGACTCATCCCAGCTAGGCATCTTCCCTGGGATGAAGGGCTGGACAGCTGTTTTTGTTTTTGTGTTAAAGACAGCAGTTGCTACTTTGAAGAGGAGCAGAAAGGAATGGGTAAATCGGATAAGGCATTGAGATACCAACCAGTGTTTGCTGAGCACCTACAAGTGCTAGGCAGCATGCCATATGGGCCTGATAACACCCCCAAAACAGCATAGTGATTCTCCATCTTCACTAAACCAGTCAGAGGCATGGCTTAGCTCAGGAGAAGCTACGCAGAGCTCTTGTAATTCAGCTGGGCCTTGGTGCAGACCTATGTATGGCCTGATGGGGACCCACTCAGACCATGTTCACTCTCTGCACACTGAGGACGGAGGGAACTGTCTTCAGTCTAGAACACTCTTTTTGCTTTTGTTTTTTGAGGTAGGGTCTCACCCTAGCTCAGGCTGACTGGAATTCACTATGTAGTCTCAGGTGGCCTCGAACTCATTTGAGAGAGAGAGAGAGAGAGAGAGAGAGAGAGAATGGATGCTCCAGGGCCTCCAGCCTCTGCAAACAAACTCCAGACGCATGCAACACCATCATGTGCATCTGGCTTATGTTGGTAGTGGGGAATCAAACCCAGGTCCTTAGGTGTCACAGGAAAATACCTTAACCACTAAACCATCTCTCCAACCCCTTAAAAATATTTTTAAATTTTTCATTTATTTGAGAGAGAAAGAGAAAGAGAAAAAAACTAGGCAGATAGAGAAAAAGAGAGTCCAACACTGTTTAACTCCTACAGCTGGTCTTTCAGGCCACCTGTGAATCTCTCAACCTCTTCTTGATTTCTCCCTCCCCCCAAAAAAAAATCTGGGTACCTGACCTCTGTAGTGTGTATTACAGATTGTCTTTAGGATCAGAAAGTCATAGTCCCTTGAGAACAGGAGATGCTTTTCTACCTCCGTGTCCCCAGACTTAAGCTGGGGAACTGGCTAAGAGCAGAGGCTGGGTAAATATTTGTGGAATGAATTAAATGCATACTCTTGGGTATTCAGTCACTCCCTGGCTGGTCTGACAGCATCTAATCCCAGACTGGATTGTCCCCAACCCCCCTCACCTCCTAGGGTTTGTAGCCCACCATTTGCCTCCAAAAGAATCAAATGGGGGGGGGGCGGATCTGAGCCCTATGCCCCTGAGGCTTTGCCCGTGAGGGGCATACCAGCTATTGGCCAGCTTTCTCCATCACTATTTTAGGTTTCCCCATCTTTTCTAAACCACAGCCCATCTCAAAGGACCCCCGCCCAGGCTTAGGACGGGTCTTGCTAGGCTGCCGTCCTCCACCGGGACTGACAGCCGGGCGTGCAGCGGGGTATCCGCACAGGGCCCCTGCAGAGCTCGGCGTTCTCCGGAGGGAGGAGAGCGAGCTTGTTGCGTCCAGGGCAGGGCGCTCAGTGAACACCCTGTTCACATTCCTGAGCAGACCGGAATGCCAGGACGAGCCAAAGGCCGCATTCCTCCAGCTCCGGCCAGAGCGCGGCTCGGCTCCGGCTCGGGCTCCCGCCCCGCCCAGGAAGGGACGCGGACCTGAGCCTCTGCGGGCGCTCCCTGGCGGTGGGCGGCGGCCACTGCGCCCCTGGTCTCCACGCAGGGCTGCTCTGGTGCGTGGTTTGGATCCCAGCATCGCCTCCTTCCTTCTGCCAACTTCTGAACACTGTGAACACTTCTGAACACTTCCATCTCTATTTTCATCTTTCTGTCCTCTTTAACGTTTGATATATATATATAAATATTTTATTTTGCCTGGCGTGGTGGCATACACCTTTAATTCCAGTACTTGGGAGGTACAGCTAGGAGGATCGTCGTGAGTTCAAGGCCACCCTGAGACTACATAGTGACTTCCAGGTCAGCCTGGGCTAGAGTGAGACCCTATCTTGAAAAACCAAAAAAAAAAAAAAAAAAAAAAAAAAAAAAATACTTTTATTTATTTGAGAGAGAGAAGGAGAGAACAGGTGCTCCAGGGCCTTTGGCCACTGCAACCGAACTCAAGACGCATGCGCCACCTTGTGCATCTGGCTTATGTGGATCCTGAGGAATTGAACGTGGGTCCTTAGGCTTTGCAGGCAAGAGCCTTAACTTAAGCCATCTCTCCAACCCATGTTTGATTTGATTTTTTTTTTTGTCCCCAAATAGGTAAAGAATAATCAATAACTCCTAAGAGCTCTGGTAACAAATCCTAAATTTCTTGGCTTCCATCATATGCTCTGGGGACTGGCTTGACCAACAACCCATCTGGTCTCCTCTCGCCGGGATTACCGCCCTATGTGTCACTTTCCTGTGGGTACCTTCAGAGCCACAGACCTGGGTAAGTGAGTGCAGGCCTCACCCTGACCCAGTCACCCAGTGCCTGCAGAAGCTCCAGTGAGGGTTTAGGAACTGTAATCAGCCCTTTGCCTTGGTGGACCTGGCTTCAACACTGAGGAAATGGGCCGTGGTGAGCACCTCAGAGTCCCACCACCCACAGTGAGGACCACTGAGATGGGTGAGAATTGGGGCCCTAAGAAAGTGGAAAGCCTAAAGGAAACTGAAGAAGTTTCCTTGCGGGCTGGGGAAATGGCTTAGTGGTTAAGGCACTTGCCTGTGAAGCCTAAGGACCCAGGTTCGATTCCCAAGTACCCATGTAAACCTGATGCATAAGGTGGCACTTGCATCTGGAGTTTGTTTGCAGCAGCTAGAGGCCCATACTCTCTCTGTCTCTCTCTCTCTCTCTCTAATAAATAATATTAACAAAAGAAGCTTCCTTCCATTTATAAAATCAACACATGGGCCAGGGAAATGGTTCAGTGGTAGAGTATGTGAGGACCTGAGTTCAGATCCCCCAAACCCAGGCAGAACCCATGGAAAGTAAGAGGAGCCCAGAGTCCACAGACTGTAATCTTAGAGTTCCTACAGCAAGAGGGAAGGTGAATTAGGAGAATCCCTACAAGCTTGTGGGTCAGCTGGCATCAGAGAACAAGAGACTCTGCCTAGAGGATGAAATCAGGGAATCTCTCCCATTCACAATTGCCTCAAAAAAAATAAAATACCTTGGAATAAACTTAACCAAGGAAGTGAAGGATCTCTACAATGAGAACTTTAAAAAACTCGAGCGACAAATTGCAGAAGACACAAGAAAATGGAAAGACATTCCATGCTCCTGGATTGGAAGAACCAATATTGTGAAAATGTCAATCTTACCAAAAGCAATCTACACATTTAATGCGATCCCCATTAAAATCCCAATAGCATTCTTCACAGAAATAGAAAAAAACAATACTAAAATTCATCTGGAAACACAAAAAACCTCGAATAGCCAAAACAATTTTGCGTAATAAAAATCAGGCAGGTGGTATAACCATACCCGATTTTAAGTTATACTACAAAGCCATAGTAACAAAAACAGCATGGTACTGGCACAAGGACAGACAGGTAGATCAATGGAACAGAATAGAAGACCCAAATATTAATCCAGACAGCTACAGCTACCTGATTTTTGACAAAAATACCAAAAATATTCATTGGAGAAAAGATAGCCTCTTTAACAAGTGGTGCTGGGAAAACTGGACATCTGTATGTAAAAGGATAAACATAGATCCTTGTCTCTCTCCTTGCACAAGAATCAAGTCCAAATGGATCAGGGACCTTAATATCAGACCTGAAACTCTGACACTGCTAGAGGAAAAAGTAGGGGAAACTCTTCAACATATTGGAATAGGCAAGGACTTTCTGAATATAACTCCAATTGCTCAGAGAATAAAACCACTAATCAGCCACTGGGACCTTATGAAATTACAAAGCTTTTGTACAGCAAAGGACACTGTGAATAGAGCAAAAAGACAACCTACAGAATGGGAGAAAATATTTGCCAGTTATACATCTGACAGAGGATTAATATCCAGAATATACAAAGAACTCAAAAAACAGAATAACAAGAACTCAAACAACCCAGTTAAAAAATGGGCTATGGAACTAAATAGAGAATTCACGGAAGATGAAATACAGATGGCATATAAACATCTAAAAAAATGTTCTACATCCTTAGCCATCAGGGAAATGCAAATTAAAACCACGTTGAGATTCCATTTCACTCCTGTCAGAATGGCGGCCATCAAGAAAACAAACGACAATAAGTGTTGGCGTGGATGCGGAAAAACAGGAACTCTTCTACACTGTTGGTGGGAATGTAAGCTGGTCCAGCCACTGTGGAAATCAGTGTGGAGGTTCTTGAGACAGCTAGAAATAGATTTACCATATGATCCAGCTATAGCACTCCTAGGCATATATCCAGAGGACTCTTCTCACTTCCTTAGAGATACTTGCAAAACCATGTTTATTGCTGCTCTATTCACAATAGCTAGGAAATGGAAGCAGCCTAGATGTCCCTCCACAGATGAGTGGATAATAAAGATGTGGTACATTTACACAATGGAGTTCTATTCAGCGGTAAAAAAAAATGAAATTATGAAATTTGCAGGGAAATGGATGGATCTGGAAAGGATTATACTTAGTGAGGTAACACAGGCTCAGAAAGCCAAACGTCACATGTTCTCTCTCATATGTGGATCCTAGCTACAAATGTATAGACTTGTGTGGGAACTGGAACCAAAAATAGGTTCCAGAAACCAGTAAGCGGGTAAAAGGCTATATGGGAGGGAAGAAAGTGAAGGACTTAAGTGTATGGTAATGCACATATGTAAGTAGAAGAACTGAGTACAGGGAGGGGAATGGCCTAAGCGAGGCCATGGGAAGAGAATGCATACAAAAAGGGCAGGGGGGAGGGTCAATCTAAACTCAAGATATTATCAATAAGACATATGTAAAATTATTTTTTTGAATAAGGGCACGTCTAGAAGATGTAGACTGTTACTAGAAAATTTTCAGTACCTGGGATGGAATACCTTTCAGTGAGTTGTTGGCCAAGGAGGTCCCGGTAGCCTCCAAAACATTAAGGCTTTTGCCAAAGCCCTTGGTTTCCCTAGAGAAACAGATAGTAAGACCCTATTGCTGAAGACATCTCATGCCTGAGAGGCAAGGTCACTGAGAAAGCAAGCTGATGCTGACCAGAAAACCTACTCCCTGTAGACCAGCCAATTGAAAACTGGAAAAAGCTGCACTGCATGCAGCGTATGGGGAGACAGAAGCCATCAACAGTGAAAACAGTGGATGCTGAATATTCAAGCTTGGCCAGACAGGCCCAATGACTGAACGAGTGCAATAGTGGCGTGTCTACTCTTGGGGTAACCAACTGCTCCATAATTGGACTGAAGGCCCTCTCTATGGGAGGGAATACATACCTGGTACTGAAAAACCTAAGTAATAGTCTAAGGTAGGTGAGGTCATGAGCCTTGGGGGTATAAGCCTGCTAATGTCTGACTAAATGTATATATTATTCCCACCAAGCTGCCCTGGGGACACTACACTAAATGTTCATGTTCACATATTAACGCTACTCTCACTTCTGGCTAGAGAAGCTTCTCTTTTCAGATGGTGATGACCACTGGGATGACCCAAAAGGCAACATAGTGCTGAGAAGAAGGGATGGAGGAGTGTCTAGCACTGAAACACCTCTGTCACACCCTCCAATGGCTCAGGGACCATTGCGGAAGAGGGGGCGGATAGAATGGAAGAGCCAAAGGAAGGATATGACCTCTTACAATGCAGCTGCCCAGACAGAAATTGGCCTCGATATCCATGATCTTGCGGTGCCTAGCAATACCTTTGCAAGACCCTCAAAATAGAAGAGAAAGATGATGTCATCAAATTAGGAAAGAGACTAATGGAGAGAGGGAGGGGATATGATGGAGATGGGAGTTCTAAAGTGGAATGGGGGAGGGGAGGAAATATCAGGTGGGGTTTTTTTTTGGTATGTAAGATTAAAGTCAATAAAAAAATAATTTATTTAAAAGTGCTTGCTTGCTAAGTCTAACAGCCCAGGTTCAATTCCCCAGTACCTATGTAAAGCTGGTGCAGAGTGATGCATGGTACATGCACATGCATCCAGAGTTTGAAACAGAAAAAATTTTATTTTATTTTTTATTGACAACTTCTATACTTACAGACAATAAACCATGATATTTCCCTCCCCTCCCCCTTTCCCCTTCAGAACTCCATTCTCCATCATATCCTCTCCCTCTCTCCATTAGTCTCTCTTTTTAAATTGATGTCATCATCTTTCAGAAAAAAAAAAAAATTTTAAGAGGGCTGGAGAAATGGTGCTTGCCTACAAAGCCCAAGGACCAGTGTTTGATTCTCCAGTACTCAAGCAAAGCCAGATACACAAGTTGGAGCATGTATCTGGAGTTCATTTGCAGTAGCTAGAGGCCCTGGCACTCCCGTTCTCTCTTTCTGTCTCTCTCCTCTGTTTCTCTCTGCTTTTAAATAAATAAATTTTTTTTAAAAAGTTTTAAAAGAAGGCTGGAGAGATGGCTTAGCAGTTAAAGCACTTACCTGCAAAGCCAAAGGACCCAGGTTTGATTCCCTAGGACCCATATAAGCCAGATGAACAAGGTGGTACATGCGTCTGGAGTTTGTTTGCAGTGGCTGGAGTCCTCAGCATGCCCATTCTTCCCTCTTTCTCTATCTGCCTCTCTGTCTCAAATTAATTAATTAAAAAGAAACACTCGAAGCTGGGCATGGCAGCGGCATACCTGTAGACCCAGCACTCAGGAGGCAGAAATAGGAGGATCTCTGTGAGTTCAAGACCAGCCTGGGACTACAGAGTGAGTTCCAGGTCTGCTTAGGCTAGAGTGAGACCTTACCTTGACAAAACCAGTACTACAAAATAATAATAATATAAAATGAAAAAGAAACATTTGAGCCGGGCGTGGTAGCTCACACCTTTAGTCGCAGCACTTGGGAGGCAGAGGTAGGAGGATTGCTGTGAGTTCAAGTCCACCCTGAGACTACAGAGTGAATTCCAGGTCAGCGTGGGCTAGAGTGAAACCCTACCTTGAAAAAACAAAAGGAAAAAAAAAAAAAAACATTTGAATCATACCAACATATTTACACCTAAACTAAACACTGCTGAAATAAATAAGGAAAAGATTTTTTTTCTTTGCCTGAAGCCTGGGCAGTGCATGGTCGACCTAGGGGAGAGGCGTGTATGAGGTTTACCTACTCCTTAGGGGAGCCTTGCCCATTTCTGGTCATCAGGATGTTGGGGCATCCCCATTTTTCCAGCTTGTTGACTTATATCTTTCTTTGCGGGAAAGACGCTACAGCCCAACCCTGTTTACACAGGGAAATTTGCACGGTTTTCTGTTGACCCACAGACCTGCTGAGGACCCGTGCGGCCATGAACCGAGGCATGAATGTGGAATGCGCTGTGTGCCTGGAACTTGTGTGGTTCACTGTGGTAGGGGTCGTGGTCCGAGAGGATGCTTGCCAGGAAAGGTGGGAAAAGCAGGAGCTAAGCTCTCATTGGCCAACCTTTCAGCTTCGAGGAGAGGTGGGGACTTGGGAGGGCGGGGCTTGACGATTGTCCTGGATGGTTTCTCAGCTTTTGTGAGCAGGAAGATCAAGTGGGCCCTTCCTAGCTGTCAAAGGCATTGTCCTCTCTTTGTGTGTGTGTGTGTGTGTGTGTGTGTGTGTGTGTGTGTGTGTGTGTGTGCCTCAGAGTGACAAAGTAGCTGGTGACCATGAAGCCCCAGTTTGAGGGTGCATGCCTGGATGGAGAACTGCTTCTTCCCCATGACACAGAAAATAGAGATTCTATACAAATGACAGAGTTTATTTTATTTTATTATTTATTTATTTATTTTGATTTTTCGAGGTAAGGTTTCACTCTAGCCCAGGCTGATTCACTATGTAGTCTCAGGGTGGCCTCAAACTCATGGCAATCCTCCTAATTCTGCCTCCCGAGTGTTGGGATTAAAGACATGAGCCACCACACCCAGCATCTTTTTTTTTTTTCTCCATTTATTTATTTATTTTATTATAGACAGAGGAAGAGAGAGAGAGAGTGAGAATGGGCATGCCAGGGCCTCTAGCCACTGCAAAAGAACTACAGATGAATGCTCCACCTTGTGTATCTGGCTTACGTGAGACCTGGAGAATCAAACCTGGGTCCTTAGGCTTCGCAGGCATGTGCCTTAATTGCTAAGCCATCTCTCCAGCCTTTTTTTTTTTTTTTTTTTTCAAGGTGGCGTCTTGCTCTAGGTCTCAGGGTGGCCTTGAACTCACGGCGATCCTCCTACCTCTGCCTCCCAAGTGCTGGGATTAAAGGCATGCGCCACCACGCCCTGCTCTCAGCCCTCTTATTTTTAAAAAAATATTTTATTTATTTATTTGAGAGAGAGAGAGAGAGGCAGGTAGAGAGTGGGGTAAATGGGCATGCCAGGGCCTCTAGCTAATGCAAATGACTCCAGACATAGGCACCACCGTGTGCATCTGGCTTATGTAGGTACTGGGAAATCAAACCTGGGTCCTCAGGCTTTGTGTATAAGCGCCTGAACCACTAAGCCATCTCTCCAGCTCATGATAGAGTTTCTGAATCACTAGTTGGTGGGGTTGAGGGAGGGCCTCGTTTAACATGCCTTTTCCTGGCCTCACTCATAGATTTGGAGTCCCAAGTCTTTATTAGGCCCAGCATTCTGCACATTTAAAATTCATCCTTGGCTGGGGAAATGGCTCAGCAGTTATGGCACTTGCCTGCAAAGCCTAAGGACCCATGTTTGACTCTCCAGATCCCACATAAGCTAGATGCACAAGGTGACACAAGCGTGCAAGGTTGCATATGTGCACAAGATGGCACACTCATCTGCAGTTTGAGTGCAGTGGCTGGAGGCCCTGGCATACCAATTCTCTCTCTCTGTCTCATTAAAAAAAAATTCATCCTAGGGGCTGGAGAGATGGCTCAGCTGTTAAAGGTGCTTGCTTGCAAAGCCTGACAACCTGGATTTGATTCCCCAGTACCCATATAAAGCCAGATGCACAAAGTAGCACATGTATCCAGAATTTGTTTGCATTGGCTAGAGGCCCTGGTGTGTCCATTCTCTCTCTCTTTCTCAAATAAATAAAACTAATTTAAAAAACCTTCATCCCCGGGAATCCTGATGCTGCTGGTGTTGGACTGTTCTCTGATAAGAAGTGATAGAGATGACCTTGCCTGGGATCTCAGGAAGTCCTTTTGGAATGAACTCTCCCACTGTCAAGATTTGGACAAGTCCCATGAGATTCTGATTTTTTTCTTCTTCTTCTAATCTAAGAAGCATGTGAGGAATGCATTCTCAAGGGAGGCCTCCATCATGCAGGGTGAGAAAATGCCCAGTAAACCAAGGTGGACCTGGAGGAGTCCCATCCCACAGAGCAGACAGATCTACCCCAGTGAGCATCACAGGGTGCCATACAGTGGAAGGGCAACCACAGCCTCCTCCTCCTCTTCCTCTTCTTCCTCCTCTTCTACCTCTTTCTGAGGAAGACCAAAACTTACCTGATTTAAAAAAAAACATTTCTTTTAATATGTTATTTATTTGACAGAGAGAAAGAGAGAGAGAGAAAGAAAAAAAGAAAGAAGGAAGGAAGGAAAGAAAGAAAGAAAGAAAGACAGAGAATGGGTGCACCAGAGCCTCTTACCACTGTATATGAAGTCCAGATGCATCTGCCACCTTGTGCATCTGGCTTATGTGGGTACTGGGAATCATACCTGGGTCCTTAGGCTTCATAGGCAAGCACCTTAACCACCAAATCATCTCTCCAGCCCCAAATCCACCTGATTTTAAGGGTCTCTGGCAGCCTCAGAGCCAAAGTCCCCGTCGCTCATAGTTCCAGTATCTGTCACTTGAGTCATGTCAGCATCAATCTCCACAAAGCCCAGAAACCCAGGTCCTTGGCCTCAAACAAACTCAAGAGTTGTTAAGACAGGAACAACACTGCCCTCTTGGTGACGGCCCACACTTCCTCAGCCACAGGACATGCATCTTGCTTTCATCCCAGATATACCAAGGACACACGCACTTGTCACCAGGTACTGTTGTTGTCAAGGCACTATGATGTTTGCATCACACAAACGTCATCACAAATGATAGTGGATATAATTTCAAACTGTTTGACAGGTTTGAATTTGGGAGCTGTGCCTCGTCAGATCTGTCACTGGTTTTATGTCATAATGCACCCAAGAGTTCACGCATGCATGGAAATGACAATTCAGACGTCTTCTCCTGGCTCATGGGCCTCCAACCCTGGCTTCGGTGGGGTAGGAATGCTTAAAAGTTCCTTGTTCTGTCTGTGAGGATTCCTTTAGTCAAACTGTGGCATGTACAGCCCACCAGTGGGTATAAGGGTTGGAGTCTTAGCCCACAGCTGTGGTCCCACTCTTCCCCCAAACTCACCACCACACACTTTGTTTACAGGACTGTTTGACACACAACGCTACAAAGAAGGCAGCCAATCTGGATATCAAAAATTAGTGAAGGAGCCAGGAGTGGTGGCGCACGCGCCTTTAATCCCAGCACTCAGGAGGTGGAGGTAGGAGGATCACCATGAGTTCAAGGCCACCCTGAGACTACATAGTGACTTCCAGGTCAGCCAGAGAGAGAGAGTGAGACCCTACATCAAAAAACCAAACCAAACCAAAACAAAAAAATTAGCGAAGGGCTGGAAAGATGGCTTAGCGGTTAAG
Organism: Orientallactaga sibirica; assembly: GCA_036365145.1. Lineage (NCBI taxonomy): Eukaryota > Metazoa > Chordata > Mammalia > Rodentia > Dipodidae > Orientallactaga > Orientallactaga sibirica. The sequence continues at coordinate 26,237,338 of JAEOAD010000009.1, read as the reverse complement.
GTGCCTGCCTGCAAAGCCAAAGGACCCAGGTTCAATTCCCCAGAACCTACATAAGCCAGATGCACCAAGATAGCCCATGCATTTGGAGTTCGTTTGCAGTGGCTAGAGGTCCTGGTGCACCCAGTCTCTCTATCTCCTTCTGTCTCTCTAATAAAAAAAATAGTGAAACCACCTTCTTCTTTGTAAATCAAAACTATAAATGTATAAATAAATAAATGTTATAGATCTTCTTCCTGGACCCCTAATTGATCAACTTGAAGATTCCAATTTGGATTTCTAACCAGGAAACTCCCCCAGTCCAGGGGCCACATCTTCTGAAAACCAGCCTTCCTTTTTCAGAGAGCCCAGAAAAAAGACCCAGATGAGCTTGGTGGGTGGCACTTGGGAGGCAGCGGCAGAAGGCTCTCTGTAAGTTCAAGGCCAGCCTGAGACTACGTTGTGAATTCCAGGTGAGCCTGGGCTAGAGCAAGGCCCTACCTAGAAACACACACACACACATACACACGCGCACACACACACACACACACACACACACACACACGCTCACACTCCAAAACAACAACAAATCCAGATGGGCAGGTCCTAGCAGAAGAATCACTCGACTCAGCTCAGACTTCTGCTTGCTTCCTGATCAGCGACTGCCACACTCCCCATATTCCACCGTGGGGTAGGGGAAGAGAGGTGGGTTCAGTATTTTGCTGAAGAAAGACGGCGAAACCACAATTAAGTCCGAGTTTGTGGAACACCTTTGGGCTCACAAGGCCAGGCTCAGACTGCTTTCTTGAGATCTGTGGACAGTGGGTGCGTTGCCGGCTTTAGCATGGAGAAACAGCAGCCCCTGGTGGCACCGACATGCAGTGTTTCGGGAGGCAGGCTCCCGCCAAGTTTTATACCTGCTGACCCTTTCACACGCATAGGAAACACTGGAGCTCATCCGTGGGATCCCTGGCAGTTAACCTCTCTGAGTTTTCCTGGGCTGGGTGCGCTGGCTTAAATCGGATGGTTCCCATAAACTGGTGTGTTTTGAATGCTTGGTCCTCAGCTGGTGGCAATTTGGGGAGATGGTACCTTGCTTGAGGAGGTGTGTTACTGGGGATTGGCTTTGGGTGCCATAGCCAGCTCCCACTGCCAGAGCCCAGCTCACTTTCTGTCCACCTCCTGTGCCAGAGGTGATGTCCAGCCTCTGCTCAGGCCACTCTTTCCCCTGCCACCATGAAACTTCCCTTCAAGACTGTCAGTCTAAATCAATCTTTTCCTAGATCATGACATCAAACTGATTGAGAGGGGAGGGGATATGACGGAGAGTGAAGTTTCAAAGGGGAAAGTGGGGGGAGGGAGGGAAGTACCATGGGATATTGTCTACAATTAAAGAAGTTGTCAATAAAAAAAATTTTTTTTAAAAGGGCTGGAGAGATGGCTTAGCGGTTAAGGCATTTGCCTGCAAAGCCAAAGGATCCCGGTTCAATTCTCCAGGTCCCACGTAAGCCAGATACACAAGGAGGCTCATGCAGCTGGAGTTCGTTTGCAGTAGCCAGAGGCCCTGGGGCGCCCATTTTTTCTCTCTCTCTCTGCCTCTTTTTCTGTCTCTCAAATAAATAAAACATGAAGAATTTTTTTTTAAATTTTAAAAAAAGAATGAACTAACTAACTAAATAAATCTTTTCCTTCCATCAACTGCTTTTGGTGTGGGTGGGGTTTTGTGCCAGCAATGTGAAAATAACTACAACACTTGGCCTTAAATTTTTAATTTAATTTTATTTTACTTATGAGAGAGAGACAAGGAGAGAGAGACAGAGAGAATGGGCGCACCAGGGCCTCCAGCCACTGCAAACGAACTCCAGATGCATGTGCCACCTTGTGCATCTGGCATGTGCCACCTTGTGTACCTGGCTTAAGTGAGTCCTGGGGAATCAAACCTGGGTCCTTTGGCTTTGCAGACAAATGCCTTAACTGCTAAGCCATCTCTCCAGCACAACAGTTGGCTTTCAAAGGGGATAAAGAGGTCTTCTCAGGTTTGTTGCTAGAAGTGAGTAGGGGGGTTGATTAAAGGCAGGAAACAGCGAAAGCACTTAGGAAGGGCTCTGGCTGTGAGGGTGGTCATAGTGACGTCCCTGCCATCAGCCGTCTGAAAGCAGCTGAGAATATCTCCAGGCACAGCTGAAGGTAGGAATTGTGGACAGGAACTGATGCTCTCTGATAATGCGTAGAGACATGGCGACTGTGTCCTGGACAAGCGTGATGTGAGATACTTCCTCTACCCTAGTGCTCTCTTTCAAGAAAAACACAAAAGTGTTGCTGGGTCAATATTTCTGCTTTCTTTTCTTTTCTGTTCTTTTCTTTTCTTTTCTTTTCTTTTCTTCCTTCCCTTCCCTTCTCCCTTCTCCTTCTCCTTCTTCGTTTGTTGAGGTAGGGTCTCGCTCTAGCCCAAGCTGACCTGGCAATGAGCCACTACGCCTGGCTGACCTATAATTTTTTTACTCTTTTTCCCCTCCCTAAACTTGTAAATATTTTTTCTGGTATTTATTTCCTTATTTCTCAACCTCAGATGTTATCTTCTGACTTTCTATCCTGGTAGGTAAATATAGCACCTTCCATGAAGAGCCAGCCCCACCTCCATGTCCCCACTTGCTATACGATAGTTTTGTTCCAGCTTTTTGTGGAATTATTATTCTTTTGCAGAGAAATATGTGTCATATCATGGCTGACTCAACTAACTTATTATGCCTACATTTTTTTTTTCTGGAGCTAAAGGTTATTTAAGCTTTTTTTTCCCCCTTAGTTTTCCATGTACCTCTAAAAGGAATTGAAAAACACGTTTGAGCTTGCTAGAACTTTTGTCCACAGATTCTCTCATTCCTGAGGCACAAGGACTGAGCCAAGAAAGACAGAAGGTGGAATGTTTTCAGGCTCCCGAACCTGAGAAGGGAAAACAGATTCACAGGCCTGGATTCACAAGCTGGAGCTTTGGGAGTTAGTTATTTGACTTCAGAATGTCTCTACAGAGCCATATTTGCCGTGGTGCGAGAGTCTTTACCCATCTCCCACCCCAGCCCACTCCCAGGCTGAACAGCTGTATCAGACCTTTCCAGGAAAGTTGCAATACGACACTGTTTTTCAAGCTAGCAAGAAAGCAGCCAGGCATGGTGGCGCATGCCTTTAATCCCAGCACTTGGGAGGCAGAGATAGGAGGATAACTACAGAGTTAATTCCAGGTCAGCCTGGGCTAGAGTAAGAGCCTACCAAAAAAAAAAAAAAAAGCATGTGTGTCTGTCTGTCAGGGTCTGAGAAGATAATTCAATTGCTTATCTTGCAATTGAACCTGAGCGGGAGTTTTCAATCCCAGCATTGGGATGGTGGATCCCTGGGGTTTACTGGGCAGCCAGTCTAGCCTTATTAGTGAGTTCTAGGCCAGTGAGAGACCCTGTCTTCAAAGAATGTGCATGGCCCCTGAGGAACAATAATCAAGGTTGTCTTTGACTTCCACATGCAAATACACATGAAAACATTTGCAACACACCCATGCACACACATGCATATCCACACAGGTACAAACATGCATACACACATGCACAAAAAAATTGCATGTCATTGCCATTTTTTTTACTATAAATTATGATTTGCTTTAATCTATAAAAAAAAATAATAACCCCCTGGCTGGAGACATTGCTTAGTCTTAAAGGCACTTGCTTGCAAAGCCTGATATCCTGGATTTGATTCCCCAGCACTTGAATAAAGCCAGACACAAGTGGTATATGTGGTATATGTGGTAGAAGGCTCTAGCATGCCCACACTTTCTCTTTCTCTCTCTCTTTCTACATCTTGCTCTCAAATAAATAAAAACATTTTAAGAGCTGGAGAGCTGGCTTAGTGGTTGAGGCAACTGCCTGCTAAGCCAAAGGACCTAGGTTCAGTTCCCCAGTACCCACATAAAGCCAGATGCACAAGGTGGCGCAGGCGTCTGGAGTTTGTTTGCAGTGGCTAGAGGCCCTGGCATGCCCATTCTCTCTCATGGATACTCAAATAAATGAGTAAAATATTTTTTAAAATTTCAAAACTCAAGCCGGGCGTGGTGGCGCACGCCTTTAATCCCAGCACTCGGGAGGCAGAGGTAGGAGGATCGCCAAGAGTTCAAGGCCACCCTGAGACTACATAGTGAATTCCAGGTCAGCCTGAGCCAGAGTGAGACCCCACCTTGGAAAACAAAAAAAAACAAAAAAAAAAAAATTTCAAAACTCATGTACTACTTTGAATTTTATAAATAATAATTTTGAATTTTTAGAAAAGAAGCAAGCTAAATGGGAGATCATATTGGAAAATGTATCTTTAAAGCAGAATAAAAAGGCCAACAAGCTAGGTGTGGTGGCACACGCCTTTAATTCCAGCACTTGGGAGGCAGAGATGGGAGGATCACTGTGAGTTCAAGGCCAGCCTGGAGCTAAAGACTTCCAGGACAGCCTGGGCTAGAGCGGAAAAAAAAAAACACAATAATAACAAAAAAAATCAAAAAGACCAACAAATGGGAAATGGCTGATTAAAATAAAGTGACGTAAGGGAAAATCCAGTGTCTGGATTCAGGAAAGAGGCCGAGTTGATAGAGGGGAGAAGACACGGAGGAAGTAGGCAAAAGACATTTCCCGAGGCAAAAATAGACGCAGGTCATCAGACATCATTGAGAGCAAGATCAGGGAGGATGGAAAGAGAAATATGAATGGCCAGTGTGCACAGGAAACAATATCATCCTTGCGTCCTCATTCTCTCTCTCGCAAATAAATAAATAAAAATACTTTTTAAAAGGCTGTGGAGCAATGGCTCAGTGGTTAAAGGTGCTTGCTTGCAAAATCTGCTTGCCTGAGATGGATTCGCCAGTACCAGCAACACAAAGTAGTGTCTGCATCTGGAGTTTGTTTGCAATGGCAGAAGCCCTAGAGTGCCCATTTTCTTTCTTTCTCCTTACAAATAATATACATGCATACATACATACATACAAACATACATACATACACACATGATGTTTTTGGTTTTTGGTTTTTTGAGGTAGGGTCTCACTCTAGCTCAGGCTGACCTGGAATTCACTCCATAGTGTCAGGGTGGCCTCCAACTCAGGTGATCCTCCTACCTCTGCCTCCCAAGTGCTGGGATTAAAGGCATGTGTCATCACGCCAGGCCCAATAAAAATATTTTTTAAGAAAACCAAACAAACCCAGGTGTGGCGGCGCATGCCTTTAATCCCAGCACTCAGGAGAGGTAGGAGGATCGCCATGAGTTCAAGGCCACCCTGAGACTACATAGTGAATTCCAGGTCAGCCTGAGCTAGAGTGAGACCATACCTCGAAAAACCAAAAAACAACAGGGCTGGAGAGATGGCTTAGCGGTTAAGGTGCCTGCCTCCTAAGCCTAGCTGGTTCCAATCTCCAGTGGTTCCAATCTCCAAGTCCCACGTTTAGCCAGCTGCAAAGTGACACAAGGGTGCAATGCCACACTTGACTACAAGGGGGCGCATGCATCTGGATTTCGTTCACAGCAGCTGAGAGGCTGCTGGCACGCCCATCTTCATCTGTCTTCCTCTCTCTCTCTCTCTGTGTCTCTCTCTCTCCAAAAATAAAAACCAAAACAAAACAAAACCCCCCTCCAAAAAAAAAGAAAAAGAAAAAGAAAATCAAACAAGAGGTCTGGAGAGATGGGTTAGCCATTAAGGCACTTGCCTGCAAAGCCAAATGACCCAGGTTCAACTTCCCAGGACCCTCGTAAAGCCAGATGTATCTGGAATTTGCACCTTTCTTGTTTTCTTTTATTATTTGTAAAAGTATTTTCATTTATTTATTTGTTTGAGAGAGAGAGAGAGAGAGAGAGAGAGAGAGAGAGAGAGAGAGAGAGAATGGGTGTGCCAGGGCCTCTAGTTAGTGCAAATGAACTTCAGACCTTGTGCATCTGGCTTTACATGGATCCTGGGGAATCGAACCTGGGTCCTTTGGCTTTGCAGGCAAGTGTCTTAAACATTAAACCATCTCTCCAGCCCTCTCTCTCTTTCAAACAAATAAATAAAAATAATTTTTTTTTTTTTTTTTTGGTTTTGCAAGGCAGGGTCTCACTCTGGCCCAGGCTGACCTGGAATTAACTATGTAGTCTCAGGGTGGCCTCGAACTCTCGGCGATCCTCCTACCTCTGCCTCCCGAGTGCTGGGATTAAAGGCGTGTGCCACCACGCCCGGCCTTAAAAATAAATATTTTTTTAATAATTTAAAAAAAGAAAGAAAGAAAAGGGAAAGAAAATGTGAACAGTCTATTCCAGAATAAACGTATTTTCCCAGTGAAACAGCAAAGACTGTGTTTGCTGTGAGGAGGGACCACAGAAGATTGAGGTGAGCTGGGTCCCTCATCTAACCCTGTGCACAACTGCTTTGTTCTTCACATAAGAATGTGTAAGTTCATGCTGTAAAAAATTAACTGGTGCGACTGGGTATGGTGGCACGTACCTTTAGTCCCAGCACTTGGGAGGCAGAAGTAGGAGGATCTCAGTGAGTTCAAGATCACTCTGAACACTCTGAGACTATATAGTGAATTCCAGGTCAGCCTGGGCCAGAGAGAGACCCTACCTCAAAACTGCTCTCCCCCCAAAAATTAATTGGTGGGGGCTGAAGAGATGTCTCAGGGGTTAAGGCACTTTCCTGCAAAGCCTGATGATCTGGGTTTGATTTCCCAGGACCCATGTAAGCTAGATGTACAAGGTGGCCCATGCATCTGGAGTCTGTTTGCAGTGGCTAGAGGCCATGGTGCACCCATTCTCTTCTCTCTCTCTCAAGTAAATAATAAATAAAAAACTAAAGAAAATATTTTAAAAATATATTAACTGGTGCCCGGGTGGTATTATTACAACACCATCATTTCCCTTATAATGTCTTTGGTGTTCAACAAAATAAATGGTTTGGTTTTTGTTGTTTTAAGGGACCTATTGAAGGCATGAAGATGAGTAAAGAACAGTTGCATATACTTAGATAAAAATCTCAGAACTTCAAGGATAAAGGGAAAATTGTATACATTTCCAGAAAGGAAAAAACAGGTGACGTACATATAAAGAAATGCGATTCGGCTTGACATTAGATTTCACACCAATTAGAAGCTACAAGATAAACAACATTTTGGAAGAAACTTAAGTTGAATCTGAACTATAGCCAGCCAAACTACCACCCAGAGTGAAGACCAAATAAAGACATTTTCTGAAATGTCATGAGTCACACAATGTGCTACTCATGCTCTGCATATGAAGAAATTACCCAAGATGATGCCTCACTAACACAAAGTCTCCTTTCTTCTTTATTTTATTTTTAAAAATTTATTTATTAGAGAGGGAGTGAGAGAACGTGAGAGAGAATTGGCACAGCCAGGGCCTCTAGCCACTGCAAAGAACTCCAGACATGTGCACAACCTTGTGCATCTGGCTTATGTTGGTTCTGGGGAGTTGAACCTGAGTCCTAAGGCTTTGTAGGCAAGTGCCTTAACCACTAAGCCATCTCTCCAGCTCTCTCTCTCTATATATTTTTTTAGGTAGGGTCTCATTCTAGCTCAGGCTGACCTGGAATTCACTATGTAGTCTCAGGGTGACCTTGAACTCAAGGCAATCCTTCTACCTCTGCCTCCCGAGTGCTGGGATTAAAGGTGTGTGCCACTACACCCAGCTAAATTCTCTTTTCTTTTGGTGTGTGTGCACACTGTGTGTGGTATGTGGTCTGTGTGACTGTATAATGTATGCACATGTGTGTGTGTGCGTGCATGTGCAGATGCCTGCATACCCTGCGTGCATGTGTGTGTGGAGGCCTTCTATCACTCTTCCATATTGTTTCCTTGAGTCAGAGTCTGTCTCTGAACCTGGAGCTGCTGCTGTTTTCAGTCAGACTGGGTGACCAGGGAACCCCAGCAACTCTCCTGTCCCAGCCCTCCTGCAAGACTGAGGTTATAAGGGTGCATGGCCATGCCCAGCTTTTATTTTATTTTATTTTATTTATTTATGAGAGAGAGAGAGAATGGGCATGCCAGGGCCTCTAGCCACTGCAAATGAACTCCAGACACATGCACTGCCATGTACATCTGGCTTATGTTGGTTCTGGGGAATTGAACCTGGGTCCTTTGTGTTCACAAACAAGAGCCTGTTAACTGCTAAGCCATCTCTCCAGTCCTATTTTATTTATTTATTTGAGAAATAAATAGATAGGGAGAAAAAAGAGAGAGAGAGAGAGAATGGGCAAGCCAGGGCCTCTAGCCACTGCAAATGAACTCTAGACTCATGTGCCACTTTGTGCATATGGCATACATGGGTCCTGGGGAATCAGACCTGCATCTTTAGGCTTTACAAGCAATCACCTTAACTGCTAAGCCATCTCTGCAGCTGATGGCCAGCTTTTTACATGGGTTCTAGGGCTTGACCTCTGGCCCTCTCAGGCCCGTATGCTCACATGGCAAGCTGCTCTTATCTGCTGAGGTATTTCCCCAGCTCCCCAAAGTAATTCTTTTTTTTTTTTTTTTTAGTTTTTCGAGGTAGGGCCTCACTCTAGCTCAGGCTGACCTGGAATTCACTATGTAGTCTCAGGTCCACAAAGTAATTCTGAAAAGAACAACTAAAAGCCAGGTGTGACGGTCCACATCTATTATCCTAGTACTCAGGAAGCCAAGGCAAGAGAAATCACCAGTTCAAGGCTAACCTGGGCTATATATGTACAGGTCAGCCTGAGCTAAGGTAAGCTCCTGTCTCAAAAAAATGGTAAAAACAACAACAACAACAACAACAACAACAACAACAACAATCACACTGAGTTTTGAGCTGGCTGTGGTGGTTTAATGCATTTAATCCCAGCACTCAGGAGCATTGCCATGAGTTTGAGGCCAGCCTAGAATACAGAGTGAGTTCCAGGTAAACTTAGGCTTGAGTAAGACCCTGCCTCAAAAAGAGGTTTTTTCTTTCTTTCTTTCTATTTAATGAAGAAGAAATAGAAAAACGAGATGATACTCATTTGGATTTCAATATCTGGAACATTCTCCTTTGTTCTGTAGATGCTTAATAATAATTAGATTGCTTTTTTTTTTTTTTTTTAAGATAAGGCTCAGGATGGTCCCAAATTCACGATCCTCCTGTGCCAGGAGTGCTAGGGTTACAGGCATCTGCGTATGTGTCTGCAGTTTGTTTGCAGAGGCTGGATGCCCTGGTGTGCCCATTCTCCCATCTCTCTCTCTCTCACTCACTCTGCCTTTCTCTCTCTCAAATAATAAATAAATTAATAATTAAAATTTTAAAAATTAAAAATTCATTAGACTTTTTCACAAAGGATCAAATAGTAAATATCTTACAACTGCTCAACTGTGCTGTCATAGCCCCAAAGTGGCCACAGATTGTATTGAAGTGACCAAGTGTGTCTGTGTCCCAACACCTCTATATCCTGACAGGTACCTACTGGCCCTGGGCCATTGTTTGATGCTTCTGATCTCACACAAGTTCCACAGAAGGGGCTGTGGGCACAGCTCAGCCAGTAAAGTGCTTGCTGTGCAAACACGAGGAGCTGGGTTTAATCTCCAGATCTCTTGTTTAAAAAAAAAAAAAAAAAAACCAGGGACTGGAGAGATGGCTCAGTGGGGTTAAGGGGCTTGTCTGCAAAGCCTAAGGACCTGGGTTAGATTCTACCCATGTAAAGCCATGAGCACAAGGTGAAGTATCTGGAGTTTGCAGTAGCTATTCTCTATTATAAATAAATAAATAAATAAATAAATAAATAAATAAATAATTTTTTTAAATGCCAGTCTAGCTGACTTGGTGAGCTCCAGGCCAATGAGAGACCCTGTCTCAAAAAAGGTGAACAGACTCATAAAATGATAGGAGGAGTCAAGTGTGGTGGTGCACGCTTTTAATCCCAGCACTCAAGAGGCAGAGGTAGGAGGATCACCGTGAGTTCGAGGCCGTCCTGAGACTACATAGTGAATTCCAAGTCAGCCTGGGCTAATGTGAAACTCTACCTCGAAAAAAAAAAATGACAATAAGAGAAGGCCCAGTGCTTGGCATTGGGTGAGCATGTCTATCACGCCTGCCAGGGCCCATGGAACACTGCAGAGGAAGTGGTGGAGTGAATGAGTGCTGCTCCCACTGCTAGCCAGAGAACTTTCTCTATGGAGATGGCAGTAGACACTGTGGAGACTCAGAACTCATCAAAGCAGAACTCAAGACATTGTCCAGAGCTCAACCCTAACCGAGACACCTTACAAAGCCTCTATGCTTTGGACATGCTTCCAAAGCTCTGGGAACATTGTGGAAGAGGGGGAAGAAAGAATGTAAAAAAACACAGGGTGGGAAGGAGTTCTTTGGGACACTGTCCTGACATGAACCAACTGGGGCATTCATGACCCCCCAGTGGTTGGCGATACACCCACAAGACCTGCCCTGTTCTGAGCCCGTCAATATTTTGATATGGAGGATGGAGGAAACAAAAGGAATGAGATGACAAAACAGAGGGAGAAGTACCTTGAAAGAGGAGGGTCCTCAATGGAATATGGGAGGGAGAGAGGTCACAAAAGAGGATAATAGGAGAGGAATATTATCAAATTACAGAATGTTCATATACTAAATTTCCCAATAAAAATATAAATAAAAATTTTAAAAGGTCAGGCAAGAGAGATGGTTTAGCAGTTAAAGGCACTTGCCTGAAAAGCCTAAGAACTCATGTTCGAATCTCCAGGTCCTAAGTAGCCAGACGCACAGTGATATAAGTATGCAATGTCACACATACGCACAAGAGGGCACATGCATCTGGAGTTCATTTGCAGCGGCTGAAAGGTCCTGCCATGCCTATATTCTCTCTCTCTCTCTCTGCTTCTTTTTCTCTCTCTCAAAAAGTAAATAATTAAAACAAACAAAAAAGGTGGATGGCACCTAAGTAATAGCACCCAAGGTTGTCCCCTGGCTTTCACATACACGTATGTGCATTCACACACACACACATACACACACGTGCCAAAATAAAACATTCCACAGGACATAAGGTATGGTGTCTTGGCAGTCCTGTTGGAGGGAGCTGGGCAGCTATGTATTTCAGCCAGAGATTCTGTTTCTTGGCTCCCCTGGGCCTCTAAGTGGTTTACAGGGGGTCTAGACATTCCTGTGTCCCAAGCTGAGGATACAGAGATGCTATATCAGACAGAATTAGGTTAGTAATTATAGTTGCTTAGAAACCCAGTTTCATACTGACTGAGAATATACACACAGGTTTATGCTCTTACGTAGAAATCTGGCCACCCAGGCTGGTAAAGTGTGTGAGACTCATGTCCATCTGAGCGTTCCTTTCTACCCGCCCTACGTGTGGTCCTCATCCACGTGGTCCAAGTTAGCAGCTGAAGCTGTTGCCATATGTCCACTGCACCCAGGCAGGAAGAGGATAGCAGCAGTGGGTAGCCCCCCAACCCTCTCTCAGAAGATCCTTCAGGAGCATCACACTTGAACTTCAAAACTTAGTAGCTAGGGCAGGAGAGATGGCTCAGCGGGTAAGATGCTTGCCTGAGAAGCCTAAGGATTCACGTTCAACTCTCTAGATCCCATGAAAGCCTGTCGCACAAGGTAACGCAAACACATAAGGTCGCATATGTGCACAAGGTGGTGCACGTGTCTGGAATTCAATTGTAGTGGCTGGAGGCCCTGGCACATCAATTCTCTTTCTCTCAGAAAAAAATTCAAAAAGAGAGAGAGAGAGAGAGAGCTGAGCATGGTGGCACACCTTTAATCCCAGCACTTGTGAGGCAGAGGTAGGAGGATCACTGTGAGTTCAAGGCCACCCTGAGACTACATAGTGAATTCCAGGTTGGCCTGGGCTAGAGTGAGACCCTACTTTGAAAAACCAAAACAAACAAAAAACAACTTAGTGGCTAGACCCAGCTGGAAGAAGTGTGCAAATGGCACGATCAGCTTTGGACTGTTTATTGGAGGACAACTAGCAACCTCTCTCTCCGTTGCTCAGGGGAATTGTAGACTGTCAGAGATCCAGGGTTGGCCAGAAAGGTGGTTTGGAGGGACTTGGCCTCTCAGGCAGAGGAAGTCAGCATGCATGACCAACTTTGTGGACCAGTCTGAATGATCGCAGAGGACTTTTGCTTAAAAGAACCCACACTTGGTTTCATGGCAGGCTGCCAGTATTCTTGACATTCTTGATCATTTTAAGTATTTTATTTTTTATTTATTAGAGAGAGAAAGGGGAGGAGAAAGAATGGGCACCCCAGGGCCTCTAGCTGCTGCAAACAAACTGCAGACGCATGCGCCACCTTCTGCATCTGGCTTTACGTGGGTACTGGGGAATCAAACGTAGGTCCTTAGGCTTTGCAGTCAAGTGCCTTAACTGCTAAGCCATGTCCTCTAGCCCCATTCTTGATCATTTTAACGTTGAGCTTGTATAAATGAGATCTGATTGTTGGGGTCCCCCCCAAGGCCAGCTCACGAGGGATGATAGGGTCTCTGCCGAATCAGCGTCAGGACTCCGGGAGTTGGGTGAAAGTGGAGCGAGAATCCACAAACTTTTATTCAGGAAGTGCACATGGGTTTTAAGGGGCTGTTAATCCTTGCATGGGGCCCCCTTTTGGTGACCAATGACAGCTTGTCTCTGGACAGGACATCTTGATCATTTGGGGCTGTAACTGTTGTCACATCAAGCCTTGTATTTTAAATGCCACTTCCTGTTGTCTTTTGCCATGCGGTCTGGCTGGCCTGTATTGTGCCATACATCTGATGGGGCAGTAGGTCTGGACCGGAGCAAAGGGATGCAAGCAGCAGCCAGGCAGTCAGTGTGCCATGGGCCAGGGTGCCATAGGTCTTTGCAGTTCCCATTCTCATCACCTCATGATGCCCTCTACGCAGCTTGAATAGCATGTTCACCTGAAACTAGGGTCAACGTGCACAAGGGTGCCTCCATGTTAAGTTCACTGTTGTGCTGTTGCTATTGTGCGGTTTAAATTAAGGTAAAAATATTTTTAGGGCTGGAGAGATGGCTTAGTGGTTGAGGCGTTTTGCCTGCAAAGCCAAAGGATCTCGGTTCGATTCTTCAGAACCCACATAAACCGGATGCACAAGGGGGCACATGCATCTGGAATTTGTTTGCAGTGGCTGGAGGCCCTGGAGCGCCCATTCTCTCTCTCTCTCTCTCTCTCTCTTTCAAATAAATAATATATATATATTTAAATGACAACACACAAGCAGTGTAGCCCATAGTGTCTTTCCATCCTTTAACAATCAGAAGAGGGTAGAAAAGTGTTGGCCCAGTGTGAGCCTGTTGAGAAGTAAAGCTGACAAGTTTGTGCTCTGCAACATCCCCGCTTGTTCTGACAAAAACAACATGCAGAGAATACACAGTCTTTGAAATTCAAATTTCATTATTTCCATGATTTTGCATGTGAGTTAAACACTCTTAAATTTCTACTTAAAACTGGTGTAGTATAAAGATGAATGGTGAAATTCATACTAACAGTGGAAAAATTTCATTTCTCCTTCTTAGAATGACATCAAATGGCAAATAAAATGCCACAATAAATCAAGCGAGAGACCACAGAGGAAAGAGGAATGTTTACGTTTTGGGGATCTTTGATAGTGCTTTCTGAACAAAGGGCCCTGTATGTGTGTTTTGTGTAGGGCTCTGCCAATTGTGAGACTGAGACTGGAAAAATGCCACAGGGGGCTGGCTCGTCTCTCAGGCCCTTGCCAGGAGCCGATGTCCTCTCCTGGGCACTTGCATGTGTGCCCTGTACATGAGGTCCCCCTAGCCAGACTCAATGGATGTCATAAAGACCCTCACTTACCAGAGGCTGTAGTGGCATCTTGGGGAGAGGAAGGGAGAGAGGACAGAACTCAGGGAGACAGGACTTGGGGACCTGAATTTGCCAGAGTCTGTGGTCTGTGGAAAACAGCCACATGAGGGAGTTCCGCTGCAAGCAGACTGGAAGTCCAGATTGCAGGCGGCTGCTCTGGGGGAGAGAGGCATCTACGGATACAAGGCAAGCCAACAGTTTTCCATTATCCACAGGGTGCCCAGCACAATTCTGTGCTGCCTTTATTTGTTTAAGCTAATTAATAATTAATTGATTGATTTGCAAGCAGAGAAAGAGACAGGAAAAGAGGAAGAATGGGCGCACCAGGGCCTCCTGCCACTGCAAATGAATTCCAGATGCATGTGCCACTGTGTGTGTCTACCTTTATGTGGGTACCAGGGAATTGAACCCCGGGCTGACAAGCTTTATAACCAACCCCCCTTTAACCACTGAGCCATTGCTTTAGCCCCTGTTGAAATACTTTTAAAAATAAATATTCAAGCAGGGTGTGGTGGCACATGTCTTTAATCCCAGCACTTGAAAGCCAGAGAGAGGTAGGAGAATCACTGTGAGTTGGAGGCCAGCCTGGGACTATAGAGTGAGTTCTAGGTCAGCCTGGGCTAGAGTAAGACCCTACCTCAAGAAAAAAAAAAAGTAAATATTTATTGATTTTTCTTTTTTGGTACTGGCATAAAATCCAGGGCATTGTGCATGTTAGACAAACATTCTTTCACTCATACTCCAGCCTTAATTGTTATTTTATTTTATTTTTTAGTTTTTCGAGGTAGCCTCAAACTCACTGTGATCCTCCTACCTCTGCCCCTAGAGTGCTGGGATTAAAGGTGTGCGCCACCACACCTAGCTTTATTTATTTATTTTTTTAACAAAAAATTGGCATTATTAGTTGGATGTGGTGGCGCACACCTTTAATCCCAGCATTTGGAAGGCTGAGGTAGGAAGCTTGCTAGGGGTTTAAGGTCAGCCTGAGACTACATAGTGAATTCCAGGCCAGCCTGGGCTAGAGTGAGACCCTACCTCAAAAAATCAAAAGAAAAAAAAATTGGCATTATTGTGCACAATGGTTTTTGAAAATATATACAATGAAGAATGGCTAAATCAGGGTTATTAATATATGCATCACCTTATGTGTTTATCACACATATAAAAATATTTATGACATTTGGGGTTTATATTTTCAAAATTTAAATCTGGTCATGTTAAAGTCCTGCTTAAATTACTTCTAGCTTATCTCCTCCCTTTGGAATAAACATGAAAGTTGTTGACACAACCTGTCAGACACTGTCATGCAGCTTCCTTGCATGGGAGGCCCAAAAGATCTGTTGCGTCCTCCCTCACCCCACCCTTTCTCATCTTCTGGAATTAACCACCCTCCCTGCTGTGATGGGGCATTTAAGCAAGCTTTCTTCCTACACTTGAAACATGGTTAACTGTTTTATTTTTTGTTTTGTTTTGCTTTGTTTTTCTTTGAGGCGGGATCTCACTTTAGCCCAGGCTGACACAGAGTTCATTCTACAGCATAGGCTGGCCTCGAACTCATGACAACCCTCCTTCTTCAGCCTCCCAAGTGCTAGGATTATAGGCATGAGAGACTATGGCCTGCTTTAATCTGATGAACTCTCATCTCCCTTCATATATAAATAATAGTATTTATTTATTTATTCATTCATTCATTTGCAAGCAGAGAAAGAGAACGGGCACACCAGGGCCTTTTGCCATTAGAAACTCCAGACACTTGCACCACTTTGTGCATCTGGCTTTACGTGGGTGCGAGGGAATCGAACCTGGGCCAACAGGCTTTACAGGCAAGTGCCTTTAACTGTTCAGCCATGTCCCCAGCTCCCTCTTATCTCCCTTTCAGCCTCTGCTTCATGGTTCAGGGTTTCTTTCCCCTTGTCTCCTTGAGCCTAGCATAGGGCCTGTATATGGGAGATGCTGAATGTGTTTTTGCTGAGCAGTTGAATGGAGGAGGTAGGATGAATGCTGGAAAAGATGGAAACTGGTAAGGATTCTATTCAGGTTTTTTTTTTTTTTTTTTTTTACTAAAGACCTTGTCAAAATACTTAGCAGAATAACAGCTGCACAGCTGTCTTATCTTCTCCTAAGTTCTCAGTTGATGGAAGTAGTTTTTATTCCACTACACAAATGATGTGATGGGAACTCAGATAAACCCTCCTCCTGACCCCTGAGAAGGTTGGTTTTCCTGTCCGTGTCTGCTCAGCTTCGTAAAGGGAATGTACAATGTCATTTGCATAACATACCCGCTGGCACTGGGCTCGCTGCTACAGGTGCTGTTAGCACCCTTCAGTGCCAGCGCTGTGGATGCGGACCCCGTCCTCCACGGACCCTCAGCTTATGTGCTCCCAGCCAAGATCTGAACGCTAGGACAGGGTTACAAGTCCCAGTTCACTCCCACTCCTCCTCCGGCTCCGAGCTGTCTGTGGACACCGGCTGAAGGAGAAGGTACCAAATAGGAAGAGTCATAACCGGAAGCCATCGTTTTCCGGTCATTCCCACAGGGGTTGATTACCATGTCCCCGAACAGGAGAGGAGATGTGCTCTTTTGGGGCTGTCACCTGACCTTTGGCTCTACCTGTGGGTGATTCATTCTATTTTCATGGTTTTCCTAAAATAAGATGGAACTTGTGGTGGAACCCACATCCTTCTCCTTGAGCCAGAAAGCCACCACCCACATCCTCCTCACTGACCACCATCCTTTCCCCCCTATTTTTGGTGGTGAAATGAATTAAGGTAGTTCGTGTAAAAGGAGAGAGGCAAGAGCAAGAGTGGGATGAGAGAAAGAGAGAGCGAGCGAGCGAGAAGAAATCTTAAATAACTAGAGTTCCAGAGAATTTGATGACTACCATCACCTACCATCCACCTTCTTCTGTTTTTTTTTTGTTTGTTTGTTTGTTTTGTTTTTCGAGGTAGGGTCTCACTCTAGCCCAGGCTGACCTGGAATTTACTATGTAGTCTCAGGGTGGCCTCGAACTCACGGTGCTCTTCCTACCTCTGCCTCCCGAGTGCTGGGATTAAAGGCGTGAGCCACCATGCCCAGCCCATCCACCTTCCTGATCCAAACCATCCTCTTCTCCCATGATGCTTACTAAAAGACACTGTTGGTAGTATCTCTGTTCTTACTTAATTTTTTTATTATTTATTTATTGAGAGAGAGGCACTGCAAACAAACTCCAGACACATGTGCCACCTTGTGCATCTGGCTCATGTGGGGACTGGAGAATCAAACCTGGGTCCTTTGGCTTTGCTTAACTTTGGTTACCTAAGCCACCTCTCCAACCCTCTGTTCTCACTTTTATGCCCTAAATCTTTTTCCAAATGTATATTGTCAGATGAGTTATAAGACACTCAGTAAAATTTTTATTTCTGTTAAATAAGAAATAATTTTTTTGAGGAAGGGTCTTGCTCTAGCCCAGGCTGACCTGGAATTCACTATGTAGTCTCAGGGTGGCCTCAAACTCACAGTGTTCCTCTTACCTCTGCCTCCCAAGTGCTGGGATTAAATGTGTGTGTCACCACGCCCAGCCATAATTTTTTCCTTTTCTTTCCTTTCCTTTCCTTTCCTTTCCTTTCCTTTCCTTTCCTTTCCTTTCCTTTCCTTTTCTTTTCTCTTCTTTTCTTTTCTCTTCTTTTTTCTTTTTGGTTTTCTGAGGTAGGGTTTCACTCTTCCTCAGGCTGACCTGGAATTCATTATGTAGTCTCAGGGTGGCCTTGAACTCACAGTGATCCTCCTACCTCTGCCTCCTGGGTGCTGGATTAAAGGTGTGTGCCACTACGCCCAGCTCTGGCCATAATTTTTAAGTATATACATGCCACAAATATCACATGAAACATAATTATACTAACAAACATTTATTTATCTGAAATTTAAATTTAACTGGTCACTATGTTTTGATTCCTGTTATGATTTTTTTGAGACAAGGTCTTACCATGTACACCAGGCTGGCCTTGAACTAGCTGCAACCCTCCAGTTTCTGCCTCTTGAGTCCTGGGAGTACAAGCGGGCACCACCACACTGATATCATGAAGTTTTTATTTATTTATTTTATTTTATTTTAATTTTTGGTTTTTTGAGGTAGGGTCTCACTGTAGCCCACGTTGACCTGGAATTCACTATGTAGTCTCAGGTGGCCTCAAACTCATAGCCATCCTCCTACCTCTGCCTCCCGAGTGCTGGGATTAAAGACGTGTGTCACCATGCCCAGCACAACTTTTTTTAAAAATTATTTACGAACCGGGTGTGAGTTCGAGGCCACCCTGAGACTACATAGCGAATTCCAGGTCAGCCTGAGCTAGAGTGAGACCCTTCCTCGAAAAATCAAAAAATATATATTTATGTATTTGAGAGAGAGAAAAAGAGAAAGAATGGACACATCAGGGCCTCCAGCAAATGAAGTCCAGATGCGTGCACCACCTTATGCATCTGGCTTACATGGGTGGGGGTACATGGGGAATAGAACCTGGTCCTTAGGCTTTGCAAGCAAGCACCTTAACCACTAAGCCATCTCTCCGGCCCTATCATGACTTTTAAAAAATGTTTTTATTATATTTATTTGAGAGAGAATATGACATGAACCTCTTGTTAGTGCAAACAAACTAGATACATGCACCACTTTGTGCATCTGGCTTTACATGGGTACTGGGAAATTGAATGCAGGCTGTTGGGCTTTTCAGGCAAGCACCTTAACCACTGAGAAATCTCTCCAGCCCACTTTTTAAAGAAGATTTTATTTATTTATTTGAGAGAAAGAAGAAGAGAGAGAGAGAGACAGACAGACAAAAATGAGTGCACCAGGCCTCCTGCCACTGCAAACAAACTCTAGACGCATGCACCACCTTGTGCATCTGGCTTACATGGGTACTGGGGAATTGAACCTGGGTCCTTAGACTTTGCAAGCAAATGCCTTAACCACTAAGCCATCTCTCCAGCCCTCTAGCCCATTTTTAAACTTTTTTTTTAAAAAATATTTTATTTATTTATTTGAGAAAGAGAAAGAGGCAGACACAGAGAATGGGTGCTCCAGGGCCTCCAGCCACTGCAAGCAAATTTCAGATGCATGTGCCACCTTGTGCATCTAGCTTATGGGAGTCCTGGGGAATTTAACCTGGGTCCTTAGGCTTCTCAGGCAAGCGCCTTAACTGCCAAACCATCTCTCCAGCCCATTTCTCTCTTTTTTAAAAATATTTACTTACTTATTTATTTATTCATTTGCAAGTGGAGAGAGAAGAGAGAAAGAGAGAGAGAGAGAGAAAGACAGAGAGAAAGAATGGGCACTCCAGGACCTCCAACTGCTGAAAGCTAACTCCAGATGTATGCATCACTTTTGTGCATCTGGCTTTACGTGGGTACTGGGGAATTGAACTCGGGTCGTTTGCAGAGGGAAAATTGGAGGCTTATAAAGGTGAAGAAAATTGCCTAAAGTCACAGAGCTGTGGCAGATGTTCCTCAGACACCTCAGCTGCCCTGTGAGCTCTGAGGGAGGCTCGTGGCTGCTCAGGTCTCTTCAGCCACACACATCTCAGCTGCCCTCATTATTTACACACAAGTGGAGATACAAACATTGGGTAGAAATTAGCTCTGTGTAGGAAACAGAACTGGTGTGGAGACAAAGTACAGGAGGCAAAGCAGAAAGGCTAGGAAATCTTCAAAGACTCACGTTCCTCCCAGCTTGCCCAGTGAAAGGAGGTGTAGAGCTGAGAAGGTTGCAGGCAAGGACATTCGGGGTTAGCCTCCTAGGCTCTGCCATCCACTTGCCACACAATTTCATGCCAGTGCCCTCCCTGAATCATAGTTCCCGCACCTGTAACCGCTCATTATAGCATCTGCTTTATGGAATTTTGGAGTGGACATAATGCAGAGTGAGCCCACGTGGAGCTCAGCGCACAGCTGGCCTTCTATTAAAGGCAGCTGTTCAGTGTTGTGGGGCGGGTTGAGAGAAGCCAGAGGGACTACAAGGCTCAGAAGGATGTGAAGCCAGGTGTGGTGGTCCATGCCTTTATAATCCCAGCACTCAGGAGGCAGAGGTAGGAGGATCGATGTGAGTTCAAGGTCAGCCTGAGACTACATAATGAATTCCAGGTCAGCCTGAGCTAGAGTGAGACCCTACCTCCAAAAGAACACACACACACGCACACACACACACGCGCGCACGCACACACACACACACCAGAAGGAAGCTGGATAACAGAGTCTTCCCAACAATTCCTTTGTCTTCTTCCTTCTCCTCCTTCATCCTTTTAAAAAAATATATGTTTATTTATTTATTTATTCATTTGAGAGAGAGAGAGAGAGCACGCCAGGCTCTTCAGCCACTGCAAACGAACTCCAGATGCATGCGCCCCCTTGTGCATCTGGCTTACATGGGTCCTGGAGAATTGAACCTGTGTCCCTTGGCTTTGTAGGCAAACACCTTAATCACTAAGCCATCTCTCCAGCCCCACGTCCTTTACATTAAAAAAAAAAAAAAAAAAAAAAAAAAAAAAAAAAGTTTTTGAGCCAGGCGTGGTGGTGCACACCTTTAATGCAAGGCAGATCATAGGAGGATCATCGTGAGTTCAAGGCCAACCTGAGACTACACTATGAATTCCAGGTTAGCCTGGGCTAAAGCGAGATCCTACCTAGAAAAACAAAATTTAAAAATTAATTAAATAAAAAAATAGTATTTGTTTTGAATGTACTGCAACCATAAAAATAAAGGATTGAGGAGATTGCCCAGTGGTTAAATCTTGCACAAAAAAACATGAGGACCCAAGTTGCAATCTCTACCATCCATGTAAAAACCAGGTTGGTAGCCGGGCGTGGTGGTGCACGCCTGTAATCCCAGCACTCAGGAGGCAGAGGTAGGAGGAGCGCCGTGAGTTCAAGTCCACCCTGAGACTACATGGTGAGTTCCAGGTCAGCCTGGCTAGAGTGAGACCCTACCCTGAAAAAAAAAAAAAAAAAAACAATACAAAAAGAACCAGGTTGGTGATATGAGCCTATAATCCCAGTGCTGGGAGGTGCAGACAGGAGAATCCTTTGAGTTCATTGGCTAAGTCAGTCTAGCTGAATCAGTGAGCTCTAGGTTTAGGGAGAGACCCTGTCTCAAAATATAACATGGGAGGAGAGCTGGAGGGATGGCTTAGTGGCTAAGGCACTGCAGAGACCAATGACCAGGGTTCAATTCCCCAGTACTCACATAAGGCCAGATGCACAAAATGGTGCATGCATCTGGAGTTTGTTTGCAGTGGCAAGAGGCCCTGGAGGGCTCATATTCTCTCTCTTTGTCTCCTTCTGCTTGTAAATAAATTTAAAACAAATTGTTTAAAAAATAACTTGGGAGCTGAAGAGATTGCTCAGTGGTTAAGGCGCTTGCATACAAAACCAACAACCTGGGTTCAATTCCCTAGTCCCCGTGTAAAGCTAGAAGCACAAACTGATGAATGCATCTGGAGTTTGCCTGCAGTGGCTAGAGGCCCTGGTGCACCAGTTCTCTCCCTCTCTCTCTGCTTACAGATAAATAAAAAATATTTTAAAAAAATAACATGGATAAAGATTGAGGAAGATGTCTGATGTTTATCTCTGGCTTCCATGAGCATGTGCACACACAGGCACACACACACACACACACACCAAACACATACAAAAACAAAGGTAAGCCGGGCGTGGTGGTGCACGCCTTTAATCCCAGCACTTGGGAGGCAGAGGTAGGAGGATCGCTGAGAGTTCAAGGCCACCCTGAGACTACATAGTTAATTCCAGGTCAGCCTGGACCAGAGTGAGACTCTACCTCACAAAACCAAAAAAAAAAAAAAAAAAAAAAAACAAAGGTAAATAAAGAGGGATAAAGAGATATCTTTCTGAAACTGGGCATGGTGGTACTTGCCTATGTGTTCAAGGCCAACTTCAGCTGTATAATGAGTTTTCAGCGCGCCTGGGATCCATGAGGCATAATCTTAAAACAAAACAAAACAAAAAAACCCAATAAGGTGACCAGGCATGGTGGCGCACGCCTTTAATCCCAGCACTTGGGAGGCAGAGGCAGGAGGATTGCTGCGAGTTTGAGGCTACCCTGAGACTACACAGTGAATTCCAGGTCAGCCTGGGCTAGAACAAGACCCTACCTCGAAAAAACAAGAAACGAAGAACAAACAAACAAACAAACAAACAAACAAACAGAAAACAGTAAGGCTGGGGAGATGGCTTCATGGTTGAAGGTGCTTGCTTAATTCTTGTGGCACCGCCATCTGAACATGGGTCTTTGTGGGACAACAAAGAGTTGCCCACGGGCTCTTAAAGGCCTGAGTCCAGAATAAACATTTATTACCTTCCAGGAATCAACAGAAGTAGTCATGAGGCTGTGTCTTGAGGCAAGGTAGAGAGTGGGAAAGGCTGGGACATGTAGTCACCCTAGGGTCCAGGAAGAGAACGGAGAGTACCAGGGGACAATAATCTCAACTTCAGGCTTGCAGAACTTCTCGTGAATTACATAGTCCATAATTTGTGGTAAGACATTTAGATCACTCCGAATGTTTCAGTATTCCAAGTAGAACTTGAACTTCTGAGTTTCACTGTGATTATAGTTGGAATCATACTGCCTTTAAAAAAATTATTTATTTATTTGAGGAGAGAGGCACATATAGAGAAAGAAAGAGGCAGAGAAGAGAGAATGGGTGCCAGGGCCTCCAGCCACTGCAAATGAACTCCAGATGCCTGCGCCCCCTTGTGCATCTGGCTTATGTGGGTCCTAGAGAGTCGAACAGGGATCCTTTGGCTTTGCAAGCAAACGCCTTAATCACTAAGCCATCTCTCCAGCTTGGCTTTTTTTTTCTTTTCTTTTCTTTCTTTTTTTCTTTTTCTTTCTTTCTTTCTTTTTTTTTTTTTTTTTTTTAGGTAGGGTCTCACTCTAGCCCAGGCTGACCTGGAATTCACTATATAGTCTTAAGGTGGCCTTGAACTCACGGCGATCCTCCTACCTCTGCCTCCCAAGTGCTGGGATTAAAGGCGTACGCCACCATGCCCGGCTTGTTTGTTCTTTTCAAGGTAGGGTTTCACTCTGGGCCAGGCTGACCTGGAATTCACTATGTAGTCTCAGAGTGGCCTTGAAGTCTTGGAGATCCTCCTACTTCTGCCTCCCGAGTGAGACCCTACTTCAAGAAACCAACTTAATTCTTTTTGACATAAAATATCATATTCACATATATTTTCCTACAGTGAGATAGGGGCATAAACACTTAGGAGGGCCATTATTCAGACTAGCACAGTAGTTTTGGGGGAGGATGATAATCTCCTCTTCCTTATAGCCAAAGATGATATAGGAGAAAGGTAGCTAGGTGGCTAGGTGGCTATGAGGTTAGGAAGAGTCTTCCTCCAACTTTGTTACACAATTCTTTTTTGGGGTGGGGAGAGGGATGGTTTTGAGGTAGGGTTTCACTCTAGCTCAGGCTGACCTAGAATTCACTGTGTAGTCTCAGGCTGGCCTCGAACTCACAGCGATCCTCCTACCTCTGCCTCCCAAGTGCTACAATTAAAGGTGTGTGCCACCACACCCAGCTCCACATAATTCTTTTTTGAAAAATGTTATTTATTTATTTATTTGTAAGCAGAGATACAGAGAAAGAAAGAGAGAGAGAGAGAGAGAGAGAGGGAGAGAGAATGGGTACATCAGGGCCTGTAGCCACTGCAAACAAACTGTGGATGCATGTGCCACTTTGTGCATCTAGCTTTATGTAGGTACTAGGTAGTTGAACCCTGGTTAGTAGGCTTTGCAAGCAAGTGCCTTAACTGCTGATCCATCTCTGTATTCCCGTTACGCAATTCTTTAATGGCAGCTCTGCTCCAATTCTTTGTTTTCATATTAAAGAGTGAGAATGATTGGCAAAGAGTGAGGATGGATGAAGAGCAAGCATGGATGGTGTGGTGGACTGCTTCAGGTGCCCCCATAAGCTTACATATTCTGAATGCTAGGTCCCCAGCTGGTGAAAATTTGGGAATTAAAGCTTCCTGGAGGCAGTGTATTGTTGAGGTGGGCTTATGGGTATTGTAGCCAGTTTCCTCTTGCCAGTGTTTGGCATAGTCTCCTGTTGTTGACCATTTGATATTGGCCAGGAGGTGATATCCACCCTCTGCTTATGCCATCATTTTCCCCTGCCATCATGGGGCTTCCCCTTGAGTCTGTAACCGGAAATAAACCCTTTTCTCCCACAGGCTGCTGTTGGTCAGGTGTTTTTTTGTTTGTTTGTTTGTTTTGTTTTGTTTTGTTTTTGCCAGCAATGCAAACCTGACTGCAACAGATGGTGAGTGATTTTCAGAAGATTCTTTTATTTCTGATTCAAAAGTGTTAGCTCTCCACCTCTTGGTTCGCGGGCACTTGGGTCATCTGGGTTTTGGTGGACGTCTGGGCACTTGAATGACTTCTCCATGCATAGCTGAGTGTCCCAGCAACACTGAATTCTTCTCATTTGTCCAGAGAGGAAGGAAAGTCCAATCTATCTCCCCAGAGTGCTAATTTATAGATGGAGGAATGCAGAATGGCCACTTATTTTGATCTGGGAGCAAACTCTAGATTCCCGTGTTTCTATGGCATGGTGAGATAGTATGCAAAAACGGCTGTCATCAGACCTTTATCTCCCGAGTCTACCTGCTGTCTCTCACCTGGAGGTGTGCTATCTTCCTGAGCTTTCCTTTGTGACTTGTTTGGCCAATGGGTGTAGGTGTAGTGTAGGCAAAGTTCTGGATCCCCACCCCCTCTCTGTTTGGTTTTATTCAAGGAAGGGTCTCACTGTAGCCCAGGCTGACCTGGAACTCACTCTGCAGTCCCAGGGTGGCCTCAAACACACAGTGACCCTCCTACCTCTGCTTCTCAAGTGCTGAGATTAAAGGCTTGAGCCACCACACCTGGCTGAATTCTAGATCTCTTAAGGCTAAATTTTGTTTGTTTGTTTGTTTGCCCTGAGATAGGGTCTCACTCTAACCTAGGCTGACCTGGCACTCGCTCTGTAGTCCCAGGCTGGCCTTGAAGTCATGGTAATACTCCTACCTCTGCCTCCCAAGAGCTGGGATTAAAGGCATGCACTAAGTTACAACAGGTTTTTCCATAGTCCTGGCTCTGTTTCTTCCTGGAACCCAGAATATTCTATTCTGTGAGGAAGCCCAGACACATGGGGAAACGATGGACAGGATTCAGTGAGCTCGCAGCCAGCAGCAGCATGAGCTGTGAGCCATGGGGAGTGCCTGGCTCAGTCAAGCCTTCATCTGATGGCAGCCCCAGCTGGGCTCTAATGGCAACACTATATAATGTCTAAGGTTGCACCACCCAGCAGAGCCCAGCCAACTCCCAATTAAATTGTTTTAAATTGCTAAACTTAAATTGTTTTTTAATTTTTTAAAATTTCTTTAAATTGTTTTTAAAAAAATATTTTATTTATCTATTTATTTGAGAAAGAGGGAAAGAGAGAGGAAGAGGCAGATATATAGAGAGAATGGGCACACCAGGGCCTCCAGCCGCCACAAACTCCAGACACATGCACCACTTTGTGCATCTGGCTTACATGGGTCCTGGGGAATCGAATCTGAGTCCTTAGGCTTCACAGGCAAGCACCTTAACAGCTGTCATCTCTCCAGCTCTAAATTAAATTGTTTTAAGCCCCAAGGTTTTGTGATGAGTTTGTTATAAATTTTAATCCATAGCCTTGGATGTGAGTTACATGCTGAGGAGCTAAGAAAAAGTGTCAGTGATGGTGGTAAAGATATTAAATATGTTATCAATAGATGATAAAGTCTAAGTGCTAGAGGATTTTGGAGGGGGTCTTTCAGGGAAGACATCTCTGGACAAGATGAGGATTGAGTAAAAGACATGGGGAGGGAGGGCTAATCAGAATCTAAGAGGATATAAATAAGTCATACGGAAATCCACTTTTCTGGACAATGGAACACTCAGAAGCCATAGATTGTTACTAGAAAATTGTCAGTGCCACAGATGGGATACCTTCCAGTGTGTTGTTGGCCAGGGAGGTCTCTGATACCCCCAGAACATTTCAGGCTATTGCCAAGGCTCTTGGTTTCCCACCAGGAATAGATGGTAAGACCCTATTGCTGAAGACTCCACATATTTGGGCTGCAAGGTCACTGAGAAATCCTGCTAGAACTGAGCTGAACGCTTCCTCCATGTGGACCAGCTGACAGAAAACTGGAAAAAGCTGTGCTGCATGCAGTTCAATGGGAGAGAGAGAAATCACCAGTGAAGATATTCAATGGTGGACACTGCAAGCCTTAAATTTGGCCAGCCAGGCCAAATGAGCCAACGGGTGCAATGGTGGCATGTCTGTTATGGGGGAAACCAACCTCTCTCTAATTGGACTGGAGGCCTGCTTCATGGGAGGGAATACATCCCTGGTACTGAAAACCTACAACAGGGGTAGTTATGAGCCCCAGGGTTGTAACATCTGCTGGTGACTGGCTAAGTGTATATATTATGCTCACCAAACTGCCCAGTAAGCACTTCTCTAAATGTCCATACCCATATATTTATGCTACCCTCACTTTTGGTTAGAAAGCTTCTCTTTTTAGATGGCAGTGACCTTGAGATGATTCAGAAGGCACCATGGTACTAAGAAGAAGGGACAGAGGAGTTCTCAGCACTGAAATATCTCTAACACACTTTCCAAGGCTCAGGGTCCATTGTGGAAGAGGTGGCAGAAAGAATATAAGAGCCAAAGGAAGAGTAGGACTCCTTTCAACGTGCTCCTCCAGACACAAAATGGCCTGGATATCCATGACCTCACAGTGCCTGACACTACCTACACAAGGCCATCATAATAGGAGGAAAAGATGATGACATTAAACTGAAAAGAGAGACTGATTGAGAGGAGGAAGGGGTATGATGGAGTTTCAAAGGGGAATTTGGGGGGAGGGACGGAATTACCATAGGTTATTGTCTACAATTACAGAAGTTGTCGATTAAAAAAAAAGAAAAACATTCCGGGGATTGAGATTTAGCTCAGTGTTTGCCTCGCATGCACGGAAAACAATGTCCCTGTTATGGTCAAGGTAAAGTTAAGTGTCTCCAACAGAGTTCCTCAAATATAATTTTTGAAACTAGGTAGATGCTTATTTTTCTCTCTCATGTAACAGTTCTGTGACTGGCTCCTCACACATCCAGGGTCCCCTTCTGTCACGAGTCTGCATTCCAGACAGTGTGACAATGTGGATAATGGGACCAACTGCATGATAAAAACTCAATCACCTCTGGGTTTGATTCCTACCCACGTAAAGCCTAATGTACAAGGTGGTGCATGTGTCTGGAGTTCATTTGCAGTGGCTAGAGGCCCTGGTGTACCCATTCTCTCTCTCAAATAATAAATAAATAAATAACATTTAAAAACAGACAAATTTGTTCATCATCATATCCAGTTCCAGCTAGTGTGGAATAGAGAAGAGAGGTGGAGGAGTCAGCCCTGATGCCCAGGCCTAGAAGTGCCACATCACTTCCTTCCCATGACCTCGCGAGAACTTAGTCACATGGCTTTACCCAAGCCCAAGGGAGTCTAGAGAAATGGAGTCTAGGTAAGCAGCCAGATAAAAGAGGCATTCTATTACAGGAGAAGAAGGCAATTTGGAGAGAGTAATGGCCCAAGTTCCTTCCTCAGTCTGGGAGCTGAGTCTGGCTGGGAGCCACTTGTTCTTTATCGTGGTCCCCAGCGCTGAGGCCGTGCTAACCCAATGCTATGCTGGACGGTACTTGCTGAGTAGATGCGACCACCGCAGAGGTCCGGGCTGGATGTGGTAAAGGTGTCAGCAAGCATGGAGTCAGGAGACAGAAGACAGATGTGGAAAACTTTCGTAGGAAAGCATAAGGCTTGATGAATCTTGCCAGAACACAGAGCTGTTCATGTTGTGATGTGGGGAGATCCGAGTTGACAGTTTTTTGGCACAAGTTTAAAGCACTTGAGTTGAATACCTCACTTCACAGAAATTTATTGAACAGGATCCAACATTAAGAAATTCCTTAACTGGTTCAAAATCATGTTAGGAAAAAAAAGCATGCCTGGGGCTTGGAGGCGTTCTGCTTCAGCGTGGCTCTGCCACTGTCAGGTGGTTGGAGGCCTCTGAGCACATTGGGGCCTTCACCTGGCTGCCGTTCCATATCCCCGCTGGGCATTCTTGGCGCCAACACCTTTCTGGATGCCAGCAGACCCCAGAAAGTGAATGTGTACGCTCATGCACTAATGTCTGATCCCAACTTTTCCCAGAAAGCCAGGTTTTGTGGCTGAGCACGGGTTGAACACGTCATTCATCAAAGTCAGACGTTGGAATCGGTGCAAACAGAGTTGAATTCTGGCTGGGCCTTTTACCACCTACTTTGGTCAAGTTATTTCACCTGTTACACCCCAGCTCTTTTGCCTGTAAGATGGGGACTTTATTGGGGCTACATTACTGAGTAATGGATGACAATTAAATGAGGTTTCGGGTATGAAGTGTGTGGTCCTAGCAGACAGCAATGTACAGTATTATGACAGCTGGGGTATTAGACCTTTTAAGTTAAAAGAATATTAATCAACATACCAGCAGTAATAGCTAGGCACAGCCATTTGGAAAACTCAAGGGTGCAAATTTGGAGTGCTATTCATGTCCATCCTTGTGACTCTGGCCTGGCTCCTGGTGTGTGCTATCTCCCAACTCCATGGCTTCTTCTGTCCTCTGTTCTGCTCCTTAGGGTCAAGTGTAATCTGAGACTTTTCCCATGATCACAGTTATCTTGAGGAGGGAGAAGGGAGCCGCTTTTTTAGGTCTCCTGGACTTTGGGGACACATGCTGTTTAGTTACTGACATCCTGTGGCCTGCGGTGCTTCTTAGAGGTGACTGATGTGACCACAGTCTTAGTTTTGGCCTTCCCTTACTCACCCTTTCCTTCCTCCTGCAGGCAGGTCCTGCATGTCCCTTCAGAGGGCGGCTCGTCGCTACTCTCAGCGAATCATGAGATAAGCCATATTTGGGGCTGTGTAAAAACCGAGGGTCACTCATGTCTGAAGACACCATTTCCTCTTGCTTTTTTCAAGGTAGGGTCTCACTCTTATCCAGGCTGACCTGGAACTCACCATGTAGTCTCAGTGTGGCCTTGAACTCACAGCGATCCTCCTACCTCTGCCTCCCCAGAGTTGGGATTAAAGGCGTGCGCCACCACTCCCAGCTCTCTCTTTTTGTTTTTCGAGGTAGGGTCTTGCTGTAGCCCAGGCTGAACTTGAATTCACTATGTAGTCCCAGGGTGGCCTTGACCTCAACAGCAATCGTCCTACCTCTGCCTCCTGAGTGCTGGGATTAAAGGTGTGCGCCACCATGCCCAGCTTCTTCTTGCTACCCTTCAATAGAAGTCTCAAGACCTGTCTGAGCAACTGCAGTGTGTTCTCATTCCTCTTCCTTTCTCACACACACCCATGCCCTCCCTACAGAACTTTCCTTGACCCTCCCCCTTTCTTTTCTCCTTACATCAGAGCTCACGTTGTGGAGGTGAGATGGTCGTGCACTATCCTCCCGTTCTTCCCCCTCCCTGTTAACTCTGTCTCCCTGACTCCAGCACAATGCTCTTTTATGTAAGGTGGAAGGAAACAGTGCGTGCAGTCACATGTGCACATGCACAAGCACATGCATGCACACACATACAAAACCGGTTCTCCAAGTTTGTGTACTACGCATGCTCTCCAGGCTACTTTAACTCCCATCCAGAATAGGACAGGACTTCTTTGAAATGCTAAGCAAAGGAATTTACCATTCCTTTTGTTTGTTTGTTTTAATTAATTTATTTGAAAGAGAAAGAATGGGTGGGCCAGGGCCTTCAGCCTCTGCAAACGAACTCAGACATATGTCCCCACTTTGTGCATCTGGTTTATTTGGGTCCCCCTGGGGAATCGAACCTGGGTCCTTTGGCTTTGCAGGCAAGCACCTTACCCACTAAACCATCTCTCCAGCCTTTCTTTCTTTCTTTCTTTCTTTCTTTCTTTCTTTCTTTCTTTCTTTTCTTGTTTTGTTTTGTTTTTTTGTTTTTTTGAGATAGGGTCTCACTCTAGCCCAGGTGACTTGGAATTCACTCTGTATTCTCAGGGTGGCCTCGAACTCATGGCAATCCTCCTACCTCTGCCTCCTGAGTGCTGGAATTAAAGGCATGCTCCACTATGCCCAGCTCAGCCTTCCATTTTTTTAAAGTTCAATTAATTTATTTATTTGAAAAAGAGAGAAAGAGGCAGATAGAGAGAGACAGAGAATGGGCATGCCAGGGCCTCTAGCCACTGCATATGAACTCCGTGTACCATCTTGTACATCTTGCTTATGTGGGTACTGGAGAATTGAACCCAAGTCCTTAGGCTTCACAGGCAAACACCTTAACTGCTAAGCCACCTCTCCAGCCCTCTTCATTTTTATTTATTTATTTTCTTTTGTTTTGCGAGGTAGAGTCTTGTTCTAGACCAGGCTGAACTGTAATTCACTATGTCGTCTCAGGGTGACCTGGAACTCATGGTGATTCTCCTATCTAGAATTAAAGACGTGTACCACTACACCCAGCTTTTGTTGTTGATGTTGTTGTTATTGTTTTGATTTTTCTCTTTCTCTTTCTTTTTCTTTTTATTTATTTATTTGTTTTATTTTGAGGTAGGGTCTCCCTCAAGCCCAGGTTGGCCTGGAATTCACAATGTAGCCTCAGGTTGGCCTTGAACTCACAGTGATCCACCTACCTCTGCCTCACAAGTGCTGGGATTAAAGGCATGCGCCACCATGCCTGGCCTGCCTCCTTCCTTCCCTCCTTCCTTCCTTCTTTCCTTCCTTTCTTCCTTCCTTTCTTTCTTCCTTCCTTTTTCCCTTCCTTCCTTCCTTCCTTCCTTCCTTCCTTCCTTCCTTCCTTCCTTCCTTCCTTCCTTCCCTTCCCTTCCCTTCCCTTCCCTTCCCCTCCCCTCCCCTCCCTTCCCCTTCCTTCCTTCCTTCCTTCCTTCCTTCCTTCCTTCCTTCCTTTCTTCTTTCTTTCTTTCACTTTCATAAAGGAAGGAAGAAAGAAAGAAACAGAGAGAGAGAGAGAGAGAGAATGGGTACACCATTGTAAAGATATGCAGGTGTGCTGTGTGACCTTTTGGCTGGCCATTGCAAAACTTCCCTGGATCTGTACTCCAGACACATAAAGTTACCTTATACATCCTGACTGTGTGGATCTTCGTCTTTTGGAACCTTTGTTTTGGAGGAATGGTCATGGGTCCTGGAGAATCAAACCTGGGTCCTTTGAGAATGCTAGGCTTTGCTGGAAAGTGCCTTAACTGCTGAGAGCATCTCTCCAGGACTTTGTTGGAACTGGGCTACTGGCATAAGGGATGGCTTTCCGCTATCCAGGGACAGAAAGTTTGATCAAGTTTAATTTTTCTATTCTTATTAGCAGCCATGTGTGGTGTTTGAAAGGGGTAAACATGTAATGGAGAAGGAACCTGCTTTTCACTCCCTGGATTTAGAATATGGCTATGTCCTGCCTGGTCTTATGGGCAGGAGCTCTTCATATTTCTCTTCTTTCCTTCTGATAAAGTCTCAAAACTTAAAAAAAATAAACTTGAACTGCAGAAGTTTGATGACTAGATGGTGGTTGAATTTGCATTGTTCTAATCTCTCCTTGCTGGAAAAATGACATGAGAAGGGCTGGAAAGATGGCTCAGTGTTTAAGGTGCTGCCTTCAAAGGTGTGGTGATGGTTTGAGATTCCATTGTAAAGATGCAAATGTGCCAGGTTTGTTTGTGTGAGTGTCCAGTTTTGTTCTAAAGTCAGCTGCCCAAGGGAACTTCCCTGGATCTGTAAGCTTCAATAAATAATATCCCTTCCTCCATAACCATTACTGTCTGGAAGTTTCTCAGTTTGAAGCTGTCTGCAACAAGGTGCTTGCCTTCAAAGCCTAAGGAGCCAGGTTTGATTCTCCAGTGTCCAAGTAAAGTCAGCTGCACAAGGTGGCGCATGTGTCTAGAGTTTGTTTGAAGTGACTAAAGGCCCTGGGCCCACCCATTCTCTCTCTGTGTGTCTCTCATGAATACATAAATAAGTAAGTAAATAAAAATTAAACCTCAAAAGATCCACCTCTTCCACGCATCCCATATTTGTTCTCTGATCTCTTTGGTCCTGTTTATATTCTTGCTTTAGAATTAGGGGAATTTCTTTAATTTTATCTTCAAGTTTAATATTGACTTTTTGTGTCTGCTGTCATATTTTATTACCTGTAGTGGTTTCAGTGTAAGGTATCCCCTACCCATAGCCTCATGTGCTTGGGCTTAAGCCTCATTCTTAACTCCCAGCTGGTGGAGCCTTTGGGAAGTGGAGCCTTGCTGGAGGAGGTGTGTCATGGGATGAGGTAAGCTTTTGAGTTTTTTTTTTTTGGAAACACAGAGAGAGATAGAGGGAGAGGGAGACAGATAGAGAATGGGTGTGCCAGCAGACTCTCAGCCTCTGTGAACGAACTCCAGATGTGTGCGCCCCCTTGTGGGCAAGTGCGGCATTGCGCCCTTGTGTCACTTTGTGTCTGGCTAAACGTGGGCCCTGGAGATTGGAATCGGCGTTCTTAGGTTTAGCAGGCAGCTCTCCAGCCAAGCTTTGAGATTTTTATACTCTATCTCTGCTTGTCAGTACTAGCCCAACTCATTTGTTGCTTTCCCTGCTGAGAAGAAACATCTCAAAACTGTAAGCCACAATAAACCCTTTCCTTCTCTGAGCTGCTTCTGGTCAGGTGTTTTATCCTAGCAACAAGGACACTGCTATACTGTCTAAGAGTGAGCTTTGCTTTTTCTTTTTCAGCAACCTGCTCTGGCCTCATGTGTTTCGTATTATTTCTGATTTTTCTAGGAATGTTAATAATCATATATTAAGTATTTCCTACCTTGTCATTTATAGACTATTATTTATTAATATTATTTTTAAAGTTTTTTTAATTTTATTTATTTATTTGTAATCAGAGATAGAGAGATAGAAGAGAGACAGACAGAGAGAATGGGCATGTCAGGGCTTCTAGCCACTGCAAATGAACTCCAGATGCATGTACTCCTTGTGCATCTGGCTTATGGGGGTCTTGGGGAATCAAACCTAGGTCCTTTGGCTTCGCAGGCAAATGCTTTAACCACTAAGCCATTTCTCCAGCCCTACTTATTATTTTTTTGTTTGTTGTTTTCAAGGTAATCTCCCAATCTAACTCAGGCTGGCCTCAAACTCATGGTGATCCTCCTACCTCTGCCTGGGATTAAAGGTGCATATCACCACACCTGGTGTATTTTTTTTTTAATTATTGTTTTTTATTGACTTTTATACTTACATACAAAAAAACTCACCTGATATTTCCCTTCCCTCCCCCCATTCCACTTTAGAACTCAAGTCTCCATCATATCCCCTCCCTCTCTCCATTAGTCTCTCTTTTAATTTGATGTCATCATCTTTTTCTTCTATTTTGAGGGTTTTGCGAAGGTATTGCTAGGCACTGCAAGGTCATGGATATCGAATTACCTCAACTGTCTGGTGATCCTCAGCTTTCCTTTCATGCTTAGTCATGTAATACTAAAAACCTGATGACCACTGACTTTTACTTACAGTAATAAGAGTAGGGGGAACCGGGTGTGGTGGCACACGTCTTTCATCCCAGCACTCGGGAGAAAGAGGTAGGAGGATCACCAAGAGTTTGATGCCCCCCTGAGACTACATAGTAAATTCTAGGTCAGCCTGGGCTAGAACAAGACCCTACCTCGAAAAACCAAAAAGAAAGAAAAAAAAAAAAAGAGTAAGGAGACACCAAATGTTAGTAACTCTTATGTTAGTGAACCTTCTGGACACATCAGATTCCCTGGAGGTGGGCGTTGTAGAGGGGGTGGGTGTTCTTTATTCAGTATATCACATTCGAGCTGAGAGTGGTGTATGCCTTTAACCTCAGCACTCGGGAAGCAGAGGTAGGAGGATCACCATGAGTTCGAGGCCACCCTGAGACTAAATAGTGAATTCCAGGTCAGCCTGGGCTAGAGTGAGACCCTACCTCAAAAAACAAAACAAAACAAAAACAAAAAAAAAAAACAACAAATCAATATATCACATTCCCCGAATCCTCCTGCTTTTACTATGGTAGCTCAGCTCTCATTGGTGTCTGGTGTTCTTCAGTCCACTGTCCTGTTTCATCCTTTCCATGACATAAATTCTTCTTCTTCTTTTTTTTTGGAGAGAGACACAGAGAGAGACAGACAGAGAGGGAGAGGGAGACAGATAGAGATGGGCATGCCAGCAGCCTCTCAGCTGCTGCGAACGAACTCCAGATGTGTGCGCCCCCTTGTGGGCAAGTGCGGCATTGCGCCCTTGCATCACTACATTTGGCTAAACGTGGGACCTGGAGATTGGAACTGGGTTCTTAGGCTTAGCAGGCAGGCGCCTTAACCACTAAGCCATCTTTTCAGCCCCCATGACATAAACTTCTTGTTTTGTGATCAGGTCAGGGAAACTGGGGATCTTGATGTTTCTCAGTGAGACTCTCTATCCTCTATCGTGAGCCCTTCCCACATTCCCTTTTCAGAGATCTCAGGAGCTTCAAATTCAATTTCAACATTATATATATATATATATATATATATAGAGAGAGAGAGAGAGAGAGAGAGACTCCTTCAAATGCAATAATTTTTTATTATTTATTTGCAGAGAGAGAGGGGAGAATGAATGGGCATACCCGGCCCTCTTGTCACTATAAACAAACTCCAGATGTATGTACCAGCCTGTGCATCTGGCTCCACGTGGGTAATGGAGAATTGAACCTTGGCCAGCAGGCTTTGCAAGCAATTGCCTTTAAGTACTAAGCCATCTCCCCAGCCTTGGACGATTATTGCCTTTCTCTCTCATCCTTTCTTTGGCCTTCCATGGCATGACACAGCCACAAAGTCCTCTCGGGATGACAGCCCCATGCTTCCAAACTTCCCAGCCTCCTAGCCAGAACTGTGAACAAGTTCCTTGCTATTCATTACAAATAATCAAGCCTGCAGTATTCATTTTGTGTGTGTCTTTGTGGTGTACATGCATGTGTATGTTGTGTATATACATGTATATATACGTGTACCTACATGTGGATGCCAGATGTTGACATCAGATGTCTCCCTGTCCACCTTATTGATTGAGACAGGGGCTCTCCTAAACTCAGAGCTCATGGATTCCATTAGTCTAGCTAGTCAACTTGTCCTGGGCAATCTTTCTGACTCTGCCTCTCACTGTGTATCCCTGCATTTCCAATATTATTCAACCAGTTATCAACCCCATTGATCTAGAAACAGCTTATACCAATCTCCACTCCATCTTCCCTGTGTCATGGGGTCCAGTGTCGCACAAGTAAGACCATCGACTCACGGAATATGAGGCAAAGTTTTGTTGGGTAAAAAAGAAAGAAAAGAAAAAGAAGAAAGGCTGGTGCACCAGGTCTACATCCAGAGTTCTGGATCTCAGGATGCAACCCCGAACTGTTTGGAGGGTCAGCTTTTATTGGAAAAAAAAAAAACTACAAAATGTTTATTGCAAAAACAGGATGGGAGTTAAGCCATAAATCATAACTCGCATTCTTAGAAGTTTATAGGGAAGAAAAAACAGAACGAACTTGTGGACAGGTCTGTTGGTCAGTTACAGGAAGCACCTGGGGGGTGTGAGGTAAGCCTAAGTCTCCAAATGTCCCTCTTATCTGCCCTTAAGGATTTTTCTCAACAGTGCAGGCCCAGGGTAATGCTATTCAGACTAGCAGAGCATCCTGTTTATCTACCATCCCCATCTGCTTAAGCAAGTGTTTCATTCCATTCTTTTATGAGTTCCTACAAGGAGGTGACTTCTATTTTCTCTAAGCTTCATATAAAGAATGTAGAGAAATATAATATTTTAAATATTTTTTGTTTTTATTATTTATTTGAGAGCGACAGATAGAGAAGGAGGCAGAGAGAGAAAGGGAGAGAGAGAGAGAGAGAGAATGGGCACACCAGGGCCTCCAGCCACTGCAAATGAACTCCAGATGCATGCACCACCTTGTGCATCTGGTTTACGTGCGTACTGGGGAATAGAGCCTTGAACTGGGGTCCTTAGGCTTCACAGGCAAGCGCTTAACTGCTACGCCATCTTGCCAGCCTGAGAAATATAACATTTTGCTCTCTTTACACCTGCCCTTCACACCTCTAGTCTACTAGGAAAGCCACGCCCTCCCTAGAGCCCTGGCTTCTGGTCTCATCATGTCTCTTCCAGTATACCCTTTAGGTCTCTGCCATGGTGATCCTGCCAACATGTTCATCTAATGGTGTCACATCTCTTCCAGGCATGTTTCTACATAATTATAATTGCAGGAGAGTTGGGGGTGGGGTGGAGGGGTGGCGGCTAATAGTTAAAGCCAAAACAGAGCACAGCTGCATCTTACCCCTAAGGCAGACATTCCTTCTGAGCACAAGGCTCTCTGTTTGGCAAAACACCTGGGCGAACCCAGAAGGTGAATACTTGAAACAAAGAGATAGTCAAACTTCTCAGCAGAGGAAATAAACAGGGATTTTAGGGGTTGAAAGGCCTTCTGGAAAGGGAAGGCATTGGAGGTTGGCACGAGGAGGAGAAATCCCACCTCACCACGTCAGAGGGCAGCAGGAAGGAATTAGGCTGGCATGGGAATGAGAGCTCACAGAAACAGTGCAGGCATCTAACACACTCTCCCAAGATTTAGGTAATTTGTACTGCTCCAATGCCCCCCTTAATTCTGCCCTTAACTCTATATCTTTTATACATGTGTGTGTGTGTATATATATGTATATATATATGTGTGTGTGTTCACATGTGTGTGGGTGTATGTGTGCATGTGGAGATTAGAGGTCAAGGTTGGGTATCTGTCTCTCTCTTTATCTTACTCCCTTTCTCAAAGTCTGCCAGCGTGGGTTCAATTCCCAAGCCACCCACATAAGCTAAATGCAAAAAAAAAGAAAAATGTGGTACTGATGTTTTTTTATAGAGGCAAGAGGCCCTGGCACATACACATGCAAATAAGTAGATTAAAAAATTGAGGAGATGGGGGCTGGAGAGATGGCTTCGTGGTTAAGGCACATGCCTGTGAAGCCTAAGGACCCTGGTTCAATTCTCCAGGTCCCACGTGAGCCAGATGCACACGGTGGCACATGCACCTGGAGTTCATTTGCAGTGGCTAGAGGCCCTGGCACACCTATTCTCACTCTCTCTCTCACTCTCTCTGTCATAAATAAATAAATAAATAAATAATTGAAGAGATGGGGCTGGAGAGATGGCTTAGCAGTTAAGGCGCATACCTGCAAAGCCTAAGGACCCAGGTTCGATTTTCCAGGTCCCACATAAGCCAGATGCACATGGTGGTACTTGCGTCTGGAGTGTGTCTGCAGTTGGTCTGCATTGGCTAGAGACCCTGGCGCACCTATTCTCACTCTCTCTGTCTCTCTCTCCCCCTCTCTCCCCCTCTCTAATAAATAAATGAAAATAAATCTTAAAAAAAATTGAAGAGATGCCTATAATGAATGAGGACCTGGGTTCCACTCTTGACATTGAAGAAAAAAAGAATTAAAAAGATGAGGATGAGCCGGGAGTGGTGGCGCACGCCTTTAATCCCAGCACTTGGGAGGCAGAGGTAGGAGAATCACCGAGAGTTTGAGGCCACCCTGAGGCTACATAGTTAATTCCAGGTCAGCCTGGACCAGAGTGAGAACCTACCTTGAAAAATCAAAAAAAAAAAAAAAAAAAAAAAAAAAAAAAAAAAAAAAAAAGATGAGGATGAGCTGGAGAGATGATCAAAGGACCCAGGTTCAATTCCCCAGTACCCATGTAAAGCCAGATGCACAAGGTGGCATGAGTGTCTGGAGTTTGTTTGCAATGCCTAGAGGTCCTTGTGAGCCCATTCTCTCTCTCTCTCTCTCTCTCTGCCTCTTTCTGAAAGAAATAAATAGGTATTTCAAAAGATGAGAATGGAATGAGGTGACAAAGTAGGCACTCGCATTTGCTGCCAGGTCCTTCTTGTGCCTTCCAGTCCTTTTCCTGAAGTCAGAAACAACAAGTGGAAGGGAAGAAGAGAATGAGGAAGCCGAAGAAGATCTATAATGAAAGTGGAAAACAAGAATGTGTCTCATTCGTGCCATGTCATTTCTGGTTTTCGAGGAGAATTATAAAACCAATCATTGATGCAGGAAGAATACAGCCATCTGGTTCTAAAGTCTAAATTTCGTCACAGGGTCGATGGTGAAGTTGTCCTCTAACCCCTGTCCCTATTCTGGTTTTTTGTTTTGAGGCAGGGTCTCATTCTAGCCCAGGATGACCTGGAACTCACTTTGTAGTCCCAGGCTTGCCTTGAACTTCTACCTTAGCCTCCTGAGTGCTAGAATTAAAGGCACGCAACACCATGTCTGGCTCCCTGTTCTTTCTTTCTTCCTTCCTTCCTTCCTTCCTTCCTTCCTTCCTTCCTTCCTTCCTTCCTTCCTTTCTTTCTTTCTTTCTTCCTTTCTTTTTTCTTTCTTTCTTTCTTTTTTTCTTTCTTCCTTTCTTTCAATATTTTTATTTATTTGTGTGCGTGTTTGTATGGGTCTCTTGCCACTGTATATGAATGCCAGAAGCTTGTGCCACTTTCTGCATCTGGGCACCAAGAAGCTTTGCGAGCACTGGGTCAACTCCAGACCCTATTCTTTTACTTTGGGCAACCAACATCAGCATGTGTCAGTGGTGGAGTTGCAGATGGCACTTCAATACAAGCACTTAAGACTTATTTCTGACCCCCCCCCTTTTTTTGTGCTCCATTTACTGCCCTGAACTTGGTCTTACTAATTTGTGTACAATGAAATTTCCATACATAAAGTGACTTCTCATTTTTCCTTATGGCCACATGTAGGCTTACCATAACTGTTAAACCAGTGCACTTTTGATGAATAAATGCTTTCTAATTGCTTTTGTAGTCATATTACAAGATAATGTACTGGATGATCTTGCACACATATTGTTTTCTAAATGTGCAAATGCATCTTTAGGTTGAAGTACTAGAAGTGCAACAACCAAGTCAGAGTCCGTGCGTTTGTAAACTTGTAATTTCCGTTCCCATCAGTCATGTGTGAAAGTGCTTATTTCCCCACACTGTGGCCAGTACCATGTTATCAGATAGTTAGAGACTGGACCATCTAATGAGTTAATGGCTCAAATATAAATTATCGGGGTAGTTTTTTGTTTTGTTTTGTTTTTGTTTTTCGAGGTAGGGTCTCACTCTAGCCCAGGCTGACCTGGAATTCACTATGTAGTCTCAGGCTGGCCCTGAACTCATGGCGATCCTCCTACCTCTGCCTCCAGAGTGCTGGGATTAAAGGCGTGTGCCACCACGCCCAGCTTCCAGGTAGTTTTGATTTGCATTTCTCTCATTCAGACTACATTAAGAATTTCTTTCTTTTTTCTTTCTTTCTTTCTTTCTTTCTTTCTTTCTTTCTTTCTTTCTTTCTTTCTTTCTTTCTTTCTTTCTTTCTTTCTTTCTTTTGGTTTTTTGGGGTAGGGTCTCACTCTAGCCCAGGCTGACCTGGAATTCACTATACAGTCTCAGGCTGGCCTCAAACTCAGATTCACAGTGATCATCCTGCCTCGGCTTCCTCGGTGCAGGGATGAAAGGTGTGTGCCACCCAGCCTGGAATTTACTGACCTGGAATTTACTCTGTAGCCTCAGTGTAGCCTTGAACTCATGGTGATCCTCCTACTTCTGCTTCCCGAGTGCTGGGATTAAAGGCGTGCCCCACCACGCCTGGCCCTTTCTTTCTCTCTTTCTCTCTTCCTCTCTTTCTCTCTTTCTCTTTCTTTCTTTCTTTCTTTCTTTCTTTCTTTCTTTCTTTCTTTCTTTCTCTTTCTTTCTTTCTTCTTTCCCTTTCTTTCTTTCCCTCTTTCTTTCTTTCTTTCTTTCTTTCTTTCTTTCTTTCTTTCTTTCTTTCTTTCTTTCTTTCTTTTTGGTTTTTCAGGTAGGATTTCACTCTAGCTCAGGCTGACCTGGAATTCACTATACAGTCTCAGGCTGGCCTCAAACTCAGATTCACAGTGATCATCCTCCCTCGGCTTCCTCGGTGCAGGGATGAAAGGTGTGTGCCACCTGGCCCAGCGTTAGCTCTTTTTTAATTGAGAACTTTACTCTATGAACATATTACAAATTGATCATGTCCCTATCTGCTTACACTCTTATGTTTTGTCTCCTCCACCTTGGTCCCACTGAGGATCCTTCTCAGCGGGGTGATTGGTAATCACTGTGGGGTCATGAATGCGCCAGCCAGTCTCTGTGCAGGGGAAAATGTATTTTTGTTTTCTTGAGGCAGGGTCTCACTCTAGCTCAGGCTGGCCTGGAACTCGCTCTGTAGCCCCAGGCTGGACTCAACTCACAAGGTGATCCTCCTACCTCTGCTTTGACTAAAGGTATGCATCGCCATGTCTAGCTACATATGACTAAGTATTTTAATGTATTTCCAAACTATTTGTATTCTTCTGTGAATTGTCTATTTCTTCACCCACTTTTTAATGTTGTTAAATTATAGATATGCTCGTGTGGGGGGGGCAAGTTTGCTTCATATAGCACAGTTCTTTTCTTTTATAAACTTTTTTTTGACAAATTTTCATGCATGAACGTAATATGTATTTTGATGGTAATCCCTCCCATTGCCTTCTTTTGTCTGCCCTCTCCAGTTCCCCTTCCACGGAACCCCTTCTTCCTTCCAACTAATCCCTCTTCTATTTTCATGTCTTTTTTATTTGTCCTCCTCCATCATCCATGATGACAAGTTGATGGGCCCCAAATTGTGCAGGTAGCCACGGTGTCTGCAGCACAGCTCTCTGACTATAAGGATTGCAAAGAGTTCCTCTCAATTAGTCTGCCACTTTTTGCCCTTGTTTATAGTTGTTTTGTCATGCAGAAGTATTTTATTTCTCATGAATGGATCAGAAAAATTGAGAAATCCCCTAAAAGAAAGCAGATGGTATCACATTAACAGGGAAACAAGATCGGAGAAAACCACAGCTTAACATACACCAGGCAAAGCCCTACTTTGGAGGCGGGAGTGGTTTTGGAACAGCTCCAAGTTCAGGGTCAGAGAACCCAAGGAAGAGGAGAGCGCTAAGAGGCAACTACCAGCATACTGAACTTGGAGCATGTGGTTGGAGGGATCCTCATCCTGCGCCTTCTGTACAGAGCAGGGGTTAGCAGTGGAGTTGTGTCCCTGGGGGTAACTGGGCCCTGGTCCAGAGAAAAAAAAAGAGCGATGTCCTGAGAGCAAGTAACCTCAGGGCAGGTGGGGAGAGCTGGAGGGGAGATAACAGTGAGCGACTCTCCAAGCTCACCAGAGGCACGCCGTGTTGCCAGAGCCTGCACCTCCAAGGCCAACACAAGTTCACAAGAACAGGGAGGCAGTCAACAGCTAGGAGACAATGGTGGAAAATCGAAACCCTGAAAGCAAGCAAGAGAAGACAGACATCTGGAGAGGGAGTTGAAAGCACAAAGTTTCAATACCTGTAACAAATTGCTTCAGGATGGCGAAAAACATGGTTCTGAGGAAGCAAACCACCTGAAATCAACTTCCAGTTCTACTATTTTCCTTCCTCCCTCCCTGCCTTCTTTCTTTTTTCTACTTCCTTCCTTTCCTTTCCTTTCTTTTCTTTTCTTTCCTTCCTTCCTTCCTTCCTTCCTTTCTTTCTTTCTTTCTTTCTTTCTTTCTTTTTTCTTTCTTCTTTCTTCTTTTATAGTCAGGGTCTCCCTGTAGCCCAGGATAACTTGTAATTCATTCTGTAGCCCAGGCTGGCCTCAGACATCCCAGTGATCCTTCTACTTCAACCTCCCAAATGGCAGGATTCTAGGCATGAGCCACCATGCCCAGCTCTACCACTTTCTAGGTATATGGAGAGCACTGGAACAACTACCTAGTACAGGGCTGTTTCCTAAATGAAAATCGGGATTAAAGAATACCAATATCATATGATTTGAAGATTAAAATGATCATGTAATAATCATGTAAAAAACACTTAGCTTAGTGATGAGTCAATCAAAAATGCTCGATAAGGGGCTGTAGAAATGGCTTTGCAGTTAAACGCTTGCCTGTGAAGCCTAAGGATCCCAGTTTGAGGCTCGATTCCCCAGTATCCACGTAAGCCAGATGCACAAGATGCTCATGCATCTGGAGTTTGTTTGCAGTGGCAGGAGGCCCTGGTGCACCCATTCTCTCTCTCTCTCTGTCGCTCTCATGTGAGTAAATAAATAAATAAATAAATAAAGAAACAAAATTTTTAAATGCTCAATAAGCCAGGCGTGGTGGCGCATGCCTTTAATCCCAGCACTTGGGAGGCAGAGATAGGAGGATTGCATTAGTTCAAGGCCACCATGAAACTACATAGTGAATTCCAGGTCAGTCTGAGCTAGAGCAAGACCCTACCTTGAAAAACAAAAACAAACAAAAAAAAGCTCAATAAATGTTGGATATTTGTTTATTAAAAAATTTAAAAAGGGGCTGGAGAGACGGCTTAGCAGTTAAGGCACTTGCCTGCAAAGCCAAAGGACACTGGTTCAACTCCCCAGGACCCACGTAAGCCAGATGTACAAGGGGCACATGCATCTGGAGTTTGTTCGTAGCAGCTGAAGGCCCTGGTGCACCCATTCTCTCTGTTTCTCTCTCTCTCTCTGCCTTTCTCTCTCTCTCTCTCTGTACCTGCCTATTTCTGTATCTTTCTTAAATAAATAAATTTAAAAAAATAGTTCCAGACATACAAAGTGGCACATTTGTTTGGAGTTTGTTTGTAGTCACAAGAGGCCCTGATGCTTACACACACACACACACACACACACACACACACACACACACAAATATTAAAAACTAATAAACAAAGCCAGGTAGGTTGGTGCAGACCTCTAATCCTGGCACCTGGGAGGTGGTAACAGGAAGC
The DNA here is from genome assembly GCA_036365145.1 of Orientallactaga sibirica. Classification (NCBI taxonomy): domain Eukaryota; kingdom Metazoa; phylum Chordata; class Mammalia; order Rodentia; family Dipodidae; genus Orientallactaga; species Orientallactaga sibirica. Next base: position 26,194,573 of record JAEOAD010000009.1, on the reverse strand, counting down.
TCAGAACTTCAAGACCAGCCTGGCCTGTATGATAACTCTGTCTCAAAACAAAACAAAAAAACAAACAAAAAACCCCACAAACAAAAACCAACAACTGGCATTGTGGCATATACCTGTAGTCTCAGAACTCAGGCGGGTGAAGCAAGAGGATAATGAGTTCAAGGCCAATCAATCTTGGTTACACAGTAAGACCCTGCCTCTAAAAACCAAACCAAACAAAGCAAGCATGCAAACCAATCACTGACTGCAGAAGAGAGGCAAAACTCAGAATTTATGGCAAATTTGTAAATGAAAAAGTTACAATGAGTATTATCGAAACAGACTGGGATTTGGGCAAATGCACACAGGAGGTGGGGTGGAGGGCCCAGCTCTGAAACTGGCCTTTCTTCTCTCACTTCCCCTTCACAGAGGCAGAGCTTCTGATAAGTACTTCTGGGGTGAAGATTTCTGTGTCTGGGACTCAGCTTTCAGTAGGCAGAGTCAGGATTTACTCGCCTATGAAAGGAGTGAGCCAAGAGATAGCTTCATTGAAGATAATGAGAACTAGGTGTTGCAGTCAGGTTCACATTGCTGGCAGAAATCACCTGACCAAGAGCAACTTTTGGAAGCAAAAAAAAAAAAAAAAAAAAAAAAAAAAAAAAAAGGTTTATTTTGGCTTACAGATTGAGGGGAAGCTCCATGATACAGGGGAAAATGATGGCATGAGCAGAGGGTGGACATCATCTCCCAGGCAACATCAGATGGACAACAGCAACAGGGCAGTGTGCCAAACACTGGGCTATAACAGCAATAAGCCCACCCCCAACACCAGGCTGCTTCTTGTCAGGACTGGAAGATACAAAGAGAACATGAGCAAGGGATGTATGGGACTGGAGTCAGAAGTACTGATAAGAACTCACTGGGGCTCCTAGGGGGGAAAATGACTGACTCCAGGGCTGGGCCAGAAAGTACAAGAAGAGACAAAACTATTTTGCTGTTCCAAATAATAATAAGAAGAAGAAGCAGGAGGAGAAGGAAGAGGAGGAGAAGGAGAAGGAAGAGGAGGAGGAAGAGAAGAAGAAGAAGAGAAGAAGGAGAAGAAGAAAAAAAGAAAAAGAAGAAAAGATGGAGAAGAAGGTAGTCTGGAGGCTGCATATACAGAGTGAGTAGGTCAGAGCTCCCAGTTCCTTTCCCACCTCCCAGTTCCCTCATCCCAGTACCCCTGCTGCTTGCTTGGGGCTGCCTGGACCCTGCAGGCATGCTGCTGAAGTGGCCTGTTGCTCTACCTTCCTGATTGACTTGCCCCTGGGTCTCCAGTTCCCTGATATTCTGCTCCAGCGGTTGTACCACGGATTCCCTGTTCCCAGTTGGTTCTACAATTGAACAATAATGAAAACACAACCTACCAAAACTTATGGGACACAATGAAGGCAGTGATAAGGGGAAAATTCATAGCACTTAAATGCCTCCATAACAAAGATGAAGAGATCCCAAATTAATAACCTAACCACCCACATAAAGGCAATGGAGAAACAAGGAGAATCCAACCCTAAGAGCTCCAGACTGAAAGAAATAACCAAGATCAGAGCAGAAGTTAACAATTTGGAAACTAAGAAAACAATAAAATTGATGAAACAAAGAGTTGGCTCTTTGAAAAAAAAACAATATTGATAAACCCTTGGCTAATTTAATTAGATGAAAAAAAAAGAGAACTCTCAAATTAACAAAATCAGAAATGAAAATGGAGAGAGAGGTCACAACAGACATCAATGAAATTGGAAGAATCATCAGGGAATGCTTCCAAAACCTCTACTCCATAAAATCAGATAATCTGGAAGAAATGGATGAACACATACCTAGACACATACCACCTACTAAAACTAAACTCAGAGCAGATTAATCTCCTAAACAAACCTATTACATTTGAGATTGAAAAGGTAATCAAAAACCTCCCCAAAAAGAAAAGTCCAGGATCTGATGGATTTTCAGCCAAATTCTATCAAACCTTCATTGAAGAACTGAAACCATTTTTTCTCAAACTGTCTCACATAATTGGAGAGCAGGGAATCCTCCCCAACTCCTTTTATTAAGCTGGCATCACCCTAATACCAAAACCAGACAGAGATGCAACAAGAAAAGAAAACTACTGGCCCATATCCCTGATGAACTTAGATGCAAAGATCCTGAACAAAATCCTCACAAGCCAAATTCAACAACACATCAAAAGCATTATCCACCTTGAGCAATCAGGATTCATCCAAGGGATGCAGGGATGGTTCAACATACAGAAATCAGTCAACATAATACACCACATAAATAAACTTAATCACAAAACCACACAATCATTTCAATAGATGCAGAGAAGGCCTTTGACAAAATACAACACCACTTCATGATCAAAACAGTGGAGATTATGGGCATGGACAGTTTATATCTCAACCCAATAAAAGCTATATATAAAGTGCTTAAAGCCCAAATAATACTTAATGGGGAAGAACTCAAGAAGTTCCCATTGAGATCAGGAACACGACAGGAGTGCTCACTCTCACCATTGCTCTTCAACATAGTATTAGAAGTACTAGCCCAAACAATAAGACAGGAGAAAGAAATAAAAGGGATACAAATTGGAAAGGAAGAAGTCCAGTTAGCCCTACTTGCAGATGATATGATCCTATACATAAGTGACCAGAAAGTCTCTATCTCAAAAGTTCTAAAAGTGATTAATTCCTTCAGCAAGTGCAGGATACAAAATCAACACATAGCCAGGCGTGGTGGTGCACGCCTTTAATCCCAGCACTTGGAAGGCAGAGGTAGGAGGATTGTTACGAGTTCCAGGTCACCCTGAGACTATGTAGTGAATTCCAGGTCAGCCTGGGTTAGAGTGAAACCCTGCATCAAAAAACAAAAACAGCTGGGCACAGTGGCACATGCCTTTAATCCCAGCACTTGGGAGGCAGAGGTAGGAGGATCGCTATGTGTTCGAGGCCACTCTGAGACTACATAGTTAATTTCAGTAATTTTCTGGTCAGCTGGGACCAGAGTGAGAATCTACCTTGAAAAACGAAAAACAAAAAACAAAACAAAAAAGAACCAATACACAAAAATCAGTAACCTTTCCATATGCAAAGGACAAATATAGAAAGAAAGAAATCAGTGAGGCTGACCCATTTTCAATAACCACAAAAAAAAAAAACTTTTGGAATAACACTAACCAAGGATGTGAAAGATCTATATAATGAAAACATAAAAACACTCAAGAAAGAAATTGAGGAGGACTTGAGAAGATGGAAAGACTTCCTATGCTCCTGGATAGGTAGAATTAATATTATGAAAATGGCAGTTCTAAGAAAAGCAATATACAGATTTAATACAATACCAATAAAAATCCCAGCATCATTCTTCACAGAGATAGAAAAAGTGATCTCAGAATTCACAGAGAATGGCAGCAGACCTTGGATATCCAAACATATCCTTAGCAAAAGAAACATCTCTGGAGGTATCACCATACCAGACCTAAAGCTATATTACAAAGCCATAGTAATAAAAACAGCATGGTACTGGCATAAAAACAGAAACATAGACCAATGGAACAGAATTGAACACCCAAATCTTAGGTTAAGTAGCTATAGCTACTTGATCTATGATAAAGGTGCCAATAATGTAGACTGGAGAAAAGATGGCATCTTCAACAAATGGTGCTGGACAAATTGGATGACCATATGTAGAAAAATGAAACTAGACCCATCCATCTCACCATACACAAAAATCAACTCCAAATGGATTAACGACCTCAACATAAGCCCTGAAAGTCTTCAACTACGGGAACAAAAAATAGGAGGAACTCTCCATGATATAGGAATGGGGAAGGACTTCCTGAACAAAACCCAAGTAGCCCAGGAAATTAATTTCTCAACCAATGGGATCTCATGGAGCTAAAAAGCTTTTGCACAGACAAGCATACCATAAGCAGAGCCAATAGATTACATAGAACGGGAGAAAAATTTCGCCAGCTATACCACTGACCAAGGCCTAATATCTAGAATCTACAAAGAACTCAAAAACCCCAAACAATAAAAAAAAAAATCAAACAACCCACTGAAAAAATAGGGCAGAGAATTGAATAGGGAGTTCTCAGAGGAAGAAATACAAATGGCTAATAGACACTTAAGAAAATGTTCAACATCCCTAACCATCGGGGAAATGCAAATTAAAACAATTATGAGATTCCACCTCACTCCAGTAAAGATGACAACCATTAAAAATCAAATGAAATATCAGAGAAACAATGAGTAAAACAAGGCAAATAGACAAAATTCAATGTGCTAAAATGCTTACTCTCAGCAGCTTTTTGTTGTTGTTGTTGTTGTTGGAGGTAGGGTCTCACTCTAGTCTAGGCTGACCTGGAATTCACTATGTAGTCTCAAGGTGGCCTCGAACTCATGGCAATCCACCTACCTCTGCCTCCTGAGTGCTGGGATTAAAGGCGTGCGCCACCACGCCTGCCTTTGCAGCAGCTTTTTACTGAGCTGATACAAGAGAATGGCTATAAAGGATGTGGTGGGAATGCAAACTTGTACAACCACTATGGAAATCAAGATGGAGATTCCCGAAAAAGACGAACATAGAACTACCAACAGACCCAGTGATTCCCTTATGAGGCATTTACTCTAAATGCTCCACGCTTTACTGCAGAGATATTTCCTCAACCATTTTTATAGCTGCTCAATTCATAATAGCCAAGAATCAACCCAGGTGCCCATCTTTGGATGAATGGATAACAAAGTTGTGGTACATATACACAATGGAATTCTACTCAGCAGTAAGAAAAAAATGATACGACAAAGTTGTAGGAAAATGGATGGACTTAGGACAGATAGCACTCAGAGAACACACATAATCACAGAAAGACAAACACTACATGTTCTCACTCATCTGTGGTTCCTAACCTGGATCAGGGCCTCCAGCCACTGCAATGAATTCCAGATGTGTGTGCCACCTTGTGCATCTGGCTTATGTGGGTCCTGGGGAATCGAACCAGGGTCCTTCGGCTTTGCAGGCAAATGCCTTAACTGCTAAGCCATCCCTCTAGCCCCAAAATATATTTCTTTTAATGAGAAAATGCTCAACAAATCCTAGAGACTTACCAAAAGGAATTGGAGCCACCTGAAGGGAATTCCATTGACTAAATCTGGGACAATTTTAGCCTGAAAATGTACAGTGACAGTAATGGTTTACAATCCATCAAATAAAATAAGAACCTAGGAATCAATATGAGTACGCAAGGGGCTGGGAGATGTCTCAGTAACGTGCTTGCCACACAAGTATGAGGACCTGAGTTCAGATCCCCAGCAACCATTACAAAGCCAGGTTGTTGGGTTGGAGAGATGGTTTAGCGATTAAGGCACTTGCCTGCAAAGCCAAAGGACTCGGGCAGCAGAAGGCCCTGGTGTGCCTATTCTCTCTCTCTTTCTCTCTCTCTCCCTCTGCCTCTCTCTGTGTCACACAAATAAATAAATAAAATAAAATAAAATAAAATAAAAAATAAAATAAAATAAAATAAAATTTTAAAGTGCCAGATGTTGTCAGGCATGGTGGTGCACGCATTTAATCCCAGCACTCAGGAAGCAGAGGAAGGAAGATGGCTGTAAACTTGAGGCCAGCCTGAGACTACATAGTGAATTCCAGATCAGCCTGAGCTAGAGCAAGACCCTCCCTCAAAAAAAAAAAAAAAAAAAACAAACAAACAAACAAACAAACAAACAAACAAACAAACAAAAAAAAACCTGAGTATGGCAGTATGCATCTGCAAGCCCCCCCTCCCCCTGCCGCCCCACACTGAGGAACTGGAGACAGGAAGACCCCTGGAGCTGGCTAGTTAGCCAGTCTAGCCAAATCTGCGAGCTCCAGGCTCTGTTAAAGACTTTGTCTTACAATGAGGTGGAGAGGAGTTGAGAAAGACACTGATGTTAACCTCTGGCTTCCACATGCACATACTCATAGGAGAACCTGCACACATACTCACACTTGAACATAAACAAGTACATTTCACACGCTAGAAAAAGTAAATGGGCTGGGTGTGGTAGCGCACCCTTTAATCCTATCACTTGGGAGGCAGAGGTAGGAGGATCACTGCGAGTTTGAGGCCACCCTGAGACTACATATTAATTCCAGGTCAGCCTGTACTAGAGTGAAACCCTACCTCGAAAAACCAAAAAAAAAAAAAAAAAAAAAAAAAAAAAAATGGGGGCTGGAGAGATGGCTTAGTGGTTAAGGTGCTTGTCTGCAAAGCCAAAGGACCCAGGTTCAATTCCCCAGGACCCATGTAAACCAGATGCACAATTTTCTCTCTCTTTCTCTCTCTCTGTCTTCCTCCCTCCTTACCTCCCTCCCTTTCTAAAATAAATAAAACTAAAACTAAATATTTAAAAACAGAAAAAGTAAATGGGAGGAACAAAAAAACTTTTCTGTTATGTCAAGTGTTAATTAAAATATGGAAGGAATGGTGGTGCATGCCTTTAATCCCAGCACTTGAGGCAGAGGTAGGAGGATCGCCGTGAGTTCGAGGCCACCCTGAGACTACATAGTTAATTCCAGGTCAGCCTGGGCCAGAGTGAGACCCTACCTTGAAAATTAAAAAAAAAAAAAAAAAAAAAAGAAAATCATTAATGGGTTTGATGAGAAACATTTATATAATCTTAACATATCTCCCCCACAAATTTCTTATCAATTACCAAGGGGAAACCGGAATCTGGTGGGGTGGCCCAGTGGATAAAGCACTTGTTGCTTGTGGTGGTTTGAATGTAAAATGTCTCTCATAGTCTCATATGTTTGTGACTAAGCCTCATTTTTATTTTATTTTATTTTTCTTGTTTTGTTTTTTCAAGGTAGAGTTTCACTCTAGCCCAGGCTGACCTGAAATTCACTATGTAGTCTCAGGGTGGCCTCAAACTCACAGCGATCCTCCTACCTTTGCCTCCCTAGTGCTGGGATTAAAGGCGTGTGCCACCATGCCAGGTTTACACCTCATATTTAATCCCAAACTGATGGAACCTTTGGAAGGTGGAGCCTTGCTGGAGGAGGTGTGCCACTTGGAGTAGGCCTGGAAGTTTATTAGCCCAGCCCCACTGGGTGTCCAGAGCCAGCTCACTCTCACTGCCTCCTCCCTGCTTGTTTTTTTAAAAAAAATTTTTTTTGTTTATTATTTATTTATTTGAGAGCGACTGACAGATGGAGAAAGAGGCAGATAGCCCAGCCCCAGATGCTGGCCACTTTGTGCATCTGGCTTAGAGCCAATTGAGCCTTGAACCAGGGTCCTCACAAGCACTGCCATCCTCCCCCTCCTCCCTGCTTCTTGTGGGAATGTGACACTGAGCTGTCTGCTGGCAAGAAGATGTGATGCTCTGACACCAGGCTTTCCCACCATGACAAAATTTCCCCTTGAAACTGTAAGCTGGAAATAAAATCAGTGCAGAATTCTATGCCATGTAGTGAAATGAATAAAAAAAAAAAAAATCCATGGAAGTGTTTTGAATGAATACTCTCAAACATGCAAGTGCTCAAAATGTTTACTTCCGATGTACACTTGCTTTGGAAACGCTCACCATACAAAGAAGGAAAATCAAGGCTGAGGCCAAAAACCAGGAAATGGGGTGTCCAACCCAAAACCAGTTAGATGGGTGAGTCTCCTGTGTGATGGGACATTGCAGGACACAGCGATCAATTTCCAAGATGACAAAGTTGACAGACCAGTTGATTGGTGTCCCTAAATACACTGAGAGGAGAGTTAACAACTAGTAAATTTGGGCATAGATTACTGAAGAATACTGAAGTACCGAAGCTAATGTGACCATAACTAACTGTGAGGAGACGGAGAGGGAAATGGCTTTGAGAGAAAGGAAGAGTACAGCCTGGCATGGTGATGCACACCTTTAATCCCAGCACTTGGGAGGCAAAGGTAGGAGGAACACTGTGAGTTCTAGGCCAGCCTGGAACTATAGTGTGAGTTCCAGGTCAGCTTGCGCTAATGCAAGACCTTACCTCAAAAAAAAAAAAAAAAAATGGCTAGAGAGATGAATTAGTGGTTAAGGCACTTGCCTGCAAAGCCCAAGAACCCAGGTTCGATTCCCCAGTACCCACATAAAGCCAGATGCACAAGGTAGCACATGTGCCTGGAGTTCATTTACAGTGACTAGAGACCTTGGCACGCCCATTCTCTCTCTCTCTCTCTCTGCCTCTCTTTCTAATAAACAAATAAATAAAAAACAATAGTGGAGCTGGAGAGATGACTCAGCAGTTGCCTGCAAAACCTAAGGACCAGGGTTCAATAAAGCCAGATGTACAAAGTGACACACACGTATCTAGAGTTTGTTTGCAGCATCTGGAGACCCTGGCGCACCCATTCTCTCTGTCAGTCTCTCTTCTATCTCTCTCTGCTTGCAAATAAGTAAATCAATTTTTTCTTTCTTTCTTTCTTGGTTTTTTGACGTAGGGTTTCACACTAGCCCAGGCTGACCTGGAATTCACTATGGAGTCCAGGGTGGCCTCAAACTCCTACCTCTCCTCCCGAATGCTGGGATTAAAAGCATGCGCCACCATTCCTGGCTTAAAATATTTTTTGGAAAAAAAGATCAACAGTGTAAGTATAATTTATACAAGTGCATAAAAAGCTGAAGGGTTTGAAAACAGTTACCAACAAAAATGGGAAACAGAAGGCAATTTGGTTTCTTTCTTTACTTTAATAACAATAAGTCCTATAGAACTACTTGACTCCTTAAGCTGTTTCTGTATGCAATATATACAAAAATAAAAACACCTTTTTTTTTTTCTCTTTTGGCTTTTCGAGGTAAGGTCTCACTCTAGCCCAGGCTGGCCTAGAATTCACTATGTAGTCTCAGGTGTGCACCACCACACCATGCCTGGCAAAACTCACCTTTAAATGTTTTTTAGTTTAATTTATTTATTAGAGAGAGAGAAAAAACTAGGCAGATAGATAGAGAGAGAGGGAGGGAGGGAGAGAATGGGCACATCAAAGCCTCCAGCCCACTGCAAATGAACTCCAGATGCATGCCCCACCTTGTGCATCTGGTTTATGTGAGTACTGGGAAATCAAACCTGGGTCCTTAGGCTTCGCAGGTAAGGGCCTTAACCACTAAACCATCCCCCCCCAGTCCCAAAACTCACCTTTTAAATAAAGAAAGCCGGGCATGGTGGCACGTGCCTTTAATCCCAGCATCCGCGAGTTCAAGGCCACCCTGAGACTACATAGTGAATTCCAGGTGAATTTACTACATAGTGACTACATAGTGAATTCTAGCCTGGGCTAGAGTGAAACCCTACCTCAAAAAAATAAAAAAATAAAAAATACAATTGCTATAGTTGGGTGTAGTGGCACGTCTTTAATGCCAGCACTTGCGAGGCAGACATAGGAGGACTGATGTGAGTTCAAGGCTAGCCTGGGACTATACTGAGTTCCAGGTCAGCCTGGGTTAGAGCAAGACTCTACCTCAGAAAAAAAAAGAAAATTGAAAAAAGAAAGACAGAAAGAAAGAGAGAAAGAGCACAAAAAGAAATTTGCTATAAAATAGACATAGTAATGTTTTCTATAAGCAGAAAGATGATTCCACAAATGTAGGCTAGCAGAGGCCACTATGAGAATGAAGGAAGAGAAGTTATGAGTTGTGGAGCATCTGAAGCTTATAAACAAAACTGGAAAGAAGCAAGGAGAGTAAGTTATAGAAAACAGAGGAAAAATCTGTCACAAGAGAGTAGGAGAAATTTGACTAGCTTCTTGTATTACAGAATAAGCTCTTGTTTATAACCACCAGAACTGTACTAATTTGTTATAGTAACAGAAGAGCTAATACATGTTACAAGAATCTTTTTTTGTGTGGCTTGTACATGTGCAGTGTGATGTGTGTGTGTGGGGTAGACGCATGTGCATGTGTCCTTGTGGCATCCCATGTGTATTCCTGTGGGCAAGGTGCAATTGCCTGTGGTGTCCCATCCCATCACTTTCCTACCCGTTCATTTATTTCTTATATTTTTATTAATTTTATTTGCAAGAGGAGGGGGGAGAAGAGAAAAGAGAGGAGAGGAGCGCAGAAGAGAAGAGAAGAGAAGAGAAGAGAAGAGAAGAGAAGAGAAGAGAAGAGAAGAGAAGAGAAGAGGCAGACAGAGAGAATGGGTGCACCAGAGCCTCCAGCCACTGCAAATGAACTCCAGATGCATGCACATGGAGCCCTCCAGCCCTCTACCCGTTATTATGTGAGTTGATGTCTCTTTCTTGGAGCTCCTGTGATACTCAGGTCTCTGTTCCACATGGGACTGGAGCATGCAGGGCCAGGCCCAGGTGTTTATACGGGTCCTGGGGGTGGAACTCAAGTTCTTGGGCTTCCTTAGACCTCATGCTTGCACAGGAAGTGCTCTTAACTGCTGAGCCATCTCTCCAGATCTTACACAAGCATCTTACCTCCTGAGTAGTCGTATTACTTCCTCCACTGTGTAGACCACCTCACAACTTAAAAGCATATCGCCCATGCTTCCTTTCGTTGTTTTAATGTGCTGAAGATTTTCAAATGCATATTCCAAAAAGTTTTTTAAAAATTATCAATTCTTGGGCTGAGTGTGGTGGTGTATGCCTTTAATCCCAGCACTTGGGAGGCTGAGGTAGGAGGATTGCTGTGAGTTCAAGGCCACCCTGAGATTACAGAGTGAATTCCAGGTCAGCCTGAGCTAAAGTGAGACCCTACCTCAAAAAAAAAAAAAAACCACAATTTTTTTTTTTTTTAATTACCAATTCTCTACCAATTCTAATTCACAAATGCTTGGAGGTGCAGCCCAAGCTGTGGGCCCACTACACACTTGGTAAAGAGAAGAATGTGTCTTCGAGGGCTGGAGAGATGGCTTAGCATTTAAGTGCTTGCCTGTGAAGCCTAAGGACCCTGGTACGAGGCTCGATTCCCCAGTACCCACGTAAGCCAGAGGCACAAGGTGGCACATGCATCTGGAGTTTGTTTGCAGTGGCTGGAGGCCCTGGTGCACCCATTCTCTCTCTCTCGCCTCTTTCTCTCTATGTCTATCTGTTGCTAATAAATAAATAAAAATTTTTTAAAAAAGAATGTGTCTATTAACGCTACTCTCACTTCTGGTTAGAGAAGCTTCTCTTTTCAGATGGCGATGACCACTGGGATGACCTAAAAGGCAACATAGTGCTGAGAAGAAGGGATGGAGGAGTGCCCAGCACTGAAACATCTCTGTCACACCCTCCAAGGCTCAGGAACCATTGCAGAAGAGGGGGTGGATGGAATGGAAGAGCCAAAGGAAGGGTATAACTTCTTACAATGCAACTGCCCAGACAGAAATTGGCCTCGATATCAATGACCTTGCAGTGCCTAGCAATACCTTCTCAAGACCCTCAAAATAGAAGAAAAAAGATGATGACATCAAATTAAAAGAGAGACTAATGGAGAGAGGGAGGGGATATGATGGAGATTGGAGTTCTAAAGTGGAATGGGGGAGGGGAGGGAAATATCATGTGTTTTTTGTATGTAAGTATAGAAGTTGTCAATAAAAAATAATAATTAATATAAAAAAAAGAATGTGTCTTTAAACAACTTCACTGGTGGCACCAGAACCCTGGAGAATGTGCTAAGTGGCAAGACCTGAAGTCTCTCCACTGAGGATTATAAGCAAGAGCCCCAGAACCTAGGATCTGCTGGGCTGGATACAATGTGGAAAATGTGTTCATATTCCTTGTAAAGCTTCTGCTGCTGCAAAAAAAATAAAATTACTAAATTTCCCCTAAAGACCCTAAATCAAGCATTATTAGGTCAATAGTCGAACGTTGTGTTTGACTCCTCTTTCCTCAGTGAAGAATTATTTCAAATAAAGAATGAGTTCAAAACAGAGTGCAGACCAGCAGGAAATCCATAAGATCTCCATGGGTTTTTCTCTCAGAATAAAGGTCTCCATCTGACAGGCCAGACTAAATACACTGAATAAATTAGGTTAAGACAAAGCCATTGCAGGACTGAGGAGATGGCTCAGCGGCTCAAGGCACTTGCTTGCAAGGCCTGCTGGCCTGGGTTCAAGTCCCCAGTACTCACACAAAAACCAGATGCACAAAGTGGCACATGCACCTGGAGTTTGTTTGCAGAGGCAAGAGGCCCTGATGTGCCCATTCTCTCTATCTCTGCTTGTAAATAAATAAATATTTTAATATTTTATTTATTCTTTTTCAAGGAGAGAGAGAAAAAGAGTGAGTGAGTGAGAGAGAGAGAGAGAAGGCATACAAGGGCCTCCAGCTTCTGTAAATTAACTCCAGACACATATGCTACTTTGTGCATCTAGCTTTATATGGGTTCTGGGGAATCAAACCATAGTTGTTACGCTGTGCAGGCAAGTGCCTTAACTGTTGAGCCATCTCTCCAGCCCACCATATATATATAATGGTTTTTGAGGTAAGGTCTCGCTCTAGCCTAAGCAGACCTGGAATTCACTATGGAGTCCAGGGTGGCCTCGAACTTACAGCGATCCTCCTACCTCTGCCTCCCCAGTGCTGGGATTAAAGGTGTGCACTATCACGCCCGGCTCCAATAAATACATTTTTTAAAAGCAAACAAAGCCATTAAAACAGAGTCCTTTGAATGGCATTAGTAGGACAGAAGCTTAATTCTCTCTCACATAGCAGACTGTCCAGTGTAAGTTGAGAAGTAAGTTGTGTTTCACATGTCTACTCCAGCCACATATGTCACCTTGCTCCCTCCCCTTCTGTCAGACTGCTGCCACACCTGTAGGAAGAGGGGAAGTACAAGTTGCAGACATCAGTTTTGCTCACCTTCCACCAATGAGAACAGTGACAGCAAAGCAGGCTGGGGGGCTGGAGGGATGGCTTAGTTGTTAAGGCGCTTGCCTGCAAAGCCAAAGGACCTAGGTTCAATTCCCCAGGACCCGTGTAAGCCAGATGCACAAGGTAGCACATGCATCTGGAGTTTGTTTGCAGTGGCTGAAGGGCCTGGCAAACCCATTTTCTGTCTCTCTCAAATAAATAAGTAAATAATAAAAAAGTTAAAAAATTGTTTTAAAAGGGACTGGAGCGATGACTTAGTGGTTAAGGCATTTGCCTGCAAAGCCAAAGGATCCTGGTTCGACTCTCCAGGACCCACGTTAGCCAGATGCACAAAGGTGGGGCATGCATCTGGAGTTCATTTACAGTGGCTGGAAGCCCTGGCACACCCATTCTCTCTCTCTCTCTCTCTCTCTCTCTCTCTCTCTTTTCTCTCTCTTCCTCCCTCCCTCCCTCTTTCTCTGTCAAATAAATAAATAAATATTTTTAAAATGTTTTTAAAAAAAGCAGGCTGGGAAGTCTGCATAGCTAAAACTCTATGAGTATGGACAAAGAGGAGAATGGCTTCAGGGCACAACTTGTGTCTCTCCGATGCATGAAAACCCACTCTTTAGATTCCCCTGAGCCTAAGAAAGTCCATTCCCTTTTGGCTGCAGGTTCTACCTCCACCTGTATCCTCAACACAGGGTGCAAAAGTCATCCGCTTCTATCTTTTATAAGATGCTCACAGTGTATCAAGAATGTTGGCCGATCTCCTATGGACAGACCTTCATGCTTTCCAGTCTTCTGGCGAACACACAATGCGGCCAGTTACCTACTATATAAATGATTACACAAATACACAAGTGTGCACGTCACGTAAATTCCTAGATGTTGAATTACTGGGTCAGAGGATAAACTCCTTTTTCTTTCTTATTTTTTTAGAGAGAGCGAGAGAGAGAAGGAGAGACAGAGGGAGAACTGCACCAGGGCCTCAGCCACTGCACTAGAACTCCAGATGTTTGCACCATCTAGTGGGCATGTGCGACCTTGTGCTTGGCTCACCTTTGTGTGTCTGGCTTACATGGGATCTGAAGAGTAGAACATAGGTCCTTAGGCTTTGCAGGCAAGCGCCTTAACTGCTAAGCCATCTCTCTGGTCCTTCTTTTTCTTTTTTTTTTTTTTAGAGACAGAGAAAGAGGGTAAACTCCTTTATAGCCATCATACCATTGCCAAACCGCCCTCCAGAGGATTTGTATCCATTCCCTATGACAGATGAGGATTGGGCTGGAGAGATGACTTAGTAGTTTTGCTTGTAAAGCCTGATGGCCCTGGTTCGATTCCCCAGTACACACATAAAGCCAGATGCACAAAGTGGTGCATGCATCTGGAGTTGGTTTGCTGAAGCAAAAGGTCCTAGAGGGTCCATTTTCTCTCTTCTTCTCTCTGTATCTCAAATAAATAAATAAATAAATAAATAAATAAATAAATAAATAAATAAATAAATACTTTTAAAAAAGAAATTAAGAGGATCACCTATGACTCTGGGCTCTCATAGAATTACAGCCTTGTTTTATTTTCTGCTATTGTGTAGCTCATACAATTGGTGAACTGTTTAAAGTGTCATGAAAAAATGCAACTCTATATAATGAAATACTGGGGCTGGAGAGATGGCTCAGCAGTTAAAGGAACTCATTTGCAAAGCTTGTGGCCCAGTTTTAATTTCCCAGTATCCACGTAAAACCAGACACACAAATTGGCACATGCATCTGGAGTTCATTTGTAGTAAGAGGACCCTGGTGTGCCCATACTCTGTCTCTTTTCTCTCTCTCTCAAATAAATAATAAACAAAAAATTTTAAAAAATAAAATAAAATGTGGAACAATCTGGGAGCTCAATAAAAATGTAATATGAGCCACATAGGAGATTTCTGTGAAGGAGGGGAATGGTTCAGTGGATAAAGTGCTTGTGGCTCAAGTCTGAGTACCCAAGTTTGGATCGCCACACACCATGTAAAAGCCAGAAGCCATGGTGGGCTTCTGTGATCTCAGCACACGGACTGTGAGCTGAGGGACAGAGAGAGACGTGAGAATTTCCCCAAGCACACAAAGCAGCTGCCTGGCGAGCACAGCAGTGAATAACAAGGAGGACAAGAGAGACCCTGCCTCAGACCAGGTGGGAGGTGAGGACCACCACCCAGAAGTTGTCTTCTGATCTCCACATGAGCGCCCCAATTTATTCTCTCTTTCTCACACACACAGAAAATATCACTGATTTAAAAATTATTTTTATAAGCCAGGCATGGTGGTACACACCTTTAATCCCAGCACTTGGGAGGCAGAGTAGGAGGATCACCTTGAGTTCAAGGCAAGCCCGAGACTACGTAGTGAATTCCAAGTTAACCTGGGCTGAGTGAGACCCTATCTCGAAAAACACACACACACACATATATGAGAACATTAGCAATATAATTTAGCCCAAAATATCTAAAATATTATCACCCTGACATGCAATTAGTGTAAGAAATATGAATGAGTTTTTTACATTTTTCAAATGCTGGTGCATCTTTTCACTAATGGCCTATGTCTGTTTTAGACTTTTGTTTGTTTATTTATTTATTTATTTATTTATTTATTTATTTATTTATTTATTTAAATGTGTGTGTGCATGTGCTATAGTCTCCTCCAGCTGCAAACAAATGCCAGAAGCATTCATGGCTTTTATGTTTGGCTTCGTGTGGGTGTTGGAAAATTGAACCCAGGCCAGCAAGCTTTGTAAGCATGCATCTGTAACCACTGAGCCAACTCCCCAGCCTTCACTAATAGCCTATTCAACTCCTGCTAGCCATATATCTAATACTCAGTAGCCACACATGCATGGCTAGTGTGTGCTATACAGCCGGTGGAGACTGAGGACCTGCCAGTATCCATGGGAGGTATGTGGGGAGGAGGGGAGTGAACAACAGGTGAATGTTCTTCTTTCGCTTAAAATTCTATAAAGCTACTACGAGTAGAATATGCAAGATATAATAAACACATTTTGAACAAATGATGACCCATATGGGAAAAATAAAATTGTGTCATGTGCCATGTATAAACACGCATTCCAGATGGATTAAAGAACTAATTTGTGTGTGTGTGTGTGTGTGTGTGTGTGTGTGTGTGAATATATGTGTTTGTGGATGCCAGAAGACCTTGGGTGTCATTCTTCCAGAAGGCCATCCATTTTTTTTTTTTTTTTGAGACAGGGTCTTTCATGGGCCTGATGCTTACCAGATAAGGTAGACTGGCTGGCTAGTGAGCCCCAGGGATCTGCCTATCTCTGCCTCCCCAGTGCAGGGATTATAGGCATGTGCCAGCAGTCCAGCTTTTGTTTGTTTTGTTTTTCAAGGTCTTATTCTAGCCCAGGCTGACCTGGAATTCACTCTGTAGTCTCAGGGTGGCCTCGAACTCATGGCGATCCTCCTTACCTCTGCCTCCCAGGTGCTGGGATTAAAGGCGTGCACCACCACACTGGGCTTTTGTTTTGTTTTGTTTTGTTTTGTTTTTTGTTTTTTTGAGATAGGGTCTTGCTTTAGCCCAGGCTAACCTGGAATTTACTATGTAGTCTCAAGCTGGCTTCCAACTCACAGTGATCCTTCTACCTCCGCTTCCCAAGTGCTGGGATTAAAGGTGTTTGCCACCAAGCCTGGTGACTTTTGTTCTCTTTTAATGTGGGTTCTGGGGATTGAATTCGTGTTTGTACAGCAACACATCACTGATTGAACTATTACCTCAGCCCATAATTTTTAAGAGGTATTTATTTATTTATTTATTCACGCATGCATGTGTGTGCATGCATGCACCAGGGTCTCTTTCTGATGCAAACAAATGACCATCCAGGTTTACTGGGGAATTTAACCCAGGTATGCAGGTTTTGCAAGCAAGTACCTTTAACCACTGAGCCATCTCCCTAATCCCCTTTATATTTTAAAAAAAAATTTATTTATTTATTTATGACAGACAGAGAGAGAGAGAGAGAATGGGCATGCCAGAGCTTCTAGCCACTGCAAATGAACTCCAGATGCATGTGCTACTATGTGCATCTGGCTTACATGAGTTCTGGGGAGTCAAATCTGGGGGTCCTTAGGCTTTGCAGGCAAGTACTTTAACTGCTAAGCCATCTCTCCAGCCCTATGTGTTTTTTTTTTTTTTTTTTTTTTTTTTTTTGTTTTGAGGTAGGGTCTCACTCTAGCCCAGGCTGACTTGGAATTAACTATGTAGTCTCAGGGTGGCCTCGAACTCATGGCAATCCTCCTATCTCTGCCTCCCAAGTGCTGGGATTAAAGGCATGCGACACCACGCCCGGCTATGTTTTTTTTTTTTTTTTTTTTTTTTTGAGAAGGAAAAGTACAAAAACCTTAGAGAGCTGAGTGCTGATGCGCACCTTTAATCCCAGCACTCAGGAGGCAAAGATAGGAGGATAACCATGAGTATGTTGCCACCCTGAGACTACGGAGTGAATTCCAGGTCAGCCTGAGCTAGAGATAGACCCTACATCAAAAAAAAGAAAGAAAGAAAAAAAAATTACAAATTAGTAAGAAAATAAATAACCAATGCCAGAGTTTGAACAGAAACCTTAAAATATAAATTAGAGGGTGTGAGTTCTTCTCCTGCAAGAGAAGAATACATAGTGTGCTCACACTCACTTGTGATTGAGGGCAGAACTGATGGTACAACAATGAACTACTTTTCTTTTCCCATACTGTCAAAAACAAGAGGAAAAACCATGATATATTTCCTTCTATGTTCACCGGTAGAAATGCATACGGGTAAAGTCAGCAAAATCTATCAAAGCCAAAATGTAACTCCCTTTAGCTTAGCAATTTCATTTCATGACATGTACTCTTTTAAATATGTACCTATGTGTAGGGATGTGAAATCTAATACCAGAATTAGTAAAATCTTTCAGGGTCCTTCTCAATTCAAAGAATGCCATGGAGATGCTCTGGATGTCTTGTCAAATGAGACTCCTTAAGATCACAAAGCTGACCTGGAATTCAATATTTAGTCTCAGGGTGGCCTTGAACTCAAGGTGATCCTCCTACCTCTGCCTCCCGAGTGCTGGGATTAAAGGCGTGTGCCACCACACCCAGCTCACAAGTTCTTTTTAATTTATTTGCAAGGAGAGAGAGGAGAGAGAAACAATGTGTGCCCCAAGACCTCTAGCCACTACAAACAAACTGCAGCTGCATGTACCATTTATGTGGGTACTGGGGAATCGAACCTGGGTTGTTAGGCATTGCAGCCACCTTAGTCTCTGAGTCATCTATCTCTCCAACCCCACAAGTTTGTTTTATTTATTTATTTATTTATTTATTTATTTATTTATTCATTCATTTGAGAGAGAGAGGCAGATAGAGGATAGGTGCGCCAAGGCCTGTAGCCACTGAAAACGAACTCCAGACACTGACACCACCTTTTACATCTAGCTTTACACGGGTACTTGGGAATCAAACCTGGGTCCTTTGGCTTTGCAAGCAAGTGCTTTAAATGCTAAACCATCTCTCCAGACCCCACAAGGTCTTTTGATCTGTTAAAAAAGTAAACTATGGGGCAGAGGATGTAGCTCAGTTGGCAGAGCGTTTGCCTAACGTACGTGAAGCCCTGGGTTTGATTCCCAGTGCCACATAAAGTAGGAGGTGGGGACAGGAGGATCAGAAGTTCAAAGCAGGGCTGGAGAGATGGCTTAGTGGTTAAGTTGCTTGCCTGTGAAGCCCATGTTTGACTCTCCAGGTCCCGCATAAGCCAGACACATAAAGTGATGCAAGTGTGCAAGGTTGCACATGCGCACAAGGGGGCGCATGTGTCTGGAATTTGATTTCAGTGGCTGGAGGCACTGGCACACTAATTCTCTCTCCCACTCTCTCTCTCATCATTAAAAAAAAAAAAAAATAAGAAAGTCCAGTCTGTTGGGCTTATCTAAAAAAAAAAAAGTTCAAAGCAATCCTTTGCTACATAGCAACGTTTGAGACCAGTCTGGGCTAGAGATTGTCTAATACACAAAAATGTAATCCTGTAGATCATGACTTTTGTATGATTCCAACTCTTAAAATGGAATAAACCGTACACACAGTTGTATGTCTCATATCTATATCTAAGTAAATTTCTACACCAAGGTAGGTGGTAGGGAAGGACGATGAGGGTATGTGTAAAGGGGACTGTCCATGTTTTGCAGCCACCTTAGTCTCTGAGTCATCTCTCCAACCCCACAAGTTTGTTTGTTTGTTTATTTATTTATTTATTTATTCATTCATTCATTTGAGAGAGAGAGGCAGATAGAGGAGAGGTGCGCCAAGGCCTGTAGCCACTGAAAACGAACTCCAGACACTGACACCACCTTTTACATCTAGCTTTACAGGGGTACTTGGGAATCAAACCTGGGTCCTTTGGCTTTGCAAGCAAGTGCTTTAAATGCTAAACCATCTCTCCAGACCCCACAAGGTCTTTTGATCTGTTAAAAAAGTAAACTATTGGGCAGAGGATGTAACTCAGTTGGCAGAGCGTTTGCCTAACGTACGTGAAGCCCTGGGTTTGATTCCCAGTGCCACATAAAGTAGGAGGTGGGGACAGGAGGATCAGAAGTTCAAAGCAGGGCTGGAGAGATGGCTTAGTGGTTAAGTTGCTTGCCTGTGAAGCCCATGTTTGACTCTCCAGGTCCCGCATAAGCCAGACACATAAAGTGATGCAAGTGTGCAAGGTCGCACATGCGCACAAGGGGGCGCATGTGTCTGGAATTTGATTTCAGTGGCTGGAGGCACTGGCACACTAATTCTCTCTCCCACTCTCTCTCATCATTAAAAAAAAAAAAATAAGAAAGTCCAGTCTGTTGGGCTTATCTAAAAAAAAAAAAGTTCAAAGCAATCCTTTGCTACATAGCAACGTTTGAGACCAGTCTGGGCTAGAGATTGTCTAATACACAAAAATGTAATCCTGTAGATCATGACTTTTGTATGATTCCAACTCTTAAAATGGAATAAACCGTACACACAGTTGTATGTCTCATATCTATATCTAAGTAAATTTCTACACCAAGGTAGGTGGTAGGGAAGGACGATGAGGGGTATGTGTAAAGGGGGACTGTCCATGTTGTACTTGATTTGCTGCTTGGCCCACTTACGATGCAAGTGGGTTAATATATTATTCGAAGAGAAAGAAACTTTAGAGAGAGAATAAAATTCTTTTTTGTTCATTTGTTTTGATTTTTTTCGAGGTAGTGTCTCACTGTAGCCCAGGCTGACTTGGAATTCAGTCTGCAGTTCCAGGCTGGCCTTGAACTCACAGTGGTCCTTCTACCTCTGAGTGCTGGGATTAAAAGCATGTACCACCACGTCCAGTTTGAGAGTAGCATTCATTTTGAATTTTTTTAAATTTATTTTTATTTGAGACAGAGAGAAAGGGAGAGAGAGAAAGAGAGAGAGAGAGAATGGGTGCACCCAGGGCCTCTAGCCACTGCAAACAAACTGCAGAAGCATGCGCCACCTTGTGCATCTGACCTATGTGGGACCTGGAGAATTGAACCTGGGTCCCTAGGCTTCACAGCCAAGCGCCTTAACTGTGAAGCCATCTCTCCAGCCCAAGAGTAGCATTCTTAAATGGTCCTTGCAGATAATGGGGCCGTTTTCAGAACTTAGAACTGCCTTTTCCCAAATTCTCCCCCAGCAGAGTAGGTGCAAGCCAGTCAAGAGGGGAAGGTATCTTTGGCTTTGTGAACTCTGGGTCATTGGGTATCTATCTTGTGGACACCAGCCAGTGGGTATACTGAGTCTGTGCCAGAGCACACACGTGGGCACCAGTCATCTCCATCTTCTAGCCTCCGAGCAGCCTGCACAGTGTTCCTGGCCATCTACCCACCCTGTAGCATCTCAAGCCTGAAGCCGGCCTTTTTAAAAAAAAAATTGTTTTTTTTATTTATTATCAACAGAGAGAGAGGGGGGAGAGAGAGAGGGAGAAAGAGAGAGAGAGAACGGGTGCACCAGGGCCTCCCACCACTGCAAATGAACTCCAGATGCATGCCCCACCTTGTGCATCTGGCTTACATGGGTACTGGGGAATCAAGCCTTGAATCAGGGTCCTTAGGCTTCATAGGCAAGTGCTTAAGTGTTAAGCCATCTCTCCAGCCCCTGAAGCTGGCCTTTTTATAGGAGCAGTGGAATGACAAGTCCTGAGTATAATATTTTCTGAACCTTCTCAAATATATCTCCTAGAGAAGAATAAGGTCAACAACTGTGTTGAACTAAACCAAGGGATGGAAGGAAGAGTAGAGTGCCCTGTGGTCGTGCCTGTGGCCTTCATTTCCTCTGGGCAGAGAAACCTCAGGCTGAGGTCAGGGCTTCCCAGCATCTTTATCTGAAGCTTATTGGGAAATGTCAAAAAAAAAAAAAATTGCCACCCACACCTTTGCAGGGAATTTAAGACTTCCTCTTTAGGAATAGGTTGGATGGAGTCAAGATCTTTTTGTGTGACGAGGCATCCTTTAGAAAAAGGACAGTGGGGTTGGATTCTTCACCTGAGGGTTTAATAAAAGGGTTGGAAAAATTTTCAATTTTAATCTCATTTTGCACATTTACATTTGAATATCCATAAGAAGGAGGTGGGAAATGTCAGAAAGAAGAACATTCCAGGCATTGGGAATAGCGAGGGAGAACTGTCTGGTATATTGGAAGAATGGTCATAAAGCCATAATTGCAGCCATTTTAAATGGAAGAGAGAGAGAGAGACGAGAAGAGGAGAGAAGGGAAGAAGAGGAGAGAGAGAAGAGGGTAGGGGAGGGGAGGCGAGGAGAAAATTTTTGAGAAAAGAGGAGGGGAGAGAAGAGAGAGAGAGAAGAGAGATGGAAAAAGAGGAAGGTGGAGCTTGAGAACTGCTTTGACACCTTGAAAGAACTTTGCTTTTTAGTCTAGATGAGTTAGGGAGCCCCTGGCAGTCTGAAAGCCAGTGAGCTACATAATCATACTGACGTTTAACAGAATAGCTGTGGTTGCTGTGTTGGGAAGAAGGAAGAAAACAGCATGCCAGGGAGGAGGCACTTGCGACAGACTAAAGGAGAGATAGGAATTGAGCTTTTCTGATCCAGTAACCCGGATCAGAATCACCTGGAGGGCTCCTGAAAGCAGACTGCCACCCCACACAACCCCAGCTGCTCCCTCTGGGGTGGGATCTAGAAACATGTATTTCTAAAATTCCCAGATGAAGGCCACACAGCTAGTCTGCTGACAACATCGGGAGACCCACTCAGTTTTCCTTCGTAGCACTGATCAAAATGGGTAATTGGCATTTGTTCCTTCTGTATGGCCCAGAACTGTGTTGAGTGCAGGCTCTGGGCCAGGCACAGCCAGTGGGATTCCCTCATCTGAGCTGTTTCATGATCATTGGTGATGAATCTTTTGCAAGAAGTGGTCATCAGAGGGAAAGGATTCATTATCTTGACAATAATAACAGGTGTGACACTCACCCATCGTCTGACTGGGTGTTTTATTTATAGCTCCTCCAATTAAATTCTTGTAAAAAAAAAACCTCTGCAAGCCAAGCCTTAGCACCTCTGTTTTATGAATGAGAAAACCAAGGCCACACCATTAGGGAACACCAGAACTTAGCCAGGCCTGACTGACATCTGGGTGATATTTTTAGCACGCAGTTTTGAGGATGGAACTCGGTACCTCGTGCTTGTGAGCACTTTACCCGCTTAGCTATTTCTCCAGCCCTATAACATTTTAAAATTTTTTAAAAAATAATTTAATTATTTGCAAGTAGAGAGAGGTGGGGAGAGAATGGGCATTCCAGGGCATCTGGCCACTGCAAATGAATTCCAGATGCATGTGCCACTTTGTGCATCTGGCTTCACATGGGTACTGGAGAATCGAACCTGAGGCCTTAGGCTTTGCAGGCAAATGCCTTAACCACTGAGCAATCTCTCCAGCCCAATAAAATTCTTCTTCTTCTTCTTCTTCTTCTTCTTCTTCTTCTTCTTCTTCTTCTTCTTCTTCTTCTTCTTCTTCTTCTTCTTCTTCTTCTTCTTCTTCCTCTTCCTCTTCCTCTTCTTCTTCTTCTTTTTTTTCCAAGATAGGGTCTTGTTCTAGCCTACGCTGACTTGGAATTCACTATGTAGACCCAGGGTGGCCTGGAAGTCCTGGCAATCTTCCTACCTGTGCCTCCCAAGTGCCTGGCTCCATAAGATTCTATTAAAGATGCCTCCCTCACCCTATACCTTCACAGAGGGCACTGTTCACTTGTTCTCAGCCTGAGGTCCTTCCCGGAAGACCCCTGGCTTCCTAGCTGGTACCAGTGCCATCCTTGCTTTTTGTGGCTGTTACCATTCTCTCTTGGCACACTTCTCTTTTGCTCTCTCTTCCCAACTTCCTTCTATAGCGTGATGGACGCTGTATTCGGTGTGGGGGAGTTGATGTTTGACAAATCCAGGCCAGCTTGTCTCTCAATGGAATCCATCCCTCTCACTACGGGAGAAAAATCACCATGCAAAACTTCCCTCCTCCTCAACTTCTCTCTTTCCCTGCCCCTCTCAATGGATAAAAATAGCTGCCGCTCGGGGCCTGATTGCAGATGAAGCAACTTCGAGCCTGATGCTGAGTTGGGCTGGGCTGAAAGCAGCTGCTCTCTGGAGGCCAGCTGGGAGTCTTGGGGTCAGTGCATAGACCTGCCCACTGGGACTAGTTAACCTGGGCGCAGTGGACAGACACCTAGAAACCACCCTGAGTGAGGGGCCTTGTGGAGCAAGTTTGCCTGCCATGGTGAGCGGTTCATAAAAATACTTCAGAGCCCCGGAAGTGTATGTGATTCTTAACCTGTTTGGGGAAACAAGGATTCCCCTGGAGCTAGTGATGAAACGTAAATGCCACTTCTGTGTATAGTTGAGGCGTACACACATCACACACCACAGGCACAAGCACACACTGACACACACACACAATACCGTTTTTGCACACTTTCATACTTTTTGGAGGGGCTCTTGAAACCTAGCATGGATCATAAGTTAAAACCCCAGATCCAAGTTAACTACAGTGATGCAAACTAGTCTAAGAGAAACAAACAAAAAAAATTGTGTAAAAATAAGTTTACTAAAGCTTGCCAAGGTCTTGCTGGAAAGCGTGTCTAATGTAAATCCCAGAGAATAGACATGGATGGAAACGTTGGAGTTGACCTCCGATGGTGGGATAAGGGTTGATTTCTACTTTATCTGCGCTTTTCTCACTAAACAAAACCGCATGTTTCTCTTTCGCAATCAGAGCGGCCACATCCAGGCATTTCCGTGGACTTGGGGCGCGCACTCCGGGGCAGGCACGGCGGTGGTCGGTCGGCCTGGACTGTCCGGCGGGGATGAAGGCCTACAGACCCTAGAGCCAACATGAGACACGGGGCGTACGCGTTGCACTGGGCCCGGAAAGCCCGCGGCCGAGATGGGGCCCTCGAAAGTCCAGCGCTCGCGGAGAAGCCCACCTCGCCCTGGACAGGCAGTGCGCACGCGCGCGCCATGCCCCCCACCCTCGGGAGGGGGAGGGCGGCGGCCACGCGCACGCACGCACACGCACGCACGCACACGCGCGCGCGCGCCCTCCGCTTCAGCCGACGATGCCGCGGCGACGGCGACGGCGGCGCGCTCCGGCGTTCTGAAGCAGCGGCGGCTGGTTGCCACGGGCCGGCGGCGCGATGAGCTGGGAGGCCGCCCCCGGCTCGGGGCTGTGAGAAGCTCGGAGCCGGGGGTGGGCGGCGGCTGCGGTGCAGGGGCAGCGGCGGCGGCGGCCATGCGCGGGGCGGCGACTCGGTGGAAGTGGCGACTGGGCCGGGGTCACTTTCCGGGGACTGACGGCCTGAGGGCCCCGCGGCCCCTGCCGCCGCCGCCGCCGCTGCTCCTGCTGCTGCTGCTCCTGCTGCTCCCGTGGCTGACCGTGCCCGGATCCACCGCCGCCGCCGTCGTCCCGGCCCCGCGGCCCCCGGCGTTGCTTCCCGCGTCCCCGGGGCCCAGCGTGAGCCTCTACCTGAGCGAGGACGAGGTGCGCCGGCTCATCGGTGAGTCGGGCCGCGGGTCGGGTCGGGTCGGGCCGCTTCCGGTCCCCTCCCCTGGCCCAGCGCTCTTCCCATCCCTTCTTCCCAGACCGGGGAGCGGGGATGAGCTGTGGGGGGGATCGCCCGGCCTTGCTGGTCGAGAGGTGTGCCCCCTTCCTACCCCGAGTCCATCCTCTTCGCTCTCGCTCGTCCAGCCGCCCCGGGGAAAGCCGCGGATCCAGCTCCTTCCATCTTCCTTACAAACCTCCCTCCCTCCCCACCCCCGCACCCCAAGTCCCCTCTGCTCGCTGGAGCCCGGCGCCCCGATCGCTTTCCTTCTCCTTTTCTACCACATTTTCCTCCAGCCTCCCCATGCGTGTCACTGTAGGCCCCGCAGATGGGATACCTCGAAGTTCGTCTTTCACTCCAAACTGGCGCACACCCTTAAGCCTCTGTGCCATTGATAACCCCAAGTAGGCCACGCTGCAGTGCTCAGACTTTCTGGTTACACACTTTTTACAGAAAAAAAAAAAAAAACAAAAAAACAGAACAAACAAACAAAAACACCAAGTAGCCGGGCATGGTGGTGCACGCCTTTAGTCCCAAGCACTCGGGAGGCACAGGTAGGAAGATGACTGAGAGTTCGAGGCCAGCCTGAGACTACATTAGTGAATTCCAGGTCAGCCTGTGCTGGAGAGTGAGATCCTTGAAAAACCAACCAACCAAACAAAAAAATCCCATGAGAGACAGGGCAAGGTTAGAAGGGCACTCTACTGATAGACTGTACAAGCAAGCCTTCACATCTCGGACCGAGAAACATATTTTGAAATCGTGAACCAGTGCCAGGGAGCAGATCTTTAGTTTTTGCGGTTTTTTTTTTTTTGGGGGGGGGGTGTTTGTTTTGGTAACTTGAGCTTTGACTGGTCCTGCGTTTCCAAGCCCACTCGTTTACTTGAAATACTTTTAGGGGAAGGAGAACTTCGCTGTGGGTCAGTTATTGGTTTTGTTTACTTATTTAGCTTTGTTTTGGCGAAGCACTTAAAAAAAATGATACTGCTCTCCAGTTGGGACTTTGTGGATTCTGGTAATAACTCCTTGGAAGGGAGGACCTGGCCCTGAGAAGGAAATCTTTTATTTATATTTATTTATTTATTTATTTGACAGAAAGAGGGAGGGAGGGGGAGGGGGGAGGGAGGGGGAGAGAGAGAGAGAGAGAATGAGAATGGGCATGCCAGGGTCTCCAGCCACTGCAAATGAACTCCAGACATGTGCGCCCCCTTTTGCACCTGGCTACCGTGGGTCCTGGGGAATCGAACCTGGGTTCTTTGGCTTTGCAGGCAAATGCTTTAACTGCTAAGCCATTCCTCCAGCCCCCGAAAAGGAAATCTTTGATAGTGGCAGATAGCTAACATTGGCTTTCTTTTGTGTATTAAGGCTATCCCTTGCTTTTAGCTCACTCAGGGTGTGGCGCTTCCCAGTGGAGTGTTGGAGCTGGAAAGTTCCCTTCCTTAAGGATCTATTATCAATTATCAGGTTTTTTAGTTTTATTTTGTTCTTAAAGGTTAGAGGACTTTGTTGAGATCTTGTTGAGTTCAGCCTGGTGCTGAAATTAAATTGCTTTCAGCAAACTGTTTAGACATTGTTAAATGTATGGATCTGTAGTCTTCAGCCCCAAAAGAATTGTGTTTTGGTAATGTGCCTTTCTTAATCCTCTTTTTAGTCTAGTTGAATTAGCTGAATTTAGTGTAGCTGAATTGAAATTGCAACTTGGGTTACTCCTGGAACGTAAAATTAAGGCTTAGGAAAAATAATGGCTCCTTGTAAGCCTGCTCATGTCCTATTGAAAATATTAATGTATTATGCATGCTTTTGTAAAGGCTTTTTTTGTTTTGGTTTAAATAACTTACATAGTTGTGACTTTGTTTATATGTGTTTCTCCTCCCCTCTCAGCCAGGGGTGCAGATTGGGGGACAGACCACATCTTGAGGTTGACTTAGATGGAGTGCTTGTGCATACCTGCCAGTACTTGCTTTATACGTGTTCTTATGATTGTGTTTTACTCAGGGAAATAGGTGTCATTATTCCCATTTTAGGGATGAAAAAAGTGAAGCTTTAAGTAACTTGCTTAAGATGAAACAGTGTTGGCTGGCTGCATACCAAGTTTTATTGAATGAAGTGAAGACATTGTACATACAGAAGTTTGATTATGGCATGTTGGAAAAGAAATCACTTCTAGTTACTCCTTGAACGATGTCTTTGTAACTAAGACCTACTTTTCTTAGTATTTGAAGTGGAGGACTGACTGATGAGCATCCAGTTGAGTGTTTGATCAGAAATAGGTAGTGTGTGGGATGGAGGTGGGAGCCTTGCCTCCTTGAACTTTCTTATCCATCTTTGGGGTAACAGGAGTGTTTTCTGTAATACAGAGTGAGTGGACATGTTACTGTGGGTCTTTGCAGATCTAGCTCCTCTCTTTTTGTCGCTCCATCTCCTTCCAATAGTACCTTTAAGGGATCCCCTGGGTTCCCTTAGAAGGGGAAGAGCAAGAAATAAAATGTATAACAAGGACCCCTGCTTGCATACCTGCTTGAAATGGTACTTTTTATTTATTTATTTATTTATTTATTTATTTATTTATTTATTTATTGTCTTTTTTAGATCTGTGAAGGGTAAATGCTTTCCTTTTTTAAAAAAAATTTTTTTAGAGAGAGACAAAGGGAGAGAGAATTGGTGTTCCAAGGCCTCAGCCATTTCAATTGACCTCCAGACGCTTGCACCACCTAGTGGGCATGTACGACGGTGTGCTTGCCTCACCTTTGTGTGTCTTGCTTAGGTAGGATCTGGAGAGTTGAATGTGGGTCCTTAGGCTTCTCAGGCAAGCACCTTAACTGCTAAGCCATTTCTCCAGCCCTGTGAATGCTTTCTGAAAGCTAGTTTAAAAACAAAAACAGAGCAGGGTGTGGTGGCGCATGCCTTTAATCCCAGCACTCTGCAGGATCACTATGAGTTTGAGGCCACCCTGAGACTACATAGTGAATTCCAGGTCAGCCTGGGCTAGAGCGAAACCCTACCTTGAAAAACAAAAACAAATTCCCCCCAAACAAACAAGCAAACAAGTAAACCGGCTGGTGGTAATGGCACACACCTTGCAGAGGTAGGAGGATGGCTATGATTCCAGGTCATCCTGGGCTGGAGCTAGACCCTACCTCAAAAAGATCCAGCAACAACAAAAACAAAAATTGGGTTTGGAGAGAGAGCTCAGCTGTTAAAGGTGCTTGCTTACAAAGTCTCATGGCCTGGGTTTGTTTCCCCAATACCTATGTAAAGCCATATGCACAAAGTGGTTCATGCTTCTGGAGTTCATTTGCAGTCCAAGAGGCCCTGGTACACCATTCTTTTTTTAAAAATTTAATTTAATTTAATTTAATTTAATTTAATTTAATATATTTGGGTGGGGAGAGAATATGAGCACCCTAGGGCCTCTTAGCCACCACAAACAAACTCCAGACACATGCAGCACCTTGTGAATTTGGCTTACATGGGTACTGGGGAGTCAAATCTGGGTCCTTAGGCTTCGCAGGCATGTGCCTTAACTGCTAAGCCATCTCTCCAGCCTGCACCCATTCTTTCTCTCTCTGCTTTCAAATCAATAAAAAATATTTAATACTAAGCAAGCAAACAAAAACACTTAGCCATCATTTTATATTCTAATAAAAGTTTAGAATTCCAAGTAGATTTTTTTGGGGGTTATTTGAGGTAGGGACTCACACTAGCCCAGGCTGACATAGAATTCACTATGTAGTTCCAGGCTGGCCTTGAACTCCGAACTCAATGATTCTCCTACCTCTGCCTCTTGGGTGCTGGGATTAAAGGCATGCCGCATCACACCCGGCCCAAGTAAGGAATTTATAAGTTGGTAGTGATAGCTTTGTATGTTGAATTCATTGTGCTTCATAGGAGAATAAATTGTTTTAATACAGTTAATACCTGAACATTGTTTGCTTTTTAAAAAACTCAGATATCACTAAAAGGTTTATGAAAACAAACAAAACAGTATCTTGCTTTGGTGGTCTTTTTATCCTCTAAGCCCTACTTTCCAGGGGTTATTCCTATCTTAGCTCATTATTTATCTTTTCCCTTAGTTTTACTTTTATATTTCTGAAACAATGTGGAATAAGTATTTGATTTTCTAGTGTCACAACTGAACTCTTACCTTCCGTTATCCCTGAACTCCCCATTGTATTTTTTTAGTAAAACCAGTAAGTATATTTACATAGTTGTGTAAAATACATTTTGCTTATTTCTGAATAGGCACCCATGTTTCTGTTTTTTCTATAATTTTTGTTTTTCCCAGTGCAAGTAAGTTTGTTATAAATGTTCTAATTAATCATCTTTGCATGCATTCCCTCAAGTACTTCAAGAAATATGCTAAGTGACTGTTGATATTTCTTTTCCAATAGCACATTATGTCATATGTTAGTGCCATTGGGTTTCTTTTTAGGAACTTCTTTCTTTTAAAGTTACTTATTTATTTGCAAGCAGAGAGCCACAGTAAGAACAAGAGTGAGTGAAAGAGAGAGGGGAAGAGAGAGAATAGGCACACCAGGGTCTCTTGCCACTGTAAATGAACTACAGATCCAAGTGCCACTTTGTGAATCTGGCTTTACATAGGTACTGGTGAATTGAATCCAGGCCATCGGGCTTTGTAAGCAAGTGTCTTTAACTGCTGAGTCATCTCTCTAGCCCCTTAGTTCTTAATTCAGTCTGGACAGTCTCTCCTCTCTTGGATCCCCTGTCTTTATTTTTTCTTGGTTTGTATGTGTTCTCAGTAGTTTACTAAGAAAAGAAGAGGGGTACATGAAAGAAAATTATTTGAAGTCTTATTTTTCTTGTGGTGTTGCTCTGTCTTTACACTTTGTGGATGGTTTGGCTGAGCTTACAGTGTTACATTGGATATAACTTTTCCTCCATTTTTTAAAAAAGATTTTATTTACTTATCAGAGTGGGGGAGAATGGGCTCGCCAGGGCTTCTAACCCCTGCAAATAAACTCCAAATACATGTGCCATCATGTGCATCTGACTTACGTGGGACCTGGAGAATTGAACCTGGGTACTTTAGGTTCACAGGCAAGCACCTTAACTGCTAAGCCATCTCCAGCCCTTTCCTCCAATCTTTTTTATTTATTTTTTATTTTTTTGGTAGGGTCTTACTCTAGCCAAGGCTGACGTGGAATTCACTATGTAGTCTCAGGGCCTTGAACTCATGGGGATCCTCCTACCTCTGTCTCCCAAGTGCTGGGATTAAAGGCATGTGCCACCACGCCTGGCTTTCCCTCTAAATTTTGATGGCATTTTTACTATTTTCTCAGGTAAGGGTTTCAGATAAAAAGCCCAAAGCCATTTCTAATTTCTTCCCACCTCCAGTTATTATTATTACTTTATATATTTTTAAAAATTTATTTATTTTTATTGACAACTTCCTTAATTGTAGACAATATCCCATGGTACTTCCCTCCCTCCCCCCACTTTTCCTTTGAAACTCCACTCTCCATGATATCTTCTCTGCTCTCAATCAGTCTCTTTTAATTTTGATGTCATGATCTTTTCCTCCTATTCGGATGGTCTTGTGTAGGTAGTGTCAGGCACTGTGAGGTCATGGATATCCAGGCCATTTTGTGTCCGGCGGAGCACGCTGTAAGGAGTTTTACCTCTTCCTTTGGCTCTTACATTGTTTCCACCACCTTTTCTGCAATGCACCCTGAACCTTGGAAGGTGTGTTAGAGATGTTTAAGTGCTATTATTTTTTTATTTGAGAGAGGGGTCTGGAGAGATGGCTTAGTGTTTAAGGCGCTTGCCTGTGAAGCCTAAGGACCTATGTTCTACTCTCCAGATACCGTGAAAGATAGATGCATAAAGGTGAGGCAAGTGCAAGTTTGCACATGTCCAGTAAGTAGCATATGTGTCTGGAGTTCATTGTGCATCTGGCTTATGTGGTACTGGGGAATCAAACTTAAGTCCTTAGGCTTCACAGGCAAGTTCCTTAACCGCTAAGCCATCTCTCCACTGCCCCCCAGTCCAGTTTTTGAATTTCAGGATATTTCCTATTACAGTACTAAGATTTACAGGCTACAGTATGGTTTGTTTCTTTTTTGTTTTGTCTTTTTTTTTTTTTAAATTAAGTAGAAACAGTATGAACACATAATGTGTTGGTACCATCATTTCCCTTCTCCCTGCCCCCATTCCGCTGAGGGCCCTCCTTGATGGGATTGCTGGTATTCACCATGGGGTTGTGAGCTATGAGACACTAGAGCAGCAGTAAGTCATCGTAAAGGCAGGGCAGTATCTCTGTAGATTCCCTTCCACCCTGTGGATCTTAAATCTTTCTGCCCTCTCTTCTGAAAAATTCCCTAAGCCATAGTGGGTGTGTTTTAAGTCTACTTTAGTGTGCTCTCAGCAGCTTCTGGATTTCTACTTTGATACATTTTGAGTGTCTGCAGTGTCTATCTGCATCACCTCAAGGTTGGTTGTTAGGCTCGCCATTGGAGCAGCACTCTTGTTCATCTTGCCAGTTCCTCTGTGGCTTTACCTGGGCCCTGGCTAATGAACGAGGGTTGGTTTATCCCCTGGGTTCTTGTTCATTTGCTGTTCTTGCTGCTTTGCCACTCTTGCGCACCACACGGTCCCAGCAGCCCCACACCTTTTGTTTTGTCCTGATGGGCCCTTTTAATCTTGAGACTCATATCTTTAGTTGCTTCTTTGATAATCTTCTACCCTTTAGTTATTTCTTTTTTCTATTTTTTTCTTTCTGAGACTTCTGGGTTGGTTATTGAATCTACTAGAATTGAAATTCATATTCTTTTAAAAAATTTGTCTTTTATTTATTCATTTGAGAGAGGGGGAGAGAAAGAGGCAGATAGAGAAGATGATAGAGAGGATGGGCACACCAGGGCCTCCAGTCACTTCAAATGAACTCCAGATGATTGTGCCACTATGTACATGTGGCTTATGTGGGTATTGGGGAATCAAACCTGGGTTATTAGGCTTTGCAGGCAAGTGCCTTAACCTGTAAGCCATCTCTCCAGCCTTTTTATTTTTAAAATGAGATTCATATTCTTGACTCACTTACCTTTTATTATTTAGTTCTTTGCATTAGATGAAATGAGCAGAAGGAGAATTTCTTAATTTTGTCTTTCCAGCTTTTGTTAAGATGTTAATGATAATTTTTCCCCCCCTGAGGTAGGGTTTTGTCTAACCCAGGCTAACATGGAATTTACTATGTAGTCTTAGGGTGGTCTCGAACTCGCGAGGATCCTTATATCTGCCTCACAAGTGCTAGGATTAAAGGCATGTACCACCACACCCAGCTATGATGGGTCCTTAGGCTTCACAGGCAAGCGCCTTAACTGCTAAGCCAATCTCTCCAGCCCTACAAAGTTTTTTTGTTTTTGTTTTTGTTTTTTGAGGTAGGGTTTCACTCTAGCCCAGGTTGACCTGGAATTCACTATGTAGTCTCACTGTGGCCTCCAACTTATGGTGATCCTCCTACCTTTGTGTCCCTGAGTGCTGGGATTAAAGGTGTGTGCCACCACGGCCAGCAATATTTTAAAATGTTAATTTCTTTGCTTTGTGTTTTTATTTCATTGCATCTTATTCTTTGAGTATATTGTCTTTGCTTATTTCTGGGGTGTATATATTATTTTTCTCTTTACGTTTAATATGGTTTTAGTAGTCCTGGTTTCTTCACATTCTTTTCAGTATTTTTGTATAGATTACAAGTATATGGCTATCCTTTCTTTTGTATAATGAGGAGTGAGACCCTATGAAGATTGAGTACACAGCACGTATGTGTGCTGATGCTGTGGTCCTGTCCTTGGAGGGCGGGTGGACTTTTTATTGGAAATCGTTCTCAAATATCACTACACAATCTTGTGTCTTATTAGGGCCCTGTTCAGTATCTGTGAAGACTTTCCAGAAACTCCTGACCCTGGCTGGTGTGTTTGGTAATAAACCAGTTTTCAGGGTTTGGGTTATCTGGTTGAAGGAGGCATGGAAGATACCACCCTTTGGGCTTTAGGCCTTGACTTCCAGTTACGGTTTTCTTGCCGCTGTGATTCCCTTTCTTTAGAAAAACTTTGAGTCTCCTTCTGACCCTGGGGAACCAGCCACTTTGATGATTTGTCCCTTGGCTCCCTCCTCGTCAGGTCTGAGGTTAAGGGAAGGAACACTTTGGTAATTGCTAGGTGTTTCTAGTACTGAGTTCTCAGGAGTCCTGAGGGAAAATTTGCATCTTACGAAGTTGAAAAGTATTCTCTCTTCCATTCCTGTCCTGTGATTTAATATCTGCAATTCCTTTACTGTTAAGGCTAGAGTCATTCTGCGATATGTAATAATGGCAGTTAACTCCTAAAAATGACATGTGGCAATTTTTGTAAAAATATTGAGTGGTAGTGGTGTTTGTATAGTGGTGGACAGTGCTGCTGTAACAAAATACCATAGACTGGATAACTTTTAACTGTGGTTCTGGATGCTGGGAAAGCCAGCATCAAAGTACTGGTGGTTTGGGTTCTGGTTAGGGCTGGATTTCTAGTTCTTAGATTCTCACATGGTGGGAGGGGGAAGAGCGTTCCCTGGGCATTATGAGGGCACTAATTTCACCCATGAGGATTTGTCCTTCCTAATCACCTTTTGGAGGTTCTACCTGCTCATACTGTCATCTTGGAGGTTAGAACTTTAGTGTAAATTTGTTTTGGGAGGGTATGCAAAGGCTCAGACCATAGCACTGAGGAAACAGATTTGAAGTAGGTCTGTACTTGACCAGTAGGTATGCAGGAAGTTCACCTGCTCTGAAGACTGCCAGAGTTTAGGAGCTTTTTAATGTTTATATGGCTTTCCTGTGTCCCAGATCCTGCTTCATTGCTCTCACCCACTGTCCTTAGCAGGCCATAGTATTGGGCACCCTGAGGACAGTGACCTGTTGGCCAGGCTTTGGCTCAGTTGTGCCTGAGCCTGGGATCCACACTAGTACTCTGTCAGCTTTGGAGCAGCTGCATTTAAGCAGAAAGTCAAGGAGTAGACTCTGCAGGCTGCTGCCACATGTGCTTGCTTGTGGTCTTAATTACCATTTGTGTCCTCCCAGGTTCTCTACCATAGTCCTGAGCTGCATATTATCTGAGGCAGTGCCAGAGGTTTGAGAATGAAATGCTGGCAGGCAGGTGGGAGGTGCGTTTTAAGCTTGTCACAGTGACAGTGATGGTAGTGGTGATAGCTAAAGGTTTTGCTTGCAAAGTGCATTGATCCTGGTTTAATACCCCAGCACCCATGTAAAGTCCGATGCAAAGTGGTGCATGCACCTGGTGTTTGTTTGTAGTGTAAGAGACCCTGGTATGTTTATGCATGTGCACAGACACATGCAAATAAGTTTTTTTTTTTTTAAAGAAAATTCATTTTAGGCATCTTGCTTCTGGGTTGAGATGATGGCACCACATTTAAAAGCACTTACTTGTTTGCAAAGCCTACAGGCCTATGTTTACTTCCAAGGCACCCATCTAAGTTGGGTGTAAATGTAGATAACTTGGTTTTACTTTAAAAATAAATAGCTTCTGAAAGAGTTATATTTGTTACATATCTTAATCACATTTTATTTAAAATCAGTTCATTCTGGTTTAAGAATGTTGCTCCTGAAAGCAGTTCAGAAGCTTTTTTGAAGTAAAATGAAATACTGTATATTGTCATAGAATATGATGATTAAACATTACCTTATTCCTGGGCTGAAGAGATTGTTTAGTGGTTAAGGCGCTTGCCTGCAAAGCCAAAGAACCCAGGTTCATTTCCCCAGTACCCACATATCCAGATGGTGCATGCATCTGGAGTTCATTTTCAGTGGCTGTGGCCCTGGTATGCCCATTCTCTGTCTCCATCTCTCAAATAAATAAATAAATATATATATATATATATATATATATATATATATATATATATATATATATATATAAATTTTTAAAAATTACTAGATTACTTGAACTGAGAATTTTGTAGGGAACTAGGTGTAACACTGAGATAATAGTTCCTGGTTGCTATTATAGGAATGGCCACTTAGTTTTTAAGCATAAATCTTTTTTTTTTTTTTTTTTTTTTTTTTTTTTTTTTTGAGGTAGGGTTTCACTCTGGCCCAGGCTGACCTGGAATTAACTATGTAGTCTCAGGGTGGCCTTGAACTCACGGCAGTCCTCCTACCTCTGCCTCCCAAGTGCTGGGATTAAAGGCGTGCGCCACCACGCCCGGCTGCATAAATCATTTTTAAAAAATTATTTTTATTTACATGTGTGTGTATGTGCACATCAGAGTCTCTTGGTGCTGCAGATCAACTCAGATGCATGTATCACTTTGCTTGTGGCTTGCATGGGTGCTGGGCCAGCAGGCTTTGTAAGCAAGCATCTTTAACAGCTGAGCCATCTCCCCAGCTCAGGAGTGATCACTTTCAACTGTAATTGATACAGGTAAGTCATAGGCATGGTTACTTTTTATAGCAATTGATGGAAGCATGTTCATATGAATGATTACTTGTGGGAGAGGAAAGAGGGCTTAGAGAGTTTTAGGAAGACATCCCAGAAAAGAAAACATTTGCATCTCATCTTTGTTTTTTAAAAGTCTTTTTTTGTTTTTTGTTTTTTGTTTTTTTTTTTAAATTTATTTGAAAGAGAATGAGTGAGCACACGTCAGGGCCTTTAGCCTCTGCAAACCAACTCGACACATGCGTCATCTTGTGCATCTGTAAATCCTGGGGAATGGAAACTGGGTCCTTTGGCTTTGTAGGCAGGTGCCTCAACTACTAAGCCATCTCTCCAGCCCTGCATCTCATCTTTGTAGGATGAGCTGCACAAGCAAAGAAGGGAGCACTTCAGGCCAGGCAGAGAACATGCATGAACAAAGTCGTGGAAATAGGCAGATGTGCGGGACACCACGGAGTAGATGGCTAATATGGCTGACAGGAGAAACATTAGTAACGCCAGTGAGTGGCAGAGTAGACAGCTGGGTGGCAGGTTGAGATCAGATGAGGAGTTTGAACTTTTTCTTGGGGAATGAGAAACTATTGAAGAATTTAGGCTGGACACTTGGGAGCTGGAGGCAGGATAATTGGCAGTTCCAGGTCACCCTGACTACTTAGTGAGTGTGAGGCCAGCCTGGGCTATGTGAGATTCTGTCTACAACCCCTCTTCTGTTCCTACCCCCAGAAAGAAAAGGAGAGTACACTCAGGACTGAGTCCTACATAGACAAGAGTGTTTTTGGCCCCAGTGAACAGGCACCTTAGAGACTGAAAAGTTGAATCTGAGAAATGGGAGTCAGCCTCAAGAGTATAAGCCTTGGAGGAGTAGAATGGATTTGTGAAGAATTTGCAAAGAATTTGAAGATTTAATGGTAGGACACCTGAGGGCTAATGAGGGGGAGAAGTTCCTGGTATCGAGGTTTCAGATCTGGGCTTCTAAGCCAAAGGACTGACTCTTTCTTTTTGGGAAAAGTGTTTGTGGGAAAGAAAAGTGAAATGAGCCATGTGTCCCTTCTCTCCCAGCTCCTCTTTCCTCCTGAATCTCAGTCCACATGCTTGGTGCAGGAGGGTGAGCAGGTCCTCTCTGCTGGTGGGACTGGATGACCTGCTACTGGGCTCGGACTCTGCGGTGTGGTCCTTGGAGAGGGGAGCTCGTGGGCGTGTGTTAGCACTCTCAAGCAAACCCTTAACCAAGGCGTTTTGGGCAGAGTTGGTAGTATTGACGCAGCCTTGATTTGAGCCCATGTGTTCCTCATTGGGAGAGCAGTGGTGAGACATTGAGCAATTGTGGGTTTGAGGTTTTTCCCCCACCCTGTACATATGGGGGAAAATTCAACCCAATTATGGCTAAACCTGTCCCCTTGTGAGTCACATCCTGAGTTAATTAGTTCTGAAGGTGCTAGCTAAAATGCTGCTTGTGCTTTAAGGAACAAATGAGAGGTGTAATATATTTGTTCAAGTACTCAGAATTGAGAAGTTCCACAGCATTGAAGTATACTTGTTTGTGTTGTTCTTATTGTTGCATGTATCTTCTAATCTAAATGTCAGTTAAAAAACAAGCAAACAAATAAAAACAACAACAAATAAAAACTTTGGCGCTGGTTGTGGTGGCACATGTCTTTAATCCCAGCACTTGGGAGGCAGAGGTAGGAGGATTGCCATGAGTTTGAGGCCACCTTGAGACTGCATATATATATTTCAGGTCAGCCTGAGCTAGAGTGAGACCCTACCTCAAAAAAACAAAAACAAAAACAAAAAACCTTTGTGGGGCTGGAGAGATGGCTTAGCAGTTAAGGCACTTGCCTGCGAAGCCTAAGGACCCACGTAAACTGGATGCCCAAGGTAGCACCTGGAGTTTGTTTGCAGTGGTTAGAAGCCCTGATACACCCATTCTCTCTATCTGCCTCTTCCTCTCTCAAATAAATACATGTGGCTGTGGGTAGTATTAAAAAAAAAAAAAAACTTTGTGTAAGTCCTCTTAAATGTTACCTGCCAAAACAAATGTGTGTATATGTCTAAGCTACATGTATTTTGTGGTTCCCAGAATTGACCATAAGTGAATTTCTTTTTTAAAATATTTTATTTATTTATTTATTTGGCAGAGAAAGGGAGATAGAGAGAGAAGTGGGCATGCCAGGGCCTCCAGCCACTGCAAACGAACTCCAGACGCATGTGCCCCCTTGGGCATCTGGCTAACGTGGGTTCTCGGGAATCAAACCTGGGTCCTTTGGCTAAGCCATCCCTCCAGCCCCCATAAGTGAATTTCATTCTCATTCTTATATAAAGTCCAAGCTGAAATAGGATGCACACAAGTCTTTAGTTGGAGATCACCTGTAATTTGGAAAAGAATGCCTGTTGCTATATGTTCTCTCTTACCAACTGCAGGAGGTAGGGGACATTGACTTTTTCTGGGAAATGACACAAGTCCTGGAGATCTCTGATGTGTGGACCTGTGCCACTCAAAAGTGCTCGCTTGCTTTACTACGCTACTAGGGAGGTTAGCAATCTGCTTACCAAGATCACCTGAGGAACTTCATAAAATACAGGTTCCTAGATGTATCCTGAGGAGTTTTTTCAGTTGATCTAAATGGAGTTCAGCTGAAGCAACCTTTTGACTTTTGAAGCGCATGCCTTATTGATTATAAGATACAAAGCTTTTCCACATTTGGAATTATCTTATAATCAGTGGTGACTCATTAGTTAATTGACTGCTTTTTCCCCTTAGTGGCACAAAAAATAGGACACACTTAAGATAAAATGATATGGTATTATCAAAAGGTAATACTGTAATGAGAACTTAAACGTGTACGCCACCTTTCTGTCTTGTGTGTGCATGAATGTGTATATGTGTGTGTTCATCTGTATGTCTGTTACAACTTTCAGAGTTGTAACATTGAGGAGATGTATGCTGTGTAGTAATGTTCTTACAGGGAGGACATATAATGAGTTGCTGGGTTAATAGCAATAGCACTTCCCTTTTCAGCCATGAACTTGCTTGTCAAAGAGAGATACCAGGGTTTTCAACCTTTCTTGTGGAAGTCTTGGGCCTTATCTGTAGACAGATGTGGAGAGTCTCATAAAGTAAGCTTTGCATACTTTGTCAGAGGTGCTTAGCTTTTAGGAGGGCCTTGTAGACTCCTAGTGAAAGTTTATAGATTGTATCCGAGTTCCCTTCTTCCCAAAGCTGGCATTTGTCACATTTTGTACTCACCACCTACATGAACGTTGTTGGTTTTTTTTTTTTTTTTTTTTTTTTTTTTTTTGCTTCTGTATATATTCCCTCTCCCAAGCGTCCTGCCTGCTCATCATCATGGTGCCCAGCTCTTTTAAGTACCCAACACTTTTTGGTAGTTTTTGTGTATAGAAAAATGCTGTTTGAGTAAAGACCTTTTGTTTAATACCTAAAACAGTACCTGGCATGTAGTAGATGTTAAGTATATCATTCAGTATATACTGTACAGCTTGCTTTGGTTGTTCATGTTAATTCATTCTGTTATTTCATATTTCAGCAAATAATATAACTCTTAAAAAACAATTAATGAACAAATCTGCTTTTTGTTTGATTGACTAGCCTGTTCCTTCCTGTGCTCATCCTGCTGACTGTTTCCTCTGTTTTCCAAGTTACCCAAAAGGAAGATTGTCCTGAATTTACACTTACCTGTGGGAGTTTATGGACATTAGTTTTGGACAACCTATTTTTTGTGAAGCTGCTAAGTTCTACATCTCTGTCCCACTGCACACTCTTCTCTGGGTAAGGTGTGTCCCATAGCTCTGCTCCCTGTGTCAGCAGACTTGTATTAACTGCATTCATCACAATCTGTCTTCCCTGCTGCACTGAGGTCACCTCATGGCTTGACACAGCAGTCTCTTGGTAGTCTACCCTGCAGCTAAAGAATGAAGTGTTCCGAAATGATTCTAGCAAAAGCCTTTTCCAGGACTTAGAGAACATTTCAAATACTCATTTTTCTCTCCTGAAATGCTTAGTCTGTTGTTTGTCTTACCCAGTGCATTTTTTGTCTTGTACATTGAAGTTCACATTTCTAGAAAGTTGACTTGGGCCTTTTAAATCTTCCATATTTCTTCTGAACTTTTTGAGCATGTGGAGTACAGTTACATTAGCTGTTTCAGTGCCCTTACTTGTTTAATTCCAACATCTGTGCCTGTCATGGGTTGGTTTCAGTTGATTTATTTCTCTTTTTTGTATGCATCTTTT
The DNA here is from genome assembly GCA_036365145.1 of Orientallactaga sibirica. Classification (NCBI taxonomy): domain Eukaryota; kingdom Metazoa; phylum Chordata; class Mammalia; order Rodentia; family Dipodidae; genus Orientallactaga; species Orientallactaga sibirica. Next base: position 26,154,976 of record JAEOAD010000009.1, on the reverse strand, counting down.
TATTATTTGCTAGATGGAAGGTATTGTGAATTTTACTTTGTTAGGTACTGATTTTCTTCAGTTACTGGTTTGTGTTTTTGAGACCGGGTCTTGTTCTACAATTTAGGTCAGCTTCAAAATTTGTAATTTTAGCCTCATCTTCCCTAGTGTGAGGATTACAGGTGTGCACTATCATGCCTGGCTGCTAACATTCTATGAAATGTTCTTGGGCTTTGTTCTGGGATGCAGTTAAGTCACTTGGAAAGTTTGATCTTTTCCAGTCTTGCTTTTAAGACTCATTGGATGGGGCAAGAACAGTGCACACAGTGTAGGGCTAATTATTCCCCATACTGAGTCAAGACTCTTCTGTGTACTTTTCCCAGTGAACTGTGAAACATGAGGTCTTCCAGTCTGGCTGGTGGGAATGGATCCAAATTCTAAGGGCTAGACACTGTTAGCTTTTACCCTTTCCTTGCTCTTGCATAGGTTTCTTCTGTGCATGCCCTCGTTCTGCTGAACGCTGGAGTGGAACCCTGAATTTACACTTACCTGTGGGAGTTTATGGACATTAGTTTTGGACAACCTATTTTTTGTGAAGCTGCTAAGTTCTACATCTCTGTCCCACTGCACACTCTTCTCTGGGTAAGGTGTGTCCCATAGCTCTGCTCCCTGTGTCAGCAGACTTGTATTAACTGCATTCATCACAATCTGTCTTCCCTGCTGCACTGAGGTCACCTCATGGCTTGACACAGCAAAGTCTCTTGGTAGTCTACTGGTCTGTTGTTTGTCTTACCCTGCAGCTAAAGAATGAAGTGTTCCTTTTAAATCTTCCATATTTCTTCTGAACTTTTGAGCATGTGGAGTACAGTTACATTAGCTGTTTCAGTGCCCTTAAATGATTCTAGCAAAAGCCTTTTCAGAACTTTTTGATTGAGTTTATTAGCTCAGGATTTATTTCTTTTTGTATGCATCTTTTATTATTTGCTAGATGGAAGGTATTGTGAATTTTACTTTGTTAGGTACTGATTTTCTTCAGTTACTGGTTTGTGTTTTTGAGACCGGGTCTTGTTCTACAATTTAGGTCAGCTTCAAAATTTGTAATTTTAGCCTCATCTTCCCTAGTGTGAGGATTACAGGTGTGCACTATCATGCCTGGCTGCTAACATTCTATGAAATGTTCTTGGGCTTTGTTCTGGGATGCAGTTAAGTCACTTGGAAAGTTTGATCTTTTCCAGTCTTGCTTTTAAGACTCATTGGATGGGGCAAGAACAGTGCACACAGTGTAGGGCTAATTATTCCCCATACTGAGTCAAGACTCTTCTGTGTACTTTTCCCAGTGAACTGTGAAACATGAGGTCTTCCAGTCTGGCTGGTGGGAATGGATCCAAATTCTAAGGGCTAGACACTGTTAGCTTTTACCCTTTCCTTGCTCTTGCATAGGTTTCTTCTGTGCATGCCCTCGTTCTGCTGAACGCTGGAGTGGAACCCTGAATTTACACTTACCTGTGGGAGTTTATGGACATTAGTTTTGGACAACCTATTTTTTGTGAAGCTGCTAAGTTCTACATCTCTGTCCCACTGCACACTCTTCTCTGGGTAAGGTGTGTCCCATAGCTCTGCTCCCTGTGTCAGCAGACTTGTATTAACTGCATTCATCACAATCTGTCTTCCCTGCTGCACTGAGGTCACCTCATGGCTTGACACAGCAGTCTCTTGGTAGTCTACTGGTCTACCCTGCAGCTAAAGAATGAAGTGTTCCGAAATGATTCTAGCAAAAGCCTTTTCCAGGACTTAGAGAACATTCCAGTTCTTTTTTTCTAGTACTCCAGTTTTAGAGTCCTTATCTTTTGGACTTTCACGTTTGTCTGTCTCTTGGTCTTTTGTTGATTTTTTTTTTTGGAGCTAGGGTCTCATTTTGTAGGTCAGGCTGGCCTGGAACTCACTAGGTTGCCCAGGCTGTCCTTGATTTTTGTGGCAGTCTTCCTGCCTCACTCACCTGAGTGCTGGGAATACAGGGGTGCACCACAAAGCCTAGCTCACTCTTTAAGTTAGTATTATTTATTTTGAGAGAGAGAGAGACAGAAAGAGAAAGAGGCAGAGAGGGAGGGGGAGAGAGAGAGAATGGGCACACCAGGAGCTTCAGCCACTGTGAATGAACTCCAGATGCGTGCACCCTGTTGTGCGCATGTGTGACATTGCACTCTTTGTGTCACTGTGCGTCTGGCTACATGGGACCTGGAGATTCGAACATGTGTTCTTAGGCTTCGCAGGCAGGCGCCTTAACCGCTAAGCCATCTCTCCAGCCCTAGCTCACTTAAAAAAATTTTTATTTGAGGCAGGGCTGGGGGTGGGTGGGGAGAAAGAGAGGGAGAGAAAGAGAGAATGGGTGCACTAGGGCCTCTAACCACTTCAAACGAACTCCGGATGTATGTACCACCATGTGCATCTAGCTCTTGTGGGACCTGGAGAATCGAACCTGAGTCCTTAGGCTTCTCAGGCAAGCACCTTAACTGCTAAGCTGTCTCTCCAGCCCCTAGCTCACTTTTATCTCTGTATTGTAGCTACGAAGCTCACCTAGTTGTGGTCTCTTTCAGGGATTGCTGTTGCCTGATGTTCTGTGCTTTAAACTTAAGGTTTCATATACTTTGATCTCAGATGAGAGGATTAATCTGGTCCCTGTTACTCCATCTTATCCAGAAGCTGAAGTGATTTAGAGTTATTTATTGTTTGCATCTTTCCTATACTTAATTTTTTTTTTGAGAGACACAGAGAGAGACAGAGAGAGAGAGGGAGAGGAAGACAGATAGAGATGGGCGCATAGCAGCCTCTCAGCTGCTGCAAATGGAATCCATATGCGTGCTCCCCCTTGTGGTCAAGTGTGGCATTGTGCCCTTGCGTCACTTTGCATCTGGCTAAACAATCTCTCCAGCCCTACTTGCTTAATTTTTAAAATTATCTCTTCAAGAAGAGAGTCCAATTGAAATAAATGTTTTTAAAGTTTATGTATATAATATATACTGTATATACACTATATATGTATATATTACGTACATGCACATTTGTAGGCATATTGATAGCATTGTGTGAGAGAGTAATGGATTTTGAATCTGCATTTAAAAATATTTTATTTTTATTTATTTGTGAGAGAAAGAGGCAGATAGAGAGGGAGAGAGAGAATGGGCGTGCCAGGGCTTCTTCCAGCCACTGCAAATGAACTCCAGATGCATGTGCCACCTTGTGCATCTGGCTTACATGGGTTCTGGAGAATCAAACCAACATCCTTTGGCTTTGCAGGCAAGTGCCTTAACTGCTAAGCCATCTCTCCAGCCCATGTTTGAGTTTTTAAATTAATTGTATGTGTATGGTGCGTGAATGCCATGTGAATGTCAGAGGAGAACTTGTCTGCACTCTTCTTTCACCTTCTTTGGAATAAGGTCTCTTGACACTGCAAATGAACACTAGTCTAGCTTTGGCCTGCTTTGTCTGCCAGGCCAGCTGGCTTTCAACTTCTTGATTCTTCTGGCACTACCTTCCATTGTAGTCCAGTTTTACAGGGGTCCTGGGGAAGCAAGGGCTTTTAACAGCACTGAGCAGTGTCCTAAGTCCCTGCATGTTTAAGTTTTAATTCCATCCCTTCCCTTCCATGTTATGTGTGTAGGCATGTAATTAGGGTTTGGAGGGGTCATTTCTATATATGTAGGATGCTGTGTTCTTTAGAATACAACAGTATTGCTCTTAGCACAGATGATGTAATGTTACACAAAAATGTGGTATAATCTTTAAAGCAGGTTATTTTAGTCAGTGGTGGAAATTTGCAAGATTTTGGATTAAAAACTAATGTCTAGAATGTTTCAGATTGCCTCTTTTCAAACAAAGACTATTCTCCACTAAGGCAGAGTGGGCTGGCAGACCCTTTTTGGCTTGGGAATAAGCTTACAAGGAGTCATGGAAGAATCTCCTCCTCCTGAGGAAAAGCCAGGCCCCTGCAATCACACAGCATCTTTTCTGACTTTACTATTTCAGGAAGGCATTATTGTGTATGGTCAAAGCCAACAGCCCACTTAATCCACTGGAGCAGCCATCATTGCGGCCTAAACCACAAGGATATTAGTTGGTTGCCTTTAGTAACAACATGTGCCCATTCACTTACTTAATGGACAATTACTTATTGTGTATACAAGGTCATATTTTAGGGGCTGATGGCTTCATAAGGAGCTTGTCTTCATGAAACTAACTTTTGGCAGAGAGCTAAGCGATTTGCCTTAGAAAACATTTCATACGCCTTTGGAACTAGATAACAAGGACAGCACTGTGCTGTCCTGTTCTTGCTAAGGATAAGTGATGCTGTGGGTTCTTCTGTGCCTTGTGTGCCTAGAGTTAATAGCCATTGTCAGTTACACAGATTCTGAGGAGTTGTTACACAACTCTATTAGATAGAGTTGGCTATGAAAAGAGTTGGACAGTGATGATACCAAGTTGAATGGTGGTGATAGCAAGCTATAGGTAAATTTCTCCATCTTGGTTATAGGACATGTCTGTGGTGTGTGTAAACTGGTCCAGTTTTCTTCTTCCTTAAAGAAATTTCTTTGTGTGTATATATGGTATGTGTGCGTGCATTTGCTTGTGTGTGTTGTGGGCATGCTTGTGTGGAGGTTAGAGGACAACTTTTGGGTGTCAATCCTTGCTTCCACTTGTTTACAAAGTAGGGTCTCTTTGTTTACCACTGGCTTGCCAGTCTTCTGGGGATCTCCTGTCCCTTCTTCCATCTTGTCTTAGACATGCTGGCATTACAGATACATGCTACTATGTCTGACTTTTTCAGTTCTGGTTCTCATGCATGGCACATGCTGTATCCAATTCCTCTGAGCACCTTGTTTTCTTCTTTTAGCTCAGGGAACAATGTCAAATTGTCTAGAGTTAGTATTTTTGTTTTTTCACGGTAGGGTCTCACTTTAGCCCAGGCCTAACCTGGAATTTAACTCTGTAATCCCAAGCTGGCCTCAGACTCATAGCAATCCTCCTACCTTTGCCTTCTGAGTGCTGGGATTAAAGGTGTGCACCACCGTGCCTAGCCAGAATATCTTTTCACCACGTAACTGGAGATTTTGGTGCTATAGCAGCGTGTGCTGTGTGTTTTATGTTTTAGCGCTGGACAGTATGGGTTATACTCTCTAACTGTCCCTGAATAGGATTTGGGAAGTACCATTTAGTTCTGGTGGGCAACCAAGAGCCTTGGCAATAGTCTGTATTGTTTTGTGGACTTCAGGGTTCCTCTGATCAAACACATCACTGGAATCTTTCTGTGACAACCTATGGTATCTTTTTGTTTTTTTCAAAAGCTCCCCACTTTTGTATTCTCTTGGTGAATGCATACCTTGTCCACTCAGTTCTGTCAAGATGTTTAAGGTTGAAGGAGAAATATATGAAGCACGCATTGATTGTAGCAGAGTAGTGCATGAACCCCTTTCATCTGTGTGATTATTATTATTATTTGAACAGTTATAGGGCTTGAATACTAATGTGCTTTTTTTAGTTGTGAAAAAGGATACTCCTTTCCTTTCAACAAGCATTTGTAATTCCCTGTTGTATGATCCAGTTATAATACAAGGTGTCAGTGAATTTTTGAGCCATAATCTGGCCGTAGCTAGATTTACTAGATTCTGATGAACAGACTCATTATTTCAATTATTGCTTTCCATAAATGAAAAACATTTGAAGAGTGCCTTGTTTACTTTTTGCATTAAAGTATATTTAGTGGCTTAATATATATTACATTTTTTTCTATAATTAGGCCCAGAAGATTATCTTGACTGGATGAGTTTTTAAAGTTTTGATTGGCAGGCGGAAATTATGGGTAACCTAGAATAATCCTGTTTTGGCCGACATTTGGAAGCCACTGATGCTATCATAGAACTTTTAAAAATTTTATTTTATTTATTTTATTTTATTTTTATTTATTTATGAGCGAGAGAAGAGGTAGAGAGAGAGGGAGAGAATGGGTATGCCAGGGTCTCCAGCCACTGCAGAGGAACTCCAGATGCATGCTCCACCTTGTGCATCTGGCTTATGTGGGTCCTGGGGAATTGAACCTTGGTCCTTTGGCTTTGTAGGCAAGTGCTTTAACCGCTAAGCCATTTCTCAAGCCCCGAATAATAGAACTTTTGGTGGAGAACACATTAATATCATCTGGTCTAACCCTTTTGTCTGTGAAAATTGATGTCTAGAGAAGGTGGTTTAGGAATTGATTGCCAAAGCCACTTAGTCACTAAGCCAGGAAGAGACATTTTAACCTTGAATGCTGCTTTAGTTGTGTGTGCTTATCCCCTCCTGTTTCCTTGCTTTAATTGATTCATGACATTTTAATATTGCTTCCTTAAACCTCATCTTTTTTTTTTTCCTGTTTTTTTTGAGGTAGGGTCTCACTCCAGCCCAGGCTGACCTGGAATTCACTATGTAGTCTCAGGGTGGCCTTGAACTGATGGCGATCCTCCTGCCTCTGCCTCCCGAGTGCTGGGATTAAAGGTGTGCGCCACCATGCCCAGCCAAACCTCACCTTTGATGTTGACTTTTTATTAGATCTGATCCATTCATGCATCTGATAGTGGGACAGCTACAACACACTAAGGTACATAGAAGACTGACATGTAAACAACATCTTTTAAATATCTTTTGTTAAGTTCTGTAAAGGTAGCCCTCAATAAAGGGAGATGGCTTGCTGACCTGCCAGTACCCAACCTTAATAATAACATTGAGAAACCAATAGTTAAATTTCAAAATCATTAGAAAAAAAGTAGCAATTACTTAGTTACTAGACTTCGGGCTAAATAGGTCATGAATAACACCAGCCTTGAATTAAATTTGGGGCTTACCAGTAGGATCATGGGAGTTTCACAGGAATAACTTCAGTTTTTCAGTCAAATTTGGGTTGTTTAAAAATAAAATTATGAGCAAATATCCTTTGTAATGAGCAAGCAGCATTCCTTGTTTGTTGGAGTTGGCACTGAAAACCTCAAGTCTGGTTAATGTAATTGAACAGCTGAAGTGTTTGTCAGAATAAAAATATTCTATGCATTATAATGACAAAATGCTATCCTTTAGCACATGGCCGTCTGCTTTTTGTTCCAGTCTGCCTCCCATCAGAGCCCGTCCATTCTCTTCCCGGTCAGTCTGTTTTGTCTGCTTTGCCCTCTTTTGTACTGGCCGCCAACCCTGCATATGGTAGAGTTGCTCTGTTTTTAGCTCTTAGTTTTTTCATAGTGTTTTTTTATCTCTTTAGTTTGACTGAAATCAGATTTTCTCTTGGGTTAGTTGCCTCATAATCCTTTACATTCACTGGATGCCTTTTTTTTTTTTTTTTTTTTTTTCAAGGTAGGGTCTCAATCTAGCCCAGGCTGACCTGGAATTCCCTGTGGAGTCTCAGGGAGGCCTTGAACTCACAGCGACCCTCCTACCTCTTCCTCCTGAGTGCTGAGATTAAAGGTGTGAGCTACCACGCCTGGCTTGGATGCCTTTTTACTATGCTCATTTGTGATACAGGGATTGGCTTTTTTCTACTTCTTTATTTTCCTAATGGAGGGCATCTCATTATGTGGTCTACCATGGCTTTGAATTCTTGTGCTCAAGTGATTCTTCTGCCTCTGCTTTCCAAATGCTGGTTTACAGGTGCATGCCACCACAATTGCCCTTTTAAAGATACTGATTTGCTGTGGTGAAATTCGCATAATCAAAATGTACAATTTTAAAGTAAACAATCTAGTCACATTTTAATTTAATATTATTTATTTGAGAGAGAGAGCGATAGAGGCATAGGGAGAAAGAATAGGCATGCCAAACCTGTACTTGCTGTAAACAAACTCTAGGTGCATGTGCCACCCTGTGCATCTGGCTTATGTGGGTGCTAGGGAATTGAACCTGGGTCCTTTGGCTTTGCAGGCAAACGCCTTAACTGCTAAGCCATCTCTCCAGCCCTAATTCCATTTTTTAAAGTAAAAATATTTTACTTATTTACTTATGTGTAAGTGGGGGGAGAGGGAGAGAATATGGTGTGCCAGGGCCTCTAGCCTCTGCAAACAAGCTCCAGATGTGTGTGCCACCTTGTGCGTCTGGCTTGTGGGTACTAGGGAACTGAACCTGGGTTCTTAGGCTTTGCAGTCAAGTGCCTTAACACCTGAGCTATCTCTCCAGGCCCTTAGTTGCATTTTTACTGTGTTGTACAATCACCATTTCTATGTAGGTCACAAATAACCATCACTACAAAATAAAACTCATTAAGCAATCCCTTCCCATTTCTTCTCCCTCCCTTCCCTCCTGCAGCCCCTGGTAAAAGCCTTTCTTTTCTTTTAAAAAAAATATGTTTATTTATTTGAAAGCAGAGAGAGCTAGAAGAGAGACAGAGAGATAGAATGGGAGTGCCAGGGCATCTAGTTGCTGCAAATGAACTCCAGATGCATACATCACCTTCCATCTGGTTTTATGTAGGTACTGGGGAATTGAACTCAGGTCATTAGGTTTTGCAGACAAACAGCTGTCGAGCCATCTCTCCAGCTTGTTCTTTCTTTATTAGTATTTATTTGACACACAGAGAGAGACACACAGATAGAAAAAAAGAATGGGCGCCTCAGGGCCTCTAATCACTGCAAACTCCAGATGTACGTGCCACCTTGTGCATCTGGCTTTTAAAAAAATTTTTTTATTTGAGAGAGACAGAGATAGATAGAGAGAGAAAGAGGAAGAGGCAGAGAGAGAATGGGCGTGCCAGGGCCTTTTCAGGCACTATGAACGAACTCTAGATGCATGCGCCCCCTTGTGTGCATTTGCAACATTCCGCACTTGCATCACTTTGGTGTCTGGCTAAACGTGGGACCTGGAGATTTGAACAAGTGTTCTTAGGCTTCGCAGGCAGGTGCCTTAATTGCTAAGCCATCTCTCCTGCCCTCCCGTCTGGCTTTTTTTTAAAAAAATATTTTATTATTTATTTAATAGGGAGAGAGAGAAAGAGGCAGATAGAGAATGGGTGTGCCAGGGCCTCTAGCCACTGCAAATAAATTCCAGATGCATATGCTACCTTGTGCATCTGGCTAATGTGGTTCCTGGGGAATTGAACCTGGGTCCTTACGCTTCCCAGGCAAGTGCCTTAACCACCAAGCCATTTTTCTAGCCCTGCATCTGGATTTTTACATGGGTACTGGGGAATTGAACCTGGGTCTTTTGGTTTTGTTAGCAAAAGCACCTTAACTGCTAAGCCATCTCTCCAGCCCCCCCTCTTTAAGATAAATTTGCTTAAAATTCTTTTTATTTTCTTAATTTTATGTTGTGCTTGTCAGTGCAAAGCAAATTCATTATAGGCCATTTAAAAATATGTGACCATAAAGAAGAAAAATGGTATACATTATTAAGCAGTCATTGATAGCTTATTTTGGTAAATAATCTTTCCAATCCGTTTTCCAAATTCTTGTTTTTCTTTTATGTAGTTTAAATATTTTCTAAAGATGGGGTATAATTAACTTTTGGAAGTTGTACTTCAAAATATACATGGGGAAGACTGTAGCTCATTTTGCAAAAGTGCTTGCCTCACAATCACAAGGTCTTGAGTTCAATTCCCAGAACCTGCATAAAAATACCAGGTGTGATGGTATGCATTTGTAATCCCAGTTCTTGGGAGACAGAGATTCTGGCTAACCAGTTTAGCTCCAGGCCAGTGAGAATGTTTGTCTCAAAAAAGGTGGTCCAAAGCTGAGTGTACTCACTCATGCCTTTACTCGTAGGATTTTAGAAGCTGAGGTAGGAGGATCTCTGTTGAGTTTGAGGTCAGCCTGGGCTAGAGTGAGAGCCTCCCTCAGATGACGAAAGGTGGTCAGTGTTCCTGAGGAATTGACATCCAATGTTCCAGCCTCCATATACTTACACTCACAAGCGTATTCCCTCTACTCCTCCCCCCAAATTTAAAAAAAAAATGTTTTCCCTATTTCCTTGCCTCCTCCTGATTGACCTGTGATTAAATTGTGGACTATGCATTTTATGCCTTAAGAAAATTTGCTTTTTTCTAGGAAATAGTCCCTAAGAATCAACAAATGGGATTACATGAAATTAAAAGGTTCTTTATAGCAAAAGAAACTATTAGCAGAGTAAACAGGAAGCTTACAGAATGGAAGAAAGTCTTTGCCAGCTACTCCTCAGAAGATTGCCGTCTAGGATAGATGAAGAACTGCCAAAACTAACACCCCACTCCAAACAAAACAAAACAAAACAAAAAACAAAACAAAACGAAAACCACTCCTGCTAATCAGTAAATGGCCTAATGAAATGAACAGACAGCTCTCAAGAGGAAAAAAACATACAAATGGCCATTTTTTTTTTTTTTAAAGTTCAACATCCTTAGCCATTAGGGAGATGCAAATTACAACCGTTTTGAGATTTCATCTCACTCCAGTTAGATCTGTTATCATTAAGAAAACTAATGACAAATGTTGTTGAGGTCCTAGGAAGAGAGGAACTCCTATTTGCTGTTGTTGGGAGTGTAAACTGGTCCAGCCACTATGGAAATGAGTATGGAAGTTTCTCAGAACAATAACAATTGAACTACCTTATAACCCAGTTATACCACTCCTGATTGTATATATATACCCAAAGGACTTTAGCTCCTGCCAGAGTTACTTGCACATCCATGGTCATTGCTGTTCTATTCATAATAGCCAGAGCTGTCCATCAAGTGATATCTGGCTAATGAAAATGTGGTACATAAACAATGGTGTTTTACTTAGCTGTAAAGAAAAATGAAGTCAATGAAATTTGTAGGAAAATGGATAGAATTGGAAAAATATACTGAAGTAACAAGCCTAGAAAGACAAAAATCACATGTTCTCTTTGCTATGTGGATCTTAACTTTTTTTGAGGGGTGGGTTTCGAGGTAGGGTCTCACTCTAGCCCAGGTTGACCCATGGCGATCCTCCTACCTCTGCCTCCCAAGTGCTGGGATTAAAGGCGTGCACCACCACGCCTGGCTTGTGGATCTTAAGTTAATGTTTGTAAATAGGTAAATAACTGGTTGGGAGACTGAGATTTCTAGATAGGAGAACATGAGAGGGGAACTGGGAAAGGACAAAAGGAAACAGTATGAAAGCACAAAGGAGGTTCAGTTTAGGGGGGTGGGCACAAGGAGGAGTGGGAAGGGGAGAAGGGAAACAAAAAAAATTATGAAAACACCATGATGAAACCCAATCCTTTGTAGGCTATTAAAAAACAACCCTCTATTTGTCTATAAAGACAAGGAAAGGGTTCTCTGATCCAGGTTCTAACTAGTATTTTGTTTGTTTTTGAAATAGGGGCTCAGTCTAGCCTAGGCTGACCTGGAACTCGCTCTGGAGCCTAGCCTAACCTCAAACTCATGGTGGTCTTCCTACCCCAGGCTCACAAATGCTGGGATTATAGGCTTTTGATGTAGGTTCTTTTGGTTCAATAACTAACTAAAAGTCAAAAGAAATTGTGTTTTTTCTTAGAGCAGGTAACTTTTTGTTTTGTGAGGCAGGGGCTTAAGTTGCTCAGGCTGACCTTGAACTCTTGAACCTGCTGCCTCCACCTTCTGAGTCCTAGGATTATAATTGTGTGTCACCATGCCCAGCTATTGACAGCATTTAATAACTGTCATATAGATGATAAAAAAGAAAATGTTTCCTAGTATCCTGTCTTGATGTCTGCCTTAAGTTTGGCCACAAACACTATGTCTCTCTGTGTGTTTCTTGTATCCTCTACCTGCTAATTTTATACCACAGTTGTACTTAATACTGGATGTTCTTTATATTTCTACTTTTAATTTTTTAAAAAATTTAAAATTTTTTTTTAGTTTTTCAAGGTAGGGTCTCACTCTAGCTTAGGCTGACCTGGCATTCACTATGTAGTCTCAGGGTGGCCTCAAACTTGTGGTGATCCTCCTACTTCTGCTTTCCAAGTGCTGGGATTAAAGGTGTGCACCACCATACCTGGCTATTTCTACTTTTAAAATTGTTTACATTTTAATCATAGTAATAAAGATTCATGATTATTATTTCTTCATCATGAGGCATACCTCTTCTTAGTATAAAATAATTCTCTATCCCCTGATAAAAATAGACATTCTCAGTATGTTTTGGAGTAACTCGTTTGGATAAGAATGTGTAATTGGTTGTTTTCTTAGGCTTTTTGAGAATATGACCAGAATTTGGAATAGAATTCTCTGAGTGCCTTCCATTCCTTTGGGAACTGTTCCAGTCCCTGTTGTCTTTGGGCTTCCCATGCTATATTTATGCAGTTGAGGAACAGGAGGAATTTGAGACCTTCATCATCATTTCATCCCCCTTGTCAGTGTTGCTTGTGGAGATTCTTTCCAGGCTTTGTTCTTTCTTTTTGGTTCTTAATATTCAGCAAGTTTTGTAGTTCGATATGTCTGGGTTTTTAAAAGGAAAGTTAGGAAGGGGCTTTAGCCATTAATCATGTTTATCATTTACCTTATGTCAAAGACAATATCTTCACAAGCATGATTATTATTATTTTTTTATTGACAACTTCTTTAATTGTAGACAATATCCCATGGTACTTCCCTTCCTCCCCCAACTTTCCCCTTTGAAATTTCACTCTCCATCATATTCCCTCCCCCTCTCAATCAGTCTCTCTTTTCAGTTTGATGTCCTGATCTTTTCCTCCTATTATGGGGGTCTTGTGTAGGTAGTGTCAGGCACTGTGAGGTCATGGATATCCAGGCCATTTTGTGTCTGGAGGAGCATGTTGTACGGAGTCCTACCCTTCCTTTGGCTCTTACATTCTTTCTGCCCCCTCTTCCGCAATGGACCCTGAGCCTTGGAAGGTAGGTTTGAGATGTTTCAGTGCTGAGCACTCCTCTGTCACTTCTTCTCAGCACCATGGTGCCTTCTGAGTTATCCCAAGGTCGCCACCATCTGAAAAGAGAAGCTTCTCTAACCAAAAGTGAGAGTAGCATTAATATATGGGTGTGGACATTAAGAGAAGTGCTTATTGGGCAGTTTGGTGAGCATAGTATATACATTTAGTGAGACACCAGCAAACATTACACCCTTAGGGCTCATGACTACCCCTGTCGTACGTTTTCAGTATCAGGCATGTATTCCCTCCCAAGGAGCGGGCCTCCAGTCCAATTAGAGAGTGGTTGGTTTCCCCCATAACAGACATGCCACTATTGCACCCATTGGTTCATTTGGCCTGACTGGCCAGATTTAAAGCTTGCAGTGTTCCCTGTTGAATACCTTCACTGGTGTTTTCTCTCTCCCATTGAACTGCATGCAGCGTAGCTTTTTCCAACTTTCTGTCAGCTGGTCCCATGGAGGAGGCTTTCAGCTCAGTTCCAGCAGGTTTTCTCAGTGAACTTGCCACCCAAGTATGTGGAGTTTTCAGCAATAGGGTCCTACCATCTATTCCTGGTGGGAAACCAATGGCCTCAGCAATGGCCTATAATGTTTTGGGGTGTCTGTGACCTCACTGGCCAACAACTCACTGGAAGGTATCCTGTCCCTGGCACTGACAATTTTCTAGTAACAATCTATGGCTTCTGAGAGTTCCATTGTCCAGAAAAGTGGGTTTCCATATGACTTTTTTATATCCTCTTACATTTTGATTTGCCCTCCCCCCACTGTTCCTTTACTCAATCTCTTCCCCTGACCTCACTTAGACCTTTTCACCCCCATTAATCTGTTCTTCTACTTACATATATACAATACCATCCTATTAAGTCCCTCCTCCCTCCCTTTCTATTCTCTTTATATCCTCTTTCTAGCTTACTTGCTTCTGTTACTGATTTTATTTTTACTCACATAGAAGTCCAATTATTTGTAGCTAGGATAGACATATGAGAGAAAACACAACATGATTATTATTGTTGTTTTTCAAAATATTTTATTTTTATTTATTTATTGTAGAAGGAGAGGGAGAGAGAGGAGAGAGAGAATGGGCACACCAGGGCCTCTAGCCACTGCAAATGAACTCCAGATGCATCTGGCTTACGTGGGTTCTGGGGAATTGAACCTGGGTCCTTAGGCTTCACAGCCAAGTGCTTTAACCACTAAGCCATCTCTCCAACCCTTGTTACCTGTTTTTGAGGCAGGTCTTGCTCTAGCGCATACCCTTTACCCCTCTCAATCAGCCTCTCTTTTATTTTGATGTCATCATCTTTTTCTCTTATGCTGGTCTTGTGTAGGTAGTGTCAGACCCTTCGAGGTCATGGATTTCTAGGCCATTTTGTGTCTGGAAGAGTGCATTGTAAGGAGTCCTACCTTTTCTTTGGCTCTTACATTCTTTCCACCACCTCTTCCGCAACGGACCCTGAGCCTTGGAAGGTGTGATAGAGATGATTGAGTGCCGAGTGCTCCTCTGTCACTTCTCAGCACCATGGTGCCTTCTGAGTCATCCCAAGGTCACCGCCATCCCAAGAGAAGCTTCTTTAACCGAAAGTGAGAGTAGCATTAATATATGGGTGTGGACATTAAGAGAAGTGCTTACTGGGCAGTTTGGTGAGCATAGTATATACATTTAGCCAGACACCAGCAGATGTTACACCCCTAGGGCTCATGACTTCCCCCATCATAGGTTTTCAGTTTCAGACATGTGTTCCCTCCCATGGAGCGGGCTTCCACTCTAATTAGAGAGCAGTTGGTTTCCCCCATAACAGACATGCCCCTGTTGTACCCGTTGGCTCATTTGGCCTGGCTGGCCAAATTTAAGGCTGACAGTGTCCATTGTTGTTTATCTCCACTGGTGATTTCTCTCTCCTATGGAATTGCATGCAGCGTAGCTTATTCCAGCTTTCTGTCGGCTGTACAGTGTCCTTTGAACGTTTATGCTGTTTTAAGTTCTATTAAGCATAACAGTTCTGTGGACATTTGTGCATTGTCATTGCCTTTGGCATGGAATTGCCAGGTTATGTTGAACTTTATAAGAAATTGCTAGCTTTTCAAAGTAGTTGACATTGACAGTTTTTACACTCCCAGCAATGTGTTGATAGGATAATTCCATGCCCTGGCCAACATTCAATTTTAGTTCTCTATTGGGTGCTCTCACTGTAGTTATAATTTGTGTTTCTCTGATTAATAATGTTTTCATATACTTAGTAGCATGTGTGTATCTTTCTGTGGAACACACCTAACTCATTTCTACCCCTAGAGTAAGGTTATAATGAGCAAAGTTTTACTAGGTCTTGAGAAGAGGGTCTGGTCTCCTTTAAACCCATTCCCTTCTTTTTTTCTTTCTTTTTTTGGAGACCCTTATCTAATGCAATAGAATAACTTAGAAGCGTGGTAACTGGCATTTAAAGGGTCAGTAAGGCTTTCTCTGTGAGTATAGGAGTTTTGCTCAAAATGTACCTGCTTAGCAGCTAACATAGTCACTCATAGTTTAGTGTTTTAAGTAGATTTTCATGGTCTTTTCTACACCTACAATGTCTTGTCATTTGCAAGAAACCTCCCCCTCCCAGCATGAGATTGACAAAAGGGTGGACATCTTTACCTTGTTCATGATTTTTAAGAATAAGGTGACAGCAGTTCAACATTTACTACAATCACTGTAGGGTTTTGTAAATGCTCCAGGCTTGAAAGTTTCTATCCACTCCTTACTTCCAGCAGTTTTTATGAGGATTTCCAATCTGAATTGCTGAGTTCTTTTCTTTCTTTCCTTTTTGTTTTTGCCTTTTCCACTAATGTGAATTACTATTGACTGTTATTGAAGGATTAATCTTTCATATGCACTTAGTCATGATGTGTTGTATTCAGTTTACTAGTATTTGGTGGAGAATGTGTATGTCCATGAAGAATATTGGTCTATAATTTTTTGTTCTTTAACTTTTCTTTTTTGGTTTATCAAGGCAGGGTCTCGCTCAGGTAGGCTGACCTGGAATTCACTATGTAGTCTTAGGGTGACCTTGAACTCCATTTGAACTCAATCCTTCTACCTCTGTCTCCCAAGTGCTGGGATTAAAGGCGTGCACCACCATGCCTGGCCCTGTTCTCTCTAAGTTCTAATCTTTCTTGGTTGAATTTACTGGTACGGCCATCTAGATCTACCTGCACATGTAGGGTTTTAATCACTTGGAGTTTTTAGTGCTTATTGTCACTTTTGGTAAATGGTATTTCAAAATATTAATCTGAGTTGAATTTATTGTCATTAAGTTGTTCATAATAGTCTACCTTTTTAGCATCTGTTAGGTTTATAGTCACATTTCCCTCTTTTTCCTAACATTGGTAATCTGTTCTGTGGGTTTTTTTTTTTTTGTGTGTGTGTGTGTGTTTGAGATAGGGTCTCACTCTAACCCAGGTAGACCTGCAACTTACTCAGTAGTACTAGGCTGGCCTTGAACTCACAGTGATCCTCTTACCTCTGCCTCCTGAGTGCTGGGATTAAAGGCGTGTGCCACCATACCAGCCCTGTGTTTTCTTTTTAATCCATCTTTCAAAGGCTTTAGCAATGCTGTTTTGTTAAATAATCCCATTTTGGTTTCATTGTTATTTTGTATATTTTTCAGTATCATATTTGCTCATGGGAGATAGTCAGTATATATATTGTTTTGTTTTTTGTTTTTCGAGGTAGGGTCTCACTCTAGTTCAGGCTGACCTGGAATTCACTATGTAGTCTCAAGGTAGCCTGAATTCACAGCAATCCTCCTCCCGAGTGCTAAGATTAAAGGTGTGTGCCACCATACCCTGCTAAGAGTATATTTTTTTGAGATTAGGGTCTCACTCTAGGTCAGGCTAACCTGGAATTCACTGTGTAGTCTTAGGGTGGCCTTGAACTCAAACCATCCTCCTACTGCCTCCCAAGTGCTGGGATTAAAGGTATGTGCCACCACTCCCAGCTTAAAACTATCTGTCTGTCTGTCTGTCAGTCAATCTATCTATTAATCAATCAATAAATATATATACATATAAATTTATTTATTTATTTTTAAACAGTTTTATTTATGATGGGGAAACAAAGTAGTTCTTTTTGTTTTGTTTTGTTTTGTTTTGTTTTGTTTTTGTTTTTGAGAGAGAGAGGGGAAGAGGCACAGAGAGAATGGGCATGCCAGGGCCTTTGCAGGCACTGTGAATGAACTCCAGGTGTGTATGCCCCCTTGTGCGCATGTGCAACATTGTGCTGTTGCGTCACTTTTGCTTCTGGCTAAATGTGGGACCTGGAGATTTGAACAAGTGTTTTTAAGTTTCGTAGGCAAGCGCCTTAACCACTAAGCCTTCACTCCAGCCCTTGTTTGTATTTTTAAAAAATATACTTTATTTATTTGAGAGAGAAAAAGGCAGGGGGGGGGGAGGGAGAATGGGCATGGCACAGCCTCCAGCCACTGCAGACGGACTCCAGATGCACGTGCCACCTTGTTCATCTGGCTTACATGGGTCCTGGGGAATTGAACCTAGGTCCTTTGGCTTTCCAGGCAAATGCCTTAACTGCTAAGCCATCTCTTCAGCCCTTAAATCTATATTTTTTAATATGTATAGTTTTAATTCATGATTAATCCTTTCATATTTTGTAATTGTTCAAATCATGTGTTCACACTGTTTTATCTGTTTTTCTCTTTTGAGTTTTGAGAGGATGTTAGTTTGCAACTTGGTGGGTTTTCCTTTCTATATTTGAAGCTCTTTTATAGGAGACAGTGTATGTGTATCCATGTGGAGGCCAGAGGACAACTTTGGGGTGATATTGCTCAGGCACTGTAACCTTTTTTGAGACAGGGTCAGTCATTGCCTTGGAGCTCACCAAATAGGTTGGACTTGGCGGACAGTGAGCACCAGGGCGTCAACCAGTCTGCCTTCCCAGCACTTGGATTACTGTGCACAAAAACCTCCCCTCGGCCCTGACTGAAGCATTTTATGTGAGTACTGGGGATCAAAATAGGGTACTTATGCTTGCAAGGAAAGTACTTGACTAATTGAGTTGTCACCTCCCCAGCACTTCCTTGTACTTTTTATTGATATAGAATCTTAGTTATAACTTTTACCTTAACTAGCGAATTTATTTCAGTATAAATACTTTAACCTTGAGTTGTAGTTTGTGTGATGTCATTTCCTTCTCATCTGTTTTTCTTGTTTTTTATTTACCCAATTAATTTTATTTACAAGGTTTATTTCTAAACCTTGCTCTAAGTGTGTATTTTATCAATAGACTAGAATACAGCTGGGTGTGGTGGCACATGCCTTTAATCCCAGCACTGGTTAGGCAAGAGGTAGGAGGATTGCCATGAGTTTGAGGCCACCCTGAGACTACAGAGTGAATTCCAGGTCAGTCTGAGCTAGAGTGAGACCCTACCTTGGAAAACCAAAACCAAACAAACAAACTAGAATATACTTGGGGTAAAATAAATTTAAAGAACATAGTATTGTGATTGTGTTTTCTTTGTATTTGTCTTACTCCAATTAGCTTCTACTTTTTCCCACCTCCTTTTCCCTTCTCCCCTTTTTCTAACTCCTCACTCTCCCTTTTTCTAACTCCTCCAATTCTACCTTATATGTTCATTAGCATTTCCTGTTCTGCAGCAAGGAAAGCTTTTTGTACCAGGCCTCCAAATTTCTCTTATTACATTTGGTTACCCTCTACAAGGCAAGCATAAAGCAGTGCTACCCAGTCAGCATAGCAGCTTTCTCTGTGTCTCACATCTCATTTATGAATTAATGATTTATTAGGTCCAGTTTAGAAATGAGGAAATGAATTTGAAAGATGAAGTGCTTGACACAAGATCGTTTCTCTTTCTCCAGATAACGTAGGAGGTAGAGGTCTCTATCTCTTTTTTTAATCTTTTTTTTTTTTTTTTTTTTTTTTTTTGAGAGAGAGGGAGAGGAAGACAGATAGAGATGGGCGCACCAGCAGCCTCTCAGCTGCTGCGAACGAAATCCAGATGTGTGCGCCCCCTTGTGGTTAAGTGCGGCATTATGCCCTTGCGTCACTTTGCATCTGGTTAAACGTGGGACCTGGAGATTGGAACTGCTGGAGATTGGAACCAGTGTTCTTTAGGCTTAGGAGGCAGGCGCCTTAAATGCTAAGCCATCTCTTCAGCCCAAGGTCTCTATCTTGACCTCTCTGCATGCCATAAGATTTCAGACCACTAGTACAGCTTTAGTAAATGTGAACTTTCAATTTCAGTTCATAATCCCTGTACCTTTTCCTTTCCAGTGTGGGCAGTATATGTGGAATATCTGAACAGAACTCTATTTTTTTAAAAATATTTTTATTTATTTATTTGAGAAGGACACAGAAAGGGGGGAGAGGGAGGGAAGGCAGGATGGAAGGAAGGAGGTAGGAATAGGGAAGTGAGTTGAGTAGGAACACTAGGGCCTCCTGCTACTGCAAATGAATGCCAGATACATAATCCACTTTGTGCATCTGATTTTGCATGGGTACCAGAGAATTGAACCCAGGCTGTCAGGCTTTACAAGCAAGGGCCTTTATCTGCTGAGCCATCTCTCCAGTCCTGGACTGAATTTTAAATAACAGCAAATCAGATCACAAGAATGGTGTTGCTCTGCCTTTCTAATTCTTGTCTTTGGATTGTCATGGAGAAATCTGGTTCCTCACCTGTCTGTCACAGTTGCTAATCACCTCCCTCCAAACAGTGCTCTAGGGTTCAAGTATACCACCTTGGTAGTGCCCATATATTCAACTATAACTTAATATAATTGTTATTCTTTTAACTTTTTTCATTATTTTTACTTTTTCTATGAGAGAGAGAGAATGGACAATCCAGGCCCTCTAGCCACTGCAAGTGAACTCCAGATGCATGGGCCACTTTATGCATATGGCTTATGTGGGTTCTGGGGAGTTGAGCCTGAGTCTTTAGGCTTCCAGGCAAGCTCCTTAACCACTAAGCCATCTCTCCAGTCCTCCTTTTAATTTCTTAAAGTCCTTAATTTTTTTTCACACTAACTTGATTTTCTTCTGAAGGTAGTGGTTAAATTTTTTCTTTAAGTTTTTGAAAAACTAGGGACTGGGGATATAGCAGTTGGTAGAATGCTTGCCCAGCATGCATAAAGTCCTGAGTTTGAACCCCAGCACTCAGGAGATAGAGGCAAGAGAATCAGAAGTTCAAGGTCACCTTCAGCTACATAAGAAGTTCAAGGCTAGTTTGGGATGTATAAAACTCTCAATAATTAACTATTTAATTTAATTATTAAATAAATAAATTTGAAAAAACTGAATCAGTTTTATTTTATTTATTTTATTTCATTTTTTGAGGGAGGGTCTCACTCTAGCCCAGGCTGACCTAGAATTCACTATGTAGTCTCAGAGTGGACTTGAACTCACGGCGATCCTCCCACCTCTGCCTTCCAAGTGCTGGGATCAAAGGCGTGCGCCACCACACCCGGCCTGAATCAATTTTAAAGAAAATATCAAATGCCCCTTGTCAGGTTCTGAGTTTAAAATAGAGGGCTGAGACAAACTGTTTCTTGGGCCCAACCAAGAACTTCTTTTTTAACGCCAGGAGAAAGTACAGGATTCAAAGCCAAAGCACCAGAACCCTGGGTAAGGGAAGGAAGGACTTCTAAAGGGTTATTGGGGAGGGGAGGAGGGAAACTGCCATTCAAGGGAGGGGCCTTGGATGATGTGCTGAAGTGAGGGCTAGGGGGTGGTGGCAGTCTCTCCTCTCAGTCCAGGTGTACTCAGTGCCACAACCTACTCTGAGCATGGCCCAGTAGAAGGAGAAGAGAATGGGATGGGAGAGAGAGCTTTCTTGAATTCTATCACCTTAGGGTAAGGGAATATGGAATTACAGACTGGGAAATGTGTTAGAAGTTGAGTGTGGCTCTCTGGTTGAAACGGTAGTTAGTGTAGGATGAGTGAGATTTGATGTCACTTTTCCAGTATTCTTAGTTTCAGTCATTCCTCCTTTGTCTGCAGCATTAAGTCCTTGCCAACTTTTTATTTTATTTTTTTAAATTTTTATTTTTGGAGAGAGACACAGAGAGACAGAGAGAGAGGGAGAGGGAAACAGATAGAGGATGGGCGCGCCAGCAGTCTCTCAACTGCTATGAACGAAATCCAAATGCGTGTGCCCCCTTGTGGGCAAGTGCGGCATTGCGCCCTTGCGTCACTTTGCATCTGGCTAAACGTGGGACCTGAAGATTGGAACCGGGTCCTTAGGCTTAGCAGGTAGGTCCTTAACCGCTAAGCCATCTCTCCAGCCCCCTTGCCAACTTTTTACTGAGTGTGTGCTTTGTGTGGAAACTGCATGCTGAAGATATGGTGAGAAATGTGCTATGCACATGTAGTCTAAGTAGGGAGGAGAGCATGTACCTCAAATGACCTGGTGTGAGGTGCTAAGGACTTTGCTGTGATGGGGGACCTGGCTGGGTATGGGAGGCCCTTGTTCACACTTAGGTCAGGTGTCAGTCTCCCTCCCATTTTGAATCTACTCGGAGAAGTACTGTATCCAGAAATCAGTGTTACCCTGGTCCTCAGAGCTCTGTCTTTGAGGGAAAGCTGTTTTTGAGTGTCAGTTTCTTCGTGCTCTGGGTGATAATAAAACCAAGCATCCTTCTACTTCATAAGGCAGCATATGTGGGAGCTGTTTGTGATGTGCATTTGTATGCTAGTATTATCTTTGTTCTATTAGTATTTGAAACTACTCATAGGTCTGATTTTGAAGGTGTTTGGTTGGTTTAATTATTTTTTCCTTTTTTTCTAGGTCTTGATGCAGAACTCTATTATGTGAGAAATGACCTTATTAGTCACTACGCTCTGTCCTTTAACCTGCTAGTACCCAGTGAGACAAATTTCCTGCATTTCACTTGGCATGCAAAGTCCAAGGTAAGACAGTGGTCAGCATACATCATGATAAGGTTTCCCAGGCTCCAGAGGCAGGTGCTGTATTTGAGGAGTGGGCTGTCATCTCAGAAGCGCTAGTTGTGCTGTGCTTTTAAAGTACTGGGTCTTTCTGGTTTATATGGTAAGCCTTGAGCCTGGACCTCTAACATTGCTTAAGTTCTTTACAGTGAAGGTGACTGACTACCACATATTGATGAGCACATGAGAGAGCACTTGTCCACTTCTAGGCTTTTCTAGAGGACCCTCGATCTGTCTAATTCACAGCATCTACTTGACATCAGTTACCCCAATAATCTTCATAACTTATTTTTCACTACCTGATGTCTCTCTGGTTTTATGTTAATCTGAATAGTTCTGTACCTGTCTCTGTGTTTTAGCTCTGATGCCACTGGTAGTGAGGACTGAAGTCTTAGGAGCCTGACACATGAGAAAGTTAGAGTGGAAAAGAGTAGATAGAAGGGTCTTTGGTTGAGTGTTTGAAGGGGAGGCACTGGAGGAGCCCCCTGGTTGGTATGGCCCTAATTGTTCTTTCATATTGCTTGTTTTTTTTTTTCTTCCTGAGTCTAGCCCAGTCTAGTCTAGACCTGGAATTCTCACAGTGGCCTCAAACTCATGGTGATCCTCCTGCCTCTGCCTCCCAAGCACTAGGATTAAAGGGGTGTGCCACCATGACCAGCTTTCATACTGTTTATGTTGCCTTATAAGCATGTTTCAAAGCTATATCTGTAGTACAAATTTGGGCTGCCACTTACTGATAGTTTGATAATGCAGCTCTTATTTTAGTTCTTAGGTCATAGTATCTGGTGATTTTTTTTTTTTTTTGGAGGAAAACCTAACAGACTTTTTTTTTTAATGTTTTATTTTATTTTATTATTTATTTATTTATTTATTTATTTATTTATTTGAGAGAGAGATACAGAAATAGGCAGGTAGAGAGAGAGAGAGAGAATGGGTGCGCCAGGGCCTCCAGCCACTGAAAACGAACTCCAGATGCATGCCCCCTTGTGCATCTGGCTTACGTGGGTCCTGGAGAATCGAGCCTCGAACCAGGGTCCTTAGGCTTCATAGGCAAGCGTTTAACCGCTAAGCCGTCTCTCCAGCCCCTAACAGACTTTTTTATGAGAGAGTGTGAGAGAGAATTAGCATGCCAGGGCTCCCAGCCACTGTAATTGAACTCCAGAGGCGTATACCACCTTGTGTGCATGTGCGACCTTGTGCATGCATCACCTTGTGCATCTAGCTTATGTGGGATCTGGGGAGTTGAACGTGGGTCCTTGGGCTTTGCAGGCAAGTGCTTTAACCACTTAGCCATCTCTCTAGCCCATATCTGGTAATTTTTAGCACAACTGATTAACTAAAATTTCTGCATTTGAAAAGTTAATCATGGAGCTGGGAAGATGGCTCATCAGTTAAAGGCACTTGCTTACCTTTGTACCTGTCTACTTTGGTTCGTTTCCCTAGGACCCATGCAAAGTCAGATGTGCAAAGTGACACATCTACCTGGAGTTCATTTGCAGTGGCAGAAGGTCCTGCTGTGCTTCCTTTCATCCCCACTTGCAAATAAATAAATAAATACATTTAAAAAAAATCATATGCCAGGTATGGTAGCACACCCCTTTAATCCCAGCACTTGGGAGGCAGAGGTAGGAGGATCACTGAGAGTTCAAGGCCACCCTGAGACTACATGGTGAATTCATCCTGGGCTAGAGTGAGACCCTAAAAAAATAAAATAAAGCTAATCATGCAAATAGGAAATTTAAGGAGATGGTAGAAGTTCAAGAGGCATAAATGATACAGAGTAAACAATAAGCCAGCTGTGTTTTAAGTGTTTATTTTTATTTATTTATTTATTTGAGAGAGAGAGAGAGAGGACACACACTCCAGCTACTGCAAACAAATTCCAGATGGTGTGCGCCCCCTTGTGCATCTGGCTTACGTGGTCCTGGAGAATCGAACCTGGGTCCTTTGGCTTTGCAGGCAAGCACCTTAACTGCTAAACCATCTCTCCAGCCCCGTTGTTTTGCTTTTGTAGTAACATCTCTGTGCAAGCCCACCCAGTTCCTCTTCCCTGAGCAGTCCCTGGTGCCTTGTCTCTTCTGATAAAGGTGAATAGATAGGTGTTATTGTGCCCATGTCATGTATGTATGTATGTAATTGTTAGACAAATGCTTCAAGCTGCAGTTTGCAGAGTTCTGAGCAGTGTGTCCTGGTTAAGGCTCTCTGTTGCTTCATGTACATTGTCATGCTTTTACTCCTTTAGATACCATATTTTCTTAGACAGTTGGGCTTTGGTTTAGCTATCAATTCCTGTGAGAGAAAACTGACCTGATGGGAATTACCTAAGAGGACAGGGGCGATACCGTTTTAGGGTCTTCACTTGCCCATTTGGCTCTGATATAGTCATGAACTTGCAGAATGAAGGCTGTTTTTCTCAAGCTCTCACACTTTATCACAAACTCTCAGTACTTGCTTTTTAAAAATCTTGTCAGAAGGGCTAGAGAGATGGCTTAGTGGTCAAGGTGCTTGCAGGCAAAGTCTAAGGACCAAGGTTCAACTCCCCAGAACCACGTAAGCCAGATGCATAAGATGACATATGCGCACAAAGTCATGCATGCACACAAGATGCTGCACATGTCTGGAATTTGATTGTAGTGGCTAGTGGTCCTGGTGTGCCAATTCTCTCTCTCTGCCTCATAAATAAAATAAATAAAAATAGGAGCCATGTGTGGTGGCGCACGCCTTTAATCCCAGCACTTGGGAGGCAGAGGTAGGAGGATTGTCATGAGTTTGAGGCCATCCTGAGACTAATTCCAGGTCAGCCTGAGCTAGTGAAACCCTACCTCGAAAAACCAAAATAAAAAAATAAATAAAAGATGAAATATTTGCTTCAGAGTATCCCTGGTGCATCATTTTAGCATTTTAGATGGTTTAATGTTTTCAGATATCAAAGCTTTTACTAATCATGTTGTTCCCTCAGTGTTTATTTGACTGCTTTATCTTGCCAAAGATTTTAATTCCCTCAGAGGCTGGATCTGTGTGTATCTTTTTTTTTAACATGTATGTCACACATGCCTTAGTGAGTGGTTGGGAATGTGTTAATTGCATTTCAAGATGGGAGTAGAACTCTGGTATTGATTCTCTCCCAGGCCACACATTTTACAAAAAGAAAGAACAAACTACTGGGTGGCTTTAACAGATAATTAGCTTCTTCTATATTCCAGAACATTCTTCAGTGTTTAAGAAAAAACATGCAACTGTGTCTGTTAAGTGTCAGTAGATCTTTTAGATAGTCAGAAGGCAAAAACATACCAAGATGTGGTAGAAGACTCACCACCCACTCTTAATCTGTAGCTCTTCTGGCTTCAATAATCTTTGGTCATTATCCAGGAGCCTCTACAGGGAGCTTGTGAAGTGCCAGCAGCAGCCCCTGGGGGCCGGCCTGCTGTGTCCCCTATAGAGTGGTTTCTGTGAGAAGGCAGTGAGTGCTTCTCTCTGGTGATTTCAGAGACATTAAAGTGGTTTGACTGTAGGCAAATGTCTTCACTGTAGGGCTTTGCTGTCTGTGTTCAGGAGGAGATGACTTTATTTATCAGCTGCCTGCTCATGATGGCCATTTGTTCCAATGAAGGGAAGATTGCAAAAAAAAAAAAATGTTTATTTTTTGTATTATTCAAATATTTATGTTTTCTCTAATTACTTTTCTGAAGAATTTTGGCTCATTCTCTTTTTCTGATAAACAATTAGTGTTCAGATTTCCTTGTTCAAGGCAGTAATGCAGCCTCTAAATAGATCTCTACATATCAAGGTATAGAAAACTACACTTAGCAATTGGCAGTTTCTTCTCTGACCTCAGAAACTTCACGTTAAAACTTAATATTCTAAAGACGTCCATAGGAGAAGAGAACTGCCTTCCATGTTTAGGCATACCCTCAAAAGAGGGAGCCTTGGGCAAAGAATGGGCTTCCATACCGTCTGTCCCCCCAAACTACTGGTTGCCTTCTCACACCTCCTCTCCAGCCCCTTTGCTGCCTCTACCCCTGCCCCTTCACTTACAACCTCAACTTCTTTCCTCCCTTTCTCTTCCCATTGCTGCACAGAGGTACCCTGGTGCTACTCTTGTCTCTTGCCCTCAGCACTACAGTTAGGGTCCTTGAACATTCTGCCCTATTCACTATCTGATTTCTTAGGGGTTCTGCTTGCTTGTCATCTATCTGTTCTCTGCTTTTAATAACTGAGTCCTAGAATACAGGAAACTGAGTGAGTTTGGGGAAACAGTAAGTGCAGCTGTAAAACTGTGAACTTAGAATCT
Source organism: Orientallactaga sibirica (assembly GCA_036365145.1). Taxonomy (NCBI): domain Eukaryota; kingdom Metazoa; phylum Chordata; class Mammalia; order Rodentia; family Dipodidae; genus Orientallactaga; species Orientallactaga sibirica. The sequence continues at coordinate 26,128,890 of JAEOAD010000009.1, read as the reverse complement.
CTAAGATTATTAGGTGGGTATGTCTAGTAGGTAGTTAGAGAATCTATTAACGTTGAGTCTGTAGAATTATTAGGTAGTTATATCTAGTAGATAATTAGAGAATTTGTTAACGTTGAGTCTGTAGGATTATTAGGTAGGTATATGAAGCAAGAGAACAAGTTGATGGTCTGGGCTTAACATGGAAAATAGATTATAACCAAGTGTACTCTGGGAGAAGTATTTGTCATTTGAAGAGGAGAATGGACCTTTCCTTGGGGCTGTAGTATAGCAGATCTGCTGATGCTGAAAAGAAGACAAAGAGGGTTCCTCTGTGCTAGTTTATTAAGGGGATGAGAACATTGAGATTGAAGAAGCAGAGAGAGCAGCAGTAGGTGGTGAAGAGTCTGTGATGGGAAGAGCAGTCAGTGAGGAGACTGAGGTTGTCATGTGTAAATACCTCTCCAGGATGTTCTTTCCTTTAGCAAGGCAGGCAGGGTTCTGGGGCTGCCTTCTAAGGCTGTGGAAGAGAGTGAACCTGTTATGACTATGGTAGTTGTGCCCTGTTGGGCATAGGCTCTGGGGACTTGCTAGAGAAGAAGTAGTTTAATTAACCACTACACACTCCCCCTTCTTTTTGCCCTTGGTCCAGAAATATGCCTCATAAATGTTGGCTGATGTAGGGTTGTGGAGACAACTGGTTTTGTAGGCATCAGAGGTGAGAGGTCAAAGGTAGTGATGGGATAGTATTTGGTCATGAAACAGTTCTGTAGTATATGGGAATGAATGCTGAAACTGGAAGCTGACAGAAAGGTGACATGAGACAAAGTGAGTCTGTGGCATGAAACATGGCTACTGTGACTAGAAGTGAGCTTCAAAGTAGAGAGGGTTCACATGATGAAGGCCTGTCTGGAAAGGATTTAATGGTTCTTAAAGAATGCTGACCTGGGCTGGGGAGATAGCTCAGTGGGTAAGAGCACTTGCTGTGCAAACCTGAGGACCTGAGTCTGATCCTCCAGCACCCATGTAAAAAGCCTGTCCTGGTCCTGTGTGCTTGTAACTCCAGGCCTGAGGGCGATGAGTAGAGAAAGGAGGGTTGCTGGGACTCCCTTGTCAGCCAGGCTAACTGAAACAATGGTGAGCTTCAGGCTCCCTGAGATACTGTCTCAGGGAGAAAGGTGGAAGAGGAAAAGGAGGACACCCAGCATCATCCTCTGGCCTGTGTGTGTGCATAGAGCATGTGCATCTTAAGACACACACACACACACACACACACACACACACACACACACACACAGTCTCTCTCTTACGTCACACATATGCTCCCTCATACAAAGAACAAAGAATGCTGACCCCACTTTGTATAAGCCCAGAGGGTCAGGGTCGGAGAACTTGAACCTTAGGCAGGGGAAGAGGTTGTGTTAGGGCAAAACAGGGAAGGAGGTGAAAGAAGAGGTTGAGAGTCCCCTACATGGAGGACACAGCAGTGTTCACAGACTATAGGAGGCTTCGTGTGAGAATCCTGGGGTTGGCATGAGTCTAGTGATTACAAGGAAACAGTATGGCAGTGAAGTGAGGGAGACTGTCCATGATACTGGTGTCTACATTTATCAAAGGAGAGCTGTGCCAATATCACAGCTAGGGGTGCTGCGTTAATTACCATATCTGACCCTCATGTTGTATAATCTTCATTTTCCAAAAATGCAAATTGGAAGAGTGTTAGGTAAGGAACCATGGTCTTTTGGTTCCAAATCTCATGCTAACTTCCTTTGTGTACCTCCCTTGATGTGTGGTCTTGTTCAGAGACAGAATGGGTGTACAGGTAGTCAGCCAGTTCTTGTTTAGTGATAGTTTGCTAGCACCCCTTGGTGGTTGTGACAGACTAGGTTACAACAAATACTTCCTACTCCACTTAACACTCAATCATTGATGTACTGCAACAAAAATACCTCAGTTGATGTGAATATGGCACCAAATGCAGCTTTTAACAGGAGTTAATATTTATACACCTCTACATTGTCTCACTTGGGGACTTTGAGGTCAACTGTGAAAGGAGAAGCCTAAGGGGGAAACGAATGTACTGGGTTTCTTACAGATAACAGCACCTATTTCTTTAGTGATGCCAGAGACTGCCTTTGCCATGCGCTACAGTGGTGGTCTTTTTTTACTCCTATCTACATTATGCACAGTTTCATTAGCTTTTTCATTTGTTTTTGTTAGCATATAAATGTATTTGAGTATCTCCCATTCAAAAGAGAAGAAAGGCTGTGGAACCCTCTTCCCAGTTTTCCTAGTTAAAAATTAAATTAAATTAAATTAAAATTTGTTTTTAACTGTTATAGACAACATGAGAATTACACGTATTTGTGGGTGCCATGTGATGTTTTGTTACATGTGCGCAGAAAATGTTTAAATCAAAATACACATTTGTTTCCTCAAATATTTATCATTTGTTTTTGGTGAAAATATTAAAATGTTTGCTTGTTTATATATATATTTGTTTATTGGGGAGCGGGAAAGAGAAAGGGAAAGAAGATAGAGAGATTTGGCATGCCAGGGCTTCTAGCTGCCGCAAACAAACTCCAGACACATGCGCCACCTTGTGCATCTGGCTTACATGGATCCCGGGGAACTGAACCTGTGTTCTTAGGTTTCACAAGCAAGTGCCTTAACAGCTAAGCCGTCTTTCCAGCCTTTTCTTCCATATATATATGAATGAAAGGCAGATAGAGAGAATGGGCAAGTAAGGGGTAGGGTCTCAATCTGGCCCAGGTTAACCTGGAATTCACTATGTAGTCTCAGGGTGGCCTTGAACTCATGATGATTCTACCTCTGCCTCCCAAGTGCTGGGATTAAAGGCATGCATCACCCCTCTCAAACCTACAGTTTTTAAAAAAAATTTATTGGCAAGAGAGAGAGAGAGAGAGAGAGAGAGATTATGAATGAATATGGGCACCTCAGGGGCCACTGCAAATGAACTTACGTGGGTACTGGGGAATTGAACCAAGGTCATTAGGCTTTGTAGGCAAGTGCCTTAACCACTGAGCCATCTCTGTAGCCCCCTCTAGCTTTTTGATATTTACAACATTGTTGTAGTCTGTAGTCATCTCACTGTCCAATACCACAGTAGAACTTACTTTTTTTCTCTGATTGTAACTTAGTACCCACTGGTTAGTCTCATTTCCCTACTACCCCTTAGCCTAGCCTTTGTAATCCTTTTCTTTTAATTTAATTTAAGTTTTATTTACTTATTTAAGAGAGAGGGAGAGAAAGAGGTAGATACATAGAGAAAATGGGCACACCAGGGCCTTTAGCCACCACTAACAAACTCCAGACACATGGGTACTGGGGAATTGAACCTGGATCCTTAGGCTTTGCAGCCGAGCACCTTAATCATTGAACCATCTCTCCAGCCCTCATAATCCTTTTTCTACTCGCAGCTTCTATGAGATCAACTTGTTTAGATTCCACAAATGAGTGATATCATATGGTACTTGCCTTTCTGTACCTGGCTTATTTCACTTAATGTTCTCCAGTCCCATCCATGTTGTCACAAACAACAAGATTTCATGCTTTTTATGGCCAGCTACTATTCCATGTGTCTGCATGTAGCAGTCTCTTTATCCATTCATCACCCAATGGACACTTAGATTATTTCCATTTCTTGGCTCTTGTCAATATTGCTTCCGCAAATATGGGCTTGCAGATGTCTCTGGAAGTTTCTTAAAAATGGTTTCTTGCACCTCTTTCTTCCAACTCTTTTTACCGTACTAATCTCATGGTTCTGCCAATTGTAGCCATCTACTACAGTCACTTGTGACCCCAGAACGGGAGAAGGAACAATGCATATGAAAATTCCATGGCCAGGGTAGAATGATAAGAACTTATTATAAAGCTTCATTGAAGATCTCAAAAATGGTAGCTATTGCTTTGCAGTTTGAGCTGCTTCTCCCACGAACTCTGTAGCAACAGCTGGTTCAGTTATACCATAACTGGGCAGATCAATATTTACAGTTGATGGTGGCCCTCCAGCAGCATTCCATTGGTCTCTTCTAGACTCTGAGAGCCAAGGCTATTTATAAAGAATAAACTTTTTTTTTTTTTGAAAAATATGTTATTTATTTAATTGAGAGAAAAAGACAGTGAGAGAATGGATTGCCAAGGCCTCCAGCCACTGCAGTTGAACTCCAGATGCAGGCGCCACTTTGTGCATCTGGCTTAACATGGGTTCTGGGGAATCAAACCTGGGTCCTTAAGCCTTGCAAGCAAATGCCTTAACTGCTGAGCCATCTCTCCAGCCCAAGAATAAAGATATGTTTGGCTCACATTTGTGGAGGCCCCAGTTCATGACCTGCTTACCCTGTTGCTTTAGACCTTTGACAAACCAGAATACCATGGTGGAAGCTTGTGTGGATCAAAAGCCACTCACCTCATGGCCTAAAGTAAAGAGAAAAGGAAGGTGTGGAGTCCCACAATTCCAAGTTAGTACATGCTCCCAGTGGCCTAAGAACCTCTCACTAGGCTCCACCTTCCACAAGTTCCACTATCTCCCAAAAGCACCACCCCGGAACCAACCCTTCAACACGTAAACCTTTGGGGCACACTCAAATATCCAGGTTAGAACAGTGATAAGCGTACACTAGAGAATATGATTTAGATACTCTATGAAAAGTTGTGTGTTAGGATTGTTGATTTATTAGCCACCTAAAGTCCCTCAGTACAAGGCATTTGTCAAGTGGAAAAAGGGTTGTGAAATTGTTAGGATCTATAAATTACATTTCTCAATTCCTTGGTTCTTCATGTCCGATTCCCCAGGACTTCTATTTTATTTTATTTTATTTTATTTTATTTTATTTTATTTTATTTTATTTTATTTTATTTTATTTATTTATTTATTTATTTATTTATTTATTTATTTATTTATTTATTTGAGAGAGAGAGAGACAGAGAGAAAGAGGTAGATAGAGAATGGACACACCAAGGCCTCTAGCCACTGCAAATGAACTCCAGACACATGTGCTATCTTGTGCATCTGGCTTACATGGGTATTGGGGAATAGAGCCTGGGTCCTTTGGCTTTGCAGGCAAGTGCCTTAACCACTAAGCCATCTCTCCAGCCCAAGGACTTCTATTTTAATAACTATAATGTCTTCAGGAGGACTACAGTCTTAGATGTTAGATTTCAGGGAGAATGGTGGTTCTGTTTGGGACACCAAATGGAGATTGACTTACTGGTTGAACTTTTATCCCATTGATAATTCCTAGGACTATTTCTGACAGTTTGTATTTTATTTTTCACAGCTAAGTTGTTTGTACATAGAACAGCTCATGATATTGACTAGTTAAAGAGCTAGTTAGTAAAGCCAGGTAGGCCATTATTTTCCTTTCTGTTGTCACAGGTCCAGTTTATTTTATTTCTCTCCATCTTCCAGGTTGAGTATAAGCTTGGATTCCAAGTAGACAATTTTGTGGCTATGGACATGCCCCAGGTCAACATTTCTGTTCAGGGGGAAATTCCACGCACTTTATCAGGTGAGTCTAAGCCCTTAAAGATAGAGTTAGCATACTGCTTCAGCTGTGCCTCTCACATCCCTAAAAGGACATTATACTGATGTGTAGTGTCTCTTATCCTGAGAGGTGTAAGATGTATAAATGCTTTGAAAAATACTTTTTTTTTTTGTTTATTTGTTGGAGCATAGGTGTTACTATCTCAAGCTGACCTGGAACTTATTCTGTAGCCCAGGCTGGCTTCAATTTCATAGCTGTTCACCTACCGCAGCCTCTTGAGTGCTGGAATTATACTCATGTGCCACATTGCCCAGCCTGAAGACTACTTTTGTTTTGTTTTTTTGAGGTAGGGTCTTACTCTAGTCCAGGCTGGCCTAGAATTCACTATGTAGTCTCAGGGTGGCCTCAAACTCTTGGCGATTCTCCTACCTCTGTCTCCAGAGTGCTGGGATTAAAGGTGTGCACCACCATGCCCAGCGAAGACTACTTTTTATGAATTTTAGCACTGTGCTCTTTAACCATTCCCTCTTTTCCATCATTTGAGAACGGTCTGTGCTCTGCTATTCTTTATTTCCTTTTCTGCGTTGCTGGCACTGTCCTCTTAGTGTGATCCCACATTCCACAGTGTGGTCTGGATGGTCACTGAACGTTTATATCTGACCATAAGACATCAGGCCCATCAGTGTCTTCCCTGTCATCTGGGCCCCTGCCTGCTCTGCTGTACTTGCCCCAGCATTCAGCAGTTCAGACTGTGTGCATGTCTGATATTCAGGCTTCTATTTGGAACCATCTTTCCCTTTTTCTGCTTCTGAATTCCTGTTTATTCGGTAAGATGAAAATCTGTACTGTCCTTTTCCTGCTTTCTCCTCCCTTCACTAGACTTCTGTCCTTCCTGCCCATAGCAACTTGGCATTTGAATGCTAATGAACTTAGAAAGAATCTGGTGATTTCTTGCTGCTCAGCATGGTAGCCAGTGTGGGCAGCTACTTAGAACATTTCTGAATAAGCAGAGTCAGTGTTGTATTTACACCAGCCTCACAGAGGCTTCAGAACACGTGAGATTTTAAGAAAATAGAAAATTTAAAAATATTTTTATTTATTTGAGAGCGAGAGAGAGAGAAAGACAGAGAGAGGAAAAGAGAGAGAGAGAGGGAGAGGGAGAAGGAGAGGAAGAGAATGGGTGTGCCAGGGCATCCAGCCACTGCAACCAAACTCCAGACACATGTACCACCTTGTGCATTTTGGCTTATGTGGGTCCTAGGGAATCGAACCTGGGTTTTTTGGCTTTGTAGGTAAGCGCTATCACAAGTGCATATCTTTCAAAGTGAGTTTCTAGTTTGGAAGGTGGTGCAGTTTTAATTAATAGCTGAGAATTTGGCAGTTTTGTATGCAGGTTTATTACAGTATTTTTTCCCCCGTTGCTAATGTCTTTATCTCATTGGAACTAATGAATATTCTTTTTTAAACGAGACAGCTTTTAAATGTGATTATTAAATACACATGCACATTCTCCAAAGAGTATTTCCAAGCATGCTTTATACCCATCTGCTCCCAATACAGATATGGCTTTGTTGCTGTTTATTTTAAGCTGTATTGAATTTACTGATCTGCCCTTCCAGGCACAGCAGGAACTTCACTATCCTCCCGTTCCAGTGGTTCTGATTTTCTCATGCTCTGTTTCTTTTCTAGACAAGTGTGACTTGGAAAGAGTGCCCCTGCCCTAGGACTGGTGGCATATTTTATTCTGAACACCTCACATAAACCCTACAGATAGTAATATATATATATATATATGGTACTGTTAGGACTGCTTTTCCAACCTTTACATTATTTATTTATTTATTTGTTTGTTTGTTTGTTTTTCAAGGTAGGGTCTCATTCTCTAGCCCAGGCTAACCTGGGATTCACTATATAGTCTTAAGATGACCTTGAACTCACAGCAAACTACCTACCTTTGCCTCCCAAGTGCTGGGATTAAAGGTGTGTGACACCATGCCCAGCTTTTTTTCTTTTCTTTTCTTTTCTTTTCTTTTCTTTTCTTTTCTTTTCTTTTCTTTTCTTTTCTTTTCTTTTCTTTTCTTTTCTTTTCTTTTCTTTTCTCTTCTTTTCCTTTTTAAAGAATACTTATTTGAGAGATAGAGGCAAATAGAATGGGCACACCAGTGCCTCCTGCCACTGAAAACAAACTACAGATGCATGTGCCACCTTTTGCATCTGGCTTATATGGGTCCTGGGGAATTGAACCTGGATCCTTTGACTTTGCAGGCAAGCACCTTAACTGCTAAGCCATCTCTTTCCAGCCCACCTTTACATTTTTTAAAGTGTCAACTAGAACATTTAAGAGCAATACATAATTGTATTTTGGTATTGAGTAGTCTGTCTTTCCTTCCTCTGTTTCACTCTCTGTCTCTCTCTTCCTCTCCCTTTCCTTTCTCCCTTTTCCTTCTCCCCCCTCCCACAGGATCTCATGTTTCCCAGGCTGGTTTTGAACTTGCTATGTAGCTGAGGCTGGCCTCATAACTCCTGATTCCTTTGCCTCAACCTCTCAAGTGCTAGGATTGTAAGCATGAACTACCATGCTCAGCTTATCATGTAACTTTTGTGGTTAATGTTGCTGAACAAACTGGTGAGCTCAGTAGGATTTGCCTTGTGATTGTGTAGCTTTAATGTATTGGAATAGAAGGATTTATGAGATAGAGTGATGTATCAAAAGTTATAAATAATCATCCTTTCTTTTATGACTTGTTGCCTTCTTTAACTTTTGTCTGTATATAATTAATGAAATATAAGGGCTAGAAATATGGTTATCTGAAAATGCATTCTCTGAAAGCTTATGTTCATTTGTTTAAGGGTACATTTTTATTTTGTTAGAGCAGAAATCAAAATGTTAAACAGTGCTATTTTGAAATATTAATAATGATTTTTGGAAAATTGAAATATTTTCTTTTATTGCTTTTAAACAGTGTTTCGGGTCGAGCTTTCCTGTACTGGCAAAGTAGATTCTGAAGTTATGATACTAATGCAGCTCAACTTGACAGTAAATTCATCAAAAAATTTTACAGTCTTAAATTTTAAACGAAGGAAAATGTGCTACAAAAGTAAGAAATATTTTTTAAGTATACAATGTTTTCATGTAGCTTTAAGATCAATAATAGTGTGTTGCCCTTGTACAGATTTAATTATGACCAAGTCTTGATTATAGTTGCAAATAAGAAAAGAAAACATATGACTAGATGAAATACCAGGCCAGGTTCCTCATTCAGGTCCCATTCAATCCCTGCTTTCTCAGTTTTGTCAGAATTGCTAGGTAGTTTTCTGCTAAAAATGTGAACCATTTTAAGTGTCTGAAGAGGTAAAGAAATGAGTGAAAATCTGACAAGGAGCCGCAGAGCAACTGAAGCTAACTTTATTTGCTTTACGAAGTTGCTTTTATGCAAAAGCAATGCTTTGGGGTCAGATAGACCTGGGTTGGAATGACAGCTCTGTTCTCTACAAGGCACTGGGATACATTACTTAATTACTTAATGTAAGGCTCAGTTATTTTATCTATAAAATGATTATAATGCTTGTTTCAGAGGATTTTCAAAATTATTTATTTATTTATTTATGAGAGAGAGAGAGAAAGCCAGGGCCTTCAGCCGCTGGAAATGTGCTCCAGATGCATGCTCCACCTTGTGTACCTGGTTTACATGGGTCCTGGGGAATCAAACCTGGGTCCTTTGGCTTTATAGGCAAGCGCCTTAATTGCTAAGCCATCTCTCTAGCCCTCAGGATTTTTTAAAAAGATAATTAAATCTAGTCTAAAAATAGAATTCCACATGTTGATAATTAATAAATGTTTTTTGTTTTGCATTATATTACTGTTACTCCGGAAATCTTAGTAGAGGTGAAAGAATTCCAGCACACTAGGTCTGAGATCAAAACTTAGAAGTTGTCTAATTTAATCCACTTAAAGTTGCACAGAGGTTAAGTTCCCAGAACTTACAAGGTGACTTAGGTAGAACTGGTTACTATTTAAGAAACAAATCAAAACAAATCCTAGGCTCAGTGAATACTTTGCATGTTTCATGTGCTTAACATATCCTAACCCTATTTAATCCTTAGACAATCCTAGGCAGTATGTTCTCATTACCTCCATTGCTAGAAGAGGAAGCTGAGGTTCAGAGAACCTGATAAATTTGTAAGGTCAGGTGAAAGGATGCTAACCTATGCTCTTGGCCTCTGTGAAGCTACCTATTCACAAATAACCTAGATGAAATCAGTGCTGAGTGTTACGAAAACACCTGAGACTAGCGAGTCAGTTACAGAGGTGAATGCTCCGATACATGCTACTCAAAAAAGCTGTAGCATGCTCACAAGAGAAGGTTAGAATCCTTAACTTAGAGTGTTGGTGTATTTTCAGTTGTAGAGTGTTGAGTAGTGTACCTGCCTTCATGTAAGTTTAAAAGACAAAGAGAACAGTAGAGACGCTCTAGTCCAATCTAATCATTGTATAATTGGGGTGAGAAGATGGCCCTAGAGAGGCCACCAAGGCCTGCAGAGCCAGTCAGGTATAGGCATCCTGTTCCTGATCCCCAGAGAGGTGGGGAATAAAAGAACCCTGGTGTGTCCTCTGTTACTCTCTTTAAATTTTTTTTTTTTTTTTTTTAATGAGAGAGAGAGAATATTGTTGCGCCAGGGCCTCCAGCCAGTACAATAGAACTCCAGACACGTGGCCATCTTGTGTGCATGTGTCACCTGTGCGAATGGCTTATGTGGAATCTGGAGAGTCAAACATGGGTCTTAGGCTTCTCAGGCTAGTGCCTTAGCCGCTAAGCCACATCTCCAGCCCTGTTTTACACACAAACACTCTCTCTCTATCCTTTTTTTTTTTTTTTTAAGGTAGGGTCTCACTCTAGCCCCAGGCTAACCTGGAATTCACTATGTAGTCTCAGGGTGGCCTTCAACTCATGGCAATCCTCCTACCTCTGCCTCCCAAGTGCTGTGATTAAAGAGATGTGCCACCACAACTGGCCTGTTGCTTTCTTTTTAAAAATATTTATTTATTAGCAAGCAGGGAGCTAGTGAGGGAGGAGGGAGTGAGTAAGTGTGCCAAGGTCTCTGCCTGCTGTGAACAAACTCTAGACACCTGTGCCATTTTGTGCATTTGGCTTTATGTGGCTACTGGGGAATTGAACTCAGGCTGTCAGGATTTGCAAGCAAGAGCCTTTAAACCACTAAATCATCTCCATAGCTCCCTCTGCTGCTCTTAAAGGCAGACTGATAGCCAAATGTAGTATGCTCTGTGGGCCTAACTACTGCTATTATCTGTTATGCTTAATGATTAATTCATTTTCTTTCATATATATATGTGTGTGTGTGTGTGTGTACACACACACACACACAAAACCTAATAATACTTAGTTCTATTTTGGTGTAATTTTCTATTTAATTTTGTCTGTCCATCCAGAGTATGCTAGGTAAGTGCTGTATGACTGAGCTATATCTGAACCTGCTATATAGCTGAGGCAAGCCTTGAACTTGAGATCTTCCTGGCTTCTATTCAATTGAATCACTCAATTCATGTTCATGATTCTTTAACATGTGATCCTACAGTACTTATTTATCTAGTTTCTTAGCTTACTACATTTAAAAAACAGAACAAAATTAGTTGGGGAGATGGCTCAGCAGTTAAAGATACTTGTTTGCAAAGACTGCTGACCCAGCTTCAATTCTTCAGTACCCACATAAAGTCAGATGCACAAAGTAGCTTTTGTTTGCAGCATCAAGAGTCCCTGGCACACCCATTCTCTCTTCTCACGAATAAATAAAGTGTATATAAACAAACTACAGTAGCAAGCATATCTGTGTTATGTGGAACATTAAGAGGTACTTCCAGAAAGAGTTCCTGTGAGTGTGGGAATTAGAGCTTAGGCAAGCTTGGCTCTTCTGGTGCTCTGTTGAGCCTCTGCATTCTTCTGATGAGTATTCTGGACGACCCCCACCCCCCGAGACAACGTAGCTTGTGTTTTTCCCCTTCTTGACTACAGAAACTCTCAGTGAGCATCTATAAGTGACACAAGCATAGGCTTTCTTGACTGATGACGGTGCTGATAATTATCAGAATGGTAAAGTAAATAGTTTTCACTGTCTTGCAACAGACACCATGTTACTTAGTTCTAGTAATTTTCTGATAGAACACAAAACTAATATCTTAGAGGAAATTCAGGACCTATTAAGATTTAAAGATCTTATTGAAATTTCTAAAATACATTTGTTTCTTTTTAATTCAGAACTTGAAGAAGTAAAAACTTCAGCATTGGATAAAAACACTAGCAGAACTATTTGTAAGTATTACTGCATCATTTTTCTGTATCATAACATGACAAAATACTGTGCATATGTGGACGTGATTACATGATGCTTTGAAGCCTGTGGTTTCCAGTGTTATACATTAGTCTTACTTAGTAATATCTTGGTGATGTTTGTAAATTGATATGTAGATCAAATGAAGCTACTAGGATATTGAATATTTTAAAAATTAAAATTCAGAGCTAGGTGTGGTGGCGGACACCTTTAATCCCAGCACTCAGGAGGCAGTGGTAGGAGGATTGCCATGAGTTTGAGGCCAACCTGGGACTACAGAGAGTGCCAGGTCAGACTGGGCTAGATGCATGCACCACCTTAGCTTATGTGGGTCCTGGGTAATTGAACCTGGGTCCTTGGGCTGTGCAGGAAAGCACCTTAACCACTAAGCCATCATTCCAGCTCTCATTTTTAATTTTTTATTATTTTAAGACAGAGTTTCTAACACAGGCTAACTTGAAATCCCTATATAGCTGATGGTGACCTTGGAAGAGGCTCTGATCCTCCTGCTTCTACCTCTGAAATACTATGATTACAGGCATGTACTACCAGGTCTAGGTTATGTGTGCTAGGGATTGAACCCAGGGCTATCTTAATTTGCTAGGCAAGCACTCTACCAACTAAGCCATAGCCCAAGTTTATGTTATTTAAACCTACAGAGCAGAAGCTGTGTTGAGCAGAGTTTGTATTGGTTGTGTTCAGACACTATTAGCAAGTATTTTTTTTTCCTTTTATTCATATGGATATCATTGGGTCTTAGTCTGCTTAAGAAAGCATTAATAGCAGTATCTCCAGAGGGTATCAGATTGTTTTTAGAGAGGTAGACTTGGGGCTAGAAAGATGGCTCAGTGGATAAAGAGCTTGCTATGCTGTAGTGTCTGTGTCTGTAATCCTGTCACACCCAGGGCCAAAAGGAGGCAGAGACAGGTGAATCACCTGGAAGCTTGTGGACCAGCTAGCATGGCAAACAAAGTCATGAGCAACACCAAACCCTACCTCAAACAAGGTGGAAGGCAAGGAGAAACACCCGAAGTTGTCCTCTGACCTCCACATGAGTCGTGGTGTGCATGTGTTTGCACTCACATATGTGAACGAGGTGGAAGGCAAGGAGAGACCCCTGAAGTGGTCCTCTGACCCACATACGAGTCATGGTACATGTGTGCCTGTACTAATATGTAAACAGGTGTTTGTGCACACACAAAGTAGACTTACAGTTTTTAGGGGGAAATTTCAAGTATGCAAGAATTCTGATGAACATTTATGTACCCACCTCCCAGTTATAGTAATGATCAACATTTGCCAGTGTTCTTCTATTGATTATTTCCTCCATGTTTGGTTGGCTAGCAATGAGTTAGAATGTATTTTAAAACTAGTTTTCATTTATGCATGTATGTTCATGCATGCCTGGGTCTCTTGCCACTGCAAACAAATGCTAGATTGTTATGTGGGTGCTGAAGAATCAAACCTGGGCCAGTAGGCTTTGTAAGCAAGTTCTCTTAACTGTTACGCCATCTCTCCAGCTCTATGTTAAAATATTTTCAAGTGCATCCCAGACATTGCATCATTTTACATATAAGTATTTTAAGTGTAGGCCTCTTTAAAAAGGTTAAAAAAAACCCAACCCCTTGTTTACCCAACACATTAATTTTGATTTATCACATGTAGTAAAATTAATAGTGATTTCTTTGAATCTTCTAATAGCTAGTCCATGTTCAGATCATTTCTTCTCACTGAATCAGGATCTAAACAAAACCTTATACACAGTGTATATGGTTAATTTTTATGTGTGTGTGTATAAAATGTTAATTAGAAACACTCTCTCAGTTGATTAATCAAATTGTGTCATTTTTGTCCCATATACTTTCTCACATTCTACATTCTTTTAGTGTTTTTTAACTCTATCTGGTAACTAGTTAGATTTTGTACTTGAATAGATTCAAGGCTGCCTCTTTTGGTAAGATTAGTTGCCTGATCATCCTGTGCGCTTCTTTAAAAAAAAAAACTATTCATAGCCAGATGTGGTGGCGTACACCTTTAATCCCAGCTCTTGGGAGGCAGAGGTAGGACGATTGCCATGAGTTCGAGGCCATGTTGAGACTACACAGTGAATTCCAGGTCAGCCAGGGCTATAGCAAAACTCTGCCTTGAAAAACCACACAAAACCCCTATTATTTATTTATTGTTTGTTTGTTTGTTTGTGTTGAATGCACATGTATTTGTGCTCCAGAGTGTCTTGCTACTGCATATGAATGTCAGACACATATGCCACTTTTCCTTTCTTTCTTTCTTTTATTTATTTATTTTTTTAAATTTTATTTATTTTTTGTTTTGGAGAGAGACACAGAGAGAGACAGAGAGTGAGAGGGAGACAGTAGAGATGGGCACGCCAGCAGTCTCTCAGAGGCTGTGAACGAAATCCAGATGTGTGCGCCCCTTGTGGTCTAGTGCAGCATTGCGCCCTTGCGTCACTTTGCATCTGGCTAAACGTGGGACCTGGAGATTGGAACCGCTGGGGATTGGAACCAGCGTTCTTAGGCTTAGGAGACAGGTGCCTTAACTGCTAAGCCATCTCTCCAGCCCTCTTTTTTTTTTTTTTTAAAGAGACAGAGAAAGAGAAGGATGGGGGAGAATGAGAATATGAGTGCACCAGGTCCTCTAGCCCCTGCAAACAGACTCCAGATACATGTTCCACCTTGTGCACCTGGCTTTACATGGGTACTGGGGAATCAAACCTGGGTCCTTTGGCTTTGTAGGCAAGTGCCTTAAATGCTGAGCCATCTCTCTAGCCCAGTGCCTTTTTTTTTTTTTTTTTTTTTTTTTGCCTTAAGTGGCTGGGGAATTGAACCTAGGCCAGCAGGCTTTGCAAGCCAGTGCTTTTAAGTGGTAAGCATCTCCCCACCTCTCTATGTACTTCATTTTTTTTATCATCTCAGAGCACACAAATCTGACTGTCTCAAATTAGACTTCTTTTTAAAAGGTCAAATAATATAAGAGATTGTACTTGCTAGAATATTTCCTTTGAATTGGTTTCTACGAAGGAAGAAAAAACCGTTTTAAATTTCACTGCTTCCAAAGTTTATCTTTAAAATTCTGATGATTTTATGCATTTCTTTTGTGCAAGTAGCATTTCTCACTAAGGGAAGTATTGTGTGTATATTCTTGGTTTCTTTCTTCTTTTTCTTTCTACCTTAATGTGTTCTACATGCAGGTCTGTCAACCCTGCCTCCAAATCCACTCATTTCTCTTCTGACACTCCCTGCCAAGCCAATCCCTCTCTTTCTTGGACTGTCCTAGTAACCTTTTACCTCCTTCTTCACTCAGCATACAGTCATCAGTTTTGTATATGAATACATGTCATTTCTTTGCTTGGCAATTTGCAGTGTTCTCACCTTTCATTTATGATAAAGTCCAAATTCTTCCTGTTTTTAATTCAGTGTAGCTAATAGGGTGAATATTCATATCATGAAAACTTGTGTGACTAGTCACACCAGTTCTGTTGTCCCTGTGCCTTCACTGTGCTTGCTCATGACATACACATTTATCTTTGTCTCTCTCTGTGCCTTTTGGCACTTTACGTCCCTTGGGATTCTCCTATCTCAGCCCCTGAGCATGTGCCACCTCACTCTTCCCCCTTGTGTCATTGGATTATTTTTCCTATTGCCAATTTTTCTCATTTGAAAATAATATAAAGCTGGATATAATTTTTAAATCAATAGAACCTTTAAAAAAGACAAGCAAAATAATTTCTGTTGCTTTTAAATGAACTGTGCTGTCCAAGAGGAAAATTGTTACCCATATGTGCCTTTTAAATGTTAAGTTAATTAACATGAAATACAATTGAATATTTCTTTAGTTATTCTAGCGATAGTTCACATAGCCAAGGTGGTGAGTCGTTACTGTATTGGACAGTAAACTCAATTTCTTATCATTTCTTTAAGTATACAATGGAACATTTATTAACTTTAGAAATTCTATGGTCAGGTTGTGAATATTTTATACATTGGAATATTTTATTTATACCATTTGTGAATTACTATGGTACTTAGTAGCCAGAAATTTTTTAAAATTTATTTGAGGGAGAGAAAGAGGCAGATGGAGAGAGAATGGGCACACCAGGGCATTCAGCCACTGCATCTGAACTCCAGAAGCATGTGCCACCTTGTGAATTTGGCTTACATGAGTCCTGGGGAATTGAACCTGTGTCCTTTGGCTTTGCAGGCCTGGATCTTAACTGCTAAGCCGTCCCTCCAGCCCATTAACCAGAAATTTTATTAAAATCTCAATTTGTGTACGCATGTGTGTGAATGTGCCAGGCTCTCTTGCTGCTGCAAACAAATGTTTGTCCAGGTTTACATGAATGGCTGGGGAAATTGAACTCTGACTGGCAGGGTTTTTAAGCCTTTAACCTCTGGGCCATCTTCCCAGCCCCTAAAATCTTTTTTTTTTTTTAACTACCACAACAAAAACACCAAAAGTTCCGTGAGCAATAATACTATTAGTATCTAATCTTATAAAAGAAAGAGCACATGAAATGGAAGTCTTTTCAAAGTACAGAGTACTCATTGTTATGTTTGTTAAATCACAAATAACCAGTCATATTTGTTTAAAAAGCCTAATATACTTTTCATTTTTATTTCAGATGATCCTATACATGCAGCTCCAACTACTTCTACACGTGTGTTCTATATCAGTGTAGGGGTTTGTTGTGCAGTAATATTTCTTGTAGCAATAATTCTAGCCGTTTTGCACCTTCATAGTATGAAAAGGATTGAACTGGATGACAGGTATTGTATATGTTTTGGGAAAGGAAAAAATGTGTTCCTTGCATATGCATGAGAGCCCACATATATCCATGCACACTGGTCCAGGGAGGAGGAGGATGATCAAACCCTAGCAAAGAAAAATAAGACAAAATGGTCCTAACCACTGTCCTTTGTTTTTCTGATATTATTTTTACTTTTTAAAATTTGTGCATCACAGCTTATAACTTATTTGTTAGGGAAAGAGGTAGAAGCCAAATGCTTATTTCATCTCCATTCTTTACTCCGTTACTTCATTACTCTTGTTGACTTTAAAAAATTTTTTCTTTTTTAAATTAAATTAAATTAAATTAATTAATTTCTTTGAGAGTGAGAGAGAGAGAGAGGAAGAGAGAGAGAGAATGAGCATATCAGGGCCTCCAGCCACTGCAAATGAATTTCAGATGCATGCGCCACCTTGTGCATCTGGCTTACATGGGTCCTAGGGAATTGAATTGAACCGAGGTCCTTTGGCTTTGTAGGCAAATGCCCCAATGGCTAAGCCATCTCTCCAGCCCTCTTGTTGACTTTTTAAAAACTGTCCTGTTTCTTCCTTCTAGTTCCTCCCTCTCTCCCTGCCACTCTCCCTTCTTCCCTCCCTCTTTGCCACCCTCCCTCCCTACCTCCCTCTCTGCTTCCCTCCCTCCACTAAGTATTTGTTGAGCTCTAAACCATAGGTTCTTAACCTGTTTTGACACACAGAGTCATGGAGAATCTTTGAAGCACACTGGTAGGTAGGTCCCACCTTCCAGAGTCTCTAGTTGGTTTTGGATAGTGTCAGGGCATTAAAATTTTTCTTAAAGCTTCCTGGATGATTCTAATGTACAGCAAATGTGGGATACAGTGGGTTAAATATTATGTTGTATTGATTGAGATTATAGAAATTAATGATACAGAATATGGTATCAGGGATAATTGACATAAGCTATAATTATGAGTATAGAATTGATGATTGTGATATGTATAATTCAGTGTGGGAATACAAAAGGTGCTTATCTAGTCTGGGTGAGTCAGAAATGAAAAGGAGGCTGCCATTATAGCCAGGATACAATGAGAGGCAGTGATGGAATGGCAGATAGGTTTTCATAACCCACAATTTTCTTTTCTCTCCTTAGTGGCTCCCAGGTGCTGATTAAAGACATTCTTAGCATCATGACGTGGCTGTGAAACTGCATCTCTTCTCCCCTTCTGATTCCTTACTTGTGTCTTGTCAAGCGATTACTTACTCCTCACTCTGTGCCCTGCACTTGGCCTGCCATTACTTTTGTTCATGTTTGGGCCAACAGTCCAAACCCATTTACACTCTAGCTCCTTTGCTGTCTTTTTCATATTGTCTTTTCTAAGCCTATCTACTTTCCATTTCTCTTCTCTGTGTCTCTCTTGTGTGCAATTACACTTTTTCCTTCTGTAATGTTTTTGTGTGCTCATCCTACTTGAATGTGTAGCTCTTTGCAGTGAGGGAGCAGAAGGTCGTCCTCTTTGCTGAGTCTTCAGTCTCAACCCTGTGTCATACATGCACAGGATCAGCATTTCTGTGGCATACACAAGAACCTCAGAGGCCAGGAAGTTGAGTAGATTCCATACTTATCTGAAGTACTTTCTGTCTGCCTTTGCGTTTCCTTCCTTCCTTGAGAAAGAAGGGCAAAGTAATAGGAATGGAAGGGCAGTAAGTGGGCAGTATGCTTCTGAACTGTTTAGTGTCGTGGTGGTTCTGCAATTATATCTTCAGAGGAAGACATTTCAAAGTGGTTGAGAGGAGAGAAGTAACAGACATTATGTGGGGGACTCTGAGAGGTGGTGATGTTACAAAGAGAAGTGACAGACTGTATGGGGGATTCTGAGAGGTGATAAAAGGAGAGTGATAAGGATCACTGAAAAGCATGACAATCACAAGTCAATGTTTTTGGGTTTTGTGATTTGTTTGAGACAAAAGGCCTCATGTAAGCTGATCTGGGCTTACTATGTTATTGAGCCTGGCCTTGAACTCCTGCTTCTACCTCCACGTCCCAAGGTGATTACAAGTCAGTCCTGAGACACACAGAGAGTGTTTTGTCTGTGTTAGGACTGTGACTAGCATAGGCCACAGTCATGCCATAACTCAAATTCCTAGGGCATATGCATACGTCTAACCTGCTGAAATAATTAGTTCATCACTCTTAAATTGGAATTCAGCTTTTCTGGTTTTCTAGATATCTGAGTAAAAGCAACTTATATTGTTGCTTATTTTCAGAGCACAACCTAGTAGTTAAGAGTGTGGCCTGTGAGGACTGGGGGAAGGCTCAGCAGATAAAGGTGCTTGCTTGCAGAGTCTGCTGGCCCAGGTTTAATTCCCTAGTACCCATGTAAAGCCAGATGTACAAAGTGGTGCATGCATCTGAAATTAGTTTGCAGTGTCAAGACCCTAGGGTGCCCAACCTTTCTCTGTCTCTCTCTGCCCACAAATATATTTGTTTTTTTGAGGTAGGGTTTCACTCTAGCTCAGGGTGGCCTTGAACTCACGACACTCCTCCTACCTCAGCCTCCCAAGTACTGGGATTAAAGGTGTGGGCCACCATGCTGGGCAACATATATATGTATATATATAATATTTTTATTAATTTATTTGAAAGAGAATGAGAATTGGCACGCCAGGGCCTCCAACCACTGCAAACAAACTCCAGATGCATGCGCCCCCCTGTGCATCTGGCTTACGTGGGTCCTGGAGAGTCGAACCAGGATCCTTTGACTTTTCTGGCAAATGGCTTAACTGCTAAGCCATCTCTCCAGCCTCCTAAAAATATATTTTTGAAAAGAGGGTGGCCTCTGGAGCCAGGCCATCTGTGTTTGAAGTCTGTTTTACTTACAAGCTCTGTGGCCCGGTTATAGTAAGTGCTATAGCTCCTCCCTGTTTCAGTTCTCCTTCTGTATAAAATAGAGATACATACCTACCAGAGATGTGGGCCTTTAATGAAGTAATACTATAAGCTGCTAGAACACAGCTCTACTTAGAGTAAGTATGATTAATTATAACAGCCTTTGTTTTTAGAAAAGTTCTAGTGTTCTAATAGTGGTTTCTTAGGTATTTTGTATCCCATTAGCAGCTATTTATCATACTCCAGGCATGCTAGTAGTGGTGATCAGAAAGTTTTCATCCACTGTTCTAAAAACATGTAGAAGATACCCACTGCATAGAGGCCACTTGCTAATCTTATTTAAAAAAAAAAAAAAAGATTTTATTTATTTATTTGACAGAAAGAGGGAGGGGGAGAGAGAGAATGGGTGCACCAGGGCTTCCAGCCACTGCAAACAAACTCCAGATGTATGTACCATCTTGAGAATCTGGCTTATGTGGGTCCTAGGGAATCGAACTGAGGTCCTTTGGCTTTGCAGGCAAGTGCCTTAACTGCTAAGCCATCCGTCCAGCCCGCTAATCTTGTTTTAAAGATGAAGAAACAAGATTAAAGAAAGTATTAACTTTTCCAGTATTAACCATATTGTTAGGTCTGGTGCCAAACAGGAGGACTGCATTGTAATAATTGCTATATTGTAATGCTTCTCTATTACAGCTGTATAAAGCCCTTGTTATGTGCTGGATTCTATTCCCTGTGAGGTTTGATGAGCCCTATGGTTCCATCGGACTCTTAAGGGGTAGTAGCAAACTCTTCCATTATGGGCACTCAGGAACCAGAGTCCTGTTGTGCACAGTGCTGCTTTAGAGGCAGAGAGTGAAACTGCCTGAGATGTGCTTGTGCCAGGGGTACTTGGAGCCCATGTGTGTGGCTGACCCTCTCGAAACACACAACAGACTGTCCTGTACAGCTTCTGCTATGTCGAGCGAGTATGCCCTAGAGAGGCAGATCTTTTCTTCACACATACCATAAAGTTTTCTTGCTGAGAGGTTGTTCTACAACATGTGGGATTTATTATTATTTTATCTTTAATTTTATTTATTTATCAGAGAGAGAGAGAGAGAGAGAGAGAGAGAGAGAGAATAGGCACACCAGGGCCTCTAGCCATTGCAAACGAACTCCAGACGCATGCGCTACCTTGTGCATCTGGCTTACGTGGGACCTGGAGAATCGAACCTGGGTCCTTAGGCTTCTCAGGCATGTGCCTTAACCACTAAGCCACCTCTCCAGCCCTGGATTTATTATTTTTTTGTGAGCTACTTGAACTTGTTATTTGCCAATATTTTCATTTTTATCTTCCAGTTTCCATTATCTCTACCACTGTATTTCATTTTCTGTATTTGTTTGTACACTACATTTCATTCTTAACAGACTGACACATGCATAGTAATATACTCAATAACTTGTTGAATGAAGGATGAATCAAAGCACAAAGCCATTTTGTTAGACCAATAGTTCTTTTCCTTTTTTCAATATACATTGGTAGCTCATGTCAGAAGCAACCATTCTGTTTGGTTTGCCTTTTTAGTCCATGAAAGTGTGGCTTTCTCCATTATTGATTGTTTGATACACTGTTTTTTGTGATGTCACAACAGCTCAGTTGGGCCCCTTTGGGTTCATTGTGCTAGACACTGATTTAAGTTCTGGGAGGGAGGAATGAACCAACAGACACTTCCTCCTTTAATAGTATTGTGATCTGCTTTGTGAGGCAGACATTAAACAGAAAATCTTGATTGGAATGCACCTTGCACAGTGCCTGGCATGTGGCAGATCTTTAATTTAATAATTTATTAACTAATTAATGAAAATCAAATTTATTTAGACTAGTTTTTTTAATTTTTATTTTTTATTGACTTCTATACTTATAGACAATAAACCATGATATTTCCCTCCCTTCCCCCACTTTCCCTGTCACAACTTCACTCTCCATCATATCCTGTCCCTCTCTCCATTAGTCTTTTTTATTTTGATGTCACCATCTTTTTCTCCTATTATGAGGGTCTCATGAAGGTATTGCTAGGCAATGAAAGGTCATGGATATCGAGGCCAATTTCTGTGCGGACAGTTGCATTGTAAGGAGTGGTACCCTTCCTCTGGCTCTTACATTCTTTCTGCCACCTCTTCCGCAATGGACCCTGAGCCTTAGAGGGTGTGATAGAGATGATAAACACTCCTCCGTCCCTTCTTTTCAGCACTGTGTTGCTTTTTGGGTCATCCCAGTGGTCATCGCCATCTGAAAAGAGAAGGTTCTCTAACCAGAAGTGAGAGTAGCATTAATATATGAATATGAACATTAAGTGTAGTGCTTTCAGGACAGTTTGGTGAGAATAATAGATACATTTAGCCAGAAAAGAGCAGGTTTTATACCCTAAGGCTCATGACCTCCCCTGCCATATAGTTTTAATTAAAAAATTTTATTTATTTATTTTATTTATTTATTTAAGAGAGAGAGTGAATGAATATGGGCATGCCAGGCCCTCTAGCCACTGCAAACAAACTCTAGATGCATGTGCCACCTTGTGCATCTGGCTTATGTGGGTACTGAGTCCGTAGGCTTCATAGGCAAGCACTTTAGCTGTTAAGCCATCTCTCCAGCCCTAGACGAGTCTTAAAATATTAAATATTAGTGAATACACATTTTAATTTCATTTTCTACCTCTGGTGTGGTAGTAATGAAGGTATAGGCTTTAATGGATGTCGGGTTAGGTCTCTGTGTGTTCTTTGCTTGCTCCTCTCATAAGAGAAAGTCTAGGGTTCCAAGGAAAGTTAGTCTGTCCACTACTAAGATGTCCACTGTCCATCTATTAACTAAATGAAAAACTGACAAACACATAATCTCAGAAATTGTGTGGTGACACCAGAGTGCCACCTACTGTTCAGTAAGTGGGAAGAATGCAGCCTTGGATGATGTTGGGTCCAGGTTATATTTGTCATGGGTTTTTTTTGTTTTTGTTTTTGTTTTTGTTTTGGTTTTAGTTTTGGTTTTTCGAGATAGGGTCTCAGTCTAGCTCAGGTTCACCTGGAATTCACTTTGTAGTCTCAGGGTGGCCTTGAACTCAAGGTGCTCTTCCTACCTCTGCCTCCCGAGTGCTGGGATTAAAGGTGTGTGCCTCCACACCCGGTGAAGTTGGAGCTTTTGATTGGGCTCTCCTGAGCCTGTTAGCTAAGAGAGGCATGGAAGGCTTACGGCTTACCTTGTCATATGGTTTTATTCTTTATGCTAAGTTTCTGTGCTTCACTTCTCCACTGCTGCAGAATTCTAAGGGCTAAGGTAGTGAGACTAGACTATACCCAAGGGTGATCTAGGTCAAGGGTGCTACTCACTGAAGGATAGAAGAGTGCATTTGAGATCTGTTGATTTGTGGTATTTTTTTCTGAAGTAGGGTCTCACTAGTACAGATTGACCTGGAATTCACTATGTAGTCTCAGGGTGGCCTAGAACTCACAGTGATCCTTCTGAGTGCCAGGATTAAAGGTGTGCACCACCACGTCTGGCAAACAAGAATCTCCTTTCTTTTTTTCTTTTCTGGTTTTTCAAGGTAGGGTCTCATTCTAGCCCAGGCTGACCTGGAACTCACTATATAGTCTCAGGGTGGCCTCAAATTCAAGTGATCCTCCTACCTCTGCCTCCTGAGTTCTGGGATTAAAGGCTTGTGCCACCAAGCCCAGCAGGTGTTTTAAGCACAGGATTAACAATGATTTTTTTTTTTTTTTACCATCTTCTGGATCTCCCGTCTTTAGAGAATATAGTGTAATGTGATGTTGCACATACTAGAGATTCCCTTCCCCCCCCCTCCCTCCCTCCCTCCCTCCCTCCCTCCCTCCCTCCCTCCCTCCCTCTCCCTCCCTCTCTCCCTCCCTCTCTCCCTCCCTCTCTCATTCTTTCCTAGAGAGAAAGAGGCAGGGAGGGAGGGAGGGAGAGAGAGAATGGGTACTCCAAGGCCCCCAACCACTGCAAATGAACTCCAGATGTATGTGCCACCTTGTGCATCTGGCTAATGTGGGTCCTGGGGAAATCGAACATGGGTCCTTTGGCTTTACAGGCAAATGCCTTAATTGCTAAGCCATTCCTCTAGCCCTGTACTAGAGATTTCTGAGAGCTATAAATTCTAAAAAACAGTGGGGACGGGAAGTAGGAGAAGCAAACTATATATATGACTAAATAACTTGAATTAGGTAATAACAAGCTTTGTGCATACTACATCGATTTGGGTTGGGATTAGTTTCTCTTTAGACCATTATTCACCCTGGACATCATTAAAAAGGGTCTTTCTACTCTTTTTCTGAAAAGCAATTTAATTTCATGGCGTGGGCGCTTTGTTTCAGAGGTAAGCAATAAGTTCCTTGACATGTCCTTGTGTGAGGTTCAGGACAGCTCGCTGAGATCTGCTACCTATATTCTTGAATGACTTTGCTGAAGTGAAATTGCTTTTTGAGGTAGAAATGGGAGAAAATAGAGCTCTACGTGGAAAGCAGATTAAAATTTCAACATGGAGCACTGTGACAGATGTGAGCAGTATCATGATCTCTGTAGAGTTTCAGGCAGCTCATAAAGCTGTGCAGTTTTGTATGTATGGAAAACAAATGTCTCATTGACTTACTTTCCACCACTTCTCTCTTACCTCATATGCAGCATCAGTGCCAGCAGTAGTTCCCAAGGGCTGTCCCAGCCATCTACCCAGACCACTCAGTATCTGAGAGCCGACACACCCAACAATGCAACTCCTATCACCAGTAAGAGTTAATTTAATTCTAAAGTTGTTTCTGAAGTTTTCTGTAGTCTCTATCATGACCATGAATGGCTAGTGTACTTGAGGACCATGTGTACCATGTTGTATATAAAGCATTCAACATGCAACCTTAGAACTGGTCTTCAACTTTGCTTTCTAGAGCATTGAATGAAACGTTTTAAAATTGGGGTGTTTAAAATTAAAGTTTAATTGCTAGAACTAGTTTTGCTTTGGGGAGATTTCCATAGTTAATTATTTAAAAGAGCTAATTAGTTCTGTAAGACTGATTTCAGGTAGTTACATGGAATAAGCTGTGGTACTACTTAAACACAGAAACTTGGGTTTTAATTTAATAACTTGTTTGACAGTCTTATGGATCGCATAAAGAAATTGCATTGTGTTTACTTGTTTGGTGGTGGGAATTATGCCCAGGATCTCAGGCATGCTAGGCATATGCTCTGGCACTGAGGTCCCCTGCCCTTCACATGTTTTCTTCTTAATACAAATCCATCTACCACTGGAGTTTTGGGATCTAATTTCCTTTTTGTTTTTTGGTGGCTCTGGAAATCAAACCAAGGCCTTACACCCGCTAGCCGAGTACTTTACTGATAAGCTACCTCCCAGCCCCTAATTGTCTTTTTATTAATATTCCCACCCCTCCCCCATGCAGGTAGGGTTTCACTCTAGCTCAGGCTGACCTGGAATTCACTATGTAGTCTCAGAGTAGTCTTGCTGTCACTGCGATCCTCCTACCTCTGCTTCCTACTGAGATTAAAAGGCATGTGCCACCATACCTGGCAATTCACAGGATTTTGATGAACAGTTTACTATACTGTTTCCTCCCTCCCCACACAGTAGGGTCTCACTCTAGAGCAGGCTGATCTGGAATTCACTATGTATTCTTAGGGTGGTCTTGAACTCACGGCGATCCTCCTGCCTCCCAAGTGCTGGGATTAAAGATGTGCACCACCCGGCTCTTACACTGTTTAATGGTTTATATCCATTATAAAGTTCTCCAAAGCTCTTCATGTAGCTTTTCTGGCAGCTGGTTACTCATTGCCTTGGTCCATTAATTCTTTAAGGGTGTTTCTTCGCGATAGCTGTCAGAGTTAATAAATCACTAGAGATGCCATTTGTCTCTGCTTGCTAACACTGCTTCTTCCTTTTAGTGTTTTTTTTTCCTCCTTAGAGTAAAAGCTTAATGACTACAGTTCTGTTTTTGCTATCATTGTATTAAGAATAAATGGGAATTGAGGAAACTTAAATTTGAATTTCTCAATGGTATGATTAGTTTAGGCTGTGGGAGTATACTGATTAAATTGATGATGTATTTTATTAGAAAGGATGTTTTTTCAAACATTTCTTCATTTAAACATTTCTTTTGTTATATGATTTTATTGAAAAATCTTCTGGGAGGAAAAAACTACCCATAAGAGGGATTAAATTCTGTGAATCAAAGCTTGTTTCATTCAGCTGAAAGACATTTGACATGATGATAATGCTATTTTAGCATTTCTTGTTTTAACTGTGCATTTTAGCCTTAAAATAAAATTAACCTGCCTTTCATAAGTACCTCTCTTGGTTCATGGATGTGCTTGTTTCTTTTTATGTCCTTTGACTCATTTGTGATTTGTGAGTCCTTAAGCTGTAATTGAACTTTGTTGGCCCCAGTGCCATAATCAGGGTATTTATATTGCTTGGTCTGGCTTTGTTGGCTCCTCAGGTTACCCTTCCTTGCGAATAGAGAAGAACGACTTGAGAAGTGTCACTCTTTTGGAGGCCAAAGCCAAAGTGAAGGATATAGCAATATCTAGGGAGAGGATAACGCTAAAAGATGTACTTCAAGAAGGTATTTATCATCTCAAAATCAGTTTTGTAAAATTAAAAAAAAAAGATTTCTATTTTCTTGTTCTTTAGACTTCAATATGTATGTTTTATACAGTTTTTTGCACATCTTGGTGTTGAAAGTATAATAACATGTTTGCTTTTATTATCTTTAAGGCGTATTTTCTGTTTCCTTCTAATTCAGAGTGATCAGTATGTAGCAGGTCTCTGAAATATTTTAAGCCTTTTTCTCTCTGATGGCTGTTTGAGGGTTCTTGCAGATAGAATGGAGTTTTGGATTTAGATTCAAGTTCCAGTTCCAGGATTTATTGCCATTAGGACCTTAGAGAACTCTCATAATATTTCCCATAATTTTAAAAATCTATTTTATTTGAGAAAGAAATGGGCACACCAGGGCCTTTACCCTCTGCAAATGAACTCCAAATACATGCATCACCTTGTGCATCTGGCTTATGTGGATCTTGGAGAATTAAACCTGGGTCCTTTGGTTTTGCAGACAAGTGCCTTAACCACTAAGCCATCTCTCCAGCCCATTTCCCACAAATTTTGACAATATGGTAGCCTTTCTAACTCTCAGACAAGTTCTGAGGGTTGAATGAAATGATATACATTAAATGAACTAACTGTATTAGTATTTGATAGCCTCTTAGGTCCTTGCTTTCCGTTTTGAGTGTTAGGAGATTGATTGCTGAGATGCTGAATGATGAGTACAGAAATTAATAATAAAGTGTTGCATGGAGCTCTTTCTTCACCTGTTAAATAGAGAATCACTTTTTATTTCTGCTCTCCTGCTGTAATTCATTTGGAATGTTTGGGGCATATATGAGCCCAGTGTTCATTTGTTCATGTGGCTTACTATAGGTCAGTCATAGCCAAGTGAGGAACTTAAACTGCCTCAGTGGCAAGTGGTAAGCAAATTTTAGTGGAAGCAGACTTTGCCAGTCATTTGTTCAGTAAATGGGTGGTACTTCTTGTAATTCTCTATTCTCAAAGAATAACTAATTTTCATACCTGTCCACAGTCTGAAGAGAATAGATAGACCAGCTAGCCCCATTTCGTAAAGAATTAGAAGATGAGAGACCACTGAATAGTGATAAGTTTACAGTTTCTTTTCGCCTCTAAACAGGATTGAACCAATATTCTATTGTGGCGGTATAGATAAAAAGGCAAATCTGGAACCAGGTGGAGTTACCTTGATGTTTTCAGAGGTGTGGTAGTTTATTTTAAGCTGTTGGTTTCAGAAAAGGAGACATGGCTGACTAACACTTGAAAAACAATAGTTACATGCCATTTTTCAATGATCACATTGGAAAGAATTAAAAAGAGATAATATCCAGGCTCATAAGGTATAAGGGAACAAGCTGTCTTTCCCATTGCTGGTAGAATTCCTGCGACCTTTGGTAAGGAAATAAATGTATTCATGTACTTTTATGTGTGAGAGACAGCAGCAGTTTTTGTGCTGCTGGGGTAGAATGGGAAGAAGCTCGGGCCAGGTAACCTGAGCAGGGATCACAGGGAAGAGCTTCTAGCACACATGACTGGAACCAACTTCAGCAAAGTGGCTTAAATATCCACGTTACTGTGTGTCTCTGTGCCACAGTAAGACCTTATAGACAGCCACCAGCAATATTAACACCTTCAATGAAAGACGTTAGAGCAATCTCTGTGGATATGTAGTATCCATAGCAAAATGAAACTTTGCAGGTATTGCAGTTACCTTATCCTTGCTGGGACCAGAAGCCGCTTATGGGGGGGGGGTTATTCCAGGTTTGTTGATTCCAGGGAAAGCTTCATCATGGCAGAGGAAGCTGGCTCACTTCATCATACATAGCAGAGAGACAGAACAAACCAGCCAGCAAGCACAAACAGCCAGGGCTCAAAACTAACTGTCAACACATCTTATGGCTGGACTCAAGATATGCCCGCAGTAACACACCTACTCCAGCAGAGCTACTGGAGATTTAAATAGGAAGGTTAATCTTAATCAGAACAACCATTTGCATTCAAACTACCACTGCAGGTTTTTCTTTTAAATTGTGAAGAAAAGAAAGTGAAAACTGTTATTATGAAAAAGAGTAACATGAGATTAGTTTTTGATCATTATCTCACTAGGAAGTTTGTTTTTAAAAAGTTTCTATTAACAACCTCTATAAAGCTATACAATGTACCCTATCATAATCCCCTCCTGTACCCCTTTTAAACTTGAACCTCTTCTTTCCAACAGGTCCCTTTTCTATTTTGATGTCATCATTTGTTTATTTATTTATTGGCTCTCATATTATGCAGGCTTTGTTTAGATAGCATCAGCAACTGTGAGGTCATGAATGCTATGGCCACTTTGTGTCTGGAAGACAGTATTGCAAAACATTCTTTGCCTTCCTTTGGCTCTTACATTCTTGCTGCCATCTCTTCCTTAATGGTCTCTGAGCCTTGCAGGGTGTGATAGAGATGTCTCGGTGCTGAACATTCCACTGCCACTTCTTAGCACTTAGATGAGTTTTGTGTCTTCCCAGTAGCCACCATCATCTGAAAAGAGAAGCTTCTCTAACCAAACCAGAATTAATATATGGACATAGACATTAATATTTACAGGGTACTTTGTTAGGTCTAATATATTCATTTAGCTAAATATTAGTAACTTTCCCCTAGGGCTTATGTCTAGCTTTTCAGTACAAGGGTGAATTCCTTCCTATGGAGCAGGACTCAAATTGAATCAGAGAGCAGTTTCTTTCCCTTGTAACAGACATACCACCACTGCACCAGTTGGCACATTTTTCCTGGCTGGTCAGCTAGTAGCTTGCAGGGTCCACTGTTGGTTAAGCCAGTTGATGACTTTTTCCCCTAGCTTGCTGCATAGCACTTTCTAGTTCTATGACTATTAATTAACAGAGAGGAGGGGAAGCTTTTTTTTTGTTTAAGCAATCAGAAATTGCTAATAAATCTATATGCATTTTCAACCATACTTTTGCACCCACACAAAGTTATAACTTTGCTCTTTGCTCTAAGGTCCACATTTTACTAATGACCTGAGTGTCTAGATAGCTTGTCTGAGGCCTTCTACGCTGTACTCTGAAGTCAAGATTTGTACTCCTTGAATCTATGTTTTTTTGTTGTTGTTGTTGTTTTGGTTTTTTTGAGAAAGGGTTTCACTCTAGCTCAGGCTGACCTGGAATTCACTCTGTATTCTGAGGGTGGCCTTGAACTCATGGTGATCCTCCCACCTCTGCCTCCCGAGTGCTGGGATTAAAGGCGTGCACCACCATGCCTGGCCGAATCTACATTTTTTAAGAAAAAAAAAATTCATTTTTAGAGAATGAGAATTGTGTGTCAGGGCCTCAGCCACTACAATTGAACTCCAGACACTGGCACCACGTGGTGGGCATGTGTGACCTTGCACTTGCCTCACCTTTGTGCATTTGGCTTACGTGGGATCTGGAGAGTCAAATATGGGTCCTTGGGCTTTGCAGGCAAATGCCTTAACCGCTAAGCCATCTCTTCAACCCTGAGTCTACTTTTTCAGTGTCTGCAGCAGCAGAGAGGAGAGTCCCATTTCTCTCCTTCCATTGTTGCTGTGAGGCTAATGCTAGAAACTCATAAATGCCTGTATAAGCAACCCATTTCTATGCTACAGTATTCCTGGCTATATTATTAGTTTGTTTAGGGAAATTAAGAGAAAATGCTTACATACTTAGTATAAATATGGTGCAACTAAAAGCAAGTAAAGATGTTTCATTAAGTACAAATAACTTCTAGCAGTGGTTGAATACCAGTGGTTTGTCATTTATCTCTAAAGCTAGAGTCATGTGTGTCTGTGTTATTTTAGGTTACTTTGTGCCAGAATGTTTTATACTGTGTTGTTATGAACATTACTCGATGGCCTCATTAATAATTATTTTTCCTTTTAGGTACCTTTGGTCGTATTTTCCATGGGATTTTAATAGATGAAAAAGATCCAAATAAAGAAAAGCAAATATTTGTAAAAACAGTTAAAGGTAGGATTTTCTTGCATGCTATTTGCATAAAATTTTCTTGTAGGCAGCGCATGCCCACACAGTTCTCTGTCTCAGTGTATGCTGGACATTTTAAATTATTCCATGTTAGTTGACCTTGTAGGAGGCTAACTTTTGAGAACTTGGTTGTTCTCATTAATTATAGAAAATAAAAGGCTTGTACATTACTAAACATTTATTAGATATTATTCCAACATCTAGTAAAATCGCATCCCTTGACATCATTGTTACCAGATCTCATTTTGAATTTTTCTTGTTAAAACTCTTTGGTACCATCTTTAATCCCATTTAGAAATCATTGTTACTGTTTTTCCTCATCTAGTAGGGGTATTTATAAAGAAAACAAAATGACCCCAGATTTACAGTAGATATGCACTAGTTATCTTTCTCTTATATCTTATCTCTTATATGCTACATTTCTGTTTATGCTGTTCTTAGTATACTTTTGTGTAGATAGAGCTGTAGTTTGGATTGCTGGCCCAAGGAGCATTTAAAATGTTGATGGTTATAGTCAGATTGCACTCAGAAAGGTAGCACCAATACAGCTTTTCATGACAGTATCTACTGGAACATACTTGCTTTTGGGGCTCAGTTTTGAAATATGTTATCTGATTTTCAGTTTTTGGTTTATACAAGTTATTTAGAAATTTTTCTATCAAAATACTAGAATTTTATCTCTCCAATACTGGTAAATTATAAGATTTATTTGAAATGTTAGGATTTTTATTACAATTGATGTTTGTAATAGCTTAAATCTTACTTATTATTGTTATTTATGCAGTGCTAGGGGATTATGAGCTTGGGGCCTCATGCATCCTATGAAAGAGCTCCCCACTGAGCTACATCTCCGGCTAGTGGATTCTTTTATTTGTTTATTTTGAGAGCAAGAAACTGTAGCAGTATGTAGGGTGCTTAATGTCTCGGTTTTTTTATATGTTGAGTTGATAAAATATTTCTGAGGAAAAAAATTCAACACTTTGTAGAGATTGAAGAAAAATTAAATTTAGTTTTAGGAGTAGAAAGTAACAACATTTTTATGAGTTTTACAAAGTTTTAAGAACTATGCTTCTAAATTTGATTAAAGGAGTACCTGAGAAATATAAAGGGCTTATGTTCATTTTCTGAACAATTTGTCTTGTACCAATCTAACAGAACAAGTATTTGGTATTTAATTGCCTGTAATTTATCAAAATTACCTCCTTAAGGCTGTAGGTACATCCATACACACCTGTTTTCTTTCCTAAACGAACACTTAACTCATTTTGTTATTTGGTATTTGTTTATTCAGTCATTTCCAGCTCCCCAAAACACTTAAAAAAGCCACTATTTTAATTAGATCCCAGTAGGCTTTGTGACTAGTTTTGCAGGACAGTTTACATAGTGCTCTTTATAAATCTGAAACTTGAATAATGAGTTCAGGAAAGCAGCTGCCTTTTGTTTTTTGGCTTTAAATTAATTAATTAATTAATTAATTTATTTATTTATTTATTTTTATTGACAACTTCCTTAATTGTAGACAATATCCCATGGTACTTCCCTCCCTCCCCGCATTTTCCCCTTTGAAACGCCACTCGATCATATCTCCTCCCCCTCTCAATAAGTCTCTCTTTTAATTATGATGGTCTTAAGTAGGTAGTTTCAGGTACTGCGAGGTCATGGATATCCATGCTATTTTGGTTTTTGGCTTTTTACAGGATGTATTTTTCCCTAATTCTAATATTTCTTTTGGGTTAACACAGAATTGGTTTGATTTAGGGCTAGAGGGGGTAGAAAAGGAAATAATAGTGATAAGAAAATACAGTGCAGATACCGGTATTCTTTCATAAGATAAGCTTTCTTCTTCTCTGTGTGCTTGAGTTATAGCCACTGATAGTCTCTGCTTTGCCACTGTGATTATAATGTTCTCTCTGAGCTGGACAGAAATGAGAGAAATCACAGTGAGTCCTTAACCAACATAGCGTCTTAGCTTGTGTGGGGGACAGAGAGAGGAAGTGCACCAGGGCATTTGACTGAACACTGCTAGAGATAATGCCACATGATTGAGTAGCTCCAAGATTTATTGTTTTGGAATGTTATTTTTTCAATTGAAACTACACATTGCTGACAGAGTTGCTTAATAAACTTGTATGCTTTGTTACATGCTACACAATTAGAAGTTAAGAGAAAAAATGAAAAATATGCTTTTAAAAAACACTGAGCATTTTTATGGGGGGGTGGGAAATTGGAGCTTTACTTAATCTTTGTGCAGAGAGCTATTGGATATCCAATATAAGTCTCCAGAGGCTGAAATTAGAATCTTAAATATTGTGCAATTGAGTTCAACAACCTAAATGGATTAGTTTAGAGTTATTGGCATTAAGTTCCTGCTTTTTTATTAGTTGTGAAAATTTAGCAGGTTTGGAAATAAGTAAGTTTTAAGGTCATTTTGTGCTTCCTTGTAATTTTTAGAATGCAAATTATTGTCTAGTACCATTATCAGATGTGTACATAGTGGAAATAGACTTTTCACTATTCTATTAAAACTTTTTTATTGACAACTTCCATAATTATAGATAATAAACCATGATAATTCCCTCTCCTTCTCCACTTCTCCTTCCCAAATCCATTCCCTCATGGGAATGATATGATTATGCCCTCCCTCTCTCAATTAGTCTCTTATTTTGATGTTATCATCTTTTCCTCCTATTATGAGAGTCTTGTGTAGTCGTGTCAGGCACTGTGAGGTCATGGATATCCAGGCCATTTTGTGTCTGGAGGGTTGTATTGTAAGCAGTCCTGCTCTTCCTTTGGCTCAAATTCTTTCTGCCACCTCTTTAGCAATGGACCCTGAGCCTTGGAAGGTGTGATAG
The DNA here is from genome assembly GCA_036365145.1 of Orientallactaga sibirica. NCBI lineage: Eukaryota > Metazoa > Chordata > Mammalia > Rodentia > Dipodidae > Orientallactaga > Orientallactaga sibirica. The sequence goes on along the minus strand of JAEOAD010000009.1, from coordinate 26,095,941 downwards.
AGATATTTCAGTGTTAAACACTCCTGTTACTTCTTAGCATTGTGGTGACTTTTGAGTCATCCCAGAGGTCACTGCCATCTGAAAAGAGACACTTCTCTAACCATTCATGGGTATAAATGTTAAGAGAAGTGCTTACCATGCTGTTTGCTGAGCATAATATATCCATTTAGTGAGACACCAGCAGGCATTACACCTCTAGGGCTCATGACCTTCGCCGTCATAGGCTTTTGACTAAGTTTTCGGTACCAGGCATGTATTCCCTCCTGTGGAGCAGGCCTACAGTCCATGCCATTGTTGCACCCATTGGCCCATTTGACCTGACTGGCCAAACTTAAGGCTTGTAGTATCCACTGTTGTTTATCTTCCCTGATGGCTTCTCTCTCCCATAGGGCTGCATGCAATGTAGGTTTTTCCAGCTTTCTGTCAGCTGGTCTATAGGAAAGAGGTTTTCAGCTCAGCTCCAGCTTGATTTCTCAGTGACCTTGTAACCCAGGCATGGACTTTTCAGTATTTTAAATGAAAAGTCTTAAGACTAGGGTTTGGGGGATATAGCGCAGTGGTAGAGCACTTGCCTAGCATGTGACAGCCCCTGTGCTTCATCAACCCAATGATTCTGGGGAGCTAGAGGGACTGAGAAAAGGGCTGAGGCTAGACTGGAGAAGGAACCCAGCAAACTGAGTTTTTCTTACTGAATGGATCATTTCTCCAATTGAGAAATTTTAGGTGTCTGTCCAGTTTAGCTGCCCCTTGATTAATAGATAGTGTTTATCGAAGTTAAGAACTTTAAAAATGTATAAAATGACACATCCTGAAAGTAACCATTGGTTGTACTTGGATTTCCTTTCTAGTTGAGGGAAAGGCAAACACTGCGTAACTATGGCAGGGACCCTCCCCCAACACCAGCTTTTAATAATTTTCAATCCTCCAAAGACCCTTCTAGCCCCCAGTAGTTCTAGATGTAATTTCATTAGAAACCCTGTTACAGAAAGAGCAGTAAAGGCATATTCTGTCATTTACTAAAGGATCCGAAATTTTGAGATTTTAGACAACTGGAGTTTATTCCATCAGACACACACTGGTGGGGGACATTGATTTTCCTAAGTAGTACTAAGTGGTTTAAGACCTTGTCTTTGTCTGCATCCATTCTCCATCCTATAACAGTCTTAATTAAGAGAAGTTGTCTAGAAAAGGGACATGAGTAAGTTAGGGGAGAGGGAATGAGGCAAAGCAAAGATTTCAGTAGACTTGGAAACAAATGAAAATTTCAATTTCTTAACTTGGACAGCTCTCTTCTCTCTCTCTCTCTCTGTTTGTTTTGGTAGGATATTGCTATGTATCCCAGGCTAGCCTCCAGCTGTCAGTCTCGCCTTAGCCTTTCACATTCTGGAATTACAGGTGTGTACCACTGTGCTCACATAATAGCTCCACTTTTTTTTTTTTTTTTTTTTTTTTCGAGAGAATCACAGAGAGAGAGAGAGACAGAGACAGACAGAGTATGGGTGCTCCAGCAGCCTCTCAGCTGCTGTGAACGGAACTCCAGACGTGTGCACGCCCTTGCATCACCTTGCATATGGCTAAACATGGGACCTGGAGAATTGAACAGGTGTTCTTAGGCTTAAGAGGCAGGTGCCTTAACCCCTAAGCCATCTCTCCAACCCGATTAATAGAGAGAGAGAGAGAGAGAGAGAGAGAGAGAGAGAGAGAGAGAGAGAGAATGAATGAGAATGAATGGGAGCATCAGGGCTGACAGCCACTGCAAACAAACTCCAGATGCATGCACCACCTTGTCCATCTGGCTTACATGGGTACTGGGGAATCGAACCTGGATCCTTTGGCTTTATAGGCAAGTGCTTTAACCACTAAGCCATCTCTCCAGTTTTGTTGTTGTTGTTATTTTCAAGGTGGGATCTCACTTTAGCCCAAGCTAACCTGGAACTCACTCTAGTTCCAGGCTGGCCTTGAACTCACAGCACCTCTGCCTCCCAAGTGCTGGGATTAAAGGCATGCACTACCATGCCTGGCTAACATGTCCACTTTTAAGGAAAAGATGTGGCAGTTACCGTCCCTGAGCTCAGTGGACTAGTTTAAGTTAGGCAGCATGCTTCCAGTGGGGACTGAGTGAATGATAATGACTCTGCCAGTCTTTGAATCTTTTTCTCCTTACTGCACTGGTCAGAAAGGTTAGAACTTATTATTAGTGTTTCATTACTGACATGTTTATTGGTTTTTTGAAGTGTTTTAAGAACACATTATACTTGTCTGTCTTGATATTTAAAAACCATTTTTAAAAATATTCAAACTCATTTTCTGTTTTATAATGAAAACACATTACTTAATAAAAAGGTTATTTTCACCCATTGGAGAAATTCCTTTATAATATTGGTCCTTATCAAACAAGGAGTCTCTGTGAGGAAACCCTGTGGCTTGAAAATTCTTCTGGTGAAAAGCTCCACTTTGCCAGTACTAGAGGTATTGGTAAGTGTATTATCATGCTTTTATTTCAGAAACACTGGCCTAAAAGTTATATTTTATTGTTTTGCTACTTTGGACCCAGACCCATGACTTTAGAAGTTAAAAAATGAAGTTAGGCATAGTGGAACATGTCTGTGATCCTAGGACTCTGGAGGCAGAGGCAGGAGGATGAAGAGTTTGAGGCCACCCTAGGCTACATAGTAACAAAATTAAACAAAAAAAGCTATATCTTGTTTGGCTATTCTGTCAGTGTTCTGCTAACTCAATAGAAATTTTGTTTGCTTACTTGCTCTTGGCCACAGAGAGGAAGAAAAGGAAAACGATAAAATGGATCAAAACTAATTGAATTCCATGGTTACTTTTTTGTAATAGTTGTAGTTTATAAGGTTGGAAAGAGTGAACAGAAAGGCACAAAATGTAAATTATCCTCTCTTGAAAAGCAACCATGAAGAAAGGGGAAAAATACTCACAGATGCTTAATCTTTCAAATAATTTTGTCTTTAAAACTCTTCACACACACACACACAGCTTTGTATTTTGCTTCCGAAATATAATGTATATCTTCCTGTGTCAGTACATATAAACCCACCTTCTGTTTAAAAGGAGCTACAGAGTACTCCAGTGAACCGTGTAGTTCTTTCTTGATGGATATTGAGGTGTTAGAAGTCTTCTGGTAGGATTGAAGATGCCAGGTGCATGTTTGTTCATAGTGCTTCTCCTACCTTCTCACAATGTTATTGATGAGCCTAATTCCACATACTCTTGGTTAAACTGACAGGTATCTGAATATTTTATCTTTCAATGTGATGGGGAAAATGGCAACTAAAAGTCCATTTTGGGAACCTTTATATAGGACCGACACTGAGACTCACTGTATAACTTTGTTGGGCACTGTCTTGATTTTTTCCTTATTGAATTTTTCCTTCATGAGCTCTTTAAAACAGGAAATTAGCCCTCTTTATTCTTTGGTATATTTCTGATCCACTGTTTTGTTTCCTATTAGTTTATGAAACCTTAACTGAATTTCTAATTTTTTTAAAGTATTTTATTTTGGGGGGGGGGTACACCAGGGTCTCTAGCTGCTGCAAATGAACTCCAGACACATGTGCCATCTTGTGTGTCTGGCTTATGTAGGTCCTGGGGAATCAAACTTGGGTCCTTTGGCTTTGCAGGCAAGCACCTTAACTGTTAAGCCATCTCCCAGCTCTAATTTTATGTAGGAGGTTCTGTGAAAGTTGACCTACTTAGTAAGATTCTATCTTCTTCAACAGAGCTTTAGGCTAGATCTGTTAAAATTTACTTATAATGTGGAATGAAAATTTACCTTGTAATACAAGGTAATTATTTGCTAATAGAAAATATTGATGTCATATATAATATCATTCATAGCGATGTCTTTTCTTTATGTAGATCAAGCTTCTGAAATTCAAGTGACAATGATGCTTACTGAAAGTTGTAAGCTACGAGGCCTTCATCACAGGTAAGAGCAGAAGCCAACCAGCATTTCAGTACTAAGCACAGCAACTCTGCTGCTTTTATTTGGAGACCATTGTGTTCAGGTCTGAATTGGAAGCCGTTTGGAATAGCTTGATTCCCCCACCCTCCAAATATAAAGGTAAATCCATGCTCATTAGTAGAAAGAAATTTTGCAGATAGTAAAGTACGAAAAAAAAATAGAGGACAGCATGTATACCCACATTTGTATAGTCATAGTCACAGCTAAGGGTTTTGAACATAGTCTACGTATTTCCCTTTTAAAGATAGGGTGGTGCTATGTACACATTAAGATAATTGCACTAAATTAAAACAGAACATACAACACCACTGACAAGAATAGTAGACCAATTCCTGCCTGCAGTGATAGTTAACATGTTGCCATTTTTGCTGTGTGTGTGTGTGTGTGTGTGTGTGTGTGTGTGTGTGTGTGTGAAAGACTCTGTATCCAGATATCTATATCTAGATATATCTCTATGTATATATTGATACACATATATATTCATTTATATATTTGTCTGTAGAATTACTTTATAGTAAGTTTGGCATCTCAACACTTCTATATGTTTCAATACATACATCTTTAACTTTTTAAATTTTTATTTTTATTTTTATTTACTTATTAGACACAGAGAGAGGGAGGGGAGAGAGAGAGAGAGAGAGAGAGAGTCCGAGAATGGGCACAGCAGGGCTCTAGCCACTGTAAACAAACTCCACATGCATGTGCCACTATGTGCATCTGGCTTACGTGGGACCTGGAGAATCAAACCTGGGTCCTTAGGCCTCTCAGGCATGCGCCTTAGCCACTAAGCCATCTCTCCACTCACATATTTAACTTCCATAGATATAAACAATAAACCATAGTCACAATCCCCTCCCTATCCTCCTTTTTCTCCTCCCAAATTCTCCCTCTAATGAATCCCTTCTTTTAACTAGTCTCTCTTTTATTTTGATGTCATCATTATTTTTTGCTGCTGTAATGCAGGTCTTGTGTAGGTAGTGTAAGCCTTGAAGTCAAGAACACCATGACCCCTTTGTGTCTGGAAGACAGTTCCAATATACTTTTTTTTTTTTTTTGGTTTTTCAAGACATGGACTTACTGTAGCCCAGGATGACTGTGTAGTCTCAGGTTGGCCTCAAACTGACAGTGATCCTCCTTCCTCTGCCTCTTGAGTGCTGGGATTAAAGGTGTGTACCAATACACATATTTTTATTTTTTATTTTTTTGGTTTTTTCGTGGTAGGGTTTCACTCTGGTCTAGGCTGACCTGGAATTCACTACGTAGTCTCAGGGTGGCCTTGAACTCATGGCAATCCTCCTACCTCTGCCTCCAGAGTGCTGGGATTAAAGGTGTACACCACCATGCCTGTCTACACATGTTTTTAAAGGGGGCATTTTTTTTTTTGAGAGAGAGAAAATTGACATGCCAGGGCCTCAGCCACTTCAATTGAACTCCAGATGCTTGCTCCACCTGGTGCGCATGTGTGACCTTGAGCTTGCCTCATCTTTGTGTGTCTGGCTTACACAGGATCTGGAGAGAAATCAAATATGGGTCCTTAAGCTATTCAGGCAAGTGCCTTAACTGCTAAGCCATCTCTCCAGCTCCCAAAGGGCATTTTTAAATATAAGCACATTATTAATTTTAACAAAAATCAACATGTTTTTAATTTAGCAATGTTTGCAAGTTTTTCTGTTGGTGGTTACAGACCCGAGTTCTCATTTTAAAGAGGCTACATAGTGGTTTATGAAGTGCCTTTACCATATGTTATTTAGCTGGTTGCTTACATCTGATTGAACCATCATAGTATGACTTTTCTTTTTTCTTTTTTTTTTTTTTTGACTTTTCAAATAATACTTTTAGGAAGAACTTGTACAAGTTTCTTATCCTAGAATCATAGTGGACAGCAGAAAGTGATGTGTGCAGAGACATTGTGTATTTAATTTCTGTGTACTTTGGGGCAGTCACTTGAGGCCTGCTTAAAAAAAAAGTATGACGAATACACAAAGCTTAAAATTTATTTATTTTTAAAAATATTTTTATTTATTTGCAAGCAGAGACAGACTTCTAGAAGAGAAACAGACAGAATAGGTGTGCCAGGGCCTCAAGCCATTGCAAATGAACTCCAGTTGCATGCACCACTTGTATATCTGGCTTTACATGAGATCTGGAGAATGAAACTCTGATTCTTAGGCTTTGCAGGCAGATATCTTAACTGCTGAGCCCTCTCTCTAGCCCTTATTTTTTTGTTTATTTTTTTTTATTTATTTGAGAGCAACAGAGAGAGAGAGAATGGGTACACCAGGGCTTCCAGACATTGCAAACAAATTCCAGATGCAAGTGCCACCATGTGCATCTGGCTTACGTGGGTGCTAGGGAATTGAGCCTCGATCCAGGGTCCTTAGGGCTCACAAGCAAGCGCCTAACTGTAAAGCAATCTCTCCAGCCCCAAGCCCTTTTAAATTTTAGTTTTTAGTTTTGAGTTTGAGAGCTGAGGGTCATGTTAAAAATCAATACAATGGTAATGAAAATGAAACAGCCTTTTGGCATTGTGGCACAAGAGAGGACAAATAAGCTAAGAGTAAGAAGACAGTAACTTTTTTGCTGGGATTAATTATAAAACAAATTTTTTCTTTTTTTCTCCTTCCCTTCCCTTCCCTCCCTCCCTCCCTCCCTCCCTCCCTCCCCTCCCTTCCCTTTCTTTCCTTTCTTTCCTTTCTTTCTTGAGATAGAATCTCTCTCTCTAGCCCAGGCTGACCTGGAATTCATTATGTAGTCTCAGGGTGGCCTCAAACTCATGCAGTCTTCCTACGTGCTGGGATTAAAGGGGTGTGCCACCACACCCGGCAAACATAAAATAATTCTTAATTTTTGATCAGCTATGGTGAAGGAAACATTCAATGTTAATAACTCAGTAGCAGAAAAAGAAACAAAGTTGCTCATTGAAGATTCTTTTGCTTTCAAATTCTAAGACACATGTCTCATTAGGTTTATTATTATAACTAAGACTTTGATTAATGTAATGAACAGATACTCATACTTTTTTTCAGTTTCAGTGAAAAATAACAGTGAGGCCTTTGAAAAAAATGTAACATAGTATTGAGAACAGTGAAGATGTTCCTTGGGAGGGCTAGGGCTATATGATTCAAGTCTGTCATTGGCCAGATTCAGTTCAAGAAGGAAATCCTCCTGTTGCAGAGGAATTGAAGATCACCATCTGTTAGGTTATACTTGCTTAGAAAACACATTATTCAGCCAGGCGTGGTGGTATATGTCTTTAATCCCAGCATTCAGGAGGCAGAGGTAGGAGGATCACCGTGAGTTCAAGGCCACCCTGAGATTAGAGTTAATTCCAGGTCAGCCTGTGCTAGAGTGAGACCCTACCTTAAAAAACCTAAATAACAACAGCAAAAACATTTTCCTCTGAGCTTTTGACAAGCACTGAGAAGAAATGACCAGTTGCATGTGTCCTTTTTGGCAGTGTTGGGAGGGCTTGATGTTCCGTTACACATTTAGGAGGAAGTGCCAGCAATGTTTTATAGTAGTGTCTCATGCTAACTCAGAACTTAAACCCCTAGCCAATATTCTTACCCCGTCAGCACAGAAGCATGTGGCAGGGGTAAAGGTAGACAGAGCCAGGATTTTCTCAAGAAGCCGTTTTTTGTTTTTTGGCTTTTTTTTTTTTTAATTGACAACTTCTATACTTACAGATAATAAACCATGATAATTCTCTCTCCTCCCCCACTTTCCCCTTTACATATCACTCTCCATTATATCCCCTCCCTCTCTCTGTTAGTCTCTTTTATTTTGATGTCATCTTTTCCTCCCATTATGAGGGTCTTGTGAAGGTAGTATTAGGCACTGAGAGATAATGGATATCAAGGCTGGTTTTTAAAAATAGATTTTTATTTATTTATTTGCAAGCAGAAAGGGAGAGATAGATAGAGGAGTGACAGACAGTTGGCATGCCATGGCCTCCAACCATTGCAAACAAACTCCAGATGCGCGCACCACTTTGTGCATCTGGCTTTACATGGGTACTGGGGAGTCAAACTTGGGTAGTTAGGCTCTGAAGGCAAGTGCCTTAACCACTGAACCATCTCTCCAGCCCAAGAAGCAGTTTTATATTCAGCATAGCCCTAAACATGCTTTGGATAAAATTGTTCTGAGCAAGCACTTGTTGCATTCTTTAGGACTGTATGGCTTTTCCACATCACACTATGATGAATAAGCAATCCCAAGATGCAGTTGGGGAATGAATCGAGTGACACCATCACTTGGAAGTGCAGGACACTCAGTGAGAAGCAAGGCTCCTAATTGTGGCTTGGCCATGGCTCACTGTCCACCTGGGCTGTGAAGGGACACCAAGATTCCTAGTTGTGCTGAAGGAAACACATTGTTAATCCATAGTGTGGGTTGTGCTTCCCACTCACTGCAGCAATTCCGCTCACTGTTGGAGGAATAGGCCCACTACAGTTTTCTTAACCTGAAGTCTGTAGATCAGCCAGGCACAAAAAATAAAAATGGAGCATATTATAGAATATGCCAGACAGGCTCAGAATACTCAGCAAATGTCACCTGGCTTCAGATTTTACCTTTTTTAGCTGATTGTGGTATGTAGTTTAGAATGATTGCTTCTTGTTTAACATCTGTGATTAAGGCTTGTAGATGCATTGAAATAAATTAAAGCATTTTGAAATCCTATCCTTTTATTACTTTTCCTATTAGAATTTATGGGCATATTTTTTATCATAAGTGAAAATACTTACATGAGTTAAAGATAACAGTCAATCTCAGTTACCTTATGTCAGTACCCTTGAGCTATTTCTTCCTGTGATTTGACACCTCCAGTGGCTCAGGATGCCCGTTGGTGGGCACTTGCTATGCTGAATGCTTGAAAGCCCTTCATTGCAAGTATACTCAGCAAGACTGAGAATTGGAGGAAGTTCTGCATCATATCCTACAGATGGCACCTTTACCCCCCTCACCTCACCTCCTCTGCTCTAATCACTTTTTCTTTCTTTCTTTTTTTTTTTATTGACAACTTCTATACTTACATACAAAAAGTGCATGGTATTTCCCTCCCCTCCCCCCATTCCTCTTCAGAACTCCAATCTCCATCATATCCCCTCCCTCTCTCCATTAGTCTCTCTTTTAATTTGATGTCATCATCTTTTACTGCTATTATGAGGGTCTTGCGAAGGTATTGCTAGGCACAGCAAGGTCATGGATATTGAGGCCAATTTCTGTCTGGGCAGTTCTGCTCTAATCACTTTTGTTAGAAATCTCAGACCTTTCTTTCTAACCTCCTTTCCACTGTAAAATGGGCAAAGAGCAGTCGTTGGTACTTTGAAACATTTTCACAAAGTTTGTTACATCTCTCAGAGGGGTGTTAACCATCTAGTTATAGAATAAAAAACATTGACATTGGGGGCTGGAGCAGTTAAGGCACTTGCCTGCAAAGCCTAAGAACCTGGGTTTGATTCCCCAGTACCCACATAGAGCCAGTACAAGGTGGCACATGCATCTGGAGTTCGTTTGTAGTGGCTGGAGGCACTGGCACTCATTCTCTCTTCCCTCTCTTTCTTTCTCTCAAATAAATAATATGTGTGTATGTATTTGAAAAGAAAAAGCTGTGAACCCCTTTAATTCCAGCACTCAGGAGGCAGAGGTGGGTGGATCGCTATTTGATCCACTCTGAGACTACATAGTGAATTCCAGGTCATCCTGGGCTAGAGTGAGATCCTACCTCAAAAAAAAAAAAAAAGGTTTGACATAGTTGCACCTGAACAAAATAATCTTCTTCTGATAAAGAATATCAGTCATGGGAAAAGGAGCAGAGAAAGACTTGTTGTTAAGGAAATGGGCCAACTCATCCTCCTCACCCTGATGTCAGGGTTTTCCCGGGCTAATCATGAGTGGAGTGTTAGCCGTTGTGGTGCTTATGGAAGGGGCTCAGCCACTATCCTGCTGCTCCTCTTTCTCTCTAGGGAGGAAGTGTCCCATGTAGTTTCAGAGTCAGCGACACCAGAAGGTTTTCTCCTTGGACTTGGGTTTTGTCTTCCAGGTTACCCAATCTTTCTCCCCCTGGGGGTTTCCTCACCAGTGTAGTGATGTCATAATACGGCTCCTGGGATCAATACTCCCTGGTTATAAATCTACCAAAGCCAGCAGAGCCCATAGCTCACCACCTGTGCAGTGGTGGCCAAGCTAGAATTTTACAGCTCAAACATGCTTGTGAGAAAACTTTCAGGAAATAAAGGCAAGGTAGAAATTATCTGTAGCCCATAGGTCAAAAACAACAACTCAGTTCTGTCATATTTCTGCATTGTTTTTTTTCTCTATACTTGTAACTGTCTTATAAACTGAATATGTATCTTAATTTCCTTAAAAGTTTACTCATGCTCTCTTAACATCTCTGTGATCATTTAATTGTTTTATATTCTACTTTTCTGTGATTATTCCTGGCCATTTATAATTGCAACTTTTCACTATTAGTACATTATTGTTGTAATTTTTTTTTTTTTTTTTTTTTTTGAGGTTAGGTCTCACTCTAGCCCACACTGACCTGGAATTCACCAAGTAGTGAAAGGGTTGCCTCGAACTCAGGGCAATCCTCCTACCTCTGCTTTCTGGGTGCTAGGATTTAATTAGGTGTGCACCACTACACCTGGCTTCTTATAACTTTATATTTGATTTTTTTTCATATCAAAACATTCAGAAGCAGAATTTGTTAAGTAGGGATGCTTTTAAAAGGCTATTATGTATGTTTCAAATATTTATTTATTTATTTTTATTTATTTTATTTATTTATTTATTTTTTGAGGTAGGGTCTCACTGTAGCTCAGGATGACCTGGAATTCGCCATGTAGTCTCAGGGTGGCCTCAGACTTACAGCAATCATCCTACTTTGGCCTTCCAAGTGCTGGGATTAGATCACCCTACCCAGCTTCTCATAACTTTTTATGTTTTTTTTTCTTATTAAAACATTCAGAAGAATTTGCTAAGAAGTAGGGATGCTTTTAATGCTACTGTTATGTGTACATTTCAAATATTTATTGTTGTTATTGTTTTGAGGTAGAGTCTTGCTCTGGCCCAGGCTGACCTGGAATTTACTATGTAGTCTCAGGCTGACCTTGAACTCATGGCGATCCTCCTACCTTTGCCTCCCGAGTGCTGAGATTAGAGGCATGAGCCACCATGCCTGGCAGTTTTTTTTTTCTTTCAATTTTTAATTTTTGTTTTTTTAAGGTAGAGTCTCACTCTAGCTCAGGCTGACCTGGAACTCACTCTGCAGTCCCAGGCTGGTGTCAAACTCACAGTGATCCTTTTACCTCTGCCTCCTGAGTGCTGAGATTAAAGGCGTGTGCTACCATGCCTGGCTATTCAATGTTTTAACGGTACAGAATTCCAAGCAGGAAATATAAACATGAAGAGTCTGTGCTTTTGTCTGCTAGGAATTTTCAGCTTAGTAGAGATGAAGGAATTGTGTAAATAGTTACATAACCTTAGGGAAAGTTAGCAGTTCCAGATATCATTAACATAACAGGATAAAACTTGTATATGCACTAAAGAAGTTAAAATGCAGCAGTAATGTGTCCCATGTGTTTGGTTTATTTTGCACATGATAGCATCCTTTTATGATTGGTGGAGCCCCCAAGTTATAAGTTTGAAAGAGATAGTCACTCACAAAGTGAATTTTATTTTCAAAAGTTGAGTTCCAAATTCCATATGATCAGCAAAAGATTTAGCTTTTGTGACAGTTTTAGCTGTGTGTGTGTGTGCACACATGTGTGTGTGATGTTGTGATGTGATATGATGTGCAGTGTATGCATGTGTGTGCGTGCAGGTGTATGTGCTCCATGGGCTTGCATGTGGAGGACAGAGGAGAACATGAGATATTTTTCTCTTATCAGTCATCCATATGTTCCCTTGAGATGGGAGTCTCTCCTTCAACCCAGAGGTGCTGTCAGCAAGCCCCAGCAATTCTCTAGTTCCCCCTCCCCCTCAGACGGATGTAGTTACATATGTGTGTAACCATTCCAGCCTTTTTTTTATGGATTCTGGGGAGTCACACTTGGCAGTCTCTCCAGCCCAAGACCATCATGCTTAAGTGGCATGCACTCTTAACTGCTGAGTTGTCTTCCCAGCCTCAATTTCCTTAAGACCTTTTTGATTATTATATGCTTGTCCACTGTCTGGATTGAATTTTTTCTGATGACGATGGAATAAGGGTGACATATCATGGTATTCTCATGGCCAGCCCGTTTTTGAGTGTTAGTGATGACCCTTTGGAGTGATTATTGAGTGTCTTCAGAGAATCCAGTTCACAAGGAACAACTCAGACTTTTATCATTTTTCCTGTTGAGAGAGCTCATATATAGGGACTCTTTAAATCTGGTTTTAAAAACATGGCATTTATAAGTTAAAAAAAGATAATGATAGTGTTTTTAAGTGTGTTTAGGATTTTGTTTCTTTTAAATTAAATAAACCTCTAAGTTTTAAATTTCATTTGTCTTTCTCCCAACTTTTTGTTATTTTATAGAAATCTTCTTCCTATAACTCACGTGTGTATAGAAGAAGGAGAAAAGCCCATGGTGATATTGCCTTACATGAATTGGGGGAATCTTAAATTGTTTTTACGGCAGTGCAAATTAGTAGAGGCCAATAATCCACAGGTGAGAAAAATTTCCCCAAATACCATTTATTTCCTGGTAGTTTCTGATAATGTCTTTGAAAGTTGATATTAATAGTTATACATATAAGTTATCAAAGATTTATAATAGTGTACTTATTGTGGTTAACAGAACACACTGCATTCAGATCTGCATTGAGTATTTGTTTGACTGTGCATGATATAGTGTATAGCTTGAAAGGATCCCAGCTGTGGTTCCCAGCAAAAGTGGGAGTCTGTGGCTCACATGCATAACCAGGGGAAGAACTTCACTCTCCAGCCTCAGTACAGGCCCATCTAGAGGAGCATGTGAGTGGAGCAAGCTCTAGACTTAGTAGTTGGAAATGGTCCCCAGGGGATAATCTAATTAAAAACTACAGCTTTAAAAGAAAAGACTGAATTACTGCCTAATAAGCATTTGAAATACTACTTTGAAGATTCCACATTCATTGAACATTTGCTGAGCAGCTATCATATGTGGTGATTTTAGAGAAATATAGCAGATTATAGGACACAGTCAAGTCAGTGTTGAGTCATCAACAGAATAGGGACTTCAGTTGATCTAAGCATGGTAAATACTGTCCTATAAGAACATGCTCTGGCTAAGAAATGGGTTTTTAAAACTCAGTGAGCAGGGGCATTGAAATAGGATTGTGAAATCAAATAATCAGCCACCATCATAAGCTTCCTGCTATCTGGTAAAGCTTGTTTTTCTGTTGCTGCAGGCAATTTCTCAGCAAGACCTGGTACACATGGCTATTCAGATTGCCTGTGGAATGAGCTACCTGGCAAGAAGGGAAGTCATCCACAAAGACCTGGCTGCTAGGAACTGTGTGTAGGTGTCATGATCTTGCCATGGTCACTTGATGGGTAGTGCTTCCTCAGTTTGGGGTTCTCTTCAGGGGTCACAGTGGGACTTGTGTTGTGTTTTGGGTAGTAGTGATCCATGCTTCTTAATGCCCTGATGCCTTTGGTGTTCATGTTCTTATTTCTCAGCATAGATGACACGCTTCAAGTGAAGATCACAGACAATGCCCTCTCCAGAGACTTGTTCCCCATGGACTACCACTGTCTAGGGGACAATGAAAACAGGCCAGTTCGATGGATGGCTCTTGAAAGTCTGGTTAATAATGAGTTCTCTAGTGCCAGTGATGTGGTAAGTGCTGGGACTCCAGATACCCACACAATGGAGAAGAAAGCTTAAGGTTTTAAAATGTTTTTTAACATTTTTGTCCTTTTTTTTTTTTTTTTTTTCCGAGGTAGGGTCTCACTCTGGCCCAGGCTGACCTGGAATTAACTATGTAGTCTCAGGGTGGCCTTGAACTCAAGGCGATCCTCCTACCTCTGCCTCCCAAGTGCTGGGATTAAAGGCGTACACCACCATGCCCAGCTTTTTCATTTTTGTCCCTTTTTAAAATCAAGTAACTATTATCTGACATTTTTCATTCAGAAAGCAAATGTAGTTAGCTCCCAGTTAATCAATTTGTGGAGATCAACTATGACCCAAACTTTAGGCCAGAATGATGTGTGTTTTTCCCCCACTCGAATATGCTAAGGAAGCACTCTTCATGCTGAGTTTGGCATGAGTGTCCCAGTGCTAGACATAAGGACATTGAAGTTTAGAAAGGGTACACTAAGTCATTAATTTCCTTACAGTCTCAGCTTGATCAAGTGGCTGCCAAATCATAAAGATGGATTTTTTTTTTTTTTTTTTTTTTTTTTTTTGAGGTAGGGTCTCGCTCTACCTCAGGCTGACCTGGAATTCACTATGTAGTCTCAGGGTGGCCTTGAACTCACGGCGATCCTCCTTCCTCTGCCTCCCGAGTGCTGGGACTAAAGGCGTGCGCCACCAAGCCCAGCATAAAGATGGATTTTTATCTTTTCTTCAGTCGTCTCTTCCAAGTGTCTCTCATGTTTTCCCACACAGTACTGTCTTCCTTTGGTCAGTTTCTGGGTAGTTCTATCCATTTAGCCACGTCATATAATTGGTTTCTTTATTGGTGTATGGGCTTAGGATGTGGATCTTTGAAATTATTTTTCAAGTTATTATACTTAGGTATTGAAATTATCTTGAGATTTCCTCAGTGAAGAACTATTATTAACTCCAATTTAATTTTTTTTTTTTTTTGGAGGTAGGGTTTCACTCTAGTCCAGGCTGACCTGGAATTCACTATGTAGTCTCAGGGTGGCCTAGAACTCATGATGATCCTCCTACCTCTGCCTCCTGAGTGCTGGGTTAAAGGTGTGCGCCACCACACCCGGCTCTAAAATTCTTGAAATGAAAGTAATTTGCTAAGAAGGGGAAAAAAAAAACTTTATTATTTTTTTCATAAACAATGTTGTTTGCTATATTTGCTCCTTTTACATACTAGTGTCTTGGTAAAAGGTGTTCTTGATGGGAATGAACAATTTACTAAAATTTCCCCAAACTTTTTCTGTTAAAGTTTTTGTTGTATATATTGTCAGGCTGGGGAGATAGCTTAGTGATTAAAGGCGCTTGCTTGCAAAGCCTGCTGTTTGGAGTTCAGTTCCCCAGCACCCACATAAATCCAGATATATAAAGTAGCACATGCACCTGGAGTTCCTTTGGAGCTTAAAGTGCCCATGTGCTCACTTGTACTCTCTCTCTTTGCTTGAAAATAAATAAAATTTAAAAATATTTTTTTAAATGCTTATATGTATCTTCATTATTTTTTTCACATATTTCAAAACCAACTATTAAAAATAACACAACCTACTAAGCATTTGAAATTGACAGAGGAAGTACACATGGTCACAAGAAGGAATGTTGCCTGTTTTATGCAGAAACTGCAGAAGCATGGGGCATATCAGGCAGTTGGTGTTGGGTACAGAAAATACACCCAGAAGCTTAAATACAGGACCCTAAAGGTTCAGTTTGGACAACAGAAGGAAATTCAGCCCACTCTGTTTTTCCAGAGCTTTAATGGTAAAAGTTTCTTGAACATTAACGTTCAGAAGTTAAAATTCGAACTAAAGCAATATACGTATGTAAAGCCATTTTCATGATTATCTGAAGAGAATCTAGGCTTTTTCTGAAAGACAGGGATTGCCTTTTTGTTTTTGATCATCCCTCCCACCCACCCACCCCCTCCTCCCCCCAAAAATAAGGGGAAAAAAGCAGAGTTTGGGCTGGAGAAATGGTTTTGCAGTTAAGGTGCTTGCCTGCAAAGTCAAAGGGCCATGGTTTGATTCTCCAGGACCCACGTAAGCCAGATGCACAAGGTGGCACATGCATCTGGAGTTCATTTGCAGTGGCTGGAGGCCCTGGTGCTCCCACTCTCTCATTCTTCCTATCTCTATGTGCATCTCTTTCTCCCTCCCTCCCTCTCTCAAATAAATAAAAATAATTTTTTTTAAAAAAGCAGAGTTTAATTTTAATTCAAAATTCAGCTGCTCTAACGTACATTGACTAGAACCCATTGTATTCCTTGAGATAAGATGCTTTTAATTGCCAAATCTTTATTCAAACTTCTGAATTTTAATTGGAATCATTCACTAGTTTCTGCACTAAGCAATACTGTTTTCCCATGTTGGGGGTAACTTTGGTTTTATAGTTTTAAGCCAGCTATTTTTGAGAAGCTCACACCCACACATTCATTTTCCTAACACCTCTCTTTTTGTTAGTCCCATGCTTAAATCTATGCTAAATTCGCTTATGACTGTGATTCATAAATATATATATGTTACATATTACACACATACATTAAAATAATTTTTTTTTGACGCAAGCCCAAGAGACAGGCCTTTTTTTTTTTTTTTTTTTTTTTTTTTTTTTTGGAGAGGAGATAATGAATTGGTGCTCCAAGGCCTCCAGCCACTGTAATCAAGCTCCAGACATATGTGCTACTTTGTGTGCATGTGCAACCTTGCACATGTATCGCCTTGTGCATCTAGCTTATGTGGCTTATGTGGGATCTGGGGAGTTGAACATTAGTCCTTAGGCTTCACAGACGAGCATCTTAACCGTTCACCATCTCTCTAGCCACACATACATATTTTATATAATTTGGTTGAATTAGAGCTTGGTGGTTTTTCACATCCTCCCTTTTAGGTTAAAAAAACAGAAACCTGGGCTGGCGAGATGGCTTAGTGGTTAAGGTGCCTGCCTGCTAAGTCGAAGAACCCCGGTTCCAATCTCCAGGTCCCACATTTAGTCAGATGCAGTGACGCAAGGGCGCAATGCCGCACTTGACCACAAGGGGGCACACATCTGGATTTCGTTCACAGCAGCTGAGAGACTGCTGGCGCGCCCATCTCTGTCTCCCTCTCTATCTCTCTGTGTCTCTCTCCAAAAATAAATAAAATAATTAAATAATTAAAAAAAACCCCAGAAACCTGTAACTAAAAAATTTTAAATGTAAAAAAGTAAAGAGGGAGTCGGGAATATGGCTTAGCAGTGAAAGGCACTGCTTCCAATTGAACCCTGCTGGCCTAGCTTCAGTCCACTTAACCACCCATGTAAAGCCAGGGACATTTTTAAAATATATATTGTTAATTTATTTACTTATTTGAGAGAAAGAGAGGGAGGGGAAGGGGAGAGTACACCAGGGCCTCTAGCCACTGCAAACGAACTACAGATGCATGTACCACCTTGAGCATCTGACTTTATGTGGGTCCTGGGGAATCGAACCTGGATCCTTTGGCTTCACAGGCAAGTGCCTTGACCCACTAAGCCATCTCTCCAGCCCTGTTGCTGCTTTTTTGACAGCATTATTACTATTGTTAAATATTTTTATTTTAACTTATTAGAGAGAGGCAGACATATAGAGAATAGGTGCACCAGGGCCTCTAGGCACTGTAAAGAAACTGTAGATGGATGTGCCACCTTGTGCATCTGGCTTACATGGACATTGGGGAATTGAACCTGAGTCCTTTGTCTTTACAGGCAAGCGCCTTAACCACTAAGCCATCTTTCCAGCCCAGCATTATTTTTAAAACTCAGGTTATATTTAATGGTGAGCATATTCACAGAATTCCTTAACTCTCAAGTTATTTTTGGCATTTTTGGCTGAGCTTACACAAAATGTCAATGTCACCCAAATTCAGTTAATTAATTGCAGTAGGCTCTCACTATTATAGCCCAGGCTGGCCTTGAACTGAAATTGCTGTTGCCTCAGCCTTCAAGTGCTAGTATTATAGGCACATGCCACCATGAGTTAAACATTCTGTTTGTTTTTTCTTGTTTGTTTGTTTTGTTTTGTTTTTTCTGTTCTTTGAAGTAGGGTTTCACTCTAGCTCAGGGTGACCTGGTAGTCTCAGAGTGGCCTCAAACTTACGGCTGTCCTCCTACCTCTGCCTCCTGAATGCTGGGATTAAAGGCATGTGCCACCATGCCTGGCTTAAATATTCTGTTTTTGTTGTTGGTCAAAGTAGTTTTGAATATTCATTTGTTAACATTTAATATGGCTAACTCTTAAAATGTTCAGTTTTCTCTTACATTCTAGCTCAGCCTGACCTGGAATTCACTATGTAGTCTCAGGGTGGCCTCGAACTCACAGTGATCCTCCTACCTCTGACTCTGGAGTGCTGGGACTAAAGGCATGCGCCACCACTCCTGGGTTCTCTTAGATTTTTGCAAATTTCATGCAAAAGTACCTTTTGCTTTGGATAATTTGGATTGAAAGAAATAGTTGTATCTTTTTCTATCATTTATTTGACTATTATGTAAAGTGATCCTGTCTTTTTCATTTTTGGGGTTTAATATTTTTTGAATTTGGATCTTTAATAAGATTATTAAATATTAACAATTTCATTTTTAAAAAAAATATTTTTATTTAATTGCGAGAGAGAATGGGCATGCCAGAGCCTCTAACCACTGCAGACAAACTCCAGATGCATGTGCCACCTTGTGCATCTGGCTTACTGGGGAATCAAATAAGGGTCTTCAAGCTTCGCAGGCAAGCATCTTAACCACTAAGCCATCTCTCCAGCCCTAACAATTTCATTTTTTTTAAATGTTTTATTTTATCTTATTATTTATTTATTTATTTATTTATTTATTTATTTATTTGAGAGAGAGAGGGAGAATGGGTGTGCCAGGGCCTCCAGCCACTGCAAACGAACTCCAGATGCATGCACCCCCTTGTGCATCTGGCTTACGTGGGTCCTGGAGAATCAAGCCTCGAACCGGGGTCCTTAGGCTTCATAGGCAAGCGTTTAACCGCTAAGCCATCTCTCCAGCCCAACAATTTCATTTTTAACATTGAGTTTGAAAAATGTTAACAATTGAGTGAATACAACCAGGTTGTGTTCTCATTTATCTTTTATGGATGGAAGTGGAGTTTAAAAGCTGTACTTGGTATCTTTTGGGAGGAGGGTAGACATTTTCATCAGCATGTACATAATAAAAAGTTTAACTCCACTTCCACTGGAGTCTGTGCATGTCTAAAATACGATTAGGTATAAATATAGTACTGAACTACTGGGATTGGTCTAATAGAGGGATCATTCTCTTCTTAGAAAGGACCTTGACATTTTTGCATTTCTTTGTAGCTAAGAATTCTAGAGATGGAGAGATGGTTCGTGGGTAAGAGCACTTGGTGTATAAGCATAAGGACCTGAGTTCACTTTCCACCACCCATGTAAAAAGACAAGCGTGGCTGTACATGCCTATAACCCCAGCACTGAGGTGAGCGGAGATGGGAGCATTGCTGAGACTCCCTGGTCAGCCAGTCTAGCTGGCAAAGAATAACAACAATGACAAAGAAAATGGAGAAATCAAGGTTCGGGAGAGCCTCTGTCTGTCTCAGGCAGAAAAGTGACAGGAGGATGGACACACCAATGGCTTTTTCTCCTTTCTGTATGCATGGACCTGTGCTCATACATGCACCTACACACTTCACACAAAGACAGCAAAATAATTCTATGCTCTTTATTTAGAAATACATTAATTTTTTCCTCTATATACTCCAGGCTCTACCCACTAACTCCACAAACAAGGTGAGGTGAGAAAGAATTTTATTAGGCTCAAAAAAAAAAAAAAAAAAAAAAAAAAAAAAAAATCTCTGGGCTTTGTTGTTATAATTTTTTTCTTTCTTTATTTTTTTTTTATTTTTATTTTTGGTTTTGCGAGGTAGGGTCTCACTCTGGCCCAGACTGACCTGGAATTAACTATGTAGTCTCAGGGTGGCCTCGAACTCTCAGCCATCCTCCTACCTCTGCCTCCCGAGTGCTGGGATTAAAGGCATGCGGCACCACGCCCGGCCAACTGTTGTCATAATTTTAACTGAGAAGATCCAATATTCAGTATGCTAATATTCTAATAATGTTAACTTTTAACTATTTAGCTTAAGAGATACGGACATCTAGATTCAGCTAGTTATAAATGTCTTTTAATATTCCAAGTTATGACTTCCTCATGAGCATTCTTAAGAATGTCTGGATATTATTTTTGTTTAAGCTGTTTTCATGAACTGTAGGTGCAACCATAGATTTTATTATGTGACTTTCTTTTCCTTTATTTAAAAATAGATTTCATTATTTATGTCGTCTTTGATCTAATTGTAGTAGCTAACATAATTCTGTTAGTAAGACTGCCTTCTTTTAAGAGAGTGAATGCAATCAAGAGAGCATAGTTGAAAATTTCTTGCTGGTGTCTTATCTTTATGATACTACATTGTGTTTAAGAAGCATTTTCTTGGGAAAAAACAAGTCAAGGAAACAGCTTCCATGGTAATCTTATCAGCATGATTTATGGCAGCCAGGAGGTCCCTTTTAACGTATTGGAACAGTTTTTAGGGCATAGGGCAAATGGAAATGTGTCTCTTGTGCCTTTATGCTTTTCTGTTACAGACATTCAGCTTGCTTCTGTTGCACATTTCTTCTCAGTCCTCCTACTTGCCCAGTGCCGTGGGAGGTTGTGGCCATATTCTGAGCATACTTACTCAAGAGACCCTCACATCTATAAATAACCATGGTGAACAGTCTTTGAGCTACTGTGGTAGCTGAGAGAAAGCTGGAGATAATAGGGAATGCTTGTTTTCAGAAAACTTACTAGAGTAATGTTTAGATTACCAGTAGCTGTTTTCCTTCCTGGTTGCAGATTTTACATATCAACCATCTTAGACCTATTATTTAAGTATAAAATTCACATTAAGAGAAAAGAATATTAAAGACATCAGGAGCAATCTATAGATGAAAGGACTGTTTCACACCCTAGTTTAGGAAATAAGGTTTAAGATCTAATATTCTTAAGAAGGTACTGTTTAGTTTGATTAAATACTCTCATTTTAGTTGTGTTTATACTTACTTGGAAAGAAGAATTTACTTATGGAATAGTTCATGCATTTTCAGAGGCAAGCAGTAGCCCAGAAGTAGTTCTGTGATTGCTCTCCTCCAGGATACTGTGCTCATGAGAGGTTGTGAGCATATCTCCTTTGGTTTCTTTAGAACCTTATTTTTACTGTTCTGTTTCATACTTGCTTGGATGGCCCTAGTATTCTGACGGAACTGTGTCTAAGCATTTGCAGTGGCAAAAGTGCCACGAACAACCAATTCTGATTTCCTGGCACCTATATTGGTTCCTCTGTCTTTCCTAATTATACTTAGATCTTAGGACAGATGCACAGCAGAAGTGAACTTGTATAGAAATCTAGACACACATGAAGATTAAGCATACTCGTCGTTAAAGAGTGCTGATGTTTGAAGCTGAGGTAGCATCTCTGTATAGTTAGGTTACTATAGCAACCAACCATCGGCTGGGTAGCGTAGGTCACAGACTTGTATTTCTCACAGTTCTAAAGTCTGCAAAGTCCAGGATTAATGTCTGTTGATAGTGTCTGACCAGGATCTCTTCCTGTTCAGAAGACGAACATGGCCTTCTCTCTGTGTCTTTACGTAGCTTAAGGAAAAGAGGACCTCTCCGGGTTCTCAAGAGCATTAACCTCCATCTTGAAGTCTCCACTTGCATAACCTTAATCACCTTCCCAAAGCCCACCTAATACCATCCATGGAGAGCACACAGGCATTAACTCCGTCACATCTCTTCTTCTGATTCTCCCAAATTCATATACTTCTCACATGTAGAGTAGGTTCATTTCTTTCCAACAGCCCTAAAAATCTTCTCATTCTACCACCAGTTCTTTCTAAAATTCATTCTCATCAAATCAAATATGAGTGAGCCTCAAAGTATGATTTAGCCTAAGGCAAATATGTCACTAGCTCTGAATCTGGGAAACCAAATAACTTATGAGCTTCCAAACTATGGTGATTCAAGGCATGAGAGAGGTGTCTGTCCTCAAAGGGAGAAGTAGAGAATAAAATGGTGATGCATCTCCAACAAGTCCAGACCTAACAGGTAAACATGAAAGCTTGGGCTCAAGAATAGTTCTCTTACTGAGTGGGTGGTGCACGCCTTTAATCCCAGCACTGGGGAGGCAGAAGTAGGAGGGTCGCTGTGAGTTTGAGACCAGTGACAGAGACTATGGCTACATAGTGAATTCCAGGTCGCCTGGGCTAGAGAAAGATCTCCCTTGAAAAACCAAAAAACAAACAAAAAACCAATAGTTCTCTCTTGTTTAGTACCTTGCTTTCCAGATCTGCTGGCAGCATCAGCCCTCAGCTGCTCAGAAAGCTCCATAGTGGCCCTGGCCAGGCACGACATAGAAGGCACATTTTATCACACCACTTTTCTGTCTGCTAAAACTGCAGAAAGCAAGGCAAACTCTGAATTAAGGAGGGGTGGGTGGGAAGGGGACTACTGTGCTAGAGTCAGTCTGGCATTTTAAGTTCCTAAAGAAACCAAATGTCAATCTCTTAATTTAGTAACCTCAGCTGTAGTGCACTAAAATGAAAAAAAAAAAGTTTTTTAAATATACCTGACAAATAGCCGGGTATGGTGGCACACACCTTTAATCCCAGCACTTGGGAGGCAGAGGTAGGAGGATCGCCATGAGTTCGAGGCCACCCTGAGACTACATAGTGAATTCCAGGTCAGCCTGAGCTAGAGTGAGATCCTACCTTGAAAAACAAAACAAAAACCTGACAAATGATACCAGTATACTATTAGTGAAAAAAATTTAACTTTGTTTTTGATACATGTAGGTGTATATGTGCACAAGTTGTGTATGTGTACACATGTACATATGTGTGTGCATGTGTGTGCCAGAAAACAACTTCAAATGTTATCCATCTACTTTTTTGAGGCCTGAAGCTGTCCAATGCTTAACTGGCTAGCCAGTAAGTTCCAGGGATCTTTCTTTCTCTGCCTCCATAGCTCTGGGATTACAAGCACATGCTACCATGTCCAGCATTTCTGTGTGGGTACTATGGGTCAAACCTGTGTCTTCATGCTTGTGAGGCAAGTACTTTACCAACTGAGTCATTCCTCTCCAAATGTTTTATATCCTGTATCGGAAAAAGTGAAAGAATAAGCTGGTTGTGGTGGCTCATGTCTGTAATTCTGGCACCTGGGAAGCTGAGGAAGGGAGATTGCCATAAATTTGAGGCTAGCCTTGGCTTCAGAGTGAGATCATGCCTCAGAAATAGAAAAGAAATAAAACAAAGAAATAGAAAAGAAGAATAATGCAAGTTGAGAAGAGAGGATTACAATGAATAG
The DNA here is from genome assembly GCA_036365145.1 of Orientallactaga sibirica. Classification (NCBI taxonomy): domain Eukaryota; kingdom Metazoa; phylum Chordata; class Mammalia; order Rodentia; family Dipodidae; genus Orientallactaga; species Orientallactaga sibirica. Next base: position 26,072,727 of record JAEOAD010000009.1, on the reverse strand, counting down.
AAAACCATCGCTATTCTGTAAGTGGATATTGCCATGGTCTTTCATGAAACTGGAAAAAGTAGCCTGACCTGGTGGCCCCCTTTCCAACTACGTCAAGCAGAAGGAGGTTTGAGAATAAACCTGTGTAGATTTTACGTAGCTTGGTCATCACAAGACTTTAGAGAGCAAATTTTCTACCTGTCTTCTTTGTGCCATTTGGTCTTTTTTTCTGTTGTTAAAGGAAGGACACTGACATGTTTTATTCATGTTTGCTGGTTTTTAAGGAATGGGGCTGCAGTGATTATTCTATTTTGTGTGTGGATTTTAGGTGTTGCAGTATATCATGTGAGAACCTGAAGTGAGGATTTAGCAATAAAAAGGTCAAATTTATCAGGCAGTAGTGGTGCACACCTTTAATCCCAGCACTCAGAAGGCAGAGCTAGGAGGACCACCAAGAGTTCAAGGCCACCCTAAGACTACATAGTGAATTCCAGGTCAGCCTGGGCTAGAGCAAGACCTTACCTTGAAAAACCTAATAATAATAATAAAACTTCTTAAAAAGATCAAAGTTAGGGGAAAGAAGTGAATTTTTCTTAGTGCTGGGAATTGAACCTAGCTAGGTTCTTGTGTGGACTCTTGTGTGAGCTGTCCCTCAGCCTGGAAGAAGTTTCTTGAGGATGGGACTGAAGTTTAAACACAGAATTCAGTTCTGTTCCATATATATGTTGCACATAGAGCCTGAAGGTAAATTCTGTGCTGATTTTTTTGAGAATTAAAAAATATATTATTTATTTATTTATTTATTTATTTAAGAAAGAACTAGGGAGAGAATGGGCACACCAGGGCTTCTTGCCACTGCAAACGAACTCCAGACACATGTGCCACCTTGTGCATCTGGCTTATGTGGGTACTGGAGAATTGAACCTGGGTCCTTTGGCTTTGCTGGCAAAAATGCCTTAACCTCTAAGCCATCTCTCCGTCCCTTTTTTCTTTTTAAAATAAAAAAAAATTTATGTAAAGAGAGAGAGAGAATAGGCATGCTATGGCCTCCAGCCACTGCAAACGAACTCCAGACATGTGTGCCACCTTGTGCATCTGACTTTTCATGGGTCTTGGGGAATCAAACCTGTGTACTTTGGGTTCGTAGACAAGCACCTTAACCACTAAGCCATCAGCCCCTGTGCTATATTTGTAATGATAGTTTCATGGTGTGGAAATTTCCACTTCAGTGACATGTCAGTGCAGTGAGATATGTGGTTAGTCAACCTGTATAAGGCCTTAAAAAAAAAAAACAAAAAAAACTCTATGCATTTTACATAGTAGTTAAGATTTTGTTGTGAGTAAAAAAATATGTCAGATTTAATACACGATGTCTAGATTTTGTAGGTAGTCTTGTATTTAATTTGTATTTCTCTTACTCCTCCTGATTTTTGCTCTCACTCATTAAGAAATAAATGTTTTGGGGCAAGCCACTAATTCAGTCTGTTCCCTTACCTTATAAACTTACGCTACCATTGTGCAATTTTCAGGGTTGCTTGTGAAAATGAAATGTGATTGATGGCTCATTACAGAGCACATAGAACCTGTGGGAGCACATGAAAATTGTGCAGTAGTATACAGGTTCATTCTCTTTGCTCAGCTTGTTATGCTGGGACCTTAGGATTCATAGGTGGCAACAGATCAGTGGAAGTCCCCCTGGGTAGAGGTGGATATGTTGCCTGTCCTCAATATAGCCTTCAAGAGCCACAGTACAGCCAAGGCTGGGCCCAAGTGGGAAGCCCTAAGCAGCTCACCAGTAGGCACGGCTGTCTCTGCTTAGTCCCTGCTCCTGTTGGTCACCCACCTACTAAGTTAAGTAACTCTACTCAAGCAAGGTTGGAAAATCCTTTCTCGGGATGTTTCCATCTGCTAAAACTTTTAAATATAGGGTTAAGAGATACGACTCAGTGATAGGACAGGTACTATGTATGCATGACATTTGGGGTTCAATCCCTAGCACTACAAAATGAACAATCTAAAAATCTGTGACATATTTTATATAATTTTGCATATTTTACTTAATTTATGCTAAAGTTATGTTCATTTTCTATGACTTGCTATTTAAATAAGCCAAAACTTTGTAGTTACAGATTTTCATATTAATTTTAAATTGGTATTGCTTATAAGCAGGAGTAAAAACTACCTCTTCAACAGATCTAATTATTTAAAACCATTAAAATTCAAGTTGAAGGATCAAAATGCTTTTCCTAGAGCCAGCACTCAGGAGGCAGAGGTAGGAGGATTGACTAGAGTTAAAGGCTACTCTGAGACTACATAGTGAATTCCAGGTCAACCTGGGCTAGAGTGAGACCCTACCTCAAAAAAAAGGCTTTTTCTAGGAATGCAATTTTTTTTTTCTAGAAAATTCTAACTTGGCATGCGACTTTTTTTTTTTTTTTTTGAGACAGGGTCTCATGCCTCCCAGGCTGGCCGAAAATTCATTGTCTAGCTGAGGATGACCTTGAAGTTCTGATTCTTCTGCCTCCACCTTCCCGAGTGCTGGGATTATAGGCATTAGCTACTATGCCTGGTTTTATGCAGTGCTAGAGCATTAAACTTAGGGCTTCAGGCATGCTAGGGAAGCATACTCCTAACTAAGCTGTGTCCCTAGCCCTATAGACTTTTTATAAATTGTGTTTTGCTTTTCTGTCTTGACTTAGTTGAGCTGCCTTTTTTTTTGCCTGTAGTTGGCTGTAGCACCAAACAGCTGTTTTAAATCTCAGATTATGCTGCTGCTGTTCTTTTCCTAGTGGGCCTTTGGAGTGACGCTGTGGGAGCTCATGACTCTGGGCCAGACACCTTATGTGGACATCGACCCCTTTGAGATGGCTGCATACCTGAAGGATGGTTACCGAATAGCTCAGCCAATCAACTGCCCTGATGAACTGTGAGTTGTTCTGATTTCAAAAGTATGAACTTTATTGCATGTATAAAAGCAAAAAAACAGGCTGGAGGGATGACTTAGCAGTTAAGGCACTTGAGCCTGCAAAGCCTAAGGACCCAGGTTCAATTGCCCAGATCCCACATAAGCCATATATGCACAAGGTAGCGCATGCATCTGGAGTTCATTTGCAGCGGCTGAAGCCCCTGGAGCTCCCATTCTTTCTATCTTTCTCTCTCAAACAAACAAACAAACAAATAAATAAATAAATAAAAATATTTTTAAAAGTAAATAATGCAAGTTTCCAAATTCACACAGAGCTTCCCCTTTTGAGATGACTCTTTTTTTTTAAATATATATATATATATTTTATTTATATTATTCTGATTTTACATTCATAGTATTGGTTCCATTGTCCTCCTCCCCGTCCTCCCACTTTCAAAGGGACCCTCATCAATGGGGAATGTGGATCGTGCATTGTGAGTTTGCTCAAGAGTTCTGGTGGATAGGCCCCAGTCTCTGTGCATAATGCCCCAACTTGTGACTCTAACAATCTTTCCGCCCCCTCCTCCGCGAGTTTCCCTGAGCCACATTGGGGTCATTTTAGTTCTGCTTCCTTGATGAGGTTTTGGGAGCCTCTGTGTCTCTGGATATCTGGCTTAGTTGGAGTTGGATGTTCTCTGTGTTTATCTCCTTCAGCCTTTTTCTGGTGTTGTGATCGCCTTGAGCGCTGTATTCTTGCCCTTCCCCTGCGTTGTTCTATGGTTTCAGCTGGTGAGGTGTGGTTAGCTGATCCTCCCTTCAGGTTCGTTGTCCACCTGAAAAGAGATAAGCAAATTCTCCAACGGAGAGAGAAGTTAGTACTAGATAGAAGGGATGGCCGTATATGTTTTGGAGGGAACTTTATATGCATTGGCTCTCTTCTAGCCCACATTTGGTGGCCTCTAGATCTTGGAGACTGAGCTCATTTTTTGTACATGGCTTTGACTTATTTCCCAGTTCCAGCAATGAGTTCCATTCCACTGAATGGATTTATTAGCCAAATCAAGAGCAGTTGGTAACCCACCATGGCTGTTTGCCACTACTGCACTTGTATGAGCATTACGTCAGATTGTTTCCTGCTGGGTATCTTAGACTGCAAGTTGTTTGGACCAATGTCAGACATTTTCCCCCAGTTGCTCGTGTAGCACCCTCTGGTATTAGACTAGCTAACTGTCTGGGGACTGACCTTCTTCCATATTCTGACCAGGTCTCTCTCTGTGTTTGGTCTCACACACGTATGCTGTCTTCGACAGTAGGGTCTTACCATTAACCTTTGGTGGGTCACCAAGTACTCTGACCAAAGTCTGTCTTTTTTTGGGGAACCTTGTAGGTGTTTCAGATCAACAGCTCATTGTGGAAGTTAACCCCCTGCTGGCACTGGGAGTTATAAGTCTGTACCTAGGAAGGTGAGGGAGGAAAAAGATATATAATGTAAAAGAGAAAGTGAGTATAGAGAGGAGAGAGAGAGAGAGAAAGAGAGAGAGAGGGGGAGGGAGGGGGGAGGGAGAGAGAAGAGAAAGAGAAGCAGGACAAGATTAAAGTTGGCCTTCATCATGTTCTCTCCAGGTTCCTGTGGTTCGAGTATTCCCTCTGTAGGCCTGCTGAAGGATCACTGTTTTAGCCTGTTGTTCAGAGTAAAGGGTTTTGTAGTATTTTTCCCTTTTGGGTCCCAATTTGTTTCCCCCCCTCATCCTCCCTCCCACCCTCTCTGAGATAATGACTCTTAAGACTTGAATTAGACTCTTAGAGAACTACTACCAAGTCAGACAAATTCTTGAACTGTTTCATGCATCTGACATTTTGTATTTATAATGAGTAATCTTAGATACAAATTAGTTCCAGAGTCTATAATAGTGATGAAAATGATTGCATAGTTTGTCAGGTATCTGACTTTTGTTTAAGCAGACTTAAGGATGGGGTGCTTACAAAAGCCTTTCTCATCATCATCTTGCCTTGGGAAGTGTCAGTTGATACATAAGGAAGTTGTTCTGGGTTAGTGAGTGGCATAGGTGCTTCCTGCCTCCTGCTCTCATCACATAGCTGAGAATGGGATGGGCAGGGGCTGGCTGGGTTAAGTGGTTACAGAGATGAGTGTGGTCTCCAGAATCCCTCAAAGGGGTTTCTATACCAACTCAAGGCAGCAGCCTTGCTATTGATCCAGGACTCTTAAAACTCAAGTAGTACTTCCTCTGAGCTATTCCTCACTTACCATTTACAGGGTAGCACAGGTTATTATTTTGGACTGTGTTTTCTGTATTTCCCTTAAAGTCTGCATTTGCTGAAATACTTACTGTTTGGTTTTCTTCTCATGGAGAACCAAAATCCACACATAGAATCCACAGAACTCATTTTAGCTCCTTATCATTCTGGAACTGCCGGCACATAGTACTGTTAGTTAGCTGCTAGTGTCCTGCCTTCTTCATTTCCTCGTTTGAACAGAACATACAGTTGGCATCAAAGTGCCCAGAAGGTCAGGAGTACTGACAAGTTTTCTGTTGTTTCTGCAGATTTGCTGTGATGGCCTGTTGCTGGGCCTTAGACCCAGAGGAGAGGCCCAAGTTTCAGCAGCTGGTGCAGTGCCTCACAGAGTTTCATGCTGCCCTGGGAGCCTATGTCTGATTTCTCTCACAGTCCCAGCATCAGAAGACTGTGCTTGCCATGAACGCTTCGCATGCAACACACCGCCAACAGAAGCACCTTTGTCTTCCAGAACACTGTGCCTTAGGAATGCTTTTAAAATCTGAACTTTTAAAGACAGACTTAATTACGTGAAGTATTTTCTAGATATCACTTTTATTAGGTTGAACTGAAAGGGGTTTTGTAAATTTTTGGCCAAAATTTTTTTAAACATTACTTTGGACTAGGGGGTGCATTCTTAAAAAAAAATCAAAACAGTTTTTAAAATTGTTTAGACACAGATATATTTGGAATAGTTATCTTAGTGCCAACTGCTTTTTTTATTTTTACTTCAATAAGGTGATATAGGTGGGTCACCTTTAAAGCTGTTTGAATACTTTTGTCACTCTTCTTGGGAATGGTTTGTCTTAAAGATACAATACTTTTCTTAGGAAAGACAAAACAGCAGAAAAGACATCTAGTTTGTCTTGTTCAAGGAAAAGGCAACATAATTGTGGGGAGAAAAAGAATAGATTGGAAAATAAATTTTCAAAAATGGTTATTAGAAACAAATTTTCCTGACATGGAAATTGTTTGTTTCTTCCTGTTAGTGAAATGGAGCTCCACTTTCTTGTTTTGAGGGGAGTGGGAGCTAAGTTCATCATATATTAAATTTTTGTTTTTGACAGAAATGAGCTTTCCCGTGAGCCAGAAGAGGACAAGGGGCAGATTTGTAGGAAGTAATAGCAACTTTATTTATTTTTGCTCTCTGGGAAAAGAGAGAATGCAATTCCAGAAAGTGAAGTCATGTTTCTAAGGTTCAGACTCCCTTCCATAGCACCTAGAATAGTGCTATGCACAGAGTGGGTGCTTGAGTTAGGTTTTTTGTTTTGTTTTGTTTTGTTTTGTTTTGAATTTAAACTGGTAAATTTTGTGCTTATCTTCAAGGCTGGCTTAAGTGTAAAATTGTTTTTTTAAGACACTTAAAAAATTAAAGGACTTGTTTTATATTATGAGAGTATTGAAAATATTGTTCATAATGTATTATTGGTGGTTGTGTCTTAAGTTTCTAAATGTGCAGAAGCTAGATAATCGTTAGTGTTTGACTCAAGTTCCAAAACCCTAGTATAAGAACTTAGGTCCAAGATCTAAGAAAATGTTGGAAGTATGGTTACAAGAAAAAATCACAATATTGAATGTGTATCAGCTGGATACTTTTGCTGTTTTTTTGTTGTTGTTGTTGTTTTTATTTATTTATTTGAGAGAGAGAACGCGTATGCGCGTGCACCAGGGGCTCTAGTCACTGCAGATGAACTCCAGATGTATGCACCACCTTGTGCATATGGCTTACATGGGACCTGGAGACTTGAACCTGTGTCCTTAGGCTTTGCAGGCAAGCGCCTAATTAAGCCATCTCTTTAGCCCTTTTGCTGTTTTTAAACAAGCTTTATGAATTAGCACGTCTGGAAAACCAACTGACACAGTATGTAGTCTCACAGCGTGCAAACCCAGAACAGGATTTCCTGTGTATCAAATTATGCTGGTGTTTTGGTTGTATGATAAGCCGTAGCCCTCAAGTGGCTGACTTTAAAAGAAGGTCCTTTTTGAGTAATTTGTTAGTACAGGTGTTTTGTTTATAACTGTATACTTCATCTTTTGGATGTTTACAAGCTCTGCACCTGTATTTGTTTCTGTAGATTTTCTGCTAGGCTATTCAGAGATAAGTAATGCAGGAAGAAGTTATAAAAGAGTTCCATACCTCATCCCTTTCTAGTGGTTTTGTCATGGGTTGTCAATCCTGCTGAAGTTTTTTTTTTTTTTTTTAGAAAACACAATTTATTTTTTTGAGGGAAGCTCAACAGATTGGCCTTTTTCTATGCAAGAGAAGGAGAGAATTGGCATGCCGGGGCCTTCAGACACTACACTTACACTCAAACTCCAGATGCATGTGGCCCCTTGTGTGCATGTGCAACATTGCGTGCTTGCGTCAGTGTGCGTCTGGCTTACATGGGACCTGGAGAGTTGAACAATGAGTCCTTAGTCTTCACAAGCAAGCACCTTAACCACTAAGCCATCTCTCCAGCCCCACAGTTTTTTTGTAAATATATTTTACTTTATTTGAGAGAGAGAATGGGCACACCAGGGCCTCCAGCCACTGCACACGAACTCCAGACACGTGCACCACCTTGTGCATCTGGCTAACGAGGGTACTAGGGTGTTGAACCTGTGTCTTTAAGCTTCACAGGCAAGCATCTTAACTGCTAAGCCATCTCTCCAGCCCAGAAAACACAACTTTTTTTTTTTTTTTTGAGAGAGACAGAGAGAGAGGGAGAGGAAGACAGAGATAGCGAAATCCAGATGTGTGCGCCCCCTTGTGGTCAAATGCGGCATTGCGCCCTGGTGTCACTTTGCATCTGGCTAAACATGGGACCTGGAGATTGGAACCAGCGTTCTTAGGCTTAGGAGGCAGGCGCCTTAACTGCTAAGCCATCTCTCCAGCCCCAGAAAACACATTTATAGGAAAGAAGCCAGCTGGCATAGCATTGATGTGTTAGTGGTCTAGTAACCTGGAGTTCATTATATTCACTCCATGTAACACTCTTGTTACAAGAAAATTATAGACATAGCAAGATTGAATTACTTATTCACCAAGTATTTATGGAAGGCCTGATGGATGCCTAGCTTCAGGATATGTGTGGAACAAGGCGGATGAGGCTCCTTCCTATCTTTGAGCTCTTCATTCTAATTAGGAAAAACAGACAGTGAACATTGAAAGTTTGCTAAGTGCTGCGTTGGAGAGTATTAGAATAACTAGGGCTAGGGGCATGGCTCAGTGGTTAAAGGCATTTGCTTACAAACTTGCTGACCACCCAAGTTCGATCCTCAGCACCCACATGAATGTAGATACACGTGTCTGTAATGCCTATGCACTGATTGCAGTGGGATGTGGAACCAGAGGAATCTGGAGGTTCACAGTCAGCAGTAGTAAGAAAGACCATCTGAAGGTGAAAGGTGAAGAGAAACACCTGAGGATGTCCTTTGATGTCTGCATGTGTGCCAGGGCACACACATGCCCATACACCTGTCATGGACACATACACATATACATGCACAAATAATAAAAACAGTAAAACATTTTAAATTTTTAAAAATTACTTGATATGCCATGATTAGCCAGATATCTTTGAGCAGGTAACATTGGAATTGAGAGCTGAATGACAAGAAGGCAGCCATGATATGATCCAGGCAGAGAGGGTGGCTCCAGTCTCAGCCCTTCCCATCTATCCTCCGGCTGCTGCTGTTGGGAGGAGAGAAAGGAGGCCCATGAAGCTAGGCTGAAGGAGGGAGTGGTACCAGACAAGGCTTCATGATGTGGTAAAGGTTGTGTTCTTTGGGGATGGAGAACAGGAAGTGGGAAGGGTAGAAGCACACAGAATTTTAACCATCAGATGAGAGCCAGGCTCTGTTGAGCTGGCTTCCTTGAACTTCCCAGCCATGATCTTCTGTTACCCTGTTTGTCTTCCTGACTGCTTCACAGCCCTCAGCCCTTGACCCATCTATCCAGTCGCTGCCAGGGCAGCACTTCTTGAAACTGAGCTGCTATTTTGGCCTGAAGGTCCCCACAGCCTTTGGAGCGCCAGACCCGTGGTGTAGTCTTTCCCTCCCTCTCCAGTTCCATCTCCTGCTTTCTGCTGAATATGGGCTGTTTCACTTATCCCTTACTTTACACATGCCCAGAAGATACCTCCCACACCTACCTGCTTCCTCTCCCCCAGGCATTGTGGTTACTTCTCAGCCCTGTTCCTGGGGTTTGCACTCTCACAAGGCAAGGGGGAGCTTATTTGTACCACGTGGCTGTGAGTTCCTCACAGATAGAATCAGTTTTTAAAGGGTTTTCTTTAGTTTGTTTTGTGTTATTTTTTGAGAGGATCTTGATATATAGCCCAGACTAGCCTTAAACTCATAGCCATCTTCCTGCTTCAGCTTCCCAAGTGCTAGGATTTTAAGCAAACACCACCATATCTGGCTAAAAATTGAACATTTGTTAGAGAAGTTAAGGGCTCTTCTGAGACTATATAAAAAATTTGGCTGGGCACAGTGGCACACACCTTTAATCCCAGCACTCAGGAGGTAGAAGTAGGAGGATGGCTGTGAGTTCAAGACCAGCCTGAGACTACATAATGAATTTCAGGTCGGCCTGGGCTAGCATGAGACCCCACCTTGAAAAAACAAAAAAAAAGGGGAATATTTATCATTTAAAAATACTTTTAAAACAAGCAAGCAGAAACATAAGGTTAAAATCTGAAAATTGGGCTGGAGAGATGGCTTAGCGGTTAAGGCGCCTGCCTCTTAAGCCTAAAAACGCTGGTTCCAATCTCCAGGTCCCACGTTTAGCCAGATGCAAAGTGATGCAAGGGCGCAATGCCGCACTTGACCACAAGGGGGCGCGCACACCTGGATTTCTTTCGCAGCAGCTGAGAGGCTGCTGGCGCGCCCATCTCTGTCTTCCTCTCCCTCTCTCTCCAAAAAAAAAAAAAAAAAAAAAGAAAATCTGAAAATTACATTTGGAATTTACTTTTCTTATATCTTTTTTTTTTCTTCTTCTTTTGCCCCTTTGCCTTCTTGGTTTCCAAGAGTTAACATAAGTGAATGCTAGGTAGGTTTACATCATCAGTGACAGCATTTGGTTGCCAAGTGACGGTGATCCAGTGACAATCACTCAATCAAATAGTCATTCCTCACATTGCAAAATCCATGGATGCCAAAGCCCATTAAATCAAATGATGTAGTATTTGCATATAACCTCCATGCCCTTCCTGTGTACTTCAAATCACCTCTGGACCACTTAGAAGAAATGTTCTGTATGAATAGCTGTTATAGTACTTTTCTGAGATGAGAAGAAACTACATATTTAGTCCACTATTTTCCAGATACTCTTGATCTGAGGTTGTTGGGATTTGGGGACACACAGGACTGACTATAAGCTTGAATTTTCTCCTATCACAGATGGAAGAGTGAGGCCCCAGGGCTGGTGCCGTGGTCAGTGTGTTCCTCCTGTTCTGGTGTCTGTAGCATGCTCTGGTTCTTATTTGAGACAGAGAGAGACAGAGAGGCAGGTGAGAGAATGGGTGCACTGGGGCCTCCAGCCACTGCAAATGAACTCCAGATGATGTGCCAACTTGTGCATCTGCATCTGGCTTACGAGGGTCCTGGAGGATTAAACCTGGGTCCTCAGGCTTTACAGGCAAGTGCCTTAACTGCTAAGCCATCTCTCCCACCCAATGCTCTGGTTTTTAACCAGGACCTAAAGCTTGTTCTAGAAAGGAAGATCGGAAAGTCATGAGTTGTTTGGGTCCTTTTGATGAGAAAACTACTAGCTTTCCTGTAGTATGCAAAATTTACCACAAGACACCTCTGCTCTAGCTTGATGATCTAACCACCTAAGGCTTTGGCCTCTGGAGATGAGCCCGAGGTTAGCTATGTCTCTGCAGAGATTCTTATTGAAAGAACTCAAACATTTATCTATTTAACAATATTTGCATTTACAAGAGGATTAACCTGTTACTCTTTTTTTAAAGTCAGGATCTCATTGTGTGGTCTCCATGGCTTCAGACTCTTAACTGCCTCAGCCCCCTGAGTTCTGGGGTTACAGGCATGCACCACCATGCCTGGCGAGAAGTCTGTTAATTTTTAAACTGATGCTGTTTGGTCACAGAAGTACTTAATATCTATGTGAAGAACACTTTAGAAGTTATCTGTAATGTCTCAGAGGCTCAAGAGGGGGAACTGGTCAAGGGGTTCTGGCTCCACAAAAACACCAGACTTCATATTCTGAATAAGTTCCTCCAGCTCAAACTTGGCTGAAGCAGTGGCTTTGACCTCCCTGTAATGTCTTCATGCATGCAACAAACACACAGTCCATGTGTTTGAGTTTTGTGTTGGAATCTCTAGGCAGTGTCCCTCTGGCCTTTGTTCCTCCTCCCTCCCATGACCCATGGATGACTTAGCTGAAAGGAGAGGGACAGCTTTATTTGGCTTGACAGCCATTCTTGGTCACCTGAGCAGGCTAAGTGCTTCCTTAGCGCCTGTCTGGCCTGGGAAGGCAGAAAAAGGAAAAGCCAGCCTTCGGGGCAACCTTCCCACCCCACCTTCCTTGGCCACACTGGGTCTTTGTATGCTTTCAGCCTCCCTTTGTGACCAGCCTCACCCTCTGGCCCATGCATTGCATGTCCCTCCTGGAGGAATTTTGTTCGCTTTCCACAGGATGTGACACTTGAGGTGATTTGAACAATGCACCATTTGGAAGTAGAGAGAAATGCTGGACTTTCCCAGAGATGCCTTCATGTAACACATTCTAGAGGTGGAAAGATTGTGACTGAACTCTCATAATTTATAAATTAAGGAAACTGAATTCACTACTGTGTCCCAGACACGAAATGGAAAATCAACTCTGTCCTGCTGTGCTGTAGGAGGAGGTTGTGCTTTCCAGGAATGGGGCTTTATTTATTAGAACAGGGACTAACAGTCCAGGAGGGGCATTTCATAAATGCCTGTCAGATGCGTATAGGTTGCTTTCATGTATTTTAGTTGTTAGGGTCCCTGGGCAGTTTGCTGTTCTGGGTCATGGTATTCAGGGCTGAGTTTGCTGAAAGAGAAGGTTCCTGGAGTGAATGTCAGGTATACCATGAGGGTCTAGCACCAAGAAGTTTAGACTGTTCTGGAGTGATGGAAATGTGGTACAAGGCTTATATCTGGTAGTGATATTGTTACATTTGTTTAACCAGTCTTACTGGCAGGTGGTTGTCACTTTAGTCACTGTACTAACAAAATGTATTATGTCTTAACAAGCCCATGCAGTCAGGTTCTTGACTTCTGTTTAAAGTTGACTTGAAAGTCAAGCTAGCTTGCACACATAGTACACAGTGCAGCTGCGATGTGTGTGTGCACATGGGTGGGCATGCGCAGATGGAGGCCAGAGGTTAAGGTTGAGTATCCTCAGTTGCTTTCCAACTTATTTTTTAATTTAATTTAATTTATTTGAGGCAAGGTCTTGCTCTAGCCCAGGCTGACCTGGAATTCACTGTGTAGTCTCAGGCTGGTCTCGAACTCACAGTGATCCTCCTTCCATCTGCCTCCTGAGTGCTGGGATTAAAGGTGTGCACCACCATGCCTGGTTTCTACCTTGTTTGTGAGACAAGGTCTTGTTGAACCTAGAGTTCACTGATTCAGCTAGACTAGCTAGCCGGTAAACCCTAGGGGGCCTTCTGCCTCCACTCCCAGTGCTGGGAGTACAGGGACATGCCCCATACCTGGCATTTATGTGGGAACTGGGGATCTGAACTCAGGTTCATGAGTTCTTGCATGCTTGCATAGCAGGCACTTCACCCACTGAGCCCTGCAGCTCTGATTTGATCCCAGGAGTCAGACTGGAGGCTATCTGTACCATTGGGACGAGAGGACAAGATTGCAGAGACAGGCAGAACATCTTAGAAGACTCCAGCTGTTGCTCTCAATATTTCTAGTTATGAGAGGCAGTATATTAGTTGGAATTGCAAGGTTGGGCAGGGCCTGAAAGTATCAAGAGCTTGAAAACTTTACTGAGGGAAATTTGAAAGGGAGCCGACTGGAGAGTATACGAGGAACGTAACTGATATAGGCGCAAGGTTTTCTGTGGTCTTTTATTGTAAAGTCTAATGTAACAGACTGTATGTTTGGTTCTTTCTCACACTGCAATCCAAAGGGAGGAGGCAGCCCAGGCTAGTGGGGAAAAGTTTACTCTCTACCCAGTCAGTATCTAAAGCCCCTTCCATCCTGTGCTGCCATCGCACAGGCCAGGTTAATGTGCTTGCTGGTGTGGTCAGTGCTGGGTCTCCACATCTACGTCAGCATTCCGGTTCTGGAAGGGTGTGCGAGCAGAGTGGAAAACCTCACCTTTCACGTGAGCACAGAGGAACGTCATCACTTTGCTCTGCTGCACTGTGGGGAGAGCTTAGGTACTAGCTGCGAGGATATCTGGAAAGAGGCATTGCAGCGGACTGGGAGAAAATCGATTTGGGCTCAGCTGGCAGTCTGCAACGGAAGAGAAGGGCTAACTGGAGTTAATCAAGAATTGGGGGTGTTCTGGACAGATGTGAGGAGAGCCATGGCAGAGTTGAAGGTGTTGACAATACGGAGATCAGGCCATGAGCGCCACTGAACAGAGGAGTTGGGCCATGATATTGAAGACCAGGATGCCTTGAACCTAAGAGGTCACAGAGCAGAAAGTCATTGAATGGGAGTTTGTGGCTCGTGACCAGAGTGGGATCTGGGTATAAGTCTCGAGGTGGTTTTGTTTTGGAGAATGGCGAGATCTCTGGTAGAGCCTTGACTTGAAAGATGGAGGTAGAGGTTTTCAGGAAGGCATGACTGTGATCAGACATGATCCTAGCAGACAGCATCCTGCACCACCCATTAATCAGCGTTTTCTTACTGTGCCACAGGGCCTGACAAAGTCAAAACAAGGAAGCTTTATTTCTGTTTTCAGTTTGTAGTCAGCCCTCTTGCTCTTTTTCAATTTTTAAAATTTTTTTTTTATTTTTGGAGAGAGAGACAGAGGGAGAGGGAGAGGGAGACAGATAGAGAATGGGCACGCCAGCAGTCTCTCAGCTGCTGTGAACAAAATCCAGATGAGTGCGCCCCCTTGTGGGCAAGTGCGGCATTGCGCCCTCGCATCACATTGCATCTGGCTAAACATGGGACCTGGAGATTGGAACCGGGTTCTTAGGCTTAGCAGGCAGGCGCCTTAACCACTAAGCCATCTCTCCAGCCCCCCTCTTGCTTTTGAACCTTGAGTGCGTGGGGGTGGAATAGGCTGCCTATCTTATGACACCCAGAACCCAGAAAGGGTCTGGCATGGCCTCAGTAGTCATCTCAAGGGCTTGACCTCATATGGCCAGAAGACTTCCAACTGGGCTCTACCTCTTAAAGGTTTCTTCAGTAGTGTCATGAACTGGGGGCCGTTTGTGCCTTTGTGGGATACTTCTCAAACCTAACAGTCTGGCCCCTGACCCTCCACCCCACACACTTTGTTCTCTACTTGCTACACTAAATCAGTTTTTTTTTTTTTTTGAGAGAGAGAGCGAATTGGCATGCCAGAGTCTCAGCCAATGCAATCAAACTCCAGATGCTTGCACCACCTAGTGAGCATGTGTGACCTTGCACTTGCCTCACCTTTGTGTGTCTGGTTTATGTGGGATCTGGAGAGTCAAACATGGGTCCTTAGGCATTGTAGGCAAGTGCCTTAACCGCTAAGCCATCTCTTCAGCCCTAAATCACATGCCTTGTGCCTCTGCAAGTGAACTCCAGATGCATGTACCACTTAGTGTCTGGCTTTACGTGGATACTGGGGATTCCAACCCAGGTTGTTAGGCTTTGCAAGAAAGTGCCGTAAGTGCTGAGCCATCTCCAGCCCATGTGGCCAGGTTTGGTTTTTCTAAACCACTCCATGTATACATATCTGTTGCTATTTGGCCATTGCTTCCTCTGCATACGAAACTCCCCAGAATGTCATCTAGTGGGCCCCAGTTACCTTACCTCTTCACACCGAAACAGCCGGCCTTTGTAGCATCTTCCATCAGCTGGTTCAGTCATGTGCAGTCATGATGGGCCCATGGGGTGCTGTCACCGCTTGGTTCATTGACAAGCCTGTGACCCATGCACACTGCCCTGGGCAATACAAAGCTCCATCTTGCTTTGTCTTCCTGCCAGACCTTAGGTAGAGGGGCTGTGAGAGCAAGCTAGATCTTTCTCTGCATCTCTTGGAAACAGAACACTTGAACTTGATGTACCTAAAAGGGCTCAGTCAGCTGGTGGAAGATTTGGTCATGGGTTTGTTCAACCAGAACAACTGGAGGTCTGCCAGGCTCCAAGATGTCCTTCCTTTTCCCAGTGGTGAGTGACAGAGCATGTGACCAGCCACTTATGGTACAGTGGGAGTAGATGCTCTGAGGTGGTGTCCGTCCCCAAGGTTCTGGCCCTGGAGAACCCTCCTCAAGGGCCTAGGAAAAACTGAAGCTGAGGCCTACCAGGAGGGAGACAGCTCCTCAGATAGCTAATCCTGCAAGGGCTGGAGGCCCCTGCTCAGACACAGCTGCAAAGGTCTGCGTAGGGCGGCTGGGCACACGTGCTTTCTGTTCATTGGGGTGGCTATCACTTTTCTAACTGGTCCCAGTGTTGCAGTGAGAGAACCTCACGCCACCCTCCTCCCAAGGTGACTGAGAAAACACTGCTTGTGACATCCACAAGCTTTCTCTGTCCTGCCTCCCATTTTTTATTAGAACTTTTATTTTCAAACCCAGTCCCTTTTATCCAAGGCTTGTTTCTTGACAATAAATACTCTTTTGTCCAGAGGTAAAACCCAAAGCAGCCTAACTGCCTATCTGTGGGAAGAACATCACAGTAGATTGGTGGATGTTGGCATTGGGGGGTGCTTTTCTCTTCAGGCTGGCCTGCAGGTACCCATGGCTTTCCAGAGCAAGGACTGGGCCAGGGATATTCTCCCAGGTCTGAGTCCCCCAGCCTCCCAGAGCTGGCCTCAGCCGTTGACTCTGATTCTCATGGCATGAGAAGTAGCCCCTTTCTACCCATATCCAGTCATCCAGAGGCCCAGGTCACCTCCATCCTCACAGAAAAACATCCGCTCTCTTCCCTGAGGGTACCTTGGAGAAAACACTGGAATGTCACATACTCACCTTTGTCCTCAGAAGTCTCATAGCACCCAGGACCACTCACAATGAGACACCAGCCCTGGTTCCTTTTTCTCAAGTAAAGGTAATCCTGTGTCCCACCAAGAAAATAAACATGAAATTCTTTGTTTTAAAAGTTCCTACTGGCAAAATACAAACACTCAAAAGGCCAGTTAGTTACTCAAACTCCTAAAAGAACACAGAGTTGAACTTACCCTTAATGTTGACCCACAGAGGAAGCCATGTATGGGGAGTTTTTACCAAAAGCCCGCTGGTAAGTGTCTTTCCCACAGCCATCTCTCATGGCAACACAAGAGCTGCCAACATCATTTATTTTCCCTGGTCCGGCCAGAATCCCAAGAGCGCCTTTCCTAGTGTTGGTAACTTCAGTCCAATTGACCCTGACCTCTGGACCCAGGCCTGAGACCATGGGACGCCTACTGGGGTTGGGCTGTAACTGCTAAGGAAATGGCCTGTGACCTGGACATTACGGACTCCCTGCTTCCATTCACAAGAGGAATATCACCTAAGATGTCATCACTGGCTGACCTTCCTGAGGAGGGTGGCACACTGACTGCCAAGATCATTGCACAACCAACCGCCTTCCTCACTCTTCCTAGACTGGAAAGTAGGTTCATTGATTCTTTTTTTAAGTTAACTGATTTGTTGTAGTGAAATTAATACACAGACTCTTTGTTGCAAATATACTTTCTTACCTCGTCACAGGTTACTAGAGAGTTTGCTCAGAAATGGCTTTTGAGGCCGGACGTGGTGGCACACGCCTTTAATCCCAGCACTCGGGAGGCAGAGGTAGGAGGATCGCCTTGAGTTCAAGGCCACCCTGAGACTACATAGTTAATTCCAGGTCAGCCTGCACTAGAGTGAGACCCTACCTCGAAAAACCAAAAAAAAAAAAAAAAAAAAAAAAAAGAAAGAAAGGACTTTTGAAGTTCTAAGAAAAAATAGATTTTTACTGTACTTCTTGCAATTAGTATTGATTCACTTTGTGTTATCTGGGAGAAAATGAGTATAGGAGCACAGTCTATGGCTGGGTTGATAAATAATAAGGAGAAAAAGTAGTTTGGGGGCTGGAGAAATGGCTTAACGGTGAAAGCACTTGCCTGCAAAGCCAAAGGACCCAGGCTTGATTTCCCCAGGACCAATGTAAGCCAGATGCAGAAGGTGGTGCATGCGTCTGGAGTTTGTTTGCAGTGGCTAAAGGCCCTGGCAAGCCCATTATCTCTGTCTCTCTCTTTCTCTCTCTCTCAAAAATAAATAATTTTTAAAGTAGTTGTGAAGACTTCTATTGCCTCTTCCTACTTTATCTCCCATGTCTCAACCTCTCTTTAATATTGTCTTTGAACTTTCTACACTGCCTTCAGGCAATTGTTACCTACTTTCTGCTTCAGTACTTAATGCTTTTGGGTTTTAAAATTGTGTGTGTGTATGTGTGTATGTGTTCTTTTTTGAGGTAGAGTCTCACTCTAGCCATACTGACCTGGAATTCACTATGTAGTCCCAGAGTGGCCTTGAACTCATGGCAATCCTCTTACCTCTGTCTCCCGAGTGCTGGGATTAAAGGTGTGCGCCACCATGCCCAGCTTCTAGTTATATTTTTAATTAAAATAAAAAACAAACTAGAGAGAGAACTCAGTAGTTAAAGTTGCTTGCTTACAAAGCCTGCCGGCCTGGGTTCAATTTCCCAGTACTTACATAAAATCACACAGGTATTTATTTGTACTGACCTGTAAAATAAAAGCTGAAAATAAAAATTTCTTTCAAAATTTTACTCTTTATAATTTAAGTAGTTGCTTTAAAAATAAAAAGATCAGATTGTAGCCCCTTGAAGGGTCTTGATCATGAACTTGAACTCACTCTTCAGTCCCAGGGTGGCCTTGAACACACAACGTTCCTTCTACCTTTCCCTCCCAAGTGCTGGGATGAGGATGAGCACTGGGTAAAGGTGTGTACCATCACACCCCACCCTGGTATTATTTCTTTTAATTCTTGTAAACTTGCTTTTCTTATTTAAATGTATATCTGATCATTCTATTTCCTGCAGTTCTTGGAATTCTAAAGGATCGTGGGTGTTCTACTGTCACTCACGGTGGCTTCTTCTGCAGTCCATAAATTTGGAGTGTAATCTCACCACTTCCCTGACTTTTTCTGTCAAAATCTCATAGAACCTGAT
The DNA here is from genome assembly GCA_036365145.1 of Orientallactaga sibirica. NCBI lineage: Eukaryota > Metazoa > Chordata > Mammalia > Rodentia > Dipodidae > Orientallactaga > Orientallactaga sibirica. Next base: position 26,054,255 of record JAEOAD010000009.1, on the reverse strand, counting down.
CTCAGGATCTGGAGAGTGTGTGTGTGCACACGCATGTGTGCAGACAGCTTTTGCATTACTCCCATGAGTAGTAATCAATCCAGTCGTTTAGTGCAATTGGTCACTTCTAATGCTATTTTATTAGCTGGTCGCTTTTCTGAACCACAACCACGTGATTGCTACAGTTCAAACTGCAGTCCATGCAGCTCCCAGCCTGAGATTGTTCATTCCTAAGGGAGTCTTAGTCTTAGCCATAAAGAAAACATTTACTTTTGTCACTTTGCCCAGTAGCAACCCAGGCTGCTGCAGACCTTGGTCATTGAAACTGTTTCTGTCAGCAACCATTTCCATATTGGGACCCTCCAGAGGCTGAGCAGTCTGGCCAGAGCTTCTAGAATAAACTTGGGTAGTTTGTGTACAGTCATGAATGGACTCTTCCGTGGTGCAGAGGAGTAGCTGTATCTACGGTAGATGCTTTTTTACGTCTTAGCCTGATGAATATCCAGTCTTCCATAGATGAGCTAGCAGCCATTTTTGTCCCCAGAGGGGTGGCATCAGTATACGGTGTGAGTGGGTGGCTGCTATTCAGAGGCATACCAGCCAGCCATCAGCAGCCAGTCCTCCCCTCCAATTCAGGTCCGTTGAAGCCCTGTTCGGATTTGTTTGTCACATTCCATTCTTAGGAAGCCCTGGTCCTGCCAGGTCAGGTACATGGGTTCTGCACTTGACCAAGCTGAGCATGGTGGTACATGCCTGTCATTGCAGCACTCTGGAGGCTGAGGCAAGGGGAACTCAAATTTGGCCCAACCTTGGCTGCATAGACAGTACCTGTCTCATAATCAAAACCAAATCAGCAACAACAAAAAAGAAAAAGTAAACACAGGTTGATTAAGTCTTTGGAACAAGGTAGTTGCCTTCATGGAGCTCAGTTTTGTTGTCAGTAAGAATATTTCTGTTGATATGCATATGTACATATATGTATATTTGCATTGCTGGGTTTAGAATTACATACCTGGGTTGCTGGTTTCCCTTTCAAGACTTCAGACTTCAAATGGGCCCTCAGCCCTGTTATGCAATTTTATTATTGTTATGGTCGGGATAGGCAGCTCTTCCCCAAAAGGCTCATGTAGTGGAAGCTTGGCGCTTAGCTGGTAGTGCATGTTTATTTTTATTTATGCACTTATCTAATTTTTTTTTTTCTAGGTAGAGTCTCACTCTAGCCCAGGCTGACCTGGAATTTGCTCTGTAGTCTCAGGGTGGCCTTGAACTCACAGCGATCCTCCTATCCTCTGCCTCCCAAGTGCTGGGATTAAAGGTGTGCACCACCACGCCCAGCTATGTAATTTTTTTGTATGTATGTGTGTACACATAAGGCCTCAGTATACATGTAGAGCTCAAATGACAACTCTGAAGTGTTTGTGTAGGGGTCTTACTGCCAGACTGCAAATGGATGCAAATGAACATCAGACTACCTGGCCTGCAAGCTTTGGATTCTCCTGGGCGCACCTCTCATTGTCATAGGGCATTGGGATTACAGATTCATGCACCACTTTGCAGCTGGCTTTATTTGGGTGTTAGGGAATTGAACACTGACTGGCAGGCTTTGCAAGCCAGTACCTTTAGCTGCTGAACCATCTCCCCAACCCCTGGTCATGCTATTTTTGGAGGTTCTAGAAACTGCAGGAGATGGCACCTAGCTGGAGAAAGTAGGTCACTGGGACCACTCCTTGGGAACTGTATCTTGTCCCTGCATCTTCCCTGTCTCTGTCTTCGTCCTTGTCTCGGGCCAGTGGCAATGGAATCAGCCAAGTGTGGACTTTTGGACCTGTGAGCTAAAATAAGGCTGTCATTCTTTTCAGTTACTCTATCATGATGACAAAACATCGAACACCATTATATTTTATGTCTCTCCTATCCTCAAACTTCTTTCCAACCCTCTTTCCCTACTTCACTATTTCGCCTTCTGTTGTTTCTTAAATATTTATTTATTTATTTATTTATTAGATTTATTTATTTAGAGAAAGAGAGAGAGAATGGTTGCGCCAGGTGCTGTAGCCACTGCAAGCGAACTCCAGATGCAAGTGCCACCATATGCAGCTGGCTTTCAAGGGTTCTGGGGAATCAAACCTGGGTCCTTGGGCTTTGCAAGCAAATGCTTTAACCACTAAGCCAGCTTTACAGCCCATTGTTTTTCTGTTTTTGAGAAAGGGTCTTACTCTGTACTCCAGGCTGTCCTGGAACTCAGTATGTAACCCAGACTGGCCTCAAACTTGAAGTCAGTCTTAACGTCAGCATCCCAAGTGCCAGGATCACAGTACAAGCCATAATGCCGCGCTCCCTTCTTCACCTTCCATGTTACCTTATTCAAGGGAAGTTAGAAAACATCTGAAGGAAACATGTTTGCCTTGTAGGCCATCAGATGTATAATAGACCTGTTTTCCTCATCTGCCTTTTCTTCTGGAATGTGAAGGCATTCCTGATCTGAGACAGGGGCATGCCCTTCTTTTCTCTAGCCCTCCCTCCCTTTCTGCTTCTCAAGGACTGGTTTTTCTGTTAGATCGGAGCTCCTCAAGACTGAGCGAGCATCACAGCTGCCTTGAGCACCTGTGAAGAAAGACACAGACCCCTGAGCCCCACCCCAGTTAGCTTCTGGGATAGAAGGTGACAACCAGCATTTTATTTATTTGAGAGAGAGGGGGAGAGAGAGAGAATAGGCACCTCCTAACCCTGCATCTGGCTTATGTGGGTCCTGGGGACCTGAACCCTGGTCACTAGCCATCTCTCCAGCCTGTCAGCCAGCATTTCTGAAACAGCTCCCAACTGATGCTGGTGCTGTTCACCTAGAGAGCACATCTTTACCACACTGACTGTAGTACCCTGGGTGTCAGACTTTAGTGCACATTAGAATAGAAACCTGACAGGGTTTAAAAAAACCAAGGTGTCCTGGATGCAGTCTAGAACGATTAAATCAGAGAATTTGAAATCACAGAATTCCAATGTGTAGCCAAACTTGATAACCAATGTAATAATTCCAACACACTATTTCATCCAGCTGGCAAGTTATACACACATATACATATCAAATATGTACAAAATACCAAATTATCAACTCAGGCATGGTGGTGCATGCCTTTAATCACAGCAAGGCAGAGGTAGGAGGATCACCTTGAGTTCAAGGCCATCCTGAGACTACAGAGTGAATTCCAGGTCAGCCTGGGCTAGAGTGAGACCCTATCTTGAAAAACCAAAACAAACAAAAAAAAAAAAAATCAAAAGTTTGATGGGCTGGAGAGATGGCTTAGCAGTTAAGGCACTTGCTGGTAAAGCCAAAAGACCCAGGTTCTATTCCCCAGTGCCCATATAAAGCTAAAGCCAGATGCACAAAGTGGCACATGCATGTGGAGTTCATTTGCAGTGGCTGGAGGCCCTTGCATGCCCATGTTCTCTCTCTCTCTCTCAAATAAATAATAAATGAATAAATAATAAATAAAATATTTTTTAAAATGTTTGAGGTTTAGCCAAGGCAATGATCAGAGAGAAATTTATAGCACTAAATGCATATGTTCAAGAATAAAAAGCTTTGGGCTGGAGAGATGGTTAAGTAGTCAAGACACTTGCCTACAAAGCCTAAGGACCCAGGTTTGATTCCCCAGAACCCACGTAAACCAGATGCACAAGGAGCATACATCTGGAGTTTGTTTGCAGTGGTGGAAGGCCCTGGTGTGCCTATGCGCTCTCTCTCTCAAATAAAATAAATAAATCCATTCTGAGTCAGGTGTGGTGGTGTATGCCTTTAATCCCAGAAAAAAACATAGTCTCAAATAATACTAGCTAAGAGACCTGGTAAAGAAAACTTACCCAAATTACTAGCTTTTCCAGTATCCAACACCAATCAGGGTGACTTTTGTTTAGAAGACTCACATAGGAATGGATTAAAGAATAATGATAGGCTGGAGCGATGGCTTACTGGGTAAAGTACTTACCATAGTGGCATGAGGGCCTGAGTTCAGATCCCCAGTGCCCTTGTAAAAAGGCTGTGTTGTAGTTACCTTTGCATTGCTGGCACAAAACACTGCACCAAAAACAGCTGATGGGAGGAAAATTGTTCATTTTGACTGAGAGCTTTGAGGGGAAGCTCCATGATGGCAGAGAAAACATGGCACGAGCAGAGGCTGGGCATCACCTCTGCCACAGCAGGTGGAAAACACCACAGCATGAGAGTGAGCCGAACACTGGCAAGAGGAAGCTGGCTGTGACACCCAGAAGCCTGAGCCTCCTGCAGCAAGGCTCCAATGCCCACATTGCCATCAGCTGGGGACCTAGCATTCAGAACACAGGAGTTTATGGGGGACACCTAATTCAAACCACCAGAGCCTGCAATCCCAGCACTGGGAAGGTAGAGACAGCAGAGTAGGGCTTCCTGGCCAGCTAGTGTAGCCAAATCGGTGAGCTGCAGGTTCGGGTCTCAAAAACTAAGGTGCAGAGAGACCGAGGAAGACACCTGACATTGATGGCTGACCTCTGCATGCACATGCGCACAACATGCATATGCACCTACATTGTGTGCTATCTACATGCTAATGCACATACACCCATGCACATAAACCGCACATACAAAGCAACTCTAATAGACATAAGGAACAAACAAATCAACAAATGTGCATGAAAACTTACCAAGTTGCTAAAACAACTCTAAACAAATGGAGATCTTGACCCTGTTTCGCTAATATATTCAGTGAAATTGCAACATGGACAGGCCAAGTTTTATCTATATTTAAAAATATTTTTATTTATTTATTTGACAGGGGCAGACAGAGAGAAAGAGAGAGAATGGGCACACCAGGGCCTCCAGCCACTGCAGATGAACTCCAGATGTATGTGCCACTTTGTGCATCTGGCTTATGTGGGTCCTGGGAAGTCGAACCAAGGTCCTTGGGTTTTGCAGGCAAATACCTTAACCACTAAGTCATCTCTCCAGCCCCTAAAATTTATCTAGAATCTCAGATGAGCCCCCCAAAATAAATAAAATTTATCTAGAAGAGAGACGGGTGAGATACACAATGCAGATGGAAGTGCCTCTATCTTGCAGATTAGAAAACTGAGGCACAGAAATCCCATCCCAGAAACATTTCCAGAACATGACTGTCCGCTAGACATAAAGCTGACAGTGGAGAGACCTGGGTCCACTGCTGGCCTGTCGGGGTGCAGCAACCCACAGCTGGGGGTGAGTGGGACATGGTTGGGGCAGCAAGGGGAGGAAGTTTTCACTACTCAGTTTTGGAGGTTTATTATTGTTAATATTTATCAGAGAGAGAGAGAATTGGCCCAGCAGGACCTCCAGCCACTGCAATCGAACTCCAGACACAAGCACCATCTCGTGTGCATGCATGACCTCGCGTTCTTGTGTCACCTTGTGCTTCTGGCTTACGTGGGACCTGAGTTGAACACGAGTCCTTAGTCTTCACAGGCAAGTGCTTAACCACTAAGCCATCTCTCCAACCTAGTTTTGGAATTTTGATTATTATATTGGGCTGGTCATCTTGACTACACGATTCTTGAGGCCAGAGGGATTGGAGGAATAAATTATAAGAATCATTGTTATTCAAGAGTGATTGGAAAGCCTTGACCTGCCAGAGCTTTCATCCGGGAACAAGAATGAAGATATTTTCTGCTTGTGCTCTGTACTGTCATTTGTGCAGAATATGGGCTAAATTGATTACAGCGAGTCATAAACACCACTGAAAAGTACACGGTGCTCTGAGGATGAAAAATGAACCGACTGACCCGTGTCAGCGTCAGAGTGTCTGGGCAGCACTGTGGGTGGAGGGGGACTCGTCCTGTTGTGAAGCTGGCTCACATAGCAGCTGCTCTCTTCTTTGAGCCCACAGCCAGGCTCTCTGAAGGTGTTTCATTTGTGCTTTATATAGCCCTGTGAAAAGTCCATGGTCACCCATGATTTTAGTTTGGGATAGATTGGGAAGCTGGACACTTTCTAGCTGTCCCCTGGTATTGCTGTGGCCCAGCTGTGGCCTGATAATAGATGTCACAGCTTCTGAATTGACCATGGGGCTCATTTGTAGGGATGGTGAGGTGTGTGTGTGAGAGAGAGAGAGAGAGAGAGAGAGAGCTTGCTCTGCTGGAAGCTGCTCTAAGGCTTGGAAGCAGAGGCCATCTATATTAGAGTTCTTTAGAAGAACAGAACCAATAGAATGAAGTTACACTATGAAAGGAGACTTACAGGCTGGAGGGATGGCCCAGTGGTTAAAGGGCTTGCCTGCAAATCTTAATGACCTGGGTTTGAGTCACCAGTACCCACGTAAGCCAGATGCACTAAGTGTCACATGTAGCTGGAGTTTGTTTGCAGTGGCGCTCTCTCGCTCTCTCTCTCCCTCTTTCTTCTTGCAAATAAACTATTAAAAATTTATTTTAAAATTTAAAATAAGCTGGGCTTCTTGTGGTGCACACCTTTAATCCCAGCACTCAGGAGGCAGAGGTAGGAGGATCGCTGTGAGTTTGAGGCCACCCTGAGACTACATAGTGAATTCCAGGTCAGCCTAAACTAGAGTGGGACCCTACCTCGAAAAACAAAAAAAAAAAAAAATTAAGAAAAGAAAAGAGACTTACTACATTGGCTCACACAATACAGGCCGGGTAATCCAACAGTGGACATCTGTTTTCTGGAGAAGCTGGGAAGGAAGCTGCCCAGACCCTGAGTTGAATGTCTCGCTGGTCCCTGTGTGGCACTGCAGGCCTGGGGGTGTTTCTGGAGGGCTGCTGGTCCTCGGCGCATGTTCGAGAAGCTGAGTTCTGATGTCAGCAGTAGACGGCGGCAGCAGCACGCGTCATCGCTAGAAACAAAGGCAGGCAGGCCCACAGCAGCACGCGTTTCCCTCAGATCTCTTCGTATCTGGGCTCTTCTGGAAGGTTTTCCCCCCTCAGCTAATTCTAATGCTGGAAATGCCCTCACAGACCTGTCCAGAGGCATGTCTCTTAGTTGATTCCAGATCTAATGAAGTAGACAAGATTAACCATCACACCATCTGATCATGACTACTTCCCACAGCCACCATGGGGGTCCTTACTGAGAGAAAGGTGGTTCTAAGTGTGTGGATTGTTGATTGCATTCAGTGTGATGGTAGAATCAATGAACATTCTCAAGTTTACCATAAAAGAAACGCAAGAACCTAGTGGGATGAACCCTGGGGACGTGGAGGTAAGAATTCTTAAAGCCTCCTGCTTCATCTAAATCTAAGGAAGTTTGCTTTTACCATGGATTAATTACATCTGTGCTGAACATTTAAAAAAATGTTATATTTCTCAATGTAGCCTCTTTCATAACTTTAGTAAAGGTAATGCCAAAATAAAAAGTCCCTGGGCATAGCTGGAGCAAAGCCTGGTGTTTAAGACCCAGGGCAGAAAGCTGAGCGGGAAGCCATAAAACAGCACGTGCACACTGTTGACTGGCTTATTGCTACCATCCAGAAGAGAGAAGGCAAACCGGCCAAGACTTGCCTAAGAGGTGGAATAGGTGTCTATTCAGGTAGATAGTGAGGCCTCCTGGGGAAGGGTAGCCTGGCCTGGAAGGATGGTGTAGGGTTTCTTTGGAGATGCTGAGCCCAATCCAGAGGGACCTCATGAGTTCCTGGTGAGGAGAAGGTGATGAGCAGCTGAGAAACGAAGTCCCGCTCGCCCAGGAGCATTGAGCTAGGCTCCCAAGGATTCAGCATGAAGATGCCCTTAGGGGTATTGGCTCATGGGGAGGGCCCTGACAGGTTTTATAATCTCAGACTGGCTTCTTTGTAGACCCTGTGGCCTGCAATGCTCGTGACTCATGTTAGGACCAGGTACCTGATACCCATTTCTTTCTGAGCTAAGTAGCTGAGGACCCAACATCCTGGTTCCTCACCAGATCTTTCTGCAATCCTCTTGGCTGAGAATGTTGGCTTCATGGCCACAGGGGAATGCAGGCTGGACATCTGTGACCATGCAGGTAGAGGCCCCTGAAGGAGGCAAGGCCATAGGAGCAGTAATGGGAGCCAGACTGAGCCGGAGGAAGGGGGAGGGATGACGAAGACGGAAATGTCTGCAGGATGCAGTTGATGAGTGGGGGAGGAGAGAGGGCAAGTGCTGTAAGGCTCAGCCCCGATGGAAGATTTCGTAGTGACCCTAAAAGTGATGCGCCCAAAATCCCACTTTCATCTTCTTTAGAGACGTTATCAGAATCATTAAGTTTGCAATATACATTTGGCTAATTTATTTGGAATTTCTCTCCTGTGCTTAGTTTCCAGGCTCTATCAGGGTAATGTAGGCGTCTTTGGGTTTCTCTGTCTGATCTTTTCTGGCCTCAGTGAACTCAGCCACATTCTTTCTACTGTCACTATCACTGCTATGACGACCACGACCACCACTGTCACTGCCACCACTATTACTACCATCACCACCATCACTGCCACCACCACCATCACCATCACCACCACCATCGCTGCCACCACCACCACCACCACCATCACCACCACCACCATCACCACCATCACCGCCACCACTACCATCACTACACCACCACCACCACCATCACCACCACCACCATCACCACACCACCACCACCATCACCACCATCACTGCCACCACTACCATCACTACACCACCACCATCACCATCACCACCACCATCGCTGCCACCATCACCACCACCACCACCACCACCACCACCACCATCCACCATCACCACCATCACTACCACCACTGCCATCACCGCCACCACTATTACTACCATCACCACCATCACTGCCACCACCACCATCACCACCATCATCACCACTATCACCACCCCACCACCATCACCACCATCATCACCACCACCACCCACCATCACCACCACCATCACCACCATCATCACCACTATCACCATCTCCACAATCACCACCATCACCACCATCATCACCACCCCACCACTATCACCGTCACCACCACCACCATCACCACCATCATTGCCACCACCACCATCACCACCATCATCACCACTATCACCACCCCACCACCATCATCACCACCACCACCCACCATCAACCACCATCACCACCACCATCACCACCATCATCACCACTATCACCATCTCCACAATCACCACCATCAACACCATCACTGTCATCACCACCACCCCACCACACCACCATCATCACCACCCCACCACTATCACCATCACCACCATCACCACCATCATTGCCACCACGATTACTACCACCACCACCATTATTGCTACCACTACTACTAACACCATCACTGTCATTACCACCACCACCACCATCACCACCATCATCACCACCCCACCACTATCACCATCACCACCACCATCACCACCATCATTGCCACCACGATTACTACCACCACCACCATTATTGCTACCACTTACTAACACCATCACTGCCATTACCACCACCACCACCATTACCACCAGCCACTTTCCTTCACTGGCCTCTTGTTACCTGGCCCCATCATTACCATCATCACCTTTTCTCTTCTAACAAGACAATGGTATATTATCACCACTAACCATCTACCACCATCATTTCTTCTAACCTGCACACCCCTCCACACACCTCATCCTGTAATTCACTAGCACCACCATAACACCCTCATCACCATTATCTGTGCCATTCATTTGAGTGCTCATTACAAACTGCACTGCGGGGAATGCTCTCAAGCCCTTGCCTTTTTTGGCTCTCTGGTGTTTTGCCTGTTGTATAATTCTCTGCTCCTATTGGTCCAGATGTGTGGACCCCCCCTTCAGAGTGTTTAGTACCCTTCCCCATTTAGGAAGAGGTGAGAATATTGCAAATGCATGACATGTCTGCTTAATTGGAAAGAAGCATAGCCAGCTCTTTCCCATGTATGTATGTATATATGTATGTATGTATGTACTTATAAAAATTTACTTTCCTGGGCTGGAGAAGTAGTTTAGCAGTTAAGGCACTTGCCTGCAAAGCCTAAGGACTCATGTTCGATTCTCCAGATCTCACATAAGCCAGACGCACAATGATGCAAGTGCTCAGTGTCGCACATGTTCCCAAGGGGGCGCATGCATCTGGAGTTTGATTGCAGTGGCTGGAGGCCCTGGCACACCAGTTCTCTCTCTCTCTCTCTCTCTCTCTCTCTCACACACACACACATTAAAAAGGCCAGCTTGTTGGTCTTGCCTCAAAATTTTTTTACTTTCTTTTTTATTTTTTTTCACTATATTTCAATTAGTAGCAATCACTAATTTATACATTTTTTTGGAGAGAGTCAGAGAGAGAGAGAGAGAGAGAATGGGCATGCCGGCAGCCTCTCAGTTGCTGTGAACGAACTCCAGATGTGCGTCCCCTTGTGGGCAAGAACAGCATTGCGCCCTTGCATCACTTTGCGTCTGGCTAAATGTGGGACCTGAAGAATGTAACGGGCATTCTTAGGCTTAGCAGGCAAGCGCCTTAACCGCTAAGCCATCTCTCCAGCCCTGACTTATATATTTTGAGTAGTTTTGTCAAGACACCTTTAGCCAGTTAATAAAAGGCTACCTGGGGCTGGAGAGATAGCTTAGCGGTTAAGACACTTGCCTGTGAAGTCTAAGGACTCAGGTTTGATGCACCTATGCAAACCAGATGCACAAGGTGGTACATGCATCTGGAGTTTGTTTACAGTGGCATCTCTTTCTCTCTCTCTCATCAATCAATAAATAAGATATTTTAATTAAAGGCTACCTGGTTCTATCTGCCTCTCCTTAGAAAGCTCAGCTCAGTGCCTTGGGCCAAGGAGAGACTCTTTCTCTCTGCCCCTGTCAGAGGCTTCCTGTTCTTCTAGAGACTGAATTGGGGCCCTGGAGAAAGCCAGAGAGAGGGAGGGAGCTTTGAGGCTGGCTGTCCACCTGTACTTGCAGATCGTTTCCAGGAATGGGGATGGTTCCTTGAAACGCTATATAATTGTGTCTTCATTGACAATGGGGTGAGATGGCTTTCAGTTAAGCAAACTGGCTCTAAGCCAGGATGTTATTGCAGCATGGCCCTGACCTCTCCCAGCATATGTCATCATGGGCATTTGTTTAGTGTGTTTCTGATCTGCAGCTTTACTGGTTCTTACTCTGCATAGGCAGTCTTCCCCACTGAACCAGCCCTCAGTGCTTTGATGGTATCTTTGAATAAACACATTCTTTTCTAAAAAATCTTTTTCTTGTTTTATTTGAATTTTTATTTATTTATTTGAGAGGGACAAAAGCAGACAGAAAGAGAGAGAGGAAGAGAGAGGGGAGGGAGGATGGGCACCCCAAGGCCTCCTGCCACTGCACAGGAACTCCAGATGCACACACCACTTTGTGTATCTGGCTTTACGTGGGTACTGGGGAATTGAACCTGGGTCATAGGACTTTGAAAGCAAACTCCTTTAACTGCTGAGCCAGCCCTCTTATCTTTTATATAGTCTTTGCCTTTGTCATAGTGTCTTTTTTTTTTTTTTTTTTTTTTTTGAGACAAAGTCTCATTACCTTTGTCAGTCTGCTCTTGCATTTCTGGGCTCAAGTCATCCTCCTGCCCCAGCCTCCTGAAAAGATGGGACTCCAGGCTTAACCCATGACCTCAAGCCTATGGTAGTTTTATGCTGTATTTTAGAATCAAATACTTATGACATATTTATAAGACTTTCTTCTATATTATCTTCTAAAATATTGTTTTATGGTTGACATTTAAATTCATAGTCCAAGCAGGGCGTGATGGCGCACACCTTTAATCCCAGCACGTGGGAGGCAGAGAGGTAGGAGGAGCGCCGTGAGTTCAAAGCCACCCTGAGACTATAGAGTAAATTCCAGGTCAGCCTGGGCTGGAGTGAGACCATACCTTGAAAAAACCAAATAAAATAAAATAAAATAAAATAAAATAAATACATAGACCATACTGGAATTGGCTTTTGAGCATGGGGTTGATATAGGAGTTAAGTTTTATGTGTATTGCATATGAATTTCTTATAGTTCCAGAGGAATTTTCCCAAATGACCATCATTTCCCATTGTTCTAGGGTGTCATCTTGTCTCAAATCTAGTCTAGTATATGTCTTGTGGAGCATCCCACATTGTCTACACTACAATGGCACATTTTATTGTCTCTTTCCATAGTAACAAAGTATCTTACTATATCAAAAGGTATGTTGGTTTTCTTCTTTAAGATCTTGGCCCTGGGCCGGGCGTGGTGGTGCACGCCTTTAATCCCAGCACCGGGAGGCAGAGATAGGAGGATCACCGTGAGTTCAAGGCCACCCTGAGACTACATAGTGAATTCCAGGTTAGTCTGAGCCAGAGTGAGACCCTACCTCGAAAAACCAAAAAAAAAAAAAAAAAAAAAAGACCTTGGCCCTTCATAGCCCTTTATATTTTCATATACTTATTATTTTTACTTATTTATTTTTATTTATTTTGTTTGTTTGTTTTTCGAGGCAGGTTCTCACTGTAACCCAGGCTGACCTGGAAATCATTATGAAGTCTCAGGGTGGCCTCGAACTCAGGACGATCCTCCTACGTCTGCCTCCCAAGTGCTGGGATTAAAGGCGTGGGCCACCATGCAGATCTTACTTATTTAAGTGTGTGTGTGTGTGTGTGTGTGTGTGTGTGTGTTGCCAGGGTCTCTTGCTACTGCAGAGAAACACCAGGTGCATGTAACACTTTTTGCATCTAGCTTTACGTGGGTGCTGAGGAATTGAACCCAGGTCACCAGACTTTGCAAACAAGCACCTTTAACTGCCAAGCAGCGCCTCAGCCTTTCATATACTTTTTTTCCACCTTAAAAAAATTATTTATTTATTTATTTATTTGAGAGAGAGAAATAAGCAGAGAGAAAAAGAGACAGAGAGAATGGGTGTGCCAGGGTCTCCAACCATTGCAAATGAACTCCAGACTGCATGTGCCCTCTTGTGCATTTGGCTTATTATGTGGGTCCTGGGGAATCGAACCTAGGTCCTTTGGCTTTGCAAGCAAGTGCCTTAACCACTAAGCCATTTCTCCAGCTCCTCATATACTTTTTAGAATCACTTTGTCAACTTCTATAAACCAACATTTTTTTTAAAAAGCTCCCATGGTACATTTTTTTATTGGGAATACATGAATCTAGAGATTGAATTAGAATTCTGCCACAATTATTTTTTCTGTCCCTTTTGCTGCTGTTTTATACCTTTTATGACTGTCCCACAACTTGGGAGTATTTTACTTTTTTTTGTTTTTTTGTTTTTTTTTTATTTTTGGTTTTTTTGAGGTAGGGTCTCAGACTAGCCCAGGCTGACATGGAATTCACTATGTAGTCTCAGGGTGGTCTCAAACTCACAGCAATCCTCCTACCTTTCCTCCTGAGTGCTGGGATTAAAGGCATGCACCACTATGCCCAGCCTTACCTTTTTCCTCTTTGTTTTTTTTTTTTTTTTTTTTTTTTTTTTTTTTTTTTTTTGAACACAGGGCCTTGTGCATGCCAGGTAAATACTCCTTACAAAGCAACACCCTCAGGCTACTCTTCAGTTTTGGATGTATCTGTTGACATATTCTCTTTTTTTAAATGTTTTTATTTTCAAGAGAGAGAGGTGTCAGGGTATATGAATGAGCACACCAGGGCCTCTTGCAACTACAAACAATGTCCAGATGCATGGGCCACTTTGTTTATCTGGCTTTATGTGGGTACTGAGGAATCAAACCCAGACCATCTTGCAAGCAAGCATCTTTAACTGCCGAGCCATCTCTCCAGCCCCTTCTATTAACATATTTTCAAACTCATTGATTCTTCTTCTGTTGGCTCTTTCAAGACTATTGAAGCTATCAAAGACATGCTTCATTTCCATTATTGTGTTTTTTGATTTCTAACTCTCCTTTTTCTTTTTTTTCTTTTTTTTTGAAGGTAGGGTCTCACTCTGTCCCAGGCTGACCTGGAAATCACTATGTAGTCTCAGGGTGGCCTCGAACTCACGGTGATCCTCCTACCTCTGCCTCCCGAGTGCTGGGATTAAAGGCGTGCGCCACCACGCTCAGCTAACTCTCCCTTTTGATATAACCTTAGAGTTTCCATCTTTCTGTTTTGAAAACCTGTATGGTTTGGCATGTTGTCTTTTTTTTTTTTCATTAGGTGTCTTGGCACATTCATCACAGTTGTTTCAAGTTCCTGGCTGTATCACCACAGTGTCCCTGTCGTGTCTGAGAGTGGCTCTCATGCTTGCATTCTGTCTTCCCGGTGGATTTTTGCCGTTCAGACTGTTCAGACTTGTCTCTTGCGTACATTTCATATACATAAGATCACACAGTATTCCGTTGCATTATTTCATCCAGCATAAGGCTTTCAAGGCTTTGTACATTTGTACATATTTGTACATGTGTTCCCCTTTAAGCTGAATAGTATCCCTTTATATGGACATGCCATATTTTCTTTATCCACTCATCATTGACAGACATTTGGGCCATTTGTAGTCCATGCAGATTCTGAATAGTGCACATGTGTTTTCATTTCTCTTGAGCAGGGACCTAGGAATAGAGTTGCTGGACATGTGGTCCCTTCTTGTCTAATATTTTGAGGAACATTCAAATCATCTTCTTTTAAAAAGGTTTTATTTAAGGTTTTAGCACTTGGGAGGCAGAGGTAGGAGGATCAATTTTGAAACTTAGCTAATTCCAGGTCAGCCTGGACTGAGACCCTACCTAAAAACCAAAAAAAAAAAAAAAAAAAAAAAAAAAAAAAAAAAAAAAAAAAAAAAAGGTTTTATTTATAGACAAATTTTGTTCCTGTATGTAATTTATTTTGATCACAATCCCCTCCCATTACCTCCCCTTGTCCCTCCATCCCCGGCTACCACGTTTTGTAGTTTTCAGTGTAAAAGCTTTGAACTTCTTTACTTAGTCTTATTCCTACACATTTTTTCTTTGTGATGCTATCATAAACTGAACTGTTTTATGAATTTTGTTTTCAGATTAGTTATTTCCAGTGTACAGACATACTGATTTTTGTATATTGATCTCATATTAGCCACCTTGCTAAGACCATGATTGTTTTATTTATTGTTATTTTTAGACGGGGTCTCATTGTAGCCCAGTCTGGTCTCAAACTCATCACAATCCTCTTTTTAAAAATTTTTAAAATTTGTTTATTAAAGACAGAGGGGGGAGAAAGAGTGAAAATGGGCACACCAGGGCCTCTAGCCACTGCAAACAAACTCCACACGTATGTACCACCACGTGCATCTGGCTTATATGGGACCTGGAGAATCGAACATGGGTCCTTAGGCTTTGCAGACATGCACCTTAACCACTAAGCCATCTCTCCAGCCCCATCACAATCCTCTTACCTCAGTTTCCTGAGCTCTGGCATCAAAGAAGTGAGTGACCATATTTGGTTTATTCTTTAATTTTTTTATTTTTATTTTTATTTATTTATTTTTTTGGTTTTTCGAGGTAGTGTCTCACTATAGCCCAGGCTGACCCAGAATGCATTGTGTAGTCTCAGGTTGGCCTCAAACTCATGGCGATCCTCCTACTTCTGCCTCCCAGTGCTGGGATTAAAGGGGTGCGCCACCACGCGAGGCTTAATGTCATTTTTGGCCTTCATATTATGTAGGTCTTCTATAGATAGTGTCAGTGACTGTGATGTCATGGAACTCACTTTGTAGTTCCAAACTGGCCTCAAACTCACAGAGATCCTCCTACCTCTGCCTCCCAAGGGCTGGGATTAAAGGTGTACACTGCCATGCCTGGCTAATATTTTCTTTTATACTGAATTTTTACCCAGCAAATTTGCTAAACTCTCTTATTACTTCTATTATTTTTCTATGGATTTTTTGGAATTTCCTATGCAAACAATATTTATGTAGAAATGATACAAATGATGACAGTTTTTACTGTTTTAAAATACATTTTTTTTTTTTTTTTTTTTTTTTTTTTTTTGGTAAGGTCTCACTCTAGCTCAGGCTGACCTGGAATTCACTCTGTAGTCTCAGGTTGGCCTTGAACTCATGGTGATCCTCCTACCTCTGCCTCCCGAGTGCTGGGATTAAAGGCATGCGCCATCACACCTGGCAATACATTTTTAATATTTGATTTTTATTCATTTATTTATTTGAGAGAGAGACATAGGCAGAGAGAAAGAGAGAGAGAATGGGTGTGCCAGGGCCTCCAGCCACTACAAATGAACTCCAGATGCATGCACCCCCTTGTGCATCTGGCTTACATGGGTCCTGGGGAATTGAACTTGGGTTCTTTGGTTTTGCAAGCAAGTGCCTTAACTGCTAAGCCATCTCTCCAGCCCTATAAATAACATTTTGTACATAAAATGTACTAGCTAGGGAACTGGGGAGTCAGTTTAATCAGTAATTGCTCTTCTGACTTATTTTCTTAAGACAGTCCCTTATTAAACCTGGGGCTCACTATTTTGCAGCTAGACTGGTTGACCTGGGAGCCCCAGTAATCCTTCTCTCTCTGTTACCCCCTCAGCACTGGAGTTACTGACATGCATGGCCATGTCTAGCTGTTTTGTTTTGTTTTGTTTTGTTTTGTTTTGTTTTGTTTTGTTTTGTTTTGTTTTGTTTTGTTTTGTTAGGATCTCCCTCTAGCCCAGGCTGACCTGGAATTCACTATGTACTCTCATACTCACAGCAATCCTATTACCTCGGCCTCCCTAGTGCTGGGATTAAAGGCGTGTGCCACCATGCCCAGCTTTTTACGTTGGGTGCTGGGGATGGAACTCAGGTCTTCATGCTTGTTCAGAAACTAATGTTACCTGCTGAGCCATCTCCCAGCTCCTAATTCCTAATTTCTCTTATGACTACTTAACCTATTATTTATTAATAACCAACTAGACAAAAATCCTGGCCATGTTTTGTTAACAACTTCTAAAATAATTAGACACAGAAATTACCAAGCATGCTTTCTATGTTTTTGTCCCACACAAAATTTGTTAAAAGTTGTTTTCTAGAGCTGGAGAGATGGCTTAGCGGTTAAGGCATTTGCCTACGAATTCTAAGGACCCAGGTTCACTTCCCTAAGATCCACATCAGCCAGGTGCACAAGATGGCATGTGTGTCTGGCATTTATTTACAGTGGCTGAAGGCACTGGTGCACCCTTTCTCTCTCTTTCTCTCCTGCCTCTCTCTCTCTCTCTCTCTCTCTCTAAATAAAATAAAAAATGTAAAATAAAAATTTTTAAAAAGGTTGTTTTCTAATAACTTTTTGCAAATGTTCCATGTGTGCTTGAAAAGAATACGTGTCTGCACTTGCTAGGTGCAAGAAAAAGTTAGAGCAAGTTGCACTGTTCAAAGGTAGGGCCTCACTCTAGCTCAGGTTGACCTGGAATTCACTCTATAGTCTCATGGTGACCTTGAACTCATGGCAATCCTCCTACCTCTGCCTCCTGAATACTGGGATTAAAGGCATCTGCCATCATGCCAGGTATCAAAGAAAGATTTAAAAAAATTTTTTTTTTTTTTTTTTTTTTTTTTTTTTTGCTGATTTTGATATGCCAGAACTATTAGGTAGAGTTAAAGGTAAGTTAAAAGTTTCCTGGGCTGGAGAAATGGCTTAGCAGTTAAGGTGTTTGCCTGCGAAGCCAAAGGATCCTGGTTTGATTCTCTAGGACCCACGTTAGCTAGATGTACAAGGGGCACATGCATCTGGAATTTGTTTGCAGTGGCTAGAGGCCCTGGCATGCTCATTCTCTCTTTATCTGTCTCTCTTCTATCTCTCTCTCTGCTTGCAAATAAAAAAAATATATTTCCTAAGCCATAGCAGTTAAGGTGCTTGCCTGAAAAGCCTAAGAACCCAGGTTCAATTCCCCAGAACCTACATAAGCCAGATACACATGATGGTGTGTGAATCTGGAGTTTGTTTGCAGTGGCTAGAGACCCTGGTGTTCCCATTCTCTCTCTCTCAATCTGTGTCTCTCAAATGAATAAATAAATAAATAAATTTTTTTAAAAGTTTCCTAATCCAGGGGCTAGAGAGACGGCTCAGCAGGTTAAGGCACTTGCTAGCAAAGCCTGACATCCTGGGTTTAATTCTCCAGTACCCATGTAAAGCCTGATGCACAAAGTGGTGCATGCATCTGGAGTTTGTTTGCAGTGGCAAGAAGCCCTGGTGCACCCATCATCTTTTCCTTTCATATTCTCTTTCTCCCTCTCTCCTTGCAAATAAATAAAATATTTTCTAAATTTATTTTATTTTATTTTATTTTATTTGAGAGAGAAAGATACAGAAATAGGCAGGTAGAGAGAGAGAGAGAGAGAGAGAGAGAATGGGCGTCCCAGGGCCTCCAGCCACTGCAAATGAACTCCAGATGCATGCGTCCCTTTGTGCATCTGGCTTATGTGGGACCTGGAGAATTGAGCCTCTAACAGGGGTCCTTAGGCTTCACAGGCAAGCATTTAACCGCTAAGCCATCTCTCCAGCCCACAAATAAGTAAAATATTTTTTAAAAATTCCTAAGCCATCTTTCTTTTAGTTGATATTCTTATGATTTATTTTTCCTTTTCATTGTCACTACTTTGGCTTCCATGTAACCTATCACTTGTCCGTGCCATCAGTTGTTTCACTTCACAGTTTGCCAATTGATTGCCAATACATTTTAACCTAATTCACATCTGTATGTTCACTACTGTCCCACATGTCCTATATTTCTACTTCCCTTTTTTCCCCCGGGCTTTTGGTTAGGTATCAGTTTTAATAGTTTCATTCCCCCTTGACAAGTTTTCCAGTTTCAATGGTTTTAATTGTTAGTAGCTCCCAAGGAAATTAAAACATTCACCTTTGATTTACCAAAGATTAATCAATACCTTCACCCGTTTCCTGGACAATAAAAGCATCTTACGATATTTAATTCTGTTTGCTCCTTTCCCATGGTTGTCAAATGCAACCTGCCCTACTGCAGTACATTTCTTTCACGAGAATTAGCTCATAGGTGATAGGTAAACAATGATTCAGTAGAATTCATGAATTCTGCTAGTGTGGGCATGATTTTCCAAGCACATTAGTGTTTTGAAACTGTGAAACAAGAGCTTTCTTTTTCCTTTTTCCTTTTTTCTTTTTTTTTCTTTTTGAGGCAGGGTCCTCCTCTAGCTCAGGCTCACCCTTAACCCCAGGCTGGCCTTGAACTCACAGTGTTCCTCCTAATTCAGTCTCTCAAGGCTGAGCCATCATGCCTGGCTAAGGTAAGCATTCTTACCATTCAGTACAAAGTCTGTAAAGGCCTTTGGGACAAAAGCTGAAGGTACTGTAGAAGTGACACACTCCAGTGTAAATCAATGTTAGTTAGTTGGTTTAGTGGCTTCAGCAGGTTGGTGCCTTTAATCTATCTGGGAAGATGATGGTATAGATGAGGAACCTGCAAAAGTACTTTACTTCTCTATGTTAAAATAATGTTTGATTGGGGCTGGAGAGATGGCTCAGCAGTTAAGGTGCTTGCCTGCAAAGCCAAAGGACCCAGGTTCAATTCCCTTGTACCCACGTAAGCCAGATGCACAAGGTGGCACAAGTGTCTGGAGTTTGTTTGCAGTGGCTAGAGGCCCTGATGCACCCATTCTCCCTCTCTTTCTCAAATGAATAAATAAAAATAAGCAAAAATAAAAAAAATACATTTTTATTTATTTATTTTTTTTGTTTGTTTTTTTGAGATAGGGTCTCACTCCAGACCAGGCTGACTTGGAACTCACTATGTACTCTCAGGGTGGCCTTGAACTCATGGCGATCCTCCTACCTCTGCCTCCCAAATGCTGGGATTAAAGGCGTGCGCCATCACGCCTGGCTTAAAAAATACATTTTTAGAAAAAAGTACCATCTCACAATATTTATAACATTTGTTGCCTGTCTTTTCCCATGAAAGCTGAGGTTTTCCTAGTTTTTTTTTAAATTTCTTTCTTTTTTTAAAATTATTTTTATTTATAAGCAGAGAGAGAAAGAGAGAGAGAGAGAGAGAAGAGAGGCAGAGAGAGAAGGGGCATAGTAGGGCTTGTAGCCACTGCAAACAAACTCCAGACACATGTGCCCCTTGTGCATCTGGCTTATGTGGGTCCTGAGGAATCGAACCTGGGTCCTTTGGCTTCGCAGGCAAACACCTTAACCGCTAAGCCATCTCTCTAGCCCCTAGTTTTTTTTTTTTTTTTTATGCCAAGTAATTTGAGGTTGCGTTCTAGCCATTTTGACTATCATGCTATAGGATTCTAAGTCTTGTTTATAATGTCTGGCAGATTTCTGTTTTGTTTTTAGGGACAGTCAACTCAATTAAGTTCTTTTATTTATTTATTCATTCATTCCTATAAGTATTCCAGGGTCTTTTGCAAAGAAATGCTAGACACGTGCACATGGGTGGTTGGAAGAACTAAATCCAGGCCAGCAAGCTTTGCAAACAGGTGCTACAAGTTTTGACCAGGAGTCTATGGTTTGTGGTTTTATGAACTTTGTTTTCAAAACCTTAGAAGTTGCTAGTCTCACCTATCTCAGGGGCTAGTCTATCTCCACATAGCTGCATATCCCCTATACCAGTGAGCTCTGCCTGAAACACCTTGGCTTAGACCCGAGACTGCAGTACGTTGTGAACTGCAGTGTATTTTAGTGTCCATGGCGTACTTACAAGGCTTTCTTGCTCTTTTTTATTTTTTTATTATTATTTTTTTATTGACAACTTCTTTAATTGTAGACAATATCCCATGTTATTTCCCTCCCTCCCCACTTCCCCTCTGAAACTTCACTCTCCGGAAAAGAGAGACTGATTGAGAGGGGGAGGGGATATGATGGATGGCTTTCTGCTCTTACATATCCTCCTGCTGTCATTCCTCAGCATATACATATCAAATTAGTGTATTGATTTGGATTGTGTCAGGCAAACAAGCACATACATCTGCTTTGGTCTTTAATATATTGTAAAATTAAATGTATACCTGTGGTAGTTTGAATGTATGCCCCCATAGACTCAGGTGTTTATTTTTATTATTTTATTTTTATTTTGGAGAGAGACACAGAGAGAGAGGGAGAAGAAGACAGAGATGGGTGCGCCAGCAGTGTCTCAGCAGCTGTGAATGAAATCCAGATGTGTGTGCCCCCTTGTGGTGAAGTGCGGCATTGCACCCTTGCGTCACTGCATCTGGCTAAACGTAGGACCTGGAGATTGGAACTGATGTTCTTAGGCTTAGCAGGCAGGTGCTGTAACCGATAAGCCATCTCTCCAACCCGACTCAGGTGTTTTATTAAAGCTTGTAACTTGGGTCTCGCGATACCTGGTTGGAGGGGTCAGATCCTGGGGTCCAACCCTAAGGTGTGTTTTGGGGGAGGATCTGATTCTAGCCCAAAGGTATACAGAGCAGTCTGAGCACTTGGGGTGGGGTGGGGGGTCTCTTCCCCTTGCTGTCCATTTGTGCTTGTTGTTTTTGGTTTTCATGGGCTGCTTGGTTGTTTTCCTTGGCTTGGATGTATGGAAACAGCTTCTTTCACTATTGACGGATCTTCCCCCCTGGACCCATAAATTTGAAATAAACTCTTTTCTCCCCTAAACTGTTCCTGGTTTGGATATTTATCCCAGCAATGTGGAACTGTCTACAACAATACCAATACCAAAGAATGGTTTTAAAATAATTTTCTTTAAGATTTATTGTTAATAAATGTTTGTTTGTGTATTTCAGTTTTTTTTTTATTGTTGTTTGTTTTTTTGGTTTTTCGAGGTAGGGTTTCACTTTAGCCCAGGCTGACCTTGAATTCACTCTGTAGTCTCAGGGTGGCCTCAAACTTATGGCGCTCCTACCTCTGCCTCCCGAGTGCTGGAATTAAAGGTGTGTGCCTCCACACCCAGCTGTATTTGTTTTACATGCCCATAATTGTATACAATTTCTCAGATACAAAAAAGTCACAAATCAAAACATTTAAGCAGCCCTGTAGCTGGCTACAAAGTGAATCTCAAAAGTTCTGCCCATGTTCATGAATCCTAACTCAATGTCATGATAAACTAGAGTAAAATGATAGAAAAGTCACACACATCTGGAAGAGTTCGAGGCCACCCTGAGACTACAAAGTGAATTCCAGGTCAGCCAGGGCTAGAGTGGGACCCTACCCCAAAACAAACAAACAAACAAACAAACAAACAAACAAACAAACAAAGTAATTTTCAATGTTCTAAGTTATTTGTACATTACAAAAACCAATCCTCCACCAAAACCCTGCTAACAACCCTTTGGACACGAGGTGAGGGACACGAGCTGGACAATGAGCCGGGAGTCTCTACACAGACGCAGAGTTACTGAGGCTTCGTGACCTTTTTCTACCCGAGAAATCGTATACATTGTGCGTGTAGGGCATATGTGGTACCGAGAGTATATGTTGCATGTTCAGAACCAAGGCTGTAATGGCATTGGCTGACACAACATGGGTGAGTTCTGTCAGATTCTTTCTTCCATGATGTGTTTGGTTTTGACCTCATTAAAAAATATATATTGCCGGGTGTAGTGGCGCACACCTTTAATCCCAGCACTCGGGAGGTAGGAGGATTGCCATGAGTTCGAGGCCACCCTGAGACTACACAGCTAATTCCAGGTCAGCCTGGACCAGAGTGACCCTACAGAGTAATATATATATATATATATATATATATATATATATATATATTTATTTGGGATAGAGAGAGAGAGAGAGAGAGAGAGAGAGACCATGGCATGCCAGGGCCTCTAGCAACTGCAAACAAACTCCAGACACATGTGTCACCTTCTGCATCTGGCTTACATGGGACCTGGAGAATCAAACCTGGGTCCTTTGGCTTTGCAGGCAAACGCCTTAGCTGCTAAGCAATCTCTCCATCCCTTGACTTCATTTTAACCATTGTGCATTCAGAAACCGTTTACTGTTGCCAAATTTTTCACAACCCCCACTTTCAGTTATATGACCTTATATGGGGTCACAACCTTCAAACCTTTGCCTATTACATGGTAAGTGTTGTAAAAATGCTCTCTATATTTATTCTGTCCTTTTTAAAAAAATATAACATTCCAACTTTATCTGGATTAAGCTTTAAATTTTTAGCTTTAAATTTTCTCTATGCTATTACTTTTTATTTAAAACTGCGTGAGCTTACGGTTTCTTAGAGACATTTGACAGTTTGATGAATATTTCTAGGGTTCATATGTTACTGTGATAATGAATATGTAAATCGGTTTTTTTACAACTGTCAGTTTTAAGTTTCATGGATTACAAAACATGTTGGGGTATAATGGTTTATAATTGCCATCTTTCTTTATTAGTAGGGGGTATGATTCTTTTATTATACTTATTAAATGCCTCTTACTACATTTCTTACCAAATATCCTTCTAGATCTCACTTTGTAATTTTTACTTTGAGTTCTTTGAGAATGCCTATTTTCCTCTTATTGCCTTTGGGATGCTATATCTATGCCTGTCCTATTAACTGAAAACTTCTTGCATTGTTTTAGTATGTATTTTTTTAAAACAATGTATTTTTTTCATTTTTAAAATAGAACTTGATAACCTTTATAAAATAGTTGAGTTATTCCCCCTTTTTTTTTTTTTTTCTTCTTTGAGGTTGGGTCTTGCTCTAGCCCAGGCTGACCTCAAGTTCCCTGTGTAGTCTCAGGGTGGCCTTGAACTGACGACGATCCTCCTACCTCTGCCTCCTGAGTGCTGGCATTAAAGGCGTGCGCCACTAAGCCTGGCCCCTGTTACATTGATGATGATTAATGAAAACATAGTTGTTGATACCGTTATCAGCCAAAAGACCACCAGAATCACACTTGAGTGAACTTTGTTTTGTTGGGACTTATTGCAATGAGGGCCACACCCTAAATTTTCCCGTTGCAACAAAACCCAGTAATTCTGTTCAACTAGAAGCGTGTTCCTGGTCATCTGGATTTGGGAACATCCATACAAAAAAGAGAGCTCTCTCTCTCTCTCACTTCCCTCTCAAATACATGCTGTGTCTCCAAATATGTCATGCTATGTGGAGCTATTTTGGGGTTCTATTTTCATTTTGTCGTCTCTACCCCCATAACTCTCCACTTCGGTTTCCATGTCTCCTTGCCTGTGTTAATCTACCCCGCCCCCCCATCTCACTTGACATTTAATTAAACCAGATTTATTGTCCCTGTACGATGACAGCTACACAATGACCCTTGAAGTGGGGGACAGGTCAGCAGAAGGATGGATGGAAGACTGGCTGAGCAAAGCTGTCTCGAGAGTTTTCCTAACATGGCAATAAAGAGTGAACCCAGCAAACGCTATCTCCCATCTTGATTGTCCTGAACATGTGATGATCCTGTGATAGTATGGGCTTAACCATGCTCTTACTGCTTGGATTCAATTCATCTGTATAATTAGGACCCAAACAATACAGTTTGTACTTTCTTGTCTATCACCACTTCCTTTTATAGTTTTGAGACCTCATGGGCTACAGAACCCACAGGGTGACTTCTGATCTTTGGAATGGTATTTGCACAGAAGATCACCGGGAAGTCAGCCTGTACAGGGACGAAGACCCGGGAGAGATTGAGGACTTGGAGCAAAAGCCAATGTGGGAAGCTTTATTAAATTCTCCTATGCATATCCCATCACTGTTAAAATGTCTTCCATGTAGACTGCATTCCTCCCAAGTCTCTTTTGCTTATTGCATAACTCTGTGCTATAGACAGGGGACATATCAATGTACCCCTCCCCTCTGAAAAACAAATAAGGGGACTGGAGCTGTAATTGGATGCATGCCTTGTTCTTTCACTGTTGTGTGGACTTGTGCCTGGTTATAATCATGCCTCAGGATGTGTGGAGAAGCCAGGAATGCTAAGAGAGAGTCTCCATGGGGTGATAAGGGCTCAACACACAGGGCAGATTAGGAGTTGGTGGGGATAGGAGGATTGGCAGTTTACCTAGCCCCAGGCACTCCTTGGTGGAGGGAGGTGAAAGAATGTTGTTAGCAGGGGCTTTTTTGCAGAAGAAAAGGAGGACAGGGAGGGAGATATGAGGCCTAGGGAACAGATAACATGAACAGGAACAGACTGGATCCAGGAATGCCAGGCAGTGCGAGGAGGCAAGCCTGAGAGGCCGAGGCCGCCGGGCTGGGGAGCAGCTGGTGCGGGAGCCCTGGGTGTCTGTCTGTGAGCCCCTGGCCTTGGTGTGTCATTTCTGTACAGGATGTATTCTGGGATCTCCCCCATCATGCATATGAGTAGACTCAGCATGCTCCTCATTCCTCTCTCTTCTTTTTGTGGTTTTTCTCTAGCCCAGACTAACCTGGAATTCACTATGTAGTCTCAAGGTGGCCTCGAACTCGTGGCGATCCTCCTACGTCTGCCTCCCGAGTACTGGGATTAAAGGCGTGCGCCACCACGCCCGGCTTTTCATTCCTCTCTTCTGTATTCCTCCTCAGTTCTAGAACCTTGGCTCTAGGCCGGTCCTACTTCTCCACATGTTGTTAATGAATAAAGCGCCTTGGGCAGTTCAAGCAAGTTGAGTCTCAGTCTTTGCTTACTTGTTCGTTTATGTGTGTGTGGTGCCGAGATATAGCACAGGGCTGCACGCGTGTTTGGCAAAGTGCTTTACCACTGAACTACACCCACAGCTCGGGTTTTCTTTGCTTTTGTTGACTGCAATCTAAATGGACTTAATTAACCACAGAACCATGCAAAGCCTTTTGAGAAAAGATGCTTGAGGAAGCTGAGGCCTCAAGGTCCAGTGACTCTTTTTTTGTTGTTGTTGTTTGTTTTTCTAGGTAGGGTCTCACTCTAGCTCAGGCTGACCTGGAATTCACTCTGTATTCTCAGGGTGGCCTTGAACTCATGACGATCCTCCTACCTCTGCCTCCCGAGTGCCGGGATTAAAAGCGTGCGCCACCACGCCTGACCCAGTTCAGGGACTCTTTAACATCTGATGAGCATGTGGAACAGGCCCAGATATCTCTCCAGCCCCCCGCCCCCACTGTAGGTTTAGAGAAAGTGAAACAGAAAGAGGGTGTGACCAGGCTCCCCACCCAAGCAGAGAAGACACACCAAAAGCAGGGAGGAAATAGTGCAAAGTAGATGAATAAGTGGTCTATGTAATAACCATCAAATTACTGAACCTCAATTTTTTTTAATTTTAAAAATATTTTATTTATTTATTTGAGAGAGAGTGGGTGGGGGGGGGAAGAGGCCAATAGAAAGAACGGGCACTCCAGGGCCTCCAGCCACTGCAAACGAACTCCAGACGCATGTGCCCCCATGTGCATCTGGCTTATGTGGGTTCTGGGGCATCTGACCTGGGTCCTTAGGCTTTGCAGGCAAATGCCTTAACTGCTAAACCATCTCTCTAACCTCAGTCTCTCTTTTTGATTAGCTAATTATCAGGGAGGAGAAACAGAGCTTAGAAAAAAATGGACACTGAAAATTTCTCCCACTGGCAATTTGTTTGCAGAAAGGGGTACAGAAGTGGGCAGAGAGGTAGGGTGTGAATAGAGATCTGGATTTTGTGATTGCAGGAAATAGCCACCCAGAGATACCTGTCCAAATGGGGACCTGTGGCCTCTCTGCCTGGGCTGTTGCCACCCTGGAGCATCTGGCTAAGCTCAAGGAATGGTCCTGTGCAGTCACGCACTTGGAGGAAGGTCCTGCTGGGCTCCTAGCTGTCTGCTTTGCTGCGCTGTAGCTTGTTACTCAAGGCATGGTCTGCAGTCTGGCAAGAATGGTATAACTTGGGCCTCTCCTTTTGTTTTTTTCAAGGTAGGGTTTCACTCTATCCCAGGCTGACGTGAAATGCATTCTGTATTCTCAGGGTGGCCTTGAACTCACAGTGATCCTCCTACCTCTGCCTCCTGAGTGCTGGGATTAAAGGCGTGTGCCACCACGCCCAGCCCCCTTTTTTGAGGTAGGGTCTCTTTCTAGCTCAGGCTGACCTGGAATTCTCTATGTAGTCTCAGGGTGGCCTCAAACTCACAGTGATCCTCCAACCTCAGCTTCCCGAGTGCTGGGATTAAAGGCGTGCGCCACCATGCCCAGCTCTTCCTCCCTCCCTCCCTCCTTTCCTTCCTTCCTTCCTTTCTTCTTTCTTTCTTTCTTTCTTTCTTTCTTTCTTTCTTTCTTTCTTTCTTCTTTCTATTACTATTTTTTTTTTTTAGCTCATGTGTCCTCCCTATAGAAATCTTTTCTCAGCAGGCTGAGCCAGCCGGTCTTACTTGTGTGTGCAGGATGCAGAGGTGTCCCTTTGGAAGGTGTAGTAACTGATCTTTATACCAGAATGAGAAACTGAGGCTGAGCAGGAATGGAGAGGGAGGTGAACCCTAGAGGAAAGGATCATGGTCCTGGAGGCTAAAGGAAGCAGTCACCTCCTTAGCATCCATCCACTCCCCAAGGAGGAGGGAGTCACCCTGGGTCTGTCTGAAGTCAATCCCACGAGGCTCCCATGGGATCCGTCATAGACAGCTCCTTCATACAGCGGTTTGTCTTCTTATATCTTATCTTTTACCCATGTTTAAAACCTCAGCAAAAAGTGAATGCTGGGGCAGGGAAGATGGCTCAGTGGTTAAAAGTACTTGCTTGCAAAGCCTTCTTGCCTGGGTTCATTTCCCCAGCCACCCAGTAAACCAGATGCAAGATGTGGCACAAGTGTCTGGTATTCATTTGCAGGGACAAGATGCCTTTATACTGTCTCTCTCTCTCTCTCGCTCGCTCGCTTATAACGCAAGCACATAAATGAATAAATTAAAAAAATTAAGTCGGGCGTGGTGGCGCACGCCTTTAATCCCAGCACTCAGGAGGCAGAGGTAGGAGGATCACTGTAGCAGACAGCTTCAGGTTCGCTGAGATGAACTTCCAGACCAGGCACAGTTATGGAGGAAGGGATATTATTTATTGAAGTTTACAGATCCAGGGAAGTTCCATACAAGAGAAGCGCCTGCTCTCCACAGGGCCAAGCAGAGAGAAAAGCCAACCAGCCACCACAGCAAACAGAGCAAAACAAACTACAGCCAAAAGGTCACACAGCAGACTTCAGGAACTCCTGCTAGACACATTTGCATATCTTTACAATGGAATCTCAAACCCATCACCACACCTTAAGACCAGGCCCCAGTGACCTTGCCTCTAGCAAGGTGATTGAAGATACAAACTATAACTAGTAAAACACTGAATATATTGGGGACATATATTCAAACTACTACATTCCGCCCCTGGCCCCCAATATATTTAGCTCCTGGCCCCCAATAGATTTATAACTATCACACATTGTAAATTGTACTCAGTCCAATTTCAAAGGTTCTCAGTCTTGATCAACTTAAGATAGTGAGTCCTGTACAATCAAACAAGTTAAATACTTTCAACATGTAAAGGCACAGAGTAAACATTTTAACTGTATAAGGAATAGCAAGGAGAGACTAAAACAATGCAAACTCAATCACCATCAGCCATCATCAAACTTCTGCAGTTCAAGTTCAATATAACCAGAGACAAACAGTCTCCATGTTTACCAATTCCGCCCCTCCAGCTGGGCAGAGTCGCCAGGGAAAACTTTCATCCCATGCCAACACTGCACTCCATGGAAGCCCTTTGCACAGTCCTGGTATATCCAAAACATCTTCAGGTCTCCATGCAAAACCACGGTCCATCTTCCAAAAGGCTCTTCCAGCCTATTCCTGAAGGTCTTCATGCCCTTCCTCATGCTGCATCTCAGCAGCAGCTCCTGGAACCGTGTGCAACTCATGACCACTCCATGCATTTTTCATATTTCCAAAACTAATACCAGGTGTGCAGGACACAGCCATATTCTTAATCCAGGGACAAAATAAACCATAGCCTTGAAAAGCAGGTTCCTTCTCCAGTCAACTCTTTCCAAAGAGTTTGCATTTCTAACAGTCTTTCCTCAGGCATCCTCTCCATTGTTTTAATGTAAATCAAGTCAGGCCACCTTCCTTCCACCTTCCTTAAGATTGCTAATGTGTCAACAATAGCAGCTTAACCAGTCTCAGTGCCTCTACTTTTAGCTTGCTTCAGGTTTTCCAACTCAAAATCTTAAATCTCAGTCCGATATCTTTAGCCAAGCACATCAGTCCATTACAAATTTAACCTTGATCAAACTTTCTGGGTCTGGATAGCAGAACGTAGCCATCCCTTATGCCAGTAGCCCAGTTCCAACAAAGTCCTCTGCAGTCTTTCCTTCCCCTTAGAAACCTCATAAGCCAAGCCTCGAAATTCAATACTATCTGCACTTAGCATTCTCAAACTCTCATCAGAATAGTCCATAAAACTTGGCTTACCACTCCAGAAGGCACCTTCAGTTGCAAGCACCAAGTCCATGCCCATTCCTCCAAAAACAAAGTTTCCAAAAGACGAATATCCACACGGTCAGGTTCATCTCACCCCACTCCTGGTACCACTTTACTGTTGCAGACAGCTTCAGGTTCCTGAGATGAACTTCCAGACCAGGCACAGTTATGGAGGAAGGGATATTATTTATTGAAGCTTACAGATCCAGGGAAGTTCCATAATGGCAGGAGAAGCAGCCTGCTCTTCACAGACCACAGCAAACAGAGCAAAACAAACTACAGCCAAAAGGTCACACAGCAGACTTCAGGAACTCCTGCTAGACACATTTGCATATCTTTACAATGGACTCTCAAACCATCACCACACCTTAAGACCAGGTGACCTTGCCTCTAGCAAGGTGATTGCAGATGCAAACTATAAACTAATAAAACACTGAATATATTGGGGGACATATATTCAAACTACCACATTCCGCCCCTGGCCCCCAATATATTTAGCTCCTGGCCCCCAATAGATTTATAACTATCACACATTGTAAATTGTACTCAGTCCAATTTCAAAGGTTCTCACAGTCTTGATCAACTTAAGATAGTGAGTCCTGTACAATCAAACAAGTTAAATACTTTCAACATGTAAAGGCACAGAGTAAACATTTTAACTGTATAAGGAATAGCAAGGAGAGACTAAAACAATGCAAACTCAATCACCATCAGCCATCATCAAACTTCTGCAGTTCAAGTTCAATATAACCAGAGACAAACAGTCTCCATGTTTACCAATTCCGCCCCTCAGCTGGGCAGGGTCGCCAGGGTAAACTTTCATAACATGCCAACACTGCACTCCATGGAAGCCCTTTTGCACAGTCCTGGTATATCCAAAACATCTTCAGGTCTCCATGCAACCCACGGTCCATCTTCCAAAGGCTCTTCCAGCCGATTCCTGAAGGTCTTCATGCCCTTCCTCATGCCGCATCTCAGCAGCGGCTCCTGGAACCGTGTGCAACTCATGACCACTCCATGCATTTTTCATATTTCCAAAACTAATACCAGGTGTGCAGGACACAGCCATATTCTTAATCCAGGGACAAAATAAACCATAGCCTTGAAAAGCAGGTTCCTTCTCCAGTCAGCTCTTTCCAAGAGTTTGCATTTCTAACAGTCTTTCCTCAGGCATCCTCTCCATTGTTTTAATGTAAATCAAGTCAGGCCACCTTCCTTCCACCTTCCTTAAGATTGCTAATGTGTCAACAATAGCAGCTTAACCAGTCTCAGTGCCTCTACTTTTAGCTTGCTTCAGGTTTTCCAACTCAAAAATCTTAAAATCTCAGTCCGATATCTTTAGCCAAGCACATCAGTCCATTACAAATTTAACCTTGATCAAACTTTCTGGGCCTGGATAGCAGAACGTAGCCATCCCTTATGCCAGTAGCCCAGTTCCAACAAAGTCCTCTGCAGTCTTTCCTTCCCCTTAGAAACCTCATAAGCCAAGCCTCGAAGTTCAGTACTATCTGCACTTAGCATTCTCAAACTCTCATCAGAATAGTCCATAAAACTTGGCTTACCACTCCAGAAGGCATCTTCAGTTGCAAGCACCAAGTCCATGCCCATTCCTCCAAAACAAAGGTTCCAAAAGACGAATATCCACACGGTCAGGTTCATCTCACCCCACACTCCTGGTACCACTTTACTGTTGCAGACAGCTTCAGGTTCGCTGAGATGAACTTCCAGACCAGGCACAGTTATGGAGGAAGGGATATTATTTATTGAAGCTTACAGATCCAGGGAAGTTCCATAATGGCAAGAGAAAGCAGCCTGCTCTCCACAGGGCCAAGCAGAGAGAGAAAAGCCAACCAGCCACCACAGCAAACAGAGCAAAACAAACTACAGCCAAAAGGTCACACAGCACACTTCAGGAACTCCTGCTAGGCACATTTGCATATCTTTACAATGGAATCTCAAACCCATCACCACACCTTAAGACCAGCCCCAGTGACCTTGCCTCTAGCAAGGTGATTGAAGATACAAACTATAATCAAGAGACCTAGCTGATATCCCATCCCACCACATGACAGGAGGAAAGCCACCAAGATATCTTCTTCCCTCACAGCACCAACAGAAGTCTACCTGACAACAGCTTCCTGCCACCCAAGCGGTTAAACCAGCCTCACCTCCACGTGACCACCCACATTCCTTCCCTGTGACTAGGGAAATTGGCTTGGTCAGGTGATTGGCCACATACAAGCTATTGTCCCCCATGCAGGAGAGTATGGGGCAGGTCCCAGGAGAGGGAGTGCCCGAAGAAGCCCAGACCTTAGAGGAGAAATGCTTCCAGGACTTCAGGAAGCTTCATCCATCTCAGAGCACTGGAGCATGACTAGTGTCACAGTCCATAGTCTACTGTTATAACCAAACACCTCAGAGTTCTGAGGGCTGGAGAGTCCAAGTGGGAGGCACAGGCACCCGCCTTGCTTCTGGTGAGGGTCTCACACTGCTTCAGGCAATGGGGGAAAGCGTAAGGGCAAGCCGAGGTGCATGGAAGTGAGCATGAAGGAAGACCTTGCTTTCCAGCAACCTGCTCTGTCACGAACTAACCTAGTCTGGTCAGAGTGGCACATCCTGTGGCATGGCATGAACCCATTCATGAGAGTTCCACATGCCTGATCTACTCTACCCCCAACCAAGCACCATCTGCCAGCATTGCCACATCGAATAAGCGAGCTTCCAGCACGTGAGCCTTTGAGGGACACACTCAAGCCAGGGTACCTGGTTACACCTTGTCCCCCACCTCAGTGCTCAACAGAAGGGTCAATAAAGGATCCTAGGAAGGAAGAGGGGATGGTTAACTTTATGTGTCAACTTGGCTAGATCAAGGGATGCTCTGGTGGCTTGTTAAACATTCATAGGCGTGTCTGTGAGGAAGTTGCTAGAAAAAAACATTTGCATCAGAGCCCCTGTGAAGATCATCCTGGACAACATGAGTGAGCATCGTCCGATACTTTGAGGGTCAGAATGAGACCCAAAAGGCTGAGGAAAGGCAAATTTATATGATTGTGTCTTGCTTCCAGGTACCGACACCCTTGATTCTTAGGCCTTTGGATTTAATAATTTTTTAATATTTTATTTTTATTTATTTGAGGTCTAGGGCCTCCAGCCACTGGAAATGAACTCCAGATGCATGTGCCACCATGTGCGTCTGGCTTATGTGGGTCCTGGGGAATTGAATCTGGGTTCTTAGGCCTTGCAGGCAAGCGCCTTAACCATTAAGCCATCTTGCCAGCCCTAGGCCTTTGGATTCAGATCAGGACATATACCACTGGGTCTTAGGTCATCCAACTCAGAGTAGAACTATACCACCAGCTTTCCTGGGTCTCCGGCTTGCAGACTGAAGGTCATAGCATGAGCCAATCCCTCAAAATAAATCTTTCCATATATCTGTATTTAGCCAGTTGATTCTGTCTCTCTGGAGAACACGGACTCCAGTTAGAAGAAGTGGGGAGGTGAGCAGATGTGAAGATGGGCACATGGACAGTGCTGTGAGACTGCCAAGCCATTCACTTCTTCTTGTCATTATGAAGGCTGCATTTCCTAGTGCTTCCTGCTTTTGGATGGGACAGTGCTCTGACCAGTAAAATATCACTTACTGGTCCAGCCCCTAGGCTCTGTGCTGAACTCCTTAGCTGCTGTCTTTCAGCTCCCTGAATACAGAGGTCTCTGCTGAGGTGATGGAGAAGTATCTCAAAGTGGGAGAGAGCGGGGCGTGGTGGTTCACACCTTTAATCCCAGCACTTGGGAGGCAGAGGTAAGAGGATCACCGTGAGTTCGAGGCCACCCTGAAGTTACACAGTGAATTCCAAGTCAGCCTGGGTTAAAGCAAGACTTTACCTTGAAAAATAACAACAAAAAATCAAAACAAAAAAAAGAGGGGGTAGAGATTCCACTTTACATGAGTGGGAAACAAGAAAGAAATGTTGTTGTGTTAAGCCACTGAAATTTAAATTTGTCATAGGTGTTAATGTGCCTTGACAGATGCAGTGGGATCTTGTTGAAGTAGCATACTAAAATACATAGCACTGGTGTAGTCATGGGCTGACACAGTGGGGAAGCTGGTGCTGGAGGCTGGAGGCTGTTGTCAAAGGAAAACAATCTGGTCAAATCATTGCTTTGTGAAGTGAGAAGAGGAAGAGGCTGCACCCGAGCCTTCAGGACCAGGAAAGAGAAGAGAGTCCTATGTGTAGACACGATATTACTGGCTTTGTTCGCAAGGTGTGAATGTGTATTTTTAGGGAAGAAAGAGCCAGCATAAAAGTAGAAATGTGGGCTGGCGAGATGGCTCGGCAGTTAAGGTGCTAACCCGAGAAGCCTAATGACCTGGGTTCCATTCCCCAGGACCCACCTAAGCCAGATGCACAAGGTGGTGCATGCTTCTGGGGTTTGTTTACAGTGGCTGAAGGCTCTGGTGTACCCATTCTTTCTCCCTCCTTCCTCCCTCCCTCCCTCTTTCTCTCGCCTTAAAAATAAATGAAATATTTAAAAAGTAGAAATGAAATACAAAAATAGAGGCATTCCAAAAATTGGGCATCTTTCAAAAAATAGTTTATTTTTTTATTTACTTGAGAGAGAAAAAAAGGAAGGGGGGAAAGAGAGAGAGGGAGAGAATGGGCACACCAGGACCTCCAGTAGCTGCAAATGAACTCCAGATGCATGTGCCACCTTGTGCATCTAGCTTACGTGGGTCCTGGGGAATTGAACATGGGCCCTTTTGCTTTGCAGGCAAGTGCCTTAAGTGCTAAACCATCTCTCTAGCCCAAATTGAGCATCTGGGAGAGAGGAAAAGGAATATTTTTGAATAGTTTTGAAGCTCCAAAAAGGATTAAAAAAAAAAAAAAAAAAAAGGGTGGGATTTGTTTTTAAATCTCTGAGCTTAAAAGAAAAACAAACAAAAGCTTATCAGTTCACTAAAAGCCTATGGAAAAATTTAATTTGGCCTTTCTGTTCAAGCTTGATGGGCTCAAAAGAGTTGCCTTGGTGCTGAGAGACAAAAAGGGACGGGGATAAGAAAGCCAACATTACGACTTGAGAATTATGATCAGGAACGAATTCATCATGATTAATACCTGGAACTGAAAACAAATAGATTAGTAACCCAGTTGGTGTTTGAAGGAATTACATTTTGTAAGCTACCACATGCCTGGACAGCCACACAACCAAAATGGCTCTGTCTGTTTGAGGTGCAGCTATGGTCAGAGTGACGGAGGTGCTGAGGTGGAAGCTGAGCCTGGGCCACACACTACTCCAAGCACAGAACGTTTTGGGATCTTCCTTTATCTGTCAGCTGCCAAGGAGTTTGCAGGGATTCCAAGAAAACCTGCCATTCCCCGGGGACTGAACATGTTGGTTCCTCACAGTCTTTGACTCATAACTTCTCAAGATGTACCTGTCCACTTCAATGACTAATAGAGATTTCAAGCTTATACTATCAAAAGGTGGACATTTGAGACCCCTTATCTTGAACAAGATGGGTTAATGAACCAGCTTTACTTCCCACACAAAAGCGAAGAAAAAAAAAAAGCTACATAAATATATGTGAGCATAACTCTAAAAGCATTGGCTGTTAAGCAATAAAGAACCGGTCTCTAGGCCAGGCATGGTGGCACACCTTTAATCCTAGCACTCGGGAGGCAGAGGTGGAGGACTGCTGTGAGTTCAAGGCCATCCTCAGACTACACAGTGAATCAGCCTGGGCTAGAGTGAGGTCCTACCTTGAAAAACCAAAAAAAAAAAAAAAAAAAAAAAAAGAACCGGTCTCTAAAAGATAGAAAGCAGGGCTGGAGAGATGGCTCAGCAGTGAAGGTGTTTGCATGCAAAACCCAACAACCTGGATTCGATTTCCCAGTACCTCCTCCAGCACTCACTGTGAGTTCGAGGCCACCCTGAGACTACATAGTGAATTCCAGGTCAGCCTGGGCTAGAGCGAGTCTCTATCTCAGGAGAAAAATGTTTATTAGCATATATTAAAATTACTATATTAGCATAAATAAAATAATTGGCATCATTATGCCCTTTTCATACATATATGTAGTGCACTGTGATCATATTCATCCACATTCCCCTTTCTTGCCCCCTCTTTTTGCTGTTCCCTTCCTCTTCCTTATTAGCACCCCCTCTAGAAACTCTCGTGGTCAAAAAATATTTTAAAAAGTGTTCTGTATCCTCAGCCATCAGTTAAATGCAAGTTAAAACTGCTTTGACATTCTGTCCAACCCTACTCAAATGGCTATTATCAAGAAATCAAATTATAAAAATGCTGGTGAGGGGGCCCTTGTTCGTGGGAGTGTAAACTTGAAAGAGACAGAGCGAGAGAATGGGTGCACCAGAGCCTTCAGCCCCTGCAAACAAACTCCAGATGCATGCATCACCATGTGCATGTGGCTTACGTGGGTTCTGGGGAATGGAACCTGGGTCCTTAGGCTTCCACAGGCAAGCGCCTTAACCACTAAGCCATCTCTCCAGCACAGTTTTGGTACTTCTGTTAGAGCAGGTAGCCGATCTCCATAGGCTGGTGGCTATGTGGGCAGGTGGGTGGTGTGATGCAGGTGACTGGATGGGGAGGAGACAGACAGGTGGGTGGGTGATAAGTGTGTAGACAGTAGAGACGCCTGTATCCCTGGGTCTCATGTTCCCCAGAGCTTTAGGCCCTGGGCTTTAGGCCTTATGGCTTGCCTGACCCATGGCCAGGTCCCTGGCTACTTCATTTCTGTCTCGTTTCTTCCCTAAGGACGGATAAAAGAGAAAGGGAGAAGAAAGATGTTTCAGAAAGAAGAGACAGAGGATGAATAAAGGTATAGAGAGGCAGAGGGGAAGAGAAGGAAGAGGAGGAGGAAGGTTCCAAAGGAATAGGATACCAATTAGTTAGGATCGATTGAAGGTGTAGGGCCTGCAGGCTGGGGAAGCAAATTTGTGCAGCTAGCCTTAGAATGATAGCTGCAATGGCTGCTTGGGGGCCGAGTTACTGTACACACACCATGTTCCAGAAGCTATGCTACAGGGCCTCCATATTTTGTTGTTACCTCCTGAGTTTGCTATTACTACCTCAATGTTATAGGCAGGAGAGGTTCAGTCTGCATGGTTACAGGCACACAGTGGCTAAGTGTCTCAGGTGTCATTCACACTCACACTGAGGTGACCCAACCTGGCCTCTATGCGTCATGAAAACAAACTTCTCCCTGACTGGCAATGGTTTGGGAAGTCTCATTGTATTCAGAGGCACCCTGCTTGGGATGTTGTCTTTTGGAGAGAGAGAGAGAGAGAGAGAAGAGAGAGAGGCAGAGAGAGGCAGAGAGAGGCAGAGAGAGAGAGAGACTGTGTGCACCAGGGCCATTTCAGCCCCTGCGAATGAACTCCAGACGCATGCGCCCCCTTGTGGGCAAGCGCAGCATTGCGCACTTGCATCACTTGCGTCTGGCTACACATGGGACCTGGAGAATCGAACAGGCATTCTTAGGCTTGGCAGGCAGGTGCCTTAACCACTAAGCCATCTCTCCAGCCCAATGTTGTCTTTTTTTGAGAGGACTTAGTAGACTGACCCAGAAAAGTGAGGTTGATGTGGCGCAGCCCCCCAGCCTGGTGCTGGGTTTGGCAGTGGGAAGCAAGTTCTTTAGAGGGGACACTGCTTCTCTCTATAGCTGTGTGGCAGTCGGCTTCGTGCTGCCGGGATGAACCTCCAAGCCAGGGAGGAAGGGGTTTATTTCAGGCTTACACAGCCAGGAGAAGTTCCACAATGGCAGACCAATGGCTCCCTTTCACAGGCCCACACGGAGAGAAACACCACCACCAACACCACAAGCAAGACCAAAACAGCTGGCAGCCAGGCGGCAGGGAACCCCGGCAGAGCGCAACTCTACATAACTTAGGCTAGAATCAGATCCCCCCCAGTGACACCTCCTCAGCCAGGTGGCTGGAGACAAGCTTTTATTATTATTATTATTTTTTTTTTTGGTTTTTTGAGGTAGGGTCTCACTCTAGCTCAGGCTGACCTGGAATTCACTATGTAGTCTCAGGGTGGCCTCGAACTCATGGCGATCCTCCTACCACTGCCTCCAGAGTGCTGGGATTAAAGGCGTGCGCCACCACTCCCCACCTGGAAACAAACTTTTAAATACAAACACCAAAGTCTATTTGGGGACATATACTGAAACTACCACGGCCCCGTGACCAACCCACCCTTCCAAATAAGAGTCTTCCATTCTCTTCTGAGAACTCTTGAGATTGAAGGAAAGCTTTCAGCCCCAGCTTTTTTTTAAAAAAATGGTTTATTGAAATCCCAGACTTGGGAGGCAAGAGAGGAAAGAGTTCAAGGCCACCCTGAGAAGATAGTTAATTCCAGGTCAGTCTGGACATGGACCCTACCTTGCAAAACCAAAAAAAAAAAAAAATGATTTATTGAAGAGAAAGAGAAAGAGGAAGAGGCAGAGCATGGGCACACCAGGATCTTTAGCCACTGCAAACAAAACCCAGATGCATGTGCCACCTTGTGCATGTGGCTTATGTGGGTCCTGGGCAATCGAATCTGAGTTCTTAGGTTTCACAAGCAAGTGCCTTAACTGCTAAGCCATCTCTCCAGCCCCTCAGCCCCAGCTTTGAATCCCACCTCACCCACCTACCAGGTGTTTGGCCCTGGCAAATCCCCTTATCGTTCTGAGTTTCTGTTTTCTTACGTGTGAGAGCAAGGTATAGTTCCTGGTCCTCGTGAGCAGATACAGGCCACCGTTCACCAGGCTGGTGTGGCCCAAGGAGAAGCCAGTGAGAAGGGCTGGCGATGTAGGTCATGGGGATGAGTGCCTGCCTGGCATCTGCAAAGCCCTGGGTTCAATCCCCAGCACCACATAAACTGGGAGTGGTGGTGCGTATCTGTAATCCCAGCCCTGGGGAGGTGGGAGGCAGGAGGTCGTCTTTGGCTGTATAGCAAGTTCAAGGATACATGACACTCGGTGAAGAAGAAACAAGAAAGGAGGGAGCGGGGAGAATAAGAGGGAAGAAGCAAGTAGCAGGGAAGAGGAGGAGGAAAGCGAGGGGCAGGGGAGGGTGGGCAGCAGTTCACAGGGAATGGCTCTGTTTGTTCTGACTCAGGGCTTTCAGATGCAGTGGGCTGGGGTAGGCTGTAGTGAGGGGTGGAGAGAGCTAGCTTTCCCTGCGGGGGGAGGGAGAGGGCACAGGGTTTCTGAGTCAGACCCCTGCCATCCCCATCAGCTGCACCTGTCCTTTGCCCAAGTTCATGACATTTCTTTTTTACTTCCTTCCTTTCTTTTTAAAAAATATTTTACTTATTTATTTGAGAAAGAGAGAGGGGGTGCAAATAGATACATAGATAGAAAGAGAATGGGCACGCCAGGGCCTAAAGCCACTGCAAATGAACTCCAGACACATGCACCACCTTGTTTATGTGGCTTACATGGGTTCTGGGGAGTTGAACTTGGGTCCTCAGGCTTCCCAGCAAGCACCTGCTTGCCTGCTTGCTTCCTTTCTTTCTTTCTTCTTCTTTTCTTTCTTTTCCTTTCCTTTCTTTTCTTTTCTTTTCTTTTCTTTTCTTTTGAGGTAGGGTCTTGCTCTAGCTCAGGCTGACCTGGAATTCACTATGTAGTCTCAGGGTGGCCTTGAACTCACAGCGATCCTCTTACCTGTGCCTCCAAGTGCTGAGATTAAAGGCGAGCGCCACCACGCCTGGTTAAGTTCACAGCAGTTCTGAGACTCAATTTCCTCACCTGGAGGGTGATGATCTGGGTGACGGCTCCACATGGTATGAAGAGGACTCAGCGAGCAAGTGTCTGTGGGGTCTGGCTGGAGCTGGGCATGCACGCTCTACAGCTGGCCCTGGCACACCAGCAGATGGTCCTGGCACACCAGCAAACAGCCCTGGGTGCGGGGAGGGGCCCTGTACACAGGCCAAGGATGCGTCCCTTGCAGCCAGCCTTGGGTGTGGCTGAGTAGTTGGAGGGCGGGGCCTACGTGCAGAGAAGCACGTGGACAAGGGCCTTCTGCTTTTGTGGCTACAGCGTGCTTCCTAGAGGGGGTGCAGGGTGCCAGGGGTGGGTTTAGGAGTGTTGGGAAATACTGAAGAGGGGTGTGTTGGAGGGAGCTTTAAAACTGACAGGGCTACATCTGGACCTGTTCGGCAACTCCGTACAGGGTCCTTTTTACCTATTGTGTCCATGGGTGGGGATTTTGAGGTTTGTCAGTACCCGCAAAAAAACAAAAAAAAAAAAAAATGCCGGTGTCCAAGACAGGAAGCCAGTCATTGCCACCCTCGTATCTGCCTGTATGTGGGGATCCCCGGCTTCTCAGCCTCAGAATGGTGAGAGTCTGTGTGAGCAAGATACAGAGAAGAAGTGAGAGGAGAGGGGAGGAGGAGAGAAGAGACAAGCAAGAATAAAAAAAAAAAAATCAGGGGCAGGAGAGATGGCTTAGCGGTTAAGGTGCTTGCCTGTGAAGCCAAAGAACCCAGGTTCGATTCCCCAGAACCCACGTAAGCCAGATGCACAAGGGGGTACATGCATCTGGAGTTCGTTTGCAGTGGCTGGAGGCCCTGGCGCACCCATTCTCCCTCTGTATGTCTCCTAGCTATCTCTTTCTCTGTCTCTGCTTGCAAAAAATAAAATTAAGGGGCTGGAGAGATGGCTTAGCAGTTAAACGCTTGCCTATGAAGCCTAAGGACCCCGGTTCGAGGCTTGATTCTCCAGGACCCACGTAAGCCAGATGCACAAGGGGGTGCATGCATCTGGAGTTCGTTTGCAGTGGCTGGAGGCCCTGGTGCACCCATTCTCTCTCTCTCTCTCTCTTCCTGCCTGTTTCTGTATCTCTCTCTCTCAAATAAATAAATAATAAAATTAAAAAAATAAAAATAAAATAAAATTAAGAAAAAGAAAAATCCACATCAAAAAGAAAATCAGAATAGAAAGGTTTTTTTTTAAAAAAGAAAGGGAAGATAGAAAAGGAGTTTGAAAAAAAGAAAGGAAAGGAAAAGAAAATAAAGTGAGAGCTGGAGAGATGGCTTAGCGGTTAAGCACTTGTCTGTGAGGCCTAAGAACCCGGGTTGGAGGCTCGATTTCCCAGGACCCAAGTAAGCCAGATGCACAAGGTGGCACACGCATCTGGAGTTCATTTTCAGTGGCTGGGAGGCCCTGGTGTGCCCATTCTCTCTCTCTCTCTTTCTCTCTCTCTTTCTGCCTCTTTCTCCCTCTGTCGCTCTCAAATAAATAAATAAAAATAAACAAAAGAAAAATTTTTTAAAAGCGAGGGAGGAGGGGGAAAGAAAGAGGGTGAAGGGGAGGGAAAATGAGAAGGAGAGAAGGAAGGGGAAAAAAGATTTCTATGTGACCCTGGCTTTGTGTACTAATTATGCTATCTGTGACTTTCACTATATTTACATAAAATTGCTTCTATTATTTGTGTTATACACTTCATTTAAAAGGACCTGTTGTAGGGCTGGAGAGATGGCTTAGTGGTTAAAGGGCTTGCTTGCAAAGACAAAGGACCCAGGTTCAATTCTTCAGGATCCACGTGAGCCAGATGCACATGGTAGTGCATGTGTGTAGAGTTCATTTGCAAAATAAATAAAATTTAATTTAATTTAAAAGGCCCATTAAAAAGCTCTGGGCTGTGCCCATTCCCTCTTTGAGGCTCACTCTGCCTGCATCTGGAGGTCTCTCCCTGGTCTGTCTCTCACTCTGCCTCTTTCAAATAAATAAATAAAAATAAATAAAAAAAATTTTAAAAAGATAACTCCTGCATGCCTATGGTAGGTGGAAACCTAGTATTAATAGACAGTGCCCGTGGAAAGAAACGCATACATTCAGAATAGCAAGTGTGCACCTTGGACTACCTACAGTGATCTCAGTATCACCCTTGGGACATGCACCCCAGATGACCCCTATGGCTCTCTTTTTCCCCCCAGCTCAGTGTTTCTGTGACCTCTTCCTGCTTCCCAGGAATGTGCCCCTGCTGGGAGCGTGCCCCAGGGTCCTTAGTCACTGCTATTATCTCTGTACACCAACAAGCCATCCCTGTGCTTTGGCAGAGTATAAAGGACAATGCTGAGGAGCTCCGGCTTCCAGGGATGCTCCTGTGTTGCGACAGTCCTCCGTGAATCCACTGGTTATCCAGTCCCACCTGAAGAATTGCAGATATTTCTGGAGAATCTACATCACAGATGACAACAGGAGTCCATGGCCTCTTCTCCTGGCTCTCATCCATCCCCCAAAACAGGGGCTCCCCAGCCCTGACCACTGGGCAACCACAGAGACAGCTCACCCTTACCACAAATTGTCAGGAAGAGCAGGGCAGGAAGACAGCTGCAAAGAACATGTGTGTGTGGAGGGGAGGGGACTGCTGGTCACATCCAGAGCAGAGCTGCCTGGGGCTTTTCTCTCTTGCTAATACCATGAGGTCCTGGTATGCTGAGGCCTTGCTATGTATGAATTGTCTCGTGTGGGCTTTGGAAGCCTTCACCTTTCTCTCTCAGAAAGGCTGTGAGACTCTGGGAATGATGGTCCATGCCTTTAATTCCAGCACTCTGAGGTAGGAGGCTGAGGTAGGAATGATGCTATGAATACAACGCCAACCTAAGACTACCTGGTGAATTCCAGGTCAGCCTGTGCTAGATGGAGACCCTACCTCAAAAAAAAGGGGTGGGGGCTTGAGAGATGGCTTAGTGGTTAAGTCGCTCGCCGGCAAAGCCAAAAGACCCAAGTTCAATTCTCCAGGACCCATGTATGCCAGATGCACAAGGTGGAGCATTTGGTGTTCATTTGCAGCGGCTGAAGGTCCTGGTGTACCCATTCTCTTTTTCAAATAAATAAATAAATATAAAAATATTTTTTAAAACCAAAAAGGGCTGGAGAGATGGCTTAGCAGTTAAGGTGCTTGCCTGTGAAGCCCAAGGACCCATGTTCAACTCTCCAGATCCCACATTAGCCAGCCACACAAATGTGAGGCAAGCGCAAGGTCACACATGCCCACTAGGTGGCGCAAGCATCTGGAGTTTGATTTTTGTGGCAGAGGCCCTGGCAAGCCAATTCTCTATCTCTCTTGCTCTCTCTAAAAAATTAAATAAATAAATACCATCCCCCCAAAAAAGAAAGGCTGTGAGAAAGGCCGAGAGCAGGTGAGTGGTCAAAGAGAGACTAAGTTCCAGTCTAACATGGTATCTTTGTGGGGCCTCACTTTTGTCACCATCTACCGCTCCTTCCTCCCCCTCCATTCATTCATGTGTGAAGGAGATGTGTATATGCTGTGTATGAGGCTCTACACCAACTCTTTATGTACTATGTACATAATCCAATGTGCCCATTTTAAGTGTATAGCTTAATACAAAGCTAGAAAATGTATACAGCTGCAGCTAAACTGAAATGAACATATAGAATAGCTTTATCACGCTCGCAAAGTTCCTCCAGTTTCCTTACAGGTTATTCCTTCTCACCACACCCTCAGCCAACTATAGATCCACTTTCTGCCATTATAGATTCATTTTGTCTTTTCTAGGCTCCCTAGAAAATGGATAGTGCGTGTTCTTACGTGCCTGGCTTCTTGAGCTCAGCATAATGTGATACGCTGGTCGTTGGTTGCTGGGGAATAGTCCGTGGTAGACATGCACACACTTTGTTTACCCCTTTGTCTGCTGACCCATAGCTGAGTTATTTCCTGTTTGGAAGCTACTTCAAAGAAAGCTGTTATGAATATTTGTGCACAAGTCTTTTGTGCCCTGGTTTCTCTCAAAACATAGGAATGGATTTTTTGAATTATATATGCTGGTATGGATTTCACTTCATAAGAAAGTTCTAGACTGTTTTATGTGAATATTTTATCCTTTTTTGATTTTTTTTTTGTTATTTTTATTTATTTATTTGAGAGAGAGAATGGGCACACCAGGGCCTCCAGCCACTGCAAATGAACTCTAGATGCATGCGCCATCTAGTGCATCTGGCTTATGTGGGTCCTGGGGAACTGAAACTGTCTCTTTTGGCTTTGTAGGCAAACGCCTTAACTGCTAAGCCATCCCTCCAGCCGTATTTTATC
This sequence comes from Orientallactaga sibirica, assembly GCA_036365145.1. NCBI lineage: Eukaryota > Metazoa > Chordata > Mammalia > Rodentia > Dipodidae > Orientallactaga > Orientallactaga sibirica. The sequence continues at coordinate 26,010,971 of JAEOAD010000009.1, read as the reverse complement.
CCTTTTTACTCCAATGATAGGCAGTGAATGAGAAGTTCTAGTTGCTCCAGTCTTGCTAATATTTGGTGGCATCAGTTTTTTTTATTTTTTATTTTTATTTTAAATGAGTGAGAGAAAGAGAGAGAAAGAGCAAGAAGAGAGAGAATTGGCATGTCAGGGCCTCTAGCCGCTGCAATCAAAGTCCAGATGCATGTCCACTTTGTGCGCATGTGCAACTTTGTGTGCATGCATCACCTTGTGTGTCTGGCTTATGTGGGTTCTGGGGAGTCGAGCCTGGGTCCTTAGGCTTCACAGGCAAGCACCTTACCACTAAGCCATCTCTCCAGCCCCAGTGGTGTCATTTTAAAAAAATTTATTTATTTATTTATTTATTTGAGACAGAGAGAGAGAGAGAGTAGGAAGGAGGGAGAGAATGAGCGCAACAGGGCCTCCAGCCATTGCAAACAAACTCCAGACGCAGGTGCCACCATGTATATCTGGTTTACGCTGAACCTGGAGAATCAAACCTGGATCCTTAGGCTTCGCAGGCATGCACCTTAACTGCTAAGCCATCTCTCCAGCCCCCTCGTGTCGTTTTTTAAAAAAACCTTTTAAATAGACTACTTCCACACCATGATCATAAACCCTCCCACCACCTTCATTTTTCCCTTCCCAAATCCCCCTCCACTAAGTCCCTTCTTTCCAACTAGTCTCTCTTCTGTTTTGATGATGGCATTGTTTTTCCTTCGATTATGCAGGTCTCATGTAGGTAGCATCAGCCACTGTGAGGTCATGAATATCAAGGCCACTTTGTGACTGGATGACAGCATTGGAAGCAGTCCTCCCCTGCCTTTGTCTCTTCTACTCTTTCCATCACCTATTCTGCAGTGGTTCTTGAGCCTTGGGGGTGTGATAGAGGTGTCTCAGTGCTAAACACTCCACTGTCACTTCTAAGCACTGGGATGAGTTTTGAATTACCCAATGGCCAGATGTTGTTATTTTTTAAGGCTTAACTGTCCATTAGATGCATAGTGGTATCCCTTTTAATCCTTATTTCCTCGATTACTAATGATGGTGATCATCTTATTGGTCATTTGTTTGCCTTCTGTGAAGTATCTGTCTAAATCTTTTGCCACTTTTAAAAACTGGATTACCATCTTTAAAAATATTTTTTAAAATATATTTATTTATTTGAGAGAGAGAGAGAGAGAGAGAGAGAGAAAGAGGTAGGTAGGGAGAAAGAGAATGGGCACGCCAAGGTCTCCAGCCACTGGAAACGAACCCCAGATGCATGCGTCCCCTTGTGCATCTGGCTTACATGGGTCCTAGGGAATCGAACCAGAGTCCTTAAGCTTCACAGGCAAAAGCCTTAACCACTAAGCCATTTCCCAAGCCCTAAAAATTTTTTTTTTCTGGTTTTTCGAGGTAGGGTCTCACTCTGTTCCAGGCTGACCTGGAATTAACTATGTAGTCTCAGGGTGGCCTCGAACTTTTGGCAATCCTCCTACCTCTGCCTCCCGAGTGCTGGGATTAAAGGCGTGCGCCACCACGCCTGGCTTCCCCTAAAAATTTTAATTTGGGTGGAGAGATGGCTTAGCGATTAAGGTGCTTGCCCATGAAGCCTAAGGAACCATGTTCGACTCTTCAGATCCCACGTAAGCCAGACACACAGGTGACATGAGCACGCAAGGTTGCACATGCCCACTAGGTGGCACAAGCATCTGGAGTTCAATTGCAGTGGTTGAGGCCCTGACATGCCATTCTCTCTCTCTCTCAAGCAGGCTGTCTCACATAGAAAAGGTCAGCCTGTTGGGCTTGCCTCAACATACATACATACATACATACATACATACATACATACATACATACATACATACACTCTAGCTCAGGTTGACCTGGAATTCACTATGTAGTCTCAGGGAGGCAATCCACCTACTTCTGCCTTCCAAATGCTGGAATTAAAGGCATGTGCCACCACGCCTGGCTCAAAGAATATTTTAATTTATTTATTTGTGAGGAGAGAGAGAGAGAGAGAGAGAAAGACAGGGAGAGCCAGGGCCTCTTGCTGTTACCATCAAACTCTAGATCCAAGCACCACTTTGTGCATCTGGCTTTATGTGGGTACTTGGGCTGGCAGGCTTTGCATGCAAGCACCTTTGACCACTGAGCCATTTACCCAGGCCAGACTTTTTTATTTTATTTATTTTATTTTATTTTATTTATTTATTTTGGTTTTTTGAGGTAGGGTCTCACTCTAGCCCAGGCTGACCTGGAATTCACTATGCATTCCAAGGGTGACCTCGAACTCATGGCAATCCTCCTACCTCTGCCTCCTGAGTGCTGGGATTAAAGGCGTGTGCCACCACACCCAGCAAGCCCAGACTTTTTATCATCTTATTACTGAATTGTGCAAATTCTTTACACATATTGTAAACAAATTCTTTACCTATTTTGTATCCAAAGCATACAAGATTTTTACATATTTTTCTCCTGATTTATGGTTTGACATTTAATTATTTTAATAGTGTTTTTGGAAGTTTGTTTTGTTTTGTTTTTTTGTTTGTTTGTTTGTTTTTCGAGGTAGGGTCTCACTCTGACCCAGGCTGACCTGGAATTAACTATGTAGTCTCAGGGTGGCCTCGAACTCATGGTGATCCTCCTACCTCTGCCTCCCCAGTGCTGGGATTAAAGGCATGCACCACCATGCCCAGCTTTTTGGAAGTTTTAAGTTGTGATGAAATAAAAGTGATCTTTTTGTTGTTTTTTTAATTTTGTTTATTTTTATTTTTTATTTTAGAGAGAGGGACACAGAGAGAGAGAGATAAAGAATTGGCTTGCCAGGGCCTCAGCCACTGTGATCAAACTCCAGACACTTGTGCCACCTAGTGGGCATGTGCAACCGTACGCTTGCCTCACTTTTGTGTGTCTGGCTAACATGGGATCTGGAGATCTAAGCCATCTCTCCAGTCCTGTTGTTGTTATTGTTTTTGAGGTAGGATCTTGCTCTAGCCCAGGCTTACCTGGAATATACTGTGTAGTCTGAGGCTAGCCTTGAACTCACAGGGATCCCCCACCTCAGCCTCCTGAGTGCTGCGATTAAATGCATGCACCACCAGACCCAGAGTGTTTTTTTTTTTTTTTATGTTTAGTGCATTTTAAAATACTATCTCAGAAATCTTGCCTACATCAACTTCACAAAAATTTACTCTTGTATTTTCATCCAGAAATGTTACGATGGATTTATTTCTGGACTATCTGATTTGTTTCATTGATCATATGTCTAAAGAGCCATACCTTCTTACTTTCTACAGATTTACAGTATATATGACATTTGAACACAATAGCGATTCTCCAAATTGAGTTCTCTATTAAATATTTTAAATATTAAATAAGTCCTTAGCAGTTCCATATAAATATTAATATTAGTTTGCTTATTTTTTATAAGAAAATCTTGATTGAATTTTCATTGGAATTTCATAGGTCAAATTGGAGGAGAATTGCATTTTACTAGTGTAAATTCTTCTAGTCCATGAACATGGTATATTTCTTTACGTTCTCTTTAGTTTTTCTTAATAATTTTCCATTAACTCCAGTGAACATGCCTTGTAAATACTTTGTTTAAAAATCTCTCAAATATCTCATATTTCTTGATACCACTTAATAGTTTTTTTGGCGGGGGGGGGGGGTTCGAGGTAGGGTCTTGCTCCAGCTCAGGCTGACCTGGAATTCACTCTGTAGTCTCAGGGTGGCCTCAAACTCACAGCGATCCTCCTACCTTTGCCTCCCGAGTGCTGGGATTAAAGGCATGAGCCACCATGCCCAGCTTGGTTTTTTAAGTTTTCTTTTTTCCATTTCTTCATTATTGGTGTGCAGAAATAAAACATTTTCATGTGCCAATGGTATATTCTGTAATGTTCCTAAATTCTGCTTTTGCTTTCAGTAATTTTTTCCATTTGTGTGTTATCATGTGTAGTGGTGTGCAGGATGTGGTGTATGCACGTGTGTGCAGAGGAATGCATCATGCACATGCCTGTGAAGGCCACAGGAGGACATCCAGTGTTCTCTTCTGCCTTATTTTCTTATGATAGAGAACCTTACTGAACGTGGAGTTAGCTCACTGTTTTTGAGCTAGACTGGCTGACCAGTGAACCCATGGGATCTTCTTGTCTTTGCCTCCCTCAGCACTAGGGTTTCAGGCCATATGCAGCCATGCCTGGCTCCTTACGTGGGTGCTGGGCATCAAATTCAGGTCCTCGTGATTTCTCAGTAAGAATTCTTACCTACTTAGACATCTCCCCAGCCAGTTTCTAACTTTAGAAAAAAAATATTATTCATTCATTTATTTGCAAGGAGAGAAAGAGTGAGAAAGAGGGAGAATGGGCGTGCCAGGGCAAACAAACTCCAGATACATGCACCACTTTGTGCATCTGGCTTTAAGTGGGTACTATGGAATTGAATCTGTGTCATAAGGCTTTGCAGGCAAGCACCTTAACTCTTCAGCCCTAGTAGTTTTTTAAGATGAATTTCTTAGGATTTCCAATTTATATCAATGTATATGAGTATGTTGTTTGCAAATAATGACAATTTCACTTCTTCATTTCTAGTACTTATCATTTCTTTTTCTTGCTTTATTTCCTAGGCTAGTGTCATTAGTCATATGTTGAATAAAAGTGATGAGAAAGATATTTTAGTATCATTCTTGTTTTCTTTCTTGCAACCCCACACCATGTCATTATTAGAGCATCTTGATTCTTCTCTGGAATGATATGCACCAAATGACTCGTATGTATTCAATACACTGAGCTGATTAAGTACCTGGGACCTGGAGGTAGAATGCCTGAGTCCAGATCTTCACTCAGCCAATTACTAGCTGCTTATATTTGTACAACTACTACCTGAGCTCTTTGATTCAGCTTTCAGACTTATAAAAAGAGGTTAACTGTAATGTACATACTTTGTAGTTTTAGGGGTGAGCATGAAACCTGTTCTCATGCACACTAAAGTGAACATCATGTAGCCCCCTCTAAGTATTTCATATGTCTAGCCTGCCCTCTTTAGTCTACTCCCCACATGGCAGTCAGATTCTGTTAAAACTCAAGACAGGGGCTGGGGAAATGGCTTAGAGGTTAAGGTGTTTGCCTGTGAAGCCTAAGGACCCTGGTTCGATCCCCAGGACCCACATAAGCCAGATGCACAAGGGGGCACATGCATCTGGAGTTCGTTTGCAGTTGCTGGAGGCCCTGGTGTGCCCATTCTCTATTCCTCTCTGCCTCTTCCTCTCTCTCTCTCTCAAATAAATAAATAAATATTAAAAAAACCTCAAGTCAGAACATACAGCTCCAGTTCAAAGCCCATTTTACTGAGGGTTATAATTAACATTCTTACGACAGCTTGCGTCATCAGTCTGGGGGGACACCAAGACACTCGCCTCTGCAGGGAGTCGACTACAGAGCACAGAAGCTAAGCTTGTGTGAGATGTTGGGAGCAGACCAAGGGAGCTGTCCTGCCCTGGTATCTGGTCGTCCTACCTTCCAGAAAGGATGTATAGAGAGCTACTTCCCCACAAGTAAAGATTCATCTCATTCTCCATTTCTAGCATGTACCCTTTCATTGTTTTTCTTATCTTATTTCCCACGCCAATACCAACAGCATTTTGACTAATAGAAGAGATGAGAGGTCAATTTTTTTTAATGTACAATTTTTAGTGACAACTTTTATAGTTACAGACAATAAATTATGATAATTCCCTCCCTTTGCCAATTTCCCCTTCACAACTCCACTCTCCATCATATCCCCTCCCTCTCTCCATTAGTCTTTTTTTATTTTGATGTCATCATCTTTTTCTCCTATTATGAGGGTCTTGTGAAGGCAGTGGTAGGCACTGGGAGGTTGTGGATATCGAGGCCAATTTCTGTCTGGACAGTTGCATCGTAAGCAGTCCTACCCATCTTTTGGCTCGTACATTCTTTCTGCCAGAGAGGTCAAGTTTAGGGTTAGTAAATTTTAGGCTTGTCTCACTAGCAACCCCGGTGGTTAATTTCCGGAGGGGGGGTCATCTCATGGGGTGATCCATGGTTCTAGAGTGAGATAGCCCAGCTTCAGTCTACCTGGAATAGAGGGAGGGCATCAGCCTGTGCCACTGGAGGACAAGGCCAAACCCGGTGCTAAAATGTCCTCACTCCATGTTCAGGGTCCCAGAGGCGACACAGGCAGGCCTCTTATGCTGAGTAATGGGAACCTGGGAATTGATAAGATACAGCCCTGCGCTAGTGGCACTCCCCATCCAGCCGGGAGACAGATATGCAAATGGCCAGTGGAGCAAACACCTACCCAGCTGGTACTTGTTGGGAATTACTCACCTGCCTCTGAGGTTGTAAAAGGCTTCCAGGGCAAAGCCATAATCTAATTTATGAAGAAAAAAACATCGTGGCAGACTTCATTGGTTTCTTTAGGGGTGAAGGTGGGGATCCAGAGGACTTCCTTTCCCACAGTTCTGATAAGCCAAGCACCATCACCACTTCTTCCCACACCTACGCCAGTGTCACCTGGCCATCCTGCGGGAGACAGGTCCTCTGGCGAGGTCGCGGTCTCTCAGCGTCAGCACAGAGGAACAAAGGGTGTCCCGGTGGGAGGTGAGCATCCGATGTGTGCCCCATGCTTGAGCTGGTTGTGTCATCCCTGGAGCGCCTCCTCTCCAGCGCTGTCTGGAAGGCCAGAATCATGCCTTCATTTCTGGAGATACACAGACTGAGGCTCGGAGGAGTTTGCTTTCGTCCCAGGCCACCCCGTCGGAATGAAGCTTAACCTGGATCTGCCCGTGGAGCTGTTGGCCTTCAAAGTGTTAGTCCTTCCCAAAGGACCGCAGGGTCTGCCCTCCCTCTCTCCAACAGTCTCAAGCCAGTGAAAGTGACATTTGTGAAGGCTCCCTCATAGCATCTGGGCTTCTGGGCTTCTGGGCTTCAGGCGTTGCAAAAAAAAAAAAAAAAAACACTGGGTACTCTAACTGTTCACCTGGCATTCTTACTCAGCTGAGAATAATGTAGGCAGGGCAGGTTACAGCAAGCAAGGGGGTGTGCTTACTGCCAATACCACAGCCAGAGCTCTGTGGGCCGGTCACAGGGAGAAACCCTCTCTCCACCTCCATCACCACGGGTAGCAAGGTATGATAGTCCCCATCTATCATGCTCTTTTTTTTTTTTTGGTTTTTCGAGGTAAGGTCTTACCCTAGCTCAGGCTGACCTGGAATTCACTATGTTGTCTCAGGGTGGCCTCGAACTCACAGCGATCCTCCTACCTCTGCCTCCCGAGTGCTGGGATTAAAGGCGTGTGCCACCATACCCAGCTATCATGCTCTTTTCATGTCAAACAAGAAGACTGACTCTGGGCTGGAGAGATGGCTTAGTGGTTAAGGTGGTTGCCTGCAAAGCCTAAGGGCTCAGGTTTGACTCTCCAGATCCCATTTAAGCCAGATGTGCAAGGTGACACAAGTTGTTCAAGGTTGCACATGCTCACAAGATAGTGTACATATCTTGAGTTCGATTGCAGTGGCTGGAGGCCCTGGCTCTCCAATTCTCTCTCTCTCTCTTTCTCTGTGTCTCTCTCTATCATAAAAAAAGACTGATTCATTAAACTCCTCACCTCAGACCTCTGAGGTAGCTAAAGGTACTATTCTCATGTTACAGCAGAAAGGGGAACAGTGAGGTAAATCTGCAATCAAACGGACATGAAAACGAATGTTCTTACTCCTGCAGCCTGGTCCCCTACCCCTTCCTGTAATGCCACCTACCTGAGTCCAAGACTTACCCAGCAACGCTCAAAACAAACACCCCCAATGTGGGGCTGTTACCTAGACTGTGGGCCTTCTGTTGTGTGCCCGGCTCAGGAATCTGCATTTTATCTTGAGAACAAGGACGCCTAGTAAGGCACTGTCATGTATGGCCCAGGAAAAGATGGTAACAAAATTCAAGTCAGACCACTGCATATTTTGTGTCCCAGACCCTCCTTCATGCACTGAAGTAAGGGATCACTACAACTCAGCAAGAGTTCTCTCTCTTGACTGCATGTTGCAATACCCAGGTGAAACTAGAACTTTCCAGTGCCTAGGCCTAACCTCAGAGTTCCTGATTCAGCTAGCCAAGGGTAGGACAGGAATATTGTGTGTGTGGAGGGTGTGGGTACATGTGCACCTGTGTGCACCTATATGTGATGTCATGTGGACCTTGGATGTTGTTCCTCGGGTACTCAGGTATTGTCCACCCCAGTTTTTTGAGCAGCATCTCTCATTGACCTAACCTAGACTGGCTGGTCAGCGAAGCCCCAGCCCTGGGATCACAAGCATGTGTCACCATGCCCAGTATTTTAACATGGGTTCTGGGGATCGAACTCAGGTCCTCACACTTGCAAGGCAAACACTTGACCAACTGAGCTATCTCCCCAGTTAGGGACAGGACTATTAGTAGTTTAAAAGAAAAAATCTCTTGGAGCTGAAGAGATGGCTTAGTAGTTAAGGAGTTTGCCTGCAAAGCCAAAGGATCCAGGTTTGATTTCCTAGTACCCACATAAAGCCAGATGCACAAGGTGGCACATGCATCTGGAATTTATTTGCAGTGGCTGGAGGCCCTGGTGCGTCCATTCTGTCTTTCTCTTTCCCTCTCTCTGTTGTGTGTGTGTGGGAAAGAAAAGGTTTATTTTGACTTACAGACTTGAGGGGAAGTGCCACGTTGGCAGGGGAAAATGATAGCACAAGCAGAGGGTGGACATCACCTCCTGGCCAACATCAGATGGACAACAACAGGAGGGTGTGCCCTCTCTTTCTCTATCTCTTTCTCTCTCTCTCTCTCTCTCTCTCTCATCCTCTCTGTATGTCTCTTTCCTTGTCCATATGAATCAATAAAAATTAAAAAAAAATCTCTTGCCCCAGGTGACTGTGGCATGCTGCTCAGGTTGAAGGTCTCTGGTTATATAATGCAAATCCCTACTCTCTCTGCCTCATCCTCCGGCCTGAGCTGGAATGCCAAGGGCAGAACTAGGAGCCCTGTTGAGTGGATCCCCAGAGTCTACCCTTGCCACTTGGGCAGGTCTTTTAGAGTGCTAAGGAGCCTCTTGGGCCCTTGCTTTCCATGTATGTGGGTAGGTTACACGCATCCTGGGGAAGGCTGGCCCCAGTCTGAGATGGCTTAAATCTTTCAGATGAGGGATTTCAATACTGAGGATGTTTTTCCTTAGAAATCTGGCTTTTGGGGCTGGAGAGATGACTTAGCAGTTAAGTGCCTGCCTGCTAAGCCTAAGAATGCCCATTTGATTCTCCAGGTTCCATGTTTAGCCAGATGCAAAGTGATGCAAAAGTGCAATGCCTCACTTGCCCACAAGGGGGCGCATGTGTCTGGAGTTTGTTCACAGCGGCTGAGAGGCTGCTGGCGCACCCATTCTCTCTCTCTCTCTCTCTGACTCTCTCAAAAAAACAAAAAAAGAAACCTGGCTTTGTAGCTTTCTGGGTGGGGTTGGCCAAGTACCATCTTATTTTTCAGCTTTAGAGCCAAGGATCAAATGGCAGGGTCTCACTTCATTCGCTCCTTTCTTTCTCTAGTGATTCAACTCTGTGACAGGCCTGATACTGTGACTGGGCCTAGGCAACTAGCTCACGGGAGACACAGGTGACAGTCATAGATGGAGGAACAGCTGAGTGGCATGACTCAGTGTGCAAAGGGTCCGTTGTGTATGGGGGAGGAGGTGGCTCCACGTGACCAGCATGGGACACGGCATGTGTGTACATTTGCTGAGCTGATAGAAATGTGCGTGCTTTTGACTGGCCTGTTCATGGACCTGAGTCAGAAAGCACACCCTCATTCTGCCCTAGAGAGACCCCAAGTGTGGAAGGTAAGAGACATAGTGGGAGTCCACTTTGGACTCCGAGCGGCTCCAGGTGAGATGCATGGGGGAGTGGGATTCACAGGGGTTCTTCTTGGGGACCTTTGTCCCTGGTGTCCTTGTCCACCCTGCCTGTGCTGTCATAGAAGCAGGGAGTCAGCTGAGAATCAGCGTGAAGGGGCCTCAGAGCTTCTCGGGGCATGTTTTGCTCCTCTCGTTCTCGCAAGTCCTCCATTTGGGGAGATTTCCTGTTGGTGGTTCCTCCTTAGAGTGTCTCTGACAACCCACGGGAGGGGCTTCCTTTCTCTAGCCATGGGCAGGAGAAAGGAGCTTGAATCCTGGGGGAGGAGTTGATAGCCCTGTTCCCAGGAAGCCTTGGAAACCATGAGACACTGACAGGCAGCTTTCTGCAAGCAGTGAAGTGCACAGGGCCTGCGCATTGGAGCCCAGATGCCAGGGGTTCTCTTGTCTCAGACCTGACTTCTCAGTGGGCTTTCTGAGGCCTGTTCTCTGATGCGGTCCTTTAAGCATCAAATGGTGACGCCTTCTAAACAGGAAGTCCTACAGGATCACATCTCAGGTGCTCAGCCAGGGTCTGCAGGACCTGTTTAGGTTTATTTTAAGATAGGGTCCGCTATATTGCCCAGGTTATTCTTGAACTCCTAAGCTCCAATGATTTTCCTGCCCTAACTTCTCAAGTATCTGGGATTACAGATGTGTGTCACTTCCCCCTAGTCCTACAGCTGTTTTCTGAAGGAATGAATCCATAACTAATTGAGTCTCTTCCTGAACTCCCCATTCTGTCCCTTCACCTCCCTCCGGCCAGCACACTTGGCCTCTGAATGGGCACCAGTTGACTTCTTGGGCATCAGCTAACTACAGGCCATCTGCTTCTGGACTCATCACTTGTTCAAGTGCTTTCTGAACTGGGGTAGGGAGCGAAGCACCAAGTTGGCCTTTTAAAAAAAATTTTATTATTTTATTTATTTTTGGAGAGAGACACAGAGAGAGATAGACAGAGAAGGAGAGGGAGACAGAGATGGGCGCACCAGCAATCTCCAGCTGCTGTGAATGAAATCCAGATGTGCACCCCTTGTGGTCAAGTGGGGCATTGCGCCTTGTGTCACTTTGCATCTGGCTAAACGTGGGACCTGGAGATTGGAACCGCTAGAGATTCGAACCAGTGTTCTTAGCTGGCGCCTTAATTGCTAAGCCATCTCTCCAGCCCCAAGCTGGCCTTTTAAAAATTTACTTGAGGGCTGGAGAGATGGCTTAGCAGTTAAGGCACTTTCTGGTGAAGCCTAAAGATCCAGGTTTGATTCTCAGGTCCCATATAAGCCCGATGCACAAGGTGGCGATGCATCTGGAGTTCGTTTTGCAGTGGCTAGAGGTCCTGGTGTACCCATTCTCTCTCTCTAATAAATAAATAAAAATAAATACAATGTGTTTTAAAAATTATTTGAGGGCTGGAGAGATGGTTTAGTGGTTAAGGCGCCTGCCTCCCAAGCCTAAGAACGCTGGTTCCAATCTCCAGCAGTTCCAATCTCCAGGTCCCACGTTTAGCCAGATGCAAAGTGATGCAAGGGTGCAATGCCACACTTGACCACAAGGCGGCGTGATGCATCTGTTTTGTTCGCAGCAGCTGAGAGGCTGCTGGTGCGCCCATCTCTATCTGTCTCCCTCCTCCCTCCCTCTCTCTGTCTCTCTCCAAAAAAAAAAATTATTTGAGAAAGACAGGCAGAGATCCCTTTTACTCCAATGATAGGCAGTGAATGAGAAGTTCTAGTTGCTCCAGTCTTGCTAATATTTGGTGGCATCAGTTTTTTTTTATTTTTATTTTAAATGAGTGAGAGAAAGAGAGAGAAAGAGCAAGAAGAGAGAGAATTGGCATGTCAGGGCCTCTAGCCGCTGCAATCAAAGTCCAGATGCATGTCCACTTTGTGCGCATGTGCAACTTTGTGTGCATGCATCACCTTGTGTGTCTGGCTTATGTGGGTTCTGAGGAGTCGAGCCTGGGTCCTTAGGCTTCACAGGCAAGCACCTTACCACTAAGCCATCTCTCTAGCCCCAGTGGTGTCATTTAAAAAAAAAAATTTATTTATTTATTTATTTATTTATTTATTTATTTATTTATTAGAGACAGAGAGAGAGAGAGAGAGAGGAGGGAAGGAGGGAGAGAATGAGCGCCAACAGGCCTCCAGCCATTGCAAACAAACTCCAGGCGAGGTGCCACCATGTATATCTGGTTTACGCTGAACCTGAGAATCAAACCTGGATCCTTAGGGCTTCGTGAGGCATGCACCTTAACTGCTAAGCCATCTCTCCAGCCCCCTCGTGTCGTTTTTTAAAAAAACCTTTTAAATAGACTACTTCCACACCATGATCATAAACCCTCCCACCACCTTCATTTTTCCCTTCCCAAATCCCCCCTCCACTAAGTCCCTTCTTTCCAACTAGTCTCTCTTCTGTTTTGATGATGGCATTGTTTTTCCTGCGATTATGCAGGTCTCATGTAGGTAGCATCAGCCACTGTGAGGTCATGAATATCAAGGCCACTTTGTGACTGGATGACAGCATTGGAAGCAGTCCTCCCCTGCCTTTGTCTCTTCGACTCTTTCCATCACGTATTCTGTAGTGGTTCTTGAGCCTTGGGGTTGTGATAGAGGTGTCTCAGTGCTAAACACTCCACTGTCACTTCTGAGCACTGGGATGAGTTTTGAATTACCCAATGGCCAGATGTTGTTATTTTTTAAGGCTTAACTGTCCATTAGATGCATAGTGGTATCCCTTTTAATCCTTATTTCCTTGATTACTAATGATGGTGATCATCTTATTGGTCATTTGTTTGCCTTCTGTGAAGTATCTGTCTAAATCTTTTGCCACTTTTAAAAATTGGATTACCATCTTTAAAAATATTTAAAAAAATATATTTATTTATTTGAGAGAGAGAGAGAAAGAGGTACATAGAGAGAAAGAGAATGGGCACGCCAAGGTCTCTAGCCACTGGAAACAAACCCTAGATGCATGCGTCCTCTTGTGCATCTGGCTTACATGGGTCCTAGGGAATCGAACCAGAGTCCTTAGGCTTAACGGGCAAAAGCCTTAACCACTAAGCCATTTCCCCAGCCCTAAATTTTTCTTTTTCTTTTTTTTGGTTTTTTGAGGTAGGGTCTCACTCTGGTCCAGGCTGACCTGGAATTAACTATGTAGTCTCAGGGTGGCCTCGAACTCTTGGCAATCCTCCTACCTCTGCCTCCCGAGTGCTGGGATTAAAGGCGTGCGCCACCACGCCTGGCTTCCCCTAAAAATTTTAATTTGGGTGGAGAGATGGTTTAGTGATTAAGGTGCTTGCCCATGAAGCCTAAGGAACCATGTTCGACTCTTCAGATCCCACGTAAGCCAGACACACAGGTGACACGAGCATGCAAGGTTGCACATGCCCACTAGGTGGCACAAGCATCTGGAGTTCAATTGCAGTGGTTGAGGCCCTGACATGCCATTCTCTCTCTCTCTCTCTCTCTCTCTCTCTCTCTCAAGCAGGCTGTCTCACATAGAAAAGGTCAGCCTGTTGGGCTTTCCTCAACATACATACATACATACATACATACATACATACATACATACATACATATTGGTTTTTCAAGGTAAGGTCTCACTCTAGCTCAGGATGACCTGGAATTCACTATGTAGTCTCAGGAAGGCAATCCACCTACTTCTGCCTTCCAAGTGCTGGAATTAAAGGCATGTGCCACCACGCCTGGCTCAAAGAATATTTTAATTTATTTATTTGTGAGGAGAGAGAGAGAGAGAGAAAGACAGGGAGAGATGAGAGAAAGACAGGGAGAGAGCATGGGCACATCAGGGCCTCTTGCTGTTACCATCAAACTCTAGATGCAAGCACCACTTTGTGCATCTGGCTTTATGTGGGTACTTGGGCTGGCAGGCTTTGCATGCAAGCACCTTTGACCACTGAGCCATTTACCCAGGCCAGACTTTTTTATTTTATTTTATTTTATTTTATTATTTTATTTATTTTGTTTTTTTGAGGTAGGGTCTCACTCTAGCCCAGGCTGACCTGGAATTCACTATGCATTCCAAGGGTGACCTTGAACTCATGGCAATCCTCCTACCTCTGCCTCCTGAGTGCTGGGATTAAAGGCGTGCGCCACCACATCCAACAAGCCCAGACTTTTTATCATCTTATTACTGAATTGTGCAAATTCTTTACACATATTGTAAACAAATTCTTTACCTATTTTGTATCCAAAGCATACAAGATTTTTACATATTTTTCTCCTGATTTATGGTTTGTCATTTAATTATTTTAATAGTGTTTTTGGAAGTTTTTTTTGTTTTGTTTTGTTTTTTTGTTTTTTGAGGTAGGGTCTCACTCTGGCCCAGGCTGACCTGGAATTAACTATGTAGTCTCAGGGTGGCCTTGAACTCACGGCGATCCTCCTACCTTTGCCTCCCGAGTGCTGGGATTAAAGGCATGAGCCACCATGCCCGGCTTGGTTTTTTAAGTTTTCTTTTTTCCATTTCTTCATTATTGGTGTGCAGAAATAAAACATTTTCATGTGCCGATGGTATATTCTGTAATGTTCCTAAATTCTGCTTTTGCTTTCAGTAATTTTTTCCATTTGTGTGTATCATGTGTAGTGGTGTGCAGGATGTGGTGTATGCACGTGTGTGCAGAGGAATGCATCATGCACATGCCTGTGAAGGCCACAGGAGGACATCCAGTGTTCTCTTCTGCCTTATTTTCTTATGATAGAGAACCTTACTGAACGTGGAGTTAGCTCACTGTTTTTGAGCTAGACTGGCTGACCAGTGAACCCATGGGATCTTCTTGTCTTTGCCTCCCTCAGCACTAGGGTTTCAGGCCATATGCAGCCATGCCTGGCTCCTTACGTGGGTGCTGGGCATCAAATTCAGGTCCTCGTGATTTCTCAGTAAGAATTCTTACCTACTTAGACATCTCCCCAGCCAGTTTCTAACTTTAGAAAAAAAATATTATTCATTCATTTATTTGCAAGGAGAGAAAGAGTGAGAAAGAGGGAGAATGGGCGTGCCAGGGCAAACAAACTCCAGATACATGCACCACTTTGTGCATCTGGCTTTAAGTGGGTACTATGGAATTGAATCTGTGTCATAAGGCTTTGCAGGCAAGCACCTTAACTCTTCAGCCCTAGTAGTTTTTTAAGATGAATTTCTTAGGATTTCCAATGTATATCAATGTATATGAGTATGTTGTTTGCAAATAATGACAATTTCACTTCTTCATTTCTAGTATTTATCATTTCTTTTTCTTGCTTTATTTCCTAGGCTCGTGTCATTAGTCATATGTTGAATAAAAGTGATGAGAAAGATATTTTAGTATCATTCTTGTTTTCTTTCTTGCAACCCCACACCATGTCATTATTAGAGCATCTTGATTCTTCTCTGGAATGATATGCACCAAATGACTCGTATGTATTCAATACACTGAGCTGATTAAGTACCTGGGACCTGGAGGTAGAATGCCTGAGTCCAGATCTTCACTCAGCCAATTACTAGCTGCTTATATTTGTACAACTACTACCTGACCTCTTTGATTCAGCTTTCAGACTTATAAAAAGAGGTTAACTGTAATGTACATACTTTGTAGTTTTAGTGAGCATGAAACCTGTTCTCATGCACACTAAAGTGAACATCATGTAGCCCCCTCTAAAGTATTTCATATGTCTAGCCTGCCCTCTTAGTCTACTCCCCACATGGCAGTCAGATTCTGTTAAAACTCAAGACAGGGGCTGGGGAAATGGCTTAGAGGTTAAGGTGTTTGCCTGTGAAGCCTAAGGACCCTGGTTCGATCCCCAGGACCCACATAAGCCAGATGCACAAGGGGGCACATGCATCTGGAGTTCGTTTGCAGTTGCTGGAGGCCCTGGTGTGCCCATTCTCTATTCCTCTCTGCCTCTTCCTCTCTCTCTCTCTCAAATAAATAAATAAATATTAAAAACCTCAAGTCAGAACATACAGCTCCAGTTCAAAGCCCATTTTACTGAGGGTTATAATTAACATTCTACGACAGCTTGCGTCATCAGTCTGGGGGACACCAAGACACTCGCCTCTGCAGGAGTCGACTACAGAGCACAGAAGCTAAGCTTGTGTGAGATGTTGGGAGCAGACCAAGGGAGCTGTCCTGCCCTGGTATCTGGTCGTCCTACCTTCCAGAAAGGATGTATAGAGAGCTACTTCCCACAAGTAAAGATTCATCTCATTCTCCATTTCTAGCATGTACCCTTTCATTGTTTTTCTTATCTTATTTCCCACGCCAATACCAACAGCATTTTGACTAATAGAAGAGATGAGAGGTCAATTTTTTTAATGTACAATTTTTAGTGACAACTTTTATAGTTACAGACAATAAACTATGATAATTCCCTCCTTTGCCAATTTCCCTTCACAACTCCACTTCCATCATATCCCCTCCTCTCCATTAGTCTTTTTTTATTTTGATGTCATCATCTTTTTCTCCTATTATGAGGGTCTTGTGAAGGCAGTGGTAGGCACTGGGAGGTTGTGGATAGCGAGGCCAATTTCTGTCTGGACAGTTGCATCGTAAGCAGTCCTACCTATCTTTTGGCTCTTACATTCTTTCTGCCAGAGAGGTCAAGTTTAGGGTTAGTAAATTTTAGGCTTGTCTCACCAGCAACCCCGGTGGTTAATTTCCGGGGGGTCATCTCATGGGGGTGATCCATGGTTCTAGAGTGAGATAGCCCAGCTTCAGTCTACCTGGAATAGAGGGAGGGCATCAGCCTGTGCCACTGGAGGACAAGGCCAAACCTGGTGCTAAAATGTCCTCACTCCATGTTCAGGGTCCCAGAGGCGACACAGGCAGGCCTCTTATGCTGAGTAATGGGAACCCGGGAATTGATGAGACACAGCCCTGCGCTAGTGGCACTCCCCATCCAGCCGGGAGACAGATATGCAAATGGCCAGCAGAGCAAACACCTACCCAGCTGGTACTTGTTGGGAATTACTCACCTGCCTCTGAGGTTGTAAAAGGCTTCCAGGGCAAAGCCATAATCTAATTTATGAAGAAAAAAACATCGTGGCAGACTTCATTGGTTTCTTTAGGGGTGAAGGTGGGGATCCAGAGGACTTCCTTTCCCACAGTTCTGATAAGCCAAGCACCATCACCACTTCTTCCCACACCTACGCCAGTGTCACCTGGCCATCCTGCGGGAGACAGGTCCTCTGGCGAGGTCGCGGTCTCTCAGCGTCAGCACAGAGGAACAAAGGGTGTCCCGGTGGGAGGTGAGCATCCGCTGTGTGCCCCATGCTTGAGCTGGTTGTGTCATCCCTGGAGCGCCTCCTCTCCAGCGCTGTCTGGAAGGCCAGAATCATGCCTTCATTTCTGGAGATACACAGACTGAGGCTCGGAGGAGTTTGCTTTCGTCCCAGGCCACCCCGTCGGAATGAAGCCTAACCTGGATCTGCCCGTGGAGCTGTTGGCCTTCAAAGTGTTAGTCCTTCCCAAAGGACCACAGGGTCTGCCCTTCCTCTCTCCAACAGTCTCAAGCCAGCGAAAGTGACATTTGTGAAGGCTCCCTCATAGCATCTGAGCTTCTGGGCTTCAGGCGTTGCAAAAAAAAAAAAAAAAAAAAACACTGGGTACTCTAACTGTTCACCTGGCATTCTTACTCAACTGAGAATAATGTATGTAGGCAGGGCAGGTTACAGCAAGCAAGGGGGTGTGCTTACTGCCAATACCACAGCCAGAGCTCTGTGGGCCGGTCACAGGGAGAAACCCTCTCTCCATCTCCACGGGTAGCAAGGTATGATAGTCCCTATCTATCATGCTCTTTTTTTTTTTTTTTTTTTTTGGTTTTTCGAGGTAAGGTCTTACCCTAGCTCAGGCTGACCTGGAATTCACTATGTAGTCTCAGGGTGGCCTCGAACTCACAGCGATCCTCCTACCTCTGCCTCCTGAGTGCTGGGATTAAAGGCATGTGCCACCACGCCCAGCTTTCATGCTCTTTTCATGCCAAACAAGAAGACTGACTCTGGGCTGGAGAGATGACTTAGTGGTTAAGGTGGTTGCCTGCGAAGCCTAAGGGCTCAGGTTTGACTCTCCAGATCCCATGTAAGCCAGATGTGCAAGGTGACACAAGTTGTTCAAGGTTGCACATGCTCACAAGATAGTGTACATATCTTGAGTTCGATTGCAGTGGCTGGAGGCCCTGGCTCTCTAATTCTCTCTCTCTCTCTCTGTGTCTCTCTCTATCATCAAAAAAGACTGATTCATTAAACCCCTCACCTCAGACCTCTGAGGTAGCTAAAGGTACTATTCTCATGTTACAGCAGAAAGGGGAACAGTGAGGTAAATCTGCAATCAAACGGACATGAAAACGAATGTTCTTACTCCTGCAGCCTGGTCCCCTACCCCGTCCTGTAATGCCACCTACCTGAGTCCAAGACTTACCCAGCAACGCTCAAAACAAACACCCCCAATGTGGGGCTGTTACCTGGACTGTGGGCCTTCTGTTGTGTGCCCGGCTCAGGAATCTGCATTTTATCTTGAGAACAAGGACGCCTAGTAAGGCACTGTCATGTATGGCCCAGGAAAAGATGGTGACAAAATTCAAGTCAGACCACTGCATATTTTGTGTCCCAGACCCTCCTTCATGCACTGAAGTAAGGGACCACTACAACTCAGCAAGAGTTCTCTCTCTTGACTGCATGTTGCAATACCCAGGTGAAACTAGAACTTTCCAGTGCCTAGGCCTAACCTCAGAGTTCCTGATTCAGCTAGCCACAGGTAGGACAGGAATATTGTGTGTGGGGAGGGTGTGGGTACATGTGCACGTGTGTGCACCTATATGTGATGTCATGTGGACCTTGGATGTTGTTCCTCGGGTACTTGGGCATTGTCCACCCCAGTTTTTTGAGCAGCATCTCTCATTGACCTAACCTAGACTGGCTGGTCAGCGAAGCCCCAGCCCTGGGATCACAAGCGTGTGTCACCATGCCCAGTATTTTAACATGGGTTCTGGGGATCGAACTCAGGTCCTCACACTTGCAAGGCAAACACTTGACCAACTGAGCTATCTCCCCAGTTAGGGACAGGACTATTAGTAGTTTAAAAGAAAAAATCTCTTGGCGCTGAAGAGATGGCTTAGTAGTTAAGGAGTTTGCCTGCAAAGCCAAAGGATCCAGGTTTGATTTCCTAGTACCCACATAAAGCCAGATGCACAAGGTGGCACATGCATCTGGAATTTATTTGCAGTGGCTGGAGGCCCTGGTGCGTCCATTCTGTCTTTCTCTTTCCCTCTCTCTTTTGTGTGTGTGTGGGAAAGAAAAGGTTTATTTTGACTTACAGACTTGAGGGGAAGTGCCACGTTGGCAGGGGAAAATGATAGCACAAGCAGAGGGTGGACATCACCTCCTGGCCAACATCAGATGGACAACAACAGGAGGGTGTGCCCTCTCTTTCTCTATCTCTTTCTCTCTCTCTCTCTCTCTCTCTCATTCTCTCTGTATGTCTCTTTCCTTGTCCATATGAATCAATAAAAATTAAAAAAAAATCTCTTGCCCCAGGTGACTGTAGCATGCTGCTCAGGTTGAAGGCCTCTGGTTATATAATGCAAATCTCTACTCTCTCTGCCTCATCCTCCGGCCTGAGCTGGAATGCCAAGGGCAGAACTAGGAGCCCTGTTGAGTGGATCCCCAGAGTCTACCCTTGCCACTTGGGCAGGTCTTTTAGAGTGCTAAGGAGCCTCTTGGGCCCTTGCTTTCCATGTATGTGGGTAGGGGTTACACGCATCCTGGGAAGGCTGGCCCCAGTCTGAGATGGCTTAAATCTTTCAGATGAGGGATTTCAATACTGAGGATGTTTTTCCTTAGAAATCTGGCTTTTGGGGCTGGAGAGATGACTTAGCAGTTAAGTGCCTGCCTGCTAAGCCTAAGAATGCCCATTTGATTCTCCAGGTTCCATGTTTAGCCAGATGCAAAGTGATGCAAAAGTGCAATGCCTCACTTGCCCACAAGGGGCGCATGTGTCTGGAGTTCTGTGACAGCGGCTGAGAGGCTGCTGGTGCACCCATTTTCTCTCTATCTCTCTGACTTTCTCAAAAAAAACAAAAAAAGAAACCTGGCTTTGTAGCTTTCTGGGTGGGGTTGGCTAAGTACCATCTTATTTTTCAGCCTTAGAGCCAAGGACCAAATGGCAGGGTCTCACTTCATTCACTCCTTTCTTTCTCTAGTGATTCAACTCTGTGACAGGCCTGATACTGTGACTGGGCCTAGGCAACAGCTCACGGAGACACAGGTGACAGTCATAGATGGAGGAACAGCTGAGTGGCATGACTCAGTGTGCAAAGGGTCCGTTGTGTATGGGGAGGAGGTGGCTCCATGTGACCAGCATGGGACACGGCATGTACATTTGCTGAGCTGATAGAAATGTGCGTGCTTTTGACTGGCCTGTTCATGGACCTGAGTCAGAAAGCACACCCTCATTCTGCCCTAGAGAGACCCCAAGTGTGGAAGGTAAGAGATATAGTGGGAGTCCACTTTGGACTCAGCGGCTCAGGTGAGATGCATGGGGGAGTGGGATTCACAGGGTTCTTCTTGGGGACCTTTGTCCCTGGTGTCCTTGTCCACCCTGCCTGTGCTGTCATAGAAGCAGGGAGTCAGCTGAGAATCAGCATGAAGGAGCCTCAGAGCTTCTCAGGGCATGTTTTGCTCCTCTCGTTCTCGCAAGTCCTCCATTTGGGGAGATTTCTGTTGGTGGTTCCTCCTTAGAGTGTCCTGACAACCCACGGAGGGGCTTCCTTTCTAGCCATGGGCAGGAGAAAGGAGCTTGAATCCTGGGGGAGGAGTTGATAGCCCTGTTCCCAGGAAGCCTTGGAAACCATGAAACACTGACAGGCAGCTTTCTGCAAGCAGTGAAGTGCACAGGGCCGTGCATTGGAGCCCAGATGCCAGGGGTTCTCTTGTCTCAGACCTGACTTCTCAGTGGGCTTTCTGAGGCCTGTTCTCTGATGTGGTCCTTTAAGCGTCAAATGGTGACGTCTTCTAAACAGGAAGTCCTACAGGATCACATCTCAGGTGCTCAGCCAGGGTCTGCAGGACCTGTTTAGGTTTATTTTAAGATAGGGTCCGCTATATTGCCCAGGTTATTCTTGAACTCCTAAGCTCCAATGATTTTCCTGCCCTAACTTCCCAAGTATCTGGGATTACAGATGTGTGTCACTTCCCCCTAGTCCTACAGCTGTTTTCTGAAGGAATGAATCCATAACTGAGTCTCTTCCTGAACTCCCCATTCTGTCCCTTCACCTCCCTCCGGCCAGCACACTTGGCCTCTGAATGGGCACCAGTTGGGCATTGGGCATTGGCTAACTACAGGCCATCTGCTTCTGGACTCATCACTTGTTCAAGTGCTTGCTGAACTGGGGGTAGGGAGCGAAGCACCAAGTTGGCCTTTTTAAAAAATTTTTATTATTTTATTTATTTTGGAGAGAGACACAGAGAGAGATAGACAGAGAAGGAGAGGGAGACAGAGATGGGCGCACCAGCAATCTCCAGCTGCTGTGAATGAAATCCAGATGCGTGCACCCCTTGTGTCAAGTGGGCATTGCACCCTTGTGTCACTTGCATCTGGCTAAACGTGGGACCTGGAGATTGGAACCGCTAGAGATTCGAACTAGTGTTCTTAGCTGGCGCCTTAATTGCTAAGCCATCTCTCCAGCCCCAAGCTGGCCTTTTTTAAAATTTACTTGCCAGCAGTTCAATCTCCAGGTCCCACGTTTGCCAGATGCAAGGATGCACTGCCTGGAGACCAAGGGAGGTTGGGAGGATGGAGAGGAGGACTCGTGGGAGGAGGGAGTCAGACATCACATCCCTCTGGTGGTCTAGGAGGACTGGGCTGCTTCTTGTAAGCAGATTTACTATATGGTTAAGAATCGGTCTTTAAAAAATTATTTATTTATTTGAGAGAGAGAAAAGAAAGAGGCAGATAGAGAATGGGTGTGCCAGGGCCTCTAGCCACTACAAACTCAGACCCATTCACCACCTTGTGCATTTGGCTTTAGGTGGGTCTGGGGAACTGAACTTGGGTCCTTAGGCTTTGAAGGCAAGCTCCTTAACCGCTAAGCCATCTCTCCGGCCCAAGAATAAGTCCTCTTTTTACGCTGAGCCAGAGACCCATGCTGTAGGCCTGAGGAGGAAACCACAAAGGTAGTTAAAACGAGAGAGAAATATGCGTAGGGAAGTTTTTTGGGGGAGGGGCAGCGTGAGGAAGCTGGACCCAGAGGGGGCCTGTGGCAGGCCCATCTTGCATGCTGACAGCCCACGAGGAGACCCGGGGATTCAGAGATGGGTATGAGAAAGAGGTGCTGGAATCTGAGGGCACACTGCGCTCCCATTCAAGGGGCTCCAGTCTTTTCCTGTCTCCGCCTCTTTGACATGTATAAATCTGATGCTTTTGCAGAATTGACAGTAATTACATTTTTCTATCTTTATGCTAATAATTTCCAGAAAGTGAATTAAAAGCAGGCCATCTATTTAGGTATGGACATGGGACAAAAATGTTCCCAAATGTTGTTTAGGAATGGAATGTCACAACCTTTAGAAAGTCAGCTTTGCTCCCATAGAATGAGTTCCTTCTTCTCAGGCCTATGCACTGTTTAACTCTGTCAAATACATAATTACTGTGTATGTGGGTTTCATTAGGTGTCTTGTAGGAGAGCCCAGGAGTAGTGCCGTTTTCCTTAAAAATACCTTTTCACTGTGGAAATTTTCAAGCACAAGCATAAACAGTGAGACAAATCTTCAATGTGTCCATGACTGGTTTTAATAATTATTAACATCTGACCCATCTTGTTTCATCTCCAGCCCCTCCCACTCCTTCCCTTGCCTGTGGCCATTGAGTTATTTGTAAGGCAAGCTCCAGTCTTAGGTAATTCCATCTGTGAAAACTTAAGTATCTCTAAGAAATAAGGACTTTTGGGGCCGGCGAGATGGCTTAGCAGTTAAGGTGCTTGCCTGTGAAGCCTAAGTACCTAGGTTCAATTCCCCAGTACCCACGTTAGCTAGATGAACAAGGTGGCACATGCATCTGGAGTTCATTTGCAGTGACTAAAGGCCCTGGTGCACCCATTCTCTCTTTGTCCATCTCAAATAAATAATTTTTAAGAAGATTTAAAAAAAGAAATAAGGACTCTTTCTTCAAAAACAGACACATATGGAGCTTAGCAGTTAAAGCATGTGCCTGCCAGGCCTAAGGATCCAGGTTTGATTCAATTCAAGTTCAATTCTCCAGGTCCCATGTAAGCCAGCTGCACAAGGTGGCACAGGCATCTGGAGTTCATTTGCAGTGGCTAGAGGCCCTGGCATGCCCATTCTCTCTCTGTAATAAAAATAAATATTTAATCCTCTGTCAGATGTATAGCTGGCAAAGATTTTCTCCCATTCTGTAGGTTGTCTCTTTGCTCTATTCACAGTGTCCTTTGCTGTACAAAAGCTTTGTAATTTCATGAGGTCCCAGTGGTTGATTAGTGGTTCTATTCCCTGAGCAATTCGGGTTATATTCAGAAAGTCCTTGCCTATGCCAATATGTTGAAGAGTTTCCCCTACCTTTTCCTCTAGCAGTTTCCAAGTTTCAGGTCTGATATTAAGGTCCCTAATCCATTTGGACTTGACTCTTGTGCATGGAGAGAGACAAGGATCTATACAGATATCCAGTTTTCCAGCACCACTTGTTGAAGAGGCTATCTTTTCTCCAATGAATATTTTTTTGGCATTTTTGTCAAAAATCAGTTAGCTGTGGACAACAACAGGAGGGTGTGCCCTCTCTTTCTCTATCTCTTTCTCTCTCTCTCTCTCTCTCTCTCATCCTCTCTGTATGTCTCTTTCCTTGTCCATATGAATCAATAAAAATTAAAAAAAAATCTCTTGCCCCAGGTGACTGTGGCATGCTGCTCAGGTTGAAGGTCTCTGGTTATATAATGCAAATCCCTACTCTCTCTGCCTCATCCTCCGGCCTGAGCTGGAATGCCAAGGGCAGAACTAGGAGCCCTGTTGAGTGGATCCCCAGAGTCTACCCTTGCCACTTGGGCAGGTCTTTTAGAGTGCTAAGGAGCCTCTTGGGCCCTTGCTTTCCATGTATGTGGGTAGGGGTTACACGCATCCTGGGAAGGCTGGCCCCAGTCTGAGATGGCTTAAATCTTTCAGATGAGGGATTTCAATACTGAGGATGTTTTTCCTTAGAAATCTGGCTTTTGGGGCTGGAGAGATGACTTAGCAGTTAAGTGCCTGCCTGCTAAGCCTAAGAATGCCCATTTGATTCTCCAGGTTCCATGTTTAGCCAGATGCAAAGTGATGCAAAAGTGCAATGCCTCACTTGCCCACAAGGGGGCGCATGTGTCTGGAGTTCGTTCACAGCGGCTGAGAGGCTGCTGGTGCACCCATTTTCTCTCTATCTCTCTGACTTTCTCAAAAAAAACAAAAAAAGAAACCTGGCTTTGTAGCTTTCTGGGTGGGGTTGGCTAAGTACCATCTTATTTTTCAGCCTTAGAGCCAAGGACCAAATGGCAGGGTCTCACTTCATTCACTCCTTTCTTTCTCTAGTGATTCAACTCTGTGACAGGCCTGATACTGTGACTGGGCCTAGGCAACTAGCTCACGGGAGACACAGGTGACAGTCATAGATGGAGGAACAGCTGAGTGGCATGACTCAGTGTGCAAAGGGTCCGTTGTGTATGGGGGAGGAGGTGGCTCCATGTGACCAGCATGGGACACGGCATGTGTGTACATTTGCTGAGCTGATAGAAATGTGCGTGCTTTTGACTGGCCTGTTCATGGACCTGAGTCAGAAAGCACACCCTCATTCTGCCCTAGAGAGACCCCAAGTGTGGAAGGTAAGAGACATAGTGGGAGTCCACTTTGGACTCCGAGCGGCTCCAGGTGAGATGCATGGGGGAGTGGGATTCACAGGGGTTCTTCTTGGGGACCTTTGTCCCTGGTGTCCTTGTCCACCCTGCCTGTGCTGTCATAGAAGCAGGAGTCAGCTGAGAATCAGCGTGAAGGGGCCTCAGAGCTTCTCAGGGCATGTTTTGCTCCTCGTTCTCAAAGTCCTCCATTTGGGGAGATTTCCTGTTGGTGGTTCCTCCTTAGAGTGTCTCTGACAACCCACGGGAGGGGCTTCCTTTCTCTAGCCATGGGCAGGAGAAAGGAGCTTGAATCCTGGGGGAGGAGTTGATAGCCCTGTTCCCAGGAAGCCTTGGAAACCATGAAACACTGACAGGCAGCTTTCTGCAAGCAGTGAAGTGCACAGGGCCGTGCATTGGAGCCCAGATGCCAGGGGTTCTCTTGTCTCAGACCTGACTTCTCAGTGGGCTTTCTGAGGCCTGTTCTCTGATGTGGTCCTTTAAGCGTCAAATGGTGACGTCTTCTAAACAGGAAGTCCTACAGGATCACATCTCAGGTGCTCAGCCAGGGTCTGCAGGACCTGTTTAGGTTTATTTTAAGATAGGGTCCGCTATATTGCCCAGGTTATTCTTGAACTCCTAAGCTCCAATGATTTTCCTGCCCTAACTTCCCAAGTATCTGGGATTACAGATGTGTGTCACTTCCCCCTAGTCCTACAGCTGTTTTCTGAAGGAATGAATCCATAACTAATTGAGTCTCTTCCTGAACTCCCCATTCTGTCCCTTCACCTCCCTCCGGCCAGCACACTTGGCCTCTGAATGGGCACCAGTTGACTTCTTGGGCATCAGCTAACTACAGGCCATCTGCTTCTGGACTCATCACTTGTTCAAGTGCTTTCTGAACTGGGGGTAGGGAGCGAAGCACCAAGTTGGCCTTTTTTTAAAAAAATTTTTTATTATTTTATTTATTTTTGGAGAGAGACACAGAGAGAGATAGACAGAGAAGGAGAGGGAGACAGAGATGGGCGCACCAGCAATCTCCAGCTGCTGTGAATGAAATCCAGATGCGTGCACCCCCTTGTGGTCAAGTGGGGCATTGCACCCTTGTGTCACTTTGCATCTGGCTAAACGTGGGACCTGGAGATTGGAACCGCTAGAGATTCGAACCAGTGTTCTTAGCTGGCGCCTTAATTGCTAAGCCATCTCTCCAGCCCCAAGCTGGCCTTTTTAAAAATTTACTTGAGGGCTGGAGAGATGGCTTAGCAGTTAAGGCACTTTCTGGTGAAGCCTAAAGATCCAGGTTTGATTCTCCAGGTCCCATATAAGCCCGATGCACAAGGTGGCGCATGCATCTGGAGTTCGTTTGCAGTGGCTAGAGGTCCTGGTGTACCCATTCTCTCTCTCTCTCTAATAAATAAATAAAAATAAATACAATGTGTTTTAAAAAATTATTTGAGGGCTGGAGAGATGGTTTAGTGGTTAAGGCGCCTGCCTCCTAAGCCTAAGAACGCTGGTTCCAATCTCCAGCAGTTCCAATCTCCAGGTCCCACGTTTAGCCAGATGCAAAGTGATGCAAGGGTGCAATGCCACACTTGACCACAAGGCGGCGCATGCATCTGGATTTTGTTCGCAGCAGCTGAGAGGCTGCTGGTGCGCCCATCTCTATCTGTCTCCCTCTCCCTCCCTCTCTCTCTGTGTCTCTCTCCAAAAAAAAAAAATTATTTGAGAAAGACAGGCAGAGAGAGCGAGAGAGTGAGAGAGACTGAATGGGTGTGTCAGGGCCTCCAGCCGCTGTAAGCCAACTCCAAATGCATGCACCATCTTGTGCATCTGGCTTATGTGGGTCCTGGGGAATTGAACCTGAGTCCTTTGGCTTTGAAGGCAAGCGCCTTAACTGCTAAGGCATCTCTCCAGCCACAAGTTGACCTTTTGATTCTACGGCAGACCTCTCTGTCCCCTCTCATTTCATGTGCTGTTCCCCATGCTCCTTGTAACCGCTTGCAAAGGACTGGAAGTGCTTAGAAGATGGATCCCAGATGGGACTTCAGAGCACGCAGGAGGCCGTCTGCCTTCCCAGCAAGTCATACCAAGGATGCACTGCCTGGAGACCAAGGGAGGGTTGGGAGGATGGAGAGGAGGACTCGTGGGAGGAGGGAGTCAGACATCACATCCCTCTGGTGGTCTAGGAGGACTCGGGCTGCTTCTTGTAAGCAGATTTACTATATGGTTAA
Organism: Orientallactaga sibirica; assembly: GCA_036365145.1. NCBI lineage: Eukaryota > Metazoa > Chordata > Mammalia > Rodentia > Dipodidae > Orientallactaga > Orientallactaga sibirica. The sequence continues at coordinate 25,983,985 of JAEOAD010000009.1, read as the reverse complement.
GAATCGGTCTTTAAAAAAAATTATTTATTTATTTGAGAGAGAGAGAAAAAGAAAGAGGCAGATAGAGAATGGGTGTGCCAGGGCCTCTAGCCACTACAAACTCCAGACCCATTCACCACCTTGTGCATTTGGCTTTAGGTGGGTCCTGGGGAACTGAACTTGGGTCCTTAGGCTTTGAAGGCAAGCTCCTTAACCGCTAAGCCATCTCTCCGGCCCAAGAATAAGTCCTCTTTTTACGCTGAGCCAGAGACCCATGCTGTAGGCCTGAGGAGGAAACCACAAAGGTAGTTAAAACGAGAGAGAAATATGCGTAGGGAAGTTTTTTGGGGGAGGGGCAGCGTGAGGAAGCTGGACCCAGAGGGGGCCTGTGGCAGGCCCATCTTGCATGCTGACAGCCCACGAGGAGACCCGGGGATTCAGAGATGGGTATGAGAAAGAGGTGCTGGAATCTGAGGGCACACCCTCGCTCCCATTCAAGGGGCTCCAGTCTTTTCCTGTCTCCGCCTCTTTGACATGTATAAATCTGATGCTTTTTGCAGAATTGACAGTAATTACATTTTTTTTCTATCTTTATGCTAATAATTTCCAGAAAGTGAATTAAAAGCAGGCCATCTATTTAGGTATGGACATGGGACAAAATGTTCCCAAATGTTGTTTAGGAATGGAATGTCACAACCTTTAGAAAGTCAGTTTTGCTCCCATAGAATGAGTTCCTTCTTCTCAGGCCTATGCACTGTTTAACTCTGTCAAATACATAATTACTGTGTATGTGGGTTTCATTAGGTGTCTTGTAGGAGAGGCCCAGGAGTAGTGCCGTTTTCCTTAAAAATACCTTTTCACTGTGGAAATTTTCAAGCACAAGTATAAACAGTGAGACAAATCTTCAATGTGTCCATGACTGGTTTTAATAATTATTAACATCTGACCCATCTTGTTTCATCTCCAGCCCCTCCCACTCCTTCCCTTGCCTGTGGCCATTGAGTTATTTGTAAGGCAAGCTCCAGTCTTAGGTAATTCCATCTGTGAAAACTTAAGTATCTCTAAGAAATAAGGACTTTTGGGGCCAGAAAGATGGCTTAACGGTTAAGGTGCTTGCCTGTGAAGCCTAAGTACTTAGGTTCAATTTCCCAGTACCATGTTAGCTAGATGCACAAGGTGGCACATGCATCTGGAGTTCATTTGCAGTGACTAAAGGCCCTGGTGCACCCATTCTCTCTTTGTCCATGTCAAATAAATAATTTTTAAGAAGATTTAAAAAAAGAAATAAGGACTCTTTCTTCAAAAACAGACACATATGGAGCTTAGCAGTTAAAGCACGTGCCTGCCAGGCCTAAGGATCCAGGTTTGATTCGATCCAAGTTCAATTCTCCAGGTCCCACGTAAGCCAGCTGCACAAGGTGGCACAGGCATCTGGAATTCGTTTGCAGTGGCTAGAGGCCCTGGCATGCCCATTCTCTCTCTCTAATAAAAATAAATATTTAATCCTCTGTCAGATGTATAGCTGGCAAAGATTTTCTCCCATTCTGTAGGTTGTCTCTTTGCTCTATTCACAGTGTCCTTTGCTGTACAAAAGCTTTGTAATTTCATGAGGTCCCAGTGGTTGATTAGTGGTTCTATTCCCTGAGCAATTCGGGTTATATTCAGAAAGTCCTTGCCTATGCCAATATGTTGAAGAGTTTCCCCTACCTTTTCCTCTAGCAGTTTCCAAGTTTCAGGTCTGATATTAAGGTCCCTAATCCATTTGGACTTGACTCTTGTGCATGGAGAGAGACAAGGATCTATACAGATATCCAGTTTTCCCAGCACCACTTGTTGAAGAGGCTATCTTTTCTCCAATGAATATTTTTGGCATTTTTGTCAAAAATCAGTTGGCTGTAGCTGCCTGGATTAATATTTGGGTCTTCTAGTCTATTCATTGATCTACCTGTCTGTCCTTGTGCCAGTACCATGCTGCTTTTGTTAGTATGGCTTTGTAATATAACTTAAAATCATGTATGATAATACCAGCAGCCTGATTTTTGTTGCACAAAATTGTTTTGGCTATTCAAGGTTTTTTTTTGTGTTTCCAGATGAATTTTAGGATTGTTTTTTCTATTTCTGTGATGAATGCTACTGGGATTTTAATGGGGATTGCATTAAATGTGTAGATTGGCCTGGCTCCTGAATCCCTCTATAATGAATTTGTATACATAAGTTATTGGTTACCCTGAAATACAGTTTGAGTAGGAGTGTCAGATAAATATCTGTCTCAGCTTATGTCTCCATACCTGTCAAAAATGACAGTGAGGACCAGAGAAATGGCTTAGTGATTAAGGTGTTTGCCTACAAAGCCAAAGGATCCCAGTTCAACTCTCCAGGACCCATGTATGCACAAGAGGCACATGCATCTGGAGTTCGTTTGCAGTGGCTGGAGGCCCTGGCACTCCCATTCTCTCTCTCCCCCCTCCAACCTATTTCTCTCTCTCTCTCTCTCAAATAAAGAACAATAATAAATAAATTAAAAAGTGATAATGAGATCGGTGTTAACTTCTGGATCTTATTTTACTAGCAGCCACCGAGATAGCCTGCCGGCTTCATGGTGTCAGCTGAAGACTTCCAAGTCGTGAGGCAGAGGTGATGGACTCCACAGCACAGACAGGTAGGATGAACCTCACGCACACACCAGATTGCCATGTCTCAAGTCCCTCTAGAGCAATGTATATGACCCAGGCGGGCACTGAACACACAGAGGGACATAACAACTGAGAAAAACTGAACTTGGCCTGAAGACTCAGCTTTTTCCTGCAATAAGTAAGACGTTGTTCAATCCAACCCAGCCACTCTCTGTACACATAACTGATTGATGCAACGGGTAAGGAGGGGACGAGGTCTTACAATTCTTTGCATACCCAGACAAAACAGCATGGGTGCCTGGGGCCCATGGTCTGAGCCCAATAGTTATGTGTAGGCCAGGCATTTAATCCCAGACCTCGGGAGGCAGAGGTAGGAGGATTATCATGAGTTTGAATCTACCCTGAGACTACATAGCAAATTCCAGACCAGCCTGGGCTAGACCAAGACCCTACTTGAAACAAAACAAAACAAAACAAAACAAAACAAAACAAAACAAAACAAAAATCTTTTGGGGCTGCAGTGATGGCTCAGTGGTTAAGGCACTTGGCTACAAAGCCTAATGAACCAGGTTTGATTCCCCAGGACCCACACAGGTAAAGCCAGATGCACAAAGTGGCGCATGTATCTGGAGTTCCTTTACAGCATTTAGAGGCCCTGGTGCACCCATTTTTTTCTCTGTCTGTCTCTCTCAGATTGCAAATAAATAAAATAATTTTTAAAAAGTTATTATGTATCATATTAAAATGTATTTGATGTACTTTGTTCCACTATAGTCATTACGCTGACGTGCTCTCATCCCCGGCCACTGGAAGCCCTTTGATTTGGCTCCTATGGTCTAGTCTCCTTTCAGATTGCTAAGGTATTGTAAGTCACCTGTTCATTTCCTATTTCAGGCCTCCAGGCATTTCTCCAAAAGGCACGTTTTTTTGGGAGCTGGTGTTTAGAGACCATAGTTGGCTGTGAGGAATGCTGGCAAGCAGCCCTTCATGTTCAGAGCGGAGTTGGGAAGTAGATATTTGCTTTGAAATATAAAAACATATCATAAATTATATTAATATTTCAGATTAAAATTTCAGAGTATAGGGCTTGACTTAATTTTGTAATTTTTTTTAATAGGGTCTCACTCTAGCCCAGGCTGACCTGGAATTCACCATGTAGTCTCAGGGTGGCTTTAAACTCACATATATCCTCCTACTTCTGCCTCCTGAGTGCTGGGATTAAAGACATGCACTGGCTTGAGAAATGGCTTAGTGGTTAAGGCACATGCCTACGAAGCCTAAGGACCCTGGTTTGATTCTCCAGTTCCCATGTAAGCCAGATGCACATGGTGGCGCATACATCTAGGGTTCATTTGCAGTGGCTAGAGGCCCTGGAGTGCCCATTCTCACACCTCTCTCTCTTTTTCTGTCTTAAATAAATAAATAAATAAATAAATAAATAAAATTTAAAAAACAGAAAAAAATCATTTAAAGTTGTATACTACCACACCCAGCTTAACTGTGTAAATTTTTGTATTTGTATCTTTTATGCAGACAATTTTGATTTTCATGAAATTATTTTATCTTCATATGTAATTGTTCCAAAATATTGTTATTAATATTACTCCTTTAATACATACATACATATATTTATTTATTTGACAGAGAGAGAGCGCAAGAGAATGGGTGCACCAGGGCCTCCAGCTACTGCAAATGAACTCCAGACACATGCACTACCTTGTGCATCTGGCTAACATGGGGTCTTGGGGAATCGAACCTGGGTTCTTTGGTTTTGTAGGCAAATGCCTTAACCACTAAGCCATCCCTCTAGCCCCTATAATATAATTATTGAAGTAATCATTTTAATATTCCCTTGAAGTTTACTTATCATGTCTTATTTGAATTATTCAGTCATTTTATTTTATTTACTTTTATATATTTTTTTGAGAGAGAGAGACAGACAGAAGGAGGGAGGAAGAGAGAGATAGAGAGAGTGAGTATGGGCATGCCATGGCCTCCTGCCACTACACAGGAACTCCAGACACATGTGCCACTTTGTGCATCTGGCTTAATGTGGGTAATGGGTAATCGAACCTGAGCCATCAGGCTTTGTAAGCAAGTGCTTTTAACTGCTGAGCCATCTCTTCTGTCCAAATAATTATATTTTAAAGTTACATTCATCTATTTAGAGTTAAGCCACCTATGTGATACCTGCTTAGATTTTCTTGTTTTGTTTCATGTTTGATTTTTAGATATTTTCTTTGATTTAATTTTTTTTTTTTTTTTTGTTTTTTTTTTTTTGAGGTAGGGTCTCACTGTAGCTCAGGCTGACCTGGAATTCACTATGTAGTCCCAGGGTGACCTTGAACTCATGGCAATCCTTCTACCTCTGTCTCCTAAGTGCTGGGATTAAAGGCATGCACCACCACACCTGGCTTCTTTGATTTAATTTTATTCATTCTAGAAAACATCCAGGAGTTCAGAGTCAAAGCTATGAACAAAGTTACATTCAGAGAAATTCTGTTTCTATTTTCTTCTAAATCCTTTACATCACCTTTGTGTATGGGGAAATCATTTATTTTTCAGCTATTGTTTCTCTTTTGAAAAAAGGCAAATATTAATATTTACATTCTCCCACTTTTAAATAAAAGATAACATCCTTTTATGGTTTGCATCTGACGTGTCCCCCAAAGGCTCTTGTGTTGAAGGTTTAATCTCCAGCTTGTGGCATTACTTTGAAGACTGTGGAGGCTTTAGGAGGTGAGGCCTTGCTGGTGGAAGTAGGTTACTAAGGATGAAGGCTGTGCTTGTCCTGAGTTCCCACCTGTGTGTTTTGCATCCTGACCTTGTCATGTGAACATGGTCAACTCACCCTCCAGCCATGGAAGGACATGGTGAAATCAAAAATGGTCACCCTTCCAGCCATGGAAGGCTGACCTGGAATTCACTATGATCTCAGGGTGGCTGAAATCAAAAATCCTCCTACCTCTGCCTCCCGAGTGATTAACAAAACCAAATCCTTCCTCTCTTAAGTTGCTTCTGGCAGGTACTTGATATGTGGCACACGAGAGCCTTCTAATACCAAATGCAGGTATTATAGGTATGTGCCATCATGTCCAGCATAAGAAACCCCTTTAATCTAAAGACTTGAGATAAAGTGGGGTATTGTGGCTCACTCCTATAATCCCAGCACTCAGAAGGCCAAGGTAGAAGGATTTCCATACACACACACACACACACACACACACACACCCCACAAATGGTGGGGTGGGATGTGGCCCACTGGTCCAGTGTTTTCCTGGCATTCATAAGGACCTGGATTCTATCATCAACTATTAAAAAAAAAAAAAGATAAGAAAGGCTGGAAAGATGGCTTAGCAGTTAAGGTGCTTGTCTGCAAAACCAAAGGACCCAGGTTTCATTCCTCATGACCCACGTAAGTCAGATGCACAAGATGATGCATGCATCTGGAGTTTGTTTGCAATGCCTGGAGGCCCTGGCATGCCCATTCTGTCTCTCTATCTCTCAAATAAACAGATAAATAAAAACAAAATATTTAACAAAAATGATAAGAAAAGAAGTAAGTAAGAAATGAAGCCTTAGGAGAAGGTGTGAGATGATCAAATTTATGGAAGACTCCTAGTGCCAGGTCCGGGTCAGAGGGACCACTGGATGAGAGAAATGTGGATTATTTGACTTTTCCTGGCCGAGAGCACACAGCCCCTTCCTGGTCTTCATGGAGGACACAGTTAGGCTTGGACTGAATAATTGGGCAGTCAACTGAACAACTTACCCTGGTTTGCCTTGGACATTTCTAGCTGTAGCTCTGAAAGTCCCTGCCCTGAACAAATCAGAACAAATGGCTTCCCTCGTGGAGAAGCAGGCCTGGATAGAGGAATCTCTGGAACTCCTGCCAGAGGTTGGCGTCTGCTCTACTCCACAGCAGAACAAAACACAAAATAGCTACTATTAAAGAGGGGACTGAAATACCTTAAAGTTCAAATGGAGCTGAGCTCTCCTCTTGGGAAAGATGGGGCATCTGGCTCCTTTCTCCCCATGTGTGACTGGGAACAGTTTTAGGAATGGCCTTTTTGGCTTCTACTCCGTGAAAAGCCTCTAGCCTGTCTTGGACGTGTGGAAGTTAGCATTTCATTGCTAACAACAGGGAGGTGCACACTAGCCTTTAGCCATTCTGCAATGTGGCTTTCCGTGTCGTAAAAAGCAGTGCCTGACCCGTGGCTTTTCTTGTTCTTATGCATGGGGGTTAGTCATGCTTTCAGAGGGGCCAAGTGAGAACCTTGGTATTTGGCAGCTTGCGCATCAGGACTCACGGCATGACGCTCCGTGCCAGGTTTATGTCCTCAGCGGTGTCTATCCACTCCAATTATTTCATCACTTCCATGAAGGCACAATGTCCTTCCATGGTGTATAAGGCACCCAAGATTACTAAGAAGTCGGTTTACTCAGCCAGAGAGTTTGGGGTTGAACTGCCCCTCCCCACCACCGATGCATCTCAACATCTGAGGGCTGCCGAACAGTCAGGAGCATCCCCAGCCTTCCAGCACTGTGCATTCTGCTAGAAGCCAAAGAACCAGCTCAGGCGTGGCTGCTCAGGCTTCTGAGGCTTTAACCCCAGTGGGTTTATAACTTGAGTCATCCACCCCAAATCCCATTAATTGCTTTTGAAATTATAACTTCATTTTCAAAATAATGTAACCATCTTACAAAGCCTGGGATTCCTTCTTCTCACAGGCCACTCTGTCGATGGGAAATGATCATAGTGTCCCATGACCTGTTCCTCAGTCTGCACTCCCTTTGAAAAAGTCTTCTAGTGAGGTAACCCAGGCCCAGAAAGCCAAATATCACACGTTCTCTCTCATATGTGGATCCTAGCTACAAATGATTGGACTTCTATGTGAGTAAAAATAAAACTCAGTAGCAGAAGCCAGTAAGCTAGAAAGGGGATATAAAGGGAATAGAAAGGGAGGGAGGGGGGACTTAATAGGATGGTATTGTATATATGTAAGTAGAAGAACAGATTAATGGGGGTGAAAAGGCCTAAGTGAGGTCAGGGGAAGAGAATGAGTAAAGGAAAGGTGGAGGGAGGGCTAATCAAAATCTAAAAGGATATAAATAAGTCTTATGGAAACCTACTTTTCTGGACAATGGAACACTCAGAAGCCATAGATTGTTACTAGAAAATTTTCAGTGCCAGGGATGGGATACCTTCCAGTGAGTTGTTGGCCGGGGAGATCACAGATACCCCCAAAACATTATAGGCCATTGCCAAGGCCCTTAGTTTCCCACCAGGAATAGATGGTAAGACCCTGTTGCTGAAGACTCCACATACTTGGGCTGCAAGGTCACTGAGAAATCCTGCTGAAGCTGAGCTGAAAACCTCCTGACTGCAGTTCAATGGGAGAGAAAAAACATCAGTGAAGCAACAGTGAACATTGCCTTTAAATTTGGCCAGCCAGGCCAAATGAGCCAATGGGTGCAATAGTGGCATGTCTGTTATGAGGGAAACCAACCGCTGGACTAGAGGCCTGCTCCATGGGAGGGAACACGTTGAAAAAACCTACAAGAGGGGTAGTCATGCCCTAGGTGTAACATCTGCAGTAAATGTTTATACTATGCTCACAAACTGCCCAGTAAGCACTTCTCTTAATGTCTACACCCATATATTAATGCTACTCAGTTAGAAAGCTTCTCTTTTCAGATGTTGGCGTGTTGCAGTCAGGTTCAGCCAGGCAGAAATCACCCGACCAAGAGCAGTCTTTGGGAAAAAGAATTTTGGCTTACAGGCTCGAGGGGGAAGCTCCATGATGGCAGGAAAAACAATGGCATGAGCAGAGGGTGGACATCACTCTCTGGTCAACATAAGGTGGACAACAGCAACAGGAGAGTGTGCCAAACACTGGCAAGGGGAAGCTGGCTATAATACCCATAAGCCCGCCCCAACAATACTCTGCCTCCAGGAGGTGTTAATTCCCAAGTTGCCATCAGCTGGGAACCTAGCATTCAGAACACTTGAAGTTTATGTCACCTGAATCAAACCACCACATTCCGAATAAACTGATAACCGTACATGATGTTAAATGTAATGCATTCATGCAAATTTAAAAGTCCCCATAGTTTTTATCAATTCCAATGATGTTCATACATCCCCATAATCCAAGGTCTTTTAACTGAGCCATAATACCAAAAATATCCCCAAAAACCCATAATGGCACAGAATAAAACATTCACACTGCAAAGGATGGCATTGGGCAAAACAAAGAAATACTTAACCAATACAAGATTTTAAACAACCAGGGCAGACATCAAACTCTGTAATTCCAATCCAACAACTAGTCAGTGACAAATCTCCAAGTCCGATACTTCTAACCAGCAACAAGTCTCTGGAGTTCCAATTCCGCCCCTCCAGCTAGGCTACTCACAGTCCTGGAAAACTTCATCCAGGGCCGGCAGCTCTCCTTGGCAGCCATCTCATAGTCCTGGCATCTCCACTGGGTCTCCACTGCAACCCACGGTCCATCCTCATGGCCCCATGGGATCTCCATGCAGGCATCCAGCAAACCTGCTTCACACTGCCCATGGCCATTTCCAAAACACAAGACCGCATTAAAAACTCAATGACCCTCTCTTTCCTGCATTTGTTATACTCCATAATACCAGGTAGGGTGCCAATTTGTTAATCCAGGGGGGAATAAATCAGACTTTGAAGAACAGGACACTCCTTCAGCATTCAGGCCCCTTCAAAAGAGTCTGCATTTCCTCCTGTTGCCCCACTGCAGGTCAGCTGGCCCAATCTCAAAGTTTGTAATCTCTCAATTGCAGCTGAATGGGCAGAGTTCACCCAAAGATTTCATTTTTTTCTGTGCATTATCCCTCTGCTCACACCAGTTCATTTTTACGCAAAGCAACCCTGCACATCTTCTCAGGACAGGGCACCACTGCAAACTTCTCACAAACTGCTAGCCCAGTCCAAGTAAAGCTCTTTCTCACCCTCATAAGCCAAACCTCACAGTTCATAGTTCTTACTGCATTCAGGTCTTTCAGCTCTGACCAGAATAGTCCATTAAGCTGTACTTACAGCACTGCAAGGCATCTCTTAGGCCAAGATTTCAAATCCTTCCACATTCCTCTTGAAAATCAGCTCCAAAAGGCCAAAGCCACAGTCAGGTGTCTAGCAGCAATCCCACTCCTTGGTACCACTTTACTGTTGCAGTCAGGTTCGCATTGCTGGCAGAAATCACCCGACCAAGAGCAGTCTTTGGGAAAAAAGAGGTTTATTTTGGCTTACAGGCTCGAGGGGGAAGCTCCATGATGGCAGGAAAAACAATGGCATGAGCAGAGGGTGGACATCACTCTCTGGTCAACATAAGGTGGACAACAGCAACAGGAGAGTGTGCCAAACACTGGCAAGGGGAAGCTGGCTATAATACCCATAAGCCCGCCCCAACAATACTCTGCTTCCAGGAGGTGTTAATTCCTGACCTACAGAACACTTGAAGTTTATGGGGACACCTGAATCAAACCACCAGACCATGACTCAGATGGTGCTGAATGCTCAGCACTGAAACATCTCAAACCCACCTTCCAAGGCTCAAAAGATCAAGAGTAGGACATCAAAAATAAACACTAGCTACACAAGACCATCATAATAGGAGGAAAAGATCATGACATCAAACTGAAAAGAGACTGATTGAGAGGGGAGGGGATATGATGGAGAGTGGAGTTTCAAAGGGGAAAGTAGGGGGAGGGAGGGAAGTACCATGGGATATTGTCTACAATTAAAGAAGTTGTCAATAAAAAAAGAAAAGAAAAAGTCTTGTAAAAGTATGTGTCTATGTGCATGTTCATGTGTGGGTAGAGGTCAGAGGACCACCTTGGGTGTCACTCCTCAGGAATGCCCAACATCTTTTTTTGAGATACAGTCTCTCAGTGGTCTTGAACTCACCAACTGGGAGAGACTTGCTAGCCAGTGAGCCCCAGGGAACCTCCTGTTTCTGTCTCTACAGCACTGGGATTACAGGCTGTTGTCGTCAGATCATGGTGTTAGGATGAACTTCCAAAGAGACACAGTTTGTGGGAGGAAAGGGTTTATGTGAAGCTTGTAGACCCAGGGGAAGTTCCATAATGGCAGAAGAAGCTGGCTTCCCATTCACAGATCTGAGCAGAGAGGCTAACCACACATGGGCACTGTGAGCGAGCAAGCGAGGGGCTGCAAACAGCCGGTAAACCCAGGCAGAGCTCAAACACTCTGCATAGCTCTAGGCTAGAAATCAGATCCATCCCCAGTGACACATCCTCCAGCCAGGCGGCAGGTGACAAACATCTGAGTCTATTGGGGGACATACATTCAAACTACCACACGGATGTAAACCATCATGTCCAGAATTTTTACATAAGTACCGGGGTCTGAACTCAGGTTCTCATGTTTGCAAGGCAAGAACTTTACCATCTGAGCTATCTCCCCAGCCCTCTATACTCCTTTGTATCAACCTTAATTTTATTATTTGTGCGTGCGTATGTTCATGTGTGTGAGTAGGCGAGTGCAGGTGTGTGTAGTTCACAGCATACATTTGGAGGTCAAAGGACAACGTTTGCGTTGGTTTTCACCTGTCTGCCTCATTTGAGTCATTTTCTCACTCTGTGTTCTCACTCCGCTGTTCTTTGCTGTACTTGTCATGGGCTTCCAGAAAATTGTGTGTCTCTGCTTTCCATCTCTCCATCGGCATCAGCGTGCTGGGTTTCAGAAGCCCACCGCAGCTTCTAGCTTTTGCTGTGTGGGGTCTTGGAATGAAACTCAGGAACTCTAGCTTGAGCAGTGATTCCTCCACGGAGCTATCTCCCAGGCCCTCTGTACTCCTTTGAATCGAACTGTCCGCTGGCACACTTTTTTTCCCCTCTGCAATTTCAAGGGCGTTGTGTCCTATTAGTTTTGTGGTGGATGTGTGACCATTTTAGGCAGCCTGGCATCCCTCCTGACACCTAACAGCACCCATTTCCTTCAGTCAGCGACACCTTCCCAATGCAGCCCTCTGGTAAACATGACCTTAGGCAAGGGCAGAATGCACTTCTGACACAGCCCGGGGTGGTAGCAGACCTATGTCTGCTTAAAGGCACTTCCTGTCCTGCGACCTTTATTCTCCAAGACATCCAGCAATAAGAGAGCTTAGCAATGTCTGGACTTATGCCGTCTTGGCTGTCGCATGGCTCAGATGCAGCCTGGCACTCTAGGCTTCTGCCTCAGGGGGACTCCATGTGCGGACCAGCCTTTGTGCTCTGAACACAGCAGGTAAGTGCAGGGTGTTCTGGGGGCCTTGGTACTTGGGAGAAAAACAGCCTGATGTTGAAGACATCATGATTGAGGATTTGCCCATGAGCATTAAAGGAGCCTCAACATTGAAAAAAAACTTGTAAAATTAACCAATTGCTCTTATTTATTTTTTCTTTTCTTTTTTAAAAAAATATTTTGTATTTATTTATTTATTTATTTATTTATTTATTTATTTATTTATTTATTTATTTATTTGACAGAGAGGGAGGGAGAGAGAGACAGAGAGAGAGAGAGAGAGAGAGAAAATGGGTGCGCCAGGGCCTCCAGCCACTACAAACGAACTCCAGATGCATGTGCCCCCTTGCGCATCTGGCTAACGTGGGTCCTGGGGAATTGAACCTAGGTCCTTTGGCTTTGCAGGCAAATACCTTAACCACCCCCCAAGCCCTTTTTTATTTTTATTTTTATTTTTTTTTTTGAGGTAGGATCTTGCTCTAGCCCAGAAATTCACTATGTAGTCTCAGGCTGGCCTTGAACTTACAGAGATCCTCCTACTCTGCCACCCCAGTGCCAGAATGAAAGGTGTTTACTACCACACCCGGCTCTATCTTACTTTTTTTTTTTTTTTTTTTTTTTGAGGCAAGCCCAACAGACTGGCCTTTTTTTTTTTTTTTTTTTTAATGAGAGAGAAAAAGAGAGAGAGATAGAGAATTGGTACACCAGGGCCTCCAGCCATTGCAATCAAACTCCAGATGTGTGTGCCACCTTGTGCACGTGTGCAACCTTGTGTCACATTGCACGTCTGGCTTACATGGGACCTGGAGAGTCAAACATGGGTCCTTACACCTCACAGGCAAGCCTCTTAACCACTAAGCCATCTCTCCAGCCCTTACTTTTACTTTTTGAACCTAGAGTTCACCAGTAAGACTAGATTGGCCTGCCAGCAAACTCCAAGATCCTCTTTTTGGTTTGTTTGTTTGTTTGTTTTTAAATTATTGTTTTTTATTGACTTTTATACTTACATACAAAAAAACCCACCTGATATTTCCCTCCCCTCCCCCCATTCCCCTTTAGAACTCCAATCTCCACCATATCCCCTCCCTCTCTCCATTAGTCTCTCTTTTAATTTGATGACATCATCTTTTTCTTCTATTTTGAGGGTCTTGCAGAGTATTGCTAGGCACTGCAAGGTCATGGATATCGAGGCCAATTTCTGTCTGGACAGTTGCATTGTAAGAGGTCATACCCTTCCCAAGATCCTCTTGTCTCCATCTTTCTAGCACAAAGACTACAGGTGCATGCTCATGTGTCTGTTATGCCTGGATTTATACCTGGGTGCTAAGGATTTGAACTCCAGTCCTCATATGTGGAAGGTAAGCATTTGAACCACTTTATCTCCAGCCCCTGAATTTTTCTTAGTTTGATTAAATAATATAAACTCTCATACAAAATTGAACCTGGGTCCTTAGGCTTCCCAGGCAAGTGTCTTAAGTGCTAAACCGTCACTTCAGCCCCTAAAAACATATTATTTATTTACTTGCAAGAAGAGAGAGACAGAAAGAAAGAATGGGTGTACCAGGGCCTCTTGCTGCTGTAAATGAACTCAAGATGCATGTGCACGTGGGTACTGAACAATCGAACCTGGGTTTTCAGGCTTTGCAAGTTAGCGCCTTAACCACTTAACCATCTCTACAGTCCTTGCTGAGCACTTTTGCTAGAAGAAATGAGGACCCACTGGAAGGGATTTGTCTGGAGCTGGTCCAAGGGCACTGGCACATGGGAGTGGAGGCAGCCATGAGCTGCCCCGTAGTCTTTAGCGCCACTCCCTTTCTGTGTTGGGAGAGGCCATCCCAGAGACAGCCCAGAGCCACGTGGCTTTCTCACTTGAGGCTGCCTTGACTGTGTGTGCACACTGCTGATTTCCATTGGCCTGTGCAGGGTGTGATGGAGTTGGAAAAGCAGGACTGTTTTGTCTTGTTTAGCACAGGGCTTGGCACACAGGAGGTGTTCTAGAACTTTCTATCTGCCCTTGCCCACAGCATCAATCCTACACTCTAGCCAGTCTCTGTGATTGCTTCCTATCTCCCTCACCCTTGCTCAGGAAGTGAGTTTTGTCATTTCTTGGTGCCTTTTTTTTTTCTCCCCTGGCATTATCCTGCAAAATTCATTGTCGCCAGCTGCAGTTCTAAGCTCTGTTCCCACCCTGCTTTTTTTTTTCTTTTTCTTTTTCTCTTCTTTTCTTTCTTTTTCTTTTCTTTTCTTTTTGTTTGTTTTTCGAGGTAGGGTCTCACTCTAGCCCAGGCTGACCTGGAATTAACTCTGTCACTCTGTAGTCTCAGGGTAGCCTTGAACTCACAGCGATCCTCCTACCTCTGCCTCCCAAGTGCTGGGATTAAAGGTGTGCACCACCACACCCAGCTCCCACCCTGCTTTTCTGGAACATATGCCCTCACCAGTGGGTCACTGAGCTCCTTCCATGGACTGCTCAGGCATGAGGGATACAGCTGTGAATGACAATGTCCAGCCATTGAGAAATAAGCAATAGACAGTGTGGTGATTTGAATGTATGTCCCCCAGTGGACCCTGGGTGTATTTTACTTTACTTTACTTTATTTTATTTTATTTTATTTTAGAGATAGGCAGTAGAGAGAGAGAGAGAGAGAGAGAATGGGTACACCAAGCCCTCTAGCCACTGCAGACTAACTCCAGAAGCATGTGTCACCTTGTGTGTCTGGCTTTACATGGGTCCTGGGGAATCCAACGTAGGTCCTTTGACTTTGTAGACAAGTGCCTTCACCACTAAGCCATCTCTCCAGCCCCAGACTCAGGTCTTTTTTGGAAACTTCTCTCCAGCTGCCTGGATGGAGGAGGTATCACTGGGGGCAGATCCTGAGGTCCAGCCCTAAGGTATTACTAGGGACAGATCTGAATTCCAGCCTAAAGGTATGCAGAGCAGTCGGAGTCCCTGCTGCCTGCTGCAGTTCCCTGCTGTTTTGCTGTCTGTCTGTGCTTGTTAGTGGTGATGGTCATTTCGTGGTGTCTCTGCCTGGATCTGTGAAAGGGAGCCAGATTCTTCTGTCACTGATGGAACTTCCCCCAGAATCATAAGCTGAAATAAATCCCTTTCTCCCATAGACTGTGTCTGGTTTGGATGTTCATCCCAGCAACATGGAGCTAGCTACATCAGACAGCTGGTGTGTTGCAAAGTTACCTGTTGCTGGCAGGTTCTCATTGCTGGCAGAAAACACCCGACCAAGAGCAGCTTGTGGGAATAAAGATTTATTTTGGCTTACAGACTTGAGGGGAAGCTCCATGATGGCAAAGGAAAATGACATGAGCAGAGGATGGACATCACTTCCTGGCCAACATCAGATGGACAACAGCAACAGGAGAGTCTGCCAAACACTGGCAAGAGGAAACTGGCTATAATACCCACAATCCCGCCCCCAACAATATTTGGCTGCCAGGAGGCTTTAATTTCCAAATTGCCATCAGCTGGGGACCTAGCATTCAGAACACCTAAGTTTATGGGGGACACCTGACTCAAACCACCACGCTACACCATAAGTTGCACAAAGGACCAGTCTGTGTGGCAGGGTGGACACCAGCAATTTCACCAGGAGGGTTGGGAGGGGCTCCTCTGAAGAAGACAGGGAAGAAAGTGGGGGGAGTATGAGTGCAAGGTCTGGGGGCAGAATCTGAGACAGTGTAATAGCAGTGTCTGGAATGGAGAGAGGAGTGATGGGAGGTGGGGACAAGAAGCAGAGGGTGCTTGGAGATGGAGGAGCCAGGGAGCAGAGGTAGGAGATGACATCTCAGATCAGGTTGCTGGGGGTAATGGTTAATCTCAATTCAGCTTGATGGGATTTAGAATCACTATGGAAACAATCCTCTGGGCATGTCTGTGAGGAGGTTTCTAGATTATGTGAACTGAGGTGGGAATACCCACCCTCAATGTAGGTAGCACTATTCCACGGGCTGGGGTCTTGGACTGAATAAAGAGGAGAAAGTGAGCTGAGCACCAGCATGTATTGCTCTGTTTCCTGACCGTGGATACAACATGACCAGCTGCCTCTCAATTCTACCTCCTTGCCGCTTCCCCAGATTGATGAACTGTAGCCTCTTAAACTGTAATGCAAACCAACTCCTTCCTTCCTTCCTTCCTTCCTCCCTCCCTCCCTCCCTCCCTCCCTCCCTCCCTCCCTCCTTCCTTCCTTCCTTCCTTCCTTCCTTCCTTCCTTCCTTCCTTTCTTCCAGTTACTTTTGTCAGAATATGTTGTTACAGCAAGGAGAAAAGTACTCAATACCCTTGGGCTGGGGTGGGGATGGGCAGCTGGTACAAAAAGGACTTTGGGTTTTATTGTAAGATGGGAGGACTCCTAGGAGAGTGACAACATCGGGCTTACTGCCAAAGCCATTCATTCTGCAGCTATGCGGAGATGGACTACAGGGTGCAGAGGCAGAAACGGAAGTAGAGGACTCCCTGGGAGGAGGCCACAGTGATGCTCTGGGCAGGGAGGACAGTGCCCAGGCTGGAGTGGTCCCTGGAGGTGGCGAGAAGTAGTCTGATTCTGGGAAGATTCCAAAGGAGGAGCCAACAAGCAGGTGTGGAGGAAGGAGAGAGAGCGAACCCCTGGTGGAACCTGAGATTTTGCCTCGAGCACTTGAAGGTGCTGAAGACAAAGGATGCGGTGTGAGCAGAGGGGCCGGGTGCTCAGATGTCAGGGGCAGACCTCCGCACTTTCCTTTCAACTGGGCTGTTCCATTGCCACTAGACAAGCGTACCGCACACGCACCTTGGTACTGGCTGGAGACATAGCATGAAGAAAATGCAGGTTCTGCCTCCTTCTAGGGTCCGCAGGGTCTCCTGTGAGGGGCGAGGCCTCGAGGTGCTCTTTTGGCTGAGACAGGCTGACAAGTCTGCTCTTGTCCTTGCCTGAGCCCGTTGTGGTGAATAAGCTTGATTATCAGATCTAGAGCAAAGTTCTCAAATTTGACCCAGAAGACAGTTTAGAAGTTCTGCTAAGTGGTGGATTTCTTAAGCGAGGGCTTGTGTTGTAAACAACCAGCCCAGCCTCAACTGGACGACACAGGAAGGCCAGTCCCGGCCCCAACTCTGTTGAGGGAAATGTGCACATTTGCATGGTGGGAGGACACCGTGTGCCACAGAACGCCAGTGACTCAAGTTCTCTGTGGAACCCAGTGTTCAGTGGAGAGGTGGCACGGGGAGGGGAGGGGGCAGTCTCTCAAGTTTCTGACCCTCTGGAAGTAGTTGTTTGAGACTTTTTTTTCTGCTTACTTAGCAATGCCAGATGCCCGCCCAGGGCGGGGTGCCGCCGTGCTCCTCCTTTTTGAATCACTGCCAGGGCTCTGCACTGAGAAGGGAGACAAGAGCCACAGGATGGGCTAGGCAAGCAGGTGGTCTCATCGACTGGTTCTAATCTGTAAGCAGCTGGATTATTAGGATGGTGGAATCTAGTTGATGGGAGGCATTTGATGTGAACCACATCACCGAATCCTCTTGATCTGCCAGTGAGATGGGAGATGTTATCATGATTGAATGGCTGGGGAAGTCTAGGCTGGGAGGGCTTGGCAATTCGTCTGGAGGCCTGGGAGTGGTGGGGCTAGGGTTGAAGCCATCTAAGCCCGATAGGAGAGCCTTCCTGGTGGTTGGGCAGGGCAGGGGAGGAGGGTCAGTCATTTTGGTACCATAGCACAGAGCCCTGTCACACGTACTTACACACACTCTCTCTCAGCTCAGGGTGAATGGGATAGAATCCCTGCCCTTAGGGAGTTTGTAGTGTGGCAATACAAATGCCACGAGCTAAGTGTGTTAGCACCACCAGTGTCCCTGTGCCAGCCATTTCTTGGTAACGTTTCCTAGATAGATGTAAGTAGAGAGGCATGCTATTGGGTGCTGACCTTACACAACTCTCCTCAAATGCTTACTTGTGAACTTGAGTCGGGTGAACCTGGAGGTCTCACAGGATCTGGACCATTTTAGGGGTCTTGTGGGGCTCCAGTGAGTCTCTGAGAGCGGGGGCGTGGCTTTTGCATCGTCATAGAAATGGCAGCTCTAGTAAGACGGATTGCTTAGAGGAGGCTCTGGAAGGCACAGAGAGATGTCACTTACCCAGGTTGTGTCCTGTGCCCTGGCGTGACACTGTGGAAATCATTACTGCTTACCTTTTGAGGTCATGGGTGTGTGGGCTTTAGCGCTGGTCCAAGGCCTGCTGGAGGAATACTCTGAGCACGGAGTGGATGTCCATGGGTGGGAGATGTCCATTCGAAGATGCAAGGGGGTCTGGGGGGACGGCTCAGTGCTAAAGCGCTTGCTGAATAAGGGTGAGACCCGAGGTTGGCTTGCCGACACCCATGTAAAATACTAGCTGTGTGGTGTGCACTGGTAACCCAGGGCTGGGGAGGTGGAATAGGGAATCCCGGGGCCTCATCGGCTAGCTGGTCTAGCTGAATTAGTGGGTTCTAGGTTCTGCGAGAGACCCTTTCTCAAAGAATAAGGTGGAGAGTTACTGATGAAGACCTTCCAATATCGACCTCTGTTCTACACACATACACACACACACACACACACAAACATGTGCCCACACACATACGGACAGGCATAAACATATACATGCACACCAAACACATACACATGCACAAAAACCAAAGAGGTCCATAGGGAGGGCTGGAGGGATGGCTTAGTGGTTAAGGCGCTTACCTACAAAGCCAAAGGACCCAGATTTGATACCCAGGGCCCACATAAGCCAGATGCACAAGGTGGCACGTGTGTCTGGAGTTTGTTTGTAGCAGCTGAAAGCCTGGCATTCCCATTCTCACTCTCTCTGCCTCTGGCTCTCTCACTCTCTCTCAAATAAATAAAAACAAAATTAAAAAATAAAAACAAGCTCCACAGGGAGATTTAGGCAGAATCCAATGTCCAGGCTGGCCCTTCCTCAGCACAGGAGCTAGAGAAGGCAGGTGTGCCTGTGATGCCAAGGTGCTCCTTGCAAGAAACCCATCTTCTGTCCTTGGGTGTGATGTATCCAGCTGGGCAGCTGAGGCAAGAGGGCTCCCAGGATAGGCAAATTCAACTTCCTGGTCTTAAAGGGGTTAAGTAGAACCTCAAGGCCATTTAAAGACTGTCTGATGAGCACCAACCTCCTCCCGTGAGGAGCCTGCCTCTAGTGGGGTGGTGATCCCACCTTTGTCCTCTTGTAGAAGGCCCACCTGAGAGGCTTGAGTCTCCCCTGTTCCCCACAAGGTGTAGATGAGAGCTGCCAGAGGACAGCTCAGGTACACTGTCTCAAATAGAGGTGCACGACATACCTGAGCAATGACACCGTCGGTGACCTCTGGCCTCTACATGCACATGTGTTCAAGCACCTGCATACACACGTAGACCTTCCCCCACAAACACCCATGTGCAAGCACACCGCAAACACGTGCACCATCAAGAGATCATGTTTTACAGGAAAAGTGGTTTTTCTTTTGTATTTTTTTAAAATCATTTCCCCTGCATTCCCAGGACAACCTTTAAATTGATTAATAATTATCTATTATCCAATGTTATTAAATTTATTAATAATTAATGTTTTATTCTAAGGCCTGAACAAGACTCAAAAAACCTGTGAGGCACAAGTTATTCTGTTGGTAATTTTCAATATACTGAAATTTGTACGTAACACATCTGAGTGGGTGTGTTGTTTTTATTATAATTTTGAAGAATAGGAAACTCTCCATGTTAAAAACATTCAAACCACATGTTGGCAGATCCCCGGAAGCCCTCTGGGAGTCATTCTGGAGCCAGCAGCGCTGGCTGGGACTTAATCGTGGTCACAGGTTAGAGTGGGAGGGCAGGGTGTCAGGGCCTGTCTGCTGCCCCTGGGACCCCGTGGCCCCGTGTTCACTGCCTGGAGGACGAGGAGGAGGAGGAGGAGGGAAAGTGCACAGGCCTGGAAACCTCCCATGAGAGGGTCTAGAATTGGAACAAGGAAATAAAGATTGATTCAGGGCTGAGCTCAAGGAAAGAAAGGCCCCTGGCCCTGTATAATACTAAGAAAAAGCCCATAATCCCAGTGACGCAGGGCCAGGAGGTTAAACCCAGAATAATCATAATGAAAACAATCTGTTTGCACCATTTGATGCTTCCAGAAATTCCCAGGAGCAAGTCCAAGCTGGAGTATCCCAACCGGAAGTGCTGCTGGTTGGAACCGGGAAGGTAGTGGTGGGATAAGGGACCAAAAGAGAGAGAGCTTCTGTCTCGCTTCCAAGGACAGGGGTAGGGTGTGCTGGGGGGGAGGTAGCATCACCCGCCCCCCACCGCTGTGGGAACAGCAGCCAGGGGAGGGGGAAGGGGCCAGGGGCTGTAGAAACAACAGCTGCCTTCAATGTTCTTGGAAGCAGTCCTTCACTGGAACCGATTTGTTCTCCCTTCTCTGAAATTGGGAACGGATTTCAGGGCTTGTTCCTCAGGAAATCTGCCTCAAACGAGGTGGGAAAGCTGACCACAGACCACCTACCACCACGCCCTTGGGGGTTTCTTTTTGTTTATGCAAGAGAGCAAGAGAGGGAATCGGTGCACCAGGGCCTGCAGCCACTGCAATCAAACTCCAGCCTCATATGCCACCTTGTGCACATGTGGGACCTTGCACGCTTGTGTCACCTTGTGCGCCTGGCTTATGTGGGACCTGGAGAGTTGAACATAGGTCCTTAGGCTTTGCAGGCTAACCAGATAAATTGGCAAGCTCTATGTTCAGTGGGAGACCCTGTTCCAAACGAATATGGTGGAGAGCAATTCAAGAAGGCACTTGATGGTGACCTCTGGTTTCCACATGCTCCCATGTGTGTGCACACTTGCACACACACATGTGCCCACATACATAAAAGCATGTGTACACACATGTATGCACATGCCAATCAAATTCACAAAAAGAAATAATCTGGGGCTGGAGAGATGGCTTAGGGCTTAAGGTGCTTGCCTGCCAAAGCCCAAGGACCCAGGTTCAATTCCCCAGGACCCACAGGAGCCAGGTGCACAAGGTGGCACAAGCGTCTGGAGTTTGTTTGCAGTGGCTAGAGGCCCTGGCGTGCCCGTTCTCTTTCTTCTTTCTCTCAAATAAATAAATAAAACATTTAAAAAAAAATCTGCTTCAAGTCATTATTTGCCAGATGAGGACTTTGCTAAGGTTTAGCAAAGGCGACTTTTCCAAAGTCACCTGCCCAGGCTCCCTGGCTGCCAGCTCTGTGCCCTTCAAACTCCACCACTTGCTTTCTGATCAGGGAAGAGGGAGGTGACCAGTTTTGGGCTTTTCAACTTGATCAGACTGGAGTCTACTGAGAAGCTGTGGGTATGGACGTGTGTACACTGGGATTGCGTGTGCCTCTGCATGTTAGAGAGAGGGTGTGTGCACATGCACAAGTCTCTGCACACTGATGACTGTCACCTGCTGGTGCGCATGTTGTGTTAGGTGCTGGCGCTCCGGTAAGGAAGACTTGGAAAAGGACTGGGAGCCGGAATGTGTAAGTGTTGAGAATCAGCTGTCCTTGGGTGACTTAGAGGAATGTCCTTGGGAGTCTTTGACTGGGGGTGACATTGGCTTGTGGTCAGGCTGGTCAGAGAAGTTATCCTAGAAGGAATGGCCCAGGAAGGATACTTAGAATGTCACTGGACGAGGGGCTTGGGGTGACTCCTTCGACAGAAACAACGAGGCCTGGGAAGCCAGAAAGTAAGAGTGCGTTCTGGAAAACGACTGGGCATCCTTATTGGCTGTGCGGCTGGGTCTGTGTGAGTTGTAGATAGTCAGCTTGGCCAACGTGTGCTGAGCACCCACTGTGTGTCAGCCTCTGTGCTAGGTGTGAGAGGTCAAGGTGGAGGAGACAAGTTGAGTGGGAAGCTACTGTGAGCTTCTGCTGTTTGCTTTCCCAGCAGACTTACAGAGACCCTTCGCTGAGGTCCTCACTGTGGGGTCGAGAAGGAATGAAGCCTGGTCTGTGCTCTGGAGAACTCTCGGACCACAGAGAAAACAACTGCATGGAACTGCTAGCAAGCAGCTGTGGGGAATGGTACTCAGTTCCCAGTGTACTACTGACTCTTACTGGTTTCGCAGCCATGTCTTTGTGCATTGTTCAACCTGGGAAGTGTGTGTGTGTGTGTGTGTGTGTGTGTGTCCATGTCCAGTCAACAGAGACGATTCTCCGAGGACTCCAGCTAAGAACCATCAGTCCACATGTAAGCCCAGGTCTCGGTGTGCTAGAAGAGTGGAGAGCTCACATCTCTCTGGTGAAAGAAATCCCAGGACGCTGTGTGTCAGAATCGAGGAAGCTGGGGTAGAACTTGACTGTCTGCACTGCCAGTCTCTCCAGGCCTCTGTCAGGGAGAAGCCCAGCTTACTATCTTTCCTGCTTCATGTCTAAGGCTGATCTCATGGGCTGAGTTTTAAAAAATATATTTTATTTTTAAAGCCGGGCATGGTGGTGCACGCCTTTAATCCCAGCACTTGAGAGGCAGAGGTAGGAGGATCACCGTGAGTTCGAGGCCAGCCTGAGACTACATAGTGAATTCCAGGTCAGCCTGGACTAGAGTGAGACCCTACCTCGAAAAGCCACCCCCCAAAAAATATATATAGAGAGAGATAGATATAGATATATACATAATTTTTATTTATTTGAGAGAGAAAGAGGCAGCTACAGAGAGAGAGAGAGAGAGAGATGGGGGGGGAGAAAATGGGCACACCAGGGCCTCTAGTGGTTACAACAAACCCCAGACATGTGTGCCACCTTTTGCATCTGGCTTATGTGGGTCCTGGGAAATCGAATCCTGGTCCTTTGACTTTGCAAGCAAGTGCCTTAACTGCTAACCCATCTCTCCAGCCCTCATGGGCTGACTTTTGATAATGGGGTATGCTTGGAAAGCACCTTCCCCATTCTAGGCACATCAAAGTCCTCCATGGGCATTGGCAGAGCAACTGTGGTCCCCTCCATCTTAGAGAAGAAGCCACGGAAGCTTGGAGGGGGTGTGTGGTGCTGGAGGTGGCGTGGATGCCCTCCTCCTGCCCGGGTACTTCCCTGCAACTTTCCTCACACTGCTACCTCTCCCAGTCACCGGGACTTCCCTCTGAACACGGGCCACATGTGTTTTGCTCCTGTGCTGCCAACTAACTGGCTCGGTTTCCTGAAAGGGACTGTAGAACGGCCAGCTTCAAGGGCTCCCGACGAGGCCCTGCCCCTGAAGCAATGAAGCAGCACTTCCTGGCTGTGTGCTTGTGGCTGACCCTGGCCTCAGGGGCCTTCCTCTTCTCATTCATGAAGGAGGCTGGCGAGGGTGGAGCAGGCTCTGGGGGCAGCCAAACGCCTTCTGGGAACCATCATCTTAAGGGAAGTGGACCCTCCTGTGTGACCCTGCCCTGCTCTGGGCCTCACCTCCCTGGGCTTCAGCAGGACTTTGATTCTGGAAAGAATGGACCTCTGCTCCTGAACCTTGAAGAAGGCAGAGGTCAGCACATTCCAGAGCTCAACTTTTCAGTTTTGGTCAAAGGTTCTCAGCAGTTGGAAGACCTGAGCCTTCTGTCCCCTCTCTGATGGGCAGGTACTGAAACTATGTGGCCTCTGCTGAGTGGAAACTGAGGCTGGAACCCTTACACACATTGTTGATGCTAGACCCCAGATCATTGCCTGCGTCTAGCGCATGGGCAGCCAGGGAGGGCCCTACTTCTCTGTTGGAATCCAAGAATCACCAATTCTGGACCTGCATTCCGTGCAGACATTCTCAAGTATTCTGATCTCCCCTCAAGGCACACTGGCTTTTTCTGCTCCTCACACCTCTGCCTTTCCCTCCCCTCTGCTGGAAAAACTCCTGTGAGTTCCTTTAGCTCCTTACATATTCCTCAGCCCAAATCCACTTCCCCACCATCCTGTGTGTGTCCTGAGAACTCTGGTCCTATACCCCGGACTTGTTGTCTCCCCATCTGTAAAGTGGGGATAGGACCTAACTCTGGGGTCACTGAGAGGTCAACAAGTGGGAAGTTCTTGTGAGGTGCTACTGAAGCTCATGTCAGTTGACTTTGTCCTTTTCTTCACACTCACAGGCCAGATGGGAGCTGGGGGCAGGGAACCCACCTGGTCCCTGGCAGTGGGAATGGCCCTCCAGCTGCTGGTAAAGAATCATGTGAGGGGACTGGAGAAATGGCTTGCCTGGTTAAGATCCTGGTTTGATTCTGGGACCCAGCCAAAGGATCTGGAGTTCATTTGCCGGTTTGATTCTCCAGGACTCTCTCTGCCTCTCTTCTATCTCTCTCTCTTTTGTGTTTGCAAATAAATAAAAAAATTTAAAAAAAGAATCATGATGGCACCAGGCTGGAGAAATGGCACATTTGCATCTGGAGTTCCTGGTTCAATTCTCCAGGCTAAAGGCCCTGGCATGCCCATTTTTTTTCTCTCTCTCTCTCTCTCTTTGCCTCTCTTCTATCTCTCTCTCTCTGTGTTTGCAAATAAATTTTAAAAATTTTAAAAAAAAAAAAAGAATCATGTGAGGGCTGGAGAGATGGCTTAGTGGTGAAGGCATTTGCCTGCAAAGTCAAAGGATCCTGGACCCACATTAGCTAGATCCCTCTCTCTCTCTGCCTGTCCCCAGGCCTGCCCCACCCTTATCTCAAACGATGGAGACTCTGGCCTCCAAGTTGTTCAGGCCAAAATCCTAGAGTCATCCTGATCCTCCTTTTTTCTCTCACAACCCACACCCAAATCTGTCAACTAACCCTATCAGCTCTACCTTAACATATGAGCGGGTACTGCTTTATGGGGACAGGAAACAGATCTGTGGTGCTTGGAGTGTGTAGTGAGGGGGTGATAGAAGGGGCTTGAGGATGATGGACGTCTGTGTACCCCAGTCATGGAGATGGTTTTATGGTATGGGTGTATATGCATGCGTAACTCATCAGTGTACGTGTTATGTGCAATATAATGTGTGCCAATAAAGCTGTTTGTTGTTTCAATCAGATATTCTCAGTGACCTCTGTGACGTTCTGGATAAGTCTCTTCCTATCTCTAAAGGATTTTCCAGTTGGACTATCTGCACCCACCATGCCATATCCTCATGTCTCCTGAGACCGAAGTGGGTGGAGGTGATGAGTCTATGACTCAGGTTTATTCCAGGACTCTTTTGACCCTGGTTCAACTCATCAGCCCTTCCTGTAAAAGTGGCTTAGACCATGTTGAGGGGATTAATCGGACGAGAGGGGGTGTGTGCCAGGATGTAGAGTCAAAAATCATGTGGGGAAGAAAAAGAGAAAAATCCATGGTTCCTCACTGTTTGTGGTTCTCTGCAGGCCCAGCGATCTTCTAGAGAGCCGGAGACAGCTCAGAGGTTTTGAGTGACCCATACATTTGACAGATGAGCAGATCGGCCCACAGATCATTTTGCAAGTCCACTGAGTTGGATATTGACAGAGTTGATGTAGGAATGCAGGTTCTGGACTGTTGTTTACAGAACCCAGGGACCTACGCACATTTGGCAAGTATCCTACCATTGAGCTCCATCCCCAATCATTTGTGAATTTTTTTCTTTTTTTTTTTTGAGACAAGTTCTCACTAAAGTTGCCCAGGCTGGCCTTGCATTTGCAATGCTCCTGCCTCAGCCTCCCAAGTAGTTGGTCTTATAGGCTTGCCTGTCCCACGAGGTCGACTCAATTTACTGGACTCTTTTTGTTTTGTTTTGTTTTTTTTTGTCCTGTGTGTGTGTGTGTGTGTATGATGCTGCATGTGTGTGAGTGTGTGCACATGTGTGTGGGAGCATGTGTTCATGTGTATTGTGCTGTGTTTGTACACACATGCATGCCCACATGGAGGTCAGAGGTCAACATTTGTATCTTTCTCTACTGAAAAAAAAAAAAAAACCAAGATGGGGGCTGGAGAGATGGCTTAGTGGTTAAGGCATTTGCCTGCGAAGCCAAAGGACCCAGGTTTAATTCCCTATGACCCACGCAAGCCAGATACACAAGAATCTCCACGTGATTCTAGGTTTAACTCACTGATTTGACTAGATGGACAAGCTGGCCAGCAAGCCCCGAGGACTTTCCTGTCTCTACCTCCCAGAGTTAGGATTACAGGTGTGTGTCACCATATTCAGCATTCTGTACAAATGCTGGGGATTCAAACTCAGGTCCTAATGCTTGCATGACCAAAAATGTTCCCATGGAGCCACCTCCCCAGCCCCAGGTTGCTGGGCTCTTAATCTTTGCTTAAATGTCACCTTCTCCACAAGGACTTCCTGATCATCCTGTTGAGTATCCCAGCGTGCCCCTTTGCCAGAATTACCAGTAACCCCTTTCCCATACCCTTCTTAATTTTTAAAAATTTGTATTTGTTTATTTTGTTTATTTAAGAGAGAGAGAGAGAAAGAGAGATGTAGATAGAAAGAAGAGAATGGGTGTGCTGGGACCTTTCAGCCGCTGCAAACAGACTCCAGATGCATATGCCACCTTGTGCATCTGGCTTACGTGGGTCCCTGGGAATCGAACTTGGGTCCTTTGGCTTTGCAAGCAAGTGCCTTAACCACTAAGCCATCTCTCCAGCCTCCTTCTTAATTTTTTTCATAATGCTTTTGCTTTCTACTTATAACATAATTTACTTATTTATTCCATGTTGGTTCTGCCCTCCCTCACCCATGTTGGAGTGTCAGCTCCCTGAGGGCAGAGATGGGTGTCCCTTCTGTAAATAGAAGAATCTCGAGCACTGAGAATAGCGTCTTCTGAGACCTGGCACAGAGCCCGTCCTTAAATAAGTGACTTGGTCAATGGTCAGTGCTCCACAAGGAAGAAGGGCTTCCAAATTACTCTATAGATCCCGGGGATCTCGTCCTCTTATCTCGTCCTCTTCAGCCTCCCATTTTCTCATCTACAAAATATGGCCTCTTTAAATACCCTCCCAGTCCCATTATGAGATATAATACAGATGAAATGCCTAGCGGGCGCCTGGCTCGAGGCAGCCAGATCAAGGCCAGCAGTGGGGAGAAGTGACTTTATTTAGTAACTGAATGTTGCGAGATAAACACAGGACAAGCTGGCAAGGGCTGGCAGGATAGATTTGGGTGTGAAGCCCTCAGATGAACTATTTTCTCCCCTCCTTGGATGAAAATGTTCTGGTTCAAGACCCAGTTTAGCTGACACTGTGCATTAGGAGAGACAGGGTCTCTCAGCCCAGCTCACTCCCTTCCTGGTATGAGGTCTTGGCGACAGCTTGGCATCCTCTCAGGACCTCTGTGTGTTCATCTGTGACATTGGGAAGAACGCGAACTTTTGGCAGGTTAGGAGGATGAAAGGGTGAGAGGTGACCTTAAAGATGGCCTGAGCAGCATGAGATTGTTTCAGGAGGTGGGTGGCTTTGGCAGGCAGCGGGACTACAAAGCTCTGGCCTGCTCTGGACAACATGTCAGATGTGCTCTCTTATGTCCCCCCTCCCCAAATTCGAATGTTGACCTTTCAACCCCCGGGACACTTCAGAACAGGACTATATTTAGAAATAGGGTATTTAAAGAGGCCGTGAAGGGGCTAGGGAGAAGGCTTAGTTGGTAAATTCTTGCTGTGTAAGCCCGAGGACCCGAGTTTGATCCCAAAATCCATGAAAAGGCCAGGCATGGCAGCACATACCTAAATCCAGTGCTGGGGAGGTGGAGACAGAAGGACCCTGGCACTTACTGGCCAGCTCGTTTAGCCTATTTGGTGAGTTCCAGGTTCAGTGAGATACCCTGTCTCAAAAACTAAGATGGGGCCGGGCGTGGTGGCGCACGCCTTTAATCCCAGCACTCAGGAGGCAGAGGTAAGAGGATCGCCATGAGTTCAAGGCCACTCTGAGATTACATAGTAAATTCCAAGTCAGCCTAGGCTAAAACGAGACCCTACCTCGAAAAACTGAAGAAAAAAAAAAAAAAAAACCTAAGATGGGGGCATTTGCCTGAGAAGCCAAAGGACCCAGGTTCAATTCCCTATGACTCATGCAAGCCAGATACACAAGGTGGCACATGCATCTGGAGTTCATGTACTGCAGTTGAAGGCCCTGGTGTGCCCATTCCCTCTCTATATATCTGCCTTTCTCTCTCTCTCTCTCTCTCTGTCTCTCTCTCTCTTTCTCTCTCTGAAATAAATAAAAATAAATAAATAGAATATTAAAAAAAAGATGGAGAAGTGATAGATGAATATGTCTGATGTTAATCTCTGGCCTCCACATACACACACCTGTACACATGTGTGTGCCCATGCACATGCATAACACATACATGCACATGCAAATAAAAGAGGCAATGAAGTTTAAAAAAGTGTTTACTAGTACGGGGTCTATTCCAATATGGCTGGTGTCCTTATGAGAATAGGAGTCTATCACAGACACCTACGGAAGAAATGTGATATGAAGACACATGAAGGTGACTGTATAACACAAAGAGAGAGAAAGAGACTTCCGTAGAAACCAGTCCTTTCAATAGCTTGGACTTCCAGCCTCTACAACTGTAAGACAATAAATTTCTAAAGTTGAAGCCATCTAGTTTGTGGTATTTTGCACAGCAGCTCCAGGAAACCAATCCAGCAACTGTCAGAGGACACTTTCCAGCCACACAGGCCCCTCGCCATACACTGCCCCACATAGCCCGTCTTTGGAGACCCCTGCATCTCAGCTATGCAGTTGTATACCTGAGCCTGGGAGACCTGGCAGGTCAACACCAGTCCTATGTGTCATGGGGAATCCCTGACATGCCTTGTTAAAGAGGGCGTTCTGGAAGGATCTTGGTCACATTGATGGGGAGGGAGAGTGTGGCCTCCGTTCAGTTTTTCTCTGTGTCAATCAGAGGAGGGAATTTTGCTTTCTGGAAAGGGCAAAGCAGGCCCTGTTCCAAAGCCCCTTTCCCCTTCACCTGCCCTGCAGGTCCTGCATGGACACACAGGGCTATCAGGGTTGGGAGCTGTGTCTGTGTCCAGTGCTGGCGCCTGAGCCAGGGGACCCCAAGTCAGCCACAGTGCGGGGCTCCAGCCAGCTGCCAGGCCTGTCCTGCTGTGTACTCACCAACTACTCCTTGCCTCTCTTCAGCTCATCTGGACACCTCCTGTCATGAGCTGGGCTTTGCCTTAGTCATGAGACGTGACAGAGTCTTCCAGCTTTCCCCAGAATTACGCCCCTCCCCCTTCCCTCTTCTGGCCACGGGACCCCTTTCAACTGCTGGAATTAACCACACGGGCCAAAGGCAATGGGAATGAACCCAACACATCACTATTGTGAACACTAATTAATCCTTTTGGGAGGGTGTACAAGTCAGAGGGTGGGGAAGAAGTCCTGTGTGTGCAACCTGGTAGAAAGGATGTTATTTCTTCTGCCGAGGAAGGCGGCGGGTGGGGTGGGGGCAATAAGAACAAAACAAGACCACCCACATACATTCTCCTTAAAACTCTAGTCCTGCTAGGAGTAACTACGAGTTTTGGTCTATTGTCACATAATTGTCACGCTTCAGCGTATGGCCTGAGACCATCTCCTTATTTGACTCACTCCTGATCTAGGAAAACAGGAGATGCTAGGACTCAGGCGAAGCTCCAAAGCCCCCTTCTGCAGGTCCTCTCCTTTTCCCTGTTGAATTCCAGCCCCACGGCTTAGTTCTCACTTGCCCCCCGAATCTGAGGATAGTAGACGTTAACCTGTGGGGACAAGCCCAACAGGAACTGATGTCCCAGTAGCTCCTGGTACTGGGTGGGGCAGAGCCACAGGGAATCCTGCTTCATGTGAAATGGGGACTCAGAATTCAGACTTGAGCTCTGGGGTGAATATTCAGTTCACTCAGATGTTTTCATTGATGTGTTTAGATCTTTGTTCCTTCTTGCATGCAGTCCAGAGCGCCCGCCCTAAAAATGGATGTTTTCCTGGTAGAAGCCGAGTAGCACTGGGATGTCAAGATCTGTGGACTCGAATGTATTTGTACCAGTCAGACTAAAATGGGCTTTTCCTGACCGATTCAAGAGTGGATTAGCAGTCTATGCTGTGGGTCTTAGGGCTAGAGTGACCTCAAGAAATCTGTCTTCTGTCCATCTGTCGGTGCTGCGGATGCTGGGAAGGGAGAAGATGGAGGAGCTGGCTGGCCTGGGTCCTCACATGTCTGAGGAGTCCCTAGAGGCCCTCTATGCAGATGGTTCCACTGCCAAGAACCTCCAAGGAGAAGCAAGCCATGTCTGCCCAGGTCTGCCATGACTCCTCCCTGTTCACCGGAACCTTACGGCTAGGGACTCTTTTTCTCTCTCACTGCCTCCGCAGAGAAGGGAGGGCAGATGACCAAGTGGGAATGCATGTGTCAAAGATATCTGGGGAATTTCCTGGTTGTCACCACTCACTAGCTCCTTACCTCCTACTTTTCTGCATATTGATCCAGTTGGACTTGCGCATGATGTCCTGGGAATTACAAAATCCTGACTAATTTTGAAGAAAAAAAGTCTAATTATGCTTACTCGATGAATCTTAACAGTTAGAAAAGCGAGAAGTAAGGGATTTCCAATAACAGAATTTGACTCCACATTGGCTATTCTGTGGCCCTGCAGGCTCTTATTTTGACCGTGTCCTGTTGCCTCGATCATAGCTGAGACCCTCCCGGAGGTAGCTGGTGAGACGGTGGCTTCGTTTCGGAGAGCGTGGTCGCTTTCTTTGCTTCAGAGTGGTTCCACACTGGATGGAGTCTAACTGACCCTGTGTCCTCCCGCTGGGAGGTTCCAGTCAGAGACAGCCACAGTGAGAAGCAGAGGGTGGGAGCAGGGATGTGGAAGTCCAGGGAAGTCCTGTGCTGACAGTGGTCTATCTCATGGCTAAAGTCACGGGTGGCAGCTTCTGGAGAGCAGAACCCTGGCCGAGTGCTCCCGCCCCATGCCCTGACAGTCTGGACTTGCATCCCAGCTCTGTATTTACCAGCCAGGGAACTCTGGGGAGTCGCAAAACTTTCTAAGCCTCCAAAAGACCTAGAAGTGTCCTATGTCTATTGAGCCTAGAGAGTGATGCCCATAGAGCTTTGGTGCCCTGCCTGGCACCCAGGAAGAGGAGACACTAGGAAAACACTTGTTATTATCTTTATCAACATGGCCTTAGTCTCAGCCTCCAACACCAAGTCCTGATTGTTGGTCACTGCTGGTTTCCTATCCATCCATCCATCCATCCATCCATCCATCCATCCATCCATCCATGCAATCATTCATCTAACCTTCCCTCCCTTCCTTTTCCTCCCTCCCTCCCTTCCTCCTTCCCTTTCTTCCTCGTTTCATTCCTTCTTCCTTCCCAATACACAGTCATCATTTAGAGTAATTTGCATGCATTTCTGTTACTTGTAGCTTGGAAGAGCCACTCCAGCATGGAAACAAAAAGAACTTTCTGGATGCATAAAACCCAGGTTTCCACCCTACATGGGAAGAGCTGCAAGCAGACAGTGACATGGCCCTTGAAATGCCTGGGCTTTGGGCCAGAACAAACAGTATGAGATGGAGGCAGTGCCCTGCTGCTCAGGGAGTGGCATTTTAAGGTAGTCTGAGAGGAAGGCAGTTGGGTCCTGGACTTGTGCATACTCAGTGGCTTGACATCAGCACAGAGGCTGTGTGTGTGTGGGGGGCGGATTATGTGAATGGTAACAGATGCATATGCAAGCACGGATGTTGTTTGTGGACATCTGGGTATTTGCTCCAGGATGGATGGGTAGATAGGCATCATCTAGAGGGAGGGAGGATTTGTGTAGATCTGGACTTGGGGAGAGTGGTGTATGCCACTTGGGAACTGCAGGTATAGGGTGTGGTGTGTGTGTGTGCACATACTTGAGGGCGGGCACATATGCACAAGGATGTGATCCTGTCCATGGAGTGTGTGCCTTGTCTGTGCATGGCTGGTGTATAAGGCAGCTCTGTTCTTCCTTCAGGAACTCAGCTGGGCACTGTGCAGAGTAGGGTGGGGCAGACCACCTGGTCACCTTGCTGCAGGGCTGGAATGACAGATTTTATGAAGCTTGTCGCATCCCAGGAAGCAGAGCCATCAAGAGACATCTGCCAACGTCCAAAAATGAGGAAGTCCCAAAGGTTCCTCTGGGTTTTCTTTCTAAGGGGCTGTAAGTGACCTTTCTCCTCCACTTGGGCCAATTCCTGGTCCCTTCCCCCAGCCAGGGAGAAGAGACTCGTTTCACTTTTCTTCCTGTCACTTTCCCTTTCAGACTCCCTGACTGAAATACCAAGAAGCAGAAGCCACATGGCTATGTCATGAGCCCAAGTCCCGGGCACCTTTTGTGAAGGCCCAGTACCACGGTGTGCCATCCTGTGTGGAACTGTCCTAGGCTCAGGAACTGGCCTTGTGTCTGTACTGATTTCTGTGATCAACCAGCCTAGATGACCTGATAGCAAAGGCAGTGGCTTCACTGAGTATGGCAGCCCAGTGCTCTGGCTTCTCGTTTGTTCTGAGGAGAAAGCAGCTTTTGAGAGGAGCCAGGTATGTCCGGAGGAACACAGAGTGGGTGCCACAGCCCCAAACAGAGCAGCTGTCAAACCCAGTACCAAGCAAGGACAACAGCATGTAAAGGGAGGTGTTGCAGGTCACTTCAGAGTGGTTTTGGACCCGGGAGATTGCTCAGTGGTTAAAGACGTTTGCTTTGCAAGCCTGTTAGCTGGAATTCCGATCCCCAACACTGTGAAAAGCTGGCTTCAAAAGCAGTGCATGCGTCTGCAATCACTATGGCAATGGGAGGCAGAGACAGAAGTATCCTAAAGCTTACAGGAATCTTTGTCCTTCCCCAAAGTGTATTCATGGGCAAAGCAAAGAAAGAAAATCAGGAGCTTGGGGACATGGCTCAGTGCTTGCTGTGCAAGAAGGAAGACGTGAGTTCAGAGCTCTAGCCTTAACGTGGAAATGTTGGGCATAGCGCTGAGCTTTGCTATAAAACTACTGAACTTAATCCTCACTTATTGATTAAATCACAAGGATTTATTTAGTCTTAGTCTTCAGTATACTTCTTAGCCTATTAATGGCATGAATGAATTGAAGCTATATAAGCCATATCAACATTCATTGAAAACTGCCCAGTATTTGAGAACTCAGTTGGCTATTATTCATTTATCCTATAAAACATCACATTTCCTCATATCACCGTGAAATGCATACACCTGTGTACTGCTTGCAAATACCATGTTTTCAGCAGTTTCTGCTTTGTTTGCTTGCTTAGTGTCAACATGTTGACAGCTGGAGTGATCCTGGGAGGGGTTGTGGACTGGCTAGGTCATTGTCATGGGCTGCCCACTCCCCAGCTTGAAGCAACTCAGTAGCCATGTTTCCCTCAACAACAGCATCCACTGAAATGACAGGCAGGCTGACTCAGAATCCTGATGATAAACTCATGTTTCTTGTCCTCATGGTTTCTCCAAAGATGCCAGGCCTCGAGCTAGGTCTCCCGTTGGGAGATCCTGTGGGAAATAAAGGAGATGAAGTGTCATTGATTTGGGCAAGGCAAAGGGTCTAGGTGGGAGGACAGTGGGCAGATCCTGCCTTGAGACACTTAGCGAACAGACCTCTTGTTCTCGCTGGTTTTGTTCCAAGAAGGTACTTAGGCATCTGAGCCCACAGAGGGAAACCTGGGGTTGTGCCTTTGGGCTACACAGTCCAATCCCTATTTCGCGTGAGCCACTTGGACTTGGTAGACAAACCACTACTGGTTAGAGCACCACATAGGAATCATCTCGCCAAGAAAACCACTGATTTCATGGTGGTTCTTGATAGGACTTTGGGACTACAAACGGGTGTTTCCGTGAATGGTGATGCACTTATCTTAATGGAAACGTTGAAAAACATCACTGTACACTCGAACATAATCCTTTCTTAGGTCATAGTATCCTGTGAAGTGATCTGTTATGTCATACTGCTTTACCATGTTACTTCACTAGTTTAAGTAAGAGGGCTTCACCTCCCAGCAGGTCTATAGCTTCCCTAAAGCAGGGGTGTGGTGGTTTGAATAGATGGCCCCCAATATATTCAGTGTTTTATTAGTTTGTAGTTTGCATCTGCAGCCACCTGGCTGGAGGCAGAGACACTGGGAGGATCTTAAGGATGGTGGTGGGTTTGAGATTTCAACCTAAAGATATGCAAAGTGTGCCTAGCTGGAGTTCCTGAAGTGTGCTGTGCTGTGTAGCTTTTGGCTTCTCTCTCTCTCTCTCTCTCTTGGATCTGTGAAGGCAGGCCATCTTCTTCTGCCATTATGGAACTTCCCCTGGATCTGTAAACTTCAGTAAATCCCTTCGTCCATTGCTGGGCTTGTGTGGTAGCCCTTGGATCCTGCCCACAAAGCCTGACCAACAAAGTGTACCGGACACTCAGAACTACCGCAGCTCCGAGGGGATCTTGACTCTGGGCAATACAGCTCTATAAATCATCAGTGCTTTAAAACACCTTTTTTAAGAGAGAGTGAGCAAGAGAGAGACAGAGAGAGGAGAGATAGAGAATTGGCACACCAGGGCCTCAGCCACTGCCATTGAACTCCAGATGCTGTGCCACCTAGTGGGCATGTGTGACCTTGCACTTGCCTCACCTGTGTGCATCTGGCTAACATGGGATCTGGAGAGTCAAACACGGGTCCTTAGGCTTCGCAGGCGAGCACCTAAACCGCTAAGCCATTTCTCCCACCCTTGTTTCTTTTCTTTTTTTATGAACTCCTGGCTGTTCTTTGTTATCCACCTCCAAATCTCTGAGGCCTGGAGTATGTGACTCATTTCTATTTGACTAAGGAATCCAGAACAGGAGCCCTGTGTTCACGGTGATGAGAGCCCAGGCCTCTCTTGCAAGCTTTCCAGCCATAGCAGCATGAAGAGAAGGGTAGGGAGTCCTGGTGCTTGCATCCTCCTGGGATCATTTTAGGAGGGGATGGGGCAATGGAGGAGAGATATGGTTCAGTTCCAAATGGACCCAATGCCCAGCATGGAGGAATTTTAATTGGTGCATTGCTGAGGTACCCTGTCACTCACCCTGAGTGTCCCATCCATTGTTGCCTGGCGACAGGCTTTTAGGATTAAAAAAAGAGTTTGTTTTATGCCAAGTATGAGACCTTCACAAGGGAAAGGATTGAAAGAACTGGGAGAAAATCTCCATTTAGATAAGGGCGGCCAGGATTGAGGCAGATCTCCTGGAATGGATCAATTATCCTGGAACGAACACATACATTCATCCATCCTGCAAATGTTTATTGAGCACCTTTGGACGGCCAGGCGACCCGGGCCTAGCCACAGGCTTTATTAAAGTACGGCTGGCTGTTTTGAATGATTAGATCAGATCTGGGTCTTGGGAAGGAAGTGAGTACCATTTTATTATAGTATTTACCAAAGAAAATAGCAAATATTTTTAGGCTTCATCCAGAGAAACCCAATTCCCGCCCCCGCCCTTCACACATCCAAAAGTCCCTGTGCCTTCAGCCCTCAGAGACTCAGCCGCCTTCTTCCTGTGTAGATAGGATCAGTCCTGGACTGAGGAAAACAGGGCAGACATTTGGCAAGGCAGTCAAGAAGTCACGTGTTTAGTCAGTCCCTCATACAGACAAGGGTAGAGAGGAAGGAGGCCCAAGGCTCTGAGGCTGTGCCCCTGGAGAGCTATGCTGACCTCAGTCTTGAGGTTGGCCTTGGGCTCCTACATCAGCAAAGGCATTCATTCATTTCCTCTCTAGGGCTGGCATCTTTCAGAGTGTACAGTCCTTCTGGCTCTCCGCCCTAAATTTGGGGGCTGCGAGGAGAGCTCAGGGTGCTAGAGGAAGCGGATAAGCTGAGTACAAGTTTATAATATTTGTGGATCTTTGTGTGGATCAAATTGTGGCTTTGTGTCCTCTTAAAACACACAATCAAGGGCCTGAGATGGCTCAGTAGTTAAAGGTGCTTGCTTGTTTGCAAGGCCTGTTGGCACAGGTTCAATTCCCCAGCACCCATGTAAAGCCAGAAGCAAAGTGGCACATGCATGTTTTCTGCAGTGGTAAGAGAGCCTGGCGTGTGCATGCACACACACACACACACACACACAAATAAATAAAAATTTAGGGCTGGAGAGATGGCTTAGTGGTTAAGGAACATGGCTATGAAGACTAAGGACCCTGGTTTGATTCTCCAGGTCCCACATGAGCCAGATGGAGAAGGTGGCGCATGCGTCTGGAGTCTCTCCCTCTTTCTGACTCTAATAAATAAATAAATAAATAAATAAATAAATAAATAAATAATAAAAAAATCTTTAAAAAAATTTAAACACACACAATAAGGCTGGTGTGACTTGATTAGATTAGGAATCAAGTAAGAGACAGGCCTCTTGGGCAGGTTTATGAGGATGTTTCCAGGAAAGATTGACTGAGGGAGGAAATGGGTGGCCGTTCTGGTGGTGGACTATACATGAAGAACTTATGGAGAATACAGCCTTTTTCACTTGGCTGCATCTGCTACTCACTAGTGGGTGCTTTTTGCCTGGCTGTGCCCCCTCTATTCACTGGTACAAGCATCCATCCTGTTTTGGATATACTTTATGGGCCTTAGAACCAAATTTCACCAGCCTTCCAATGTGGACTGAAGACCAGCTATTCTAGAATCCTCCATGACTTTGGTACCACGTTGGGACTGCTGAGGCCTCCACCTTGTGGACGTCGAGCAGCTACGGGGTTCCTTGATGCTCAAGCCTACAGGCAGCTAGTATTGTCTGCCCACTTCCTATGCGGTAAACTAATCCAATAAATCCCCTTTATATACATATCCATTCCACTGGCTCTGTTTCTTTAGAGAACCCTGACTAAATACAGCAGGGGATATGGCTCAGTCGGTAAAATGCTTGCCACGTAAGTGTAAGGGCCTGAGTTTGGATCCCTAGAACTCACTTAAAAACTGGGCATGGGGCTGGAGAGATGGCCTAGTGGTTAAGATGCTTGCCCGCAAAGCCAAAGGACCCAGGTTTGATTCCCCAGGTCCCACATAAACCAGATGCACAAGGTGGCACATGTGTCTGGGGTTTGTTTGCAGTGGCTGGAGGCCCTGGCATGCCCATTCTCTCTCTCTCTCCTTCTTTCTCTCTCAATAACTAACTAAATTAAAAAAAAATAATAACAAAAAAACTAGGCATGGTGGTCCATGTCTGTAAACTCAGCTCTGGGGAAGTGGAGACAGGAGGATCCCTGGGTCTGGCTTGCTAGCTAGTCTAGCCAAACTGATGAGCTCCAGGCTCAGTGAGAGACTGTCTCAAAAAGTAAAATGGAGAGCAATTGAGGTCAACCTCTGGCCTCCATATACACGTGGACACATGTGCACCCAAATATATAATATATGTGTGAGCATGCACACATATCACACACACACACACACATACACACACACAGACACACACACACATACACACACACACACCAAAGAAAACACATATGAATGGAGCCTAGAAAAAAAAATGCAGCATGAGGAGACTGTAGCTCTGGAGCTTTGAGGACAGGCAGAGTGTCTTCTGATGGCCGTCACTGCCATGCACTTACACCTTGCTTATGTTTAATGTCCATTTTCTGCTCTCTGTTCACAGCAACCAAAAGTAAGTTGGAAAATGAGCCACAAATGAGTCCAGGCATGGAAACAAGTCAGTGACAAGGGACTCACCATTGCTGGGCTAAGCTAAGGCAGAGGGCCAAACCATTCCTCTGGCCATTCAGGAACCCACAGCACTCACAGATAGCATTCAGAATAGGGGTTCTCAGGCTGGAGAGTTGGCTGAGTGGTTAAGGACGCACAGAGGCGAGGCAAGCGCAAGGTCGCACATGCCCACTAGGTGGCGCAAGTGTCTGGAGTTCTATATCAATGGCTGAGGCCCTGACGCACCAATTCTCTCTCTCTCTCTCTAAAATAAAATAAATAAATTTTAAAAATTAAAAAATAAAAAACAAAATAAGGGTCTCCAAATGTGCTTGTTGATCCTGCGGCAGTAGCAGCAGCAGTAGTGTCTGGGGACTTATTGGAAATGCAGAGTTTCAGATCTCACCCCAGACTTTCTGAGTCAGAAACTCCATGCAAGGCCCAACAATGAGTGTTTGAACAGGTTCTAATGTGCATGTTGGTCTGAGAGCCATTGTTTCTTCACCAGGCATTAACACAAGAAACCACTTGTGTGCCCTCCCGTTGTGCAGTGAAGCACCAGGCAGGGAGGCACAGGGATTCCTCTAAGACCACAAAGGGGAGGTCAAATATCAAAGCGAAGTCAGGGACAGATCTTGTGTAATTAGCACAGGCTACATCTAATATGTTGTAGTTCTTCAGACACAGTAAGGGGAAAAGCATCTGGAGTCGGGGTTATTTGGGCAGGGACCTCCTTTCCCACTATCACGAGTCTGAGTACTTCCCCCCCCCCCATGGCAGTGAAGGGTCTGTACAGAGAGAAGGGGGCTGGAGAGATTGCTCAATGGTTAAAGGTATTTGCTTACAAAGCCTGTTGGCCGGGGTTGGATTCCCCAGTGCCCACAAAGCCCAGATACACAAAGTGGCACAGACATCTGCAGTTAGTTTGCAGTGGCAAGAGTTCTTCGTGTGCCCATTCACATTGTCTCTCTCTTTCTCTTTCCCTTCTTGTAAATAATGAATAAATAAAATATTTTTTAAAAGAGAGAGAGAAGCACCAAGACTCACATCTCATGGCAAAAACCTGTGGATATTTGCGAGGAGCAGTAAGGTGTGGAATTGCAAACTTCAGGACACAAGGGTTGTGACTTCTATATATGAGTTTGAAAAACGCAGGAAGGAGATGTGAGGTCTGAATGTGGGTATCCCGTATGGGTCTTCTCCTGAGTCACAAGATGCTTTTGAGGAATGCCACAGTCTGGGCAGTGAGACTTGATATTCTAGCTCTGTTCCAGTGTTGTGTTAGCCCCAGTGACAGTGCCAGCATCATGACTGTGTATCATTACAATATACCCCCAGTCTGTAGGGGTTACCTCCAAGACTACCTAGAGAATCCATAAAACTATATATATATATATATATATATATATATATAT
Source organism: Orientallactaga sibirica (assembly GCA_036365145.1). NCBI lineage: Eukaryota > Metazoa > Chordata > Mammalia > Rodentia > Dipodidae > Orientallactaga > Orientallactaga sibirica. The sequence continues at coordinate 25,945,092 of JAEOAD010000009.1, read as the reverse complement.
ATATATATATATATATGAAAAGACATGACATATTATATATATAATATATATAGGAAAAGACATGACATATTATATATATAAATATATATATAAAATATATATAGGAAAAGAAGACATGACATATTATATATACATATAATAATACATGTATATATAATATGTCATGTCTTTTCCTATACATGATAAAACATGATTTATAAATCATCCACAGGGGATTAACAATAACAAGGAGCAACTGTAACCATGTACTATAAGGAAGGTTACATGAATGTGCTATGTCTCTTTCTCTCTCTACCTGCTTCCCGTGATGATGTTAAAGGACTCACCGCCTCCATGGAGAGGTGAAGTGACGCAGACACAGCCCCACAGTATGAGGCTTCTGACTCTGCATCAGAAGGAGGATCACTGAGCCATAGCGACCCTGATGGGCTGCAGGTAACTGAGCTATCAGCCTCCGAAGGGGAGACTGTGGGTAAGCGAGGGCTACTGTGTGACAACTGCTTGGCTGGGAGGGGTGGCCAGGGGGTCAAACCACACTCCAGGAGCACCACCTGTCTTGGAGTTGCTGAGAGGAAATGCATGTGCCCGAGGATGCAGGGGTGGGAGGAGGAAAATGGATGAGCTGAGCAGAGCTCCTGGCACCTGTGGGCTGTCTGGGAGTGTGGTCCAGAGAACGCTAGGTATAAATAAGGTTTGGAGATTCAGGTGTCCCCCATAAACTTAGTTGTTCTGAACCCTAGGTTGCCAGCTGATGGAGATTTGGGAATTAACGTCTCTTGGAGGCAGTGTATTGTTGGGGGGCAGGCTTAATGGGTATTATAGCCAGTTTCTTCTTGCCAATGTTTGGCACATTCTCCTGTTGCTATTGTCCTTCTGATGTTGGCCAGGAGGTGATGTCCACCCTCTGCTCATGCCATCATTTTCCCCTACCATCATGGAGCTTCCCCTCAAGTCTGTAAGCCAAAATAGACCTCTTTTTCCTCACAAGCTGCTCTTGGTTGGGTAATTTCTTTTTCTTTTTCTTTCTTTCTTTTTTTTTTAATTTAGTTTTTTGAGGTAGGGTCCCACTCTAGCCCAGGCTGACCTCTCAGGGTGGCCTCAAACTCATGGTGATCCTCCTACCTCTGCCTCCCAAGTGCTGGGATTAAAGGCATTGGGTGATTTCTACCAGCCATGTGACTGCAACAAAGGCAGGGAGAGTCTGGTTAGGGAAAGATGATTGGGAGTCACTAGCAGCAGGTAGGAGGAGCTAAGGTTATAGGCTATAGATAGAGGAAAGGAAAGAACCTGGACTATGTCATGTATGTTTTATATGGAAGTTACTACAGCAATATGTTATAATCATACAATTTATAAAAAGTAGAAATTAAAAGTTATGACACAGATAAGGGCTGCAAATAGAATTTTTAAAAACAATCATATGGCAATTTTAAGGTCAGGCACAGAGAGACAGAGACAGAGACCAGAGAGAATGGACACACCAGGGCCTCCAGCCACTACAAATGAACTCCAGATGCATGTGCCACTTTGTGCACCTGGCTTTATGGGGGTCCTGGGGAATCAAACCCAGGTTGTTAGGCTGTGCAGGCAAGCACCTTAACCACTGAGCAATCTCTCCATCCCAGAAATTTTGATATACTCTGCCTACTGACAGTGGGATGGTCACATGTCTCCAGCAGAGTATACGCCCCTTGCCTGTGTTATGAGCAGCTAGGATGGGCTGGTGCCTCAGACTTCCTTTGTGTCTCCTGTGCAAACAAGAGTCATGTTATGTGCATAACTGGTGCTCAGTAAATATTTGTGAAAGGGACAAATAAACATGACACCCAGGAATGTTCTGGAATAGAGGCAATGTCATAGCATGGCCAGTGGCTTGAACTTTGGAATCAGCACGGTTGCAGCTTGAGTTCCTGCTCTGCCTCTTGCCAGCCCTGTGAACTTGGTTAGCCTCCCTTAGCCTCAGTGTTCTCCGCTGTGAATGGGGCCCAAGGCCCAAGGCCCAGAGCTCCCCCAGGCTGGAGAACAGGCAGAGTGTGGCAGGGGGTGATGTGTATGAAGGCAGAAATCAGGAAATGTGGTCCATGCTCGTCAGGAGGGGACAACAGGAGCAGCAGGGCCCTGGCTATTTATGACATGCTCCAAGAGCGTGAACTCCCATAGGAAGGCAGAGAAGACATGGGAGTTTGGGCAGACACAGGGAATGGAAGGTTAACACTAGAGGCCACCCTTGTACTTTCCCATTGTGCAGAGAAGCAGTGGACAGAGCAGAGCAGTGACGCCCCCAAAACAACAGAGAAGATCAAGGCAGTGCAGGACCTGACTATCTTCCTTGACAACCATCCACACCGGGGTTCCCAGGGATGGGCTTCTATTCCAAAGTCATTCCTGATGTAAAACTGTTTCATATCCAGGTAGCTTCTCTCTCTTCTCTCTCCCTCATCTCTCTCTCTCTCTCTTATAAAGCTTATTTTATTTGCTTCATTATTAAGCAATACTTATAAAATTAGAAAAGATTTAGGGAAAGAAAATTATATAAGGACACATTATTCCTACTAAACAAAGATCATATTTATCAATATTTTGCTACATTTTCTTCTAGTCTTAAGCTCTGTGCAGCAGTCTTAAAGACCGCAAATAGTATCCTTCATATGTGAACGCTATAAACTTGTCTTTTTACTTTCTTTTTTCTCTTTTGAGGAATGGTCGCACTCTAGCCCAGGCTGACCTGAAATTCACTATGTAATCACAGGCTGGCCTCCAATGCCCAGAAATCCTCTTATGTCTGCCTCCCAAGTGCTGGGATTAAAGGCATATGCCACCATGCCCAGGAGAGAGAGAGAGAGGGAGGGAGAAGGAGAGGGTGGGAAGGAGAATGGGCATGCCAGGGCCTTTAGCTGCTGCAAACAAACTTTAGACACATGCACAACTTTGTACATCTGGATCTACGTGGGTACTGGGGAATAGAATTTGGGTTGTTAGGCTTTATGGGCAAGTGCCTTAACCACTGACCCATTTCTCCAGCTTGAAACTTATCTTTTCTGACAACTTAAAAAAATGTTTTTAGAGAGAGAGAGAGAGAGGGAGAGAGAGAATGAATGGGCACACCAGGGCCTCTTGCAAACAAACTCCAGATGCACAGGCCACATTGTACATTTGGCTTTACATGAACACCAGGGACTCAAACCCCAGACCAGCAGACTTTGCAGCAGGTGCCCTTAACTGCTGAGCCATCTCCTTAGCCTCCCCAACCTGAAACTTGTCTTTTTTTTTTTGAGATCATGAAGTAGATGTTTTCCTTCTTACAAATTCTTCATGGGCACAATTTTTAGTCCTGTGCACACTCCGTGGAGTTGTTTCTCTGCACATTTTTGGAGTTCCATTTCCCAAGGTGCTGGGCTGTTCTGCCTTTGCTCTTGCAGTTGCCTCAGCTGCCAGGACCCAAGCCCAGTGGCTCCTGGATGCACGAAACCCAGGAGGACAGAGTCTGTGCTCAGAAGACCTGAATACAAGGTCACACTGACCTCTCCCTGAGACCAAACAGCCTTGGCTTTCAACCTGAGTTTCCCTTTGTTGAAACGGGGACAACAAACAGACCTGCCTCACCTGGCACATGCCAGGTAAAGAGATGTCAGTTTGGAGGCTGCCACCTACATAAACTGCCCCAATGTGGTCCAAATCTGGCTTTATTGGATTCATCATCAGAACCTTTGGAAGCCAGCAACAGGAAATCCAGCTCAACAAAACTTAAACCATAAAGGGAATTTATTGGCATATGGAATTGCAAAGTCCAGCCCCGTGGGACCCAGCCTGAGGGACGTTAGCCACAGTTCTTAACGACCTCTGTCTCACATGCCCCCTATTCCACCAACTCCTTCCTGGGAAAGATTCTCCCTAGGTCTTCTCAGACACGGAGGAGGGTCCCCCACTGTTGGCAGACCAAGGAGAGAGCATAGTGTCCTCATGGCTCCACTGGAGGTCTGAGCAGTCAAGCCCGGGCCCACGTTCTGCTGCGCCAATGGGCACCCACCTACTTAGACCTCTTAACCTGAGAGTGGGAAGGGTGGTACTCCAGAGGAGGGTCGGGTGCTTTTACCAGAAGAGAGGCAGACTTGGGGACGGGAGGGAAACAGCATGCATGCACTAGCAAACCACCACCCCTTGTACTGGGGCTGCCGTGGGGAGGTCAAGAGCTCCCCACTCCCCCGGTGGGTTTAGTTTCCTCAGCCCAGTGTGATGCCACCAGAAGCTTCCCTGGTTATACTCTTCTGCCAGGAAAGTAGTAGGGATTTCACTCAGCTTCCTGGACAGAGGGCCACACCCCCAGGCACTCCCTCCCCGGGCTAACCATGACCTGGGAGGAGACCTGACTTCAATGACCTCATGAGATGACTAACTGGACCTGGGCCGTCCAGGTCTGGGGTGTGTGACAGAGCCAGGCTCCAGCAAAGGGCTCCATGGTGAATAGGTGCTGCCTGGGAGAGCCAGGTGGGAGTGAGGGCAGGGCCTGGGCCAGGGAGAGGCAGAGCAGCAGAAGAGGGGACAAATCCGTGATGGGGGCTGGGAAGCCCTGTTCATTCTCAGCACACTGGGCTCTAGCTGTGTTCCCCCAAGAACCCAGAAGTGTAGTGAGTGTGTCTCCTCTTACCCTCCCCAGTACACACCAGCCCCTGGTGCCTGACTTGATAGACTAGGCGAGGCAGGTACCTGACAGATCAGCTCAGTTGAGTCTCCTTCGGTGGCATCCTGCCATCTGTGCTTGTGTTTGTATTTGGTCCCTGCCCTGAAGGCTCACAAGCCACCTGATATGGAGTCAGTCCAAACAGAGCAGGGAGGGCGTATTCCAGGCAAATCAGGGCTCTGCTTCCTTTCCACCGGGGGAGAGGATGGGGGCTCATTAGCTGTGGGACCATGGGCATGGTGCTGAGCAAGCATGAGGCCTTTCTAGGAAGCAAAGGGACCACAGAGCTAGACAAATGAGAGGCAAGGAAGTTTTGCCAAGCGGTAAGACTGAGGGACAAGGGTCAGAGGAGATAGGAGCGCACGCAGACCTAGATCCAGAGCCAGGGGTGCAGACACAGGTGGAACACCTGCTCCAGAGAGGTAAAGTACTGATCCAGGTATTATGGGGAGCCCAGAAAATGGACAAAGAGGTTCTGGCTTCCTGGTGAGGGCTTCCAAGGACTCACTCTGCTGTGGACCAGATGAAAAGCCTCAAGGAGGAGCGGGATGGGAGATGATTGGAAGGGAGTCCAAAGATGACATTTCTGAGAGGAGAAGCGATAGCAGGAGCTCAGGAGGAGACTAGAGCAGCTGTGAAGATGACCTGGGATTGGGCAAAGCAAGACGTCCAAAAGAAAAAAGTGGAGCAAGGGCTGCAGAGACGGCTCAGTGGTTAAAGGTGCCCATGTTTAACTCCCCGGGACCCACGTAAAGCCAGGTGCACGAAGTGGTGCATGCGCCTGGGCCTGGAGTTTGTTTGCAGTGGCCCGGGGGGTTCTGGCGCGCCCATACTCTCTTTCCCTCTCTCTGTGTCTGCCTCTTTCTCTCTGTCTTTCTCCTTCAAATAAATAAAGTTAAATGAAAAAAAAAAAAAAAAAAAAAAAAAAAGTAGAACAAACTAAAGAGACACCGGGGGACCATGAGGGAAGCACTGCTGGATCCAAGAGAAAAACACTTGACCCATCAGGGGCCGTGAGCCCAGGTTATGTCTCCTAACAGCTACGGGGAGAAGTTAAGGGACTTGCCTGAGGCCACACAGCTCCTAAGCGGACAGTGGGATGGAGCAAGGGAACAACCCTACCCCCTCCCTTCGGATCGCAGGGTCCAATGCCTTGTGTGCGAGGCTGAGGAATCCAGCTGTAGTGCTGGGTGCTGGGTGCTTCCATGGAACTGTGGTGGCAGGTGTGGGTTGGGTCAATCAACCGCAGCCCGTGGCATCCTTGCTCAGCCTCAAGGTGGCCAGGGAGTAAAATGGAGTGGTCAGGCTTTCTGAGCTCAGGAGCTTTGTGTGGATTGTTGGGAGCAAGGAAGACCCTGGGGAGTCCCTGGGAGGTCCTTCACAAAGCACTATTTTGTGAGACACGGAAGTTGGAAACATCTCCAACGTTCAGCCCCACCAGCTGAACCAAGTCTTACCACTTGGCAAAACTTCCTTGCCTCTCTCTGTGGTCCCTTTGCTTCCTAGGGAGGCCTCATGCTTGCTCAGCACCATGCCCACGGTCCCACAGGTAATGAGCTCTCGGTTGTCCATCCATCCATCCATTCACAAGATAGATGGTGAAGAAAAAGCCCTGGTGATGATGATGAAGAGAACATTGCTAGATGGTGGGGTTTTCAATTAATTGATTAATTAATTAATTATTATTAATTATTATACAAGCAAAGAGACAGAGAGGAGAGAGAGAGACAGACAGAATGGGTGCCAGGGCCCCCAGCCACAGCAAATGAACTCCACGCACATGCTCCACTTTATGCATTGGGCTATAGGTGGGTACTGAGGAATCAAACCCAGGTCATTCGGTTTTGCAGACAAGTGCCTTAACCAGTGAGCCATCCTTCCAGCCCCCTAGACTATGGCTTTTAGATAAAATAATGCCCAAGGGATAGGGCCAGAGAACCAAAACGTAAAAAAGTGAAATAATGATGTGGAATGACAGATGAACTAAATAAAAATTTAATTTTCCTAGTAGAGTTAAAACACAGTAAATTATTTTTTTGTATTTTATTTTTAGTTATTTGTTTCAGATAGATGAAGAGGCAGAGAGTGAGAGAGAGAGAGAGAATGGGCATGCCAGGGCCAGTGGCTGCAAATGAACTCCAGACCATGTGCCATCTTGTGCATGTGCCTTACGTGGGTCCTGGGGAATCAAACCTGCATCCTTTGGCTTTGCAGGCAAGTGCCTTAACTGCTAAGCTATCTCTCCAGCCCAGTAAATTCTTTTAAAAGAGTATGTTATAAAGATTAACAAGCATTGTGGCAGAGACTCACTGTGGTTATTGGCTTGACAACCTTGAGATGACAGGTCCCAAAGGCCCCTCTATTATGAGAACATTATAGGTATTTACTGAGTGTGTGACTGCATCCCAAAGGTGGTGGCTTTCTCACAGGAGCGGCAACGAGCCAGCGCACCCTAGGATGGGCTAAGGGTTTGACCTTAATCCGCATGGGTACAAGTACAGATAGGCACAGACTGGGCCCTCCCATAAGGAGCAGGCTGCTGAGGAACTGGATATGGGAGAGGCGTGGGTGAAGCTTGTGGGAGTTTCTCTGTTTCCTGCCAAAGGAGCCAGTGACCTGCACCCGGTAAGACCAGGAGCTGGCACAGGCCCTCAGGAAGTCATCACAGATGATAGAAACCCCCATGGGCATGTGCACAGCCCTGTGCACAGCCCTGACACATCCCTGGGTCCCAGGAGAAAGGATACCCTGGTCCTGTGGTATCCCCTGTCTTTGCCAAGCTGCATTTTCTTGGGGGAGGACCTAGAGGGGGAACGTGTATCTGGGTGGTGAGAAGGTGAGATGGATGAGGGGGGGATGGAGAAGACACTGTGGAATCCTATGCTGAAGAGCTGAACCCTCCAGGGGGCACCATGGATATAGCACTGGAGGGCCCGGGATTCATGCAGTTGGACCTAGAAAATGCCCACCAGCAATACCTGTACTTATACTTAGGTCTCCATTTAGGGAGAACTCACTAGGCTGGCTGGAATGTCGAAGCAGAAATTACATATCCAGAAGGAGGAAGGGGAGGGTTTCTAAGGGGCAGGAATGAGTAAGGTGCCAAGATAGGCTTCTGACCCCTCAGGTCACCCTACTGGCGGGCACCAGTTTTGGTCTGTCTTTGCACTCTGGCTTGATTCTTGAGGGCAAGAGTCCCCCAGGAGCTGGGATTCTGTGCCCGGTTGCATGTGTTTGTAGCTGGGCTCTGCCACGTGCTATCTTTGTGGCTGATCACTATTGTACCTGTCTGTGCCTCCATTTCTCTAAATGTAAAATGATGTTATTAAAAAGCACTGTTTATCAGTGAGTCTTTGGGGAGATTAAATGAATCAATGTTAAACCAATAGCTAGCACAGACTGTTGGTAGTCTGTGTTAAATAAAAGTATAAACTAGGACTGAAGAGATGGCTTACAATTAAGGAGCTTGCTGTGAAGCCTAAGGACCCATGTTCAACTCTCCAGACCCCACGTAAGCCAGTTTCACAAAGGTGAGACAAGCGCAAGGTCACACATGCCCACTAGGTGGTGCAAGCATCTGGAGTTTGATTTCAGTGGCTGAGGCCCTGACAAACCAATTCTCTCTCCTCTCTCTCAAATTATATATATATATATTAGCAGTCCATGATGAGCATGGTGGCACATGCCTTTAATCCCAGCACTTGTGGGGAAGGGCAGAGGTAGGAGGATTGCTGTGAAATCAAGGTCAGTCTGAGACTACAAGTTCCAGGTCAGCCTTGGCTAGAGTGAAAAGCCAGTAAATAAATAAATAAATTAATTAAATAAAATAATGGTCAAGATGGCCTTCAAGGAGAGCAGGCTGCTTCACAAGTGACAGAGACAGGCGATCCCATTGGCTTTCTTTTCTTTTCTTTCTTTCTTTCTTTCTTTTTTTTTTTTTTTTTTTTTTTGAGGTAGGGTCTCACTCTGGCCCAGGCTGGAATTCACTATGTAGTCTCAGGGTGGCCTTGAACTCACAGTGATCCACCTACCTCTGCTTCCTGAGTGCTGGGATTAAAGGAGTGCGCCACCACTCCCGACTGGCTTTTTTTTTTTTAAGAACGCTGCACACAGTATGTGAGAAATATTGAGTGAATCATTAGGGTGTCTTTTTAAAAAAATATTTTATTTTATTTTTATTTATTTGAGAGAGAGAAAGAGAGACAGAGACACACAGGGAGAGAGACAGAGACAACAGGTGTGCCAGAACTTCCAGCTGCTGCAAACGAACTCCAGACACATGCACCACCTTGTGCATCTGGCTTATCTGGGTCCTAGGGAATCGAACCTGGATCCTTTGGCTTTCCAGGCAAGCACCTTAACTGATAAGCCATCCGTCCAGCCTACCACTGGCTTTTGAGATTCCCCCCTAGCTGGGGGAGAGGCAGTCATTGGGCAACCTTTGAACCCTATACCTGTTAAAAGATGACACCAATGCCAGGCAAGCAGAGATAATCCATCCTCACACTCTGGTTTCCAACTTGTCTAAGGGACCCTCATTGGCTGCTGCAGGGGTGGGTAGTGTGGCCCATGACCAACAGATCAAGTCCATGGTCAGTCACCCGTGAGAACAGATATGGGCTCCAGGGTCAAGAGCAGTAGCCAGGAACAGGGCCTCAGGAACAAGAAGATCACTGTCTGTCGCTGGGGGTTATTTTGGATTCATCCAATTCAATGAATGTTTTTGTGCACATGTATGTGTGTTTGTGTGTGTGTGTGTGTGGACACACTCGTGTGCATGTGGAAGGCAGAGGAGAGCCTTGGCTGTTGTTCTTCAGATACATGTTCACTTCTTTTTGAGAAAGTGTGCCTTACTGGCCTAGAGCTCACCAGTTAGGCTACACTGGCTGATCAGCAAGCCCCAGGAGTCCTCCTGTTTCTCCCTCTCCAGTGCAAGCACATGTCACACACTGAGCTTCTTAACATGGCTGCTGGGGATGAAATGCAAGCCTCCTACTTGTGAGGTAAACATTTTACCAGCTAACCTATCTCCCCAGAATCTATCTATCTATCTATCTATCTATCTATCTATCTATCTATCTATCTATCATTTTTTTTTTTTTTTTTTGAGGTAGGGTCTCACTGTAGCCCAGGCTGACCTGAACTCACTATGTAGTCTCAGGGTGGCCTCAAACTCACGGCGATCCTCTTACCTCTGCCTCCCAAGTGTTGGGATTAAAGGCATGTGCCACCATGCCCAGCAATAAATATTTTTAAGTAACTGGGGTGTGCTGGCCAAATGAGAGGCACAAAGAGAATTGACAGAACCTCTGTCCTCAAGGAGGGCACAGTTGAGTAAGGAGGAAGGGACACAGAGTACAACTAGCACCAATCCCCAACCCTGGCACCCTAGCTCTGTCACATCATGCACACTTCCCCATGAAGTAAAAAGAACACTTTCGTCTTAAGGGAGACAGAGGATCCACGAGGTGAGGCAAGCTTTCCAGGTAGCATAGCTGGTCTGAAGTCAGCATCTTTGAGTGACTGCAAGGTTTGTGCCCTTAGTCACCACACATATTGTCCCAAGCGTGACCTGTGATACGGGCAGGAACACATTGTGTGTTTGTACTTTCTTCCTTCCGGTTCCTCCTCAACCCACGGGAGCTGGCCTCTGTTCCCAGCACCCACTGGAAACACTCTTATCAGGTCCTCTCTCAAGGCAGCACCCAGCCAGTCCAGTGACTCCCAGTCCAATCACTTCTCCACAGCCTGGGCAAGCTCTAGCTGCCGTTCTCTTCATTCTCCCCTTCCTTAGTTTCCTTCCCTCCTCTCTGGCTCCTTAGATCTCCACCTCTCTCCCCCCCCTCCCTTCTCTTCTCTAGCAGGCCCTCCTGATGCCCTGCTGAGCTGGAGCCCCCTCATCTGTGCATTCATAGGAACTGTCACAGTAGTTCTTACAGCACACTGAAGCCTCCTCTCCTCTCCCCCCCCTCTTGTCTTCTCCTCTCCTCCTTCCCCTCCCTATCCTCTCTCCCTCTCCACCCCTCCCCTCCTCTGCTCTCTTTTCCCCTTCCCTCCCTTCCTCTGCCTTCCCCTCCCTTCCTCTCTTTTCCTCTCCTCCCTCTCCTCTCCTCTCCTCTCCTCTCCTCTCCCTTCCCCTCATCTCCTTCCATCCCCTCCTCTCCCCTCCCCTTCCCCTCCTCTCCTTCTGTTCCCTTCCCTCCCCTTCTTTCTTCTCCCCTCTACTTCTCTCCTCCACTCCCCCCTCCCCGAGACAGAAAGGCTCAGCTGCCCTTATGGTCTGGCTTTTGCCTCTTGTTTTTGTTTTCTTCAGTGCTAGGAAATATTTGCTGAAATCAAAAGTCTGGAAAGTCTGGGAGACAGACCTTGACAGTGCTGTTTTAGGGAAATAAATTCTTCTATGTGTAGACACTGCAGGTTGAATACACATCACCCTCTCTCTTCTTTTCCCTAATACAACCTCAAGTTTGTTTGGCGGGGCTGGGGGGGGCAACAATTGCCTTATCTGTATTTCTTAAGGTCTTTTGCAAAGGGTAGCTCTGGGATCCAGTGTTGGCTGACAAGATTAAAAAAAAAAAAAACAGCTCTGCATGTGTAAAAGTTTTTATTTCCTTGATGTCAGCCTGGCCCCTTCTTGTTTCCCATCTTCACTTCTTTCCTGGAATGAAGAGAGAGGGCCAGAAGCGGAGCACCCATCTTGTGACAAAGAGCCAACTGTGGGGACGAGAGCCACATACTGCCTACCAGCAGACCTCTTATGATGACAGATGAGTAAGTCTCAGTAAGTCACTAGGGTTGGAGCTCCACTGTACCTGATAACATTTCTGAATAGGCCTTTTCTTTGGAGAGGACGCTGGTCCCAACAGCAGGCAGAGGGCAAAGTGAATGGACTGGAAGAATGTGTGGGCAGGGGAGCTGGTTCTCAACTGGACTATACTGGAGGATCATGGTATGGCCATGGGTTGAGGAAGAAGCTCTGATTTTGGTGGTCCCAAAGTTCCTGTGACCTTGGCCCGAGCACTTTCTAGTCCCTGGTTAGTGATATTTGTAAAGTGAGGCTGTTGGACTAGGTGAATTTAGAAGTGCTTCAAGTCAAGGCTTGGAAGTCAGGCAAAGCTGAATTCAGGGTTTTGCTCCATGACCTTCTTGCTGTGGAGCCTTCAGACCATTTTTTTTTTTTAATGTTTTATTTAGGGCTGGAGAGATGGCTTAGCGATTAAGGTGCCTGCCTGAAAAGCCTAAGGACTCATGTTCAACTCCAGGTCCCACATAAGCCAGATGCACAAGGTGATGCAAGTGTGTAAGGTTGCACATGCGCGCAAGGTGGTGGACGCGTCCAGAATTTGATTGCAGTGGCTGGAAGCCCTGGCGTGCCAATTCTTTCTCTCTCATAAGAAAAGAAAATAAAAAATTTTAAAAATCAAAAATATATTTTATTTATTTGAGAAAGAGGCAGATAGCACGAGAGAGCATGGGCACACCAAGGCCTCCAGCCACTGCAAAGGAACTCCAGACACATCCACCATCTTGTGCATCTGGCTTACATGGGTCCTGGAGAATTGAACCCTGGTCCTTAGGCTTGGTAGGCAAGCACATTAAGTGCTGAGCCATTTCTCCAGCCTCTCAGACCATTCTTAACTGGCCTCTCACACATCTTCATCTGTAAAGTTCAAGTTGCATGGCACCTATCACTTAGGCCTAATGCTGGGTTTCAGAAAACCAACAGAGTGCCTGGCACAAGCCACCATGTGTGTGACCATCACTGTCCAGTACACACTGAGTGCGCCATGACAGTGTTACCAAAGTTAGGAGCAGAGCATGCCCTGGGAGCCCTAATGATGAAGTTAGGAGGAAGAAATTGGCTAGGCAGCTGAGGGTAACAGGGTCCCCCAAGTGAACAGTTTTATTCTTGGTTAGAAGTGAGAAATGTATTGAGGCCTATAAGGAGGGGGGTCTTCTGGGGGTTTTCCTCCCCTTATCTCTTTTTCCCCAAAACCTGCCTGGAGGATGTAAATAAGATTACTAGGTACCTGAACATATGGCATGGGATCTGGTTTTCTCTTATCTCTTCTTTCCTAAAGAAGTTCCACTTTCCTAGAAATCTAACAGGAAGATGGGAGTAAGATTACAAAGTGCCTGGATACCAGGCATGGGAGCTGGACTGACCAGTTCAGCCCCCATCCAGTAAAATTCCATAAAAGGCTCCAATCAGGGACGCTAGGTAGGCCTTATCCTTTCTAGGGACCCCCTCTTGCCTCACAGCAGGAGCGCTGCCTTCTTTCCTTCTTTTAAGTTGTATAATAAAATCTTCCTAAATTTCACCCTCTATGGTCAGTGGATTTTATGCTTTAATATTCATAGAACAAAGGACTGGAAAGATGGCTCAGCAGTTAAGGTGTTTGCCTGCAAAGCCTAACAACCCAGGCTTGATTCCCCAGGACCCATGTAAAGCCAAATGCACAACGTGGTGCATGCATATAGAGCTCATTCACAGTGGCTGGAGGCCCTGGCATGCCCATTCTCTCAATCTCTTTCTGCTTGCAAATAAATAAATAATGTATTTTTAATTTTTAAAATTTTTTGTTTATTTTTATTTATTTATTTATTTATTTATTTATTTGAGAGTGACAGAGAGAGAAACAGGCAGAGAGAGAGAGAGAGAGAATGGGGGTACCAGAGCATCCAGCCACTGCAAATGAACTCCAGACACATGTGCCCCTTGTGCATCTGGCTTATGTGGGTCCTGGGGAATCAAGCCTCGAACCTGGGTCCTTAGGCTTCACAGGCAAGCACTTAACTGCTAAGCCATCTCTCCAGCCCTAAATGATTGTATTTTTAAAAATTCATAAAACAAGAACCTAGAGGCCCCTGACTCAGTGGAAGTTTTGTATGACTGTGACTCTTGGCACTCTAAGTCCTGTGCTAATGCACAACTAAGAGAGGAGAATTGATCTCAGACACCCCAATTTCCCATGTCACCGACAAACCAGGCTCATCTTTCCACCCTGGATAAACCAATCAAAAAAGCCAAAATCAGCCGGGCGTGGTGGCGCACGCCTTTAATCCCAGCACTCGGGAGGTAGAGGTAGGAGGATCGCCGTGAGTTCAAGGCCACCCTGAGACTACATAGTTAATTCCAGGTCAGCCTGGGCCAGAGTGAGACCCTATCTCGAAAAACCAAAAAAAAAAAAAAAAAAAAAAAAAAAAAAAAAAAGAAAAAGAAAAAAAAAAAGAAAAAGCCAAAATCAATAGGGCACGCCTTTAATCCCAGTGCTCGAGAAGCAGAGGTAGGAGGATTGCTGTGAGTTCAAGGCCAGCCAAGACCCTACCTTGAAAAAAAAACAGAATAATAATTTTTTTAAAAAACCAGCCAAAATCATAGTGAGAAGCAGAAAAGGGAGGTTTATTTAATGTGGCCATATTGGGGAAAAGAATAAAGAGATCCAGTAACAGCCTCTCTACCCCACCCCACCTCAAGTTCATTGTCAGGGTCCTGAAGGAAGGTATGAAATAGTTTAGGGCCAGAGGTATGTGTAAGTAAGTAGTGCCAGCCAAGGACGGTCCTACTTGCTGTCTGGGCACCAGGCTGTCCCGCAAGGTGTTCTGAAATCTCTTTCCAGGAGACAAGTTTCTCTTCTGGCTGGTACCAGGCTTCAGTCTCGTCTTTCTCCCAGCATGAGATCCCCAGGCTAAATTCCAGTTCTTTGGGGGTGCCCTATTCCAACAGTCTGACAGCCAAAGGGAGGGGTATGAGTGTCTCTTTAAAACATCTTTATGCCTGGCTGGGCGTGGTGTCACACCTGCAGTCCCCATACTCAGGAGGCAGAGGTATGAGGATTGCTGTGAGTTCCAGGCCAGCATAGGACTACAGAGTGAGTTTCAGGTCAGCTTGGGCTACAGCGAGTTCCTACTTGGGAGTGTGGGGGACGGGGGATCTTCATGCCTGTCAAGATGGGTGGTAGCTATTCTTGAGTTCCTTTTCCCCCCTGGAGGTCCTGTTTGCTGTTGAGTACTTCCCTCTGCAAGGGAATACTATCATCTCAGTTTGCCCACTGCCCAACAGGCTCTGAATGCATGGAAGTTCCCAGAACATCAGCCAGGGCCAGACCAGGCCTAGAAAAGCTGTAAGCCTGGGTTTAGAAACCAGATGCAGTCTGGATGTCAGCGGTGGCTTTCTGGGTTCTGAGGGCCATCTTTTCCTGGACTGGGGTGAGTTTGGACAGTTGGCCCTGTCCCCTGACTATGGACTGGGCTTTGGAAGCTGGAAGAAATACCTTCAGCACTCGATTCCTTACTGCTTTTGCCAGGACCTTTTTGGCTTTCTCTGGGACTGGTTCACCTTCTTTCTCTTGTCTGAGCTCCCAATCCCGGCAGGAAAAAAAAAATCTTGTTCATTCCAACCTTGCAAAGGAGGTCAGTGCTGGGGCATCCCGATTGTCCAGCGCCGCCCCCTCCCTCAGCCTTGCAGGCCAGACCCAGCCTCGCTGACACTTGACAGTGCCTGCACTTTACCTTGGCTCAGTTCCAAAGTTCCGAGTCCAGCCCTGGGTGGCCCCCACCTCTTTACCTTGTTACCGCCCCCTTTCCAGCTCAAAGAGTAGTTTAAATATAAATCAGCCCACGGCACAAACAGAGCCATCACCGGAACTGAGGGCCCAGGTCTGCAGCAGCGAGTGCAAACACGCAGACTGGCTTTGTAAATCTCTCCAAGAGCACCGGGCTGCCTGCCTGGGGCTCACCTCGAAGGCAGCATCCTCAGGCTCCTCGCCACCTCCTGAAGCTCCCTTTTCACTAGGGACCCCTCCAGAGCCCTTTGAACTCCCCATCCTCTTGCTTGTTCCCCTCTACTCACCTGCTCACAGGTCCCCACCGCCTCCCACTCTTGTCCCATCAGTCCCCTCCTCCACCCCCAACACTGACAGTCCTATAGTCCCTTGGCTCTTCCAACCCACCCGATCACCCCTTCCCAGTGGCCCCACCACCTCCCTTTCCCACTCCCTTTCCTGGAAAACAGGATCTTCAATTCCCTAGCGCACCCAGCACCTCCCGGGGACGCCAGACCCCACGGGACACCTGTCTGTCTGGGGAGGTGTCTGTTGGGCAGCGACGGGGCGGGGGACTCACAGCGCCTTGACACTGGAGGAAGAAGAGGGAGGAGGGAGAGCGCGTTTCATCATCGGCCCCCGGCGGCAGCCACTTATAAAAACTTCGGAGCGAGCACTCTCTGGCTCAGTCTCTGCGCCCGCCGCGCGCGTCTCCTCCACCTCCTCCGGAGGGACACTGCCGCCGCGCTCGCCATCTGCACCCCCCGCGGCCTGTGCCAGGAGCCCCGGATCCCTGACAACCTGTCCTGGGCCTGTCGCCACCGAGGTCTTGGCCCACCAGAGGGGACTTCGCCCCCGCGTTGCGCTGCCGATCTGTGGGCCACCGCCCGCCACGATGGGACTGTTGCCCAATCCCAGCGCGCGCCAGGGCAGCGGCGCCTCCTCGAGCCCAGCTGGCCGCTGTCCCAGCTCCGTGTTCCACAACATTAAGGTGAGCAGAGTCCAGGAGCTCTGGGTGTCCTCCCCGGATTCCCCTCCCCCCCCCCGTGCGGCGCCCCAGGACGCATGGGGTTTGGGGTCCGACCAAGGCAAGCGAGGGTGGTGGTGGAGGAGAGCGAGGGTCTCCCCGAGATCGCGTGGTGGGCGTGTGCGTGCGCTCACACGCCCTCTGGGATCAGAAACAGGAGAATTGGAAGTACCTGGCTGTCAATGGCAACGCTATAGGCCAACAGCTATGGCATTAAGGGATGGATGGCATCCCAGGCACACCTTCTTTTCTGTCTTGGTGGTCACTTTACTCCGCTCGTGGACGATTTTGCAGGCGCGCTGCATCGGTGCCTTGTGGGCAATAGGTGGCGGGCACTGTGTGCAGCGCTTGTCGGTCGTCCTGGGATGGGCGGCTGAAGAGGCGCCCTCCTGTTCCCTAATCCTACCACACTAGCAGGCCCATGGCTGGCTACTTGGATGATAGCTGAGAATTCCCTGCTTGCTTCCCTGCCCTGAAAATGTCCCCTAAAAATTCATCAGCTCTCGGTGGTTTTCTCAGAAAGGTCATAGCAGGTTCCTGTTGCCTGGCAAGTTATGTGGAGCCAGCCAAGAAAAGAAGGAGAAAAAAAAAAAAGGATGGGGTTGTTGGCAGTTAATAGGATAACAACACTTACTCCCCCAGGTGTCAGAAAAATATCCCAGTCTATCCCAGGTCCAGGAGGACTTGGGGTGGTTGAATCAATGTCCAGTACTGTTTGGGAGGGGTCCCTGAAGAAGCACCGTCTGAAAGAGCTAAGCTGCTCTGTAAGAAGAGGGAGTTTACAGAACCCACATGGGGCCCTTGAGGTCAGGGTGAGATTATGCTACAGAGAGGTTATTTCCCACAATTGTTCTATCAGATGCAATGGGTTGTACAAATGAAGGGAAGCCAGATCCCACAAGGGAGTCGGAGGTGGGGGGGATCACTGCTCTGTGACCTGGTTTTATATATATATATGTGTTTAACAGAAAGAAACCTGGAGACACACATTCACCATTGATGAGGGTCCATATGGAAGACAGGGAGGAGGATAATGGAATCACCATTATAAATGTAAAATTAGAATAATATAAATAAAAATAAATTATTTTTTTTTTTAAAAGAAAGAAACCCGGAGGTGGGAGTGGACTACTGAGGTAGTTACTGGTGGAATTGGGATTCCCTGTGGGGATTCCCATTTCTATTCCCCCCCCCCACACACACCACAATTCATAAAGGCTGGATTGATTTTTACACTTGCATATGAATAAAAAAGAAAATCTGAGATCATTCTGAATAACTTTTAAATCTCCTCACCTTTGACCAGACCTGCATGGGAACACTGTGTGCGATGTTGTTTCCACCAGTTTAAAGGGTTTGGAGGCGCCTCAGCCAAGAATTGTGGAATTTTCTCGATATTTTTAAATTAGGAATTAAAAGGGAACGGGTGTGTGCAAGAAGGGTTGGGTGGTCTGAAAGGAATGGGGCTGTGGCGGGAGATGGGGAAGGACAATGTCCCTCCCATTTTCCCCGGGAATGAATGGCAGGAGGGGCTAGTTGTCCCAGCGCAGATTCCTGACAGTGAGGGTGACATGAATAAGCTGGAGCCATTTAGACCCACCCTGAACCTCTAAAATAAATGTGTGCCAGCAGTTTCTTTGAAGATCTAGAAAAATAAGATAACCACTCACATGCCCAAGATTCATGCCTGAGACCTGGTCCTAGGCCAGTTGGCCTCTAAAGGGAGTTAAGTGCTCATATCAGTTAAGAGTTTTTCTTGACTCTTAAATCAGCTTCTCTTAATCACCTCCTCTGCCTGTGCACAGTCAGCTAAGACCTCAGCTTGCCTGCTCTGTGAACTGCAACCAGGCACAAGGTTGGCTATCTCCAGGCACATCTAGAACCTGGAATCTCATCAAGTTAAGGTCACTGAAGTCTTCCCCTCAAGCGAAAGAGGACTGGGAGTGTCCACCTCCCAGGGACATTTTGGGTGACCACTCTACATCTTCCCAATGGAGAGTGGGTGACATGAGTGACAGGACTTGGGTGGGGGGGGCATGTTGCTGAGATGGGTTATCCAAGTGGCTTTGTGGACATTACTGCAAAAAGAATTTGCATTCCATATGGCTTAGGAGAAGGGAATAGAGCCTGAGGGCTCACCTTTGTCACTTACTCACCTAACCAAGTGACTGTGGGGAACTATTTATTACCCATCTCTGGGCCTCAGGGTTCTGATTTGAAAGGTCATGGGAACAGTTCCCTCCTTGTGCAGTTCAGTAAGCATTACATCAGGTGAGACGTAGGTAGAGGGTTTTGGGAACCATGCTGGGTTCTGGTTCACCACTCCCCCCCCCCAAGGCTCAGCATAAATCTGAGATCACTTCTTTCTTAAAAATATTTTATTTGTTTATTTGTGAGAAGGAGAGAAAGAGAAAGAGAGAATGAATAGGCATGCAAGGGCCTCTAGCCACTGCAAATGAACTTCAGACACATACACCACCTTGAGCATCTGGCTTTATACTGGGGAATTAAACCTGGGTCCTTTGTCTTTGCTGGCAAATGCCTTAATTGCTAAGCCATCTCTGCAGCCCTGAGATCACTTGTCGCTTCAGCCAACAGAAGTGTGCATTCAGGTCTTGTTTAGGAACTATTGTTCTAGACCCTCAGCAGCACATAAAACCAGGCACGGTGGGGCACCCAGCATTCCAGGGGTGGAGGCAGGAAGATCAGAAGTTCAAGGACATTCAAGGCCAGCCTGGACTACATGAGACCCTCCCTGTCTTTTTTAAAAAATGCAGTGAGGGGGAGGGGCTGGGAGAGATGGCTCAGTGGATTGATTACTGCAAAAGTGTGAGGACAGGAGTTCTGACCCTCAGCACCCACTCAAATGCCGGGTGGGGTGGTGGTTTCCTCTAATCCAACACTCTAGCTAGACTAACTGAACCGGTGAGCTCTGCGCTCCAGAGAGAGACCCTGCCTCAGGAGGGGAAAGTGACTGCGAAAGAAACCCAATGTCAACCTCTGGCCTTCACATGCACACGCACACATATGTGCCCACACATACATGCATATGCAACAAAAGGCCCTGTGTTCCATTAATTCCAGGATGCATGGGCACCAGTTAAGAAAAACTGGTTAATGATAACATCCAAACAGTAGTGACAGCAGCTAATGGTAACTGAGCTATCTGAATGTATGAGCTTTGGAAACATTATACGTATAGTTCATTCCCTTTGCATCTCTAGCAGGTACATACTACTACCGTCTTTGTTGATGAGGAGGAAAAAACAAGCAAGGCTTCTTTCCTTGAAGGAGTGTGGCCTATAGAACCAGGCAGGGCGTTCTAACCATAGTACTACCCAGCCCACGCATCAGCTCTAGCTTAGCAGGAGGGGAATATCACAGCTGTAGGTTGTCAGTGGCTTCTACAGGCCCTGGTGACACACACACACACACACACACACAAGCTATGACGGGGAGGGGGGACCTGCCGTGGCTGCCGGAAGGATGCCCCCATTACTAACTGGCTCTTGCCTTTTCACTCTTCATAATGGTCACTGAAAGAGCCTGGCTCAGGGAGAATGTTTTGTTTTGGGTTTGGTGTGTGTGTGGCCTGGAGAGATGGCTCAGTAGTTAAGGCACTTGCCTGGTGTGTGTATGTGTGCATGCGTGCGTGCGTGCATGCATGCGTGTGTGTGTGTTACTGCAGACTGAATCCAGGGCTTCGCCCAAGCGAGGCAAGCACTCTGCCACCGAGGCACCTCCCAAGCCCCTTGGGGTAAAGAAGGAAATGTCACCTATTTCATTTAGTGACAGGCTCTGTGGCGTCTGGTTTGCGGGACTCTTCCGAAGCACACAACCTGCTCAATCGCTGTTACAAGGGTACAGTTCGGCACCCAGAACTCTAAATTAAAAACAGGTTTCCCTCAGAGACCCCGGGCTGAGGGGCGTTGGTAGGAAGGAGCCTCTATGACTGATGGATCTTGGCAGCCTTCCTAAAATGAAAGTTTCTCCCTAAATTGAAACATTCTTTTGGAGCCCAAATGGGGTTATCTTATAGTGGGTGTGATCAGCTGGTAACTGCTGCCAAATTTCAAGCAATCACACACCCAAGGCTCCAGTGTAATGAAATCATATATGTTCAGTTGGGGCACGCCAGTGTGTGTGGGGCGGGGATGGGCTGAGGACGAAGAGCAGTGAGAATGAAAGGCAAACCTCACAGCTTGATCCATGTGGCCCTGGTGACCGCTGACCTAAGGGGACTAAAAATGGGAGGAGAGTATTTTGTCCTGGCCTGTGTCTATAACTTCGGAGGCCTTTGATTTCCCCAAATGTGGGAATCACGAGCTGTGTCCCAGCAACAAGGAACTGCTGCTCAAAGCCACTGAATGAAGAGGCGCCCACTCCCCCCGGTGGGGGTTCTAACATTCAGGATGGCGTCATTCATTCCGTTATCAGGAGACAGCCTTGGCCTGCTTGTGGGCAGTGGAGAAGGGAGGGGAATGGTGGGAGTGGGTGGGAGTGGACCTTCTCTTGAAAGGTGTTTAAAGCCCTCCCTAGCTTTTCTCTCCCAGCTACAGAGCAAACAAGAGCGAGGTTTCACAGGATGGAGAGAGACACAGAGAGAGACAGACAGAGAATGAGAGGGAGACAGATAGAGATGGGCGCGCCAGCAGTCTCTCAGCTGCTGCGAAGGAAATCCAGATGTGTGCGCCCCTTGAGGGCAAGTGTGGCATTGCGCCCTTGTGTTACTTTGCATCTGGCTAAACGTGGGACCTGGAGATTGGAACCGCTGGGGATTGGAACCAGCGTTCTTAGGCTTAGGAGGCAGGTGCCTTAACCACTAAGCCATCTCTCCAGCCCGGAGAGTACCTTTTTAAATTACATACCAGGAGACCCAGGATGGGGAGCTGGTGAGGGGCGGGGGCTTCTTCTTGCCTTCTTTTGTTTGGCTGTTCTTAATGTCTGTGTGGTGTTCGCAGAGGAAGGCCAGAGGCTCCCAGCCCCATTCGCCTCCTTCTCCTTCTTCCCACACCTGTTTGACTTTTTCCCACGCCATGGTTTAGACCACCCTCTGACCCCTCTGTACAGGCACTGATTGTATAGAGTGCTCGTTATGCACCCAGGCTTAAGGGCAGGGGCAGGGGGCTGAGAGACCAGGGAGGCTCCTGGGTGAGTGGGCCTCCCAGAGGGCGCTGTGGGGGTGGGGGAATGACAAACCTCTCTAGTGACTATTCTAGAGTATTTGACCACTCAACCTCAGTTTTTGTCAAGGAACACCATCAACAAGTGGCTATGTGAGTTTGCCCACAGTGTTCCGATCCAATATGACACAAAAGGATGACTGTCACTAGAGATCCAGGACCTTCTTTATAGAGGTACCTTGAGTCACTGAGTTTCTAGAGCTAGACACAATTTAGCACATTTTGAGTCTTTTAAAATTTGTTTTTAGGGCTAGAGAGATGGCTTAGTGGTTAAGGTGCTTGCCTGCAATGCCGAATGATCTGGTTTCCATTCCCCAGTACCCAACCTAAAGCCAGATGCACAAAGTGGTGCATGCAGCTAGAGTTCATTTGCAGTGGCTAGAGGCCCTGGTGTACACATTCTCTGTCTTTCTCTTTGCAAATAGGTAAAAATAAAATATTAAAAAATTATTTTATTTTAAAAATATAATTTATTTTTTATTGATAACTTCCATATTGTAGACAATAATAAAAATTTATTTTTAAGCCAGGTGTGGTGGCACATGCCTTTAATCCCAGCACTTGGGTGGCAGAGGTAGGAGGATCACCATGAGTTTGAGGCCAGCCTGAGACTACATAGTGAATGCCAGGTCAGCCTGAGCTAGAGACGGACCCTACCTCAAAAAACCAACATATGTATATTTAGGCTGGGCATAGTAGCCAATGTCTTTAATCCTAGCACTCAGAGGGCTAGTAGGAGGATCACTGTGAATTCAAGGGCAGCCTGAGACTACAGAGTGAGATTCAGGTCAGCCTGGGCTAGAGTGAGACCCTACCTTGAAAAAAACTAAAAACATTAAAAATTTACTTTTAGTTTAAATCAATTATAGATTCGTAGGAAAATGGTATTTAGAGGTCGTGTGCATCCTTCCCCCAGTTTCTCCCAGTGGCCCCGTGTTACATAACAACAATCATTGCACTGGATATCAAAAGCAGGAAATTAACATTGCTATCAAGTGTGTATACAGTTCCGTGATCTTTTCTCCCACGTGTAGATAGACCTGTGCAAACACCACCTACCACCTGAAGGTACGGAGCTCCTCCGCAGCCAAAAAGAAGTCTCTTGTGCCAGCCTGTTGATAGTTGCATCTCCTCCGTCTCCGACGAGCATCCCTAACCTCTAGTTACCCCTGGTCTGCTCATCATCTCCGTAATCTTGGCATTTTGAGATCGGAACTCTGTATTTAGTACAGTCTACTAGAGATCCATTTGAGTCGTTTGGATTCACCAAGAGCCACTTTGTTCTTTTTGCTGAGTAGTAATGTTTGTTTAAATGTTCTGAAGGACATTAGGGCTAGTTTATTAGGGCTATTATAAATAAGTCTGCTGTGCACAAGTGTGTATAGGCTTATTTTTAAATTTTATTAAGTAGAAACTTTGTATGGACACAGCATATGCTGTTACCATCATTTTCCTCCTCCCTGTCCCACCCCAGTGAGGCCCCTCCTAAGTGGGATTGCTGGTATTCGGCATGGAGTTGTGGGTTATGAGTTGTGAGAGCAGCAGTCAGGCATTGTGGGGGGGGGGCTGAGTACAGGTTTTTGCGCGGACATAAATTTCATTGCTTTAGAATAGATGCTGGAGAGTGTGTTTCCTAGGTTGTGTGGTTGTTGCATACTGATTTCTTTCTTTCTTCTTCTTCTTCCTCTTCCTCCTCTTCTTCTTCTCCTTCTTTTTGGCATCTCCCAAACTATTTTTGACAGTAGTCCTACCACTTTCTATACGTTCCATCGCGGTGTGAGCGACCCAGGTGCTCTGTGGCCTTGTCAACATTCAATTGTCACTAAGTATGTGTGTGTGTACACGCACGCATGCGTGTGCATGGGCTGCGTGTACCATGGTGCACATGCAGAGGTCAGAGGACAGCCTGGGCTGTGGTCAGGTCCTCCTTTTCCACCATGTCTGAGATGGGGTCTCTCTTGTCGTCAGCCACTGTGAATGCCCGACTAACTGGCTTGTGAGCTTCGGAATTCCCCCGACGCTGCTCCCATTGCTGTGGGCATGTTGGGTTTACAGACACGTGCCCAGCCATGCCCAGCTTTGCAGGGGTTCTAGAGATCTGAACTCTGGTTGTCGGGCTTGCACAGCAAGTGCTTTTAACCACTGAGCCCTCTCCCTGGCCCTGTCACTGTTTCTTACAGTCTCATATCTGCGTGTCAACTTAATTTGTTTTCTCTGATACTGAATATCCTCTCATCTGTCCATGCTACTTGTGTCTCTTCTTCAATAAACTGTTCACATTTTTGTTCCATTTTCAATTTGAATTTTTTCTTAATATTTAATTTTTATTTATTTATTAGAGACAGGAAGAGAGAGAGAGAGAGAGAGAGAGAATAGGTGTGCCAGGGCCTCTATCCACTGCAAATGAACTCCAGACACATACATCACCATGTGCATCTGGCTTATGTGGGACCTGGAGAATTGAACCTGGGTCCTTAGGCTTCTCAAGCAAGTGCCTTGACTGCTAAGCCATCTCTCCAGACCATTTTTTAATTTTTTTTTTTTTTTTTTTTTGGTTTTTCAAGGTAGGGTCTCTGGCCCAGGCTGACCTGAAATTAACTGTATCTCAGTGTGACCTCGAACTCACAGCAATCCTCCTACCTCTGCCTCCCAAGTGCTGGGATTAAAGGCATACACCACTACACCCAGCTCATTTTTTTAAAAAAATTTTAAGTTTTTATTTATTTATGAGAGAAGCGAAAGAAAGAGAATGGGTGGAATTTTTATTATTTTTTACTTTTATTTATTGAATGCATGCATATGTGTGCTTCAGGAAGGTTGGCATCGAAGGGTCTTGCTATTGCAAACAATGCCTCTCCAGCTTGACATGGGTAGCTAGGGAATTGGACCCAGGCCAGCAGGCTTTGTAAGCAAGTGCTTTTAACCACTGAGCAACCTCACTAGCCCTGGATATTTCCTTTTTTTCTTTCTTTCTTTCTTTCTTTCTTTCCTTCCTTCCTTCCTTTTTTTTTTTTTTTTTTTTTTTTGTTCTGGAGTTTTGAAAGTTCTTTGTGTATGTTATCAGTCCTTTATTGGGTATATGGTTGGAAAATATTTTCTTTTAATCTGTAGCTTAGATTTTTTTGTCCTCTTAAAGCATTTTGTAGATAAAATGTTTATTTTATTTATTTATTTTGGTTTTTCAAGGTAGGGTCTCACTCTAATCCAGCCTGACCTGAATCTCACTCTGTAGTCTCAGGCTGCCCTTGAATTCACAGTGATCCTCCTACCTCTGCATCCCAAGTGCTAGGATTAAAGGTATGAACCACTAGGCCTGGAAAAATGTTTAATCT
The DNA here is from genome assembly GCA_036365145.1 of Orientallactaga sibirica. Classification (NCBI taxonomy): domain Eukaryota; kingdom Metazoa; phylum Chordata; class Mammalia; order Rodentia; family Dipodidae; genus Orientallactaga; species Orientallactaga sibirica. The sequence continues at coordinate 25,920,328 of JAEOAD010000009.1, read as the reverse complement.
TGATGGACTCTAATTTATCAGCCTTTTTGTTTTATTTCATTTTTTATTTAAATATTTTAATTTATTTATTTGCAAGAAGAGAGAGAGAGAGAAGAGAAGAGAGAGAGAGAATGGGCATGCCAGGGTCTCTAACCACTGCAAATGAACGCCAGATGCATGGGCCACCTTGTGCATCTGGCTTTACATGGGTACTGGAGAATTGAACCCAGGTTGTTAGGTTCTGCAGGCAAGCACCTAAACCACTGAGCCATCTCTCCAGCCCTCAAGGTTCTTTTTCTTTATTTTTTATTCCCTAGCTCTGTCCAAGTATTCCTGCACCACCTGTTAAATAAAATATCTTTTTTCTATAAATTTTCTTTGCACCTTTGCTAAAATAAAATAAAATAAAATAAAATAAAATAAAATAAAATAAAATAAAATAAAATAAAATAAAATAAAATAAAATCAGCTGGCCACTCTTGAGAAGGCCTCTGCTGAGTTTCTTTGCTCTGTGATGTTAACTCCTCCACCATCCCTGTTTGGCTAATGGAGCAAGTCCTTAAAATATTTTTCTGTGTGGATAGTGTATGTACATGTGTGTGCAGATGCATGTGCTAGTGTGTGTATACACATGCCAGAAGAGGATGTCAGGTGTCTTTCTTTCTTTGTTTCTCTCTTCCTTTCTCCCTTCCCTCTTTTCTTTTAGATTTGAGGTGCAGGGCTGTACCTGAAATTCCAGCTACCTACAAGGCTGAGGCAAGAGGATCACTTGAGCTTCTGGGTTGCAAGAAAAATGCATGTTTGAGGCAGGGATTCTTATTCACTGCTGTGTACACAAGGGTAGCTGTCCAAAGAGCCTTGAGGACTCTCCTGTCTGTCTCCCATCTTGCCATAGTTCTTTGTAGTTCTTTGAGTGCTAGGATTATATAAACATGCTTCTACATCTGGCATTATGTAGAATACAAACTAAGGTTCTCATGTTTGCGTAATTAATCCCACTTAGTATAGGTTTTTTTTTTCCCAATTCCATCCATTTTCTTTTTTATGGCGGAGGGGGGGTTCAAGGTAGGGTCTCACTCTAGCCCAGGCTGACCTGGAATTCACTCTGTATCCTCAGGGTGGCCTCAAACTCACGGCAATCCTCTTACCTCTGCCTTCCAAGTGCTGGGATTAAAGGCATGCACCACCATGCCCGGCCATTTTCTTCAAATTTCATAATTTTACCTTTTCTGTACAGCTAAGCAAAATGTGATTGTGTCTATGCACCACATTTATATTCTCCAGTCATCAGTTGGTGGACATTGAGGTTGACTCCATTTCCCAGCTCTTGTGACTAGAGCAGCAATAATCATGGACGCGCAAGTATTTTTGTCGTAGGGTATAGAGCTCTTTGAGTAAATGCCCAGGAGTGATAAATCTGGGTCCTAGAGTGGTTGCTGCTCATACTGGCTGACCAGCGAATCCGGATCAAATCTTGAAGTTGGGGGAGAGCTCAGTGTTACCCTACGTTGGTTTATATTATGAATACCAAATGGGTGCCATCAGTTTTCCTTGTAGTTTGGCTTATAAGGATGATTTAAGGACCAATTTAAAACTCCCTTTTGATAATGAAGGAGAGGTCTGACGTACTTTTGGCCTCCAGCTTCCTTCTGGTCTCAGATGATTGGTGGTATATCTTTTTTCCTTGGCCTTGATCTTTAGATCCATGGTTTTAAATTTAGTTCTAATCCTAATTGACAGAGTATCAACATCTCCATTTCACAGTTAAGGAAATGGAGTCTTGTCCAAGACCACATACCTGATAACTGGCAAAGCAGGAATTCTCACCAATCTTCTCCCTCCCGGGCCATCCTTGCCATGACGGCCGAATGTCTCTCAGCTCCAGATTCCCTCATCTGTGACCACTGGGGCTCAGCCACCTCCACGTTCCTTCCCCAGTCTCAGATTCTCATCTCCTGCTGTTAGTTGCTGATGGAGCTGAGACTAGGAGCAGGGCCAGCTGGGTCTGAGCAGTGCTTGGGAAACTGTTATGAAACCTGGCTGAAGTGGCTCTTTGATCAAAGCCTAGCTCACTTGGTTTCGAGGACCCCGATTCTCTGAGTGTGCGTCACCATTAAGGATTACCTTTTCTCAGTGGGGAGCAACACTAAAGAAGGCTCAGTGTACACTGTGGGGTTGAAGCACGGGATGAGACTGTGTGGGAGACTGTCCCTGGATTTCACTAAGTAGTCTCAGGGTAGCCTCGAACTCATGGCAATCCTCCTACCTCTGCCTCCTGAGTGCTGGGATTAAAGGCCATGCCCAGCTCCTCCCGGTATCTTGCTCCTGGGTGGCAGTGCTATAGAGGCTCAGGCACAGGCTCAAAGTGCAGCCAGGTGCACTGGTGGCGGACCCTTGGGACATTCAAGCCCGTCAGCATTTGCTGCTATTGTCCCTACAGGACTGCCGTGGGCTTCCAGACATGTGGCTGGTTTACCCCTTCCTTAGAGGTTTAAGAGTGGATCAAAGTGGATCTGAGCCCTGAAGGTGCCTGGGACTCCTCCTGACAAGTTGCACATTGCTTCTGTTCTGAGGACTGTGGTCAACTCAGCACCATGGGACATGCTGGCCTAGAGCACCAAGGATGCAAGTGTCCTCCGAGGAGACCGCCCATTGCTAGTTTGTCAAACGCACCCACCTCAAGGCCCTGATTTCTAAAAGGGAACTCACAGGTTTCTACTCCAGGGTACAACAAGAGAACAAAATGTCTGCAGATATGGACAGATTAATGAGCATTACATATCTTTGATACATTTTTCTAATTTATTTACAAATCAAGTGTTTTTAAAAAAATCGTTGTGGCACATGCCTTTAATCCCAGCACTCAGGAGGCAGAGGTAGGAGGATTGCCAGGAGTTCGAGGCCACCCTGAGACTACCTACTGAATTCCAGGTCAGTTTGGACTAGAGCAAAACTCTACCTCCAAAAACCAAAAACAAGAACAAAAAAAATGTTGTGCATGTATGATGTATGCATGTCATGTGTTATGTGTGTGTGAGTGTGTGTGTTCATGCACATGCATGTGTAGATGCATGCACATGCTCCAACGTGTGTATGGAGGACAGAAGACAACATGGGGTGTTGACCTTTGCCCTCCGCCTTGTTTGAGGCAGGGTCTGTCACTTACCACACCAGGCTAGCTTTCCAGCCGACTTCTGAGGATCCTCTTGTCTCCGCCCCCCATATCACCATACGCGCGCGCTGGGGTTATATATACACATGGCTGCATCTGGCTTTACCAGAGTTCTGAGGATCCACACTCAGGTTCTCATGTTTGCAAAACTAACGCTTTATCTACCTAGCCATATTCCTCAGTCCAGTTGAAGTGATTTTTATGTTTTGCTACACAATCTGCTGTTTCCAAAAGTATGCCCCGTCTCCCCCTACAGATCTTGGGGTAACTTGAATGCCCCAGAAAGCCGTTCTGTGTCTAACTCATGTCTCTCAAATGCAGGCTTCTGCGTGGAGCTTTACCCAGTTAGGGAGGGACAACCCAGGGTGATCTCAGGTCAGAACTAGTTTATCTGGTTAGTTCACCCAGCCAGCTTGTTGGGTGCAGAGGAAATGGTACCTAGATAGTTTAAGTAGGGCCAGGTGTGCAGGGTGTGGGTGTCAGAACACTCCTGGACTGAGTCCCGTGGAATTTCTCAGAAGAGGACGGAGTGAGGTCTCAGCGGGTCTGGGGAAAGAGGGCAGTGCTGGAGAGAGCAGCAGGTTCCCAGACTCACGCTGCTCCTGGTGCCCTTGGCTGCCAAAGAGATGCCTGGATGGGTTTTAGCGGATCATGTTCTTGGGTGGTTTTCCAGGTCACTCCTCACTTGTACCTCCACCTCCTCTTTAAAAATTATTGATTTAGGGCGGGAGAGATGGCTTAGCAGTTGAAGCATTTGCCTGCAAAGCCAAAGGACCCCGGTTTGATTCCCCAGGACCCACATAAGCCATATGTACAAGGGGGTGCATGCAATCTGGAGTTCATTTGCAATGGCTGGATGCCTTGGTGCACCCATTCTCTCTCTCTCTGCCTCTTTCTCTCAAATAAATAAATAAAATTAAAAAAATTTAAATAATTGATTTATGTATTTTTTTGCAAGGAGAGAGAATATGAGTGGGTGTGCCAGGGCCTCTTGCCATTAGCAACCAAACTCCAGACACATGTGTCATTTGGTGCATGTGGCTTTATGTGAGTACTAGGGAATCGCACTCTGGGCCGGCAGGCTTTGCAAACCAGTGTTTTTAACCACTGAGCACGGGCACAGCCCCTCAGCCACTTTCTCAACTTCCTGTTTTGCCTTTGATTGACAGAGCGGTTGAGGGGCATTGCTCGGAGCTGAGCAGGGATGTAGGAGGTCAGATCTGAGTCAGTAAGAGTTTAGTAGTGTGTGTGTGGGGGAGGCCCTTTGGAAGTGCCACTGTTGAGTCTGTCTCCCTAGCAGGCTCCTAAGCTTCCAAGGATCAATACTCTGCAAGTTCCCTGCTTTGCATGGCTGAGCATGTCTCCTTCTGCTTCGACCTAAGTGGGTTCCCAGGGCATGGGAATTTCGGCTTTCAAACTGGAATTGTTCTGGGAAAATGAGACTGGGTTGGTCAACGTACTTGCCTCCCTCTGACTATGGGGTACTGTGGGTAGTGAGGAGGGTCACGGATGGTGGTCAGGAATGGGAAGGAAAGTCTGAGGTCCATGGGCGGCTCCCAGACATCAGGGGTGGAACCAGGAGGCCTGGGGCTGGACTCTTGCAGAGTGGCGGGGCACACTTCTCTCTCCTGTTTACACAGCCCTTTCCCCGGCTTCCTGCCTTCATTGTTGGTCTTGTTTTTTACAGTGTTATGAAACTATCCATTGTATAGTATCCATACAAATGAGGATAAAATAGAACTATAGGAACGTACAGCTTCCTGGTTCCGGGAATTATTGAATTTTAGAATTGACTGTAACCTGCAGACTCATCTTTTCAAAGAGGCAGGAATCCTCCTGATGCCCCGTTTTTAGCTGCAAGGATGGGCAGCTCATCCCAAGGCAGGCCCTGCAATCGCTGGCACTACAGCTCCTTCAGCCCATATTGAGGTTAAATTTGTACCTGTTCTTCCATTGACATGCCCTGCAGAGGGAAGCTAACAGAGTCCCCTTGCTTTCTAGTCACTCACCTCGCTGTTTCTTTTATTAATGTTTATTTTGAAAAATATTTTATTTTTATTTAGTTATTTATCTGTAAGAGAGAGAGAGAGAATGAGTGCACCAGGAACTCTAGTCACTGCAAATGAACTTCAGACGCATGTGCCGCCTTGTGCATCTGGCTTATGTGGGTACTGGGGAATCGAACCTGGGTCCTTAGGCTTCATAGGCAAGTGCCTTAACCTCTAAGCCATCTCTCCAGCCCTTTTAAAAATGTTTATTATTATTATTATATATCACATAGCTACATCATGTGTTGGGACCCTCTTTTCTCTCATCCCTGCCCCCATTCCGTTGGGGAAGCTTCTCATTGGGGTTGCAGGTATTCCCCATAGGGTTGTAGTTTATGCATTGTGGGAGCAGCAGTCACTTATTTGGGGGGATGCTGTTTCAACCTGTGGCTCTTACAATCTTTCTGCCCCCCTCTTCCACAAAATTCCCTGAGCCATGGTGGGTGAGTTTTAGTCTACTTCAGTGATGAGCTCTTAGGAGCCTCTGGATCTCTGCTTTGGTAGGAGTTGAGCATCCTCAGGGTCTGTCTCCTACACACTGGCGCTGATTGTCAGAGTCACCATGGAAGCATCACTCTTGCTTGTCTCCCCAGTTCCTCTGTGGATTCAGCTGTGGCGTGGCTGAAGTGCTCTACCTCACTGTTCCTAGAATGAACTAGCTCCTCTGTCCTAGAAGCACTCCTACCTGAGGGTTGCTTAGCAGGGTTGAAACAGAAAGCCAAGTGGTCCAGGCCATTTTCTTTCGAGCATCAGATCAGGCTAGGAAGGTGAGCATTGCTGGGATAGATATATACAATTTCTGTTTTCCAAGACAACAAAGGTTTTCCTGTTGGCCTGGTCACTGGAAATGATATAGGGATTTGGGGTGTCTTTGAGAGCAGCAGAGCTATTCTTGGCTCTTAGTTGGGCTTCAACCCAGGAATTAGGGTGCCAGATGGTCACTGTCACAGAAAACTCCCATTGAGGGGCTAGAGAGATGGCTTAGTGGTTAAAGCACTTGCCTGCAAAGCCAAAGGACCTTGGTTGATTTCCCAGGACCCATGCAAGACAGATGCACAAGGTGGCACATGCATCTGGAGTTCGTTTACAGTAGCTAAAGCCTCTGGCGCACCCGTTCTTTCTGTATCTCTGTCTCCCTCTCTCTCTCTCTCCAATTAATTAATTGGTTGTTTTATAAAGAGATAAGGAAAGAAGGCAGAGCTCCTGTATAACAGGAGGGGTCCCAAGTGGGTGATCCACATGGTGACTCAGATGGGACAGATGGGATTTCTTTCTGTTTTCTTTTGTTTTTTGAGGTAGAGTTTCACTCTAGTCCAGGCTGACCTGGAATTCACTCTGTAGTCTCAGGGTGGCCTCGAACTCATGGCAATCCTCCTACCTCTGCCTCCCAAGTGCTAGGATTAAAGGCATGCGCCACCATGCCCTGCTCTTTTTTATTTATTTATTTATTTTTAGTTTTTATGTTTCAAGGTAGGGTCTCACTCTAGCTCAGGCTGACCTGGAATTCACTATATAGTCTCAGGGTGACCTCAAACTCACTGAAATCCTCCTACCTTTGCCTCCCAAGTGCTGGGATCAAAAGCATGCACCACCATGCCCAGCTCAGATGAGATTTCTTATAGGAAGATTTTACTGGGTTGGGGGATGAGCTGATCAGTCCAGTTCCCATGCAGGTATCTAGATGCCTTGCAGCCTTAGTCACATCCTTACCTCTGGTTTACAGAGACGAGGAACTCTTTTAGGAAAAAAAAAAAAAAAGCTGTAAGGAAAAGAAACAGACTCTTCTCTACTGGCATTTGAGGCCTCTAGCAAGGTGGAGAATACTGAGGATTCATTCAGGGACAAAAGAGATGAAGAAAAAACCAGATCCCCTCTTAACAAGCTCAAGGACATTTCCTGCTTTTAGTCAAGAGATTAATAAAAAAAAAAAAAAAAAAAAAAAAACTGTTCACTTTCGGGGCCCTGGTACCCCTAAACTATTTAGCCACTTCTGTCTTCTATTCTTCATCATGAAAGGCTTGGTGACCACGCAGGCTTTTTAGCATCTACTGGGGAAACCCAAGGTTCCTGGAGCCAGAAGAAAATCTCCCAGGACGTGGACCTCCGTTGTCCTCGGACGCTGCAAGTTAGTAATATCCTCGCCACCTCCAGCACCCGCTCCTCTCCCGTCTCTCACACCTTGCCTTCTCTTTTACCTCCTTCTATTCTCACATCCATTTCGCATTTGTTTCCGACTTTGGGAACTTTTATAGAGTGTCCATGGTAAGCCTCCGAGAGGTCATTGAGTCCAGCCTCCAGCTTGAGGAAGTGGAGAAGAGGCTAGAATATCCAGCGAAGGCCTTTTTCAGAGAATGTGAGGCCTGACACTCATAGGAACGTGCCGCGTGGATCCTGAGCTGGCCTTTAAGGCTGGTCCCTACATACCCTACCCATCCTGTCTGGCATGGCCAAGTTAGCAAAGGACCAGCTTTGTCTACAGGGCCAGGTACACTTAGGGAAATTGGTGCTGACTTGGAGAGTCAGCCCACAGGGCTTGGTGGTGGCCCATTTCATTTTCAAATGTCCCATTCACCTGAAGCAGCTGAAATCTTCTTTCTACAGACCAAACTTCCTCTTTATTCAGTCCTCAGAGTCTGGGAAGTGATGCGTTCACGGAACCTAGGTGTAAATTTAACGTGTGAGCATGGGAAATTTACAGGGAGTTGGGGGATGGACATTAATCATGCCTGTTTTACTTGTTTTTTTGGGGGAGCAGGGTCTTCATACACACACATATGCATGTGTGTATATACGTGTGTGTGTGTGCATGCATGCGTGTGTGTGTAGTTCAGGCTGACCTAGAACTCCCTATGTAGACTAGGCTGGCTTTCAACTTGTGGTGGTCCTCCTGCCTCTGCCTCCCAAGAGAAGGGATTATAGGTATTGCCTGGAATGGTTGTCTTTCAGTCACAAACATTGGGAATTCCCCCCCCCGCCCCGCCCACACACACACACACACACTAAATAGGAACACAGCCTTGGCAACAATTATGATCCTTAGGTATGGTAAACCACAGGGATGTATAGATATTTATCTGTGAATGCAAATACATTTGAAGCCTTCTGCTTGGGAGCACCCCACTATGCACGTTGAACGAGATCACATGCACAAGATTAAGTCCTTTCGGGGCTGGAGAGATGGCTTAGAGGTTAAGGCGCCTGCCTGCTAAGCCTAAGAACACTGGTTCCAATCTCCAGGTCCCACGTTTAGCCAGATGCAAAGTGACACAAGGGCGCAATGCCGCACTTGACCACAAGGGGGTGCAAGCATCTGGATTTCATTCACAGCAGCTGAGAGACTGCTGGCGCGCCCATCTCTATCTGTCTCCCTCTCTCTCTCTCTATCTCTCTGTGTCTCTCTCAAAAAAAAAAAAAAAGAGGAAAAAAAGATTAAGTCCTTTCGGAAGCACGAACAGCCCGCAGCTCCTCTCACCATGCTATGACATGCATGTTATTCATTCGCATGCTATGGTGGAAGAAGTTGGCCTTTGGAAATTGTCACATCACACAGGGACAGAGCTAGAAGTGAGTCTCTCTGGGGGATGCTGCCTTAAGATGTTTTTCATTTTTTCATACTTCATCACAAATTCCAAGTAGGTTAGCCCAACATGGACATGGCAGAGCCACCTGTTTCTATTTATTGCTGTCTTCCAAATGGAATTTGGCAATGCTTGTCTTCGTGCCTCAGTTTCCTCTCTTACTACGCATTCCCTTGCCCCTAGTCATGAGCCTCCATCCACACTCCAGCTGTGCAGCATGTTAGACCTGGCACGGGGGTGGGCAACCACACGACTTAAAAGCAGTTGATTCCTAAATGAAAGGACTTAATGGAAACGCTGTCAGCTGTGCAGTGTCTTAGCATGTAACTTGTCTGCTCAGAAACTCAAAATGAGCAATGATAAGCAATTAGAGAGCCAGCCAGTAAGTCATGGGTTGCCTGACTATGGACTATCTGCAGATCATTTGTAAAGTTTCACCAAGAACAGTTTAAATGTTTGGGGAAGAGTTCATTCTCTAAGGGTTAAGTAAAAGAAGGCAAGATGGGTGTCCATATGTACAGGGAGGATTCAACTTTTTTCTTTTTTGGTTTTTCGAGGTAGGGTTTCACACTAGCCCAGGCTTACCTGGAACTCACTATGTAGTTTCAGGATGGCCTCAAACTCACGGCGATTCTCCTACCTCTGCCTCCTGAATGCTGGGATTAAAGGCGTGTGCCACCGTGGCCAGCTAGGATTCAACTTTTTTTTTTTTTTTTTTTTTGGTTTTCCAAGGTAGGGTCTGACTCTAGCTCAGACTGACCTGGAATTCACTATGTAGTCTCAGGGTGGCCTCAAACTCACAGTGATCCTCCTATCTCTCCCTCCCGAGTGCTGGGATTAAAGGCGTGCGCCACCACACCCGGCTGGATTCAACTTTTTGAGAACCAGAACACACAAAGCAAGACAATTTTGGCGGGGGGGGGGTGTCCAAACTGTGATGTTCTCCTCTGAGTGGGTGTGGGGGGGCATGGTTTTGCCTTTCTTCTTTGTGGAATTTCATGTCTCCATTTTTAAAAAAAAATATTTTTATACATTTATTTGAGAGAGAGGGAGGGAGGGAGAGAGAATGGGCTCACTAGGGTCTCCAGCCGATGTAAATGAATTCTAGACCCATGGGCCACCTTGTGCATCTATCTGGCTTATGTGGATCCTGGGGAATTGAACCTTTGGCTTTGCAGCAGGCAAGCATCTTAACCTCTAAGCCATCTCTCTCCAGCCTGCTCTCCATTTTTCTACAACAGATACACTACAACATCCTAAAGCCTAAAGTGACACTCACCTTCCTTTGTCAGGTGCATCGAGACATCTCACTGTGGTAATGACATGACCTGACATGGGGTGTATGTGCTGTGTTCTGGGTCCCTGAGACTAGACCAAGGATGCAGCAGGACTGCAGCCACGAGGATGGGGTTTCTGGAAGGACTATTTCCTGCCGAGTGCTCACCGTGCCCAGTGCATTTTTACATCTGTTCTTACATTTGAGTCTCACCATTCCCCAGGGATGGAAGGCACGTCAGATAACAACACTTCAGATTTTAAAGAGTGACAAGAATGCAGAGCATTCTCTTTTCTGGGAAGATTGGGAAGTGATTCAGTACAGAAAACCTTCTCTGCTTTTCAGGTGCCCGCTCCCAGGGACTGGCTCAGAGCTTAGGAATCCAGCCCGAAGCATTGGCCAAACTTCTTAGAGAAATGAGTGTATCCGATCGGCCCCTTGCCCTGTAGACAGGGCAGCATGAATAGAAGCTGGGACACGATCTGCTGAAGGCTGACTGGGAGTCTGATCCCTTGCCTGGGGTTCTACACCTGGGAGGATGTGAGCAGCATCTACAGGTGGGCTTTCAGCCAGTCTTCTAGAGAACCTGGATTGACCACCCACTGTTTGAAAAGCAGCACCTTGCCGGTATTCTAAATATTTATTTATTCATTTATTTGAGAGAGAGAGAGAAAGAGAGAGAGAGAGAATGGGTTTGTAAGGGCCTCTAGCCACTGCAAACAAACTCCAGACACATGCACCACCTTGTGCATCTGGTTTACATGGGTCCTGGGGATTCGAACCTGAGTCCTTAGGCTTCACAGGCAAACACCTTAACTGCTAAGCCATCTCTCCTTGCTGGTATTCTAACCTTCAGGGATCTCTGATCTTCAAGGGGAAGGGTGGTGAGGCTCATTATTCATTCATAAGTGTGTTGTTGATTATCTGTCATTTCTCATCAGATATCCAGTGGTGAATAAAACAGCCTGAGCTCCACCTTAAAGAGTGAGGCAGACAGTGAACAGATGCTCAAATAATAGTAAAGTTATGACACATGTCACATAAGAAGTGAAAGAATTGGATGTTAGGAGGGAGAACATGGTAGAGCTAGAACTGGATTCTGCTTAATACATTTGGGTCACAGGCTCTGCATATTAACAAGTCACCTTCATGGTTCTCTTGTAGAACTCCTCTATGGAAAACACCTCCATGAACTAGGCAGGGTCTCTGCCTTCCAAAGGATGTTGTTAGATGGCACAAGACAGACCATCAACAGTTATAGCTTCCATCAACATGACAGGCTCATGGCATAGAACCCCTCCGACTGAAAATAACTAGAGGTGTTGCATAGGCCAGCACCAGGGGGTTCAGTGCATAGCTGAACTTGTGAGAAGGCAAAATTTTCTTGTAAAAGAGAAGAAGAATGGCTCAAACACCAGAATCACAAGGGTGCTGGTTGACCCTGAAGCAGGGAATGAGGGAGAAATGAGCAGGCGGCCATTAGACTCGTAAAGAACTCCTAATGAGGATTGGGTTTCCGTCACTGTCATGTACCAAAGATGACATGGGAGGGTAAAAATCACATGCATTCACAAAGCTGGGCCCCTTGGTAAAGGGGCAACTAATAAAACTGAGCCCATCACCCCAGGGGCATCAAAGAGCTTCATCTCTAACCAAACCTCTGGGGGAAAACATTCCTCTAAAAAACTAAAACACAGGCTGAAGAGATGACTTAGCAGTTAAGGAACTTGCCTGCAAACCCTGAGGACTCATGTTTAACTCTCCAGGTCCCACTTAAGCCAGAAGCACAGTGATGCAAGAGCGCAAGGTTGCACATGCACACAAGGGGGCGCATGCATCCGGAGTTCGATTGCAACCTCCCCTCCCCATAAAAAAAGGCCAGTCTGTTGGGCTTGCCTCAAAAAATTAAGAAAACAAAACAAAACAAACAAACAAAAACCCCACTAAAACCCCAAAGCTAAACTTCAGGGAATTCATAGAATTGCCAACCGAAGTTATACTAACTACATGATAAATACTCCTTATACTATATTAAAAAATTAAATGGATCAAACCTCAATAATATGAGGTCTAAAACTATAAAACTCTTAGAAAAAATATGGAGATAAACTTAGTGACATTAGGTTTGGCAAAGCTTTCTTAGATTCAATATAAGTCAAAACAGATTGTTTCCATCGAATGTAAAATCTTCTGGGCATCAGGTTGGTTATGGACGGAGAAATGTGCCTCCTCTCACATCCCCTCCGATCCCTGCTGGACAGCCTTGGTTCTTGTGCTTCTACAGGAGGAGACGACATCATGGGGGATGGGTAGTTGAGCACATAATCAAGGTTTATTTTTTTTTGACAAGTGTGGTGGTTTGATTCAGGTGTCCCCCATAAACTTAGGTAGTCTGAATGCTAGTGTCCCCAGTTTATGACAATTGGAAATTAAAGCCTCCTGGAGGCAGTGTATTGTTGGGGGGCAGGCTTATGGGTGTTATAGCCAGTTTCCTCATGCCAGTGTTTGGCACTCTCACTTGTTCCTGTTGTCCACCCGATGTTAGCCAGGGGGTGATGTCCACCCTCTGCTCGTGCCATCGTTTTCCCCTGACATTATGGAACTTCCCCCTCGAGCCTGTAAGCCAAAATAAACCTCTTTTTTCCCACAAGCTGCTCTTGGTTGGGTGATTTCTACCAGCAATGCAAACCTGACTGCAACAACAAGCAAAAGGGTTTTTGTTTTGTTTTGTTTTTTGAGGTAGGGTGTCACTCTGGTCCAGGCTGACCTGGAATTCACTCTGTAGTCTCAGGGTGGCCTCGAACTCTCTGCAATCCTTCCTACCTCTGCCTCCCGAGTGCTAGGATTAAAGGCGTGTGCCACCACGTCCGGCTTGCAAAAGGGTTTTTAAGCAGCAGAGAAAGCAAAAGAGTGGAGGGCGGGTCAAACTGTGGGTTAGGGTAAAGGGCTGCCTCTAGTGTCTCAGCTTACACATCTTAGTCCACCATTGCTCCCCACTTTGTTCATCCAGGGACATCCAGGGACAGGTCCCCATTCTTTGATGAGGCAAATTATCTCTTGGCAGCTATTTTTACCCACAATTTGGTCTGTTACAATTATTATGCAGTAAATGCATTAGACGCAAGAACATAGAACCATAAAATTGAGACGTTTGCTAGGGGAAAGGACAGTGGTGGCTTGTGTGTGCTTCTCAGGGAGGGACTTCATGGAGGCAAGCTGGAGCCTGGCTTTGTCGTTTTGCCCAGAGCCCTGACCTTCCTCTTCTCTAGTTAGCTTGACTCTCTCCTTCCCAGAGGGAAGCATTCTTGTTTCTCTTCAGCACTCTTCCCAACCTCGCTGTTTCAACCCCCAAGCAAGAGGACATAATCAACAAGGTGAAAAGCCAGGCGTGGTGGCGCACGCCTTTAATCCCAGCACTAGGGAGGCAGAGGTAGGAGGATCGCCATGAGTTCGAGGTCACCCTGAGACTACAGGGTGAATTCCAGGTCAGCCTGGGCTAGAGTGAGATCCTACCTTGAAAAAAGAAAAAAGAAAAAAAGAAAGGTGATCTACAAAATGGGAGAAAATATGTGCAAAATTCTAAACCTGGCAAGGATTAATGTCTAGAATTCATGAAGAAACAAAAGCCCAGCTGAAAGAAAAGAGGTGGCTAAGAATTTGAGTACACGTTTCCTCGGAAACTATCCACAATGGCCAAGAAGCGCATTGTAAAATGCTCAAGCTCGCTAATCATTAAGAGAATAAAGACTCGTGATGATTTCAAAAAAGGAAGCATAGCCAAACAACTGAAGGCTCAAAAGGAGGAGGAAAAGAACAAAATGCACACAGAAAGCCCTTCGTTATAAATGGGAGCATGATATAATGAGTAGATACAAAGCTAGACTTATCAGGAACGACAGCACATGCAAATGACCTACTCTCGCCATTCCAGTGCTAGTGAGCCTCAGATTGGATTTAAAAAGTGGAGACAAAACTCTCTTTATTTGTATTTTGTTTTTTGAGGTAGGGTCTCACTCTAGCTCAGGCTGACCTCAAAAATGCTCTTTAAAACAGACATCTACAAGAGTGGGGCAGTGGTGTGGGTCAGATGGCACATACTCCTGTAATCCCAGCACTTGGGAGTGGAGGCAGGAGGATTAGGAGTTCAAGACCAGCCTTAGTTACATGTATAGCTTTGAGCTATCTGAGACCCTATCTTAAAAACCCAACCAACAGGCCTGGAGAAATGGCTTAGCGGTTAAGTGCTTGCCTGTGATGCCTAAGGACCCTGGTTCAAGGCTTGATTCCCCAGGACCCACATAAGCCAGATGCACAAGATGGCACATGCATTTGGAGATCATTTGCAGTGGCTGGAGGCCCTGGTGCGCCCATTCTCTCTCTCTCTCTATCTGCCTCTTTCTCTTTCTGCTGTTGCTTTCAAATAAATAAATAAAAATGAAAAAAAAAAAAAAAACCCAACCAACCTAGCAAGCAAATGAATAAAAATAAATCTGGGCTGGAGAGATGGCTTATCTGTTAAGATGCTTGCCTGCAAAGCCAAAGGACCCAGGTTCAATTCCCCAAGACCCACGTAAGCCAGATGCACAAGGTGGCACATGCATCTGGAGTTCATTTGCAGCTGCTGGAGGCCCTGACATGCCCATTCTCTCTCTCTCTCTCTCTCTCTCTCTCTCTCTCTTTACCTCTTCTCTCTCTCATAAGTAAATAAAAATAAAATACTTTTAAAAATCAAATCACATGGCACAGAAAGGTTGAAAATCAAGGGACAGGAAAGGATATACCAGAAGACTTCTACCTAAAGAAAGGTGATTTCTCTAATAACAATAAGAGTGTTTAAAGCAAAAAAAAAAATGCAGATCATGAGATATTTTAAAATGCAAGAGATTAATCTCTAGGCTATGCAAAGACTGATTAGCAATCTAACAGGAAAATATGCGAAGGATTTTAGCAGGTGGATGGCCTCCCAGCTGGTCTCTACCTTCTTCATTTCTCTCTGAATGTCATTGTTATATCTTCTACTGCCAGCCTTTGTCTTCTCTGTGACCCAGTCACAGTCAGCCACCAGAGTGTGGTGGCAGAGAGTGCCAGCTGCCCTTCATTGAGTTACAATTGGAAAAATCTAGGGGAAGGCTCTAATTGGTTTAGCTGGGTCCTGAGACAGGGCAGGGTGTTTCCAGTGGCTTGCATCTTCTTGATCCAAGTAGTCCAAACAGGGGCACTTCCCCTAAACAAGAGAACTGTTCTTGATGACAGAGAAAATGGAGGGGAACCAAGATCTATCAAACAAGACAAGAAGTTAGCCAACTGTCCACCATGAGATGTGCCACCTTTACCACATCTGCCACAGCCTGGGAGAAATTGTAGGGGAAGCGATGGCATGCACACTGACTGCTCCTACTGCTGGCCTGACAACCAGCCCCAGGTTGATGGTGACAGATACAGTGATCAAAACCTATTGAAACAGAAATCCAGAGGCTACAGAGAACTCAACACGAATTAGATGCCAGCAGACCTTCTATGGCTCAAGATACATTGTGGAAGGGGGGGGGCATAAAAGATTGTAAGAGCCACAGAGTGGGTAGGAATATCCTGAGGTAGAGTTCCCTGCTATCCCACAGGGACTGACTGAGGCCTTCATGACCCTACAACACCATATACCATACCAAAACCCTACTGAGGAGGGTCTCCAGGGCAAAAGGAGCTGGGGCGAGGGGATAAAACAATAACTTGTTATAATTAATATAAAATAAAAATTAATATAAAAGAATCTATTAAAGCATGCAAAAAAGAAGAACTATCTAAGAAGGCGGCTGGACAGATAGACAGGCAACTGAGACTTACTGTGGAGGGAAAGAGGGCAAACAAGTTGAAGACAAAGGAGAGGTGTGCTCTCTGGTAGAAAGGAAAATCTCTCAGGCCAATCATATCAAACAGAGTTTATTTGAGCAAAGAACAATGAAACAAAAAATGGTTACCAGGGCCGGGCATGATGGTGCATGCCTTTAATCCCAGCACTCGGGAGGCAGAGGTAGGAG
This sequence comes from Orientallactaga sibirica, assembly GCA_036365145.1. Lineage (NCBI taxonomy): Eukaryota > Metazoa > Chordata > Mammalia > Rodentia > Dipodidae > Orientallactaga > Orientallactaga sibirica. The sequence goes on along the minus strand of JAEOAD010000009.1, from coordinate 25,904,240 downwards.
GATTGCCGTGAGTTCGAGGCCACTCTGAGAATACGTCAGCCTGGGCCTGGGCCAGAGTGAGACCCTACCTCAAAAAAAAACAAAGACAAAAAAAAAATGTTACCAGGACTGGAGAGTTGGCTTAGCAGTTAAGGTGCTTACCTGTGAAGCCTAAGGACCCATGTTTGACTTTTCAGGTTCCATGTAAGCCAGATGCACTAGGTGACCCAAGTGCACAAGGTTGCACATGAGCACAAGATGATGCATGCATCTGGAGTTCAAGTGCAGTAGCTGGAGGCCCTGGCATGTCAATTCTCTCTCTCTCTCTTATAAAAAAGAATACCATATATATTACCAAAGCAGGGAGCCACCATAATCAGAGCAGGTTCTAAAAACTGCAGCCACCAATGTGCGTTTATAGAAATCAGTGCATTTATAGAAAAATGGAAGTGAGGCATAGAACACAACTTAATGGGCTTGGTCAATCAACCAGACAATTGGTTACAGCTGTTACCTGGCTACAGCACCACCAGCAACCAGCAACCAGCCAACACTTGGGCACTGAGATTGGGCTCTGATACTGGTTTGTTCTGCTGGACTCAATGTGGATGCCAAGTCCAAGTGCAAATCCATGGCTTGCCACAGATGTTGTGTAATGTCCTGTTGCAGGCAGAGGGCCTCCCTGGAAAAGAACAGTGAGGTAAGGGAGGGGATATAGATGAGCCAGGGTTCCTGATCTTTTCTTATGGCTGTTGTAACAAACGGTCCCAAGTGCAGTGGCTTAAGACAATGTGAATTCAGTGTCTTACAGTTCTGGACGCCAGAAGCCCTTGACGTTTCAGGGTATTAAGAGTGCAATAAAGAGCTGGGCGTGGTGGCGCAAGCCTTTAATCCCAGCACAGGCAGAGGTAGGAGGAGCGCCATGAGTTTGAAGCCACCTGAGACTACATAGTGAGTTCCAGGTCAGCCTGGGCTAGAGTGAATCCCTACCTCAAAAAAAAAAAAAAAAAAAAAAAAAAAGAGTGCAATAAAGAATCCATTTCCGTGCCTTTCCCACTGTTTAGAGTCCCCTACTTTCCTTCCTCCATCCTTAAAGATGGCAACTCAACTTCTTGAAATCTCTCACTGTACCTGTGTATGCACGTGTGATATTCCTCACACACTATCCACCTTCTTATTTTGAGACAGGGTCTCTCACTGGTCTGGAACTCATCGAATAGGCTAGACTTGCTGGTCAGTGGAGCCCCAGGGATCTACCTGTCTCCATCTCTCCAGAGCTGGCATTACAAAAACATACCACCACACCCATTGTTTTGTAACAGGGGCCTCGTGCTTGCAAGGAAAGCACTTTGCTGACTGAACTATCTCCCTAGTGTTTCTCTCTCTCTCTCTCTCTTTCTGACTCTTGTGATTACACTGGACCCACCCAAGTAGATCTTGGCTAATTAGCCAATTTAAAATCCTTAATCACACATGTAAATTTCTCTTTGCCATGTAAGCTGGCATATTCAATAGTTTTAAGGATAAAGATTTGGGCATTGGGGAGGCCATTATTTTAAAAAAATATTTCTTTCTTTCTTTATGTATTTAGAGAGGCCTCTAGCCACTGCAAACGAACCCTAGATGCATGCACCACTATGGGCATCTGGCTTGTATGGGTCTGAGGAATTGAACCTGGGTCCTTAGGCTTTGCAGGCAAGTGCCTTAACCACTAAATCATCTTTCCAGCTCCGAGGCCATTATTTTGTCCAACTCAGGAAAAATTTACCCAAACTAGAGCCAGTAGAAGACACACACACACACACACACACACACACAGAGAGAGAGAGGAGGGAGAATCATTACAAGAAGTTCCTTCTACAATCCTGGGGGCTGGTTAAGAGCATGCAAAGCTCAAGGACACACCAATCACAAGCAGGCTCAAGCTCACCAGCCAGGGCCAGAGTAACTGTGCACATGCGTGCACACACACACTTGTGTATTCTCTTAAAGTTTTGCAATTGATCAAGTCAGGCCCACCCAGATTACCTGGGTGACTGTGCATTTGCATGATAGCCACCAACTCCCTTCACAGCAATACCAAGATTAGGGTCGTCTAGCCAAGCTGGCACATCAAAAGAGAGTTGAGGGCAGTGACATTCAGGACATGGTCAGGGCATAATATGGCAGTGAGCAGAGGACTCTAGGAGTAGGAAGCACCATTGGAGCATAGAGAATTGCTAAAAGGAGGGCTGCAGGGGGCCAGAGGGACCTTGCCGATTTGACCATGGGAGGGAGGTGTGTGTAAGTTACATTCTCATTGCTTGGACAAAACACCTGACTAGAAGCAGCTCTGAAGAGGAAAGGGTTTATTTCGGGCTGTTCTTTTTTGTTTTGAGAGAGAGAGAGAGAATTGGCGCACTAGGGCCTCAGCCACTGTAATTGAACTCTAGACGCTTGCGCCACCTAGTGGACATGTGCGACCTTGTGCTTGCCTCACCTTTGTGCGTCTGGCTTACGCGGGATCTGCAGAGTGGAACATGGGTCCTTAGGCTTCGCAGGCAAGTGCCTCAACCGCTAAGCCATCTCTCCAGTCCTCAGGCTTACATTTTTTAGGGGAAGCATTCATTGTGGCAGTGGAAGCCTAGCATGAGCACAAAATTGGCTCATATCATCTCATGTCCATAGAGAGAGTGGTGAACTGAGCTATCAACACACAGTAGAGCTGGGATCATAAAGCTCAAGGTCGGCCCCCAATAACCCACCTCTTCTAGCAAGCCCTCCCCCGCCACAAAGGCTCTGCCACTTTCCCAAATTGCTACCAGATGGGGGCCAAGTATTCAAAACTATGAGGGGCATTTCAATCAAACCACTATAAAGTGCTTGGGTGAGCCTGGAATGGGGCAAGGCCCATTCCTTCCTGCAGTTTGAAAATGTCATGACCAGAGCCGATGTATTTCTTCTACGCCAATTTTGCCAAGCAAAGCAGAGCAACAGAGAGCAGACACCCGGCATCTCACCAGTGTCTAGATGCCTTTCATTATGCCACGGTGTGTCCTGTGACCCACTGCTAAGGCCACAGGCCCCAGGGGCTCAGACGTGAATGAACCAGTGGTGGTGGTGGAAAGCTGGATGAGCTCATGTCTGCTGCTCCTGGGACAACAGCTGGTAGGCGTCGAGTATTTGCTTAGCGTATCTTTTTGCATCTAAAGATGCTATCAATGATTTCATGCGAGAGTCTTGCGACCTGTAGGGAGAAATCCCAGCCAAAACCAACCAGGTGCTGATGATGAAATCAAACTCCCCTGCCCTTGCCTTCTCGAGCTCTGAGCAAAGTAGGGGGGAAAGCGGACCCATTACGGAGCGCTTCCTGCCGCCAGACCCTTGCTGTGTGACAAGTCCCTGCAGCTAAGACTCCCCAGGGCCAAGAGGGAGCCAAGGAATCCAGGACAAAGATGCAGAAAGTGGCGCAAGCATCTGACATTCATTACGAGTAGAAAGAGACCCTGTTACTCCCACCACCACACACGCGTCAATCAATCGTTCAGTCCAGGGCGATCTCAGAACTTGTTAACCCAAGGAAAGATTTCCCTTTTGCATACACGTGTGCATGTCTGTCTGTATGTGTGTGGGCACACATATGTGTACACATACATGAACATGTGTGCATGTGAAGGCCAGAGGACAACCTCAGATGTCATTCCTCAGGTTTGCCATCCATCTCTTATTTACTTTATTTTTTTTTAAGGATTCTTCTTTAAATATTTATCTATTTATTTGAGAGACAGAGAGAGGCAGAGAAAGAGAGTGAGTATGGGTGCACCAGAGATTCCTGCCACTATGAAGGAACTCCAGACCCATGCTCTACTTTGTGGAACTGGCTTTATGTGGGTACTGGGGAATCGAACCCTCGCCATCAGGCCCTGCAAGCAAGTGCCTTAACTGCTGAGCCATCTCTCCATCCCCATCCATCTCTTTTAGGTGACATCTCTCATTGGCTGGAGCTCACCAGTTAGACTAGACTAGCAGGCCAGAAGACAATAGAGATCTTCCTCTTTTCAGCTCCCCAGCACTTGGATTATACAACCATGCACACTGTGCCAACACTTTACACGGGTTCTGGGGATTGAACTCAGGTCCTCATGCCTGCAAGACAAGCCATTTACTGAATCAGCTATCTGCCCAACCCACAATTTCACCTTTTAGCTGCTCTGTGGATTTGCCCACAGAGGCTGAGCTTTGCATTAAGGAAAGAGATGTGAGGCAGCAAAGACTTGGGCCAGAGCTCAGGAAGACCTATGTTGACTCCAACACAGTGGTTCTCAAAGTGTAGCCCCTAAACCAGAGGCGTCTGCCATGTGTGGGGGATAGCTCATTGTAAAGGTAAGGTTTTATGTCCCATCTCAGACTGCTGGAGAACAAGATAGAGGTGCTGGGATGAGCAAGATGTTTCAGTGAGGCCCCTGGGTAATTCTGATGTATCCCAAAGTTAAGAATATCTGCTCTGGGGGCTCAGTGATTAAGGTGCTTGCCTTCAAAGCCTAATAACCCAGGTTCAATCCCCCAGTACCCACATAAAGCCAGATGGACCAAGTAACACATGCACCTGGAGTTCATTTGCAGCAGCTGGAGGCTCTGGCATGCCCATGCTCATTCTCTGTCTCTGTCTTTCTTTCTCTGCTTGCCAATAAATTTTAAAAATTTTTAAAAAGAATATCAGCTCTGAAGCAAGAACATCCTGACTGACTAATTAACATACAGAGGGTACCAGGGTGGCTGTGAGTTAGTTGCTTGTGGCCAAAGTGCTCATTAAAGTGATTGGCAGGAAGTAATCAGTATTCAACTCAAGGTTGCCAGTGGACTCTAGGCTCTAATCTGGGGCTGTAATAGATGGAGGAATTATGGAAAACCTCCTGAAGCATGTGGCCTGCTGGGTGGGGTGGAGGGGGAAGCCAAGGGCTATGAACCACAGGCTCTAAGATCTCCGTGAGGCAGAAGACAGTAGTAAAGGAAGGTTCTAGTCATTTCATACTGGAATTTACATTCTCCAGGTGTACTCCTGACACATAGGCTGGCTCTGCCAAGATGGGTTTCATTATTTTACCCCTAAATAATATAAAAGTCTTTCTAAAATTATTTTATTTATTTACTTTATGTATTTATTTTATTTATTTATTTATTTATTTATTTATTTATTTATTTGAGAGCAACAGACAGAAAAAAAACAGATAGAGAGAGAGAGAAAATGGGTGGCCAGGGCCTCCAGCCACTGCAAAAAGCAACTCAGGAAGAAAGGGTTGATTTTAATCATGGTCCAAGGGTGCGGTCCCATCACAGCAGGGAAAACCTGGTGGTGGGAGCACAAGGAGGCTGTTCGAGTTGAACTGCAGCCAGGAAGCAGAGAGAGATGAGCGCTGGTGATCTCTCTCACTGCCTCCTGTTTGTTCAGTCTGGGACCCTAAGCCATGCAATGGTGATGTGCATACTCAGGGTGAGTCTTCCTTTTCCAGTTAAACTTCTCTGGAGATGTCCATAGGGTTGCCTTCTATGTAATTCTAAATCCCACCAAGACGACCAAGATGAATCATCACACAAGGAGAAGAAGGCGGAGGAGGAGGGGACAGAGGAGGAGACAGAGTAGAGAGACAGAAGAGGAAATGTAGGAAATTCAGGAAGGCGAGGTCACAGATGAAGCATCCCTTGTCTAGGAAAGTCCAGAAACAAGCTGAAGTGATAGGAAAACACAATAGTTTCACATCTCCATGAATCAAGACAAAATAAGCACGGCCAAGAAGCAAGAGCCAAGAAAGATCTGTTGCTTGTGGCAGGTAAGGAAAGCATGGGCATTGTTTCCCAGACAAGTTCTTCCTCAGACAAAGCACAGGCATTTTATTTAGGGAATCTGTACATATTTATATAGGAAAGCACTTGAGATGCAGGCACAGTGCTGAGTGTGCTCAGTGAAAGGGTACATTGCTGGCTCTGCTCAGTCTGAGGCCATAGTTTAGGAAAGAAAGATGGTGGATACATTCTGGGGCACATTTAGCTCAATGGCTTATTTAGAGTTGCTTAAAATGGCATTGAATTTTCACCTGTCATGCTGATGGCAGGATGACAGACAACAGTGCTTCTGAGCATGCTCAGCTTGCATCCTGCAGATAGTAGACAGGAACACCTCTGGGCGTGTTCAGCTTGTGTCCTAAAGATGGACAGGAAAGCCTCTGGACATGTCAGTTGTGTCACGAAGGTGGCCAACAACAGTCCAAATGGAAGACAGAAATACTTTTGGGTCTATTCAGCTGCTTATGAAGATAGCAGACAACAATTCCTTGGGAACATGCTCAGATTTCTCCAGAAAGTTCTAGCTGAAAAATCAAGAAAGGATGATAACAGTGTGTTAATTAATATAGGAATTTCTCTCTCAAAGTGCTTGCCATGCTTAGTGGATAACACGAAGGCTTCATGGGGCAAGCAGGTTCCCTAGGCTCTTTGCTAGGTGAGGATGACCACAGAAGGTCAAGTGCATACATAGCTCGGGTTGCTGCCCTCCTGAGGCAGTTTCCAGTAATAAAGCTGCAACCTCAGAGGTCACATGTGCACACTTCTACTCATGTAAAAACTAGACCAGACCTGGGTGTGGTGGCACACACTTAATCCCAGCACTCGGGAGGCAGAGGTAGGAGGATCGTCATGACTTTGAGGCCACCTTGAGACTACATAGTGATTTCCAGGTCAGCCTGGACTAGAGTGAAACCCTACCTGGGGGTGAAAAAAAAACTAGACCAAGGGGGTGGAGAGATGGCTCAGTGGACAAGGCGCTTGCCTACAGAGCCCAATGACCAGAATCCAATTCCCTAGAACCATGTTAAAGCCAGATGCACAAAGTGGTGCATGCCTCTGGAGTCGGTTTGCAGTGGCTAGAGGTTCTAGCCCACTCATTTTCTCTATCTGTCTCTCTTCTATCTCTCTCTACTTGCAAATAAATAAATAAATAAATAAATAAATAAATAAATAAATAAATAAATAAATTTTTAAAAGACGAGGCCAAGGGCTCAAGTCATAAATATTATTAGAAATCAAGTGGCCCTTGTCAGAGTCCAGACCCTTGAACTCAGAAGTCAGAGTTTAAAAGTGTTGGGCCATTTGTCCTGGTCTTTTGCCAGTTCAGCAGGTGCCGTTGTCAGGAGGTATCTGATAAGCCTTCTAGCTTACTGCTGGTAAGCATTCATACGTGTGGAACTGAACAGTAAGGCTCTCAGCATGTGAAGAAGGAAAAAGAGGTAGCTGTAAAAATGGAACACAACTTCTTTTTCCTGGGGCTCAAGATAGTTCAGTAGGAGAGTGCTTACCTCACATCCACAAGGCTCTGAGGTTTGTTTCCCAGCACCACCAGGAATTTAAAAAAAGAAAAGAAGAAAAAAAAAAGAATTAAGACTTTTTTTTTCTCTTGCTGCAACTTTGCTGAAGGAATGCCAGCCTTCAAAGAATCCAAGGGAGACTTATTTCAAGACCCCAAATGTAGCCACTGCATCTCCATTTTAATTTGGGGTTGGTCATTGGATTCTACATGATCCCGACTGAATCTTCCAGAGTGTGAAGTTGAGTAGCAGACAGAAGCAAGGCTATCTTTTCCTAGAACCTCCTGCTGGCCTGGCTGATATGCACGGACTACACCCAAAGCCACTGCCAGTCATCTCCTGGTCCCTCTTTCCCACGTATGTGACTCAGGTTGTCACCAGCTGTGGACAAGGCTGGGAAAAACTCATCCTTGGTGAGCAGGAGGTATCCTGCTCAGCTTCTGTCCAAAAGGACCTCTCACTGGTCCTTTTCTTTTGGTTCTCACTGTCCCCTGTCTGTTTTCACCTCTCTTCAGTAACATCCTCCCAATGGACTAGACTGTGTCATACTGTGTCCCCCAGATGACCTTGTGCACTTGTGCCCACTTATTTCCCCTCAGTTCCATGGTTTCCTGCCTCCCACTTGATCCATCCTCCTTTGTTTTTTGAGCCCCACAGTTCCCTGACATTGTTCTGCCCTCTCTTGGTCCTTAGATAGTGCTCACCAACCCCCAAGCCTCTTCCATCTTCAAGCCATTGCCTTACCTGAACGCCCCTCCTGCAGCCGTTCCCTAAACGCTGCCACCGACTACCCAGGAACTTTCTACTTTGTCCTCGAGGCCTCCCTTCTTCTAGTGCATCTACTCTCTTCTCTGTTATGGGTCAACCTTTCTAAAAGGCCTGGCATGTGTCACCATGACTCAGAAGTCTATGATGGCTCCTCTAGGGCGCCAATCTTTTTTTTTTTTTTTATGACTTAGTTTTCCCCAGAACTTCCCCAGTCTACCCAGATCTTTTCCTGACATCTAATCACCCTGTTTTCCCACTCTTCCTCTTGTCTCCTGGACTTGGAGATGAGCCCTCTTTTTCTCTCCATTCTCTGCTTATCCTCAAAAACCCAGCTCCTAAGCCATGGCATAAGCCTTTAATCCCAGCACTCGGGAGGTAGAGGGAGGAGAATTGCTGTGAGTTCAAGGCCACCCTGAGACTACATAGTGAATTCCAGGTCAGCCTGAGCTAGAGTGAGACTCGACCTCAAACGGCCCCCCCCTCAAAGAACAGCTTCAATACTCCAATTCATTTCTTCCCCTCACCCTTCTGTAGCATCGGTTGCAATATGGCAACATTACATGGGACATATCTCTGGTTTCTGCCACATTGTCTCGTGAGTTGTTGTTGCTATTAAGTACATGGGCCTCTTTTTATTACTAAATGACTCCCAGAGAGAGTCTAGCCCTGCTTGACCCTTGGTCTCCCCTGGGATGTGCTCAACCCAGAAGGCTAGTCAGTAAATATTTGCTTAGTACATTATCTCACATGTTCTCTCTGGGCAACATCAAAAATACAATACATTTCCCTTCTTCCCCATGGCCATGGATTAGTTTAAAAAAACACACTGTTAAAGCTGGCACAACCAAGAAAATTACAATCTGTATACTGTTACCAAAGGGAGTTGCCATTTTGACTATGAAAGAGTAAGCATTTACCCAGCACTGGGAACAAGGCTGTGTGCTTACCACTCTGCAAACATGTCTCATTAGTCTCAGAGCAATCCAAGAAGACTATGCACAGTCACTTCTTATTAATCACCAGTTTACACACGAGGATGCTGCGGCTGAAAAGAGATGCTGGAACTTGCCGGCTGTCTTACGGTTTGTAGTAGTTGGCGAAGATAAGAGTCATATTCAGGTCTCAGGCAACACTCGTCCTTATCATTGCCTTCAGACCAAAGCCTTGGACCAAATGTGTTGGTTTCTTAGACCAGCCAAGACAAGACAATTTACACAAGCTGGGTTGCTTGAAACAATAAGGCATGAATTCTCTGATGTGTTTGGAGACTAGAGATCCAGAGTCAAGGTGTTAGTAGAGCTGGATCCTTCTGAAGGCTGGGAAGGAATCCGTTCCACATTCTTCCTTCTAGTGGCCATCAGGAATCCTGGACGTTGCCTGGCTTGTAGACACATGTGTTTCCCCAAGTGAGTCCCTATCTCCAAATTTCCTCTTTTCCCAGGACACCAATCAATGAATTAGGGCCCCCTCTATTTCAATATCCTTCCGTCCTAACTGAGTAGATTTGCAAAGGATCCAATTCCAAATAATGTCAGTACCAGAGGTGAAGACTCTTAACGTATCCTTTGGTGGAGCATAATTCAACCCACAATGACCAGCAAGATGCTAAGGACAGAGAATTTCCTTAGCATTTGGTGTGAGTTCTCGGAGGATGGAGCAAACTGTGATTAGGCACGGGAGTCATAGCACAGTGTGCCTGAGGACTGTGTGCAAGACTGGAGGACAGAGGAGCTATGGGAAGTGAAGTGAAGGCTCATGGGAATGAGCATCCTGGCTATTCTGTCCAGAGTCATCCCAGGGCATATGGTCCTTTGGGTCCATACCATCAGTACTTGGTTAAGGGCAAAGCCAGGCCACCTAACCCGAAGATCCTCTTATGGTCTATAGGCGGTCCCATGCTAGAACTTGGACTTGTGCTCATAGCTTAGTATGGAAGGACATATCTTTCTCTTGAGGTGTCCGATAGGGTGCTTGTATTAGCCAGGGCTCCCTAGAGGAACAGAACCAATAGAATGAATTGTATCAAAATGGGAATTGGGGGCTGGAGAGATGGCTTAGCAGTTAAGGTGCTTGCCTGCAAAGCCAAAGGACCCAGGTTCAATTTCCCCAGGACTCACGTAAGCCAGATGCACAAGGGGTGCATTCATCTGAGGGTTTTTGTTTTGTTTTGTTTTGTTTTGTTTTGGCCTGGCTGGCCCTGGTGCACCCATTCTCTCTCTCTTCTCTCTCTTTCTCTCTCTCTCACACACACTCTCTCTTTCTGTCTCTCAAATAAATAAATAAAAATATTAAAGAAAAAGCGGGAATTTATTGGGTTATCTTACAGCAGTCCACCAATAGCAGTCTGTAAGCTTGAGAGTCAAGGAACCCAGTAGCCGCTCAGTCCACATGGTTGCATGCCTCAGCAGTCCCAATCCAGAGCTGAAGGGGCTTCCTGGAGAGCCACTGGTCTTCAGTCCACACTGGAGGGCTGAGGAAGCTTGGCTCCAATGCTGATGAAGGATAGCTCAACAGAACAGATGCATGGGTGGGTGAAGGGCCTCACCAGCAGCTTAGACTACCATGCAAGCGAAGACATTCACCAACAAGTAGCTTAGGCCCCCCAGGCAGGAAGAAGGGGCTCTTTTCTCCCAGAGCTGCCTTAGATACCCCGCCCCTCCCCAGGGCTACCTACTCTAGGGGAAGTGCTCATTTTGAAACAAGGACTTCAGTTGATCCTTCCTAGAAGCAACCTCAGAGAGCCAAGAAAGAAGCATGTGTGTCGATTCCTAATCAGATCAGGTTGACAACAGAACTTAACCATCACGGCTGCAGAGGTTTAAATGTCGGGAAGAGAGCTTCTCCCGCCATCCGTCTCCTTGGCTGGAGGGATAGCTGCGGAAGTAGGGTGGTTTCCTGCGGAGTGTCAATCTGCTCTTCACATGTTGGGTTTTTTCTGCTTTACTTTCCGTTAATATCTTAACCTGGACACGAGGAACCTGCTGTCTCTGGAACCAGGCTTTCGGGGGACTACCGTCATGTATGGAGTGACGCAATCTGAGAAGGGAGAGAATACCAGTAAAGACGATGTGTGGTCCTGAGTCTTGGGTGTGCTGGCAGGCTGGGGAGGAGAAGGCAAGGTGACTAGGGTGGGCTGTGAGGATGTTCCCATGTAAGAACAGATGTGTGTACCTGTGACTGTCTGTGAGCAGAGGGTCCAGGGGCTGAGTTCCTCTGGGGTGTGTGTGTGTGTGTGTGTGTGTGTGTGTGTGTGTGTGTGTGTGTGTGTCTAGAATGACACAGCCTCGGGAGGGGCTCTGACATGGAGGAGACAGTACTGACAATGAGCAGAGCCAGAACCCCATTCATTTCAGGGAACACTGACACGTCACCCCATGCCTGTCTTTCAAGTCATCTCCTCATGGCTCTTATACACCTGTTGTTTGGGTGTTCCGTAACAGACTCCTTAAACTTTCTTTTTTTTTTTTAATTATTTTAAACTTTTTATTATTTTTATTTATTTATTTGAGAGAGGGAAAGAGGCAGAGAGAGAGAGAGAGAGACAGAGAGAGAGAGAGAGAGAGAGAGAATGGGCGCACCAGGGCTTCCAACCACTGCAAACGAATTCCAGATGCATGTGCCACCTTGTGCATCTGGCTTAGGTACGTCCTAGGGAATCAAACGAGGTCCTTCAGCTTTGCAGGCAAGCGTCTTGACCACTAAGCCATCTCTCCAGCCCATTTCCAAATTTTTTTATTGACAATTTCTATGCTAACAGACAATAAACCATGATAATTCCTGTCCCTCCTCTACTTTCCCCTTCACAGCTCCACTTTCCATCATATCCTCTCCCTCTCTCCAGTAGTCTCTCTTTTATTTTGATGACTATGAGGATCTCGTGAAGGTATTGCTAGGCACTGTGAGTCATGGATACCAAGACCAATTTCTGTCTGGACAGTTGCATTGTAAGGAGTCGTGCCCTTCCTTTGGCTCTTACATTCTTTCTGCCACCTCTTCTGCAATGGACCCTGACCCTTGGTGGGTGTGATAGAGATATTTCAGTGCTGGACACTCCTCCATCCCTTCTTCTCAGCACTATGTGGCCTTTTGGGTCATCCCAGTGGTCACTGCCATCTGAAAAGAGAAGCTTCTCTAACCAAAAGTGAGAGTCGCATTAATATATGAATGTCAACATTAAGTGTAGTGCTTTCAGGGCAGTTTGGTGAGAATAATATATGCATTTAGCCAGACAAGAGCAGGCTTTATACCCCTAAGGCACATGACCTCCTTAAACTTTCTTGTCAGACCTCCACTGTGATTTCCAGAAAGTGGAGTGTGTTGAGGTTTATCAGAAGGTCCTCTAGGAGCCAATGGGTGGTGGGTGGACACAGGCTGCGCCACCCACCCCCCAGGGGGTCGGGGTTTCCCGGGAAAAGGTTCTTTCCCATCCTGCCAGGACACTGACTCATTTTTGATGTAACTTCCTGGGCTCTTCGCTGGGTGCCCTAGGGGCACCACCAGATACTGTCTGTTCCTCATGCCTAAAGCATTATCTCCAGTTGGTTACCTGTCCAAACAAACATGGCAGGACCCAGAGTCAAAACAAGGTTCGGGCTTTCAGTTCTCCAAACGAGGAGGAATCTGTGGGAGTCTGAAGAAAGCAAAGAGTCTGTAAGGGTTTTGGCTGAGTAACTTTCCGTGCCTCCCGAAATGTTTCTTGGGAGATAAATGCATACAATAAAAGGAAAGTACCACCTGTTTCAACAATGAATTTACAATCTCATTTGACAATTTTATATCCGCTCGCCTCTGGCTTTCAGAGGCCTGGGTAACTAGTGGGGTCATCGGCTGACATTTATTCTTTCCCTTTATCCGCTCATCATTATTTATGAGGAGGGTTGCTTCTTCCACGTGAGTGCACCTTCTTCTGCGGCCATTTCCCTGTCATCCTGCTGGTGACAGGTAAGTGTGGGGACCAGGATTGCCGCAGGGCCTGAAACCCTCATAATGGTCGTCATTGCAATCCGGGCTCAACGCCCTGAAGGAACAGTGGAGGACTGTAGCCCGAGGGGCATTCTTCACTACCAGAAAGATGAGTGAGTAGAAGTTAACTAAAAGAGGGTGGATGGGGGCTGGAGAGATGCTCAGTGGTTAAAGGCACTTGCTTATAAAGCCCGATGGCCTGGATTCCATTATCTAGTACCCACGTAAAGCCAGAGACACATGGTGCATGTGTCTGGAGTTTGTGTGCAGTGGCAGGAAGCCCTGGCATGCCCATACTCTCTCCCCTCTCAAATAAATAAATGAAAACATTTTTTTATTTTTATTTTTTTGGAGAGAGACAGAGAGAGAGAGAAAGAGAGAGAGAGGAAGACAGAGATGGGTGTGCCAGCAGTGTCTCAGCTGCTGCGAACGAAATCCAGATGTGTGCGCCCCTTGTGGTCAAGTGCGGTATTGCGCCCTTGCGTCACTTTGCATCTGGCTAAACGTGGGACCTGGAGATTGGAACCGCTGGAGATTGGAACCAGTGTTCTTAGGCTTAGGAGGCAGGCGCCTTAACCCCTAAGCCATCTCTCCAGCCCCATTTTTTGTTTTTTTTTAAAAACATTTTATTATTTACTTATTAGAGAAGGGTGAGGGAGAGAGAGAGGATGGGCATGCCATGGCCTCCAACCACTGCAAACAAACTCCAGATATATTCACTACTTTGTGCAACTGGGTTACATAGGTACTGGGGAATTGAACCTGGGTCCTTAGGCTTCACAGGCAAGTGCCTTAACCACTAAGCCATCTCTCCAGCTCAAATGAAAATATTTTTTAAAGTGGATGGTAAGGATGAAAAGCCTTCCAAGAAGAGAGAACAGCTCTCATCCCCAGCAAAACTCTGGAGTAATACTTCATCTGACGTGGGCCATGATCTTTCCACTTAGCTACACATTTCAGCTGCTGATTAGCAAGCACTCAATTGAGTGGGTTGGGACCTGAGGGGCAGCTCCTGGGTTGGGAAACTCACATGGGGTGGGGAGTGCATGGGACCTGCAGCAGGGAGAGCGCTGCCGGCCGGAGGCTATGCTTGGATTTTCGTCCACAAGGCTGGGAAATCACAGGCTTCTTGCAGCCCTTACAGGCCCTGGTCACTTTCAGGAGGCCACACTCACAACCCCGTGATTTGTATTGTTACAAAGTACCAGGGTGAATCAACCTGAGTTCTGAGAAATCCGGAGAATTGCTGCCTAGAGTGAGGCAGATGTTGCCTGAGGGGACCCCAGGGAGCTTCTGGGGAGCTGGCAATTATTGATATATTGATACCCTCAGGTGTAGTCACCCTGGAAAGTTTTAAAGCGGTACTCTCATGATGTCTGTATTTTCTGTGTGAATGTTATACTTCATTAAAGTGTTTCTTTCTTTCTTTTCGTTTTTTTTGTTTGTTTGTTTTTTGTTTTTTTGAGGTAGGGTCTCACTCTAGCTCAGGCTGACCTAGAATTCACTATGTTGTCTCAGGGTGGCCTCGAACTCATGGCGATCCTCCTGCCTCTGCCTCCCAAGTGCTGGGATTAAAGGCATGTGCCACCACACCAGGCTTATTAAATAAAGAGTGTCTTAAAAGACTTCTCTGGGGTCGTGGGGCTGTGTCTCCATGGGTAAAGTGCTTGCTGTGCAAGCATAAGAACCTGAGTTTAGATCCCCAGCGGAAGATAAGACAAGATAGTGGGCGTGGTGAGGTGCCTGTAATCTGAGCGATGAGGACTCCCTGGGGCTCATTTAATAGAATTGGTGAGTTCCTAGGTTCTGTGAGAGACCCTAGCTCAAAGAAGAAGGCAGAGAACAATTGAGGAAAACACCTAATGTCAACCTCTGGTCTCCACAAGCATGCTCACACACATGCACACACATACACAAATGCGTGCACACTGGCACACACCACATACACACACGCAAAAGACAGAGAGAGACGGCTCTGGCTGTTTAAAGAATACATGGGAGCCAGGCGTGGTGGCATATACCTTTAATCCCAGCACTTAGGAGGAAGAAGTAGGAGGATTGCCATAAGTTTGAGGCCACCCTGAGACTTTATAGTGAATTCCAGGTCAGCCTGGGCTAGAATGAGACCCTACCTCAAAAACAGAAAAACATACAAAACAAAACAAAAAAACAAACAAAAAGATGGGAAGGAGGAGAGAGCGGGCATAGGGAATGGGAAGGAAATGGTGACACTGGGTCTGACGAGAGCTGCTGGCATCTGGGACTGAGTGATGGTGCCAGAGGAAATGGGCAACATTTGGCTTGGAGGTGGACCAAGGGTAAGAACTGGAATGGAGAGGAGACTATGTAAGGAGCAGTGATGACATTGGACATGGGCTTGAGGGTCGTGTGGGTGTCATCGTTGAAATGCGAGAGACGCAGTTCGAAAGGAAGCCAGTTTGAGGAGGGAAGACTTCAGCAAGCCGTCAAGTTCCCATGGATGGATAAATGGAACACCAAGGGGAAGTGAGTGCGGAGGGGCCTTAAGGACAGGGCCTGGGCACCGTCAACGTCAGATAGAGAGAGGGGGAGGCTGGAATGAGAGCACTGCGAGGTACATGACATTACAGAAGGGCAGTATGGATCCATGTAGATCCTGTAGCTGGGTATGGTGGTGCATGCTGTAATCCAGCACTCAGGAGGCTGAGACAGGATATTGAGTCTGAGGATAGTCTGGGCTGTATAGACAGATGCAGTCCCCAAGAGAAAAACAAACAAACCACCCTTAAAAACTACACTTCGGCAAAGTGACCTAATGTGGTGGTTAGGAAGTGACAATGTCAGGGCAAACAGTTTCCATGGCACCTATTCCCGGAACCCTCATGCGATGAGACACTGTGGCAGAACACAATGGTGGTGTGACTTGGTGCCTGCTGGCTGCTACAATCTGCCCGCTGCAAAATAAGGTGATTTTTGTAAGTTTCCCTGAGCCTCAGCCACCTTCTCCATGGGCACAAAGAATGATTCGTACCTCTCAAGGGTGATGTGGCATTAACTAAGTCACCAATTTTTTTGGGGGGAGGCCTGGAAAATCGAACTGGAATCCTTTGGCTTTGCAGGCAAATGCCTTAACTGCTACGCTATCACTCCAGCCCTTTTTATTTTTTTTTTAAAAAATTTAAATTTATTTATTAGCAACAGACAGAGAGAGAAAGGCAGAGAGAGAGAAAGAGAGAGAGAGAGAGAGAAAACAGGAGTACCAGGGCCTCCGGCCACTGCAAATGAACTCCAGATGCATGTGCCATCTTGTATATCTGGCTTACGTGGGTCCTGGGGAATTGAGCCTCGAACCAGGATCCTTAGGCTTCATAGGTGAGTGCTTAATCGCTAAGCTATCTCTCCAGCCCACCAATTTTTTAAAAATATTCATTTATTTGAGATAGAGACAGAGAGAGAGAATACAGGCACCCCAGGGCATCCTGCCACTGCAAATGAACTCCAGACATGTGTCATCTTGTGCATCTACCTGTATGTGGGCACTGGGGAATTGAACCGTGGCCACCAGGCCTTGAAAGCAGTGTCGTTAACCACTGAGTCATCTCTTTAGTCCAAATGTCTTATATTGTTATTATTATTATTTGGTTTTTTGGTTTTTCGAGGTAGGGTCTCACTCTCACCCAGGCTGGCCAACAATTCATTCTGTAGTCTCAGGCTGGCCTCGAACTCACAGTGATCCTCCTACCTCAGCCTCCCTAGTGCTGGGATTAAAAGGCACACACCCAAACCACACTGGGCCCCTTAGGCCAGGAAATATTTATTCAGCATTTTTCACGTGCAGTTAGTGGTTCAGATGTAGACGTTATAAAGTGCTGAGCCTCACAAGTAAAGAGAGACAAAAGTAAAATAAATAAATAAATAAATAAATAAATAAACAAACAAGATGATTGAAGAAAATAAATGCCATTCCTCAGAACTTCCCAGTGGCTATTGCCCACTGACTGGGCCATGGGGCTCTTTCCCTTTCTGGCCAGTTTCTTTGAGGTCAGCTTCTAAGGTCCTTGGCTCTGCTGATACTAATTCTCACTTTCTCTGTCCGAAAAACTGGCTTCCCTTTCCTTGAAGACAGGAAGGGAAGGGCTTTATCTTCAAACCCTTCCAGGATGTGAGGAAAAATATTGACATCCCATCTTGCTATTAGAACAAAGACTAGGAAGGATATAAAAATCGCAGAGTTTTCATATTCATAGGGTCTGAATGTCCTTTTCCTGCTGTAAATGCGTTCCAAAGAGAGTTCCCTAACGGGGCCTCATTTCAATCTAACAAATCACTCTGAGCCAATCTCTTCAGAGACAAGATGGTACTTGTTCTCCATTGAGGAAATGTTTCCTGGCTTAAAAAAATAATAATAAAGACTTTCAGAATTTCTGGAGAAGGATTTGATCACATATTTATATAAACTCCAGAGAAAATTTTGTTACAAAAAGTGTTTATTATTGTCCCAGGATACCATGCTTCTAGTGATTCTGATGAAGGCATCTCGTGTCACATGCTTATATCCTATCCCTTCTAGAACTTTATTCTTTTCTTCTAAATCTATGACTTCTAAAGTACAGACCCCAGGCCCAGCCCTCAGGCATTCTCTCTCTTTTTCTTCTTCCATTTCCTCTTGTCACAAATCTTACCACCTCCATCCATATGTCAACTTCCTCCATCCCTACTGATCATGTTCAGTTGGACCCAGGTTGCACAGAATGGCCGCCAGAGAAGGCGCGGGAGGATTGCTGGTGTTCTGAGCTTTATGTCCCAGCTTTCGAATGAGGATGTAGTAATGGAAGCCTGCCCGGTTCATTTGGGAGTGATTGGTCCCTTTTCCTTCTGATGACCTCCCAGGACCCCAGCTTATTGAACGTGTTTTTCAGTCATAGTAACAAAAAGTAAAAAGTGACAGCAAAGCCCACAGGCTCATAGAGATTGTGAAGTGTCCTGGTTTTGTTTGATTGTTTTGAGACAAGGTCGCTTGCTATGTAGCCTAGGTTGACCGTGAATTTGTGTTAAGCCTCCTTACCTCAACATTCTGAGTGTTGGGATTGCAGGCATGTGCCACCACACTGGCTGCAGTGTCTATTTTTTTTTTAAATTTTTTATTTAGTTGAGAGAGAGAGATGGATAGAGAAAGAGAGAATGGGCGTGCCAGGGCCTTTAGCCACTGCAAACAAACTCTAGATACATGTGCCACCTTGTGCATCTGGATTACATGGGTCCTAGGGAATTGAACCTGGGTCCTTTGGCTTTGCAGGCCAACGCCTTAACTGCTAAGCCATCTCTCCATCCCCGGTGTCTATTTTAATTGTGTATTTGCAGTGGCCCTCCAATGAGATTTGTTTATGTATTTATTTGTGGCTTGGTTGAGCTAAGCTTTACATCCCAGGCTAACACATGGTTGAAAATCCTTGGGTAGTCGGATCCATTAAGGACTGAGCTCCGAGAGACACTTCAGCCGGGTTCTCCCCACAGTGTGGAAGGTGGAAGAACCCCTCAGATTTGGTTGCTTCTGTCCATCATTGTTGGTTTCCATGGAAGCCAGACTCATCTTTCTCTGCAAAGTTGTTCTCCAGGGTTGTGGAGAGTGGCTTTTCTCAGTCCCATTAGCCACACAGCAAGGGTTCTCTGTGGACCATAGAGGCTGGGATGGGGCACTAGAGAGAAGAAAGGGGAAAATGAACTTGGACAGCAAGGCTTGGCAACCCCTGCCAACCCCCTAACCCTGTGAGGATCACAGGCCCAGCTCCCCAGACTGTCTACTTCCCTCTGAAGAAACAAGGGGTTTCATATGGACTATGTGTTTCTCTTTAGATTGTTCTCATTAATTTTTTTTTAACTTCTAAGGGCTAACAGGACCCTGTTTTTTTTCTTCAATCAAAGGCCTTTTCTAGTTCATAATAATACTAATAATACTGAAGACACCTTTTATCATTTCTACTGTGAATAACACCAACTTTGACCCCAGGCTGGCTATTTTGAATCTCCAGGCTTTATCTTGTGTAGGCATTCTTCCTGCTTGGGAACATATTTGATTTCCTGAATCGCTTCATGAAAGAGACGCTCCCTGTTGGGGCGCTGGGCAGTGGTTGGATCCCAAACCACACCCTGCAGAAGGCACGGGATGGTGAAGCGGGCTGACTGGCTGGAGGAGGTCTTCCATCCCAGATGTGCTTCTGTGCTTCTCTCCTTTTGGAAAGATGGGGAGAAGGATTCACATCTTTCTCCCAACACTGAGGACCTCCTAGATGGGTCCCAGAGGAGCTAGCTCAGCCCCCCTTTTTTTTTTTGAGGTGGGGTCTCAGTCTAGTCCAGGCTGACCTAGAATTCACTATGTAGTCTCAGGGTGGTGTCAAACTCATGGCGATCCTCCTACCTCTGCCTCCGGAGTGCTGGGATTAAAGGTGTGTGCCACCACGCCTGGCGGGAAACTTCTTCTTTTTTTTTTTTAATTTATTTATTTTCAAGGAGAGATAGAGAGAATGGGGGACACCAGGGCCACTAGCCACTACAAACAAACTCCAGATGCAGGTACCACCTTGTGCATCTAGCTTTATGTGGGTACCGGGAAACTGAACTATGGTCATTAGGCTTTGCAGGCAAGCACCTTAACTGCTGAGCCATCTCTCCGGCCCAGTTTCACATTTTTCAATGCCACTGGGGTGTGGTGAACATGCATGCCCACAACCATTCTGTCTTTCATTTTATTTTTAAATTTTTTATTATTGACAACTTCCATAATTATAGACAATAACTCACGATAATTCCCTCCACTCTCACTTTCCCTTCACAACTCCACTCTCCATCATATCTCCTTCCCCTCTCAATCAGTCTCTCTTTTATTTCGATGTCATAATCTTTTCCAGAGGCTGGGGACATGGCTCAGTTCATAAAGTGCTTGCTGTGCAAACTTGAGGACCTAAGGACCTCATAAGTTTGGATCCTCATAATCCACATTTTTTTAAAAAAGCTGGAATCCAGGTGTGGTGGCGCACTTCTTTAATCCCAGCACTCAAGAGGCAGAGGTAGGAGGATCACCATGAATTCGATGCCACCCCGAGATTACATAGTGAATTCCAGGTCAGCCTGGGCTACAGCAAGTGAGATCCTACCTCAAAAAACCAAAATAAATAAAAATCTAAAAGATCTGAGAACTGGAAATGTAATTCAGTGGTAGAGCACTTGACTAACATGCACAAGGCACTAGGTGTGGTGCCTTGCGCCTGCAATCTGAGCTCTGGGGTTAGCAGAGACAGGAGGAGTCCTGGGGCTTCCTGGCCACCTAGACTAAGTCAAATCCATGAGCTCCAGGTACAGTAAGAGACCCTGTCTTCTAAAATAAGGTGGAGGGCTAGAGAGATGGCTCAGAGGTTAAAGGTGCTTGCTTACTTGCCAAACCTAAAAGTCTGATGACTTGGGTTTGATTCCCCAGTCCCCACATTCAAGCCACATGCACAAAGTGGTGGGGGTTGACAGCTGTCAGTTGTTAGCCAGGCTGTAACCCTGTGGGATCACATTTCAGAGCTGTTCAGCTCCAGAACCATGGAGAGGTGGCTCTGTGACTGAATGCCAGCTGCATCATAGCTGCAACGTCTAGTTTGGAAAGGAGTGACATAAACATGACAATGAAAACGAAACGAAACAAAATGAAAGGAAACATATCTAGGGTTGCTTTGACCCTTTTCTGGTTATCCTGAGCCCCAACAATTTGTCCTGTCTTCCTCCTGTCACTGAAACTTGGCTTGGGCCTCGGACCCCCACTCTCTCTTCTCTTGGATCTCAGCTTCTTTTCAGCCTTCCTTAGCTCTTGATCAAGGGAAGAGAAGCATTTCTTAGAAGAAAGATCTTCAGGAACGCTCCTGGTTTTCTGCTTCCTTCTTCTCCATGTCTCCACAGTGTGTTTGTTAAGATTAAGGGATGGGGCTGTAAACATGACCTTCACATTTAAATGCCCGAGAGCCTCCTGTGCACCCCATCCTGCAAGAATGTTCCCCTACATGGAATTTTTTTTGCTAGTTTCCTTTGTAAGGTGTGCCTATAAGAGTGACATGTTCATTTTAACACACATACACACTCCCCTCACGAACACCCAAATATTTAAATAAGCACATGTGTATGCACACACACACTGACCTAGATAGTTGCATAGGTTTGAACCTGTCAAAATAGACCTGTTGAATAAATAAACATTCTCATAGCATTGTTAATGTTCATAGTTGAAAACAAAAACAGAAGATGTGGCATGCCCTTCAAAGTGTCGGATATAGTTTTTTTTCCAAAGGTTTTTTTTTTCTTCAGCCAACTTTACTGAGGTCTAGTTTACACATAATAAAATGCACAAACTTGGAATGTTTGATTAATTTTGACAAATGTAAACTCTACCTATATAAATATCCCTGCCATTAAAATGCAGATTATTTCCACCACATCAGAAAAGTCCCTGTATTCATAGTTGCAAATCTTTAACTTTTTAGTTTGGGTTTAAAAATATTTAAAGGTTATTTGGACTTGAGCCAAGTAGGCAAGCGGGGCAGCTGAACTGGCTAAAGCTGTTCTGTGTCACGTAAGTTGCGTGGTTGATAGATCATAACCACATCAAAAAGGAAACTTAGAAGTAACTGAAGAGAGATCACTGAGATGAATCTGAAGCTGCCTAGAGTGGGTTGTCTGGTGGCTGAATAGTTCAGAATGTAGGTAATCAAAGTGCTTGAAAGACACATTGTGGGCTGGGAAGTTGGCTCAGTGGTTAAGTGTTTGCTTGCAAAGCCCAATGGCCCAGGTTTGATTCCCCAGTACTCACATTAAGCCAGATGCACAAAGTGGCACATGAATCAGGAGTTCTTTTACAGCAGCTAGAGATCCTGGTGCACCCACATACTCTTTCTCTTCCCACAAATAAGTAAATAATATCTTTTTAAAAGTATATTTAATTTTTAATTTTTCTTTATTTGTGAGAGAGAGAAAAAAATAGGCAGGGGGAGAGAGAGAGAATGAGCACACCAGGGCCTCCAGCCACTGCAAAAGAACTACAGATGCATGTGCACTTTTGTGCATCTGGCTCACATGGGTCCTGGGGAATCAACCCTGGTTCCTTTGGCTTTGTAGGCAAGCTCCTTAACCACTAAGCTATTTCTCCAGCCCAATATCTTTTGCTTTTTAAAGACACATTGCTCACCTTAAGAACCAAGTGGGAGCTTCAAGCACTAGAAATTAACTTTTCTAAAAGGCACCAGCTATCTTTTCTCCAGGAAGTCTGTATTCTGTATTGATAAATGAGAAATCAAATGTACAATATGATCTATGGAAATAATAACTGCCAAGAAAATAAAAGAGAGCAGGAGATAGAAATGATGGGTGTGTTATGTTAAGAAAGGTAACTTGTCTCTTGTAACACATCTATCTGTCTTGTCCTTTTGAGAATTAATTTGCCATAAGCTATGTTCGAAAAGGGACAATTCATTCTCCAGCAGGGGTATTGAGCACGCTGCCATCTACAAATGTGACGGGCTGCATTCACAGCTGTCCTAGGATGCTTGTGGCCCTCTGACCACAGGCTGGACACACCTGCTCTAAGAGTGTACACTGGAGAGTTCTATTATGTTACACGGGGGAGGGGGAGGTTGTGGGGTTACAAAAAGATATATGGAGGAAGTTGGGTTAGACAAAGTTAAGCAAGTCTTTAATGAAGCCTTTGACAGACTAATGCGGTGACAATTATTCATGGTGATGGATTATAGTGTGCAACACTTTCCAAGCACTTTTCTCCAGGGAAACCTTTCAGCTTGGAGCATCTTCAGCAAGCAGAGTTTTCTGCAACACCTTGCAGCCCATCCTTCTCCTGGGCTCTCAAGCCACAGAATTGCATGTACAGAGAAGTTAATTACGCAGGGAGTAAGAGGAGTGAGTGGAGGAAGCCTCAGTCTACTGACTCTGTCCGTGTGGGCACAATATGGTACCCGGTTCCGTAAATACACCCTGTGGCGCAATCCTCACCACTCAGGTGTCATGGCTCCTGTGTACTTTTGGAACTGTTGCTCAAGGTGATTCCATTAGTAAGTAATGGTCTCGTCATTCCTTCCAGACTAGGCCTATTTGACTCCAAAACCCAAGCCATCAAAACCCAGGATTGCCAAGGAGCCCAAGAAGGAAGGTCGCAAGCCAACTAGCACATCCTTCCTCCTCCGTTGATTCATCCACACGTCCTCGAAAACCCATGTTCTTTCCTAGGGATGGATCTCCACTTCTTTTGTGCTGTCAAGTGTCCCTTGCTCCCTCCCCTGCTAGCTATGAGTGGGTATTTGGTAGGTGTGATTAGACAGGGACATGGTCCCATCCACATGAAAAACCAGATAGCCTTGACCCCAAATGACCTTGACCAAAATGCTCTGTTGAAACTATTTCTCTCCTTTCTTTTGCCCTGGCATTTTCTCTTGCCCTGTAGCTAAGGCCAAGACCCATAAATACACTTCTGCCAAGGGACCCATGAAGTTCCCAGACCCGCTAGGGTTGCAGTGGCCAGCAGCTGGTGTGAGCTTGGTGGCGAAGGGGCGAGGAGGTGGAAAGGGGCCAGTAGCTTTTGCTGAACTCTCCCACCCACTAGCCCTGGGGAGAAGATGGGGAATTTCTGCACTTACAGGAGACTCAAAGGCATATCTTTCAGGAAATGTTCTGAGACAGATTTTCTCTCGCACCATCCCCATCTTCCTCTCGTGAGACTCCCGAGGAAGTTGGTAGGAATTAGTCACTCCTGTTAATTCATTACTAATTTGGATGGACCAATATTTCCTGGGTTTAAAGCTCAGAAACTAGAATGTTCTGACCCGAAACTCACAGTCCTCCTTTTCCATAGGCACTCCTGCTCTGCTCTCCTCCTTACCTATAGCTGTGTCCCCTTCCTGTTCTTGTGCTGGAAATACAACCTTGTTGCTTCTTCCATTTGGAACCGGCAACAGCTCAACCTGTGCAAGAGTCCCTGATCTGGCCTCCTCCCACATGTCCACCTCCCTGGCCTGGCCTCAGGTCCAGCCATCATTGTATCTCCTTCCTCTTCTGCTGGGGGACACTCATGAACGAACATGTCTTTGGGGGTACCTCTATGCAAAAGTCAGCAACAGGGTGCTGGGATTTTTACAAGCAACCTTTAAGTGGAAATGTAACTGAGCCCTAGACTGGGCAAGGGAATCCTGAACAAGGAGTGTTCAGGATGAACTGAGGGGCCATACAGATTGTGAAGAAACGTATGGACACTGTGTGTGCTCTGAGGGCCTCCGGGAGCTAAGCTTGGCTGGTGTTCTGCAGGAGGGGTTGCAACTCTCTGAGTGCTGTGTAACAAAGAAATCCCCAGGTCAGTGCGTCATACAATGATAGCATTCACTTTACTGGCAAGTCTGCAATCTGTGTGGGGCGCGGCTGGGGGGAGGGGTAGCTCATTTCTGTTCTACTTGGCATCCAAGGCTGGAGCTGGAATCATCTGAGGGTTGATTGGTCACCTGTCTTGGCAGTTGACACTGCCTGAGGGCTGAAACCCTACTTGGAATTGTCAGCTGTACACCAACATGTGGCCTCCGCATGGGTGAGGAAGCCCGAGTCTCCTTCTAGAGTGATGACTGTTTGAGTTCTAAGGATCATAGACAGAGCCAAGCCAGTTCTCCATGCATACTTAGAATCTAGCCTCAGAAGCCACATAGCATCACATCTGTTCCATTCTTCTCATTATAAGCAAGGAGCTAGGATTGACCCATACTCAAAGGCAGAGAACATACCCCCCGCCTGTTGGTGAAGTACCCTGGCCACACTGAAAGCGGTGCATATGAAGGGGAGGTATTGATGTGGTCATCTTTGTGAAATACAGTCAGCTTCAACAGGGTATGAAGCCAAAGAGGCAGATGGGTAGAGTGTGAGACCTGTGGTTCTCGACAATATCAAAACAAGAGTGTCAGCTTTTAGCTCATTAGATTGGGAACCAGTAAGAGGTGTTGGTTTGGTCATGCCATGCTTGCGTGAGGGTTTGAGAAAGCTAGGTTTGGGGCAGGTGGTAAAAGCATCAGAAAGTCTCTGAAGCTGTGAAAGCAATCCAGGGGAGAAACCAGTAAGGGCCTGAGCCAAGGAACGGAGACAGGACTCAGACAGGAGAAATACTAAGAGGAGGTCCCAGGGTCTGGCAATGGGGTGAATGCATGCTAGGGTATAGGAGTAGGCAGCTAGGAGGATTCCTGGTTGGGCAAACAGTGAGAGTGATGGGTAAAGGAAAAGAGGAGAGGCTTGAGGAAGCAGACATTGAGTCCCATCTGGGAAGTGACCAGTTTGAGAAGTTGGAGGTGGACATACATAACAGACGGTGGGATTCACCTGAGTGTAGAGCTCTGGGGAATGTTCTGGAAGAGGAACCAAGGTTTCGGTACCATCATCCTGTGGACAAATCAGATTGCCAAAATGCATGGACTAAAATGATGCATGTCCACAAGTGGAATCACAGATGGCTTTAAGAGCGTTAGATCTGTAGAGGAAGGTCAAGGAGGAAGATCTGACAAAGCACCAGGTATCAGATTGCCCCTTCCAGGGTCCAGCTTGACCCAGGGGATGATCTGAGGTTAGGTGTGCCTTATAAACTAGGATATAATGCCTTGTAGCGAGAGATGTTTACCAGACCTTGACTAATCCATCACCATCACCTTCATCATCCCTCACACCTTCACCATCAACAGCACTGTTACCTGCACTGTCATCATCATCACCTTCACCATCCCCCACACCTTCACCATCAACAGCACTGTTACCTGCACTGTCATCATCACCTTCACCATCCCCCACACCTTCACCATCAACAGCACTGTTACCTGCACTGTCATCATCATCACCTTCACCATCCCCACACCTTCCCCAACAACAGCACTGTTACCTGCACTGTCATCATCATCCCCTTCATCATCACCTTCACCATCAACAGCACTGTTACCTGCACTGTCATCATCACCATCACCTTCATCATCCCCACACCTTCACCATCAACAGCACTGTTACCTGCACTGTCATCATCATCCCCTTCACCATCCCCCACACCTTCACCATCAACAGCACTGTTACCTGCACTGTCATCATCACCATCACCTTCATCATCCCCCACACCTTCACCATCAACAGCACTGTTACCTGCACTGTCATCATCATCACCTTCACCATCAACACTGTTACCTGCACTATCATCATCATCATCACCTTCATCATCCCCCACACCTTCACCATCAACAGCACTGTTACCTGCACTGTCATCATCATCACCTTCACCATCTCCCACACCTTCACCATCAACACTGTTACCTGCACTATCATCATCATCACCTTCATCATCTCCCACACCTTCACCATCAACAGCACTGTTACCTGCACTGTCATCATCATCACCTTCACCATCCCCCACACTTTCACCATCAACATTGTTACCTGCACTGTCATCATCATCACCTTCACCATCTCCCACACCTTCACCATCAACAGCACTGTTACCTGCACTGTCATCATCATCACCTTCACCATTCCCCACACCTTCACCATCTACAGCACTGTTACCTGCACTGTCATCATCATCACCTTCACCATCCCCCACACCTTCACCATCAACAGCACTGTTACCTGCACTGTCATCATCATCACCTTCACCATCCCCCACACCTTCACCATCAACACTGTTACCTGCACTGTCATCATCATCACCTTCACCATCTCCCACACCTTCACCATCAACAGCACTGTTACCTGCACTGTCATCATCATCACCTTCACCATCCCCCACACCTTCACCATCAACACCACTGTTACCTGCACTGTCATCATCATCACCTTCATCATCTCCCACACCTTCACCATCAACAGCACTGTTACCTGCACTGTCATCATCATCACCTTCATCATCTCCCACACCTTCACTATCAACAGCACTGTTACCTGCACTGTCATCATCATCACCTTCACCATCTCCCACACCTTCACCATCAACAGCACTGTTACCTGCACTGTCATCATCATCACCTTCATCATCTCCCACACCTTCACCATCAACAGCACTGTTACCTGCACTGTCATCATCATCACCTTCACCATCTCCCACACCTTCACCATCAACAGCACTGTTACCTGCACTGTCATCATCATCACCTTCATCATCTCCCACACCTTCACCATCAACAGCACTGTTACCTGCACTGTCATCATCATCACCTTCACCATCCCCCACACCTTCACCATCAACAGCACTGTTACCTGCACTGTCATCATCATCACCTTCATCATCTCCCACACCTTCACCATCAACAGCACTGTTACCTGCACTATCATCATCACCCTTCACCATCTCCCACACCTTCACCATCAACAGCACTGTTACCTGCACTGTCATCATCATCACCTTCACCATCCCCCACACCTTCACCATCAACAGCACTGTTACCTGCACTCATCATCACCTTCACCATCTCCCACCTGCACCATCAACAGCACTGTTACCTGCACTGTCATCATCATCACCTTCACATCTCCCACACCTTCACCATCAACAGCACTGTTACCTGCAATGTCATCATCATCACCTTCATCATCCCCACACCTTCACCATCAACAGCACTGTTACCTGCAATGTCATCATCATCACCTTCATCATCTCCCACACCTTCACCATCAACAGCACTGTTACCTGCACTGTCATCATCATCACCTTCACCATCCCCCACACCTTCACCATCAACAGCACCGTTACCTGCACTATCATCATCATCACCTTCACCATCCCCCACACCTTCACCATCAACAGCACTGTTACCTGCACTATCATCATCACCTTCATCATCTCCCACACCTTCACGATCAACAGCACTGTTACCTGCAATGTCATCATCATCACCTTCACCATCTCCCACACCTTCACCATCAACACTGTTACCTGCACTGTCATCATCATCACCTTCACCATCCCCCACACCTTCACCATCAACAGTACTGTTACCTGCAATGTCATCATCATCACCTTCACCATCTCCCACACCTTCACCATCAACACTGTTACCTGCACTGTCATCATCATCACCTTCACCATCCCCCACACCTTCACCATCAACACTGTTACCTGCACTGTCATCATCATCACCTTCACCATCTCCCACACCTTCACCATCAACAGCACTGTTACCTGCACTATCATTATCATCACCTTCACCATCCCCCACACCTTCACCATCAACAGCACTGTT
Organism: Orientallactaga sibirica; assembly: GCA_036365145.1. Classification (NCBI taxonomy): domain Eukaryota; kingdom Metazoa; phylum Chordata; class Mammalia; order Rodentia; family Dipodidae; genus Orientallactaga; species Orientallactaga sibirica. The sequence continues at coordinate 25,875,937 of JAEOAD010000009.1, read as the reverse complement.
ACCTGCAATGTCATCATAACCTTCACCATCTCCCACACCTTCACCATCAACACTGTTACCTGCACTGTCATCATCATCACCTTCACCATCCCCCACACCTTCACCATCAACAGCACTGTTACCTGCAATGTCATCATCACCTTCATCATCTCCCACACCTTCACCATCAACAGCACCGTTACCTGCAGTGTCATCATCATCACCTTCACCATCCCCCACACCTTCACCATCTACAGCACTGTTACCTGCACTGTCATCATCACCTTCACCATCCCCCACACCTTCACCATCAACAGCACTGTTACCTGCACTGTCATCATCATCACCTTCACCATCCCCCACACCTTCACCACCAACAGCACTGTTACCTGCACTATCATCATCATCACCTTCATCATCCCCCACACCTTCACCATCAACAGCACTGTTACCTGCACTGTCACCATCACCATCACCTTCATCATCCCCCACACCTTCACCATCAACAGCACTGTTACCTGCACTGTCATCATCATCACCTTCACCATCCCCCACACCTTCACCATCAACAGCACTGTTACCTGCAATGTCATCATCATCACCTTCACCATCCCCCACACCTTCACCATCTACAGCACTGTTACCTGCACTGTCATCATCATCACCTTCACCATCCCCCACACCTTCACCATCAACATTGTTACCTGCACTATCATAATCACCTTCACCATCTCCCACACCTTCACCATCAACAGCACTGTTACCTGCACTGTCATCATAATCATCACCTTCATCATCCCCCACACCTTCACCATCAACAGCACCGTTACCTGCACTGTCATCATCACCTTCATCATCCCCCACACCTTCACCATCAACAGCACTGTTACCTGCACTGTCATCATCATCACCTTCACCATCCCCCACACCTTCACCATCAACAGCACTATTACCTGCAATGTCATCATCATCACCTTCACCATCTCCCACACCTTCACCATCAACACTGTTACCTGCACTGTCATCATCATCACCTTCACCATCCCCCACACCTTCACCATCAACAGCACTGTTACCTGCAATGTCATCATCACCTTCACCATCTCCCACACCTTCACCATCAACACTGTTACCTCCACTGTCATCATCATCACCTTCACCATCCCCCACACCTTCACCATCAACAGCACCGTTACCTGCAGTGTCATCATCACCTTCACCATCCCTCACACCTTCACCATCAACAGCACTGTTACCTGCACTATCATCATCATCACCTTCATCATCCCCCACACCTTCACCATCAACAGCACTGTTACCTGCAATGTCATCATCATCACCTTCACCATCCCCCACACCTTCACCATCAACAGCACCGTTACCTGCACTGTCATCATCACCTTCACCATCCCCCACACCTTCACCATCAACAGCACTGTTACCTGCACTGTCATCATCATCACCTTCACCATCCCCCACACCTTCACCATCAACAGCACTGTTACCTGCACTATCATCATCATCACCTTCATCATCTCCCACACCTTCACCATCAACAGCACTGTTACCTGCACTGTCATCATCATCACCTTCACCATCCCCCACACCTTCACCATCAACAGCACTGTTACCTGCACTGTCATCATAATCATCACCTTCATCATCCCCCACACCTTCACCATCAACAGCACCGTTACCTGCACTGTCATCATCATCACCTTCACCATCCCCCACACCTTCACCATCAACAGCACTGTTACCTGCACTGTCATCATAATCATCACCTTCATCATCCCCCACACCTTCACCATCAACAGCAGTGTTACCTGCACTGTCATCATCATCACCTTCACCATCCCCCACACCTTCACCATCAACAGCACTGTTACCTGCACTGTCATCATCATCCCCTTCACCATCTCCCACACCTTCACCATCAACAGCACTGTTACCTGCACTGTCATCATCACCTTCACCATCTCCCACACCTTCACCATCAACAGCAATGTTACCTGCACTATCATCATCACCTTCACCTTCACCAGCAACTTCACCTCCACCAACATTTTCACCATCAACAATAACACTTTCACATTCACTTTTACCATCACTTTTACCAACATCATCACCATCAACACCGGTGCCATTACATCATCTTCTCCAGCACCATCACCATTATCACCACTTCCCCATTGCTCTCCCATGTTGCTCTCTAGAGCTTGTTTCAAGGCTCTCCCCCCACTCCATGCCCACAGTGGTAGTTTCTGTGAATGAGGGCAGCTCTGTGCTTATTTTGCTTTTCACTTACCTCTGCACATAAATTGTCGGAGCCTCAGCTGGGCATGGTGGTCATGCCTTTAGTCCCAGCACTCAGGAAGCAGAGGTAGGAGGATCACCATGCGTTCGAGTCTGCCCTGAGACTACATAGTGTATTCCAGGTCAGCCTGGGCTAGAGTGAGGCCCTACCTTGAAAAACCAAAAAAAAAAAAAAAAAAAAAAAAAAAAAAAAAGTCAGAGCCTCAGCACACCATTTAGTCCAGGAAATGTGGTCCGTATTGCCCACCAGCTTCTGCTTAAGGAACTTTTTTTTTTTGGAGAGAGACACAGAGAGAGACAGAGAGGGAGAGGAAGACAGATAGAGATGGGCACGCCAGCAGCATCTCAGCTGCTGAGAACGAAATCCAGATGCATGCGCCCCCTTGTGGTCAAGTGCAGCACTGCGCCCTTGTGTCACTTTGCATCTGGCTAAACGTGGGACCTGGAGATTGGAACCACTGGAGATTGGAACCGGCGTTCTTAGGCTTAGGAGGCAGGCGCCTTAACCGCTAAGCCATCTCTCCAGCCCAGGAACTTTTTCAAAAGACACATTTCTGACTTTACTCCCACCCATTTTGATTCAGAAGTCCTGGGCTTGGGCTTTGGACTCTATTCTAAAGATAACCTCTTGCCCCTCTATCCAGGTAAATTTGACTTAAAGATAGTTCAGAACTATTGTTACCACACAGGTGAGGAAACTAAGTTCAAGAAAAGGGGCATTGGTTGCTCTTTTGAGTGAGAGACAAGCCAAGACCCGGCTCACACCATGGATCTTGAGTGACTGGCTCCTGAGCTCCAATACATTATTGTAGGACTGTGTTGGACATTCAGGTTCCCCCTCTATGACCTCAGTTTCCCTATCTAGGAAGAGAATAGGACAAAGTCATTTTAAAAAATAGCTTTGGCCAGAGGTAGTGGTGCATGCCTTTAATCCCAGCACTTGGGAGGCAGAGGTAGGAGGATTGCTATGAGTTCGACGCCAGCATGGGAGTACAGAGTGAGTTCTAGGTCAGCCTATAAAAAAATAGCTTTAGAGCTGGGCATGGTGGGACATGCTTTTAGTCCCAGCACTCAGGAGGCTGAGATTAGGAGGATCATTGCGAGTTCAAGGCTAACCTGAGGCTACCGGTTTCAGCTTGGGTTAAAGTAAGACCCTACCTCAAAACAAAACAAAAACATAGCTTTATCATAAATCATTAAAAATATTCTTATATATGCAAAGAAACCCAGGTTAGGCTTGCTGGGAAGCAGGGCTAGAGAGCCACTTCCGGCTGCTGGCAGGCAGACTTTCTTCTACCTCTGGTGAGGAGGGAGGTGACAGTGTAGGCTCAGAAACAGGCAGCAGTTTGGAGACATGTCCATTTCCTTGGACCCTCCACATTAGAGGCATGAGCACAGATGTGTGGATACTCAATGAATTCTGGGTTCTGTCAGAAACCTCCAGATGGCCACGCCAAGGCTCTGTCCTAGTGGATAGTCTACCTCACAGGTTGGAGTGGGGCCCCTGCACCGAGGCAGGTTAAGTTTTGAAGGGAAACAGAAATGAAGGTGGAGCCCCATGGGCTCTTCTGAATGCCAGCCCTTCAATTAAGGGAAGAACTTTGGCAGAACTATGAAGTATAACAGTGCCCCACCCTTCCCTGGAGCAGAAGTGTGACCCAGAAGGGAACCTTCCAAGGACTGCTTAGAGATGGGGCTCTTCTGGCTTAGCATCTATTATTGAGCCCCCCCCCCAACCCCTCAACCCAGGAGGGCTCAGCTCAGCCTGGAACTCACAAAGAATGCCATCAAACCCCTCTCCCACACTACCTGATGTGTATCTGTCCCTATCAACCATGGAATTCACATTTACTCAGTGCTCACAGGACATGGCATGAGAAGCCTGGGAGATGACACCGTGCCAAATGGTCCTTCTCCAAGGCCTTGATCCCCCATCCAGAGGGGAAGAAGAATATCACAGATATTCCTCCCAAGAGGTCAAGATAGCCCTGGTATTGGGCTTAAAGAGGTTGTGAATGGTCCATACATTCGAGCCAGGTCTGGGAACTGCATCCGCGTGGCCTCCCGGGCCCGTTAGAGGTGAGCCCTGGAGGATAGGTATTGGGAACAAAGGACAGGAGAGCAGACGTGGAGCAAACAACCTAGGGTTTGCTCACCCACTGGGAATAGGAGGCAGGATGACCAGCAGCTTATAAGACATTGTGAAACCGGGCGTGGTGGTGCACGCCTTTAATCCCAGCACTTGGGAGGCAGAGGTAGGAGAATTGCTGTGAGTTCGAGGCTACCCTGAGACTACATAGTTAATTCCAGGTCAGCCTGGGCCAGAGTGAAACACTACATTGAAAAAAAAAAAAAAAAAAATTGTGGTACCATCAGGGGTATCCCAGATGGCAACATCATTGATGCGTGACGAAATCAGGCTTTTACTTGGGGATGACTTTCCACGTGGTTTTACTGGGCTGTTTATGATAACGGTGATAATATTTGGTAGAGCTAGGAATGGCTAACATTTTTGGAGTGTCTCCTATGGAGTAAAACATGGTATAGTGACGATGGCATTTCACACTCAGAACACAGTCGTGTGAAGCAAGTGTTCCTAGGCAACACATGGAGAACCAGGCCTGGCTGCTGGGCCTCCATGCCCCAGAGGCCCCCTGGAGGGAAGGCTGGGCAGGCAGCTAGCCCACTGAGCAGAGAGGCCTCACAGAGCTGTCGTCTGTCCCCAGGTGTTCGTGCTTTGCCATGGCCTCCTGCAGCTCTGCCAGCTTCTCTACAGCGCCTACTTCAAGAGCAGTCTCACCACCATTGAGAAGCGCTTCGGGCTCTCCAGTTCTTCCTCGGGTCTCATTTCCAGCTTGAACGAGGTGAGCAAGAGGTATTGGGTTGCCAGACCCTGGATGCACTATGCTGACCACAGGATCTGGCAAGAGCAGGGTAGGGAGCTGAGTGTGTACCTCAGATGCAGGAGGTGTAGGCTTCGTTCCATCTGGATATAGAATGCAACTCCTGGGCTGGAGAGATGCCTTAGTAGTTAAAGCACTTGCCTGTGACACCTAAGGACCAGGTTCAGCTCTCCAAAACCCACAAGGTGCACAAGGTGACATATACACACAAGGTGGCACATGTGTATAAGGTGGTACAGGCATCTGAAATTTGTTTGCAGTGGCTAGAGGCCCTGGTGCACCAATGCTCTCTCTCTCTCTCTAGCTTTCTATCTCCCTCTGTCATAAACAAAAAATAAAATAAAATAAAATAAAATAAAATAAAATAAAATAAAATAAAATGCAAGTCCTAAATGTTGGCCTTTAACTTGATGATTTCTCAGGACACGTACTCGCTCACCAAGAGCCAGCACTGGTCCACGTTCCTGGTAGGTACCAGCAGTTGCCCACAGTTCTCTTTCTTGCTGAGTCCAGTCATAGCCTCTGATTCTTCTCACACAGCCTTCTAGGCCCTTCTACTAAGGAAAATTAGAGCTGGCATTTAAGGTAAACACCCTCTTCCAGCTCATCTCAGAGGACAGTCAAGTCTGTGAGCTCCTACCCTTCCAGTTGCATTCACGTTGTCCCAATGCTTGGAACAACACTGCGGGTCCAGAAACAACTGGAGTTTTCAAGGGGCACAGAGAGCTGGGACAGGTTGTGTAGGATCTGTTTGAGATATGCCATATAGACAAGTAAGGGACATGACATTTCCCCAGAGTTCTAGTTCAATCAAAATGAACATAACTGACTCAGGACTAGAGAGATGGCTCAGTGGTGAAGGTGTTTGCTTATAAAGCCTAACGACCTGGGTTTGGTTTCCCAGTACCCATATAAGCCAGATGCACAAAGTGCCACATGCATCTAGAGTTCATGTTAAGTGGCTAGAGGCCCTGGTTTTCTCTCTCTCTGTCTTTCTCTCTCTCATCTATCTATCTATCTATCTATCTATCTATCTATCTATCTATCTATCTATCTATCTCTATCTATCTATCTATCTATCTATCTATCTATCTCTATCCCCCCTGCTTGCAAATAAATAAACTTTTTTTTTTAAAGAAAATAACTGATTCATGAAACCATCTCATTCCCAAGTTCAGATAAACTCTTCAAGAACTTGATATGACCCAACACCTGATTTTTCCATACAATAAATTTCCTAATTAATAATAATAATAATAACAATTAGCTGGGCGTGGTGGTGCATGCCTTTAATCCCAGCACTCAGGAGTCATAGGTAGGAGGATCGCCGTGAGTTCGAGGCCACCCTGAGATTACAGAGTGAATTCCAGGTCAGTCTGGGCTCGAGTGAGACCCTACCTTGAAACACCAAAAACAAACAAACAAACAACAACAACAACAAAAAAAAAAAACTGACTTTATGCCTGTGCATGATTTCAGGCAAATACCAAAAGATAGTTCACTTTTCTGATACAACACTCTTGTGTACATGTGTATGTAGCACCCTATGTGATTCTGTGTGTCTGTGTGTCCAAACATTTTGTTTGCTATGTTTGGGTAGGTATACTTCTGTGCTGTCTGTGCAGACGTTTGTCTGTGAGCATTCGATGATTCACACGTGGCTCTGCGTATAGCCGTATGTGTGTGTTTGTGTGTGACTGTGTGTGTCTATGTATACCTACATCTGTGGGTGTCTAAGGATTTATGCGTGCCTGTGTGGAAGGGTGGGCAGATGGCCTGAGGTATGTGAGAAGAGACCAGCCCAGTGCAGGAGAACCATGGACTGTGTGGTGAGTCTGAGTTTCAGGTCACAGCTCCACAGTCTCAAAGCCTTCTGGGGCCCAGGTATAAAACGAAGAGGCAGCCGGCCATGGTGGCACACGCCTTTAATGCCAGCACTTAGGAGGCAGAGGTAGGAGGATCGCCATGAGTTCAAGGCCACCCTGAAACTACATAGTGAATTCCAGGTCAGCCTGAACTAAAGCAAGACCCTACCTCAAAAAATAAACAAACAAACAAAACAAAAAAAGAATAGAAAACGAAGAGGCCCAGGCTAATTATGAACGTTCTTGGCTCTGAGAAACAGCAGCACCTCGCGTCCCACTGTGACATTCAGTGCTGAACAGACAAGGCTGGCTCAAGCCCGGAGGTCCTGCCCTTGGCAGCTGCCCTGGTGTCTGGTTTCTTTGGGTTTTTGAAACAGAGTGAACTATTTTAATGGGCATTGTGACAGTTTCCAAATACTTCCTAATGAGGTTGCCTCAGGCTAAGGTGTGAAGCCTGAGGCCCCTTTCTCTTAGCTAGAACTACTGCAGTTTGGGGTTTGCTTTATGGGAAAAATAAATTGTTCTTTCAAAGGCATTCCCTTGCTAAAGAAAATCTGGAAAGCAAGGTCACGGTACCTCAACAGATCCTGTGACCCACAGAGAAACTGGCCCAGGCCCCAGAAGAGGTGGGTGGGCCTCTGTAACTAGGTGAGGCTAAGGCACCCTGACCTTCCTTCCCTGGGCCCCCTTGGGGCCCTCCATCACCTCTCATACAGGATGTTTGAAGTCAGCCTCTGTGAACATAGCTGACATTTCAAAGGTCTAACGCTTCAAGCCATTTGTGGAAAATGATGGAACAGCAAGAAGGAAAGACATGAAACACAACACGCATGAGCATCAAGCTCTTTCTCTCTCCCCAGGTACCTGTTTCAGAACGTTCTAGAATCCCCAGGCTGGAGCGTTCCCTGCTGAGTCCAGGCTGACTCCTCACACACAATCACACGCTTTTCTGTATGCTGCAGCCCCTAGCTGTTGGCCATGCTGCAGCAGACGTCTTTCTTTAAAACCTACCATGTGCTTGTTCATTTGTTCACTGGCTCAATGCGTATTAATGAACTCCAACTGTGTTCCAGGAAGCGTTTGTAACTGTGACACAATACTTGAGCAGAGCAACTTAGGGAGGGAAGGGTTTGCTTTAGCTCATGGTTTGAGGGTACAGTCCATCAGGAGGGACAGCAGCTGGTCAACGTCACATCCACAGTCAAGAAACAGAAAGCTATGAATTCTGGTACACCATTTGCTTTCTCTTTTTTTGTGCTTTTTTTTTTTTTTTTTTTTGAAGTAGGATCTCACTGTAGCCCAGGTTGACCTGGAATACACTATGTAGTCTCAGGGTGGCCTCAAATTCATGGCGATCTTCCCATCTCTGCCTCCTGAGTGCTGGGATTAAAGGCGTGTGCCACCACCACCACGCCTGGCCTACTTTCTCTTTTTTACTCAGTCTGGGATCCCAGCCCATGGAAGGGTGCTGACCACATTCAGGGTGGGTCTTCCCACCTCAGTTAACCCGATCTAGAAACTCCCCCACAAGACATGTCCAGACATTTGTCTTCTGGGTAATTTCTTGATCCTGTCAAGTTGACAATGGGGCTTAACCATCATCACAAAGTATAGAAAATAAAATCCTTTTGTAGGTCAGATAATATTTCATGAAAAGAGAGTCAGGGAGAAGATAGGGCACACAGGGCCAAAGTGACAGATGTAAGGAGCACACCTTCTGAAGCGTCAGGAACTGTGAACAATTGAAATGTCTTTGCCCTTCATTTTGCAAAAGTGAACTGGGCCCAGGAAGGGCTAAGGACAGTTTAAAAACAGAGCTGTTGGGGTGGGGGGGCTGGAGAGATGGCTTAGCAGTTAAGGCACTTACTTGCCTTCAAAGCCTAAGGACTGAGGTTCAAGTCCCCAGTACCCAGGTAAACCAGATGCACAAGGGGGCCGGTGTGTCTGGAGTTTGTTAGTAGTAGCCAGAGGCCCCGGTGTGCCCATTTTCTCTCTCAAAGAAATAAATTCATTAACTTAAATAAATAAAATTTTAAAAAAGAAAATAAAAAAATATTAAATTTAAAAATTTTTTAAATTTAAAAAAATCAAAAAAGCTGTTGGGATAGAGCCCCACTTCTTCAAGAGACAGCAGACCAATTGGTGGGATCAAGACAATGTAAAGTGAGGCAACCCAAGTGCACACCACCTCACGGATGTGGCCAGCTGCATGGTTATTGAGACCATGCGTGCTGCTTGGTTGTTATTCTGAGGCCCAGGCCAGAACCCTGAGGCCCTTACCTTAGTACCTTGCTAAACTTCAGAGATTAATGAGGGAACGTGGAACTGTTCCTAGGAGTCAGCAAGGAGTCAGAGTGTTTATATGTGTGTGTGCGTGCGCGTGTGTGTGTTCATGTACGTGAGTTGGGGCACGCACATGTCACAGCCTGAGTGTGAAGGTCAGAGGACCACTTTCAGGAGTCAGTCCTGGCTTTGCACCTCATTTTGAATCAGGGTCACTTATTCTCATGCTCCCTGCTGTTCATTACTGCTTTCGCCAGGCTGGCTGGTTCGTGAGCTTCTGGGAAGTTCTCCTATCTCCGCCTCCCATCTTGCCTTCAGCATGCTGGGATCACAGAAGCCCACTTCGCTTCCAGCTTTTACTTGGGACCTGGGGATATGAACTTGGGTACTCCTCCAGCACTCTATCTACTGAACCATCTTCCCAGCGCAAATTTCCTTGAATTTTTCCCTAAAAGATTTGGCTATAAAAGATGGGGCTGTGGCTCAGTTGGTTGAGTGCTTGCCTAGCATGCACAAAGCCCTTGGTTTTACCCTCAGTGCCACCTAACCCTGGAGTAGTGGCACACATCTGTATACGCACATTGGTTGGTAGAGGCAGGGGGATCAGAAGTTCAAGGTCATCCTCAGCTACATAGTGAATTTGAAGCCAGCTTTGGCTACATAAGACCATGTATTAAAAATAAATAAATAAAAATAAGGGCTGGGGGATGGCTCAGTGGTTAAAGGTGCCTGCTTGCAAGGCCTAGCCAGCTCAGGTTTAATTCCCTAGTATCCATGTAAAGCCAGATGCAAAAGCTGACACATGTGTCTGGAATTTGACTGTAGAGGCAAGAAGTCCTAGTGTGCCCATTCTCTCTCTCAAATAAGTAAATAAAAATATTTTTTAAAAGGGTATAAAATAAAAAATTAAGTTAAAAAAAAAAAAAAAAAAAAAAAGATTTTCTGGGCTGAACAGATGGCTTACTGGTTAAGGCACTTGCCTGCAAAGCCAAAGGACCCAGATTCAATTCCCTGGGACCCACGTAAGCCTGATAGACAAAGTGGCACATGCCTCTGGAATTCATTTGCAGTGCCTGGAGGTCCTGGCACACCTATTCTCTCTCTCTCTCAAATAAATGAAAATAAAATAAAATATTTTTAAAATTGCCTATAAGATGATTGATATTCAGATTATGAACTAATTCTTCATATCTCCAGATACTAATTTCCCTTGGACTGGACTAGAAGGTAGAGTCTGGAATGGGTTTCTGATGACAGGGGGCAAGCTGACTGTGTGTGTGTGTGTGTGTGTGTGTGTTTGTGTGTGTGTGTTTGTGTGTGTGTGTGTGTTTCAGGCAACGAAATCTGGACCAGTCTGGCATGGCTCTGCCCAGGGCCCTGCCAATGCTGGGCATCCCCTTTCATCTCCAGTCCCTAGGCAAACTGGGCGGGGGGGTCAGGCCTCCTGTGGGCTGAGGGAGGGACAGGCTTCAGGGTCTCATGCACCCTCTTCTCTTCTCTGCAGACCAGCAATGCCATCCTCATCATCTTCGTCAGCTACTTTGGCAGCCGGGTACACCGCCCCAGGCTGATCGGCATTGGGGGTCTTCTCCTGGCGGCTGGGGCCTTCGTCCTCACCCTCCCACACTTCCTTTCGGAGCCCTACACCTACACGTCAGCCAGCATTGGTAAGTGACTGTCAACCCCTACATCGAGGGGGCGAGGCAGGGCGAGCATGGCACAGAGTTGGTGATGGCTCTTTGGGACTGTGGGTGGTCCCACCCTGGGCCATGCTATCCTTTTCCAGCACAGGATGTCTCTGACAACACATCTGAAACTCAGAACATACCGATGTACAGAGGTACACAATAATTACCAGATCCCGGGCTTGTTGAGGATGAGTGTTGCCCCTGTGGTCGTTGACCTCTCTGTGCAATTTCCTGTGCTTGGTGCCAGGGATGACACAAACTCCACCTTCCTGGGGACACTTGTGAGCAGGGCCCACAGTGAGGTGTGATGAAAAGACAGCCAGAGCATGGAACAAGGTGACATCCCTGCATTCTAACATCTTCTTGTCACATATGTTCATTTAGATGGCATGACACATACTGATTCCTCTTGGGTATCAGTAAGGGGTAGAGAAAACAGATAGACTGAGATCTTACATAATTTTTCCTGGGAAGGCATGAACAAACATCTGTTTACCCCAGAAAGGGCACCATGACACACCAAAGAAATATTTCCCTGCAGATCTAGCATAGTGAACCGACAAATATATTGGGGTTACTCACAGGAGGAGTATAGGTGACTCAAAGGCAGCTGCATCCCCCAAAGGCCTAACCCCCAGCATGGGTGACAACCCACAAAAGCTGCATCCCCAGAGCTTCCTGCTAAACTTGCAAGCAGGTCTGCTTCGGAGTGTCTCCTTCACTCCTAGAGATTGTTTCCTGTGTTATGACCTCAGGGGAGGGGACTTACTGAATCTTGTAGCTTTCGTGGATGAAGTAGGTTGGGAATTCATGATTGATCAGCATAGCATTGATTAGCACTGAAGTGTCTTGGAAGAGGTCTTTTTTCTTTTAAATGTTTTATTTTTAATATGTAAATAATACAACAAACACCCTGTACTGATCCCAAGATGCAGTAGGGTTCCTCCAAATACTTAAAAACAAAAAAAAAAAACAAAAAAAAAAAAAAAAAAACATAGCCTTGGCTGGAGAGATGGCTTAGCGGTTAAGGCACCTGCCTGTGAAGCCTAAGAACACCTATTCAATTTTCTAGGTTCCATGTTTAGCCAGACGCAAAAGAACGCAAGCATGCAATGTCACATATTCTCACAAGGGGCGCACACGTCTGGAGTTTGTTCACAGCAGCTGAGAGGCCCTGGTGTGCCCATTCTCTCTCATCTATCTATCTATCTATCTATCTATCTATCTATCTATCTATCATCTATCTATCTATCTCTCAAATAAAAAAACAGCCTGATTAAGATTCAATTCATAGGCTAGAGAGATGGCTCAGCACTCTGTTGAGTGTGCTTCCTACACAGGCATGAGGGCCTGAGGGGGCCTGATTTGCCAGAGTCCAAATCTCTAGATTCCACATAAAACAGCTGGACATGGCCACGTGTGCCTGTAAACCCAGTCCCAGTGGGGAACAGAGACCCAAAAATCTTTGGAGCACTGTAAGCTCAGGAATCAGTAAAAGGGGAGACTCCAGTTCAAAACAGGACCAGGCTGAGGAGCAATGGAGCAAACAACCCTATGTTCCACTCCAGCCACTATAGGCAAGCAACCCCTCCACAAGCAAGTTTATGGGGTACCACAAGGGCACACATATGTGTATACAACATCCATACGACATATTACATACACATCACAACACATACACACACTCGCACCCACACAAGACACACACACACACACACAAAAAAAAAAAAACATTCGATTCATATGACATTTAAAGTGTATATTAGGAGCTGGGGAACTAGCTGTGGTTGAAACCACTGCCTGAACAACGTGAAGGTCTGAAGAGGCCTGAGACCCCTGAGCTAGCTTCCTTAGCAGTCAGGTAATCATCTGGCAGTGGACTCACATATCTGTGACCCCAGTCTTGTGGGGAGCAGAGACCATAGAATTACTGAGGCACGCAAAAACAGCAAGCTCCTGAGGCAGCGAGAGACTTTCTCAAGGAAGCAATGGATGAGCAATGCAGTGGGGATGCCTGATATTCTCCTCTGCCTATGTACACACACATACACACATGTAGAGAAAAATCAGGGTTAATTTAATCATTTTTGGACATTATGTTCTTAATTTTTAATGGTTTTTAAATTTTAATTTTATTTAATTTATTTGAGAGAGAGAGAATGGGTGTTCCAGGGCCTCCAGCCACTGCAAATGAACTCCAGATGCATACTCCACCATGTGCATCTGGCTTACGTAGGAACCAGGGAATTGAATCTGGGTTCTTAGGCTTTGCAGGCAAATGCCTTAACCACTATGCCATTTTTTTTTTAAAAAATATTATTTATTTATTTATTTGAGAGAAAGAAAGAGGTAAAGGGGGAGAGAGAATGGGCACACCAGGGCCTCCAGCCACTGCAAATGAACTCTAGATGCATGTACCCCCTGAGCATCTGGCATACGTGGGTCCTGGAGAATTGAACTGGGATTGTTTGGCTTTTCAGGCAAATGCCTTAATCTCTAAGCCATCTCTCCAGCCCCTACTATGCCATTTCTCTAGCCCCCTTTCTTCCTTGTTTTCTTCCCTTCCTTTTCTTCCTCCTTCCTTCCTTCCTTCCTTCCTTCCTTCCTTCCTTCCTTCCTTCCTTCCTTCCTTCCTTCCTTTCTTCCTATTGGAGACAGACAGAGAGAGAGAGAGAAAAGGGAGAAAGAGAGAATGGGCACACCAGGAGCTCTAGCCACTACAAATGAACTCCAGACAGATGCACCACCTTGTGCACCTGGCTTATGTGGGACCTGGAGAACCAAACCTAGGTCCTTAGGCTTCACAGGCAAGCGCCTTAACTGCTAAGCCATCTCTCAGCCCATTATTAATTTTTTAAATAATGTTTTAATTTTTTTATTTATTTGGGCATGAGTGTGCATATGGGTTTCAGACAAATGCCAGATACATGTGACATTTTTTTGCACCTGGCTTTACATGGATGCTGTGGAATTAAACCTGGGCCAGTACCCTTAGAAGCAAGCACCTTTAACTGTTGAGCCATTATACCTGCCCTTTAATTTTTTTTTAATGTGGTAAAATGTATGCAAATTTGTTGTCAACATTTAGTACAATTCAGTGCTATTTTGTTCTCCAAGCTACACAACCACCTGTGATATTCCCCAAACCTTTTCATTATTCCAGAAGAAGTAAGGGCTAGGGACATGGCTCAGTAGTTCAAGGTGCTTGCTGTGCGAGACTGGTGAGCAGAGTCTGGATTCCCAGAACCCACGTAAAGCCAGATGTAAGTGGTTCATATGTCTGTAATACCAGTGTATCTACAACAATGGAAGGTGGAGTCAAGAGTATCCCAAAGCTTGCAGGCCAGATAGTCAGTCTGCCGTTCAGAGCAGTAAAACGAGAGACCCTGTCTCAGACAAGGTGGGGAGGGGAGGACTGACAATCAGAGGCATCTCATGAGATTCTGGGTGATTTTCCTGTCCCTGCCTCCCTTTTCCTTGCAGGTGAATTGGAATTACAGACACAGCTACTGTGTCCAGCTTTTTTTATTATTATTATTATTTTTACTTTATTTATTTTTGGAGAGAGAGACAGAGAGAGAGGGAGACAGATAGAGATGGATAGAGATGGGTGCGCCAGCAGTCTCTCAGCTGCTGTGAACGAAATACAGATGTGTGCGCCCCCTTGTGGTCAAGTGCGGCATTGCACCCTTGTGTCACTGCATCTGGCTAAACGTGGGACCTGGAGATTGGAACCAGGTTCTTCAGCTTAGTAGGCAGGCGCCTTAACCGCTAAGCCATCTCTCCAGCTCCTGTAGCCGGCTTTTATGTTGGCTCTGTAAAGCTGAACTCCACTGCTCACCCTTGTGTGGCAAGCACTGAGCCATCTCCTCAGCCCCTAGTGTCCGAGTTCTTTAGTGCTGTTTGTCTTTTCTGCTATTTTAGAAAGTATGCATTGTTAGTTACCTTACATTTGAGATGTTTCTAAAGTGTGAAGTAATTAATAAAGTTGACTTTTGTTGGGGATAATATATAAATCTATAAGCTTGAGCACATTTATAGACTCACGTAGCTGCCACAGCAATTAGGGTGCAGAACAAGTTCCATCATCCCTGGCACTCTGGCCTGCCTGACCCCCCTCCAATGCCACAATCATTGCTCTGCTCCTATCACTATCTGCTTTGTTTTTTTGAGAAGACTACATAAATGGAAACACATGTCATGTAACCTTTTGAGGCTGGCATACACCTTTGAAATTCATCCAAGTTGTTGCATGCATCAGTAGTCGCTCCCTTTTATTTGCAAATATTATTCCCCTGCATGGATGAACTGAAGCTTGTTAGTCCATTCACATATTAAAAGTCATTTGGGCTGGAGAGATGGCTTAGGGGATAAGGAGCCTGCCTCCTAACCCTAAGAACACTGGTTCCAATCTCCAGCGGTTCCAATCTCCAGGTGCCACGTTTAGCCAGATGCAAAGTGACGCAAGGGGCGCAATGCGCCACAAGGGCACACGCAGCTGAGACACTGCGCGCCATCTTGTCCACCCTCCCTCCCTCCCTCTCTCTCTGGATCTCTCTCTCTCTCCAAAAAAATGATAAACTGCTTTAAAAAAGTAAAAGTCTTGGGCTGGAGAGATGGCTTAGCCGCTTGCCTCTTTGTCTTCCTCCCCTTCTCCCACGTCCCTGCATGTATCTGGAGTTTATTTGCTGGCTGGAGGCCCTCTCTCTCTCTCTCTCTCTCTCTGTCTCTCTCCAAAAAAAAATAAGATAAAATAAAATTTAAAAAAAGTAAAAGTCTTGCATTGTGTACACTTGGTAGCCATTATTCATAGAGCTGCTGTGTAAGTATTAAAGTACGGGCTTTAGTGCAGATATGTTTATAATGTTAAACATCTTTTCAAGTGCTCACTCGTCATCTTTTCTGTCCTCTTTAGTGAACTGCCTGTTCATCTTCTGCCTTGAATTATTTGGATGATTGTTTGTTTGTGACAGGGTTTCATGTAGCCCAGCTTAGCCTTGAATTTACTATGTAGCCAAGGCTGACCTTGAACTCCTGATCTTCCTGCCTTACCCTCTTGAGGCTGGCATTATAGACCTGAGCCACCATGTTGGGCTTGGGTTTGTTTTTGTTTTTTTCTTTTATTGTTGAATTTGAGAGTTCATCATAAACTGTAGGCATGAGTTCTTTGGTGGATATGAGATGTTTTGTTTTGTTTTGTTTTGTTTTGTTTTGTTTTGTTTTGTTTTGTTTTGTTTTGTTTTGAGGTAGGGTCTCACTCTAGCCCAGGCTGACCTGGAATTCACTATGTAGTCTTAGGGTGGCCTTGAACTCATGGCGATCCTCCTACCTTTGCCTCTTGAGTGCTGGGATTAAAGGTGTGTGCCACCAAGCCCGGCTGGATATGAGATTTATAAATATTTTCTCCCTGACTTTAGTTTATTTTATATCTATCTACCCATGTATGTGTATGCATGTATGTATGTATGCATGCTTGTGTCTTTCTTTCTTCCTTTCTTTATTTCTTTCTGTCATTTGTGTGTGTGTGTGTATGGGCCCAGGTATACCATGGCATGCATGTGGAGGTCAGAGGACAACCTTGAAGTAGCTGTGTTCCTGGCTCTGCCTCCCATTTTTGTGGATATGCTGGGACCACAAACACATGTACCTCCTTGGGTCTGGTTTAAAACATGCATCCCAGCTGGCAGCCTTTGCAAAAAAAGTACCTTTAACCAACTGCGGAGCCATCTCTCCAGCTCCTAGCTTATCTTTTCTATTCTTTCAACAGTGTCATTTGCAGAGCACAGAGCAAAGGTCTTAATTCTGATGAAATCTAATTTTATGATGTCTTAGCGTTTCTTTATGATTTCTATTTTTCTTTGATATCTTCAGTAATTTTTTTGTTTTGTTTTGTTTTGTTTTGTTTTTCGAGGTAGGGTCTTGCTCTAGCCCAGGCTGACCTGGAATTCACTATGGAGTCTCAGGGTGGCCTCAAACTCACGGAAATCCTCCTACCTCTGCCTCCCGAGTGCTGGGATTAAAGGCATGCGCCACCACGCCCGGCTCAATCTTCAGTTATTTTAAATATATTTACAACATATTTCAGAGTGTCCATTCCTTTCGATTGTAGCTCCACCTTTGAGAGTACTAACCGTCCCCCCATGCTGTGCCTGCCTGGTCCCCTTCATAGTGAACCACTCTGTCTATGTTCCATATCATGACCATTGAACCTTTTGCAGTGGGATTTTTTTTAAAGATTTCATTTCATTTATTTATTTAAGACAGAGAGAGAGAAAGAGAGAGTGAGAATGGGTGTGCCAGGGCCTCTAGCTACTGCAAACAAACTCCAGATGCATGTGCCACAATGTGCATCTGGCTTACGTGGGACCTGGAGAATTGAACCAGGGTCCTTAGGCTTCGCAGGCATACACCTTACCTGTTAAGCCATCTCTCCAGCCCTGCAGTGGGATTGTTTTTTTCTCCAGTAGAAATTGTGCATGGAGGGGCTGGAGAGATGGCTTAGTGGTTAAGGCACTTGCCTGCGAAGCCTAAGGACCCAGGTTCGATTCTCCAGAACCCATGTAAGCCAGAGGCCCATGGTGGCGCATGCATCTGGAGTTCATTTGCAGTGGCTAGAGGTCCTGGTGTGCCCATTCTCTCTCTCTTTCACTCTCAAAGACAAATAAAAATAAAATATTTTGAAAAAAAGAAAAAGGAAATTTGTGTGGGCAGGGCTGGGAAGTAACTCTCCATTGTGTTTTTGTTTTGTTTTGGTTTTGTTTTGTTTTGTTTTGTTTTGTTTTCCGAGATAGGGTCTCACTCTAGCTCAGGCTGACCTGGAACTCACTATGTAGTCTCAGTCTGGCCTTGAACTCATGGTGATCCTCCTACCTCTGCCTCCCAAGTGCTGGGATTAAAGGCATGTGCCACCACACCCCGCTTTCCATTGTGTTTCTGTAGTGGCTTCCCGGTTCACTCAGCACCCAGGACAATCACTGCTTTGGGGCTAACTTTACGCTAGCATGCGATGAATTCATCCTTGTTCCAAGGGAGGTGGGAAGTGGAGATGGTTCCACGAGGAGCAGCAGCCAAGGGCTCAGTCTAGGGATGCGCACGCATTCTTGCTTACCACGGTGGAACTGAGCCACTCAGGAACGGGCTGCGGGGGAGGGGTGTGATGATCCCCACTCCCTGCAATACCAGGACCTTCTAAAAGTAGACCAATTTTCATTCTTTTTATTTAATTTTTTATGGACAACTTCCATAATTATAGACAATAAACCATGGTAATCCCCCATTCTCCTTCACAACTCCACTCTCCATCATATCCCCTCCCCCTCTCAATCAGTCTCTCTTAATTTTAAAAGTAGAGCGACTTTAAGGGATGCGTCATTTAGAACAATAAAGAGGATTCCTGTGTGGGCTGCATGGCCTATGCTGGAGACAGATAGGGAGCTAGAATGGAGTAGGACCAGGGTGGGTCAAACCATGAAGTGTCTGCGAGGTTCTGGGACTGGAAGTCTTTAGTAGTGGACACGCGGGTTATTTCGCACAGGTGCATTGTGGACCTGGACCTATTTAAATTGTTTAAGAGCCGAGATCTGCTTCAGGCGAGTAGAAAATGAGAATGTACTGAGCTTATGAGTCCTGCCTTGCTCTTTCTTCGCTAAAACTAGACACGTTGGAGACCAGCTCTAAGGGAGAGTCAGGATTTGACCCTGATGCGTGAAGACAGGGCTAATGAGATCAGCCAGGGAGCCTGGAGCACTGGGACCAGGCTGAGAAGGAATCTTGCCAGACACCACACACTAAGTCTGGTGGGCTGGTTCCCCACAGCCTGGGCCCATAGCCCGGTGGCATTTGCTTTGCACAGCACAGCCATGAGAGAGTTGTTAGAGACGAGGCTGCGCTTGGTTCCTTATTAGGGATGGCCCTTCAGACTGGGTTCAGTTCACCATCATCCCCTGCAGAGCAGCGGGAATCACTTCCAGTCCATTCTTAACCTCTGCGGACTTAGCTCCAATCATCTGAGAGTGGATGGGCAAGGCGGCTGCAAGAAAGACCAACAGCTTGCCACACAGGGCCATAGAGAGGAATTCCTAGGCCAGGAGAGTGGACTGTTTTGTTGTTTGTTGCTCGTTTTGTTTGTGCAAATTCTAATTGTAACAAGAGTACAGCTCACTCTAGCTGGCATTGGAGCAACAGCTGGAAGTGCTCAGGGCTGGCCTACCTTCGGGGCATCTTCCTGATGCCAGGAAATGGAACAAGGAGGATTCTGGTCCAGGCATCACATCTGTGAGATCTAGCTGGGCTGGGCCCTGGGTGCCGTGGTATAGTGTGCGTGCGTGCGTGTGTGTGTGTGTGTGTGTGTGTGTGTGTGTGTACGTGCGCGCGCATGCTCTCAAATGAACACTCTTCATCAAATCTCACTTCATGGGAAAAGATCGGCACATGACTCCTAATTCAAATGTATTCTGTGGGAACTTCAGTTTGGATATATGCAGGGTCGCCAGGGAAAAAATGCTTTTCATCAAGTACAACACCCTTGAATGGTGGTCTGACTGGAACCTTTCTTCTGGAGCCAAACAGTCCTCCAGCTGAAGCTGGACTTTGAGACTCCCAGTGGCATAGATAGCCTTGGGCCACTTCCTCCTGTTTCAAGACTCAGTTCCTCTGTGACAGACCTTGGGCCCCATAAGCCTTCCATGGTTGCAAAGGGTCATGACCTTGCATGTAGCCCCATGGCTGACACTGGCAGTAACCATGAGGTGATTGTTCTGTTCCTGGTAGCGACAGTGGTGAAAGTACGTGTATGACATTGAATAAACTGGTGGGTCCTCAGAGTCCTCAGAGTCCCAAATGAGAAAGCACCTGCTTCGTTTGGTGAATGGAGTCCTACAGCTCTTAGCCAGGGGCTGGTAGCCTTGAGCATCTGAAGGTGGCCTCAATCTGGAGCTCGCCCTAGGTCCTCTGCTGCAACCTCATGGGAGAGGCCACGGGATTCCTCAGGGTCAAAGCTTAGGCTGCTGCTCTGGTCACTTCCCAGGTCCTCATGGTTGATGGGCAGGACTTGGACTTTGTATTCTAATCACACCTCAGGCATCTACTTACCAAGTCTCCTGAGGGAAGTGACTTTACTTTTTCTTTCTTTCTTCTTTTTCTCTCTCTCTCTTTTTAGGTAGGGTCTCACTATAGCCCAAGCTGACCTGGAATTCACTCTGCCTTCTCAGGATGGCCTCAAACTCATGGCAGTCTTCCTACCTCCGCCTTCTGAGTGCTGGGATTAAAGGTGTGTGCCACCACACTTGGCTTATTTTTTTTTTAATTGCTACAAATGTGCATGTTTTACTTTTTAAAATTTATTTATATTTATATTTATTTATTTAACAGAGAACGAGGGAAAGAGAGAGACAATGGACCCGCCAGGGCCTCCAGCCACTGCAAACGAACTCGAGACACGTGCACGCCCCCCTGTGCATCTGGCTAATGTGGGTCCTGGGGAATAGAACCTGGGTCCTTTGGCTTTGCAGGCAAACGCCTTAACTGCTAAACCATCCCTCCAGCCCGACTTTACTTTTTCAAATATGTTTTCTTGCCTGTAGAATGGAAGCAATACATTCCCACACAGTGTGATCATAGAGTAAAATGATAGTGATTCCACAGAGGGGATTGCTCAGGGTTGTGAGCTAAGGGTGGTTGTGTGGTGTACCTCCAGATGTGGGGTGCAATGCAAATACTAAGAAGCCCAGAGGAAAGTGAGAGGGACATGTTGTGCAGGGCAGTGTGAGTGCTACACAGGTGTGTACAGGTCAAGTGCCTGGCTCATGCTAGCTGTTCAGGAAAATTCTATTTGTTGCCCTGTGTTGGCATTTGAAATCTGTTGTTTGTATATGATACCCCACTCCTATTTTCATGTGTTGATACTGAATTCTCCCTCTGCCCTCCGACCAAAGTGGCTCCAGAAATGAACATGGGAAATGAAGAGAAGCTATGTGTTTTAGGAGAAAAGATTAAACAATGGCTGAACATTGTGGAGATCGTGAAGACCTTTAACAACTAATTGCTAATTTCAAAAAGGCCATGCAGACATTTGTGGATGTTTGGATTTTCTAAATGTCAGTGAGGTCCGGAAATGTGCCTTGGCGCCTTCAGAGAAGAGAGGAGCTACCCAGCCAGCCAAAGCTTCCAAGTCCACATCTAGAAGGTGCAGAAGGGAGGGCTTTCCGCAGATGGGAAACGAGCCACCTTGAGTGCAGTTCTCCCAAGAGCTAAGAGAAGGCTCTTTCAGGAAACCTCTGTCTGGGAGGACTAGGTGTGACCAGTGAAAGGTCTCCCAGCCAAACACAGAGGGAAGTCAGCCTGGGCAGACAATGCATACCTCTGGCAGGAAGCTTCCCCAAGGCTAAGCAGGAAAGGGGAGTGAGGATTGTATTTTGGGAGCAATTAAGAAAAAAAGAAAAGAAAAGGAAGAAGCATGTTTTAGTCCTTGATTCATGAAGCTATCAGTCCTCACCTCCTGCTCCTGTGGTGCCCCTGGGAGGGAAGAGGATGAGAAGACCCAAGGACAGAAGCCTCAGGATCCCAAATGACTGCACCCCTTCCCCTCCCCCAGGCAAAACCATACAGTCTTTAACTCACGGAACAGAATCCGTTCTCTTTTATTTTTTATTTTTTTATTTTTTATTTTAGAGAAAGCAAGAGAGGGGGTGAGGAGAGACAGTTGGCACGCCAGGACCTTAGCCACTGCAATTGAACTCGAGATGCCAGCGCCACCTAATAGGCATGTGAAACCTTGTGCTTGCCTCACCTTTGTGTGTCTGGCTTACGTGGGATATGGAGAGTCGAACATGGGTCCTTAGGCTTCACAGGCAAATGCCTTAACCTCTAAGCTATCTCTCCAGTCCCAGAATCCATTTTCTAAACCTTGTGGGCCATCAACAGAGAGAATTGCACAGAAATGTGAGCTAGGGTAGCTTTGTGGTTAAAAGGAGATGCCAAGAAGCCCAGAGGAAAGTAATTGGCAGATGGTATGGAGGGCAGTGTAAGTATGCCTCTGATGCATAGGTGTGTGTATGGGGGAGGTGTTTCTTTTAATATTTTTGTGTGTGTGCACAAAAATAGGGAGATGGCCATGCAAAGGTGAGTACCCAAGTTCAGATCCTCAGAACCCAAAACGAAAGCCAGATGCTGGAGTGCTAGTGTTTGTAATCCCAGTGTGTGCCCAAGGCGAGAAGGGAGGAAGAGACAGAAGAATCATTCACTGCTCCAAACTCATAGGCCAGCTAACCTAGCAAACTGCCACCGTGAATGAGAGACCCAGCCTCAAACAAGTTGGAAGGCAAGGATACCCAGAGTTGTCCTCTGAGCCCCCCACACACATCATGCTGTGGCACACATGAACAGACATACATCTCTCTCTTTCTCTCTCTCTCTCTCACATACACACACAATAATGAACATGGAAAAATGATCCCAACATGAAGAAGCTGTGAAGAAGGTCAGCAAGGGCTTCAGGGCTAATGGGACCCCACAGCAGTGGTGTGACAACCCCTCCTAAGGCCCCAGCAGTTGAGCTAAAGCTAGCTCACTCTTTTAGCCTTTGTTTAATAAGCTAAGTGAACCTAAGAACATGACCCTCATTATCCTGGGCCTCCAGCAGGAGCCTGGTGGAGACCAAAGCTTGACTTCCCTCTCCCTCCTGGGGTATTTCCAGTGTTGCTCAAGAATGAGGCCTGGAGGGCTGGAGAGATGGCTTAGTGGTTAAGCGCTTGCCTTTGAAGCCTAAGGACCCTGGTTCGAGGCTCGATTCCCCAGTACCCACATAAGTCAGATGCACAAGGTGTCACATGCATCTGGAGTTCATTTGCAGTGGCTGGAGGCCCTGGTGTGCCCATTCTCTCTCTTTCTCTCTCTGTCTGTCACCATCAAATAACTAAATAAAAATAAACAAAAAAAATTATTTAAAAAAAAAAAAAGAATGAGGCCTGGAGCTCGAAGAGATGGATCACTGGTTAAGTGTGCACAAGCGTGAGGGTCTGAGGGGCCTGGAACCACCCGAGTTGGACTCCATGTAAACAGCTGAGTATGACCATGTATGCCTGTGACTCAAATCTCCAGAACTCACCTAAACAGCTGGGCATGGCCACGCACACCTGTCAGCCCAGATCTGCGAGGGAGAGCAGAGAGCAAGGGATTTGCCCGGGCTGAAGAAAAGCAGCATGCTCTGGTTATCCACAAGAGACTTTGGCTCAAGCAAGAACGGGCAGAAAAGTGACAGAGCAGGAAACCAAATGGTCTGCTCTGGCCTCTGCATAGCAGTGCATGGGACATCAGAAGAGCACACAGACATTGCATACAACCCTCCCCCCACACACCCAACACACACACGCAACAAAAATGAGGAGGCCTGGTAGGGAGCTTACCTCAGGTCAACTGATACAGGAATTGGGGTTCCCAGCCAATGCACCAATATGATACAGGAATTGTCAATGCACCAATATAATATGGGCATTTGGGGTGACTCTGAGGACAAGCGAGCCTCTCTCTCTGCTCTTGGCTGGACTTGACGCCATGAGTTAGGATGCTGGACTATCACGGGTCACACAAAACTTCCATGAGCCAGTGGCCTCCACGCTCTTGACTTGAATTTAAAGAACTGAAATCCACAGACCAGGGGGGTATGGTTTAGAGAGATTTTATTAAGATTTTGTATGGGACTTGAAGCTCGTAATAGAAGGAAGAGGACAAAGGACAGAGAGCGTCCCACCCATGAGAAGGCAGGAGTGAGATAAAGGCCACTTAGAGAGCCAGATTGGGGTCTTCTGTAGGTTCTTAATGGGGATGGAGCTAACCAGCCCAGTCATTAGGTTTCTATGTAGGGAATCAACTTTAATCCTTTTAGAGAACTTAATCCTCCAGGAAATTGAAATTCCTTTCTAAGGAGGAACTCAGGTTGAGTTTAAGGGAAAACTAGGTCTAGGGAGAGAACTCTTTAATCAGAAAGTGATAAAGAGAAACTAGACCTTCCTCTGACCTTTAGTAAAGTGAAGATTGCCAAGGGGCCGGATCAAGGACATGCCTCGCTTTTATTTTTGGAAGGCCCTGCTACCCCTACACTGCCTCACAACGGCCACGGAGCCAAGCTGTAGGCTGCTTCACAGGCAAAAGTCTCTTTTCTCAGATGGCTGCCGACCAAGTGTCTCGGGCCACCCAGGGCAGGACAGGACAGGGTCTCTTTGGAAGTCAGCAACCAGAGTGGAAAAGGAAGAGTACTTGTTATTCTTATGTCTAGGGGGCATCCTGGGAAGCAGTCCTTGTCGCACTGGGGAATGTGGCTTGAAGCGGCCATTGGCCATCTCTGAATGAGGACATCAGCTCCCTAAAGACTCAGAGATACTCTTGCTGCATTTTGTAGAGCTAGGCTGCTGGCTGAGTCCAGACTCCTCCATGGTCACGTGGGCACCCCAAGCTCATCTAGGGAGCAGGAGGTGGGAATCTTTCTCTCAGGGCCTGTTGCAGTCAGGTTCGCATTGCTGGCAGAAATCACCCGACCAAGCGCAGCTTGTGGGGAAAAGGGTTTATTTTGGCTTACAGACTTGAGGGAAAGCTCCACGATGACAGGGGAGACCAATGGCATAAGCAGAGGGTGGACATCACCTCCTCACCAACACTAAGTGGACAACAACAGGAGAGTGTGTCAAACACTGGTAAAGGGGAAACCGCCCCTAACAATACACTGCCTGGGCGGGGGGCATTAATTCCCAAATCTCCATCAGCTGGGGACTCAGCATTCAGAGCACCTAAGTTTATGGGGGACATCTGAATCAAACCACCACAGGACCTAAGGGACTTTTCAGGACTCTGAGCTTGGATACAGTCAGGAGCTTAGACACTGAAAGAGGGTAACACAAAGGAAAGGGGACCTATCCATCAGGACCGAGCAGTCACCTAGAGCTGGCTGATGCTCTGGAATGTTCCAGAAGCTCCCTTCCTAGCTTCGTCATGGCTTGGGGCAGGAGTGAGGAAAGGCCTAAGCAGGGGACAGCGCACGCATCTGGAATTCGTTTGCAGTGGCTTGAGGCCCTGGCACGCCCATTCTGTCTCTCTCTTTCCCTTTTTCTGTCTCTAATAAATACATAAACTAAGGAAGGAAGGAACGAAGGAAGGAAGGAAGGAAGGGAGGGAGGGTGGAAAGAGTGAGGTCTCAGAGATCAAAGAGAAATCATACATGTAACAAACCGAGAAAGCACCCCAAAACAAGACACATGCAGGAGCCAAGCAGGAAAATAACCAGGTGGAAGGAAGGTCTCCCTTCAAAGGGAGAGACAGACTTACACGCTGCTGGTCAGGCTGAAATCATGGGAACAAGAAAAGAGCTTGCCTGCATGGGTAAGGCTCCTTTATACAGATCGGGCATCCAATTAGGGTGAGCCTTGTTACTGACTTGGGGTGGGAATTAGAGGATCCAGGACTTGATCGGCTCGTAGACTTAAGAGGCCAACCCACCTAAGTGTGCTGAGCTGAGGAAGAAGCAGGAAGTTGCTGTTGGGGTGTTGCCGGCAGCCATCTTGGATGAGCTTGGATCACAGGCCAAGTTCTAGCTTTGCTTGGGCAGGCAGAGGGGCATCGCCCTCTTTCCTCGCTGGGCTAATGCCTCACTGCCTGTCAAAAGTCATCTTACTGCTTCCTGCCTCTTCTTCACATGCACACGTGTACACTATACACACATGCAAAACAGGATTCCCTTTTCAATGGAGGAGGTGGAACCCCTCTGTGTAGCCTTAGACCTAATTTTGAATTTTCAGCCTTCAGATTCTCCTTATAAAGTCATCCTTCCAGCTGCACACTGTCCATTTCATTCATAAAAATGATGCGCACTTAAACGCACACACCCTGCCCCCCCCACACACCATGAGCCACGAGTCCCCATTTTGTCTAGCAGTGTATCACGACAGACTTTGTCAGCAGGTTGTCTCCAGTCAAGTAACACCATGTTCTGAAGCTTCCTGCTGTCTTAGGAGCCCCGTTAACAAAGGAAGTAGGGGCTGGTATGCGTGGCTTTTGATGAACTCGTGTTGGCTGGCC
The DNA here is from genome assembly GCA_036365145.1 of Orientallactaga sibirica. Taxonomy (NCBI): domain Eukaryota; kingdom Metazoa; phylum Chordata; class Mammalia; order Rodentia; family Dipodidae; genus Orientallactaga; species Orientallactaga sibirica. The sequence goes on along the minus strand of JAEOAD010000009.1, from coordinate 25,849,840 downwards.
TAACCACTCTGGTATTTCTTCAAAGAGCTCGTCTGTAGCCTAAGGAATAAATCTGTGAGCAATAAATTCTACTTCATACCCAATGGGTGGGTTGGGGGGGGTGCTAATTAACTGCACATCTTCTTAAACATTAACATTCACTGGCTCCCAGCTACCATTCCTGCCTGCCCTGGAATGCCTTTCTTCCCTTCTAACCAATAAAGGCATGGCTTAGAGGGCCAAGTGCTGCTCAGGGTGAAGGCTCACCTACACACGCCAGGGGACAGAGGAGGTGGGAGAGGGGAACCCCTGGCCATCAGTGTAGCCCTCTGTTTTGCTGGGCTGTGCAAAACAGGCCTATCCTCTGCAGTCTAGTAGCCTTTCCCAGCCCCACCCCCAGGGTAATGAAAGTAGCACCGAGAGGGGGGTTCCAGCCTCAGAATAAGATCTGGTCTTGGAAACTGAGTCTTGAGAACAGAGTCAAGGTACCCCCTGTTATTGCAGTTTGGGGGCTCCTTGCCCATGCCAATGAACCAATAAATTTAGGGTACACCAGATCCTTGTCTTGGAAATTTAAACAATTAAATCCATAGGCCAAAGATAAGACTTAGAAAGACTATTATATTTAGAGAGGAAAAGAAAAGAAAAATACAGAGAGCTCCTGCCATGTGGAAGGCAGGAGGAGGTAGAGAGCCCATGTGGGAGTGGGGGTCAGGGTCACACACACCCCCACCCCACACACATACATCTCACCCTGGCAGGGACCTGGAAGTTCAGGAGAGGTGAAAAGCCAAAAAGAGGCCTTGCCCACCTGGATAGGATAGATATATTTTTTAATTTTTTGTTTATTTTTATTTATTTGAGAGTGACAGACAGACAGAGAGAGAAAGGGGGAGAGAGGGAGAGGGAGAGAGGGAGAGAGAGAGAGAGAGAATGGGAGCGCCAGGGCCTCCAGCCACTGCAAACCAACTCTAGATGCATGCACCACCTTGTGCATCTGGCTGATGTGGGTACAGGGGAATTGAGCCTTGAACCAGGGTCCTTAGGCTTCATAAGCAAGCGCTTAACCTCTAAGCCATCTCTACAGCCCCTGGATAGTATATATTTATAATCTTCTTGTGCAGGGTTTTATCTTTAGGCTCACATGAGTCTGAGAGAGATCTGGGCTCAGGAAGCAGTAGGCACATCTGGGTGGGTGTGTGTGTGAGAGAGAGAGAACTGATTGGATGAGATTGGCTCTGACTCTGAATTCCAGTCCTGCTGGAACAGGTGGGCAGTGGTACATCTTTTTTCACTCCCTCTTTTGGGCCCAATCCTGACTAATTTTTCCTTACCCCAACCATACACACACCCAGGACCAGAACACTCCTTTCCTGCAGAGGTAAAAATTCCTGCAAGCACACCCATTTACCCTGCGGTTTTATCTATTTAGTCAGAAACTTTATTTATTTATTTATTTTTCATTTATCTATTTAGGAGAGACAGAGAGGCACACAGAGAAAAAGAGTGAGTATGGGTATGTCAGGGACTTCTGCCACTGCAGACGCCAGATGCCTGCTCCACTTTGTGCATCTGGCTTTATGTGCCTACTGGGGAATTGAACCTAGGTAGTGAGGCTCTGCATGCAAGCATCTTTAATGACTGAGCCGTCTCTTTAGCCCTGTGATTATAGTTTTAGTTGAGCATAATCCACTTGCTGCTGGAGACCAGCGCTGACTTACTTGAGTCTTGTTTTTGCATTAGTCTCCGGGTTCTTAGAAACCTGGGTGGCACTGCAGGGGTTTCTGCCATCTCCCTTATGTACCTGAGTTTCTCACAGTCACTCATCTCTGTGGAGGAAAAGAGGCATCAGTGTCGTATCACTATATTCCAGGTTATAATATATCAGAAAAGGGCAACTAAGGAAGTCTCAGCTTGGATCTGAAGCAAGGGAGCACTTGACATTGAACTCTTAGCCAGCTTTCACATGTTCAAACAGTACACGGCAATTTATTGATACAATTTACATTACCATGAAAGAGAAAAATGATAGAACAGAGAATCAAGTATCTTAGCGTGTTTATCTTATAATTGGAGACTTGAACACAAAGGCATTTGATGTTCTGAGTTTTACAATATCTGTTTAACTTATTTAGACCTTCTATATATATATCTAATAAACTTCTTAGTTGCCACCTAACTATTCTATTTCAGTATGAGATCACACAGAATCATTTAAAATCATTATCAGATATCTTTAACTTTTTTCTATTTGAACCATACTTTAATATTTTATTTATTTATTTATTTGAGAGATAGAAAGAGGCAGAGAAAGAGAGAAGGTGAACGAGGGGGAGAGAATGGGTGCGCCAGAGCCTCCAACCCCTGCCAATGAACTGAAGAAGCATGCACCACCTTGTGCATCTGGCTTACATGAGTATTAGTGGATCGAACCTGGGTCCTTAGGCTCTCAGGCAAGCGCCTTAACCACTAAGCAATCTCTCCAGCCCATATCAGAAACATTTTAAAACCTATTTTTAGTCGACATTCCATTGAGAGTTTGCAAACAAGTAAAACCTATCTCTATACAGACATCATTGGTACCATTTAGACAAATCTACTCGTTACTTGTGAGTGGTGTGCATGCATGTATAGATATTTGTATGTGTGGGCACACTTTCAGGGGAAGGTATACATGCACACGTGTGGAAGTCAGGAGACAACCTCAAGTACCATTCTTTAAATGTACCATCCACGGCTTTTTTTTTTTTTTTTGCAGAGAGACACAGAGAGAGACTGAGAGAGAGGGAGAGGAAGACAGATAGAGATGGGCGCCAGCAGCCTCTCAGCTGCTTCGAGTGAAATCCAGATGCGTGCACCCCCTTGTGGTCAAGTGCAGCATTGCACCCTTGCATCACTTTGCATCTGGCTAAACGTGGGACCTGGAGATTGGAACCGCTGGAGATTGGAACTGGCGGTCTTTAGGCTTAGGAGGCAGGCGCCTTAACCGCTAAGCCATCTCTCCAGACCATATCCGCCTCTTTTTGAGAAAGGGTCTGTCACTGGCCCAGAGCTCAGCAAATAGTCTAGACTGGCTGGCCAATGAGCCCCAGGCATCTGTCTGTTATTACCTTCCTAGTACTAAGATGACAGGCACACTGGGCCACATCTGGCATTTTTTATGTGGATTCTGGGGATGGAACTCGGGTCCTCATGTTTGCAAGGCAAGCACTTGACTGTCTTCTCAGCCTGTATACTCATGATTTTTATACATTTTCATTTGTCATCCACACATAGTAATTGAGCATATTTCTGTAGTATAAGACATTTCAAAGCATGTATGCACATATAATGATCAGATCAAGATGAAAGGCATATTTATCATCTCATACATCTATCATTTCTTTTTTAAAAAAATTTTTAAGGGCTGGAGATATAGCTTAGCGGTTAAACACTTACCTGTGAAGGCTAAGGATCCCGGTTCAAGGTTCGATTTCCAAGGACCCACGTAAGCCAGATGCACAAGGTGGTGCATACATCTGGAGTTTGTTTGCAGTGGCTGGAGGCCCTGGTGTGCCCATTCTCTCTCTCTCTCTGCCTCTATCTCTCTCTGTCTTTCTCAAATAAATAAATTAATTAATTTAATTTTTAAATTTATTTATTTATTTATTTGCAAGCAGAGAGAGAGAGGGAGAGAGAGAGAGAGAAGAGAGGCAGACAGAGAGAAAATGGGCACACCAGGGCCTCTAGCCACTGCAAACGAGCTCCAGATGCATGTGCCCTTCGTGCATCTGGCTTACGTGGGTCCTGGAGAATTGAACCAGGATCCTTTGGCTTCTCAGGCAAATGCCTTAACTGCTAAGCCATTTCTCCAGCCCCATCTATCATTTCTTTATGTTGGAGCCATTCAAAATCCCATCTACTGGGATGGAGAGATGGCACAGCAGTTAAGGAGCTTGCCTGTTAAGCCTATGACCTGGGTTCAATTCCCTAGTACCCATGTAAAGCCAGATACACAGGGTGGTGCATGCATCTGGAGTTTGCTTGCAGTGACTAAAGGCCCTGGCATGCCCATTCCTGCCCTCCCCCCCCCATCAATCCTTACAAATAAATAAGTAAAATATATTTTTTAAAACTTTTTTTTTCAGTGCTAAAGAACCAAACCCAAAGGCCTTGTGCTTGCCAGACAAGCGCTCGTCTGCTAAGCTAAATCCCCAGCCCCTTCAAAACAACTTTTTAAAAAATCCCCTCTACTGAAAAATATTCCAGTCTGTTGTCAAGCACAGCTGTTGTGCTTTACAGTTGTCTTCAGAGTATTTCAAGATGATTTCTGTTTTGGATGTAAGGATACTGAGATTCAGAGAGGGTCCTGACAGGAGGACCAAGATTTGAACCTTATATCTGTCTGCTTTTGAGGAGTAAGTTTCTTCTGTGGCCCCGTGATGTCCCCCAGGCTGTCATCTAGACCCTGTTTTCCCTGCTCACACGAAGATGACAGCCTCCCAGTTTCCCACGATGGCCCTCACTTGCGTATAGAAGTCATCTTCTGAACGGAGGCTGCATTTATTTGGAATGGAAAAATAGTGGCATTCTGGATTCTCAGGCCTGTGGACTCCATGAGGAACGTGATCACTTCTGATTTGCAAACAAGCCGATCGCAAATTTGAGATCACAAATCCCGGACAAATCTCAGGACAGCCTGTTCCAGGCCTGCTGGGGGGTGTTGCCAGAGTTTCGGGAAGATCTGTCAAGCAGCGACATTTAGGAAGATGAGGAAATAGGTCCTTCAGAGTGGAACATTCTGAAGGAGATGCCAGGAGTTGTGCTGATAGCCCAAGGGCTTGGCACCTTGACTAAACTTCCAGAGAATTTTCCAGAAGCATCCTTGCCTGCCCCTATTGTTTTATTAGCTGCTTCTGGAGTTTGACCACCTCCTCACTTTACCCTATTCACTGACTAGCTTCCTGAGTGGGAGCTAGTGGGTGGCTCTCAGGGACCTTGACTTGAAGGGCATTGGCCGTTGCCCTCCTGTTTCCTGGCAGAGTTCTCTTTACTCTACAAAATGACATTCCAAGGCAAATCTTCTTGCTCTAGCCTACCACGTTGCTTGGTCTTCCTATGGTCCTCTTTCTGTCCCAGCCCTGGAGCTCTGAGTAAATCAGCCTTCATGTGTGTGTAGTCTGTATGATGTGTGCACATGTGGTGTTTGCAAATGTGTGTGAAGATACGCATACCTCATGTGCATGTGTGGAGGCCAAAGGAGGTCATCAGATGTCCACTTCAGCCTCATTTCCTCTAGAGAGGGTCTCTCTCTTATAGACCCTGGAGCTCATTTTTTTTTTCCACTTACACTAGCTGACCAGTGAGGCTCAATGGTCTCCCTGTCTCAGCCCTCCCTCAGTGCTGGGGTTATGTGCAAAGCCGCCCCCAGCTTCTTACACAGATGCTGGGATTTGAATTCAAGTCTTTATGCTTGCACAGCAAGTACTCTCACCCACTGAGCCATTCCCCCAGCCTGAGCAGATCCTGTGGACATGCCCATACCACCTTCCAGTAGCTTCCGCCTGGTCATTCAGAGGGGTGGGAAGCGACATGAAACAACAGAGTGACCAGACCATGATCTGCCCCAGGTCTGTGAGTGTCTGTGGGTCTGATCCTAGGACAGTCTACTTCCTAACACACAATCTCCTGTGTTTCCAAAGCCTCTGAGCGTTCCAGAAATCAGAACTGGAATTTTGCATATTTATCATTCAGCATGGATCAGAAAGTTGACTCATGTGCTGCTGGGGTTGGGTTTGGGGTAGCTGGAGGAGGGGTGAGGCTGGAGGGGGTCGCTCTTCCTAGTTAGCATTGCACAGCCCTGTGATAATTGAACCAGGCCTCTGGTGTCCTGTCGGGGGGATGAAGAATGTGTTCTGATGAACTGTGTGTTCAAGAAGTCTACATTAGGGCTGGAGAAATGGATTAGTGGTTAAAGCACTTGCCTGCAAAGCCAAAGGATCTAGGTTCAATTCCCCAGGACCCACATAAGCCAGATATACAAGGGAGTGCATGTGTCTGGAGTTCATTTGCAGTGGCTAGAGGCCCTGGCACGTCCATTTTCTTTCTCTCTGCTTCTTTCTCTCTCTCAAGTAAATTAATTTTTTTAAAAAAAAGCTGGGCATGGTGGCGCACACCTTTAATCCCAGCACTTGGGAAGGCAGAGGTAGGAGGATTGCCGCGAGTTCAAGGCCACCCTGAGACTACATAGTTAATTCCAGGTCAGCCTGGACCAGAGTGAGACCCTACCTCGCAAAACCAAAAAAAAAAAAAAAAAAAAAAGAAATCTGTACTGGGTGAGATGAGAAATAAGCTGAAGTCCTTCTAATGAAAACTCTCTTCCTCTCTGGAACCCCAACGAGATGGAGGTGGATGACCTTGGGTGGACAAGCAGTCTCTGGAGGAGGACATGCAGCTTGGAAAGGGGTGCCATTTCTCTGACCCCTGTCAGGATTTGATGAGGTGGGGCCATCACAGCGAGTAGCCTGGGGAGGGTAATGTTCTTCTGAAGTTGCCACTGAGAAATGGCGAGGTTGCTGGCCATCCCTTACATGGGCACAAGTTCCTGGAGAAAGCTGAGAACTCTGCCCCAGGGGAGGCCGTAGAGTGAAGTCCAGAAATTTAATGCTCCCATTCTCTTTTTTTTTTTTTTTTTTTGGAGAGAGACAGACAGAGAGGGAGAGGAAGACAGATACAGATGGGCTCACCAGCAGCCTCTCAGCTGCGGAGAACAAAATCCAGATGTGTGCGCCCCTTGTGGTCAAGTGTGGCATTGCGCCCTTGCGTCACTTTGCATCTGGTTTAAATGTGGGACCTGGAGATTGGAACCGCTGGAGACTGGAACCAGCATTCTCAAGCTTAGCAGGCAGGCGCCTTAACCGCTAAACCATCTCTCCAGCCCAATGCTCCCATTCTTATCTACCAGATGCAGTGCACTGCCATTGTCTCCGCCGAGAGCCTGCCTTCTGGAATGACTTTCCTAGAAGGAAAATCTTCCTGCCCCTATGCTCCCTATTTCTGTCTCTTATTGTTAATTTTTCATGAGTGTGTGTGTATGAGAGTGATGTTGAGTGTAGGTTTATATATGTTGGTATGACACGTGCAAATGTGTGTGTGGATGTAGAGGGAGAGGACAAGCATGGGTTTCATCCTGATGTGTGCCTTCCAGCTGTTTTTGTTTGTTTGTTTGTTTTTTGGTTTTTCAGTTTTTCAAGGTAGGGTCTCACTCTGGTCCAGGCTGACCTGGAATTCACTCTGTAGTCTCAGGGTGGCCTCGAACTCATGGTGATCCTCCTACCTCTGCCTCCCAAGTGCTGGGATTAAAGGCGTGCGCCACCACCCCGGCTCTTCCAGCTGTTTTTGAGACACTATCTATCTTCAGTCTGGAGTCCACCAAATAAGTTAGATCGGCTGGCCAACAAGCTCCAGGCGTCCTGTACCCCTCAAAAACTGGGATTACAGGCAAAGGACACGACCTTCACACTCACATAGTTTCTTTGGATCAAACTGGGGTCCTCATGCTTGCAAAACATGCACTTTACCCACTGAACAATCTTCCCAATCTCCATACTTCTTATTTTTATTTTATTTTAGTTTATTTAATTGAGAGAGGGAGAGAGAGAATATGGGCATGCCAGGGCCTCTAGCCTTTGTGAATGAACTCCAGACGCATGCATCACCTTATGTATCTGGTTTACATGGGTGCTGGGGATTCAAGTCTGGGTCCTCTGGCTTTGCAGTCAGATGCCTTAACCGCTAAGCCATCTCTCTCTTTTTGATACTTATTTTTTGACAATTTCATGCATGTACATAATGTATTTTGATGATATTTTTGATGATATTTTTATTCTCTTACCTCCTCCTAGTTCTGCTAGACCCCTTGGTCTTCTTCTCAGCTAACCCTCCTCCTACTTTCATGTCTTTTTTTTTTTTTTTTTTTGGTGACTCACTAAATCAGTGGCTTGCTTGGCTGGGGCTTCATTAATGGAGTATGGGTAACTTACCAGTGGCTGCACCACTGAATAACTTGACTCTCCCTCCCCTGGCAACCATTAATAGCCAATAGCTCCTTTGAGAGTGAGGTCTTGCCTGTTATTTTGAAGAGCCCAATACCTAAAGACTTTAGAAGACCAGGGTGGGGCTGGAGGGATGGCTCAGTGGTTAAAGTGCTGGCCTGAAAACTCTAAGGACCCAGGTTCAGTTCCCCAGTACCCACATAAAGCCAGAACCACAAGGTAGCACATGCATCTGGAGTTCATTTGCAGTGGCTGGAGGCCCTGGTGCATCCATTCTCATTCTCTCTCTCTCTCGCTCGCTCGCTCTCATAAATAAATAAATAAATAAAACAGAGAAAAAAAAAAGATGATGACTAGAGTGAGCTGGCCACCGCAGTGAGTCTCGGGCTTTAGTTCTTCAGACCCTATATAAGGGATATGATTGATGTAAACTCTTGTGCCACATCAGGCAGGGCCTAGCGGGTGCTGTTAACAGGTCCTACCCATTGCCGTGCTCTGTACCTCCTGGCTCCAGGGCCCACCTCCCACCTCCCCACCTCCACAGCAGCCAGCTGCTGCTTCCCCTGAGGACAGTGCCCACAGGGCACACACCATGCCTTAGGGGTTACATGGATGACTGTCTCTTGGCACAAGTGTTGGAGCTTTATATGCGATGGCTTTGTGCTCCATTCAGGATTGCATAAAAAAAGAGAGAGTTCTTGGGGAGATCTTGAATCAAGATGGAAGACAAAATAGAGGAGATTTGGATGTATATAAATGACTGTGATTCTTTTTAAAAAGTACACGTTTTAATAAAAGGAGTTTCTGACATGCAATCTGACATATTTGAAGTTAATAAGAATTAAATGGTTCTCCAGAGAGTTCTTTGTACTGAACACTTCATTATGGGAGACTTTATGAGGATTTTTGTGGCAGTGGCGTACCACGCAGTGTGCCAGGTGAAGACTTAATAAGGCAGTCAACATTTTTACGATCTTTCGTGACCATTAAATGTCCAACAAAATAATAATGCTTTTTCCAGCCAAGTCAGCAACAATGGTCTAATAAATGTGAGTTTAGTAAAATAATGAGAATTGGTCAAAATCAAGAGCTATGCACTGACATGCAACCGTCTGTGGACCTTTGTCTCTCCGAGGGAGTTTCTCAAGTCTCTGGCCCTCTCCTACAACAGCCTAGCCTTTGTGACCATTGCAGGCTCACGGTCACATCCACACACCCATGGAACAGAACACACACCTCCCCCTTTCCCACACCACCACCACGCAGGCAATCTCATCGGCTCAGCCATCTAAGCTGCCTTCCACAGAGCCCTCAGACTCTGGTCTTACTGCCTCCAGTGATTTCACTGCACTGCCCCACCATGATCGTCACCCTTCTAGGGTTTTCCTTAGGGTACAATCTTCCCAGGATGCCCAGGCTGTCCCTCAGTGGCCACATCTCACCTGGCTGTATCTGCTTACCAACCTCACTCATCATCTTGTCTGGACTGTGCTGGGCCACTCCCCTCTGGGCCCCTCCCGGTGCTGATCCCCCTGCCCAATTTCCCCTCTATGCTGTGCCCTTAAGGTCTTCTTGGTTCAGAGACTTCTCTCTCCAGGAATCTTTTCCCAAGTCCCCTCTACACAACTCTGGGTTTTCTGTCTCTCCTATTTGCAACTTGGTACCCTGTCTCAGCATCTACTAGGTAGTGTTTTTATATATATATATATATATATATATATATATATATATATATATTTTTTTTTTTTTTTTTTTTTTTGGAGAGAGACACAGAGAGAGAAGGAGAGGAAGACAGATAGAGATGGGCACGCCAACAGCCTCTCAGCTGCTGTGAACGAAATCCAGATGCATGCACCCCCTTGTGGGCAAGTGCAGCATTGTGTCCTTGCGTCACTTTGCATCTGGCTGAACATGGGACCTGGAGATTGGAACTGACGTTCTTAGGCTTAGCAGGCAGGCGCCTTAACCGCTAAGCCATCTCTCCAGCTCCTTAATATATTTTTTTAAGATTTTATTTTTGTTTATTTATTAGAGACAGAGAGAGGAAGGGAGAGAGAGAGAGAAAGAGTGAGAATGGGCATGTCAGGGCCTCCAGCCACTACAAATGAACTCCAGACGCATGCACCACCATATGGCTAACGTGGCATCTGGCTAGCGTGGGACCTGGAGAATCGAACCAGGGTCCTTAGGCTCCATAGGCATGTGCCTTAACCACTAAGCCATCTCTCTAGCCCTTGTTTTAATATTTTATTTATTTATTTGCTAGAGAGAGAGAGAAAGAGGAAGATAGAAAGAGAGAGAGAGAGAGAGAATGGGCCTCCAGGGCCTCTAGTCACTGCAAATGAACTCCAGATGCATGCACCACCTTGTACATCTGGCATTAGATGGGTAATGGGAAATCAAACTTGGATCCTTAGGCTTTGCAGGCAAGCACCTTAACTGATAAACCATCTCTCCAGTCTCCATGCCATGTTTTATTTGTTTTTTTTTTTTTGTTGTTGTTGTTGTTGTTTGTTTGTGAGACAGAATTGCCTATATTGTGGGCTGGCAGAGAATAATGTTGAATTTATGATCCTCCTGCCTCTGCTGCCCGAGTGCCGGGATTACAGGCACGCACCACTATGTCCTGGGTTTTAAAGGGTGCTAGTAATAGAAACTGGTGCTTCCTGCATGCTAGCAAACATTCTACCAACTGAGCTACATCTACAGCCATCAGGTGTGGTGAACGATTAAGGACAAAATTTAGCGGTCGACCATTCTAAGTGTGCACTTCAGGGACATGAAATGGCCTGTTGTGCAACTGTCACTACCGTCTGCCCTCAGAATATTGTCATCCTCCCAGCTTTCTCTGTGCATCCACTTTACACTGCTTCTTCACTCCCTTCTCCCCCTAACTCCTGGCAACCCTCTTTCTACTTCCTGTCTCTATGAATTTGGCTGTTTTAGATGCCTCTTATCAATGGCATCACACAAGGTCTGTCTTTTTAAAAGATTTTATTTTATTTATTGAGAGACAGAGACACAGAGAAAGAGAAAGACAGAAAGAGGGTGAGTATGGATCCGCCAGGACCTCCTACAACTGCAAATAAACTCCAGACACATGCACCACTTTGTGCATCTGGCTTTGTCGGTAATGGGGAACCGCACCCAGGTGGATGGGCTTTCACGCTTGGTAAGCAAGCAAGCATCCTTAACCACTGAGCCATCTCTCCAACCCAAGTCTGTCTTTTTGTGTCTGGATTATTTCACTTAGTATGATTTCCTCAAGGCTCATCCATAATGTAACATATGTCAGAACTGGCTTCTTTTTTAGACTGAATAATACTCCGTTGTACATGGCACATTTTTTTAAAAATTTAAAAATTTTTATTTATTTTTTTAAGAGAGTGAGCAAGAGAAAAGACAGAGGGGGAGAGAATGGGTGCACCAGGGCTTTCAGCCACTGAAAATGAACTAAGATGCACGCACCACCTTGTTCATCTGGCTTATGTGGGTCCTGGGGAATTGAAATTAGGTCCTGGCAAGCGTCTTAACCACTGAGCAATCTCTCTAGCCCTAAAATATATTTTTTATTTTTATTTATTTATTTGAGAAAGAGAGAGAGAGATAGAATGTGCATGCCAGGGCTTCGAGCCACTGCAAAGGAAGTCCAGACACATGCACCACCTTGTACATCTGGCTTACATGGGTACTGGAGACTCAAACCTGGGTCCTTTGGCTTTGCAGGCAAGTGCCTTAACCACTAAGCCATCACTCTAGCCCATACATATCACATTTTGTCTAACCACTGTGTTGTTTCTATCTTTTTGTTATCATAAATAATAGTGCCACGAATATGGAATTACAAATATCTGTTGAGGTTTCTGCTTCTAATTATTGTGGTTATATATCCAGCAGTGGAATTCCTGAATCCTATGACAATTCTATTTTTAATTTTTGGAGGAATTATCAGATTGCCTTCCACTGTGGCTGCATCATTTTAGATTCCCACCAGCAGTATCCAGAGTTTCCATGTCCCCACTTCCTCACCAATGATTGTTTGCTCTTTATTGGTTGTTTTTTTTTTTTTTTTTGTGATGATAGCCATCCTGTGGGGCATGAAGGGTCATCACATTTCTCGTTTTGATTTAGTCAAGCAATGCTGGGGTTGCTTTTTCAAAGAATACCATAGTAGATTGAAGAGTTAATAAGAATAATGCCCAGGTCACATGAACATCTTTCCACGCAGAGAGCCCTCTCACAGTCACTGGTCAAATATCAGAGTGGCTGAAGGGGGGAAGGTATTTTGGTACAGGTGTCTTTTTTTCTTCTTCTTCTTTTGTTGGTTTTTCGAGGTAGGGTCTCTCTCTAGCCCAGGCTGACCTGGAATTCACTCCGTAGTCTCAGGATGTCCTCGAACCCATGGTGATCCTCCTACCTTAGCCTCCCAAGTGCTGGGATTAAAGGGGTGCGCCACCACGCCCAGCTGGCCGGTATAAGTGTGTTTTTAGGATCTGCATTCTTCTTTTCTCCTGTGAAGTAAGTATCATTCTCATCGTCTCTGAGGGGGTAGCAGCTCACACCTTGGACATGGGCTTTCATTGGCTAAGCTGGAAGCAGGGGCCGAGTCTTTCCACTTCTTTCCTAGGATTATCATTGACCTTCAGATGAACTTTACACCATTTATTTATTTTTTGCTGTGTGTAGTGGGATGTGTATGTGGTGTATGCATATGTGTGTGGATGTGTCCTCCCCATATACATACCTGTGGAAGCCAGAAGAGGACATCAGTTGTCCTCTGCTATCTCTTTCCCACCTTATTCTGTTGCCTGTTGTAGTCAATTCCATGTCACTGGGATGAACAGCCAAACCAGACCCAGCTTACGGGAGGAAGGGTTATTTCAAATTTACATATCCAGGGGAAGTTCCATCTATGGTAGAAGAAGCTGGCTCCCATTCATAAATCCAAGCAGAGAGAGAGAAACAAACAGCCCACAAACACTAAATGCAGCACAAACCAAACCGACAGCAAACAGCAGGAGCCTGGCAGGGCTCACACCTCTCTGCAGAGCTTTGGGTGGGGAAAGCAGATCCAACCCCAAACACACCTTAGGGCTAGACCCCCAGATACGCCCTCCCCCCCAGTGACAACCCCCTCCAGCCAGGTGGCTGGAGACCCAAATTGCAAACCTTAATAACACACCTGAGTTGGGCTGGAGAGATGGTTTAGCGGTTAAACGCTTGCCTGTGAAGCCTAAGAACCCCAGTTTAAGGCTTGATTGTCCAGGACCCACGTAAGCAAGATGCACAAGGGGGCGCACGCATCTGGAGTTTGTTTACAGCGGCTGGAGGCCTGGTGAGCCCATTCTCTCTCTACCTGCTCTACCTGCCTATTTCTGTATCTCTCTCTCTCTCTCAAATAAATAAAAATAAAATAAAATAAACACCTGAGTCTACGGGGGACATACATTCAAACCACCGCACCGCTGGCTGACCAGTGCTGCTTCCGTGGATACCCCATTCTGTGCTGGGATTACAGAGGTACATGACCACCCCTGGCTTTTTATGTGGATGCTAGGGATTGAACTGTGGTCCTTACACTTGCATGGCAAGTGCTCTTATGCATTCAGCTATCTCCCCAGCCCTTTAAATCATTCTTGAGTCGAATAATGGGTATAACAGGGACAAAAGGACATGACGCAGAGGGGGCCAAGACTTCTGTCTGAGTTGGTTGGGGTCATCTACACCTTATACTATTTGCATGCAGGGAATGGAGCCCCCCATACAGTATTAGTCATATTTTGTTAATTTTGAGACAGTCTTCTTGTGTCTAACTCACAGTCGTAGCCTCTCCAGGGCTGGGATTACAACCATGTACCGTCATGCTCAGCTTCCCGTGACATGTGACCCAGACCGAGGCCTTGGCTGTCTTTGCTTTTTCTGGATCAGGCCTCAGTGACCTCTGGGGGAGCTCCCATTAGCTTCAAGCACGTCTCACGCAGATACTAGAGTGGAGGACCAGGCACGGGTGGAGCCAGGCTGGATGAGGCATGTGGGAGAAGGGGGAAAGGACGGTAGGGTATTAGTCAGGGTTCTCTGGAGGAATAGAATGGATAAAACGGATATATCTTATAAAGGAAATTAATTAGGTTGGCTTATGGGATATGGACTGGACAGTCCCACAATAGGTATAGTCTGAACTGTCTAAGAACCTGCTTGCCACTCCGTTCATGAGGCTGGATGCCTCAGCGGCCCCAATCTGGTGCCGAAAGCCTGGTGGTTGCCTGGAGAGTCTCTGGTATCAGTCCATGCTGGAAGACTGAAGAAGCTGGTTCCTATGTCCATGAAAGATGCCAGTAACAAGGTACATAAATGCACCAGGAAGCAGTAAGGACAGCTAGACAAAATACTGTCATTTTTTTTTCCTAGAAACTTTTCATATATAGAAGCTGCTACTAGAAAAACTGCCTACTCTTGGAAATGATCTTCCCCATCTGTTAATTGTTCCTGGAAATGCCCTCACAGGCCTGTCCAAAACTCACATCTCTTACTTGGATCTCCTGATCCAATCAAGTTGGCAATAAAAGTTAATGGTCACGTGTAGGGAGAGCAGAAAGCCCAGAGCCTACAGGGCAGAATCCAGTCTGAAAAGCACGTCTAGTCCACAGCCCTCAGATTTCCTCCTCTTGGGACTTTGGAGGCCCCTAGCACAGGGCCACAACTCTGGGAGCACCGTAAAATGAGAATTAAATGGACTCCTAGGAGTGCTAATGAACAACCCCACAGAGCCACACCAGTGACGTCAGTGGTTTCCATTGGCCGGAATGAAATGAGGCAGGACTAAAAGGAATCTGGATTAGGAGCCCTCAAAGCCCTCAAGGCCTTGGAGAGCTAACAATACGGATTGCTCTGTATGGGCCAAATGGAAACAGCCACACAGCCTGGCAAGGTCCAAGACCACAGAAACCGCCGTGCCCCAAGCCGCCCTGAGATGACTGGAGCCAAGAAGGGCTTCAGGAACGGGTCTGGCTCCCCCATATGGGAGGTGAGAGGGTCTCAGAGTCTGTGATTCTTCATTTGAACTCAGCCAAAAGACACTCTGGTTCTTGGGGGCTGCCCAGGTGTGGCCAGGTCCCTAAATGCCTTTAACAGTAAGTTCTAGAGTGTGACTGAGCGCTGGGCTCACTCAGGAGTGAAGGCTCTGGGAGTCATGACCCAGGATGGACAACTCAGGCTGACAGTGACACTCTTTGGCAGATGAGAACTCTAAGTTTGTTTCTTTTTTAAACCTATAAGCATTTATTTATCATTCATTCATTCATTCATTAATTCATTCATTCATTCGAGAAAGAGAATATGGGAATGCTAAGAGGGCCTCTTACCACTGCAAATGAACCACAGACTTATGCACCACTTTGTGCATCTGGGTGGGCACTGGGGACTTGAACCTGGGCCCAACAGTCTTTGGAAGCAAGTGCCTTTAACCTCTGAGCCGTCTGTCCAGCCCAACTCTAGATTTTAACCTTGGGTCTCCTTTTTCGGGTGGTGATGTTTCTCTTTGGGGCTCCAGGCACTGGTCCACCTTGCCAAGTCCTCTACTGGGGTCCACTGAGGAAAAGCAATGGAACCTTATGCTCCCACCTGGGCAGAGCCACACTCCACTTCCTTTCTCTGTAGTCTCTCCTGCCAGTCAAGCAGAAGGAACAGTCCTCAAGGACCACATCTCTGTCTTGGCTTGGCCCTTCCCCTGAGGCATGGAGCAAAGGCCAGGAATGGAGCTGGGAGAAGTAGGAGGCTGGGGTGATGGTAACCAGTGGGCATGCTCACTGCAGGCAACAGCAGCCGCTTCCAGTCCGATCTCTGTCAGAAGCATTGGCAGGAATCATCTCCCAATAAATGCCACAACTCGACACTGGATACTCGGAAGGAGACCAGCAGCCTGTGGGGCCTCATGGTGATTGCCCAGCTGCTGGCTGGCATTGGAACAGTGCCCATTCAGCCATTTGGGATCTCCTATGTGGATGACTTCGCAGAGCCCACAAATTCGCCACTATACATCTGTAAGTCTCGAGCTTCAGAGAGCGGTTGGAGGGGGGGTCGGGTCCTGATGTGGTATGTGTTAAGGCCTCCCGGGGGCTGAAATATAGGGTCTGCCTCTCTTGGCTCACAACACAAAAGACAAAGACCTGCTAAGAATATCATCTGGGTGGACCAGCGCAACTGGCTGACCCTGCTTCCTCAAGTTCTCACCTGTAGGCCAGACCTAGGCTTATCCGTGTGCTGCGAGCGCATAAGTTAATGTAGATAACCATCTAGCCCTGTGTTAGAACCAGTGTAGATCCTGAGCTAATCGTAACTATTGTCATCTGGGTTTCTAGACACAGGCTGGGCACAATACTTGTCTCATCTGTTTATTTAAGGGCAGGTTGGCACATGTAAAGCAGGAGATTGCCAACTGAATACTCAACTCCTTCCCTTAGAACAAGCCATATTGGGTGTTCTTTGGGCCTCGGGTCACACAGACCATACTCATAATCTCTGTGGCCCCACACGCTCCTGCCAGGACGACCAGCACTGTATGCCCAGGGAGCTCTACCCACTAACACCCCAGGCTGGGAGATTTTTTTAAAATATATTTTATTTTATTTATGATCGAGAGAGAGAAAGAGAAAGAGGCCGATAGAGAATGGGCACACGAGGGCCACCAGCCACTGCAAATGGACACAGGTGCCACCTGGTGCATCTGGCTTATGTGGGTCCTGGGGACTCAAACATGAGTCCTTAGGCTTTGCAGGCAAGCGCTTTAACTGCTAAGCCATCTCTTCAACCCTGGTAATTAAATTTTTTTAAATTTTATTTTTTTGATTTATTTTTATTTGAGACAGAGAGCAGTAGAGAGAGAAAGAAAGAGAGAGAATGACACTCTAGGGCCTCCAGCCACTGCGAATGAACTCCAGATGCATGTGCCACCTTGTGCATCTGGCTTTTGTGGGACCTGGATCCTTAGGCTTCGCAGGCAAGTGCCTTAACAGCTGAGCCATGTCTCCAGCCCTGGTAATTTTAAGATGCCACAGAGGCAGGTTCCTTCCAGACTGACAGGTCTTCCTGGCAGGAGCTGGAGAAGTAAGCCTGGTTCTACAGGCCTTGATATCTTAAGTGTCTCTGACATTGTCTGTGGGCTATGCCATGGGCATGGGCTTGTTAATGCCAGGACTTGGAAGCCTGGGGGCTGCCGAATCCTCTCAGTCTCCCTTAGCCTCTTCTCCTTTACTTCTGTTTCCAGCTATCTTATTTGCCATCGCTGTTTTTGGACCGGCTTTTGGATATCTGCTGGGCTCTGTCATGCTGCAGATCTTTGTGGACTATGGCAGGGTAGACACAGGTGAGTGTGTACAGGGAAACAGTTCCATCACCTTTTTTTTTTTTTTTGGAGAGACACAGAGAGACAGAGAGAGACAGAGGAGAGGGAGACAGACAGAGATGGGCGCCCCAGCAGCCTCTCAGCCGCTGCGAATGAAATCCAGATGCGTGCGCCCCCTTGTGGTCAAGTGTGGCATTGCACCCTTGCATCACTTTGCATCTGGCTAAACATGGGACCTGGAGATTGGAACCGGCGTTCTTAGGCTTAGCGGGCAGGTGCCTTAACCGCTAAGCCATCTCTCCAGCCCCATCACCATTTTTATGAGAGAGATTGAGATTTGAAGCACCAGGGCCTCCAGCCACCACAATCAAACTCCAAATACGTGCACCACCTTGTGCACATGCACGACTTTGTGCATGCGCCACCCTGTGCATCTGGCTTACATGGGATCTGGGGAGTCAAACACAGTCCTTAGGCTTGGCAGGCAAGCGCCTTAACCACTAAGCCATTTCTCCAGTCCCCCATCACCTTTTTACCAGCCCCTCCAGGTTGGTTTCTGTTTCTTGGCTGTCCCAAAAGGCCAGCAATGGAGCTCCCAGTGCACCGAGGACAACGCCCATGAACAACTGTCATTATGTGACTAGACCCATGGGGCCACCTTCCCCTCCCTCTGCACTCATGCTTGTCGACACCCAGCAAGTGGGAAGATTCCCAGGGGAACACTTCTCTGGAATCCAGGCAGGCCGCTCTGGTGATGGCTGCCTTCTCAGGTCTTGAGGATTCTGGGGCCTCCTTTCTTAGGAATCCATGAAGTTGGGGTGCAGTAGAGTTTAACAGGTGCAAGCGGTGATTGGGATACCAGGGAGATATTTTGATATTACACACCCTTGGACTTTCACTTTCTTATTTGATTAGAGGAAGACAGACATAGGTAATTCCTCTCTCTCACATGTGCTAGAGAACCCAGTAGGATGCTGGAGGAAAAGCTGGAGTAGGGGACGAACCATGGTCAGCCCTCCTGAGAGTAGCTTCTCTCACTGTCATTCCTGCCAAGGCCAGGGGAGGAAGCAGCGAGAGAAGCTTGGGAGTTTTCTAGTATTCACCTCACTGTACTTGGCCTGTGTTCCCCAGTAAGAGGGAGTGTTGTACTGAGCAAGGTCTCCCCACTGGGAGAAGAAAGTTGGTAGAATATAGGACACCCCCTAAAAGACTTCCCCTTCCAGTCAGGCGACGATGAGCCTGGCCAACGCTTACCCCCTTCCATTTCTCTTCAGCTACAGTTAACTTGAGTCCAGGTGACCCTCGATGGATTGGAGCCTGGTGGCTGGGCCTGCTCATTTCTTCAGGCTTTTTGGTTGTCACCTCTTTCCCCTTCTTCTTCTTTCCTCGAGCAATGCCCAGAGGAGCGGAGGTAAGTTTCCCAGAGCCTATGACTGCATCTATAGGGGCTTAAGAAAGGAATATATATGTGGGAGGCTGGGGATATGGCTCTGTGCTAGAGCACTTGCCTGGCACATGCAAATCCCTGGGTTCAATCCCCAGTACAGCACACACACACACACACACACACACACACACACACAATTTTTTTAAGTGTTACAAGAAAGGGCTACATGGGTCTGGAGAGCTGGCTCAGTTGGTAAAGTGCTTACCTTGAAATCAGGAAGAACTGAGCTCAATCCCCAGTACCCACGTAAGTGCTGGGTATGGTGGTGCTTACCTGTAACCCCAGTGCTGGGGAGATGGAGACAGGAGGACCTTCTGGGACTTGCTGGCCAGCCATTATAGTCTAACTGGTGAGCTGGAGACCAAGCAGAGAGCCATTGTCAAAGGAGGTAGACAGCATTCCTGAGGACGATGCTCGAGCTTGTTCTCTGGCTTGCATCTGCACACATGTGCACAGACATGAGTGCGTGTGCGCACACACACACACACACACACACACACACGACAAGGATGCAGGGGCAGGAAATAAGCAAAGCTGAGAAGCTGCAGTAGGTTCAGCAAACTCTTTTTTTTTTTTTTTAATGTATTTTGGGTGGAGAGATGGCAATTAGGTGCTTGTCTGAAAAGCCAAAGGACCCAAGATCAATTCCCCAGAACCCACATAAGTCAGATACACAAGGTGGCACATGGGTCTGGAGTTTATTTGCAGTGGCTGGATGTCCTGGCACATCCATTCTTTCTCTCTCTCTCTCTCTCTCTCTCTCTCTCTCTCCTCTTTCTAATATATTATATAGTATATAATATTTAAATATATATTTTATTTATGTATTTATTTATTAGAGAGAGAGAGAATGGGCATACCAGGCATCTAGCCACTGCAAATGAATGCCAGATGCCTGTGCCACCTTGTATATCTAGCTTACATGGGTACTGGAGAATCAAACCTAGGTCCTTGGGCTTCTCAGGCAAGCACCTTAACTGGTAAGCCATCTCTCCATCCCTTCAGTAAACTCTTGGGCTGAAACTGAAGCGAGTTTGAGGATGCAAGACTTTTCAATGACGTCAAGAGTATGTCTTCAGTGCTCCCATGTGAGCATCTCAAAGACCAGGGAGTGGGGCTGGAGAGATGGCTTACCGGTTAAATGCTTGCCTATGGAGCCTAAGGACCCCGGTTCGAGGCTCGATTCTCCAGGACCCACGTAAGCCAGATGCACAAGGGGGTGCATGCATCTGGAGTTCGTTTGCAGTGGCTGGAGGCCCTGGCGCACCCATTCTCTCTCTCTCTCTCTCTCTCTCTCTCTCTCTACCTGCCTATTTCTGTATCTCTCTCTCTCAAATAAATAAATAAATAATAAAATATTAAAAAAAAAAAAAAGACCAGGGAGGAAGCCAGGGCACATCGTGTGGGAAACATGGAGCTCAGCTACATTGGGCTAAAGAGTTATGAGTTTTTAGCTGAGATAAATATAAAATAATAAAAATAAAATAAAAAATAAGAATAAATAGAATAATAAAAAACAATAAAAGCTGAGAAGATAGCAGGACACAGTCGACTTCTATACATTACAGAGCCCAGAGAGCCTGTGCCTGAAGGCCCGGTGAGGGAGTCCCAGTGCTGGGTGGTGGGAAGTTTTGGGCAGGGTAACCTTGTCATGCCCCAACCCATCCTATCTGCTAGGGAAAGGAAATGGGAAGTTGAGAATGAGAAACAGGGGGGGGACTGAGTGGGGCCTTGATATGAGTCAGTAGGGGCTAACATTTTTTCTCTCCCAGCAGTTGTGAAGTGTGACTGGGTGGCCAACCCGTATCAAGATGGCAGTTAGATGAGGTTGTGGGTCATGAAGGAATAAAAGCTGGAGGTCTGAAAGGCCCAGGGGAGAGATGGGAAATGTGTGGGGAGTAGGGCAGTGGGCATCAGAGAGCTGGGTGAGGGCCAGGCTAGACATTCCTGGAGAGGTGCCATGAAGACTTGGCAGTGATCTGGGTTACAGCAGAAGGAGAGCGTGTTTGAGGCATAGGTTTTGAGCCAGCAATGGGCTAAGTTGTGGGAAGACGGATGTGGGTAGAGGACCTGGGCTTGTCCCGGGGATGAGTTTCAGAGGTTACAGCATGTTCTAACGGTGTGAGGGTTGGGCAGACCTGGGCTTGAAGGTAGCTCTGTAACTCAGAAACTAGCTGAGTGATCTTAGGCAGGTTGTTTTGTTTCTAATCTTTCTCTTCTTTAAAATACTCAAAATAATTAGAGTATCTATCTGGGAAGGAAGTTGTAAGAAGGAAGACAATGCATGTGGAACACTGGGCACGCAGCCCAGAGCAAGCACTCACTGAATGGGAGTGCCTGAGGATGCTGGGGCGGCAGAGCCTGGATGCTCTGAATGCTGGGGCAGCATTCAGAGGCAGGCCAGGTCCCTGAGGTAGCATGCCCAGAAGACTTAAGCACAGGGTTAGGACAGATCCTAAAGTAGGACCGAACTTTGGACCAAGGGGGAAACAGAAGCCTTAGAGAGGACATAGAAAAACAAAGCTGAGCCTGGCGTGGTGGTGCATGCCTTTAATCCCAGCATTCGGGAGGCAGAGTTAGGAGGATCGCCATGAGTTCAAGGCCACCCTGAGACTACATAGGGAATTCCAGGTCAGCCTGGGCTAGAGTGAGACCCTACCTCGAAAAATCCAAGAAAAAAAGAAAAAAGAAACAGAGAGCTGAAAACAGGGGACATTCTAGACAACCCCCCCCCACCCCACACACACAATGTCTTAGAAGCCAATGTCCCCTACAGTGCAAATTCAAGAAAGAAGTATAGTCATGATAGATAGACCACAAGTTGGATCCAGGAAGGCACTTTGGCATCCGTCATGGGAAAGTCACATATGAAATAATGTGCCTGTAAGGAACCATGGAAGGAACTGGCCCAGATGCATTCTGGTCCCCAGCCAAGACACTGTGTTCATTGAAATACAACTGGTACTTTCTCTAAGAGTGCCCTCTCTAGATGTCCATGTGTGTCCATTCGCACATGCTACCTTGAGCCACTGAGACCATGGAGTCAAAGCCTGGGAATGGACCATTAACAACAAATTCCCTTTTCTGCGTCCAGAGGTCTCCTGGCATAGCAGACGAGACAAGGAAGATGGAAATCAACTCAAGAAGCTCTCTGATGGATTTCATTAAACGTAACTGACCAGCCCAGCGGCCCTGGGTGGGGGTGGCCAGGTGATCGGTAAAAAGCAGTCAAGAGTAGGTGGTCTAAAACTGGCTCCCCTCCCAGCTCACCTCAGCTCTGGAGGGCTTCTGCCAAGGGTCCTGGTAGCTATTTCTTTGCAGGTTATCAATAGAATTGAATTCAGGTAGAGTCAGTCCCCACCGCATCTACATGGTCCTGCCTCCACTTCCCTTCCTCCAGTCCTTCCCATGGAAGTGGCAGTTTCCAGTGTATTAGCCTTATTTCTATTTGCTAGCTACCCGATTTCTTTGAGGCGCACCTTCATTTTAGCCCACGAGCATGGGGAGTAGAAGTTCAATGGCTGACTGCCGTGTTTCTGGGTGCCTCGGATTCTGCCCTGGGGAAGAGAGGAGACTTGCCTGGAGGGAGGAGGCAGGGTAGTGACTGAGGCTCCCACCAAAGCCTATCTCCTGACGGCTGTTTGATTGGCAGGCTTCCCCCGCATCTTCCTGAGGCTTCTGATCAACCCGCTCTTCATGCTGGTGGTCCTAGCCCAGTGCACCTTCTCCTCTGTCATCGCCGGCCTCTCCACTTTCCTCAACAAGTTCCTGGAGCAACAATATGGTGCCTCAGCCGCCTATGCCAACTTGCTCATCGGTATGCACAGGGTCTGGGCGGTGGTGCCTAAGGCGGGGCCGGGGAACCGTGTCGTCCATTCAAGGGACAGCCCAAGTCCAGACCGGACACAGACAGGAGACAGGAGGGCTTGCCCAGAAGAAAGAATTTTAAGGACATTTTTCCTGGTTGGCAGTCTAGGATGTTCTTGGCAGATCTCGGGGACTCCTATTCTTCTATTCAGGAGTGGGTGGAGGCTGGAGGCTGCTGCCTTCCTTCCCATCAAGGGGGCAGAAGTCTGACACCTTCCTGGCTAACATCATCAGTGGCAACAGAGAGGGAAGGTGGAACTTGAGGCAGACAAAACACCCACACCTGCTCGGTTTGTTTCTTTCTCCTTTCTTTCTTTCTTTCTTTCTTTCCTTCCTTCCTTCCTTCCCTCCTTCTTTCTCTTTCTTTCTTTCTCTCTTTCTTTCTTTCCTTCCTTCCTTCCCTCCCTCCCTCCCTCTCTCTTTTTCTTTCTTTCTTTCCTTCCTTCCCTCCCTCCCTCCCTCCTCTTCCTTTCTTTCTCTTTCTTTCTTTCTTTCTTTCTTTCTTTCCTTCCCTCCCCTCCTCCTTCTTTCTCCTTTCTTTCTCTCTTCCCTCTCTTCTTTCTCTCTTTCTTTCTTTCTTTCTTTCTTTCTTCTCTCTTTCTCTCTTTCTTTCTTTCTTCCTTCCTCTTTCTTTCTTCTTTCTTTCTTTCTTTCTTTCTTTCTTTCCTTCTCCCTCCTTTTCTTTTCTTTCTTTCTTTCTTCCTCCTTCCTTCCTTTCTTTCTTTCTTTCTTTCTTTCTTTCTTTCTTTCTCTCTCTCTCTCTCTCTCCCTCTCTCTCTCTTTCTTTCTCTCTTTCTCTTTCTTTCTTTCTTTCTTTCTTTCTTTCTTTCTTTCTTTCTTTCTTTCTTTCTTCCATTCTTCTCCAGGAACTTGAATGTGTTTGCTTGGTTAAGAGAGTGTGGCCAGGGAGTCCCAATCATCGCACTTCAGGCTCCTCTGCAGAGCGTTACACAATAGCCTGGCCAGGTCGACGCACTCAGGGAGCCTCTATGGGGCAGGCAGCATCAGTACCTTTTTCAGTGGAAGTTGATGCGGACTCACCAAGTGCTCAAGTGGGTTGGCTGGGTCCAATTCATCGGTGAACTTGAACTTGACCATGTGGCTTTGACAAAGGAATCAGTCAGGGCATGAGAATTGGGAGTGACTCTCCAGCTCCCTCCTCCCTCCACGCCCAAACTTCTGTGTGTCTTTTAGATGCGACCTCTCTCCTCTGGCCTTCAGTCACTGATTGATCAGGGTCACTACCTTCGCCTTGCAAACTCCGTGTGGTCACGGTGAGGATGCAGTGAGGGCCAGCTAACGAAACATGCTTAATAAATTCACATTCAACCCACACCCCTTGCCCTGCAATGGCACTACTTCTTTATTCTTTTGTTGATTTTTTAAAAATTTTTATTTATTTGAGATAGAGAGGTAGAGAGAAAGAGGCAGAGAGAGAGGAGAGAAGAGAATGGGCATGCCAGGGTCTCTAGTTACAACAAGTAAACTCCAGATGCATGTGCCACCTTGTGTGTCTGGCTTACATGGGTACTGGGGAATCAAACCTGGGTTCTTAGACTTCACTGCCCTCGTTGATTTTTTTGATTTTTTTAAGACAGAGTCTCATGTAGCCCAGGCTGGCCTTGAACTTGTTATGGAGTTAAGAATGACCTTGGGGCTGGAGAGATGGCTTAGCGGTTAAGGCACCTGCCTCCTAAGCCTAAGAACACCGGTTCTAATCTCCAGGTCCCACATTTAGCCAGATGCAAAGTGATGCAAGGGCACAATGCCACACTTGACCACAAGGGGGAGCACACATCTGGATTTCATTCACAGCAGCTGAGAGACTGCTGGCGGCGCCCATCTCTATCTCTCTTCCTCTCCCTCTCTCTCTGTGTCTCTCTCCAAAAGAAATGAATAAAAAAATTTTTTAAAAAGAATGACCTTGAACGCCTGATCCTCCTGCTTTCACTTCCCAAGTGCTGGGATTATAGTTGTGTATCACCATGCTTAGCTGGCTGCTTTTTGTTTGTTTGTTTTCATAGGCAGGGAAATGCTGTAGTGAAACTGTCTAGATGTTCCTGGTGGACAGTCAATGCTAATAATCAATTCCTATTGTAATTATCATATCCAGTATTCTTTCACGGAGCCACACTCCCTTCCTGACAGCTCAGCTGAAGGCCCAGGCTGTGCACCCAGATCAGCTCCTTCTCGCCATCCGTAGGTGCGGTCAACCTTCCTGCTGCAGCCTTGGGCATGCTGTTTGGAGGAATCCTCATGAAACGTTTTGTTTTCTCCCTGCAAACCATCCCCGCGTGGCTGCCACCATCATGACCATCTCCATGATCCTCTGTGCCCCTCTCTTCTTCATGGGGTGCTCCACCCCGGCTGTGGCTGAAGTCTACCCTCCGCCCAGGTATGCTGAATATAAGAGACTGGACCTGGCTTTCTGCCTTCTCCTCCTGTTCACTATGATCTGACCGCTAGGTGGCAGCACAGGAAACCAGGGTCTCAAAGACTCCGTTCCATTATGAGAGGTCATCAGCCAGCAGCCAGGGTTAGGGTTGTTCTTTGTAAGAAGCACCAAAAAGTGATTAGTTTGGTTTCGGGGTGAACGCAGGCCCTGAGAACCAGGAAAAAATGAACAAACAAACCTATGTTTATCATCAGTTCTGGATCAGCTAGAATTATAGAATCTCATTGAGCTGTTGAAGAAAGATGAGAGAGGAGAGCTAAAAAGATTTGGAGAAAAAAAAAAACAATTGAAAGTAATGGCAGACTTGAAGAGTCAGGGCAGGTGAGCAGGAGGGCAGGTGAAGGGTACCTGTAAGTTTGCATAAAGACACGTGGGTTGTAAGTTTGGAGTCAGAGGATCTTAGAATCCTGGGAGCAAGGAGTGTGGGCTTCCCGCACCCCACCACCACCCCGGGGATCTATCTTGAACCAACCTCTTCTTTAGATCTTTGCCTAATGAATTTTTTTTTAATTTTTTTAAAATTTATTTATTTGCAAGCAGAGAGAGAGAGAGAGACAGAGAGAGAGAAGAGAGGCAGACAGAGAGAGAATGGGCATGCCAAGGCCTCTAGCCACTGCAAACGAACTCCAGGTGCATGTGCCCCTTGTCCATCTGGCTTACGTGGGTCCTGGAGAATCGAACCAGGATCCTTTGGCTTCACAGGCAAACGCCTTAACCGCTAAGCCATTTCTCCAGCCCCTGCCTAATGAATTTTTACGTAGTCTGGACACTGTGTCTTTGGCCTTGGTGGTTTCTCTTTCTCTTTAACAGCCACCTCTCCAAATATGACAACCACATTGGGCGAAATCCAAAAGAAGAGGCTGAAATAACTTCTTGTGTGAAGGAGAGGGTGGAGGGGAGGGGGGATATGAGGGAAGGAAAGGTTGCTCGGAATGATGAACACACTGCTGTTCTGCAGGCTAACTGTGGGCTGAGAGGAACCCAGAAGCCTCTAGGCCTTTCCGTGGTCTCCACTGGGGGGTTAGCGCCCAGCCCCCATTTGTCATCAGCCTGGCCTGAGTTCCCGCTCTTGTGTCCTTTACTACTTTGGGGAAGTTACTTGTCTAAACTTTACCTATACCTCATCTATATAAGATGCATAATTAAGTCTAGACTCACTGGAGCGACGGTGCGGGTGAAGCCCCTGGGTATTGCGCCTGGCACATGAGATACCCCATAAATGTTAACGGCTCACTAGTGGTAGGATTTTATCACAGTTCTAGGCTGTGGTTTGGCAGCTCTTGTCATAACCTTCCCCAAAGAAGATCAGTGAGAGCGGCCAGTGAAATCCCCCTGGGTGAAGGCCAGGAGAATGGAATGACCCAGATAAATAATATCCATATTATTCAGGAGATGGGCAGCCAGTGAAAGCTCCAGTTGCCTCCAGGGGTCTCAGCACTAACCCCCAGCCTGAGCCCATCTTTGAAAAGAGGGAAAGCAAATATTGCCCTGCAACTTTCTTGTAGCATCTTGCCCTTTCCCTCAGCAGAGTCTTGGGTAATTGGTCATTCTCTCGACAGTGGCCAGTGGGGGGTTTGCTGACCAGACCTTTCCAACTGAGTGGCTGGAGGGTTTGAGCTCCAAGCGCTAGAAGAAGTAGATAAAGGTTATGACTCCTGAACAGTGGCAGATTCACTGTTGGCTCCCACGAGCACAGTTCAGATCCCAGGGTGGCACGGGCCCAAAACAAACAGAGACACACAGGGCCCATCAGCCAGGCCAGGAACTCACACTGGGCTGGGGTATAGAGTTGTTGCTTGGTCTTGGCTTTGTTTGATTCCTCGCTTCCTGTTTTACTGGCAGCACATCAAGTTCTATACATCCGCAGCCTCTTGCCTGCCGCAGGAACTGCTCGTGCCTGGATTCAATCTTCCACCCAGTCTGTGGAGACAATGGAGTCCAGTACCTCTCCCCTTGCCACGCTGGCTGCCGTAGCATCAACATGAGCACTATAACCTCTAAGCAAGTGGTAAGGGCAGCTAGGGTGCTGGGGATAGGAGGAACCCCACGGGGTCCTGGGGCTCAAGTGTTTACCCTCAAAGACAACTCATTAGCTTTGAGACTCATTACTAGAATCCTGGCCTCCTCTTCTTCCTTTCCACCTCCCCTGCCCCACAGTCATAACCAGATACAGGCAACCTGAAGTCAGTTAAGGATTGACCCATCCTCAGCAAGTTCATTCTCTAGGACTAGTGATGCTCAGAGCAGAAACAATTCCAAGCACTCGCCCTTAGTCTATACCTTTGAGTCTCATCTCTCTTAATCCCAAGGGGCACCTCTGGGTCCTATGTTCTGGCCATGTTGCAGGCCCATGTAGACTGGACCAGATAAATAGGGAGCGGAGGGCCTCTAGGACACGAACCTGGAAGATCAGAGCTGGGAGTGGCAGTCAAGGA
The DNA here is from genome assembly GCA_036365145.1 of Orientallactaga sibirica. Classification (NCBI taxonomy): domain Eukaryota; kingdom Metazoa; phylum Chordata; class Mammalia; order Rodentia; family Dipodidae; genus Orientallactaga; species Orientallactaga sibirica. Next base: position 25,822,284 of record JAEOAD010000009.1, on the reverse strand, counting down.
AGTGTGCTTCCACCTTTCAGCTCCCAGGGGTGCCATCCAACTGGCCTGAAGCCACGTAACTAGTTACAGGGTCGATCTGGAGGTAAAAGCAAGAGCCCTGCCTCGTCTGGGACACTTACATTCAAGGCCATGTATCTCCCAGTCACCAGCCTTCCCATCTGGGAAGCTCACATTCCCTGTGCTGATTTGGAGAGACCCTGTTCATCTCTCTGTCTGTGAGTGCAGTAGTGCCAACCCTTCTGAGATCAGCAGATAGGAAACACTGGCAAGGATGCGGTGGTGGACCCATCACACAACGTCCCACTCTCACGCTTTACATCCAGTTCAATAAGTTCACAAGACAGATGCCAAAGAGAGACTTAACAGGACAGAGAGTGCCTGGGAGCCTCCATGAGGTGACTTAGACCTGAAAGAATCCTGTCGCAACCTGGGAGCAAATCGCTTTAAGGTATGGGGAGAGCAGGTGAGGTGCAAGGGCCAGATACGAATGCACAGTGCCAATGGGGGAAGACAGAAAAGGCTGGGTAGGTGCTGAGTAAGGAGCATCACACCCAGCAGGGGCCAAAGCCTGGCAGCCCAGACTTAGGACTTAAGATGACCTTCCCCTGGAGAGCACAAGGAAGTCTATTTTATTACCACAGGCTGCCCTAACCAGAGAAATGCGCCTGTGCAGAAGGCATAGACCAGGCTAGCCCCTTTTTTTCCACCTCCTCCGAGGAGACAGGGCAAGGCTGCTTCCCAGCCACCTCTCTGGATGAAGGTGTGTGGCTCTCAGAGGAGTGAGGAGCTGAGACAAGATGCCCCCTCATTACCTTCAAACTAGAGGAGTCTGGTGGCTTCTGTGGTTTCCTTATCTCTATTGACTTGCCTCTGACTCATCGACTTCCAGAAATAATCTTGACAAGCTTCCAATAACAGCACAAGTCCATCAAAATAAAGATCCATTATCACGATGACAATGAAAAAAAAAATAGTGAATGATAAAGCAAATACTCTCATATTTTAAAATCCATACCAAAGGAGGTAACAGTATCATTGGACCTGGCATACTTCTTTCTGAGTGTCGTGGGAGCCAGTGTAGAGAGGGTCCATGGTTCCTACCCTGGCAGTAAGAAGCACCCTGGCTCATTACTTCCAATATTGCCCTCTAACAGCTATGGAACTGACATGACAATCAGATACTTACAGGAAGGAAGGTAAGGACAAGCAGCAGACCCCAAAATGACCTGGGTGATAATACTGAGCTCCATAGATTTGCAGACTGGAGGCAGGAAGCTGCTCTGGAGTCCCCAGAAGGACTCTTCTGAGGTGGGAAGGGTCCGCAGAGGCCCTGCAGATACAGAGCTCGGGTGACTCCATTGTGTTCCCTCTTCCTCCACACTTAAACCTTCCCTGCAATTATACACACAGACCACAACCTGTGGAGGCACCACCAATGACCCAGGGTGGCCTGGCCCAGAGGAAAGCCCTCCTGGAACGTTACCTGGTTGGGGGCGGGGGGGGGGGAGTGTGAGCATCCAGATTGTGGAGGTAACTACAGGAGCCCAGCCCACAACCGGACACTGGGGTTCTTGATGATTTCCATTGCCCACATCGTGAGAGAGGTGGGACCCCTAAGGCATCTTGAAATCCTCATCTGTTCACTCCAGCCACCAAATGACCCTTCTTCCCTGTGAACCTGGAAGACAAGGGGATTAAAACCAGCATGCCTGTGACAAGAGCTGGCAGGAATGTCGGAAGTGTATGGAGGTGACATCATGACTCATTTTGCCTTTCGTCCTCCTGTTTGTTTTGAAGGTCTATTTGAATTGCAGCTGTGTGGCCGGGGCATCCGCTTCAGCAAAGACAGGATCGTGCCCCGTCTCCTGTGCCCACTTCCTGCTTCCGGCCACCTTCCTCATCTCCTTTGTGGCGCTCATAGCCTGCACCTCCCACAACCCACTTTACATGATGGTTCTGCGGTGAGTGGGGCCTCTGGGCAATGGCTGGCCTGCTGTTTCTGCACACTTCCTTTGACCTTGCATCCCGTTGTCTTCTTCTAGTCTCTCTTCCTTCCCATCCCTCAGAGTCCTTGAACGACAACCTGCAAACTTCCTGTGGTCACCCAGCAGCACAGTTGTAATGGCAGTGGCCCCGGGGCCTTTGCTGAGCTCCACTTTGGGTGACCTTGTCCAGTCCCCCAGACCCCATATGACTCAGGTCCTGCTGGCACCTCCATTCTGCACAAGATAAGTCAAACTGTAGCCCAGGATGGCAGAGAAGGGCTGAGCCTCAAGCTGAAGGCATGCTGCTTGGCTCCGTATTATAGAAAGGCTCCATAGATTCATTTGCTTTTAAATCTTTCTTTTAAAAAATTTATCACCGGGTGTGGTGGCACACGCCTTTAATCCCAGCATTCGGGAGGCAGAGGTAGGAGGATCACCATGAGTTCGAGGCCACCCTGAGACTACATAGTTAACTCCAGGGCAGCCTGGACCAGAGTGAAACCCTACCTCAAAAAACCAAATATATGTGTGTGTGTGTGTGTGTGTGTGTGTGTGTGTGTGTGTGTTTGAGAGAGAGAGAGAGAGAGCATGCCAGAGCCTCCAGCCACTGCACAAGAACTCCAGATGCATGCACCCCCATGTGCATTTGGCTTATGTGGGTCCTGGGAGTCAAACCTGGGTCCTTTGGCTCTGCAGGTGAGTACCTTAGCTGCTAAGCCATCTCTCCAGGCCTGCTTTTGAATCTTAAAAGAACTGAGAGGGGCTGAGGAGGTAGCTAAGTGGATAAAGTACCTTCCTTGCAAGCATGAAGACCTGAGTTTGATCCCCAGTGCCCACGTCAAATGCTGGGTGTGGAAGGGCAAGTCTGTAATCATAGCACTGCGAAGACAGAGACAGGAGGATGGCCTGCAGCTCATGGCCAGCTATTCTAGCCTAATTGGTGAGCTGTAAGCCAATGAGAGACCTTGTCTCAAAGAAGGTGGATAGTGTTTCTGAGGATGACACCTCTGACCTCCACCTGTACATGCATACACACACATGCATGAATGAAAACAGAATTTCATTTCAGACATAGTAGAGCATTAAACCAAAGATGGGCCTATGAACACTCATATGTACACATGCATACCAGTCACTCACATACATGTGTTTATGCATGTGCAAAAAACAAACAAACAAAAGAACTGAGAGGAAAGATGAGAATTTATTTAGATGCATAAATAGCAAGGTAAGAACTCGAGAATGTTCCAGAAATAGAGTGAGGGCTATAGAAAAAAGACAGAGAGAGAGAGAAAGAGAGAGAGAGAGCGTCCCAGGAGGCTAGAGAATAGGAACAGGACCTAGTGCTCAGATCAGAAGGGACAGGCCAGCCAGGGTGGAGACAAGGGAGGTGTGCGGTTCTAGCTGGCACTCAAATGACCCCAAGGTTTTATAGGGCATGTCTCTCCCTTACCTCCCTCTGCAAAGGAGTAAACAACATCTCACCCCAGTTCACTTAGCCCACCTCCCCAACCCCGACTCCCCAGCTGATTGTACTTCCTCCCTCCCAGGCCCCATCTGCTCGCCTTGGAAGCAGACAGGGAAAAACACAAGATTTGGAATTTTGGTGTTAGTATAAAACCCCCTGCTCTGCCACATACTCCCTGAGTGTCCTTGAGTGTTGCTTGACCTCACTGAGCCTGTTTCCTCACTTATGAAGAGGGGATAATGATTTCCACTTCAAAGTGTTAGTGTCAGCAGTATATGGGCAATTGCTGTGTAAATTCAAGGTATTCCGCTTGGTGTGGTGGCTGCATATCGGTAACCTCAGCAATTCAGAGGGAGGCAGGTGGATCAGGAGTTCAAGGGCATCCTTGAGTTCCAGGCAACCTGGGCTCATTGCATGGCTCTAACAATCTTTTTTTTTTTTTTAATTTTATTCATTTGAGAGACAGAGAAGGGCAGAGAGAGAGATTGGGCACACCAGGTCCTTCTGCCACTGCAAATGAACTCCAGATGCATGTGCCACCTTGTGCATCTGGCTTACATGAGTCCTGGGGAATCGAACCTGGGTCCTTTGGCTTTGCAGGCAAGCGCCTTAACTGCCAAGCCATCTCTCCAGCCCCTATGACTATATCTACATTTATATCGAGATAGAAATAGAGATGAGACAGAGACAGATGATAGATAGATAGATAGATAGATAGATAGATAGATAGATAGATAGATAGATAAATAGAGAGAGAGAGATAGACAGACAGATAGATAGACAGATAGGTAGTTCTCCATGTTGGTTAACTTCCTCTGTTGAGCAAACAATAATAATATTAACAGTGGCTGGAGAGATGGCTTAGCGATTAAGGCACTTGCTTGTGAAGCTAAAGGACCCAGGTTCGATTCCTCAGTACCCATGTAAGCCAGATGCACATGGTGGCACAATCATCTGGACTTCATTTGCAGTGGCTAGAGGCCCTGGAGTGCCCATCCCCCTCTCTTTCTCTCAAATAAATAAATAAAATATTTTTTTAAATATTTTATTTATTTGAGAGAGAGAGAGAGATCAGAAATAGGCAGGTAGAGAGAGAGAGAGAATAGGTGTGCCAGGGCCTCCAGCCACTGCAAACGAACTCCAGATGTGTGCGCCCCCTTGTCCTTGTGTATTATTTTTTTAAAAACAATAATAATATTAACAGCTAGTGGAATGCTTAAGACCTACTTTCCCCAGAAGGTAAAGAAATGAGAAAGGGCCAGAAGCAGCCAATTGTTGGGCCAGGGATGTAAGTCAGTGTACTTGTTTAGCATGTGCTAAGCTCTGTGTTTGATCTCCAGTACTGAAAAAGAAAGAAAAGAGAGAGAATGAATCAATAATCCCTGGGATTTTTACCTTACTTACAAGTTAGTTCACTGGTAACTTAGCTTGTAAGCTGCCAACCTTCTGCCACTGTCAATGTTCCAAGGATGCTGGCAGAAGACGGGTAAGTCTTGGGTCAAAAACAAAGGAGCAGAAAGCAACATGTCTCCAAGTCGCATCAGTCATCCTTGCCCTCTGAATCCTCCAGGGGTGACACGGAGACCCAGGTGTGTGATTTGAGTGAGGGGGTGTATGTCACAGCTGAGAACGAGCCCAGGGGAGCCACCGCTTACACAGTTAGACAGTGGGCACCGAGCAAGCTGCTCTGTTTCCTTTTCCTTCTCTTTCTTTTTCTCTTTCTTTCTTTGTTTTGTTTTGTTTTGTTTTGTTTTGTTTTGTTTTTTTGAGGTAGGGTCTCACTCTAGCTCAGGCTGCCCTGGTATTCACTCTGTAGTCTCAGGGTGGCCTCATGGCGATCCTCCTTACCTCTGCCTCCAGAGTGCTGGGATTAAAGGTGTGTGCCACCACGCCCGGCAAGTTTCTCTGTTTCTAGATTCCAGCTCACGCGCTCCAAAACCACAGCCCTGAAATGGCCTAGGAGCATAGCAGTCAGCAGTATGTGGTCTTTAAATGCTCAGTCAGAATGCCAGGGGATACGCAGAGCCCATGGCATGGTGCCTGCCCCAACACCTCCATTACGGGCTTCTCTGCCGCTCCCAATCCTGTGCGTATATCAAGGACTGGCCCTGTACGTAAGGCACTGCAGAGAGGCTGCCTGGTTGCAGCCTGGGCCGGTTGGGCCATGGTGGACCTTCAGACCTTGAGATAAATCTGCATAAGGCACTGAAGAGGAAGAAAGGACAGGGGAAATAAATCTGATTGACAAGTCCCTGAACAGCGAGGCCCTAGCAAGTCTTAAAGAACAGCATCATTTCTATCAGACAGTCTTTGCTAGAAAATCTCTCTTGCCTTGAACTCACAGCAATCCTCTTACCTCTGCCTCCCGAGTGCTGGGATTAAAGGCGTGCTCCACCACACCTGGCTCTGAAAATCTCTTTTTTCCAAGACTGGTCAGGGTCTAGAGTGGAACTGGACAGAAGACCCTAGGATCTCAAGATGTAGAGGAAAAGGAGATGGAATGGGTCCTGTTTACCGTAAGGAAGAAGACTCCATCGTCTTGCTAGGCATTAGTTCTATTAATCTGGCCCCAGTCAGGCTGGGGACTGCTGGAAGTATGTCCGTTACCTTTCTCATTGCTGATAAAAACAACTAAAGAAAGGGAGTGTTTATTTCGGCTTATAGTTCAAAGCCACGGTCCAGCATGGCAGGGAAGGAATTCTAAGCACCTGGTCACATTCACTCCAAAGTCATGAAGAAGAGAGAGACAGAAAGGAATGCTGGTGCTCAGCTAGCTTTCTCCTTTTTATATAGTCCAAAACCCCAGCACATGGAACAATCCTCCCACTTTTGGGTTGGATCTCTGCACTTCAAATGACCTGATCTAGGGCTGGGGAGATGGCTTAGTGGTTAAACGCACTTGTTTGCAAAAGCCCGCTGGCCCAGGTTCGGTTCCTTAATACCCACGTAAATCCAGGTGTACAAAGTGTTACATGTGTCTGGAGTTCACTTGCAGTGGCAAGAGGCCCTGGCATCCCCATTCTCTCTCTTTCTCTCTCTCTCCTCTCTCTCTCTCCCTCTCTCTCATGAATGAATAAATAAACAGAAACAAACTACATCTAGAAATTCCCTCACCAACATGTCCAGATATTTGTTTCCGTGGTGATTCTAAATCACATCAAGTTGACAAGATTAACCATCACTGGGCGCAAAGATCAGCTGAAAATGTGAAAGGAGTGAGTGGTCAGAGACAGCATTAATTCAGGATCAAATGGGGCAGTGACCAGAAGGGGCCCAGGATCTCTCAGTCAAAAGCTACACTGAGGTGCCCAAATCTCACTTAGTTGAGAAGTTGAGAGACAGTCTGCCAAAGGTACAACGAAGACGGGGTGGGCCTGGGCTACTATGCATTTCACATTATTGTGATGTAAGGAGGAAAGAGTTTACTCTGGGTGAGTCTAGCTGTGGCAACAAGAGCACTGAGGCAGCCGGTCACTTTGGTACCATCAGGAAGCAGAGAGAGATGAACATTCAGTTTGTTTTTCTTCTTTCCGTGAGTCCAGGACCGCAGTCCATGGCATAGTGCTACCTACCTTCAGGATGGGTCTTCCCACCTCACTTAAACCTCTCTGGAAACACCATCACAGACACACCCAGAGGTCTGTCACCTATGTGATTCTAGACCTCATAAGTTGACAATAAAAATTAACCATCACAGGGCTTAGCGGTTTAAGCATTAGCCTGCAAAGCCAAAGGATCCTAGTTCAACTGTCCAGGACTCATGGAATCCATATGCACAATGGGGTGCATGCATCTGGAGTTCGTCTGCAGTGGCTGGAGGCCCTGGTATGCCCATTCCTCTCTCCTCTCTCCTCTCTCTCTCTCTCTCTCTCTCTCTCTCTCTCTCTTTGCTCTCTCCCTCAAATAAATAAATTTTTAAAAATTTTAAAAAAGATTAACCATCACAAGCATCCACTGTGGACTGGACCACTGGGGCGATCTCTAGGTGCAGAAGGAGCACCCATTTGATGGAGATTCAAGGTACTTTCCATTGGGGTCCCCCCACCACCACCACTGGCACCTCTTTTCCTCACCTACACCCCAGGGAGCAACCCTTCACTGGGCCATCCTTCAGGGGTTCTGAAGAAGGCCCCTCTTCCATTTTATTAGATGACGTCGGCAGTGTGCCGAGGTCTAGAGGTGACTCCCTGCCTCACTGTCCCATCAGCTCCAAATGTTTTTCTATAGCATCAGGTACCCAGGCGTGTATGTGCTGAGGACACAGAGGACATGGAGTCCAATCCCACAGCAGGTGCCTCGGGCACCGCTCCCAAGTCCTCATCCACACTGGAGGATGTCCCCTTCTCTGGGCCACTGCACAGCTGAAGGGCGGGTCTCTGTACCTCTTGCAGAACCTCCTAACTTGGTCAGACGAACTGCTCCTCTTGAAGGAGAAAGTGTGGCAGCAGGACCAGCTGCAAAATCTGCAGAACCTGGCAAAACTGAAAATATAAAGCCCCTGGCTTGTGCATTATGAATTTCATATTAGAGGTCGGGGTGATAAGTCAGTAAAATGCTTGAGGGCATGAGTTCCCCAGAACCCATTCACAAATGTCCCGTGCAGTGGTGGGTGTAGTCCCTGCACCAGGGAGGTGGACATAAGAGGATCCCTGAGCTGGCTGGCCAGCCAGTCTAGCACATTGGTGTGCTTCAGGCCAATGAGAGAGGTGGATGACATTCCTGAGTTGACACCCAAGGTTGTCCTCTGGTCTCCATATGTGTGCTCACACACATGCACACACACACACACACACACACACACAAAAAAAAAAAAAACCAGTGGCTGGAGAGATTGCTCAATGGTTAAGGCACTTAAGTCTAACAACCTGGGTTCAATTCCCCAGTACCCATATAAAGCCAGATTCACAAAGTGATGTGTGGACCCGGGAGTTTGTTTGCAGCCACTGGAGGCCCTGGTGCTCCCATTCTCATTCTCTCTCTCGTCTCTGTCTCTCTTTGCTTGCAAAAAAAGATAAAGAAATAAAAATAAAGAAATGGGTTTTTGCTAGGCATGGTGGCACACACTTTTCATCTCAGCACCTGGGAGGCAGAGGTAGGTGGATTGCTGTAAGTTTGAGGCCAGCCTGAGACTACATAGTGAGTTCCAGGTCAGCCTGGACTAGACCCTACTTTAAAAAAAAAAAGAGAGAGAGAGAATTTCACATCAGACATTAAAGCAAAAATGGGCCTTCCTGAGGGTAGTATCCTATGCTGTTGCTCAGGTCATAACTCTACAAAGCTGGCTCCAAGCAACACATTCCTTCAGAAGTGCACAGAAGCCGACAACCCAGGGGCTGTCATTAAACCAAGGCCATCTTTTCCTGGTACAAGATACTGTACAGGAGCTGCTCAGACCTGCTGTCATAAGCATCCTGCCAGAAATTCTTCTCCATTTCATGTCTCTCCTACCTGCTTTCCCTTCCAGTGGGCCTGGACAGCCCCGACAATCATACAGGCCAGTGATTCTGAACTTGAGCTTACATCAGAATCTCCTGGAGGGCCTGGGCGAGTACAAATCACCGGACACCACTTCCAGAGTTTCCGGCTATTCTTGCCACATCCACATGTTAGATGTGGGGCCTGAGAATCTGTATTCTGACACTCGTTAGCTCAGTGTGCTGCTGGTCCAAGGATTGTGCTCAGAGAACCACGGATGTAGCAGGAGCATCAGTCGGGTCAGGCCACGGGAGAGCTGGTTCTGACCTGCTTGGACGCTGGCTGTCCCACCAGGCAAGGGTGCAGCCCTGAATCCTCCCGCTGCTGACGTCTTGCTTTCCTTTTCAGAGTGGTGAACCAGGACGAAAAGTCATTTGCCATCGGGGTTCAGTTCTTGCTGATGCGCTTGCTGGGTAGGTAGCTAACACCCCCTCCCCACTTCTAAGTAGAGGCCCTGGAATGTGGCCCTGGAATCCAAAAGCTATGGGGTTGTGACAGGGTTGGGGGAAGTCCCATGTCATCCCTGCTGTACAAAGGAGCACCTTTAATCAACAGCAGATGCTAACCCCTATGGGGACAGTTTCCCTGAGGTCAGGAAAGACTCCATCTATGGCATTCACTCCAAACAAAGTTACGAAAAAAAAAAAAAAAAAAAGTGGACACAGCTGACAATACTCAAGACGGAGTTAAAAGCAGGTGTTTTTAAATCTTTCTCCAAGAATTTGCCATAGGAAACAAAACCTTGCATTCCTGTCCCAGGAGCAGCAACTGAGCCTGGCCCTGGCTTCCTTCCCATTTTCCAAATTACACTCCCCCTACTGCTAGCCAGTAAATGTTTCTTCTCTGTGTGGGGGGATCCTCTGCCTGTGACCCCCATTTGTTCCCAAGCAAGTCAGAGACCACCTCCTCAGAGGAACTGGGTTGTGCTTACATGATTGCCAGTGCCCCACAGGTAGGGAGAGCTGCCTGGGGGAGGCATCCTGATCTTCCTAGAGGTGTGTGCTGGCCAGTGTGTGTATGGGGGACACACATTGCAAGTCCTTTCCCAACCTGCCACATTGGGCTGTCATTTCTTGACACAACTATGCATTCAGCACAACACATGGGGCCAGTATGGAGATATCTAGAAACAGGGAAATAGAAGTAAATGGACTGGGTTCAATTGAGGCTATTTGTACTAAGGACCTAGTGCAGACAGCCACTGTGGGTGATTTGGAGAGAGGGACTTTAGTTACTATCACAGTATGCTTTACAAACTTCATTAAAATCCCTGTGGAGCCTGCCCTGCCTTAAGTAATAGCTAACTACTAAGTAATGATTTCTTTATCACTCAGGGGTCCAGGTCACACCTTAACCCTACAGCAAACTTCATTACTCTTGTAAGGTGTGTGAGTTGTTTTTCTGGTTGCTGTGACCAAATACCTGACAAGAACACATTCAGGGAAGAAGTTCAAGGGGAATGCAGTCCATCGTGGTGAGGCAGGCCTGGTGGCCAGAGCAGGAAGCAGCTGGTCACACTGCATCTGCAGTCAGAAGCAGAGAGGGATGAACGCTGACGCTCAGCTTGCTGTCTCCTTCTTATTCAGTCCAGGATTCAGCCCGTTCAATAGTGCTGCCACAGTTAGCATGGATCTTTCTACCTCAACTAACCTAATCTAGAAACTTCCTCACAGACATACATAGAGATTTGTCCCCTGGATGATTCTAGATCCCATCAAATTGACAGTAGAGATGACTATCACAAAGGGTGTGCCATCATGTCCCTGCTGGCGGTGGAGGGGGAGGTCAATTGAGCCCGATACCTTACAGGACCCACTTTGAATCAGCATTGGCAGTGAGACTTCTTGTCTCAGGCCACTTGACCCTCTTGTCCTGGTGGTGTGCTGTCCCCTCAAACTCCTCCAGACCTCACCCCTCTGAGGAGGGTCCACACAGAGGACACAGGGTATCTTGTCCTCCTGAAGGAAGCTGTACTGCCACCATAGCTCCTTGTTTTCATTTATAAATTATCCTTAGTTCATTTATAACTTGCTCTAAAGCTGCACTGGGAAGGAGCCCTTGTATTGCTCCAGTATAACCAGAGGTGCTTTGCCTGCCTCTTTCAATGACCTTGGGAATGATTACTGTTCCACAGTTCAAAGCTCCATTTGCTCAGAGAATTCAATATGGGATCACAGTTAGAAAATCCACACCTGGAGGAATTTATCACTCAAGAACACAGTTCCACTCTGGGCTAGATAAGAATATTTCCTATGTATAAGCTCCAGCAGGTTTACAATTACCACTGAGATTTCGATGGAAACTTCTCTTGACTTCTTTACTTAGGGAAGTGTCATTGGAGGTCAGTCCCTGTGGCTAATTTCTAGCCCTTGTCCACCTGGAGACTGGACAGTGAACACAGACTGAGTAGAGAAACTTTCTGGAAGTTTCTTGATCACAGATGGGGCCACAGAGTTGTATCACCTCTTTCTTACCTCAAGAAGCAGGAATTCATAGGACTTTAAACGGCCTGGGAGGCTGTGCTCAGCAGTGCGGTTCTGAGCATGGAATGGGCCATGCTCTGTGTAAATCCTGGACAAGATCCTTCCCAGCCCAGCAGCTGCCTAGAACTTAGCTAATGACACACAGCATGGCAAGGAGGGCATCCAGAATATTCAATAGCTAGTAACACACACAATGTACCTACTTGACCACACCCCACCACTCATGCTGGGAATTTGGGGGCCACATGCTAAGGTTCTGAGAAGCTAGGGCACTAGAGGTTTCCAAGGGTGCTGTTGAATTCAGTGCGACAATTTAGAGTGGCAGAAGAACATAAGATTTAAAATTCAGTCAATCAGTCAGGGTTCCTTCACACCTGAGCCCTTTTGCCTGTATAATAGTGAACTAGCCAAGTTCACCCACCTCTTAGGACAATGTGAAGACTTGGGATTTTGGTGCTGTCTACAGCCAGTCTCTGCTTGGAGCTATCCTTGGGCATGAGAACTATGCTGTCTGTCTGAGCTGACAGTAAGGTGACCCTGTGACTCATTTTGCTCTGAAAGGATGGCCCACATTCCTTTGATCTCCTAAGCCTTCCAGTGAGAGGGGAATTCATGCTTCACTAACCGCTATTCTACTTTCTCAGGTTACTGGGATTCCAAGGGTGGGGCAGAGTTGGTCGCAAATATGGGTGAACCATGACTAGGTGTGTATGTTGTTGGGGAGGGGGGAAGTACTGCTGCCTGTAGCTCCCTGTGACCACTGCTCTCTGAACCCTCTTTCCTGCTGCTGCCAGCTTGGCTGCCATCCCCATCCCTGTATGGCCTCACCATCGACTACTCCTGCATCCGGTGGAACGTTCAGTGCTCTGGGAGGCGAGGTGCCTGCGCCTACTATGACAATGACGCTCTCCGGAACAGGTGACAGTTCTGCTCACATGTGTGTTGGGGAGCTCAGGCCCTAGGGCTGCAGCTGGTGGCTGCAGTGGGGAGGGGGGTTGCCAGGCTCCAGAGGGAGGGAGGGGCACGTCTCTGCAGGCCTGCCATAGAGAGTGAACAGGAGCCACCACCATTTGAGGGTCCATGGGGAGTTATTCGAATAAAGTTATTCAAATGCTGCCCCCATAGGTTCACAAAGAGGGATAGCAATTAAATTTGTTAAAGGGAAAAGGGTGCCTAGAGGCTGAAAGGGGCCATGGGTATGCAAAGATACTGGCCATCTGTCACCACTCAGAGAGGGGAGGGAGATTAAGCTAGCATGGAGCTGAGCAGAGGTTCAGGACCAGGGCCCAACCTACCTCAGTGAGCCAAGCCCAGCTGCAGCCCCCTCGAGTGCTGCCCCTCCAGTCACCTTGCCTGCTGCTGTCCAAACCATTGAGAAGATGGGCTTGAAGGGGTTGGAGATGAAGAATACAAGAAAAGCCCTCAAGGGCACAGCAAGGGGACAGTGGGAAGAGACAGATCCACCTTTGGTGGTACCACTGAGGATTCCTGCAGCCCTGTGTCTGCCAACCCCCTGCCTACTTCAGGGGAAGTGTATATTCTTTTGGGTCAAAATAATGAGGAATGAGGACTGGAGAGATAGGCTTAGCAATTAAGGTGTTTGCCTGGGAAGCCTGAGGACCCAGGTTCGATTCCCCAGTCCCCATGTAAGCCAGGTGCACATGGTGGCGTATGCATCTGGAGTTCGTTTGCAGTGGCTAAGGGCCCTGGTGCACCCGTTCTCTCTCTCATAAATAAATAGAAAATTTAAAGATACATACATTGATAATAGCAAGGATGTGATTCCCATCGGGGTGGTGACCGATCCTTGCCTGAGTGATGACGGTCACATGTCCCGGGTCACTGTGAGATGCTGCTCCTTCTTCTGCTGGCCCCAGTCCTGGGCCATGAGCTGCAGAGTCCCTCTCCTTCACTGCTTCTGTCTCTTCCCGTCGCACAGGTACCTGGGCCTGCAGGTGTTCTACAAGGCGCTGGGCACATTGCTGCTCTTCTTCATCAGCTGGAGAGTGAAGAAGAACAGAGAGTACAACGTGCAGGCCTCGGGCCTCATCTGAGGACCCCTGCCCTGATGCCACGCCAGGACCCCGCCTCCTCCACACCTACCTGGATTTGCTAACATTAACACAGCTTTTCCTTTTTATTTTTTTAAATGAGAAAGAAAAATTCCCCCATTACCAGCTGCCTTCCCTGCATCCTCCTCCTAAAGACGCCCCCCTCCCATGGTTCCCCCGAGGGCTATATCATGCCTAAGCTGGCTGGGCACAGAACTAGAGGGTCCAGTCTCCCCAGCTCCTTGGAAGGGGCCCTCCACATGCCTTGGCTGTCCTCCAATGACCTGTTCACTGAGGCAGCCCCTGCCCCATACCCGTCCTGCAGAAAATGCCTAAGTAGAGGGAGAAAAGGAGATGGTACCATCCTTGCCAGACACCTCAGCTCTCCTCTGCCTGCCCACACCCTGAAGAAGGGCAGGGTGAGAGGAAGGTGAGAGGGGGTGGCTGAGTTCTTAACAGTCAGAGCTAGGTAAACCAGCTACAGCCACCTTCGCATCTAGGTTCAGCATATCACTAAGCCCAGGAACTGGGTGCTGGCTGCCTCTGCTCTCAGATCCTCGCTTCCTGCCCCGGAGGAAGTTGGAAGTTCTGTCGCTTTGGGAAATATGGCCTTTTCCCCTTTAATCCACACTCGGGCACCAGAACAGGACCTAAGGAAATTGAGGGCGGGTCATCCAAGCACTGTGCCTGTCAACTCAAGACCTCCGTGCCCACGGATCAGCATGTGTTTACCTCTGCCTTCCTGGGCTCACACTGTCAACTGAGAAGACGCCCCCACACACACACACAGAGCAAAGACCCCAAAAGAACCCAGTCACCCACCCTCACAGGAGGGGCCAGACACTTCACCTCAGAGAAGACCCTTCCCACAATGTCCTGGAAGCAGATGAGGGGCCTCAAGTGGGCTTTGCTGTTTGAACTCCAGCTCCTGTATAGAGGAGTAAAGGGAGGCAGCCTGGGATGAAGGGGCGAAGTAAACCCCTGTCACCAGGGTGGCTGGCAAGCTGCAGCCTACAAAACAGAGGCCAGATGGGTTGACTTGCCTCCTTTCAATGGGCTGTATTCACTGGCATTCTCTTAGCCTCAGCTCACTACCTCCAGGGAGGCTGGCGCCCTCTGTGGGCTGGAGGCCGCCGCTGCTCTGCGAGAGAGAAACCCAGGCAGGAAGCCCTTCCCCAGCAATGTTCTATTTATATTGGACACGGACCTTGTGCTGGGCAACCCAAGAGCTTCCTCCAGATCTTACCTCCCCTCCAACCATTCACACGAGGGTCCCCTCCCAGAGAGTGTTCGATGGACAACATGTAGACACATCAGATGTTTGTCAAGCACAGCAAATACCCAAAAGGTTGACAAAGAGATTCTGCCCTGGCTATCCATGCCATACTGGATCGTATCACAGTGCCTACTGCACCCAGACCTTCGGGAGGCAGACACCTGCATCACTATGTCTTCTGGAGCAGCTGGACACTGGGCTATTGTCAGGCTTGACCATGAGTGCCACTCCTCTGGAAAGACACGCCCCCCCTTCCCCCAGTAACATAGGAGCAAGCAACCTCTGAAGAGGCCTCATTGTATCATGATAAGCCAAAGAGCGTATGTCAGTGGCCAAGCGACTGTGAGACTTAAGTTTCTGTAGAAGCCACTGTTATGGACAGACAGCCTTCTTTCCCAAGCCTCCGACCTTGTTACTACAGCTGTCACTCAGGAAGCGAGGCTCCAGGCAACCTCAGGGGGCTGGTTTTAACACTTGCAATAGTTCTGCTTGGAAAATGATTCCCTGCAACTAACCCTGGTCTTGTTCACTGCAATGTAATCAAATTCAGCCGACCTCATGAACAATGACAACTTTTAAGTTCTGGAAGATCGGTTGCCTTCCCAAATCTCTGTGATATCGTGTTGCTATTAATATGTTATCATTTTGCTATTGGTGTAACTTAGTCATAAATTTGTACTGTCACGGATGTCTATCAGAGAGCAGACTGACAGAGGAAAGTAAGTACTCGTGACACAGAGGTGGGAGGCCAGTGCCAAGGGCCTTAGAGTAATGCAACTCTCAATCCGTCAGACAGGTACTGAGCAGGCTTTGGGCACACTTGTTTCTTCAATGAAATTCTGCGGGTCACTGTCAAGGGTCCAGGCGGTTACCTCTTGGAAGGCCCAATCACTGCCCTTGGGATCATCTCTGCAAGTGGGGTTGGACATGAAGATCTATGTCCATGGTGCAAAGCAGAACTAATGTCATAGCCATCGGTGATCATTTTCTACTGCCCAGCCAATATCCTCTCAAGTGCCAGCAGGCATGTCACTTCCGTTTTACTGAGAGAGCCACGCTTAACAAACCTCCTTTGAGTGTAAGATCCTTATTGAGGGTGTTGTTAAAACGTGAATCCTGGACACTCTCCTTGCAACCGTTTCTGTGGTTCTGGGGAGAACCCACGAGTGGCACTTTTCACTGGCTGCTCCATGAGGTAGGTGTGTGTGGTCCTCAAACCCAGTGTCCTGAGTCATCCATGCAGCAGAGCCTGGGAGAAGCCCAGGGACTAAGCCCTGGGGACATTGACATGTGTGAGTGGAGCGGGTAGGGAGAAGGGATTCCTGGGCATCTGACTTCCTGGGTGACCAGGAATGAGTTTACATAGGAAAACAAGTTGAGGGCTTTTGTCAGTACTGAAAAGAATTCTCATCCCATGAACTTGTGTGTGCAAAAAAAAAAAAAAAAAAAAAAAAAAGTCACCTCTTTACACAGACTGAACCTGACGTCAGCTCCCATCTTTTTAACTAGTTGGAAATTCGGTGTCAGCTGTGCTTGATCCTGGCTCCCAGAGCCACCCTGAGGTCCTCAGGTCCTATACTTTTCTCTTTGCTTTGACAAAATATCTCACAAAAGCAACTTCAGGAAGGAAGGGTTTCTTTGGGCTCGTGGGTGGTTTGAGGGTCTGCCCATCATGGTGGGGAAGGCGTGATGGTGAGAGGAGCCCTAGCTGTGGCAGCGAGAGAACGAGGCAGCCAGTCACATTTCATTTGCAGTCAGGAGGCAGAGAGAAATGAGTACTGGTGCTCAGCTGGCTTCTTCCTTCCACCCCCTCACTTTTTTAATCAGTCTAGGACCCCAGCCCATAAGATGGTGCTGCCCACATTCATGGTGGGTCTTCCTTTCTCAGGTAAACCTCTCTGGAAACGCCTTCATAGACATGCCCAGAGGTGTGTCTCCGAGGTGATTCCAAATCCAGTCAGGTTGACAATGAGGATTGACTACCACAGGTGCTTTAGCATTCAAAGTCAGGTAGACCTCTGGTCTCTTCTGGGTGTGAGGCCCCCTTGTGGCCTTACCTCTGCATGGATCAGTCCTGGAAAACCAAGTAGGGGCTGACTCAGGGCCAAGCTCCCCTTCCTGACACACCGACTGCTACCCTTAGGGAGACCACTCCTCTGTACCACCCCATCTCCCTGAACCATCCAGCCCCACAAGGGAGAAATCAAAGAGCCAAGAAAGGAATATGTTCCTTCCATCCTTTAACCCTTCTTGGAAGATGAAGGGATCTGTCTCTCTCTCTTTCTCTCTCTCTTTCTTATCTTCATCTACCCTCTGGCAGGACCCTCACCACAGCCTCATGATGGAGGCTAGGCTTGTCTCAAGCCTCTATTTTAAAACAGGAAATCCAAAATCAAGGCAGTAGCCACCGTGGCTCACTTCACACAAACAATAACTGGTCAAGCTGCATATGCCAACCTCCTCTTCCCTTGCTGAGTCATTCTGAAGTTGGGGAGGTCTTAGGTCATGGGCCAGCCTGCTCCTCTCCCAATAAAGTCCATTGGCTTGTGGGAAGCAGCTGAAAGAATATCTTTTAAAAAAATATTTATTTACTTATTTAGAGAGAGAGAGAGAGTGGGTGTGCCACAGCCTCTAGCCACTGCAAAAGAACTCCAGATGCATGCACCACCTTGTGCATCTGGCTTATGTGGGTCCTGGGGAATTGAACCTGAATCCTTAGGCTTCACAGGCAAGCACCTTAACTGCTAAGGCATCTCTGCATCCCTGGAAGAATACCTTTAGGACAGTGTAAGACGGGTGATATAGGTGGGGAGACCCACGTAATGTTTCACTTCCCCACCTTCTACTCAAGTACTTCAAAAAATAGTCTAATCATCAAACAGGGCTTATTGAGCTACATAGCACCATGAGTTAATGAAGACTCATGGAGAAAAGGGACAAAGAAGGAAAGGTCTTGTAAAGGAAAGGCTGGGAGAACGCTGCCCACAGGTAGACTTTGGGGGACACTCCCATCTTGTGACTGCTTAGAAGATTCTTGCTTAAGAAACGAAATAAATTTGTGCTTTTCTTCATCTACTTTCAAAGATGAAGAGATACAGTGAAGCTGGGGCCTGAATCCAGCTCACATCAAATTGGGCACTAAAGATATTGTAGGGTATTACAGATTACCAAAAGAGATTGGCAGTGACTCTGTGTGTGTGTGTGTGTGTGTGTGTGTGTGTGTGTGTGTGTGTGTGTGTTGGGGCAGAGGGAGAAACCCTGGAAATCCTATCTTTCAAATCCTATCTTTTATCACCCCACCCATGTGGGGAAAATGCCCGTCTCCTGCCAATAGTACCAGGCTCATTAACCTTTCATCAGAGATTAAATATGTTCACAGGTCCTGGGCAAGCCCTTGGCAAATTACAAATGAGAGAAAGCTTTTCTCCCATGACACACCCTGCCTATTCATTCACTGTCCACCCATACTCCCAGCCCTACAAGGTGGCCACAGCGCAGGGCTCCCTACCTTGCTGAAGTCCCTACCTCTACCTCCCTGGGCACCTGCTACACTTTGATAACAATAATAAACTATGCATGCATCATTACAGTTTGCTGAACTGTCCATTCATTTAATGAACTCTTTTAATCAGTGAATCACCAGGAAAGGCTGTGCTGTGCCTCAGTCACAAACCTCACCAATGTCATGCAATGACCTGAATTTATCTCTCTCTCTCTTTTGGTTTTTCGAGGTAGGGTCTCACTCTAGCCCAGGCTGACCTGGAATTCACTATGTAGTCTCAGGTTGGCCTTGAACTCATGGTGATCCTCCTACCTCTACATCCCGAGTGCTGAGATTAAAGATGTGTGCCACCATGCCAGCTGTTTTTCTTTTTAAAATTTATTTGAGAGAGACAGAGAGGCAGAGAAAGAGAGAGAGAGAAAAAGAGGCAGAGGAAGAGAAAGAGAGAAAGAGGCAGAGGAGGCGAGAGGGAAAAAGAGGCAGAGAAAGAGAGAGAGAGAATGGGCATACCAGGACCTTTAGCCACTGCAAACAAACTCCAGACATATGCGCCACCTTGTGCATCTGGCTTATGTGGGTACTGGAGAATCGAACCCAGATCCTTTGGCTTTGCAGGCAAACATCTTAAATGCTAAGCAATTTCTCCAGCCTCCCAACTTTATCTGTTATTCATACCAAGTTCATGGCTAATCTGAGTGGTTCTCCAGGGTAGTGGCTTCCAAGAGTGGCTCAATATGCCAGTAGTTGTGGACCCAGAGTGCCTTTGTTTTATCATGCAGTCAAAACCAATGAGGCAGGGACAAAGACCAGGAAGGTCCCGCCTTGGTAGGTAAGTGCTTCAGCCAGAAGGAGCAGAGACTTCATCCTGCTCCCAGCCTACTAGGCCAGAACATAGTCTCATGGCCCTGCCTCAGTGCAATGCAGGTGGGAAAGAATAATCTTGTATCCAGAAGAAAGGGAGGTGGAGCAGGGAACAGAGAAGTGCTAGAATCTTGTCCTCTGGGGAGTGATACTAGCTGAATTGCACTGAGACCCTTCAGCTTTGTCAACTCTTGGAGGAGTTGGGGACAGTGTCAGGAAAAGTTTGCAGAAGAGAAAATGACAATGGTGGGTCCCTGAGGTGAGGACACAATACCCAGCCTTGGATCAAGGTCAGGACTTGGCTGGAAGATGGATAGATGGCGAAGAAGACTGGCCCAGAGGAGGCAGAGATGGACCAGTGACAAAAAGATGCAGGGCCAGAAAAAGGTTCTCAAGTGACCGAGATTTGCTAGGGCAAAGGATGGAAAGGCGGAAGGGCCACAAGGAGGGCAGCTGACTGAGCACTGCCCTGAGGGAGAGGAGCCCTCCAGGGGAGGAGACTCATGGACAACTTCCCCAGCCCTGGGAGTATGACCATTCCGAGGTGTAGTGGCTGCGTACAATGAGCAGAGGAGACAAACATATGTCCCTGCCCTTCTAAGGTGTATACTCTGAGCAAGAATAAGAACTTGGGCTAGAGAAGTGGCTTAGCAACGGTTAAGGCGCTTGCCTGCAAAGTCTAAAGACCCATGTTCAATCTCCAGATCCCACGTGAGCCAGATGCACAAAGGTAAAGCAAGTGCAAGGTTGTACATGCCCACTAGGTGACGCAGGCGTCTGGAGTTCATTTACAGTGGCTGAGGCCCTGGTATGCCAATTCTCTCTCTCTCTCTCTCTCAGTACCTCTCTAAAGTAAAAATTTTAAAAACTTTAAAAAAGAATAAGAACTTAACACAGAGCAAAGTGCAAGAGCTATGGGCTCAGTTGAGAAATCAGAGAAGAAAGAGGCTTGGGCTGAGTTTGAGTCAAAGATGTGGGAAAGTTTGCAGGCAGGGGGAACAACAAAGGTGTGAACCAAGGGAAGGAGGCAGGTGAACTTGTGTGCAATCTGACAACTCTTGCCTGGAACACATGTAGGAGAACAGTGCCAGACCAAGAGAGGGGTGGGCTCCAGGTTTAGAGGGGCCTAGAGGACCTTCGGGCCTAGTGTCCACTAAGCCATGAGGAGCGGATTCAACCTGGTACTCCTCCACTCAGGACCTGAAGAATTACCTTAGAAGAGGACCAACCAGTCCCAGAAAGGGATTCCTAACTTAGGCTAGTCACCAGAAAGGGCTCCTGAGGGGTGTGCTTTACCCCAGTGAACAGAGGAACAATCTTCTTAAATACTCCCAGCAGGGTTGGAGAGATGGCTTAGTGGTTAAGACACTTGCCTGTGAAGCTTAAGGACTCGTGTTTGACTCTCCAGATCCAACATAAGGCAGATGCATAAAGATAAGGCAAGTGCAAGGTCACATGTGCCCACTGGGAGGGGGGGCGCAAGCGTCTGGAGTTCAAGTGCAGTATCTGGGGCCCTGGTGTGCCAATTCTCTCTCTCTCTCTCTCAAATAAATAAAAATAAATAAATAATTTAAATAATTTAAAAATTTAAATACCCTCAGGGAACTGCCACCTCTGGCCTGCCCTTGGAACAAATGCCCATTTCCAGCTTCTTGGGGGCTGGGCAACATGTGAGCTTCTGTCCCCTATACACACACACACACACACACACACACACACATCCTTCTCCCACCTCCTCTGTCTTCACCTGGGTGCTGGAGCCCCATGCATGCAGCTGCGAGTCATAGAGACTTTGACTCTGGACAGAGTGGGGCAGCTAGTGTAACGAATGTAGGAGGACTTATGTTCACGTTCCTCATGTGTTGGCAAGCCATCCATTTATTTCACAAACTCTTTGAATCAGTGAGTCAACCAGGATAGGCTGGGCTGTGCTTCAGTCACAAACTTTACCAATGTCATGAAATGACACACTAAGTTCCTGGCTAGTCTGAGTGGTTTTCCAGGGCAATGGCTTCCATGAGTGGCTCAATATGCCACCAGTTTGGACAATCTCTTTTAAAACTTTCCTTCTTTCTTTCTTTCTTTCTTTCTTTCTTTCTTTCCTTTCTTTCTTTCTTTCTTTCCCTTCCTTCCTTCCTTCCTTCCTTCCTTCCTTCTTTCTTTCTTTCTTTCTTTCTTTCTTTCTTTCTTTCTTTCTTTCAGAGAGAGAAAGAAGTAGGGAGAGAGAGAGAGAGAATGGGCACACCAGGGCCTCCAGCCACTGCAAACGAACTCCAGATGCATGTGCCCCCTTTGCATCTGGCTTATGTGGGTCCAGGGGAATCTAACTGGGGTCCTTTGCAGGCAAATGCTTTAAATGCTAAGTCATCTTCTCCTGCCCCCAGGCAATCTCTTTTAAATGCATGAAATCCAAAATCCACAAGAGCGACCTCAGAGGTCTCCGATAAGGACAAATACTTGCTTAAATCTTCTTAGCTCACAGCCACCAGTTTACAGAAGAAGAATGTGGGGGGAGGGCCGTGCATATGAAGCGAAAGCTCTCCCTTGGGTCTATACCGAGACACATTCCGAGGCGATTTTCACATGCTTCCTTGATGCTGACCGACCCTCCAGACACATGGAAACTCCAGAACGTCTCCCCAAGTCCAGAGTGGGTTGAAAGTCAGAGCGCGCGAGACAGTCTCAGTGCTTTCGGAATCCTCAGGGCAGCTCTATGAAATGGGCATTGCGCTGGCTCTTGTGGCTTCCTCAGCCGGGGGCGCAGCAGGGACATGGGCTCCAATTACTCAGACCCCCGGTGACCCCACTCTGTCCATTGCAGCACTGAAGGGTGGACCAGGCCTCCCGGGTGCTGCAGTCGCAGTTCGCCAGCAGGGGGCGCCGTCCACCTGGGCTGCAGCGAAGCGGCTCAGCCTGCCTGGCACAGCATCCAGAGCACGTCCCCGCTGCCAGGCGGCTCCAGGCGCAGGGCGCTCCCCACCCAGCTCGCCTCCCTCTGACAGTACGCCCTCCTTTCGCCAAAGTGTCATCGATCCTGCGGGGCATCCAACCATAGGCTCTGCAGGCACACAGCTTCCCCTGGGCCATGTGACCTGGTGTGGGCAGGGAGGTCATCCAACTGCAGTGCGAGGGGTCCCTGGCACCCAGGAGCCATCAGCCTCCTTACCAGTGGCTGCTTGGGCGTTCAGGGAGCTCCCACCGCCACCTACTAAGTCTCCAGCGTTCACCAGAGCACCGGCTGGGGGCTGGCCCAATGACAGGAGCCAGCCTCCTTTTAAATGCATGCAACCCCAGAAATGCTACAGCTCCAGGCCTGGAAGCGCGTATGAACGCGGAGAAGAGAGCCCCTGCCTCCTGGGGAGCGAAGACAGAAGCAAGAAAGCAAGCACCAGGCTGCCCTGGGTTCATGGATTCCAGGTGCAAGGGTGATTGAAGGACAAAGAAAGCAGACTCCTACATCCAGGTGCATCTGGAAAGCCAGTCTTTCTCCTCAAACCTTTCCCGACTTCATCATCCCGACTTCCTCTTCTCAACTAATGGCACTCCAATCTTAAGAGATTAGATCAAAACCTTGGAAACAATGGGGGGGGGGGCGTGGAGCAGGGGGAAATACCTTTCAAAAAATCCGTTGCTGGCAATTTACAATGAAAATTTCAGGTCCACTTAACTGCTCAGTGAGTTTTTTTTTTTTTTTTTAATATTTTATTTATTTCACAGGGAACTAGAGAGAAAGAGGCAGAGAGAGAGAGAGAGAGAATGGGAACGCCAGGGCCTCCAGCTGCTGCAAACGAACTCTAGATGCATGTGCTACCTTGTGCATCGGGCTTACTTGGGTACTAGGGAATTGAACCTGGGTCCTTTGGCTTTGCAGGCAAGTGCCGTAACCACTAAGCCATCTATCCAGCCCTTGCTCAGTGAGTTTTGATAAACGTGTTGCTGTAGTTACATTTCGTTGCTGGGACAAATACCGAGCACAAACAAATGAAGGTGAAAAAATATTTATTTTGGTATACAGTTTCAAAGGGAAGCTTCATGATGGCAGGGTGTGTGGGTGGGGGGAACCATGGAATGAGCAAAAACTGGACATCACCTCTGCCACAGCAGGTGGAAACAGCAGCAAGAGAGTGGGCCAAACTCACACTGGCAAGCCAGGGGTTAATAAACCTCAGGGTCTCCCCCCAGCAGCACACCTCCTTCATCAAGGCTGGTGAGCCACATTCCGAAGACATAAGTTTCTGGGGACACCTGAGTCAAACCACAACATATGTATTAGCATAGAATCACAATTTTAACCGAGGCATAGAACACACTTAGAAACTGTCTATGCTCCTTTGTGTACAGTATGGGCCCATCTTTCCACCCTGTCCTCTCTCCTTGTAAAGATCTCTACTGTTAAGCTTTATTTCCCTGTGGATTAACCTAACTTGTCCTAACCCTTCATATAAATGGTATTATACAATACGCCCGTTCATGTACCTGGTGTGTTTTGCTTAGCATAATGTTTTTGCAATTCATCGGTTGTGGTTGTTTGTATAAATTATTATTCCTTGTTATTGCTGGGTAGTAGTCCACTGACTGAATATGCCATAATCAATGTATCTATTCATCTGGGCATTTAAGTCGCTTGTCATTTTTTTTACTATTATGAATAAAACTGCTATGAAAATTTGTGTGCAAAAATTTTATAGATCTGTGTTTCCATTTCTTTGGGGTAATATTGCAAAGTAAAAATTGCTAGATCATAGGGCTAAATATATGTAAGCTTTATGAGAAAGTGCCTCTTTTCAAAGCTGTACGCCTTTGGGTGGGGAGGATGTTTGAGGTAGGGTCTCACTCTGGCCCAGGCTGACCTGGAATTCACTATGTAGTCTCAGGCTGGCCTCGAACTCACGGCAGTTCTCCTACCTCTGCCTCCCAAGTGCTGGGATCAAAGGTGTGCGCCACCACACCTGGCCCAAAGTAGTACCGTTTAACATTTTCTACCAGCAACACAGAAGTCGCCCTGACTCTTAAAATTTTGGTACCTTTAGTTTTTTAAATCCTTTGTGTTAAGGGTTAATTTGCATGGAATTATGCATACATTACCAGTGTTTAGTTTTTGTTTTGATAAAAGCATGCAGTTGTATGACTCCCTTACTCTAATTGAGATATAGAAATTTCCATCTCCCTGTAAGTTCTTTCCTGATCTTTTGTAGTCAAATTCTAATTACCATGCCTTCTGCCCTGCAGAAACACTGTCACTACAGATTAACTTGGCCTGTTCTAAAGCTAGATATAAATAGAATCTTAGGCATGTCCTCTTGCCATGATGCTGTTACCCTCCATCCATGTGATAAATGAATCAGGAGTCCATCCCCTTTCTCCTCATGCAAAATGGGTTGTATTTTAACATCATAAAAAAAGTTAGCCGGGCGTGGTGGCGCACGCCTTTAATCCCAGCCTTCGGGAGGCAGAGGTAGGAGGATTGCCGTGGATTCAAGGCCACCCTGAGACTACATAGTTAATTCCAGGTCACCCTGGACCAGAGTGAGACCCTACCTCGAAAAACCAAAAAAAATAATAATAATAAATCCTTTCATTATACACATCTTAGTCATGAAATCGTTTTTCTTTTTTTTAAATAGCAAGAGCCCAATAACTTGTCTCAAACTATTTACACATCTTAGTCATGAAATCTTTTTGTTTTTTAATAGAAAGAGCCCAATAACTTGTCTCAAACTATTTTGCTACTCCTTAAGCATCTAGCATGAGGTTTAAAGTGCACATTGTTAGAATGAACTTAGGCTAGACCTGTGCTTGCCAACCATCTATTGAATATTCTTGTTTCTTAGAGTGTCCGTGGGTGGTCTGTTAGTGGGATAAGCTTGTGACAATCAGATCAAGAAAACAAAACAGAATGACCCCCTGCAAAAAAAAAAAAAAAAAAAAACAAACTAACTAAAACAGAGTCTGCTTTCAGTCTTCATGTGAAAGTTGCTTGCACGATGATCTGAAAGTGTGCACTGTCCTAGCCAGCCTATGCTTGGTTGATTTTCCCAAGGATATATATATTTTTAAATATTTTATTATTTATTTATTTATTTGAGAGAGAGAGAGAGAGAGAGAGATAAAGAAATAGGCAGGCAGAGAGAGAGAGAGAATGGGTGTGCCACGGCCTCCAGCCACTGCAAACGAACTCCAGATGCATGCACCCCTTTGTCCATCTGGCTTACGTGGGTCCTGGAGAATCGAGCCTCGAACCAGGGTCCTTAGGCTTCATAGGCAAGCATTTAACCGCTAAGCCATCTCTCCAGCCCCCAAGGATATTTTTAGTTGACATTTTAGTGAGATCATTGTAGACTCATACGCAATTGTGAGAATTCATAGAGACAGTCTTTACATACTTTGCCTAGTTTCCATCCATTGCAAAATCTTATAAAGTGATAGCCAAACCAGAATACCCACGTTGATACAGTCCACTTATTGTGTTCACATCTCCTCAGCCTTATTGGTGTATGTTTGTGTGTGTATGCATGCATGTGCGTAGCTTTACTCAGCTTTTTGTTTTGTTTTTCTTTTGTTTTGTGAGGTAGCGTCTCTCTCTAGCCCAGGCTGACCTGGAATTCACTGCAGTCTCATGCTGGCCTCGAACTCACAGTGATCCTCCTAACTCTGCCTCTCGAGCGCTGGGATTGAAGGCGTGTGCCATCAAGCCTGGCTTTCTACAACTTTTTTATGTAATATCAATTCAGTCAGATCGAACATTTCATCACAGTAAGAATCTCTCAGAGCAAATATTTCGTCACCGTAAGAATCGAATCAGGACCAGCAGACTTTGCAAGCATCGACCTAACTGCTGAGCCATGTCCTCGGCCCTGCATTCTTTTCCAGTTCAGCTGTTCAGACACACTAGGTATGTGGTGACACCTCATTGTGGCTTTTCCCTCATGTCTCGCTGATGGCTGATGTTACAGTGTCTTTTCATGCATTCACTTCCCATCTCTAGATCCTTCTCAGGGGAAATTCTGTTCACGACCTCAGTCCATTTTCTCATTACCTAATTTTTCTTGAGATTTTTTTTTTTTTTGCCTTTTTAAAATATGTACTAGTCTTTTGTTTGATCTGCAGATATTTTCTCCTGTCCTGCTGTTTATCACAGCATCCTTTACACATAGGCTTTCATAAAGCAAAATGAAAATCTTGATGAGGTCTAAATTATTAATTTTTCCTTTTTCTGGAGTAGGTTTGGTGCCAAGTTCATTCTCGTTTTATTGTTCAGTAATTTTTCTATGTATGAACACATCTCAATGTAGTCAATGAAAACTGGGTATAAGCCCATGACTTGTTGCTGGTGGACCGTTGGCTTGTTTCGACTTTGGGGCTCTGCTGAGCAAAGCTACAATGAACATTGTGTTCGTGTCTTCTTTAGACTTCTGCCCCCTTTCTCGTGGGCTAATGCCTAGGAGTAGAACTGCTGGACCTTTTGGCCAGTTGAACTTTATAAGAATGGTCAAACATCGTCAAACTTAATGTGATAAAATGAGTACTCATTTATATAACTTTTGGCCCTCTTTCTTCCAAGTTTCCATCTGGAGACATTTACCATTAAATCAAAGGACTTCCTTTCATATTTCTTCTTTTTTTTTTTTTTTTTTTTGGAGAGAGACACACAGAGAGAGAGAGAGAGAGAGAGAGAGGAGAGAGAAGACAGAGATGGGTGCACCAGCAGTGTCTCAGCTGCTGAGAAAGAAATACAGAGGCATGCTCCCCCTTGTGGTCAAGTGCAGCATTGCACCCTTGCTTCACTTTGCATTTGGCCAAAGATGAGACCTGGAGATTGGAACCAGCATTCTTAGGCTTAGGAGGCAGGCGCCTTAACCCCTAAGCCATCTCTCCAGCCCCCTTTCATATATATACTTTTTTTTTGGTTTTGCAAGGTAGGGTCTCACTCTGGTCCAGGATGACCTGGAATTAACTATGTAGTCTCAGGGTGGCCTCAAACTCTCGGCGATCCTCCTACCTCTGCCTCCCGAGTGCTGGGATTAAAGGCGTGTGCCACCACACCCGGCTTTCATATTTCTTGTATCATAGTTCTCATGGTGATAAAGTGTCTCACTGAGCTGGAAGTGGGCTGATCTATTTGGTATTGATTGATTCATTGTTGATTGACTTTGCTCAGGCTCTGTGCACACTAAGCAAAGGCTTTCCCACGGAGCCAGATCCTCAGTTCTGGTTTTACTTTTTATTTTGAGATAGAGTCTCACTATGTTGCCAAAGTTTTCCTTGAACTCACTCCTATAGTCCAGGAAGTCCTTAATCTTTACATTTTCCTCCTTCAGTCTCCTAAGTAGCTGGAATGTGTCACCAGGTCTGGCTTGCCTTTTATTATTTTTTTATCAGATGATTTTTACTGTTTCTAAAAATCTGGGTTGGGGCTGGAGTGATGGCTTAGCAGTTAAGCGCTAGCCTGTGAAGCCTAAGGATCCTGGTTCAAGGCTCAAGTCTCTAGGTCCCACGTAAACCAGATGCACAAGGTGGCGCATGCATCTGGAGTTTGTTTGCAGGGGCTGGAGGCCCTGGAGCACCCATTCTCTCTCTCTCTCTCTCTCTCTCTCTCTCTGCCTCTTTCTCTCTCTGTCACTCTCAAATAAATAAACAACAACAACAAAAAGAAAGCTCCTTGCCTTAAAAAAAAAATCTGGGTTGAGGGCTGAAGATATGTCTTAGTGGTTAAGGCATCTGCCTACAAAGCCTAAGAATGCCCGTTTGAATCTCCAGGTCTCATGTTTAGCCAGATGCAAAAATGTCTCAAGTGTGCAATGTTGCACATGCACACAAGGGGGCACATGCATCTGGAGTTCTTTCACAGTGGCTGAGAAGTCTTGGCACGCCCATTCTCTCTCTCTCTATCTATCTATCTATCTTTCTTTCTCTCTCTCTCTCTCTCTCTGCCTCTCTCTCTCAAAAAAAATCTGGGTTGATAGTTTTTCCTTCTGGCAGTTTAAAAATGTCAGGTGATCATCTTCCACGCTCTCTTATTTATGCTGAGAAGTTAGCAGTCCATTTGTGTTCTTGGCCTCTGTGTGTGATGTGACTTTCCCTCCCTCTGCCAAACTTTTAATATTTTTACTTTTAAAAATATTTTATATATTTATTTGAAAAAGAGAGAGGCAAAAAATATATACATAGAGAGAATGAGCATGCCATGGCCTTTAGCCACTGCAAACAAGCTCCAGATGCATGCGCAGAGTGAAAACTTAACTCCAGAGGAGAGCAGAAGAGCAACTGAAGACTCGGAAGGCTCCTCAGGCTGCACCGAGGAGCAGAAGAGCAGCTCTGAGGCCTGCACGCTCCACTGGGGCGGGGTGTGGGGGGGAATCCAGTTGAGCAAAAGTTTTGAACAATCCGCTTACAGCGCTGTGTTCCTTGTTAACATTTTTGTTTACGCAGAGAGGAAAGTCTGTTTTTGCTGCTTTATATGAAAATGATTTTTTTAAGTTAGAAGAAGAAGAAGAAGAAGAAGGAGGAAGAGGAGGAGGAGGAGGAGGAGGAAGAAGAGGAGGAAGAAGAAGCAGCAAGAGTGAGCTCGCTCCCAGTAAACAGTCAGCCAGCCGGGCTGGAGTACTAACCCTCAAGGTGACCCACCTCCTCCAGCATGGCTCCTTCTCCCGAAGGCTCCCCTAGCTGGGGGAGAAGCATGAGGCTTCCTTACAGTCGCTTGAGGAGATAGGGTTGTTACATTCAAACTACCTAGGTTGCTGATGCCAGGAACTTTATCATAGTGGTGAAAGGCAAACTAACACACTTGTTATTCACTGAGGTATTATATCTAGAAACTTTTTTTTAAGAGAGAGAGGAAGAGGCAGATGAGAGAATGGATGCATCAGGGCCTCCAGCCACTGCAAAACAAAACAAAACAAAACAAAACAAAACAAAACAAAACAAAACAAAACAAAACAAAACAAAAAAAAACTCCGGACACTGTGCCACCTTGTGCATCTGGCTTACATGGGTACTGGGGACTCGAACCTGGGTCCTTAGGCTTTGCAGGCAAGTGCCTTAACTGCTAAGCAATCTCTCCAGCCCCAAACTCTATTTTTTAGTGACTTTATTTTGTTTATTTGAGAAGGAGAGAGATTGAGAAAGAAGCAGACACAGAGAGAGAATGGATACACCAAGGCCTTCAGCCACTGCAAATGGCATGTGGCACCTTGTGCATCTGGCTATATGGGTCCTGGGGAGTAGAACCTGGGTCTTTTGGCTTCACAGGCAAATGTCTAAACCGCTAAGCCATCTCTCCAGCCCCCAAAACTTTTTTAATATAATTCACTCGTTTTTGGTCTCATCTGCTCCTAGAAGGCTAAGTATTTGTATGAGGGTCTGATGCATTCCACAGGTCCCCATTAGGTTTCCTTCACCTGGTTTTTAAAAAATTATTTGCTGTCATATTAGACAATTCCTATTGACCTGTCTTTAAGTTTTTTGGGCTTTCTTTCATTACCTCTTTTGTAAATACGCTCTCATGACCAACCAGTGATTTATTTTAATTTCAGTTTTAATATTTTATATTTGATTCAATTTTTATGTATTTTTTTTTACGAGGTAGGGTTGCCCTCAGATCAAAGCTGACCTGGAATTCACTATGTAGTCTTAGGGTGGCCTCAAACTCACAGCAATCCTCCTACCTCTGCCTCCCAAGTGCTGGGATTAAAGGTGTGCACCACCACACCTGGCTGATTCACTTTTTTTGTTGTTGTTGTTTTTGTGGTTTTATTTTGTTTTGTTTTTTGAGGTAGGGTCTCACTCTAGCCCAGGCTGACCTGGAATTCACTATGTAGTCTCAGGGTGGCCTCGAGCTCACAGCGATCCTCCTACCTCTGCCACCGAGCATCCATTCATAAGGTCTAGGGAAGAAACTACCATGGCTGTCTGGCTGAGTGGATATACTATGGCCACCAAACTGCCCTCTAAATACTTGTGTTTATGCTCATATAATAATGCTACTCTCACTTTTAAAAATATTTATTTTATTTTTATTTGTTTGAGAGAGATAAAGAGACAGAGAGAAAATGGATGTGCCAGGGACTCCAGACACTGCAACCCAACTCCAGACGCATGCGCCACCTTGTGCATCTGGCTTACATGGGTCCTGGGGAATCGAACCTAGGTCCTTTGGCTTCACTAAGCCATCTCCCCAGCCCTGCTCTCACTTTTGGTTAGAGAAGCTTCTCTTTGCAGATGATGGTGACCACTGGGGTGATTCAAGGCTCATCAAAGTGCAAGAAGAAGAGACGGTGGAGTGTTAAGCACTGTGAGACATCTCTGTCACACCCCGCAAGGCCCAGGGACCACTGTGGAAGAGGTGAAAGGAAGAATGTAAGAGCGAAGGACTCGGAGGACTGCTTTGCAATACTGTCTTCCAGACACAGAGTGGCCACTGCAGCGTTCATGTCCTCACAGTGGCTGACACTGCGTAAAGGAGGGGAAATGATGACATCAAAATAGAAGAAAGACTAGCTGGAAAGAAGAAGCAATTCAGTGGAGAGGGGGGGATGAGGGAAGGGGAAAAGGGAAAGTGGTGGGAGGGGATTACGATCATGATATGTTGCATGTACGAAGGTCATCGATAAAATATTTTAAAAACATGCAGCAGCAGGCACTCTCACACATTGCTAGTCAGAGTGTAAGCGGTTTTAAAATCATTTTGGCATTTTTCTACTAACATGGAACATTTGCATATCATTTGACCCATATATTCCACTCCTAGATACTCACTGCATAAATTCCACTCAACGGAAACTCGTTGCACATGTAAACCAAAAGGCATGCACAAGATATGGCCTAGTAACACTATGCGCGATAGCCCCAAACTGGAAATACTAGTGCACGTACAAAAATACATGCACGCACACACATGCATACACCAATGAACACAAATGAACTAGAGTATCCATAACACTGCAAGCAAATCTTGCCAACATTTTGCTAAGAGAAAACTTAAATGCAAAAGCCATATATCCAGAATTTCACAAACAGAGAAGCAGTTCAGAAAGAAGTTAAATTTGGGGAAGAAAGTTTAATAAAAAGGTAAGGAAAGGGAGGGAGGGGTCTGTTATTATAGGAATGTTCTATTTATTTTTTAAAAAAATATATATATATATTATTTATTTAGTTAGTTAGTTATTTGAGAGAGAGAGCAAGGGAGAAGGAGAGAATGGGTGCACCAGGGTCTCCAGCCACTGTAAATGAACTCCAGATGCCTACACCCCCTTGGGCAACTGGCTTACATGGGACTTG
Source organism: Orientallactaga sibirica (assembly GCA_036365145.1). Taxonomy (NCBI): domain Eukaryota; kingdom Metazoa; phylum Chordata; class Mammalia; order Rodentia; family Dipodidae; genus Orientallactaga; species Orientallactaga sibirica. The sequence goes on along the minus strand of JAEOAD010000009.1, from coordinate 25,790,907 downwards.
GAGAGTCGAACCAGGATCCTTTGGCTTTGCAGGCAAATGCCTTAACCGCTAAGCCATCTCTCCAGCCTAATTTCTTTCTTTTTTTTGAAAAAAAAATTTATTTATTCATTTATTTGAGAGAAGTAGAGCCAGAGAAAGATAGGGACAGAGAGAAAGAGAGAGAATGGGCATGCTAGGGCTTCTAGCCACTGCAAATGAAGTCCAGACACATGCACCATCTTGTGCATCTGGCTTTACATGGGTACTGGGGAATTGAAACTGGATTCTTTGGCTTTGTAGGCAAGCACCTTAACTGCTAAGCCATCTCTCCAGCCCAGAATGTCAATAGCCCAGAATTTTGTCCAATATCTTCACCTCACTGGTCCAGGCTGACCTGGGGAATTAACTCTGTAGTCTCAGGGTGGCAGTCCTTTGTGCTGGGATTAAAGGCGTGCACCACCACGTTGTACATTGGTACTTTATGTACTTCTTGTATTAAACTTCATGCACATCTCAGTTGACATTATTATAATTGCTCCATCATCCCAGGAATTAGACTTAGAATCATCTTTACAGTAAAATTCCTACCTAATATTTTCTACAGGTTTATCTAATTAGGAGTTTTGAATGACTTTTAGATTAAAATCAGCACCCATGGTTCTATTATACAATAAGATACTGGTGCCTTTTAAAATAAGTGTCCTTGTGTTAAAATGGCCTCAGCTACAAAGCATTTTCTTCTTTCCTTCTTTCTTTCTTTCTTTCTTTCTTTCTTTCTTTCTTTCTTTCTTTCTTTCTTTCTTTCTTTCTTTCTTAAAGCAAATGTTGGGCTGGAGTGATGGCTTAGCAGTTAAGGCTCATGTCTATGAAGCCTAAGAACCCCGGTTCAACTCCAGTTCCCATATAAGCCAGGTGCACAAGGGGGCCCATGCATCTGGAGTTCATTTGCAGTGGCTAGAGGACCTGGTGGGCCCATTCTCACTCTCCCTCTCTCTGTCTCTGATAAAAAAATAAAATCTTTTGGGGGGGGGAGGAGAGAGAGAGACAGAGAAAGACAGAGATGGGCACGCCAGCAGTCTCTCAATTGCTGTGAACAAAATCCAGATGTGTGCGCCCCCTTGTGGTCAAGTGTGGCATTGCGCCCTTGCGTCACTTTGCATCTGGCTAAACGTGGGACCTGGAGATTGGAACCAGCGTTCTTAGGCTTAGGAGGCAGGTGCCTTAACCACTAAGCCATCTCTCCAGCCCAAAATCTTTTTTTTTTTTTAAGCAAATGTTTATTACTCCAGGTTGAAGAAACAGCTGTGGGGTTCTAAGCAGGTAATAGGGACTAGCACATGCCATAAGCCAGGAGCAGAGCTATCCTGGCTGAAGCCTCCCCACTGACTGAAGACCAGGAGCACTCGTTCCTTCAGCAGACAGCAAGCTATCCCAGGAAGAAGAAAAGCACACACATCCAAGACAAGCTCCATCCGCTCCACCTATGCCCCAGCTCCTGGGACTTGGAGGCCCATGCTCCCCAACCAGCAAGGTGGCTTCTGCTTCTATCTCTGGTCCTGCCAGCCAGCCTCACCGAGAGGTCATGGGTGACTTTTGCTCGGGATTCTTCTTCGTCTTGCCCTGGGGAGCTGGGGACCACACTCTGGCTTTCTTTTCGATACCAGACCCTCACAATGTTTTCTTGCTGCCTGTGGGAGAAGCTGACTTGTTGGGGGCACCTTTCGGAGAGGAAGCTGAGGTTACATGGGGTGATCTTGGAGCCGCTTTCTCTGGCTGCTCCTTCTGCAAGTCCAAGATGGTGGTAGCCAGTGGCCTGAGTGGCATCTTCTTGGTTTTCACTGGCTCTGGCCTGTATTTGCGCTTGCCGGGCGGTGCTTGCCTAGAAACACAGAGAGTGAGGACGCGCAAAACTCTGCGTCAAGGTCAGCAAAGGAGATGAGGAACTTGCTGTACGAGCTGATCAGCCCTGGCTGGGAAGGTGCAGGATGATGTGTTACCTAGGCAGATGTCTGGCTTCTTCCATTTCTTGGTTTTTCTATCTTCCTACAAAAACCATAAGTCGATACAATTTTACCAGTTTGCTTTTATGCTAATGTATCTGTTTGAATATGGGTTTACTGCGCTACAAGGCACCACCTGCCTGGGAATTTTTTTTCTCTTGAGATGGCCTCCAGCCCAGAGTCTGTTGTTATTAACATTATTATTATTATTAATTATTATTATTATTTATTTTGAGAGAGAAAGAGAGAGAATCAGCATGCCAGGGCCTTCAGCCACTGCAAATGAACTCCAGACGCATGTGCCACCTTGTGCACATGTGTGACGTTGTGCTCTTTATGTCACTGTCTATCTGGGTTTTTGGGACCTGGAGATTTGAACATGAGTTCTTTGGCTTTGCAGGCAAGCGCCTTAACCACTAAGCATCAATCCAGCCCTGATATTTTTTAAACTTGTAAAACAAAGAAAGGTGACTTGTTCTTCCAGCTTTCTCAGTCTGCAGTGATAACAGAGGAAAACATCATGTGGGAAGAAACTGAATTAACCGGTTTACACTAAATTGTAAATTGTAATAACACATTAGCCTTTATTGTTTTAAAAACCCTTTATTGTTTCAAAATCATCTGGAACTGAAAATGTTATAATTAGCAGGTTTTTATCCTCAAACATCCTCATCTATTTATTCCCTCTTACCACAGTGCAGTATGTACTTATTAAATCAGAGCTTAATTATTAACATATAGTTTAATTTTATACTGACAAGATACTTACTCCAAGAACAAAGTTCTGGGTGTTTTTTAAATAAAGTTCAGTCCTTTTTCCATATATATTTTTTTTTCAAGGTAGGGTCTCACTGGAGCCCAGGCTGACCTAGAATTCACTATATAGTCTCAGGGTGGCCTCAAACTCATGGCAATCCTCCTACTTCTGCCTCCCAAGTGCTGGGATTAAAGACGTGCACCACCACACCTGGCCTTTATCTCTATTTTAAAAAATTTATTTAATATGCTTACTCACATCTCAGAGTTTAAAACTCACAGTTTCACTCAGCTTTCGGTGAGACTGTAAAGACGGCGACTCTCCCTTCCCCACCCCAGGCTGTAGGGACACATGGAAGGCAGGGGAAGAACTGTGTTTCTCAGTCTCTAACAACATGGTGTTTATCTGAATCCAGAAATGCTACTCCACATCTTCGGACAACAACCTCAGGGCATTGACATCCAGATCTGAGCAGGAGGGAATCCATAAGAGACAGATCTTCCTTTCCTTCCATTCAGCTGACTTAGGTGTCCTGGGAAGACACTTACACATGGGGAGAAGGACAAGACCCTGGTGTCACTGGACAGTGCCAGGAGAAACCTCATGCTGGGCTCCTGCTGAGCTGCCACGACTTGGCTGGTCAGCTGTGCAAAACAGAAGAGGTACATCCAGAGGGAATTATGGATCGTTGACAAATATGCAGCAAGCGCCCCCTCTCTGTCGTGGCTCATGAATTGTGGACTCAGTAGAAGTACAGATGACATTTGTGCTAGTTTGAACATTAACTGTCCTCCACAGCCTCATGCATTTTGAACACTTGGTCCCCATTTGGGTAAGTTGTGGGGCTTTGGGGAGGTAGAGTCTTGCTGGAGGCAGTATGTTGCTTGGAGTTGGCTTTGGGGTCATAGAGCCCAGTTCCAAGGCCTCTAGAAAGACAACTTCCTTCCTGCTGCTGTGGAGATGTGATACCTGGCTAGCTGTCTGCTCTAACCATGCTTTCCCTGCCATGACGGAACTTGCCCTCGAAATTGCAAACCAGAAGAAAATGCTTTCCTTTCATCATCTGTTTCTGGTCAGGTGTTCTGTCCCAGAAAAGAGAAGGTCACTGCTTCAGTGTTCCAGGCAAATGTTCCCTGAGCAATGGAAAAAGGCCAAGAGATGCTCTGGTGAGAACTGCCTCTTTCTGAAGCAGGCTGGGGAGGAAGCATGAAGGGAGCAGACGAGCTGTGGGTGGAGAAGCACACCCCTTTCTGCCTCCTTGTCCTCACCCAGGATTCCCAAGAGCAAACACACTCTCAGGCCAGCCAGTGTGGCAATGTCATGGAAATATCATCCAGCCTGGCTAAGTCTCTGGCCACAGGGGGAAGGGACCAACCTGAGGACATCCCAGTCGCCTCTGCTGTGATCATAGGTGGGGTGCTAGCCTCTCAGGTGGGGCTTTCACAGCTTAGGTCAGAGCACACTCCCATGCACACCTTCCAGATGGGATCTTAATTTGCATGATTCAAGATAGCTGCCTCTGGAGGTGACAGAATTGTTTCTTCTTCTCTCTTAGCCTTAGCATTAAATTTTCTTTTGTTTTATTTATTTGAGAGAGAGAGAGAGACATGCTAGGGCCTCCAGCCACTACAAAGGATTCCAGATGTTTGCACCACAGCGTGCATCTGGCTTATGTGGGTCCTGGGGAATCGAACGAAGCTGGGTTCTTTGGCTTTGCAGGCAAGTGCCTTAACTGCTGAGCCATCTCTCCAGTCCAGCCTTACCATTTTATTACCACTGTGGCCCACTACATCACAGCCCCTAAAGATACGTCACATCCTAATCTTCCACAATGTGTGCATGTTACACACACGTATATGCCAAAGGCTTTGCAAATGTAGTTGAACTTATAATTTGAAGTGGGGATAGTATCCTGGATCATCTGGGTAGGCTCAAAATTCAACTTACAAGGGCCCTCTTAAGAGGGAAGCAGAGGGGGGTTAGACAGGCATGTCCAGAGAAGGGACCAGTGACAGAGACAATAGAGGCAAAGAACTGGATGAGGCAAGGACATCCCCTCTCCACCCTTCCTCCAGTCTCCACAGAGCCCTGGGCCATCTTAATGTCATCCCTGTGACACAACTTTCATATTTCTAATCTCCAGAGCTGGGAAGAAATGTCTGTGGTTTTTAAGTCATGAAGTTTGCCTCAGTGACCATAGGAAATGAACCAGTAACAAGGTTTCTGACATCTTGAGTCTCCACCTAACTGGCCTGCCGAGGCCCCGTCCCTTCGTTTCCATCCTTGGTTTAGTGATCACAAGGCCAAACCTGTCCCTCACTAGCTTTCAGCTGCAGGGAATTTGTTATGCTTCATGCAAACTACCATGCAGCAGAATCCTGCCCCATCTCTCCCTGCTGGTCCTGAGTCACCACCCCTAAACTGTCAGAAAAAGATGTGATTTAAAAAAAAAAAAAAAAAAACTGAATCTGGGGCTGGAGGAATGGCTTAGTGGTTAAGGTGCTTGCCTGCAAAGCCAAAGGACCAGGTTCCATTCTCCAGGACCCATGTAAGCCAGATGCCATAAGGTGGCACATATGTCTGGAGTTCATTTGCAGTGACTGAAGGCCCTGGTGCACCCATTCTCTCTCTATCTGTCTCTCTCTCTCTCTCTCTCTCTCTCAAATAAATAAATTAAATATTAAAAATGAATCTGCTACAAATTTTTACAAAAAAATCTTTATTTATTAACGTATTTATTTATGAGTGAGTATGGGTACCCTAGGGTCTCTTCTATTCTTCTTTGCAAGCAAGCACCTTTAACCATTGAGCCATCTCCTCAACCCTTTATAAAAATCATTGTAAGGATGCAAGCTTTTTTTTCAGAGTAGGGAATTGAACCTAAGACCCTATGCTTACTCTAACACTGGGCAATACCTCCAGCCCTGTTCCTTTTTTTTTTTTTTTTTTTTTTTTTTTCAAGGTAGGGTCTCACTCTAGCTGGAATTTCCTATGTAGTTTCAGGGTGACCTTGAACTCAGCAATCCTCCTACCTCTGCCTCCCGAGTGCTGCCTGTTCCAATTTTTATTCATCAAAGATTCAACTTAGTTTACAAATGCTTGGTTTAATCATAACAAGACCACAAGGATGTGGTTTGAATCAGATGTCCCCCCTAAACCCATGTATTTTGAATGTGTGGTCCCCAGCTGGTGGCAATTTGGGAGGTAGGGCCTTGCTGGAGGAGGTGTGTTGCTGGGAGCAAGCTTTGGCGGCGGGGGGGGTGTTGGTGGTGGTCATGGCTCAGCTCCTCCTTGCCAGTGTTCAGCTCATTCTCTTGCTGCTGTTTTCCACCTGCTGTGGCAGACTGTGATGTCCAGCTTCTGCTCATGCCATGCTTTCCCCTACTGTCATGAAGCTTCCCTGGTAGACTGGAAGACAAAATAAACCCTTTTCTCCCATCAGCTGCTTTTGGTCAGGTGCTTTATCCCAGCAACAAGAAGGTGACTACAATAAAGGGACAAAGCCAGGGCTTCTTTTCAAATGTCTGAGAACAAAGTCAAATCCCTAGCACAAATATAGTTTGTAACTCAAGGTAAGCAGTCACAATTTTTTAAAAATATATTTTTTTGTTTTGTTTTGTTTTGTGTTGAGGTAGGGTCTCGATCTAGCCCAGGCTGACCTGGAATTCACTATGTAATCCCAGGGTGGCCTTGAACTCTTGGTGATCCTCCTTCCTCTGCCTCCTGAGAGCTGGGATTAAAGGCGTGTGCCACCATGCCTGGCACTACAATATTTTTATTTATTTATTTGGAGGAAGAGAGAAAGAGAGAATGGGTGCGCCAAGGCCTCCAGCCACTGCAGATGAACTCCAGATGCATGTGCCACTGTACATCTGGTTTTATGTGGGTACTGGGGCATCGGACCCGGGTCATTAGGCTTTGCAGGCAAGCATTTTAACTGCCGAGTTATTTCTTCAGCCCCACAATTTTTTTTCTTTTGATTTTTCAAAGTAGGGTCTCACTGTAGCCCTGGCTGACCTGGAATTCACTATGTAGTCTCAGGGTGGCCTCAGACTCACAGCGATCCTCCTACCTCTGCCTCCCAAGTGCTGGGATTATAGGCATGCGCCACCATGTCCGGCCTAGCCCCACGATTTTTATCAATACCGTAACAGTCAACTTCTTATTGCTGGGACAGAACATCTGACAGGAAGCAGCTCATGGGAGGAAAGGGTATATTTTGGTTTATAGTTTCAAAAGAAAGTTTCATCATGGCAGGCAAAGCATGGCCCAGGGAGACAACCAGCTGGGCATCACATTTGCACAGCAGTAAGAAGGAAAGAGTCTAAGTGCCAGGTTTGGAGCTGGGCTACATGACCCCAAAGCCCACCATCAGTGACACACCTCCTCCAGAAAAACTGTACTTCCCAATGGCCCATAACATTCTCAAATTGCCACCAGCTGGGGAACACATTTGAAAACACATGATCCTAAGGGAGACATTTCATAATAATGATGACTCTTTAATAAACATACATAATAAATAAAAGTTTCCACAGCCTCTTGTGTTTTTTTTTAATTTTCTTTTCACAATGCTATAGAAGGACCATTAAGGCCCTGTGCATGCTTGACAAGCACTCTACCATTGAGCTATATCCCCAGCCCCCATAATCTCAAGACTAAGGGGTGCATTCCTTTGAGAATTAACCATAAAGCTCAGAGTTAAAATGGAGTAGGATATAAGAATACTTTGGCAAATAAACTCAAGATTATGACCACAGGATTATAATAAATACAGCATTCATTTTTTCAGTTCTTTTTATATAAAAAAATCAGTATAGGATTTGTATAAAAGTGCATGCTTACTATAAATTATTCAAGCTTTTCATAGTTAAGATAATTCAAATGCCTCCACACATAAATAATTAGCATTCGCCTCAGCAGAGCATCACACAAGACATTTTCATGCATTTGTTCCGGAAGGGTTGCACAAATATGTTGAAACATTTTTACAAATATGTGATGATTTTATAAATGTTATTTGTAAGAAGTCATTACACTTGATTTCATGTATAATTAAAACTTGAAAACAAAGCCAAAAGGAAAATAAAAGAATTATGAAATGTTAATTTAATATTTATTCCCTCCAAGATAATTTTTTTAAATTCCTCTAATCACAAAAACAAGCTTTCGAGAAAATAAAACATTGAGATCAGTCATTTTTGCATTCAGCTACAGGTTGGATCTGGACTGTTGTTCACCACCCACTCCCGCAAAGTCCTGTGGATTAAAGAATGAGTCCCCAGGGCTGTACTGTATGGAAGAGGAGGAACCAGTGGGAGGTGAGGTCTTCAGGGAAATTTTTAGGTCATTACAAGTGTATTCATAGAGGGGGAAGGGATGATGGAACTGCACTCATGTTTTCTCTCTCTCTCTCTCTCTCCTCTCCCCTTTGTCTCTGTCTCTCTGTCTCCTTGCTCTGTGGTTCATGTTGTATGCATAATACATGGACTGCATAATGGTACCCAAGCTGACAGTGGCTCCAGGCTGGGGAGATAGCTTAGTGGTTAAGGTGCTTGCCTGCAAAGCCTAAGGACTCATGTTCGGCTCTCCAGGTCCCGGGTAAGCCACACACATAGTGATGCAAGCACGCAAGGTCACACAGGTACACAGGGGGTGCACACACCTGGAGTTCAATTGCAGTGGCTAGAAGCCCTTGAGCACCAATTCCACTCCCCACCCTAACATACACATTAAAAAAATAATCAGGCCAGTTGAGCTTGCCTCAAAAAAGAACACATCACCTAGTGACTTCTCAGCTATCTTAGCTCACATCACACATCAGTGAAATTGCCTACTGACCCAGCTCTCAGAACATCCCTTCATCATCACACTGCTCAGAGTTATACACAAGAAGTGAATATGAAACTTACACTGTTCTCATATGGAGCCATAGAAAACCCACGTGTAACTTACATCGATGACATAGTTCAGATTTGAATGTTATATTTTCTCCAGATGTATAGGTGAAAAAGTAGACCTGCAAACTTAAATTGTGTGAAAACTACAGTAAAATCTTTGAATTTGTGAACTGAGTAGTAGAATTTTTATGTCAATGTTACAATTTTCTTTGGAAATTTGCATTGACAGAACCTGTTTATATTTGTTTATTTGCTTCAAATGCTAATTTGTGGTGCAGAGGATCAAACCCAGAGCCTTGTGTACGCTGGGCAAGTGCTCTACCATTGAGCTACAAACTCCAAGATCTGGTTTATCTTCTTTAGAAAACTTATTTGGAGGCTGGAGAGATGGATCAACAGTTAAGGTGCTTGCCTGCAATGCCTAACAATCAAGGTTTGATTCCCCAGTACCCACATAAAGCCAGATGCACAAAGTGGTACATGCAGCTGGAGTTCATTTGCAGTGGCTAGAAGCCCTGGTGCACCCATTCTCTCTCTGTCTCTCTCACATATATATCCTTGCAAATAAATAAATAAAATATTTTTAAATTACTTGGGGGATGGGGAAATGGCTCAGCAGTTAATAGCCTTAATTGCAAAGCTTGCCAGCCTTGGTTCAATTCCCTAGTACCCACATAATATCAGCTGCAAAAATGGCACATGTAGGGCTGGAGGGATGGCTTAGCAATTAAGGCATTTGCCTGCAAAGCCAAAGGACCCAGGTTCAATTACCCAACACCCATGTTAGCCAGATGCACAAGGGGTTGCAAGTGTCTGGAGTTTGTTTGCAGTGGCTGGAGGCCCTGGAGCACCCATTCGCTCCCTCCTCCCTCTCTCTCTCTCTCTCTCTCTCTCTCTCTCTCTCTCTCTCCCTCTCTTCAAATAAATAAAAAAATAAAAAAGTGGCACATGTATCTAAAGTTTGTTTGCAATGGGAGGAAGATCTGGCATTTTCTGTCTGTGACTCTTTCAGTCTCTGTCTCCCTCTCTTTCTCTGTCTCTTTCTGTGTGTGTCTTTGTCTCTCTAAAATAAGCAAAATATTTTTTAAAAAGTTATTTTGACTTGGAAGCAAAATCACATTGTTGTGATGGTCAATTTTATCAACTTGATTGGATTAAAAGATGCCTAAGGAGCTGGAGAGGTGGCCAAGTGGATGTTGCAGTTACTTTCATGTTGCTGGGTCAAAATGCCCAATCAGAAGCAGCTGTTGGTAGGAAAGGCTTTGTTTTGGCTTACAGTTTTATAGTCTCAAGGAGACGTTTCATCATCGCAGGCAAAGCATGGCAGAGCAGAGGCCGGGCATCATCTCTTGTCACTCCAGCTGGGAGCAAGCTAGCGAACACCCAGTAAGTCTAGACTAATAAACCTCAAGATCCACCCTGAGTGACACACCTCCTTCAGCAAGAGCCCACCTTCCAAACCAGCTGGAGATTGAGTATAAAGCTTCATCACAAACATACGAGGCTACCGGGGATCCTCCACATTCATACCACCAGAGCCGGTAAAGGGTTTGCTGTGCCAGGATAAAGACCCGAGTTCAAACCTCCAGAGCCCACAGAAAACTGGACGCAGTAGCACATGACCATGGTCCAAGTGCTCTTCCCATGAGAAACAGGAAAGCCCCCAGCTCATGAGCCAGCGAGCCTGGCATTCGCAATGGAGAAACAACAAAGAGACTGTCTCAAACAAGGAGGGAGGCAAGGACCAACACCCAACATTGTCCTCTGACCTCCATCCACATGTGTGAATGGATGCACACACGCACACATGCATGCACACACACACATATTGTAAAAATGAAAAGAAACAGGGCATGATGAGGCATTCTGTGGGGGTTTTTCCAGAGAGTAGTAAAGTGAATGGGGAAGACGTGACCTGTTTGTGAGTGGCACCATCCAGTGAGCTAGAGTCCAGGACTAAATGAGCAAGGGAAAAGAGGAGGAAGCTAGCCACACGCCATCTATTCAAACTACCACAAGGTGCTTGCATGTGAGGCCTAAGGACCCATGTTCAACACCCCAGATCCCAAGTAAGCCAGTTGCACAAGATGATGCATGTGCAAGATTGTGCATGCACACAAGGTGGTGTGTGAGTCTGTGCTTTGATTGCAGTGGCTGGAGGCCTGGCGTGCCAATTCCCGCCCCCCCCCTTATGAAAAAATAATTATATCAGTCTGAGGTAAGTAAGTTCAGTAACCTTGTGTCAACCTAGTATTACAGACACCCTGTCAAAAGGGATATGACTTGAAATGTGACTTGAAAGTTACCAGCATGAACATTCTTCTACATTTTCTTGTAGTTTTGCACCAAGTTTATATGTGACACGTACAAGTATATTCTGCATATTGATTCATTTTAGAAAAGCCTTTCAAATCTTTATTTTAGGTTTGTATTATGAAAAGTTGTGATTTCAAAATAAGTGTTCTTATTTTGCTACAACATAAATAAGTTTTTTCTTTCTGTATAAGTTTTCGTTTCAAAACTAGATATCTACAGGTTCTGTACCAGTAAGAAAACTCAAGTGCCACTATCATTTTCATCTTTGTCTATTAAAAATTTAAGCAGTATTTGTTAAAAAAAAAAAAAAAAAAACTTGCAGCTGAAGAGATGGCTTAGCAGTTAAGGCACTTACCTGCAAAGCCTAAGGATCCAGGTTCAATTCCCCAGTACCCATATAAGCCAGATGCAAAAGGTGGCACATGTGTCCGGCTAGAGGCCCTGGTGTGTCCATTCTTTCTCTCTCTCTTTCTCTTAAGTAAATAAATAAAATATTATTTTTTAATATCAGTCTCCAGTTGTTTTTTGTTTGTTTGTTTGTTCATTTTTGTTTTTGTTTTTTGAGGTAGGGTCTCGCTCTAGCCCAGGCTGACCTGGAATTCACTCTGTAGTCTCAGGGTGGCCTTGAACTCATGGCTGGGATTAGAGGTGTGCACCACCATGCTCAGACCCAGTTTTTTTTTTTCACTTTTAATTTATTTATTTGAGAGAGAGAGAGAAAGAGGCAGAGAGACAGAGAGAGAGAGAGAGAGAGAGAGAGAGAGAGAGAGAGAGACAGAGAGAGACAGAGAGAGAGAGAGACAGAGAGAGAGAGAGACAGAGACAGAGAATAGGTGCACCAGAGCCTCCAGCCACTGCAAACAAACTCTAGATGCATGCACCACCTTGTGCATTTGGCTTATGTGGGTCCTGGAAAATCGATCTGGGGTCTTTTGGCTTTGCAGGCAAATGCCTTAACTGCTAAGCCATCTTTCCAGCCCTCAATCTCCAGTTTTAAACTTCTCAGAAGTCAGGATTGTTTATCTAATATTGCTACAACACATTCTATCTTGACAGATCCCAATTTTATTCACATGTAGCTGAGTTTTTCACAAATATAAAGTATTCAAAATAGTCTTGATAACAGTTTAGTTCCATCTCTTAGGTCTCAAACTGACAATATTTTGAAATAAATTTGGAAGATTTTAGAGTTAAAACATAATATAACACAAAAATATAACAAAACAATGTCTCTTTGCCACACAACTTACTTAAACTAAAAAAAAGTGTTTGGAATTTTTATTACATTTGACATTAATAGGAAGATATTGTGGTCTATAGGCAAGGTTCCTTAACCTGATGATCAATTTTATTAAAAATTTTTTCTTCATATTTCAAAATAAAACTTCCATAACTGAAATAATGACTTTTTTCCATGTAAAAATGTTATTGTGGGCTGGAGAGATGGCTTAGGGGTTAAGGCGCCTGCCTCATAAGCCTAAGAACACTGGTTCCAATCTCCAGCTGTTCCAATCTCCAGGTCCCACGTTTAGCCAGATGCAAAGTGACACAAGGGCGCAATGCCGCACTTGACCACAAGGGGGCGCACACATCTGGATTTCGTTAGCAGCGGCTGACACACTGCTGGTGCGCCCATCTCTGTCTCCCCGCCCCCTCTGTGTGTCTCTCTCCAAAAAAATAACAATAAAATAAAAAGTTAAAAAAAATGTTATTGTTGGTTTTGGTTCAAATATATAAGTTATCTCATCTGGCCAAAATTAATTCAGATTCTGTGAAGTTTATTGTATATTTCAATCAGATTTCAAGGGAATAATTTCATTGCTTCTTAGAAATATCAAATTCTCTATTTGCTGAAAATACCTAGGGCTATTGTCCAGTTTATTGTCTTTTTGTTTGTTTGTTTTTTTGAGGTAGGGTCTTGCTCTGGCCCAGGCTGACCTGGAATTTACTCTATAGACTCAGGGTGACCTTGAACTCACAACAGTCCTCCTACATCTGCCTCCCGAGTGCTGGGATTAAAGGCGTGCGCCACCACGCCCTGCTCCAGTTTTTATAAGTATTGTGATTTCAAAATATTTTCATTTATTTACTTGCACAAGGGAGGAGAGAATGGGTGTTTCAGGGCCTCTTGTTGCTGCAAATGAACTCCAGATGTATGCATTACTTTGTGCATCTGGCTGTATGTAGGTACTGGGGAATTAGAACCCTGGGCTTTGCAAGTGTCTTTAACCACTGAACCATCTCCCCAGCCCCTATTGTCCTCCATTTTGTTACACAGTCGTTGGCTTTTTTTGCATACTCTGCTGCTCCAAATGGCAGCTGCACTCATCTTGAATGTTGAGCACAACTTCTGCCAGTTTCTGTTTCCTTTGCTGTTCTGGTCATAGTAGGATTACCTCCACTGGGCTCTATATTTGTTTTTTTTTTTTTTTTTTTTTTTTTTTTTTTTTTTTTTTTTTTGGAGAGAGACACACAGAGAGAGAGGGAGAGAGGGGGAGAGGAAGAAAGATAGAGATGGGCATGCCAGCAGTCTCTCAGCTGCTGTGAACGAAATCCAGATGTGTGCGCCCCCTTGTGGTCAAGTACGGCATTGCGCCCTTGCATCACTTTGCATCTGGCTAAACGTGGGACCTGGAGATTGGATCCTGGTTCTTAGGCTTAGCAGGCAGGCTCCTTAACCGCTAAACCATCTGTCCAGCCCTGTTTTTATTTTTATACTTAAAACTTTGTACAGTTATATTCTAAACAAGAAATAAAATTTCATTACCAATTGCAGCTTATATAGGTCCCACTGTGGCTATATTATCTAAATAGAATATTAAAATATTACATTAGTACATATATTTAAAAATTCATGAGGCAGTCCATTAACACTGACTAGAAACATGACATGCTATGTGTAATTATAGAAACCCTTGTGACCACACAATAACACACAATCTTATGGAATGTAACAGTCAAAGCTAAGTATAGTCTATCAAAATTCTGAAGTTATGCTTACAGAGAAAATATTTTACATTGCTAAAGGTTTTTAATTGTTTTTGTTTTGCTTTGTTTTTGGAGGTAGGGTCTCACTCTAGCTCAGGCTGACCTAAAATGCACTATGTAGTCTCAGGGTGGCCTTGCACTCACGGCGATCCTCTTACTTCTGCCTCCCGAGTGCTGAGATTAAAGGAGTGTGCCACTATACCCAGCTGGTTTTAAATGGTGCTATTAGCCCATATTTGTTTGGAAAACACACTATGGGGATAGCAGTTTCTTAAAAGTTAACCATACATTTATCATGTGCAGTAACATGCTCACTCTTGGGCATTTGTGCTATTGTGCTGCTGACCTAAAGATACACATTAATATGGAAAACCATATGTGAATGTTAATGATAATTTTATTTACAATTGTCCCCAAATGAAAACATCAAAGTTCTTTACCAGGTAAATAGGAAAAGGAACAATAATATATCTATATAATGGAATGCTTCAATAAAGAAGCATGAACAATTTATTCAGGGAACAGCATGGGTGAGGCTTAGGTAATTTTTCTGAGTGAGAGAAGATGGACCCTGAGGGCCATATATAATGAATGATCCTATTTATATGACATTCTGGGAAGGGCACAGCCACGGGAGCAGAAAGCAGGGCAGTTGCTGCCAGAGTGGAGGGAAGGGATGCATTTATTAATTATCATGGGACAAAAGAAGGGACTTCAAGGACTGTCTCGTGTGATACTAACGTGATGTCTGCATTACTAAAATCTGTAGAACTGAATATTACAAATAGCTGAACCGTATAAAAATTGTTAAAGAAAATCTAGGATATCAATACAACCCAAAGTACAACACAGGCTGACAGATGAATTGAACTGTATTGCAAATTAATAACATGATTGCATTGAGTGCGTGGAGGCATACTGAGGGGAACACGTGGGGCGAACAGCAGAAAGAACTTCACACACAGTACTAGAGCTGATAAATTTGTTTCTTATAGGGTTGATGTGTATGCAATTCTGAAATTATGTGTATACAAAGTATGAAAACATATCCAAAAAGCTGGGCATGGTGGCGCACTCAGGAGGTAGGAGGATGGCTGTAAGTTCAAGGCCACCCTGAAAATACATGGTGAATTCCAGGTCAGCCTGGGCTAGAGTGAGACCCTACCAAAAAAAAAAAAAAAAAAAAGAAAAGAAAAGAAAAGAAAAAAAAAACATATCCAGCATTATAAATAATGACAGCCTAGTTTCTGCCAAAAATTACAAATAAGCAAGGTGTGGGTGGTGCTAGAGAGAACCTGGTAGTGCTGGGTCAGAGTCAGGTAGAGGTTTGAACTCCTTATCACTGTTTAGGTGATACATCACAGATAGATGATAGATAGATAGATATAGATAGATAGATAGATAGATAGATAGATAGATAGATGAGATAGATGATGGATGATGGATGGGTAAGGAGATAAATGTAGATGTGTCTGTATACGTGTGTTAATATACATGCATTTTTCTTGCTCTGTCCACTTAGGGATGCTGTGGTGTGAATGACTATCCCTGAAAGAGCCATGTGTTGAAGACTTTGTCCTCAGGGGTCTGTGCTATTGAGAGGTGATGAAGCTCCAGGAGGTAGGTCCTTGTGGGAGGACCTGAGGTCACAGGGCGTGTGTCCTTGTAGGGGATTGTGGGACTCCAACCTCTCAGACTCTTTCTAGTTCCTCTCCTGAAATGTAACCAGGTTACTCCATCACCCCTTACCCACAGTGCCACCCAGAACAATCACCAAAGATCCAGAGTAACCAGTGTGCCAATGTTGCACTGGAACCTGCAAAAAACAAACGAAATATTTGCTCTTTGTAAGATGATCACCTCAAGTATTTTGTCATAGTGACGTAACGCTGACCGAATATTTGGAGTGAAGATCTCGGTTTCTAAGTATCAGAGAGTAGGATACAAAGATGTGGAGTCCGGGACTGGGGAAGGGAAAGTATGAGATTCAACAAGAGGATTCTGGAATAGGAAATGAAGAAATGCAAAGGATAAGGAGAAAGAAGGGTTGGAGAGATGACTTAGTGGTTAAGTCACTTGTCTGCAAAGCCTAAGGACCCAGGTTCAATTCCTCAGTACCCATTAAAACCAGAGGCACAAGGTGGCACAAGCATCTGGAGTTTGTTTGCAGTGGCTAGAGGCCCTGACACGCCCATTCTTTTTTTATCTCTTTCTTTCAAATAAATAAATGAATAAAATTTTTAAAATGAAAAAGAAAAGATAGGGGCATATCAAAAGTATAATAGAGGGCTGGAAGAATGGCTTAGTGGTTAAGGTGTTTGCCTGCAAAGCCAAAGGACCCAGGTTAGATTACCCAGGACCCATGTTAGCCAGATATACAAGGTGGCACATGTGTCTGGAGTTCGTTTGCAGTGGCTGGAGGACCTGGCATGCCTATTCTCTTGCTCTCTCTTTGTCAAATAAATAAATAAAAATATTTTTTGAAAAGTATAATAGAGCCAATCAGACAAAAAACAAACAGAAAAAATAAAAAAAAAATTTAAAAAAGCATACAACAAACTCCCTGTGGCCAGAGATAAAACAATTTATACAACAGAATAAAAAATAGTACTTGGGATATAATCCAAATAATAAAATAAATATCCACAAATAAATACTAAGATAGATGTAGAATAAACTAATAACTGGAGAGGAAGGAACAATACTTCCTTACAGAATAAGCCCAACAATAAACAAGGAGAATCAC
This sequence comes from Orientallactaga sibirica, assembly GCA_036365145.1. Taxonomy (NCBI): domain Eukaryota; kingdom Metazoa; phylum Chordata; class Mammalia; order Rodentia; family Dipodidae; genus Orientallactaga; species Orientallactaga sibirica. The sequence goes on along the minus strand of JAEOAD010000009.1, from coordinate 25,774,221 downwards.
CATTAGAACACCACAGTAATGACTACTGCAGGCAAGATTTATAGGTGAAGCCGAGCATGGTGGCGCATGCCTTTAATCCCAGCACTCAGGAGGAGAGGCAGAGATAGGAGGATCGCCGTGACTTTGAGGCCACCCTCAGACTACATAGTGAATTCCAGGTCAGCCTGAGCTATAGTGAGACCTTGCCTCGAAAATAAAACAAAAAAACAAACAAACAAAAAAAAGATTTATAGGAGAAAAACAAAAAAAAATTCTCTAAACAAAATTAATAATATGACACACAGAGAAGTAAAATGTATGGAAAAAATCCTTCTGGAGACAGAATAGTAGTATACCACATAAAGATCTTTTGTTTTGTTTTGTTTTGCTTTTGGTTTTTCGAGGTAGGGTCTCACTCTAGCCCAGATTAATATGGAATTCACTATGTAGTCTCAGGGTGGCCTTGAACTCATGGCAATCCTCCTACCTCTGCCTCCCGAGTGCTGGGATTAAAGGAGTGTGTCACCACGCCCAGCCACATAAATTTTTTTCTTTTTTTTTTTTTTTTTTTTTTTGGTTTTTTGAGGTAGGGTCTCACTCTGGCCCAGGCTGACCTGGAATTAACTATGTAGTCTCAGGGTGGCCTTGAACTCAAGGCAATCCTCCTACCTCTGCATCCCCAGTGCTGGGATTAAAGGTGTGCCCCACCACGCCCAGCTCAGGATATTTTTAAAATAATTGTATTTATTTAGTCAGTGTGTCTCTGTGAGTATACAAAGTACAACTTTTGAGGTGGTCTTTCATTGTTCACTGTTCCCTTCATAAGCTTTTGGGTAATTCTCTTGTCTCTTATGCCCTTCTTGCCATTGGCACACTAGTCTTACAGAAGCCCACCACAGCTTCTGGCTCTTATGTGGGGTCTGGGGATCCATACAAGGGTATTCAGTTTCACAGCAAGCACTTTATCCACTAAGCCATCCTCCAGCTTCCATATAAATATCTTTTTTAAAATTATTTATTTATTGGAGGGGATACGACGGAGATTGGAGTTCTAAAGGGGAATGGGAGGAAGGGAGGGAAATATACATTTTTTGTATGTAAGTATAGAAGTTGTCAATTAAAAAAATAAAAATAAAATTATTAATTTATTTACTTATTTATTTACTTGCAAGCAGAGAAATACACAAAGAGAAACAGAGAGACAGACAGTAAGGGCATGCCAGGGCCTTCAGCCACTGCAAGTAAACTCCAGATGCATGTCCCACCTTGTGCATCTGGGCTTTACATGGGTACCAGGGAATCGTACCTGGGAAGTTAGGCATTGCAGGCAAATGCCTTAACTGCTGAGCCATTTCTCCAGCCCCAAATCTTTGTTTGTTTGTTTGTTGTTTGTTGTTTGTTTGTTTGTTTGTTTGTTTGTTTTTCCAGGAAGGGTCTCGCTCTAGCCCAGCTGATCTGGAATTCACTATGTAGTCTCAGGGTGGCCTCGGACTCATAGCAACCCTCCTACCTCTGTCTCCTGAGTCCTGGGATTAAAGGTGTGTGCAACCATGCCTGGTTCATATAAAGATCTTATACTGTAAGTAAAACGGCCCCATGTTATGTGAAGGTAACCTATGCGAAGTCAAAGGGGCAGACTATAAATCCTAAAGTGGCCATAAAATAAGAGACCAAAGAGTAATGGGCAATAGGCCAACAGAGAAAGTCAAATAAAAGCATAACAAAATGCTTGATCCAAAAGAAAGTAGAAATCAGGGGAAAAACAGAGCACAGGGCTGGAGAGATGGCTTAGCAGTTCAGGTGCTTGCCTGTGAAGCCTAAGAACCCATGTTCCCTTCTCCAGATCCCACATAAGCCAGACACACAAGGTGATGCAAGTGCAAGGTCACACATGTGCACAAGATGGCGTATGTGTCTGGGATTTTATTGCAGTGGCTTGAGGCCCTGGAGCACCAGTTCTCTCTCCCCCTCTCTCTCTTTCTCACTCCCTCCCTCATAAATAAAATTTAAGAAAAAAGAACAAAGGTCACATTAAAAAAACTAAAGGCAAACCGGGCATGGTGGCGCACGCCTTTAATCCCAGCACTTGGGAGGCAGAGGTAGGAGGATCGCCGTGAGTTCAAGGCCCCCTGAGACTATATAGTTAATTCCAGGTTAGCCTGGGCCAGAGTGAGACCCTACCTCAAAAAAAAAAAAAAAAAAAAAACCTAAAGGCAGTAAGGCTGGGGAGATAGCCCAGTGGTTAAAGAAGTTGTCAGTCTGCTGACCTGGGTTTGATTCCCCAGAACCCACATAAAGTCAGATGCAAAAAATGGTTCATGCATCTGGTCTTCATGTATAACAGTAAGGAACACACACAAATAAAATAAAAATATTTTCAAAAGAACACAGAAGCAGAAGAGCTAAAAGGAATGAAGAAAACAATATAAAACAGAAACCAATAAAAAATGAAATAAGATAAATATGGCACTGACCACTGGGGTGACTCAAAAGTCACTATAGTGCCGAGAAGAAGTTCAGAGGAGTGTTCAGCACTGAGACATCTCTATCACACCCTTCAAGGCTCAGGGTCCATTGTGGAAGAGGTGGTGGAAAGCGTAAGAGCCAGATGCAACTGCCCAGGCACAAAATGGCCTTGATATTCATGACCTTGCAGTGCCTCACACTACCTACACAAGACCTTCATGATAGGAGGAAAAGGGCGTATAGCAGCTCAGTGGTAAAGCATTTGACTGCATAATAGGAGGAAAAGATGATGACATCAAATTAGAAGAGAGACTAATTGGAAGGGGGAGGGGATTCAAAAGAGGGTGGATTTGGGAGGGGAGAAAGGGAATGGGAATTATCATGGTTTATTGTCTATACTCATGGAAACTGTCAATTAAAAGTTTTTTTTGTTTTTTTTTTTGTTTTTCGAGGTAGGGTTTCACTCTGGTCGAGGCTGACCTGGAATTAACTATGTAGTCTCAGGGTGGCCTCGAACTCTCAGCGATCCTCCTACCTCTGCCTCCCGAGTGCTGGGATTAAAGGCGTGCGCCACCACGCCCGGCTAATTAAAAGTTTTAAAAATATTTTATCTATTCATTTGAGGGGGGAGACAGAAGCAGATAGCGAGAAAATGGGCATAGGAGGGTATCTATCCATGGCAAATGAACTCCAGATGTATGCACCACCTTGTGCACCTGGCTTACTTGGGTACTGGGGAATCAAACCTGGGTCCTTAGGCTTTGCAGGCAAGTGCCTTAAATGCCGTGCCATCTCTCCAGTCCACTAAATTTTTTTTAAAAAATCAATAACACAAACACCTTCTTTGAGATATCAGGACAGTCAGTGAATCACTAGATAATGCTGAGAAGGAGAAAGAACATCACCAGCATCTGAATAGAGTTTCTAGAGATATTAAAAGATTAATAAGGTAATATTATGATTAGCTTTACGCCAATAAATTGTATACCTTAAAGTGAATGGAAATATTCATTGAAAGTCACAAACAACTGAGGTCCTTCAAGTTAAAAAAAAAAAAAAAAAAAAAAAAAGGCCTACAAGGTCTGGGAAGATTGCTCAGTGGTTATTAAAGGTGCTTGTTTGTAAAACTTGCCAGCCACTCACATAAAGCCTGATCCAAAAAGTGGCTCAGGGGCCTGGAGAGATGGCTTAGCGGTTAAGCGCTTGCCTGTGAAGCCTAAGGACCCAGGTTCCAGGCTTGATTCCCCAGGAAACATGTAAGCCAAATGCACAAGGTGGCACATGCATCTGGAGTTCATTTGCAGTGGCTGGAGGCCCTGGCATGCCCATTCTCTATCTGCCTCTCTCTCTCTCTCTCTCTCTCTCTCTCTCTCTCTCTCTCTCTGTCACTCTCAAGTAAATAAATTTTTTTAAAGTGGCTTGAGGGCTGAAGAGATGGCTTAGCAGTTAAGGCATTTGCCTTCAAAGCCAAAGGACCCTGGTTTGATTCCCCAGGACCCACATAAGCCAGATGCACAAGGTGGCGCATGCATTTGGAGTTCATTTGCAGTGGCTGGAGGAGCTGGCATGTGGCATGCCCATTCTCTCTCTCTCTTTCTCTCTCTATCTCTCTCTCTCTCCCTCCCCCTCTGCCTCATTCTCTCTCTAAAAAAAAAAAAAAGTGGCTCGAGATCTGGCATTCTGTTTGCAGACTCTGGCATGCATGCATACACACACACACACACACACATACACACACTTGAAAAAAATATTTTTGTATCTTGTGTCTTATATCTATTGAAGAAACTGAACTCATACTTAAAGGGCCTCCCACAAAGAAAACCTGGAGCCAAATGGCTTCATGGGCTAATTCTATCAAACTTTTTAAAATAATTTATTTTTATCTACTTATTTATTTGAAAGAGGCATTTACAAGGAGAGAGAGAGAGAGAGAGAGAGAGAGGGGGAGGGGGGGAGGAAGGGAGAATGGGTGCCCCAGGGCCTCCAGTCACTCCAAATGAACTCCAGACACATGCACTACCTTGTGAATCTGGCTTATGTAGGTCCTGGGGAATCAAGCCTGGGTCCTTAGCCTTCATAGGCAAACACCTTAACCGCTAAGCCATCTCTCTAACACTCCATCAAATTTAAAGAAGTAATTCCAATTGTACATAAACTCTTCCAGGAAATGGATGAACCTGTTTTACTTTCCAGATCATTTTTTTGAAGCCAGCATTACTGTTACCCAAATGGAATGAAGGCATTACAGGAAAAGAAAACCACAGGCCATTATCACTCACAAACACAGGTGAAGAATTCTTTACCGAACTTTAGAAAGTCAAGTCTAGCTGTATGTAAAAGAGAACAGTTTATCATGACCAAGTGAGGTTTATTCAAAGACTACAAGATGGTTTGGTGTCTGACTACTAACAATGATGAATTAAAAGGATAGAAAGACAAGGTGCAGAGTGGAAGAAAATGCTATTTAGTAAGAAAGAACAGTATGTAGGGGACTGGAAAGATGGCTCAGGGATTAAAGTCATTTGCCTGCTGGGTTTAATCCCCAAGCCACCCACACAAGACAGACACAGAAAGTGGTGCTAGTGTCTGGTATTCATCTGCATGCTGGTGAGTACTCACCGCCACCCCACGCGTGCGTGTGCACACACACACACACACATGCGCGTGTGCAAATAAATAACTAAAAAATAGTGTTAGAGCCAAGTGCGTGAGATTTGTCACTGACTTCTGTTATTTATTTGTGTATTTTATTATTCAAGGTGCATGCGCTTTTAAGGAGCAAAATTTATATGTTTATGTTTAAAACATTTTATTTCTGAAACAGCAGTTAGTTATATAGTATTCAGTTGGAATTAAGAAAAAAGTGGAAATGTAACAAAGTCTAATAAATTTTTTCTTGAAAAAAAATAGTGTTGGGAAATTAATTTAAGAAGCTAGGAACAAGAGTATACAAGGAACTCTTAAAACTCAACAATCAATCATCCAGCAAAGAATGGGCACAAGAGGTGGCCCACACCTAGAACTTCCAGCAGGAGGATCGGGAGTTCAGGCCAGCCTTCACTACATGGGACTGTTTGCAGACACATGTTGTTTCAGAAAACAAAACACAATAACAAAAGGGCAAATGTTGTGAGCAGACATATCCCAGAGGATATGCTACTGGCAAATAAACACACAAAAAGGACTTTGTTCACACACACACGCACACACACACACACACACGGGTGCACACCCATTACCCTGTGTGTGGGGGGGGTCATAATGGCTTTATATGTAACAATGCCGAAGTGGATAAGATCTTGATGCCCTTAATGGGTAAATAATTAACCAAACTGTCCATCACCTATGCTGTGCAATGCCACTCAGCAGCAAACGGAGCAAACTATTCAAACCATATCTCCATAGATGACTCTCCAAAGAATTCCCCTGAGTGCAAAAGATTCAGTCCCCCAAAGTTAGATACTGTGCAATTTCACTTAGATACTGGAAAGAAGAAATTTATTAAAATAAAACAGTTTAGTAGTTAATAGAAGGAGGACAAGGGGTGCCGATGTGAGGAAAATGAGTATGGCTATGAAAGGGGGACAGGACAGTCCTTGTGGTGATGGTAATGTTCCTTCCTTGACCATCTTATTGTTAATATACAATCTGTGACATTGAACAACAGTATACAGTCTTGCAAAGTGTGACCACTGAGGGGATCAGATAAAGGGTCCACAAGATCTGTCTTATTTCTTAAAACTGCTTGTGAATCTATAATGACCAAAATTTAAAAAAAAAAAAAAACTTAAATCTTAATAAACTTTTACATAAACAGTAAAAGGCAAATGATGGCCAAGACCTTTCTTTTTTAGATTTTTATTTATTTATTTGAGAGAGCAAGAAATAGGTAGGGAAGGAAGGAGAGAGAACAGCACGTCCCAGCCATTGCAAACAAACTGCAGATGCATGCGTCCCCTTGTGCATCTGTCTTACGTGGGTCCTAGGGAATTGAACTTGGGTCCTTTGGCTCTGCAGGCAAGTGCCTTAACCACTAAGCCATCTCTCCATCTTTCTTGAAGAAGATGAAGAAGTACAGATGAAGGTGTAGAACTATATAACCTCACAGTTATCTTTGGAAACCAATCTGGCATAGATTTAACATGCACTTGGCTCTTACCCACAATTTATCTCCTGGGTGCAGATCTTCAAGATCCTTTTCACAGAGGCATCGGGGACAGGTAGAATGTTCCCAGCCGCCTTGTTCGTAACAGCAGAAAGCAAGGTGGGAGCATCTTCCATTGTTAATTTCCTGGCTTTGTCAAGGTATTGTGGTTATATAAGATGTTATCATGGGGCAGCAGAGTGAACAGACAGAGAAACTTCCTGTACTATTTTCTGAAACCTCTATGTGCGTCTAAAATTATTTCAGGCTTTAAAAACTGGGCACATTTTACTGAAAGGCGTTACAAAACTGGGGCATACTGTGGAATACTAAACAGCGGTGGAAATGAACACACCTCTGTGGAGAGCACGAACAGGAATATGAGCAACATAATGGGAAGAAAAGTGCAAGTCATAGGATGGAAGATACAGGTTGATGCTTCACAAAATTCAAAAGATGCAAAGTAAAAACACGTAGTGTTGAAAGATTCATCCAAACATACTAAAATCCAAAGAAGAGCGAGAGTTCTAGATTTTCAAGCTGGGGAAGGAAGAAGTGAAGAAAACACCCGAGGGTATAAAAAGTATTTTTTTGGGGGGGGGTGTTTCAAGGTAAGGTCTCACTCTAGCCCAGGCTGACCTGGAATTCACTATGTAGTCTCAGGATAGCCTTGAACTCATGGTGATCCTCATACCTCTGCCTCCCGAGTGCTGGGATTAAAGGCATGCGCCACCATGCCCAGCACGATTTCTATTTTTAAATGTATGTATGTACGTACGTACGTACGTACGTACATATGTGTGTGTGGAGGCCAGAGGACAACCTTAGGTGTTATTCTCAGAGATGTTATCCTTCTCCTTTGAGATAGGGTCTTTCATAGGTCTGGCGCCTACACATTTGGCTAGGCTAATTTAGCTGGCCAGTGAGCCCCAGGAATCCCCCTGTCTCTGTCTCCTCAGAGCTGGGATTACAGGTGTGCATCACCACCTCTGCTATTTTTTACCTGGATAATGGGGAACAGATTGAGGGCCTCATGCTTGCAAGGCAAGCACTTTACTGACTGCACGCTCTCAACAGGCCTTGGTATTTCTGTGTAAATTCTATGTGCAAAGTGCACACTCAGCAGATGGGACAGAAAGACAAGATGCAGAAGAAACTCTAGTGAGGTTGCCAAATAAGGCTCATCGTGGCCAGATTTTTTTTTTTAACCACATGAAGAAAGTCCCACAGTTCCAGGGCAAATTAAGAACAAGCTCCCCGGCCCCTCCACATGTGCCAGCACACGAAGGAGAGACAATAGCAGACAGAGGAGAGAGACGTGGAGCAGAGCAGACTCATGGCCTCTGAGGCTTTGAGTCTCACAACATAACCACATTGTATGAACAAACAGTAGGACTCACCCCAGCTACAAGAGCCAACCCAGTAGTCGGGCTTGAGTGTCATTTGAACTGGAAGAATCTTGACTAGAAGAATCCTACAAGGCATGCATGGTGAGCCCAAATGGAACTGGGAAGTAACCTTAGAGGTCTATAAATGCCAGGGCACCAGCGCCCATCCATCCCTCCTTCCCAGCCATAATATCTTTATGTAAAAGACCAAATGAGTTCCTTATCCAGATGTTTTTAGCTGTCCTGGGAGTTTGTAAAGTCTCACCTAACTCTTTACTCCTACCCACTCATCGCTTTCCTTTGTGTGCCCCAATGGCGGGCAAGTACAGAGGGCAATTGGAGGTCACTGTCTTGTCCTCCAAAAAGGTCATTGTTCTGATAAACCTAACTTGTCAGGGCAAAGAGTAGTGCCATCAAACTGGTGACCTCAGGCTCAAAACAGGCAGGGCACTGTCCAGGGGATAGGGGTGCTGGCTTAAAAAAATTTTTTTTTTGTATTTGTTTGGGAGAGGAGAGAGAAAAAAATGGGCACTCCAAGGCCTCTAGCCACTGCAAACGAATGGCACAAGCACCACTTTGTGCATCTGCCTTTATATGGGTACAGGGGAATTAAACTCAGGTCCTGAGGCTTTGCAGGCCAGTGCCTCAACTGCTAAGCCATCTCAGTAGCCCGGCGCTGGCTTTTTACAGCACCTTCCCTCCCATGGAGCAGGCTAGAATTTATTACGGAATCAACAGTGGGGTTGAGGTGGGTGCGCCCTGTACGTGTGTCCCCTGCCTCGATGGCCGGTCTGCAGGGAGATCTATAGACCTTCCACAGGCTGTCCTGGTGAAGGGTCTAGGCTTAGAGGGGAGGATGTTTAGAGGCCACATGGGGGCGACAGTTGAGCCCCACCCTGCGTCTGCGCCCAGGTATCCAAACGTCTTTCTCCTCATCAGACACTACCACACCCAGGTTCTCCCTCAACCTCTCTCCTTCCTTCTGGCCATGTCGGGGACTGCTGCTCTGTGCTTCCTTGTCTCGGATGGTGGATGGAGGAAGGGACTGATTGGCATCTAGGTGTAGAAACGTAGAAACAAATGTCCCCTGACAATTCGGGTCATTTTTTTTTCCTTCTGGGTTCAAAAAGAGAGATGGAGTTGGGGTGGGGGAGAGAGAGAGAAGTAGCGAGGTAGCAAGGGAAGCGAGGGGGGAGGGCTCTTGGTGGCGTGGCGAGGTGGCATCCTCCCGTCCGGGTGCGGGCTCCGGGTGGGCTGGCGCACGCCCCCCAGCCCCGCAGCCACCGGCCTCGCATGACATCAGAGGCTGGGGAGCGCTCAGAGCGCAGGCGCCGGCGGAGCAGGCAGGCAGGCAGGCGGGCGGGCGGACGGGCGGGAGGGGGCCGACTGGCGCGGCTCTAGAGAGAGAGAGAGACAGAGAGAGAGAGAGAGAGAGAGCGCTCGTCCGCCCCGCGCACCGTCCCCGCGCCCCGCTGCCCGCGCCGCGCCTCGGGCGTCCAAAGCGCGCCCCTCGCTCGGCCGCCAGCGCCACCCTGCACAGCCCCAGCCTTCCTCCTCCTCCTCTCCATCTCTCCATCATCTCCTTCTCCTCTTCCTCTGCCAACGCCGCCGGACGCGCAGTGCAGGCCAGTGCCGGGCCTCAGCTGGGAGAGTCAGGGACGCTCTCGCTCAGTCAAGCCCTTCCCTCCCCCCCATCCGGCTCCTGCACCGCCCTCCTCCTCCTCCTCCTCCTCTTCCTCCTCTCCCCTCCCTACTCCTTCGCTTCTTCCTCCTCCTCCTCCTCCTCCTCCTCTCCCGGGCCCCAGCTGCCAGCATCATGTCCGCAGGGGGAGATTTTGGGAACCCACTGAGAAAATTCAAGTTGGTGTTCCTGGGGGAGCAGAGCGGTAAGTACCTGGTTTATTCTCTGAGCCCCGTGCGCCCACTCTTCCTGCCGCCCATGGAGCCATCCCACGGGGGCCCCACTTCCACCTTCCCCTACCCATCCCCCCCACCCCGGCTCGCAAAGGTCCTTTCATGCCCGGGTGGAGGAGAAGGATGCAGACCCGGGAGGTCAGGGTCTGGGGGGAAGGATGGGGAAAAACGACTCGGGTGGGGCTCGGCTGGGGATGGGTCGGGTGGGGAAAGGGGACCTCCGACGACTCTGGGGCCAAGGGTGGGATCAGGGTGGGGTGGGGGGCTGGAACGCAGGTGCGACGCAGCGGGGAGGCCCTGGGAGGGCGGCGGCTGGCTGGCGCTCGGGGAGGCGCCGGGCTCGCGGGCTCGCTGGCACTGCGGCACCGCCTGCGGGCCACGGCGCAGGTGCCTGGGTCCCAGCGGGCGTGCGGGCGACGTGGGGCCAGGAAGGAGCCCCTCTTGGGAGAACGAGGTGGGAGACTGAGGGTTGGTGGATTCCCCCCAAACACCACCAACCACCAACACGTCTGTGCTGGAGGGAATCCTTGCGGACCCTTGTCCGGAACCATGTGAAAAGGCACGTCCAGGCCCTGGTGCCCGCTAGCCACTGCGGAAGAGGTGGGGAGGTAGGTGGGTGGCTGGCGGAAAGTGGGGTTGACAGAACACCTCTGTCCCTTCTCGAAAGAGTGGGTTCAGGTCGTGGGCGACTAGGGCACCTACCTCCCCCCTTGGCTTAAGTCCGACCGGACAGAAGGTTGTCCTTTCTTATAGCGCGCCAGCCTCCTGGGGTGCGTGACGACAGCGAAGTCCCCAGTACCTGGTGCTTTGGGGACGCTGCTGAGGCACCTTGCATCAAAAGGCGGTGAAGCCCACCGCTGGGCAGAGAAAGGCCCAGACGACACGCCCTGCCTGGCTTCCCTGCCCCCTTCAGAGAGCATCCGCGGAGGACGCTCCCACCCCCCACCTCCCAGCTCACCGCCCTTCTTGGGGGAGGGGAGGTCACCGTGGCTGCTGGCCCGAGCGGGGGAGGAGGAGATGGAGCGATTCTTTGCTGCCCAGCATCCTAGCCCCTTCCTCTCCCTCCACCCCCCCCTCCAGCCCCAAACGTCTCTGCAGCCTAGGTTGATTCAAGGTGGGAAGCCCACTTTGAAGGGCTGCTACCTTCTGACACCTGTAGGAGGGAGTGGCTTCGAGAGCATCTTTCCAGGGGTCTCTCTCTCTCTCTCTCTATTTTTCTCAGAGATTCAGGCAGACAAGCCGAGCTCCCAGTATCTCTTCTGTTGGAGGAGAAAGGCATCCCTGGGGAGGGGTCCCCCCCACCCAGCTCTAGTTCTGTAAAACCAGTCCTTTTCAGCTGGCTTAGAGGCCAAGAGAAGGGAGGCTGTGGGAGGAGCTGGTGGGTACAGGGAACAGTGCTGCTGTGACGTGTGCATGTAGGCTCCGGAGGTCACATGGCCACCTCCTGTTGGCTGAAGCTCATTACCTGAGATGGAAGATTGCAAGCAGGGTAGAAGTGATGGTCTCCGGGCACTGACCTGAAGAGATGCGTTTGGAACATTTCAGAATCATCCCAGCCTGTCCTGTGTGGTATACACTGACTTCCTGTTCTTTATAGAACCCAGTACTGCGGAGCTTTCTCTCCCTGCCCCCCCCCCTTCTCCCGTCTGGAAGGGATTCGGATGTACCACAGCCCGGGGAGGTATTCTGCAAGCATCAGACAGTTTAGGAATTGAAGACATAGATATGCCTCCTTAAGTCAAATTTGAGGCCTCTGGAGACTTGGTTTCTGAAAAATGGGGCTTGAGGCTGGGGAGATGACTCTGTGGCCCAAGTATTCACCATGTAAAAAACATGAGGGCCAGGAATCGGATCCTCAGAACCCCAAAATGCCAGGTGCAGGTGCATCGCCTGACATCTTGGTGGTGGGACATAGAGACCTGCAACCTTGCGGTTCCCTCATGAGCTCTGTCTGATCAGCGGTTCTGGGTTCAGGGAGGGACCCAGTCTCAGAGAGTAAGGGGTGAGTGATTGAGGAAGATATCTGACTTCGACCTCTGGCTGCTACACACTTGCGCGCGCACACACATACGAACACAAACACACACGTGCACATCACACATGGCCTGTGCAAACAAATGGTGGTTTTAAAGCAGTCCGTATGCCTTTCATGTTTCTCTGGTGCCTGGACTGTGGTAAGGCCTCAACAGATGTTTGTTTATTCCAAGTCTGAACACACTTCCATGAAGAACCGTGTCTGGTGAGTGTGAGTGAAAATGCTAGGCTCCCTCAGAAACTGTGTGTTTGGCCCCTAGTGATACCTGCTACACCCCCTGTGTTCTAAAGTCACAGAAATGAGATCCATTGTGAAGTAGGAACACTTCTGGGGCAGAAACCCACGTCTTCCTTTTCCAGCCCACTATTTTTTTAATTTTATATCTTCATTTATTTTTATTTTATTTACGTATTTGAGAGAGAGAGAGAGAGGTTCAGAAATAGGCACGTAGAGATAGAGAATGGGCACACCAGGGTCTCCAGCCACTGCAAACGAACTCCAGATGCATGTGCCCCCTTGTGCATCTGGCTTACGTGGGTCCTGGGGAGTCGAACCTGGGTCCTTTGGCTTTGCAGGCAAACGCCTTAAGCGCTAAGCTGTCTTTCCAGCCTTCACTATATATTTTTTTCACTAGTATGTCATTGAAAAATAAGGTGACCTTGAATGGGGAAAGCCAAGAGTCTCTGATAGGGAACTAGGGTTCAGGGATGGCTGGGTTGGGTGACCTGCCAGAATCGTTGGGCTAGTTGGTTGGGCACTTGGGACATGGGCAATAGAAAGGTACTGTCACTAGTGAATGTGGCTATTGACCACTCTGGACCTCTTGGAAGACAGCCCTCTAAGGCCCTGCACAGCGTCTTCCATGTGGTTGCGTCCCTTGTGGGCTATTTGCGTTAGGTTTAGGGTCTGTGAGTTATGTGGAGAACATACACATCCCTGAGCCTGGTGGGATGGGGATTGCTACCGCCTCTTCCATTTTGCCCATGTACAATTTTGCATGTGCTGGTCCTGCATGGTGGCATCTTCTGTAGCCTGTGCTGTGGAGGGCACCTGCTGAGATCTGGCACTTACTCCTAGCGTGGGTCTTTATTCCTATGAGATCTTGGAGGTGACTCACCTACTGTATAGGGAAATGAGGGCTGGCTGAGCTCTGCGAAGATCTCTGGAGCAGGCTACATTTGCCCGAATGAACTGAGCCTGCTTGAGGAGGGCCAGTAGAAGGGATGGCAAAGACGTGGCCTCCTCTTGATCCCCATACTTGCATTATGGTGGCATTCCTCTAGGCCAGTGGACAAGGATGCCAAAGATGAGTGTGTGGCCTGGAGCAGGGTAAGGAAGAAGATACTCTGGGTCAGATCATCTCAGGTGGGCCTTCGAAGATACCAGAGGTACTGGTTCAAGTGGGAAGCTCTTGAGAGTCCACTCTAGGGAGCACACCCCCAGGGGGGAAAAGCACCCCATTTGTGGAATGGCTGGTGTCTGGCTTATGGAAGATAATCTGACCTGACCGACAGTGCCAGTCTGGCACGGTGTGGGATTGGCAGGGACACCATGCAATCCTGAGGGTGTCCCCGGTGAATCTCTGGCTGTTCTTGACATGTCCTTGTGCAGATGGCAGTGGTGGGTTAGCTAAGGGGAGAGGGAACTGATACATCAGTCTGGTCCACAGAAAGTGTAGGTGGAAGTATGGGAGGGGTTCTAGAGGTCTGGCTTGCTGGCAGTGAGTAGAGGCCAGCCTCACTTTCACCTCCAGTTCAGGGTTAAGAAGCATTGGAAGGTTCACTGTGCTCCATCCACAGTCTGAGCCCTGTTGTCCTTGCAGCCACCCTCCCCAGAAAGCCTTTGCTGACCCTGTGGTGTGCCTGCTGCTGCTCCCAGAAGTGTATTCCTCCCTCCCAAACCCACCTGGTCATGGACCAGCACAGTTTTAATTTTTTCTTCTGAGAGGAAGGAAGGAAGGAAGGAAGGAAGGAAGGAAGGAAGGAAGGAAGGAAGGTCACATGCTCCTTCTGTTGTGTCGGGTAACTAAGGGTTAAACATAGTTAGTCACCTTTTCAGGTTACCAAAATCTCAATTGAATTTTAAGCACCATGATTTATGGTGCATGACCCAGACAGAACCGTCATTAGAGGACTTTGTCTCGGTCATATTTTACTCCTTGCATCCGTGGGTAGTATATGCTTACTGACCATCTCGATTTGAAAGTGGCCCTAACCCTGAGGTGTGAGATTTCCTGACAGTCTATTACTTCTGCCATAGGGTTTCTTCGTCCTGGTACCTGTTCTGTTCTTCTCTGAGATGTTTCTTACCAGGGACACTTGACAGTCTTTTTCCAAGCATTACATCATTTCACCTCAGCCATGGGAACCCAGTCACACTTTATCTCAAAGAAGCTGAGGTTCTTAAGGTACCTCTCCCTTTTTGTATCTCTGAGTATATATGAGGAAGCTGCTAGGCCACCAGAGGTGGGAAGGGACATGCCACAGACCCCGTCCTGCTAGCGCTCTCTTGTAGATATGGCATACATCCTCAAGCTGCTCTGTGACTTGTTTTCCCATCTTGTTCTTTCTCTCCTAATTTTTCTCCAATCTTTGGGCACTAGCATGAGAGAGGGCACCCTGGATGCTAGGCACAGACCCAGAGCCATTGTCTTCTTGTCTGATTGTTTGTTTGAAGAGAGGTATGACAGGGAATCACACGGACACTAAAATGAGTATATTAGTGCACTTCCTGTTACTATAATGAAATAGCCTGAGTCAGGCTAGCTTTATAAAGAAAGTAGGTTTATTTAGCCCACAGTTTTGGAGAGCCAAGGGCATAGTGCTGGCATCACTTCAGCTCTGATGAGGCTCTCACGAGAGATGGCATCCTAATGACCACTGTGGTGGGAGTGATCATGGGAACAGGAGATCACATTGCAAAAACAGGAAGCTAGAGAGACTCAGGTCCCCTCATCCCTTTCAAGTGCAATACCCCCTAATTGAACCACCTCTTAAAACCCTCACCATTGCACCGAGGAGCAAGCCACCAACACGACAAACCGCAACCAGACCATGGACATGAACGCGAACCTGTGTTGAGCATAAGAGAAAAATGACAGTGTTGATTCTGAAAATAGATAATACAAAAGAACTTCTCAACAGAGGGAAGCAAAAAAGAAGCTGTTAGGAAATGTTCTGGCTAGCGTGCCCTACAAGTAATTACCAGCTTTTGTATAATGTGTTCATCATGGTCATTTACAGTCCCCAAATGACAATGAATCATCTTAACATGTAACAAAATGACCCCATTGTCCTTTTCTTCCTTACGACACCTCTAAATCAGTCTGTGCTGCCCTGACATTGTGCACCTGCGCCAGGGCAGCCAAAGTAAGGTGTCGTGTATAATGTGTCCCTCCACTGCCCATCTTCCCCACCCTGTGTCTTCCACTGGGGCTAAAGTTTGTACTAGGTTGCCTCGTCTCAATGTAAATAATTTTAGAGAAATTAGTAGGCAGAACCATTGAGAAAGTTGGACTACTGGAGTAATGGTGCCAGGCAGTTACAGCTGCCTGCCTGTCTGTCTGTCTGTCTGTCTGATCCTTTTCCATTTCCTACCATGGAGTAGGGATCATGAGGAAGCTCTGGGTGGACGTTGCCAAGGAGAAGGACCAGACACGCCCTGATGGGCAGCTCTTTTGTTCCAGCCAGAAAGACAGGCTGCTGGGAGATGGGGCTCCAGGCAGGGCCTGGGGACTGGAAGCCCCAAGGGGAATGGAATGGCAAGCTGGTTGTTTCCTAGAACCAGGGAAGGGCGGGTGAAGATCATTTGTTAAGAGCTCCCGCCTGAGGAGGTCTTTATTAGATGTTGAGGCATGAAATTTCAAAATCTTTTTATTATTTCTGGAACTTTTGCCTAAAACCAAGGAAGATCTTTTTTTTTTTTTTTAATGTCACCTGCTATGAGTGCTTTTTAAAAATCACTTTAGTGATAGTTTATTTTTAGTAGAAAAACATATTTATCTTGATATCTTGGTAACAAGACCAGTGGGAACCCGGGTGACTTGGCCATGTGCCTTAGAGTACCATACCCAAGGGACAGGCTTGGGCCTAAAGGATATGGATGGTAGATTACCCCCGAGGGCAGAATTGAGCCTTTGAAGTTACTTGCAAGAAACACATTTAAAAAAAAAAAGGCAGCCTATGTCCTTTCTTTGGTTAAACTCAGATGACATTTACTGAACTCTCTTTATGCCCAAGGCTCCCCAGGAGTACATTGGATCTTATCAGCCACCCTGTGATGGATGTGCAACGATGTCCATCTTGTATTTCACGAGGCGGAGGCTCAGAGAGAGCTGGCCCTGCCAACTGTTAACATGGTGGAATGGGAATTCAGACCCATGTCATCCTAAGGAACACAATAAATGTTGGGCCTTGTGCTTCAAAGTCAGGCCCAGGCTCAGGAGCAGAGAGGCCAGGACAGAGCACTGAGGTCTTATGGACAGACATAAAAGCAGCATAAATGACTTGGGGGATGTCTGTGCCAAGCAAGCAAAAGAGAAAGCAGCCTCTCCCAATGCGGAGTAGACTGCTGTGGGTGCTGGGACCCTGAGCAGGGTCTCTGGGAAGGAGTCTGCTGGTACTGGCATTGTATGGCAAGCACTCTGTCCCCGCACAGGGTGAACTGCTGCTTATCTGGGGCGATCTGAGGGCAGTCAGTAAAGACAGGCCTCTAGCAACTTCTGTGTGGAACACACCACCCAGGGTCTAGCTCAGAACTAGTTACAAGGAGGGAAGAGCCAGTCCAACCTAGTGACTGGTTCTTCTTGCTGCCGGTTAACCCTCACGTGGCCATCTCCTCCCCCCAGGCCTGGAGGAATGCTGATTCTGTCCTGGGTCTGGGCTGCTGGTGTTGGATAAACGCTGCCCATCTCGGCTTGCCCAAGGTTCCTGGGTAGGGTGAGCTCTTAGGCCAGTGCAGCTCCATGTCTGGTTCTGTAATTCAGTCCTGACACCGAGCCTAACGCCAGGCCAACTTTTGCTCGAAGATGAACATGCTACTGCCCTGAGCTGCAAAGAGGAGAGTGTGGGATCAGACAGTGGCCAGCTGCTTCCCCCACAACTTCCCAGGCCCCACAGGCAGAGGCCTCTCTAGATTACCAAGCCTCCTGGGAGACGTTCCTGGTCTACCTATATCTGAGGCCCAGCCCCGCTCAGGGTGTCTTTGGGGTGCTCTGACTTCTTTCCTGATGGGTGAATGGCTGGCCTGCACTTCCAGTTGCCAGAAGATGCAAAGAGAACCTAAGATGAAGGCAACAAGGCAGGTACTCCTCACTCAGGGCACTCTGCAGCTGGATGGGTGGGTGGTGACAGGGGCCAGGGAAAGAGGCAGTGTCCCTTTTGGACCAGGCAGGCCTTAGATACCCACTTCCCTGGCACTGTGTCAGGTCTCTCCAATGCTGGGATTCTGCCCCAGTTCACTTCCTCAGTATCTGGATGGTGTCACGGTGTGATAGGACCACGCATGCTCATTTTCTTCAGCTCTCATGACCTTGCTAGGATTCCACAAAGATCAGATGCGTGAGTACACGGCATGCGTTTCAAACTCAAGTGCCAGCTGGCTCTGTTAATTAAAAAAAAAAAAAAAAAAGCGACAAGCGTTCCCCTCTCCTCAGCTCCTGACAGCTGTTAAGGGCAAAGGGAAGCACAGGTGCAGGGACCATTTCTGCAGGTGAGCTGCAGTCCCCAGCCTGTGATGGCACAGGTGGAGATGCTCTTCCCATTTTACAGCTAAAGAAAAGGGAGGAAGTACCAGGCGATTGGTGCACACCTTTAATCCCAGCACTCGGGAGGCAGAGGTAAGAAGATTGCTATGAGTTCGAGGCCAGCCTGAAACAACTTAGTGAATTCCAGGTCAGCCTCAGATGGAGCTAGACCCTACCTTGAAAAACCAAAAGAAAAGGAAAGCAAAGGAGGATGTGAGAGGAGGAGGAGGCCTTCATGCACCCAGTAGGTTAAGCAAGTAATAGCAAAAGGCAGAGAAAGGACATTTATTCAATGTGGCCACCTTGGGAACAAAGAAGTGAATTGACATTCCCTGCCCCCACCCATCTTCTGGTCCTGACATGAGGTTTAGGTTTGAACAGAAGGTAAGATGTCTGCATAACTAAGCCGCCCTGGTCAAGGTGAGGTTCCCGCCCACCATCACTGGACTTTGCTCTCGCTTGCAAGATGGTGTGTCAGGTTGTCAGAACGGTGTGAAATCTCTTTCCAGGAGACAGCTTCCTACTCTGGCTGGCACCAGGGCCTTTTCCTTCTCCCAGCATGAGACTCCTGGAGAAATTCCAATTTCTTGGGGTTTGTTGCGACAAGACTCAGAGGTAGCTACTGATCGATGGCTCTGGGGCCTCGGGTTCCTTGGCTAATGTTTTCCCCTACTCAGTCCTGCTCAGCTGCAGGAAGTGAAACCAACTCGCCCACCTCTTTGAAGGCCACCAGAGCTGCTCACAGGGAGAGTACTTCATCTTCCCAGACACGTGGCAGGGGCAGAGGCTGTGTGTGGTGTGACTCTGGCCTTAAGGCCTATGTGGTGTGCTCAGAGCAGCCCTTGGCCTAAGGTAAGTGGGCAAGAAACCTCAGTCAGTATAAATATGACATATTGCACACCGAAGCCAGGCTATGTGCATGGTCAGCTGTGGGAGGCCTGTGCAGGGCAGGAGTTGGGGGTGTCAGGGAAGTCTACCCACAGGAGGTCTCTTTGTTTTTTAAATATTTATTTGAGAGAGAAAGAAAGAGGCATGCCAAGGCCTCCAGCCACTGCAAACAAAAAAACAAAAAACTCTGGACATGCGCCACCTTGTGTATCTGGCTTACGTGGGTACTGGGGAATCGTACCTGGATCCTTAGGCTTCACAGGCAAGCACCTTAACCACTAAGCCACCTCTTCAGTCCCTAAGAGGAGATTTTATATTGAGTAGGAATTCACCGACAGACATGGGGTGGAGGAGTGGGGCGGCAGGGAACTGATAGCAGAAGGATCGAGCTAAGGGTAGCTGGGCCCTATGAATTCAAGTGTGGGAGAGTGTCAAGAAAAGTCCACTGGGGCAGGCCTACAAGGTCTTGCTTTCCCACTCAGGTGTCTAGGGACCTGAGAGGACTTTGACTAAGGAGGGATATGGTCATGGATCAGGAGACAAAGGCAGGATGTGGCTCAATGGGAGATCCCAGTGGCTGAATTCGGCCAGCCAGCCAGGAACAGTCAGAGCATGGGGTGTTTAGGGGGCTCTGGAGAGGTGTAAGTTCAGGCTCCCAGCCAGCTCTCTCCTCTGCAATAGGTATAATCTGATTTTCCTGTGTAAAACAAGGCTTTAGAACAAAGGAAGATACGATACGCGGAGGGGTTCTCGTCCTTCGTCTCTCCACACACTCCTCAGATGTCCCAGAGCTGGCCGCCTTGAGCTTCTCTGGCCACCTTGAGCTTCTCTGGCCACCTTGAGCTTCCCCGGCCATCTTGCCTCCATGGTGGCCTGGGCCCCTCTGTGCTCTGATCTGCCAGGTGGGGGAGAAGGGGCTCCAAGCTGTGGCAGTCTTAGTCTTTTCCTTTTGCCAGCTGCTCAGGTGCTGTGACATTCGATGAAGTTTGTTCTTGACCCTCTAAGCAGCTCATCATTCCTCCTTCGCTCCACCCCTCGGCCAGTGGTTGTTGGCCTCCCTCGCTTCCTTGGCTTTGTCCTCTGCAGCCATCCATCTCCCCAGCAAATGTAGGGAACTTGAGAGAATAGCAGAGACTAAGGGAGAATGTCCTTCCTCGTCATGGACATAGAAACCCCAAAAAACCAGGGTTGAGAGTCAGAAGCCAGAGACTACCACTCTTTTTAAAATTTATTTTATGAGAGAGAGAGAGAGAGAAGGAGAGAATTGGTGTGCCAGGGCCTCCACCTACTGAAATCCAACTCCAGATGCGTGCGCCACCTTGTGCGCATGTGTGACCCTGCACATTTGCGTCACCTTGTGTGTCTGGCTTACGTGGGACCTGGAGAGTCGAACGTGGGTCCCTAAGCTTCACTGACAAGCACTTTAACTGTTAAGCCATTTCTCCAGCCCAGCCACTCTTGAATATGCCCCCAACCCAGAGGGGGCAGCCTGTTGGGATCAAATGGGTGCTGCTCTCCGGGCCTGAAGCCCCATGGCCTTTGCTCCCTGTCCTATCCAGAGACAGTTCTCCTCAGAGGTGACAGGGCACCTTTGGCAGCGTGGAGAGTCCTAACTGCACCGATCACAGTGATAGCACCGTGCGTGGCTCATAGCACCGGATCTATCTATCCATCCATCCTGAGGTTTAGGGAGGATGAGAAGGGCCGCTCACTGTGCTTGGTGTTCACTGGCGATGTGTCTGCCTGGGATTGCTGGCTCGGAGATAAAATCTGTTCTGGAAATGGGCCACAAGCCATAGTCTTGACCTGTTCCCTTCCACTTCTGTTCCCTTATTGACCACATCTCCAGGATAGGCAGAAGTGGGAACTGGAGACCCATTCCTGACGCAAGAGTGGTCTGGGCATCAGAGCCAGGTCCTACGTACTGGAAAAATCTCTGGCAAATTCTGAGCGAGGAAGAAAGAGAAAACGCTGCTTGGGCTTGTAATGAGCAGGGAAGTTAACAGCACCTAGACTTGGCAGAGAGCAGGGGAGGCATTTCCAGACCATGGTGCTTGTTGATTTCCCTGGTATTGCAAGAAAACAGGAAAAGAAACAGAGAGAACCAGAGGCTTGGAGGTAGACTGTGGAAGTGCTGAGTCAGGGAGGGTGGCGCTTGCTGATGATGCCCAGCCTCTAGTACACACAGGCACACTGAGCATGCCACCTTAACAGGCTTGCTGCCCCCCCACAGGTCCTTGGGAGCCAGGATGCTGAGACCTGTTGGCAGCAGGGCAGCAGCGCTGTCTATCCCAGGGTTCAAGGCTGTAGGATCCTGTAAAGTTGTTGGTGATCCTGAGTCACATGATGATGTGACTGTGGGAAGTAAGACTAGGACTCTTGCCAGGCAGGGCAGAAGGGGCCAGGAAGCCTCTTAACCTGCCTGGGGCTTACAAGAGGACCTGCACCAGCCCCACTGTCTCTGCCTCGGATGTGGGCTTCGAGGAAGGCGTGAGCTCTGCTGCTTCCTCTTCAAGGCCAGCAGCTCTGCCCCGTGACCCTGCAGGGTCAGACTGTCTCTGTGTTGTTGATACAGAGTCAGCCTAGGGGCCGAGAGCTCTCTGCTTGTTCTTGCTCTTCCTTGAATAGAGACACCTCCAGGAAGAGCTTCTTTTTTTGGGGGGGGGGAAACACTCCCAAGTTATTTTTAGGCTGTTAACAGATCCCACGTGTAGCACTAGGATCTGAAAGTTCTTCCCTAATTCTGATTCGCCCTCCACATCCCACCAGCACACTGCAGGCTGCTGCCCAGATTAGAAGGGAAGCGGAGTCTGACAAGGTGCCTGGCCAGCCTCCAGTCCCGGTTCTCTCCTACTCACATCAGAAGAGGGGCCAGGAAAACTTGGCACCTCTCAGGCTATGACAGATGACAGAAAGGTCACACTTGGAGCAGGTATCATGGTCTGGCCAGCAGTGTCTGTTGTCCATCCATCTCTGCTTGCAGAGAGCCAGATGTGTATGGGGCTGGTATGTCAACGTTGGGGTCAATAGACTCTGCAGTTCCCCACCCCACCTCCATCCAGGATGGCTGGCGGAGCTGTCTGAAGGTTTGGAGACCTGGGCGGTTTTGTTTCTTTTTTTGTTTTTTGGTTTTTCAAGGTAGAGTCTCGCTGTAGTCCAGGCTGACCTGGAATTTACTACGCAGTCTCAGGGTGGCCTGGAACTCATGGAGATCCTCCTACCTTTACCTCCAGAGTGCTGGGATTAAAGGCGTGCACCACCACACCCAGTAACCTGTGAAGTTTTGGCTCAAGGGATCAGCCAAGTTCACTGCAGTAGGAGAGGAAGGCAGAAGCTGATAGAAAAAGTAGTACTACTCACTGGCCTTCATTTGCAGCAGTAAGAGGCCCCTGGCATACCCATGCCCCCCCACACATACACACAAAAATTGAAAAAAACAAAAGAAAAAGAAGTAAGAGCCAGCCACCAGCCAACAAGAAAATGAGACTTTATTCCATGGAGACTTGACTTGTCTTCAACGACAGACCCTGAGGGCCTGGAGAGATGGCTTAGCGGTTAAGCGCTTGCCTGTGAAGCCTAAGGACTCTGGTTCAAGGCTTGATTCCTCAGGACCCACTTAAGCCAGATAGATGCACATGGGGGCACATGCATCTGGAATTCGCTTGCAGTGGCTGGAGGCCCTGGTGCACTCATTCTCTTCTATCTGCTTCTTTCTCTCTGTCTGTCTGTCGCTCTCAAATAAATAAATAAATAAATAAATAAATAAGCAAAAAAAATTAAAAAAAAAAAAAAAAAAAAAAACGAAAGAAGACCCTGAATTAAGGAAAGACATGTACCCCAGCTGACACCTTGATTACAGCCTTATGGAACCCTGAGCAAAGGGTCTGCCAATCCACGCCTGGACTCCTGACCCATGGGGACTATAAGATCATATGAGCATGTTTCAAGCCACTGTATTGATAGTATTTGTTACACAGCAACAGATAGCTAATGTAGATGAGGTGAAGATTTTAGAGGGAGGAGATGCCTTGAGCAAGCACAGTGTGGAGTTCACACAGGGGTTGTGACATGCTGTGGATTAAGCAGCCACCCATGGTCAACTGTGAACCCCCCACCCATTCCAGGGGACAGAGGGCAGGCCCCGGCTGCTTGGCCTGCTGCTGCGGATTCTTCCTGTGGTCCTTAATGACCTGACTTCCTGGGTCTCAGATCTTTCCTCTGTCACATGCAAGGCTGAAACAGACGTTTTCTCTAGGCCCTTCTCACTTCTCACCATGACCTCATGTTCTGGGGCTGCTATGATCCTCTGACCCTTCTAGAAGTTTCCATGCCCCAGTGTGTGGGGTACTCCCTGCTGTTCCTTGTCACCTCCTATGTCATGTGTTCCCAGTGACACCTAGAGACACATTCATAACCTTTTGGGCTCGGGTCAGTGGCAAGGGCAGGCGTAAAGACAGTGGCCTCTGAGGGTGAGCTTTCAGTTGTGTGCCAGAAGAAATAGTGGTTGGGGGCTGGAGAGATGGCTTAGTGGTTAAGGTGCTTGCCTGCAAAGCCAAAGGACCCAAGTTCAATTCCCTAGGACCCATGTAAGCTAGATGCACAAGGTGGCGCATATGTCTGGAGTTTGTTTGCAGTGGCTGGAGGTCCTGGTGCACCCATTCTCTATCTGCCTCTCTATCTTTCTCTCTCTCTCTCTCTTTCTCTCTCAAATAAATAAGTAAAAATAAAATATTAACAAAACAAGAAAAAAAAAAAAAAAAATAGTGCTTGGCTGTCAGCAAAGATGCTGTGTCATCCTGGAAAGTGACTCCTCTTCTCTGACTTCACATCTCTCTGCTAGAATCAGCTCCAGAGCCTTCTCTGGTTTCTATCATCATGGGGCTACTTTGGGGAAGGGCTCCTAGAGACCTAGAGCCTGCAGTGTGGAAAGGGTCTTACCATCTTCTCATCCAGGGGCAGACCCAGACATTGCCCCAACTGCCCCAGCTCTTTCCTGAAGCCTGGCTGTCTGGATGCGCTAGCGCTGACCAGCAGTCATCTGTGTTCCACAAAAGCTCAAGACACATTGGCCCATTCTGCCTTCCAGGTGGCCTGGGTCCATTCACAGGCCCAAGATTCTTGAGGTCTACAGAGTGCTTCTCTTCCTACATTCAATGGTCTTCATCCTTGAACTTCACCAGGAAGCCTTCCCTGACCACCAGGTGACAAGGTGGAGGAAGCAAGAGGATGACTCTTTCTTTCTGGCTGATTGGAAGGTCTGGAAGTTCCTCTCTGGCTCTCCAGCTGGCTCGGTGTGAGCAGGCCTGGGCCCTTGCCCTCTTCTCCACCAGGTCTGCAGAAGGACAGGAGGAGAAGCTGGGGCCAGCGGAAGCAGCATGGGGAACAGCCCCTGCCCCTGGAGACAGGATCCTCATGGTTTGCCACTGGACACAAAGGTCATCCAATCCAGGGGCTCCCCTGAGAAGGGGGAGGACATCTGGAAAAAGGCTATCAGCTTCAGCATGGAATGAATCTCATGGTCAGGCCAAAACTATGACCTTCTGGTTGGGGACTATGGGTTCCTTGGCTTATCACAAGTCTTTCTGAATGGACCTTGGGTGGCATCATGGGAAACACAGCACTCTGGCCACCCATCTTGCTGCTCTACCCTCTTTTTTTTAAAAATTTTAAACACTTCATTTTTATTTATTTGTTCGCGAGAGAAAGGCAGAGAGAGAGAATAGGTACACCAGGGCCTCCAGCCACTGCAAACAAACTCCAGAGGCATGTGCCCCTTTGTGCATCTGACTTACATGGGTCCTGGAGAATCTAACTGGGGTCCTTTGGCTTTGCAGGCAAACGCCTTAACCGCTAAGCCATCTCTCTAGCCCTACCCTCTTTTTCTTTTACTGGAGCTTTTAACATCCACACTGCCGACAGTTAGCCTTGGGAATAAAAGGAAACACATGATCATGACTTTGCCAAATTCCACATTGGCTGGACCGAAATATCCTGTCTGCTGTGTGAGCTACCAAACTGCATTAACACATTGTCAGGGGATCAGCAGGTAGTGGGAATTTAGCATATGTGTTCTTCTCTACAGCATACATGTGACTTAGTTCGTCACAGCACCTGACCAGCCATTGAAGTGCATGGTCATGATTGGCTTGTAGGGTCTGACTGGAGTTGAGCTGAGCCCCTAAGCAATTAAAAGAGTATGCCGAATCAGAAAGATAGCTCAGTGGTTAAGGAAATTGTCTGTAAAGCCTAATGAGCAGGGTTCAATTCCCCAGTTCCCACGTAAAGTCAGATGCACAAAGTGGCCCATGTATCTGGAGTTTGTTTGCAGTGGCTAAAGGCCTTGATGCACCCATACTCACTTTCTCTTTCTCTCCCTCCCTCTCTCTCTCTCTCTTGCAAATAAGTAAAATATTTTTTTAAACAAGAATACACATTCTTCCCCCTCCAGTGTGACTCCCTGGGAAACTGTCAGAGGTTAAGTGTGTGTGGTGTGGACAGGGAATTGCAGGTGCGATGTGTCTAGCACTCAGAACTGGCTAGAGTTGGTCTTTTCTTATGTCCTGGAAGGTAGAACCTGTACTTCTCTGTGCCCTCCAAATATTTAATGCCACTCACTGAGGCAGAAAGGATTCAGACCCGAGTAGGATGGCTGGGGTTGGCAGGAGCTCTGTAGCCCACACAGCAGGGAGGAGGCACAGGATCAGATCTCAGGGTGTTTTCAAGTCCTTGACCTCCAGGCTTCCTAGCATGGGCCCCAGGGAACCAAAGAGCTCCTAACCCTGGGCCACTGATGTCTGCTGTGTTGACTATATATACATATATATACACACACACATACATACACACACACACACACACACGCACATATATATACATGCATACATACACATACATGCATGCATATATGTGCATCAGCCTGGTTCCTGAATTCGTCTTTCTTGCATAAGAGGCTGGTCCAGTTCTTATGAGATGACTGCTTCTTCGGGGGTGGGGAAGGTGAGCTCATCCTGGGATCACCTGTGAGGCTCATCAGTTCCTGGAATCCAAGGTGACTCCAGGTTTAGAACAATGATTGGACCCTCCCAGACACCTTTTGTAGGCAGAGTGAAAGGGGTTTCACCCCGTGAAAACTTAACAGTAAGGAGTCTCAGTTAACTCTTTTTAAAAATTATATTTTCCTTAATATTAATTTTTAGTGTATTTGGGTGAATGCATATGCAGAGTATATGTAATGTATAGTTACATGATGTGTGTGTAGTATATGCACATGTGTGTGTGGTGCACATGCCCTGTGTGCAGGCTTGCAGAAGCTAGAGGAGAAAGTCAGGTATCCGCCTCTTTTCGCTCATCTGACTGTTTCCTTGAGATGGAGTCTGTCACGTTCCCCAGGGCTGCCATTTGCATTGTGTTTTCTTGATCAGCAAGCCCCAGTGATTCTGCAGTCTTTGCTCCTCCCACAACTGGGGTTACAGACATGCTATGGGGGATCAAACTAGGGTAGTCTTATGCCCGCTCAGGCCCTCATACTTGCAGAGCAAGTGCTGTTAACTTCCCAGCCATCTCCCCAGCCCTCAGTTACTCTAATCTGCATACCTTCAGCCTTGAAGGGGGATAAGATAAGTTTTACATTCTGTGTGACTAACATGCCTCCATGCAGTTAAGCAGGAGTCTGGCCTGAAGTTTTTTTTCTAAACTTTTTAAAAAATGTACTTTACTATTTATTTACAGGCAGAGAGATACAGACACAGAGAGAAAGAGAGAGGGAGAGGGATGGAGTATATGGGAGTGCCTGGGTCTGTAGCCATTGTAAACAAACTCCAAATGCATGTGCCACTTTGTGCATCTGGCTTACATGGTACTGGGAAACTGAACCCAGGTCATTAGACTTTGAAGACAAATGTCTTAACTGCTGAGCTGTCTCTCCAGCCCTGAATTTTTATTATTATTTCTATTTATTTGAGAGACAGAGAATGGGTATGGAAGAGCCTATTAACACTGCAAATGAACTCCAGCCACTTTATGCATCTGGCTTTACATAGATTCTAGGGAACTGAACCCAGGCCAGCAGGCTTTGCAAGCAAGCTCCTTTAACCACTGAGTCATCTCCTCAGCCCTGACTCAAAGTTTTAGGACAAAAGAGAAAGGTGTAAAAATAAAGGCAGGGATGCCAGGCTTCCATCCTGCTTTTAGTTATCTTGTAGGCTCATGAGAAACCAGAGCTTTTAAATAAAAGCAGCTTCTAAGCATCTATTGTATCATTTCTGACAGAGTAAAGAAACATTTTTCTCCTGCACTTTCTTAGATCTGTGACACAACATGTTATTATTATTTTTTAAGATTTTTTAAATTTTTACTTATTTATTTATTTGAGACAGAGAGAGGAAAGAGAGAGAGAGAGAGAGTGGTGTGAATGGGCACACCAGGGCTTCTAGCCGCTGCAGACAAACTCCAGATGCATGCACCACCATGTGCATCTGGCTTATGTGGACCTGGAGAATCAAACCGGGGTCCTTAGGCTTCACAGGCATGTGTCTTAACCACTAAGCCATCTCTCCAGCCCACATGTTATTTTTGCTTAAATGATTATCTCCAGAGGGACTTAAATAACAAATATAAAATTGCCTATGTCATGGTTGCTTTCTGTGGTTTTGTGTAGCTCTGCATGTCTATCCAGTATCAGGGTTTCCTTTAATATTTCTTGTTTTTTGTAAAAATTATTTTATATTTATTTATTTATTTATTTGAGACAGAGAGAAAGAAGTAGAGAGAGAGAGAGACAGAGAGAGAGAGAGAGAATGGGCACGCTAGAGCCTCTAGTTGTAGCAAACAGGCTCCAGATGTGTGTGCTACCTTGTGCATCTGGATTACATGGGTCCTGGAGAATCGAGCCTGGATCCTTTGGCTTTGCAGACAAGTGCCTTAACCACTAAGCCACCTCTCCAGCACTCCTTTAACATTTCCTGTCACAAGGGTTTTCTACATTTTGTATGTTTAAAAGAAAAATCTTTATTTTCCTTTTTTTTTTTTTTTAAGATATTGTCCTTGGATATAGAAGTCTAAGTTAACAGGATATTTTACTTTGTAGTACTTTATGACATTACTCCGTTGTCCCTACCCCCAGGGACTGGGGATTGAACCCAGGACCTTGTGCATGCTAAGCACATGCTCCACTCCTGATGGGCACCTAGCTTTCCATTTTCTTCCTGGTGGCTTTGTTTTGGAGGAGAAATCTGCTGTCCCCTTTATCATTGTTTCTCTGAACATGATGGGTATTTATTTATTTTGTTCTAGCTACTTTCATGATGGGGGATGTGGTGATCACTGACTCTATGCAGGGTGGTTTCCTGAGATTGTGGTTCTTGGAATTTTTTTCTGATCTGTGAGTTTAGTTTCCCCAAATTTGATTTTTTTTTTTTCTGTCTTTGCCTAACCTTCATCCTTTGAGAACTCTAGTTACATGTGTGGAAGACCACTCGATATCATCCTACAGCTCACTGGTATACTCTGGTCATTCATTTTTTTGTCTGTTCACTTTGCTCATTTTAGATACCTTTTATCATTGTTTTCAAGTTCACTGCTATTTTCTTTTTCAATGTGTAATCATCTCTGATGTAGTTTCACCTGTGGAAGTTTGATTCCTGTCTTTAAAACTATATTCCAAGCCAGGTGTGGTGGCACATACCTTTAATCCCAGTAGTCAGGGCTGAGATAGGTGGGTCACTATGAGTTTGAGGACAGCCTGGGCTACAGAGTGAGTTCTAGGTCAGCCCAGATTAGAGTGAGACCTTGCCTCAGTAAACCAGATAGATAGATAGGTGACAGATAGATAGATAGATAGATAGATAGATAGATAGATAGATAGATGATAGAAAGATAGATAGATAGATAGATGATAGATAGATAGATGATAGATGGATGGATAGATAGATAGATAGATAGATAGATAGATAGATAGATAGATGATAAGGTTCGCATCTTTATTTAATTTTGTGAACATTTGAGATGTAATTATAGTAACTGTTCTTAATGTCTTTATCTGCTAAATCTAACATCTTGTATCAGTTTTGGTTTGAGTTTCAACTAGTTGTTCCTCCACCCCTTTTTTATGTCTCTCTTCTGGTTTCCTTGCTTGCCTGGTAATTTTTTATTGGCTGTCAGACGTTGTGAACCTTGGCATATTGTGTACTGGAGAGTTTTACGTCTCTGTGAACATTCTGAAGGTTTGTCAGCTGGTCCTGAGCACTGCTTAGTGTGCGGGTGATTCCTTTTCACTGTGAGCCCCGCTCTTCTGAGGACACCCCCAGTGTCCTGCGAATGATGAGGCATTTCCTTGTGACTGGTGGGGGCAGGTGCTATCGGTGGCCTTTTGTGGGCACTGCACCTAGCTTCCTCTGATCCCCCTGGGAGGTCATTCTCGCGTCCAGACTCATTTGCTGGCACATGGTTTGCGTGGTGCTCAGCTGGAGGCTTGAGAGAGACCCTTGTGGACGTGGTGGCTCTTTCTCCGCACACTTCCTGCCTGTCGCATGCTCTGTCTTGTGGACTCCAGCTGCCTGGCTATCTCTAGACTCTTGGCTCATCTCCTCTGCCTAGTGGGTCTGCTGGCTTCCCCTGGCCTCCCAGTGGCCTGAAACTCTGAAGGCACTCACCTGGGGGACTCACCCCATTGGCTTCATCTCTCTCTAGGCCCACCATTGCCTAAAGTCCATTGTGATAAAACTCATTGTTTTGTATATTTTGTCTGATTTTGAGTTGTTGCAGATGAGGTGGTGTATTTGGTCCCTGTCACTCAAGCCTTGACCCCAAGCTAGGGTCTCAGGACCTTGGTTTCTCATGTAATCATTAGTGTGTAGGGACACTAATCTGAACCCTGACTCAGAACCCTGACTTACTTGGGCTCGCATTGTGGTTGTGGCATGCTCTGGCCATCAGTCTTGGTTCTCATCACGGTGGTCATCCGGTGAAACGAGCAGGCATGCAGATTGGCTTCTTGGGAGGCTGCTTAATTTATGCATGCTGGAATATTTTTTAAAGTCTTAAAATTATTTTTATTTATTTATTTATTATGTATGACAGAGATAATGGGGGCATCACCACCTCTAGCCACTGCAAATGAACTCCAGACACATGTGCCACCTTGTGCATCTGTCTTTACGTGGGTTCTGGGGAGTCAAACCTGGGTCCTTGGGCTTTGCAGGTGAGCGCCTTCACTGCTGAACCATCTCTCCTAGGCTGGAATGTTTTCTGAGAATTTTCTGCTAGCCAACTCGTACGAGCATGTTAGTATTAGCAGATGGTGAGTTTATCTTACCAATACAGTGGTGTCTATATGGTGGTAAACTTAACTTTCACGTCTACTGTTTCAATTACCTGTGGCCAACAAGAAGAAGCAGGGCAAATTCAGTATACTGAAGTATTCTGAGTGTGAGGAATGGGGCATTCTCATAATTTTCATTATGGTGTATTGTTAGAATTGTACTTTTGAATTATTATGGTTATCAGTCCCTTACTTCATCCCATTTAGAAATGAAACTTCATGCCAGGCGTGGTGGAGCACGCCTTTAATCCCTTCATTTGAGGAGGCAGAGTTAGGTGGATCGCCATGAGTTCAAGGCCACCCTGAGACTAGACCCTACCTAGAAAAAAATAAAAAGAAAAGAAAAGAAATTTCATCACGGGCATTGTATGTATAGGAAAGAACACAGTCTATGTAGGATTCAGCCTTCCCTGTGGCTTTAGGCATCCCCCAGGGCCTTAGAATGAATCCTCTGTGGATGATTCAGCCTTCCAGGCTGACCTGGCTTTAGGCATCCCCCAGGGCCTTAGAATGAATCCTCTGTGGATGAGGAAGGCTGCTTTACTGTGAATCTTACGCTTGGTCCTGCTGTTTGTTTGTTTTCCTTTTTTCCACCTTCAGTGTTGAGGATGATGAAGAGATGGAACTGTGTGGAAGAGATGTTGCAAGATGTATTTAGTGTAAACAAACTTTTCTTGTGCACCCTCGTTTTAGCTTGTACTTGCAAACACGATCTAATGTCACTGCCCAGCCGATTTGAGCAAGCAGTGGACACACTGGAGGAACAGTTGGCTGGCTCTTGAAGTGAGTCCCTGGGAATTCAGAGACCCAGGGCTCGACCAGCAGCCTGAGCCCCACAGGACTGGTCTGAGGTGACGGTTCCTATGCTGGGTACTAGCAGACATGAAAACCAAAACCCACAGCATGAGGACTCCACAGGAAACAAATACTCCATCACACTGCATGCATAGCAGGGCTATCAGTGGAGTCTTAGGAGAACGGTGAAGTTATGTGCCTACAAGGGCACCTATATTGCAAGGGGGTTGACCTCCCCAAATAGAGTGGGAGCATCCATACAGGTTAGAAAGTTATTCAATGTTTTTCTTTTTTTTTTTTTAATTTTATTTATTTGAGAGAGCGAGAGAGGGAAGGAGGCAAACAGACAGACAGAGAGAAAATGGGCAGCCAGGGCCTCCAGCCACTGCAAACGAACTCTAGATACATGCACCACCTTGTGCATCTGGCTAACGTGGGTCCTGGGGAATTGAACCTAGGTCCTTTGGCTTTGCAGGCAAATGCCTTAACCGCTAAGCCATCTCTCCAGCCCAGTGTTTTTCTTACTAGGAAGGTGCCATATTCTGATGCATCTTAAAACAACTACATGCCCACATCTTATTGTCACTAGTCATGAATAATCCTTTTGGCGTGGGGGTAGGAGTTACCCAGAAGTGGAATTAAGGGATGCACTACTGGCATACCACTGTACTAGGTCAGGGTCAGAGAACACAGCTGCTCCCCACAGGCCATTATAGCCAGCTCCCCTCCCCTGGCACCCCACTGCAGACAGCCAGAGTTCAGCCCCCTCCCCCCACCGTCCTTGGGCTGGCTGAAGGGAAGTGGGGCAATGACCAGGGTCAGCAAAGCCCAAGGGTCAGAGGATTCTGCCCACAGCAGGCAAGGGGCCAGTCTATTGATGCGTTCATCCATCAGTTACTTCCGGCTTGTGAGCTTGACGTCAGCCTGGAAAACATCTTCAAGACTTCCAGTCTAGCCTCACTGGAATGCTGAGCCAAGGCCGAGCCAAGATGTCCATGGACAGGTTGGCTCACTTGTTGACTGTGGTTCTCCCTTCACCTTGGATCATTGGACACGCGGCACTGGGTGCGTCCCCTAGCTGGGGTGATAGTTGAGAAGTTTATGGTTCAGTCAGTGGCCTCCCCTCTCATGCATGGTGCTTTCCCCAGTCCCCGGCTCTGGTCCCGGTACTAGCCCTGTGCAACATGTCTATAAGAACGCCCCCCCCCCCGCTCTGACATGCAGACCCACTCGGGGACACAGCCTCGTTGTCGCAGTGGCCTATGACCTTGTGCTGCAAATAGAACCACCTGGATAGTGAAGGGGGAGTTGAAAATGTCAAGTGAACTAGGCTCACCTGGCCATACACTAGGTCTCATCTCATACACACAAGTTTGTACCTTTGGCCAGCATCACCCCCACGCCCCCCACCCTGAGCCCCTCTGCTCACCCTCTGCTCTTTCCTTCTATGAGTCCCATCTTTGTAGATTGCACATATCAGTGAGATCGCATGGCTTGTCTCTTTCTCTGTGTGAGCGTATGCATTCTCACCACAAAAGGTAGCTGCGTAGTGATGAGTTGATGAGCTTGACTGTCATACCATCTCATAATGTTTATATATCTATCATCTATATTTAAACATCACATTGTATTGTATACCTTGACGATGCGTGACTTTTATTTGTCGGGCATGCATCCAGTAAACATGAGGGAAACATGAGCCGGGTGTGCTGGCGCACGCCTTTAATCCCAGCACTCGGGATGCAGAAATAGAAGGATCGCTGTAAGTCGAGGCCACCCTGAGACTCCAATTCAGCCTGGGCTAGAGAGAGACCCTACCTTGAACCCTCCAACCCCCCTCAAAAAAAGAAAGGAAGCAGAAGAAGAAAAGAAGAAAACCAAAGCTGACAGCAAGCTCCTCAGGCAGGCAGGTGGCCGAACATCGCCCCCTGGGCTGGACATCTGTGGAGGGGGTCTCTCCCAGGTCAGGCCCATGGGCAACGGTCTCTGCAACTTGTCTCTTGCTACTGTGGACCAGGGTGTTTGTATAGGAAGGAGAACTGAGGCTGGACCTTGGGATTCACTATCTGGTTATCACATGGAATCCCAGAAAGCTGTTATGACCCTGACCGCCACAAGTCTTCAGTGAAAGTGTTGGGGAAGATACCTGCAGGACTGACCATCTGGGTACCACGAGGACATTTGGATGCTGGGAGCATGCCTATCTGTAGTTCGGGATGGGGAATGGCCAGGGAGCTTTATTTTGCCCTTTCTTTCCTTTTCTGCCTTCATTCTTCCTATGTCATTAGAGTGAGGACTGCTATGTTGATAGGATTCTTTTGGATCCACTGGTCTTGCTCCATCTAGCTCTGATGGGAAGGAAGGCTTGAGGCCCTGAGGAGGCTGTGATGGGTCCATGGTCCATAGCCAATCAGGATCTTACTATACCCTTGGATTCCCCCTTTCCCATCAGGCGTGTGAAGGGCAGTGAGGAAGTGAGTAACATTCTGCAACCTTGGGTCAGGGCAGCCTTCTGGGGTCACTGCACTTGGATAGAGAAGGCAGTGGAGGGTTGTGAAGCAGGCACACCCAATGGAGAGGCCAGAGGGTCAGGCCTGTGTCAGCTTTCCAGCTGGTGCAGAAGGGCCTGGGCCAGCCCAGCCCACCCTCGCCTTCCCTCTTCTTCCTGCCCTCCATCTGTCTGTGCCATCTTTGCCGGGTCCCTGAGCAAGGCCTAGGCAGCTGAGCATCCTCTGGCAGTGGGAATTGACACACTTAATTAAAGTGTCCAATGAAGAGCTTTTCCTATTTCTTAATTACAGTCTGAGTCTGTGTGAGGGGGGAGGATGGTTTGAAAAGGGATGTTTCACCTGTTTCCTCATTTAGCCTTGCAGTGAGCCAACCGGGCCCTCAGGGCTCAGGTGGGAGCTGTCAAAGCTGCCTTTGTGAGCACAGGGCAGGGTGTTAGAGGGGGGAGCCTGGCCCTGGGCGCCTTTCACAAAAGACAGAGCTGGGTTTTCTGTTTTAGTAACACAGGGCAAAAGGAAACAAGGCTCATACAAACGTAGCTGGTGGCTCTGTTCTTGTCCTCACAGAAGCTGGGTTCCATGCATCCCCTATTCAGGCCAGTCACAGGAGACGTGGTGGGGGGAGGTTGCAGAGGATGGTGGTGGCTTCTCTGGTGGCCACTGTGGGACAGCGACAGCAGGCCAGACATCCTGTCCTCTTTCTACCTGCAGAGCCAGGGCCCACCCCTTGGCAGACTCCTGCCTTGCCACTGTCCACAGCATTTCCCATCTGTGTTCTGGAAACTGAGCGGATAAGCAGGTGGGCTGAGCCTCTTCTAGGATTAGGTTGCCGGCCTGGGCTCTGGGGAAGCAGATTTACCTTTTCAGCTGTGAGGTCCACCTTCTGACAGCCCCAGGTATGGTCTGACACAGAAACCTAGTCCCTGGTATGTCTTCTCTTTAAAAAAAAAAAAAAAATACCCGGGCTGGAGAGCTGGTTTAGCGGTTAAGGTGTTTGCCTGCAAAGCTAAAGGACCTTGATTTGATTCCCCAGGACCCATGTAAGCCAGATGCATAAGGTGGCACATGCATCTGGAGTTTGCAGTGACTGGAGGCCATTCTCTCTCTCCCCCTCCCGTGTGTCTTTCTTTCTCTCTCTCAAATAAATACATAAAAATAAAATATTATTTAAAAAAAAAAAACATGTCCAGGGCTGGGGAGATGGCTCAGTGGTTGAAGGTGCTTGCTTGCAAAGCTTGCCCTCTGGGGTTCAATTCCCCAGTACCCATGTAAAGTCAAATGTACAAAGTGGTGCATGCCTCTGGAGTTCATTTCCAGTGGAAGAGGCCCTGGTACATCCGTTCTCTCTCTTAAATAAATAAGTAAATAAATAATAAAGAAAGAAACAAAAATATTTTTAAAAAGATAAATTGAAAACCCCAGTATGTGAGAGTCAGGCGTACCCCCTTATCAGTGACCATGAGCAATGCCACATCTTTTCTGCCTGGCTCTTCCTCCCACATCCCGGAGCCCCCACCCCACCCCAAGCTCTGTGACCCATCAGGAGAATCCAAATCCCAGCACTGTAGAGCTGTTGTGGGCTTTGGAGCTTGTGGCCAAGAGCAGACTATAGTGAAGGCTCTGTAATGAGAGGTACAGCTCCTACCAGACCTCAGCAGACCGTCTGTCAAGCCTTCAGCTCATCTTGGTGTTCGGCCTCATACCATGGCCCTGACAGCCATCTTTACACCTACACCAGCTGTGATGACAGCGGGGAGAGGTCCTCTATGAAAGGAGGCGGTTTCAGAACAGGAACCTGGAAACTCCACCACCTACCCAGGCCCGAGCCACAGCCTGGAGTGCTCTTGGGCGCTGACTCCCAAGCATGGCAGCCATGGAGCAATGTGAGTGTGTGTGTGTGTGTGTGTGTGTGTGTGTGTGTGTGTGTGTGTGTGTGTAGGCTGTCTCCTATCACCTAGCTCTACTCAGTCCCTGCCCTGGGAGCACTCATCCTGATCCTTGTCCCCATCACCCATAAGCCAGCCCAGGGCCACCTCCCCTTCCAGAGGCTGCTACTGTCACCTCCCTATTCCTGGCATTTCAGATATGTACACGTGTGTCTAGCTCCACACAGGCCAGAGCTGCCGGAGGGTAGATGTGCATCTGAACTCAGTGCCCACTACATTCCTGACACAGAGTCAGCACCCAGTGAGGAATTCATTAACTGGGTATAGAAACCTTCATGCCCTCTGCAGCTGAATAGAAATGACCAGAACTACCAGAATCTGTTTACCCAGAACTTGTGCTGAGATGGGAGCCAATGGGAGGCTGATGGACTACATTGGATCCCCAATGCCGGTAGCCGTTCACCAAAGGCCAGCATTTAGTCCATGCTACACAAGTGCACTTGTCAGAGTGTGTCAGTCTCAGCTCTCCATGGCCTTTGGGTGTGCAAGACCCTGGCCAGGAGCCCAGGAAAACATTCAAAGAAAAAATAAATGAGCACATAGAAAAAAAAAAAAGCTTGGATCTTTTGGTTATAAGACTGAATAAAGTTGATTGCGTTTATTCATTTCATTCATGCATTTCTGAAAACAACACTGATGTGTGTGCTTTAGTCTGGCCATTATAAAGAAGGTTTTCACTCTGCTTTGCATCCAAGGTGATTGCTTGCTGTCTCTCTTCATTCATTTTGCTCAAGAATCAGCTCTGTCATCTGCTGGTCACAAACCAGGTGACAGGAAAGCATCCTGGGCTCTTCTCCACCGATGACCTGCTGTAGGGTCCAGTCAACCAACTCCTCTGATCTTTGCTCCTCCTCTGCCCCACTGCCTCTGCGTTGAATGAGACCTTCCGTGTCTCACCAGATTTCTTGTCCCATTCCCAGGCTGGCCTTTGTCGCCATTCTCCTATAGCAGTGTAAGACTTCCTTCTGAACTCAGACCTGTGCTCTGAGTATGTAAGGCTGTGTATTAAATTACCCAAAACTCAACAGCCCAAGGCGAGGGAGATATGTACTTCACCAAATGATAGAGCAGGGGCTGGCAGGCCATGTGTGTTCTGTGCATGAAGCTTTGAAGGCAGTGTTCAGGAGGCTGGGGCCGGAGTCCTCTGAAACAGATCCAATGGGAGTCTCTGATTCTAGACATGTAAGCACCCATGAGTGGTCTCCCTCCCTGTGGTAGTTTGAATAGATGGCCCCCAATATATTCAGTGTTTTATTAGTTTATAGTTTGCATCTGCAGCCACCTTGCTGGAGGCAATGTCACTGGGCGGATCTTAAGGTGTGGTGGTGAGTTTAGGATTCCATTGTAATGATATGCAAAGTGTGCCTAGCTGGAGTTCCTGAAGTGTGCTGTGCTGTGTGGCTGGTGGCTTTTCTCTCTCTTGCCTGGTCCTATAAGAGCAGGCCAGCTTCTTCTGCCATTATGGAACTTCCACTGGATCTGTAAGCTTCAATAAATAATATCCCTTCCTCCATAACTGTGCCTGGTCTGGAAGTTCATCTCAGCGAACCTGAAGCTGTCTGCTACACTCCCTAAGGTAGGTTTCCTTGGACTTCCTCATAGCTTGGAACCCGAGACCAGAGTGTGCCAGAATGAGCAAGCTTCCAGAAGGTGTACTGTCTTTTCGCTAGTCTTGGGACTCACCCAGAACCGTTTCTGGGTGGCAGAGCAATCCAGATGCACTCCTTGACAAAATGTTGGGGCTGTATCATGAGGGAGGGTGGGATGGGGACCACTATGTAGGCCAAGTGAGGAACCGCCACCTCTGGGCACATGCCTCCTCTGCTGAATACTTTTCTGGAACTTGAACTTTTGGGGAGGACCATGTTCCTGATGTAGCCACCATGGTCCAAGCCAACCTCGCCTTTCCATCTGTTCTCCTCCTCCCCCCACAACTTGCCTTAGAGATGGGTTTTGGTTAAAATTAACCCCACAGGCACATAGATCTTCTTTAAAAAATATTTTATTTACTTATTTTAATTATTTGAGAGAGAAAAGGCAGCAAGAGAGAAGAGAATGAGCACACCAGGGCCTGTAGCCACTGCAAATGAACTCCAAATGCATGGGCCACCTTGTGCATCTGGCCTTATGTGGGTACTGGGGAAGTGAACCTGGGTCCTTGGCTTTGCCAGCAGGTGCCTTAACTGCTAAGCCATCTCTCCAGCCCCACATGGAGCTTCTTCAACAATTTTCTGCTCACCTCTGTCCACATACCATATGTGAATCCATTTTCCCTGAGACAAAGCCCACACTGAGGGGCCTCCATGGGTCCCCATGATAACCTGGTGTGCTTCCTCCTCCTCCGCTCTTCCTCCCCTCCCTCTCCTTTTCCTCCACTTCTCCAGAGGTCTTCCTCCTCCTGTCCACACTTCCCTCTGTTGGGGCCTTGCTTCCCCACCCTCCCAACTGTAAGCCCCTGGAATCTTGCCAGACCTTTACATGAAGCAGCACAGAGCAGCGGCTGAGGCGACCACACTGGGTGAGATCTGTGTTTCAGTCCCAGTGCCCCTGTCTGCTAGCTTCATGGTCCTGTGGGCATCCTAATGCTTGGGACAGGGCAAGGGAGAAATGAGGAAACCTGAGGAAAGTGCCAGGTGTCTTGTTTGGTGTTGAATCCAAGGTCTAGTAAGTGTTAGCGTTTCCTTTCCCCCTTCCCGGAGGCTCCTGATCAATGTGCAGGGATATTTTCTCACCCTCATTTGGTTGAAAAAAGAGGAAAAATACATCTCCCTGCTTAATCATGTGGGACTAAACTACCAAAAGATGACAAGAGTATCACCAAGCTTTGAGCTGAGAGGGAAAAGAGCTCAATAATGATTTGTCTGCTTATTTACACACATATATATATATATATATATATATATATATATATATATATATATATATATATTTCTATTTATTTATTTGACAGAGGGAGAGGGAGGGAGGGAGAATGGGTACACCAGGGCCTTCAGCCACTACAAATGAACTCCAAATGCATGCACATTGTGCATCTGGCTAATGTGGGACCTGGGGAGTCATACCTGGGTCCTTTGGCTTTGCAGGCAAATGCCTTAAACACTAAACCATCCCTCCAGCCCTTGTCTGCTTGTTTTTAATAAACTCTTGCTAGCCTAGCTGAATCTTTGTCCTCGGAAAAAGCTCCACTTTGCGGCAGCAAGTCTGCAAGCCGTTGCTGGAAGTGCGACAGGGTGACCTTGACAGAGCTGTATTGGGAGGCCAGCTCGGAGAGGCTCCTGCAGCTCTTGGAGCCTGAGGATCGCTGAGCTGAGCATCCTGCCTCTCCACCTGCCATGCCTGTCTTAATGCATGCCGAGTGCAGCCGCCCTTCTCAGCCCTCCCCTTAACAGAGAATGCCTAGTCAGGTCCATTTTCAGGTTCTGGCACCTGCCACCAAAGGCCATTGGGGAGGGCAGAATAGGGTGAGGAAGGGGCTTCCACCCTTCAGGGTTAGCTGACCTTAGCAGAGGACACCCTATGACCTGTGTGACTATTTTCATGTGATACTATAATAGAGGCTGGACAGAGGAGCTCCTTTTAATAAGCTCTGGCTCAGGCCCCAGAAGCTTCCTGGAGAACCACGCATAGAGCACGCCTTTTCCCTGCAATATTCTGGTGTCTGGTGTCACTGCCCACACTTTGTGCTGAGAGTTGTTCGGGTCTACTGCAGACTGCTGAGTACAGGGTAAGGCAGAGGCCCTGTAGTCCCAGACTTGCCCAAGACAGAGGCTGAGACAGGACACACTGACCAGAAACGAGGAACCCAGATGAATGCTCCAGGGGGTCTTGAATGCCTAGGGAAGGATGAGAAAGTGGGTTTGGGCACATGGGGAACTGTCCCCAGGTAGAGACTGGCTAGTGCATCTCTCCTGACGCAGGGTGTGAGGAGACACATCTGTAGGCCTGTGGAAATCTATTCTGACTCACGTGCACTTGGGACGGGAGGACACACTGACTAGGTGGGTCGGGTACTTGCAGGGGGAGTGTTGTGGGGTCTTGAGTTCAATATTGCAGGGATTAGAGGGGTCTAAGCAGCAGAGTCAAGCTCACAGGGCTCTGTGCCATATTACCTTGGCTATAGGAGACCCCTATGGTTACACAGTTGGCGGAGAAAAGAGCTGCTATAGGCTAAGAAATAGTGTGAAGCCATTTGCAGAAATGCAAAAAAAAAAAAAAAAAGACCCCCTCATTTTGGTCTGGGCCTTCATGGGTGCTGGGCCCACCTACTTACACCACCTACTCACCTTCCTTTCCTGAACCCGCTGGGGCTGTACTTCCAAGTTTCTGACCTTTCAGATCCAGTCAGGCTCCTCAATGCTGAAGCCAAGCAAAGGGATCCTCGGCTTGGCAGGAGCCGTGTACTGAAGCTTAACAACATTCACAATGGCTGCTAGAATGAACTGACAGAATCCAGAAACCCAGCCTGATCCAATGACACGCAGATCCTGAACGGAGCTGAGTTCCTGGCCAGGCAGCCACATCTCAGTCCCCCTCAGCTATAACCCTGGCATAGTAGCTGCCAATTTACTTCCTGTTGTGTAAACTGGGGATGCCACGAGTCTCTCCCCCCCACCCCGCCCCCGCCAGTTCAGAGCTGAGAACAGTTAGAAGAGGTGATCATCAGAGCATAACTCCGTGGTGCAGCAAGCTTGCTGTGGACAGGTGTCATGTCTCTTCTGTGCGTTATGTCATGTTAATCTCGTGTCTGGCAGACCTTAGCACGTACCTAGAACATGGGCCATAAATACTGGGTTCACAGTTGTAGGAGTGCCCAGAAAAATACTGACTTTGGTCTATACGGCACGTGTAAAAGTTCCTCCTCCACGGTCTCAGCAAGCAGCTTTCGTGGGCTTTTCTCTTACTGAGATGCGATCCTTCTGGCCGCTATTAATTGACGGCTAGTGGCTGATGTTACGAGGTGGGGCAGCTTGGCATTAGAAATTAGCTACATTCAGCCGGGCATGGTGGCGCACACCTTTAATCCCAGCACTCGGGAGACAGAGGTAGGAGGATTGCCATGAGTTCGAGGCCACCCTGAGACTACATAGTGAATTCCAGGTCAGCCTGGGCCAGAGTGAGACCCTACCTCAAAAAAAAAAAAAAAAAAAAGAAAAGAAAAGAAAAGAAAGGAAAAGAAAAGAAATTAGATAAATGCTCAGTGACATTGAACTTCTGGTTCCTTGCATGGCTTTTTTAATGGCACATTCATCTGAGCCCCCCACTAGCAAGGAGGATTAAGGTCTTCTGCTTGCCTTGCTTCCAGATGCTCACCCTGAGATCTAAGATAGCAGGACATTTGCCTGGGGACATTACCAATGAGCCTGAGGGTCCCAAAGAGGCAGGAACCCTTCACTGCCTCTCAAAAAAAGAATGCTCAGGTTCCTTGGTTCCATGCTCTTTTTGCTAGCGCATGGTTGCCCCACATTTCCCTCTGTGGACCTTTTAGTAGTTCCTGGCCAGCTCTGTCTATGACCAGAGCTGATCCTCAAAACCTAGAAAGAAGGCCGGGCATGGTGGCGCACGCCTTTAATCCCAGCACTCGGGAGGCAGAGGTAGGAGGATCACTGTGAGTTCGAGGCCACCCTGAGACTACGTAGTTAATTCCAGGTCAGCCTGGGCCAGAGTGAGACCCTGCCTTGCAAAACCAAAAAAAAAAAAAAAAAAAAAAAACTAGAAAGACCCCCCACGTCCCACCTCCATGTGAAAGTTGATTTTTAAAGCAGTTGGAAATTCCTTTGTAGCCTGATTTTTTCCAAGATTCCCAAGGCCATGTCCAGGTGACCAGGGGATGAGACACTGGGCGTCTCTGTTTCTTCTGGAAATATGACCACTCAGATGGCAGCCATATCTTGTAATTCAGTCCTTTCATTAACCATTCGGCATTGACCTCAGACTAGAAGGGCATAATCCTCAAAACTGCCTCATGCCAGATGCCAACAGTGGGATTCTGAGGACATCAGTACTTTTAACCCACTAGCTGAAAATCCAAGGGAATTCCCAGTGCCCATCAGTTTTAGTGATTCACACAACTCAGGAAAGCACTCTACTTAAGACTTGTGTGTGGGCTGGAGAGATGGCTTAGCTGTTAAGGTGCTTGCCTGTAAAGCCCAAGGACCCATGTTCAATTCTCTAGATCCCACGTAAGCCAGACGCACAAAGATGAAGCAAGGTCACATGTGTCTACTAGGTAGCGCAAGCATTTGGAGTTTGATTTCAGTGGCTGAGGCCCTGGTATGCCAATTCTCTCTCTCTCTTTCTCGTGTGTGTGTGGGTATGCGTGTACCACAGTACATGTGCGATCAGAGAACAACTTCGGGTGTTGGCCCTCACCTTCCATCTTGACTGAAGAACAGTCTCTCATTTTGTTCATCATTGTGTTTGTCAGGCTAGCTGGCCTCTGAGCTTCCGAGCAATTCTCCTATCTGCCTCCCTTCTCCCTCTAGGTGCACTGGGATTACAGGCACTAATGCTACAGTGTCTGGCTTTGCATGGCTTCCTGGAATACGAACTCATGCTTGCACGGCAAGTGCTTCATCTACCGAGCCATCTCTCTAACCTGTAATTTTAATTTAATTTAAGTGCAAGCAGAGAGAGATGGGGGGAAGAGGGGGTGGAGAGAGAAGAGAAAGAGTGCAAGCATGGGTGTGCCAGGGCCATCAGCCACTGCAAGCAAACTCCAGATGTGTGCACCACTTTGTGTATCTGGCTTTACATAGGTACTGGGGTATCAAATCCAGATTGTTAGGCTTTGCAGGCAAGCACCTTAACTGCTGAGCCATTTCTCCAGCCTCAACGTTTAATTTTGTTAAGGTTATAAATCAGAACCAGCCCAATAGAGATTCCCAGGGCAAAGTCTGGGAGTGTCCTGAATGCAGAGTTGCCGTGCCCCTTCCTAACAGTCACAGCCTGTCGCCTCCGGGCACATCAGCACATTCACCACTGGGGAGGCTCCACAGGGCTTCAGCGTCTAGAGCTCTTACAGGAATTTCGTTATGTGGGCATGGCTGATTGAACATTGCCCATGTGACGGAGCTCAGCTTCCAGGTCCCCAACCCTTTAGTCATGTGGTTGGCAGCCCCATCCTGGGGGGTTTACCATTGTCAGTCACCTCTTTAGCACCCACTCGGGTGTGATCACAGGGGTTCAGAGATAACAACAGTATTCCTGTCACCCAGGAAAACCCAGCACCTTGACTCCTCCGGGGACAAAGAAAAGTCATGGTACAGCCTTGCTGGAAGTATTTTTTTTAACTCCATCATGATCTCTGTCATTCCGGAAGTTGCTTCAGCTTCTCAAATGTCTGCCACCCCCACATACTTGTAAGCATTTCCTGTGTGTCTCCCACGCTTTATTACCTTATTTAATTCTTACCACGCCCCCTGATGTCTTTGATATTATTACTATTATATATCATAATATTCTTATTATTTTGCCCATTTTTTTATTTTTAACTTTTTAATTTTTTAAATTATTTTTATTTATTGTTGGAGAGAGACAGAGAAAGATAGACAGAGAGGGAGAGGGAGACAGAGATGGGCGCGCCAGCAGTCTCTCAGTTGCTGTGAACGAAATCCAGATGCGTGCGCCCCCTTGTGGTCAAGTGTGGCATTGCACCCTTGCCTCACTTTGCATCTGGCTAAACGTGGGACCTGGAGATTGGAACTGCTGGACATTGGAACCAGCATGCTTAGGCTTAGCAGGCAGGCGCCTTAGCCGCTAAGCCATCTCTCCAGCCCTATTTTGCCCATT
Organism: Orientallactaga sibirica; assembly: GCA_036365145.1. Classification (NCBI taxonomy): domain Eukaryota; kingdom Metazoa; phylum Chordata; class Mammalia; order Rodentia; family Dipodidae; genus Orientallactaga; species Orientallactaga sibirica. The sequence goes on along the minus strand of JAEOAD010000009.1, from coordinate 25,731,311 downwards.
TTAAAATGAGGAACTGACATCCAGAGTGGAGGTGAACATTTCAAGGGGACACTAGGTTAATTAACATATAGTGCCCCAATAGGATTTGAACGCAGCAGACCAGTTCTGGGTCAGAGTTGGGGTCTTTAGTCCAAACCCAGTCTATCAGATGTTTCTGACCAGGTGGCCATCTTTCCCTTGGCCAGTGTTGGATGTCAGGAGATGATAGTCTGTTTTCATGATGCTTGGCTAGGCTTAAACCTTTCCATAGAACCTCTGGTGGTTTGAATGCAATAGTTTAAATATATGGCCCTATAGACTCAAATGTTTCATTAAAATTGAGTTTGCGCGCTGTAGAGATGGCTTAGTGGTTAAGGCACTTGCCTGCAAAGCCTAAGGACTCAGGTTTGATTCCCCAGTACCCATGTAAGGCAGATGCACAAGGGGGCGCATGCATCTAGAGTTTGTTTGCAGTGTCTGGAGGCCCTGGTGTGCCTGTTCTCTCTGTTTGCCTCTCTTCCTGTGTTTCTCTCTTTCTCTCTGCTTGCAAATAAATAAATATTTTAAAAATTTAAAAATTGAGCTTATTGGCTGGAGAGATGGCTTTAGCAGTTAAGGCGCTTGCCTGCAAAGCCAAAGGACCTCGGTTCGATTCCCCAGGACTCATGTAAGCCAGATGTACAAGGTTGCACATGCATCTGGAGTTTGTTTGCTGTGGCTGGAAGCCCTGGCACACCCATTCTCTCTCTCTCTCTCTCTCTCTCAAATAAATAAATAAATAAACAAACAAATAAAAATTGAGCTTGTAACGTGAGTCCCTAGCAGGCAGATCCCTGCTACAGGAGGGAGGGTGTGGAGCAGATCCTGGGGTCAAGCCCTAAGGTATGTTGGGGGTGGCAGTTCATTCCAGTTCAAAGGTGTGGAGAGAGCAGTTTGAACTCTGGCTGTTCTCTAGCTGTTGGTTGTTTTGTGGTTCTGGCTATTGGTGGTGTTTCTCTGCTTAGATCTAGGAAAGAGAGCCAGCTTTTTCTGCCATTGATAGTGTTCCCCTGGACTCTGTAAGCCTGAAATAAAACTCTTCCCTCCCATAAGCTGTGCCTGGTTGGATGTTTGCCTCAGCAACAAGGAGCTGACTGTAGCAGGGTCTCTTTGGGTTGCCCTACCTGACCCAGGTGGTGACTCCCCACCCTTCTGTCTCCTGCAGACAGGCACCGAGCTTCCGTAGCTCTGCAGGTCCCCCGTGAGCCTCCCAGGCCTGTGGTGGAGTCATGGTAGGACAGAAGTGCCCGTACTCCATGCAAAGACCAATCTAACATATGTCCCTGTGTTGCCTGTCTTCGCCTCCCAGATGGCTAGAGGTGCAGCAGTTGGCATTGCTGCCATGACCAGGCCGCGGGGGACCTGCACAGGGTTAGGTCAGAAGCCAAACTGCACTTTGGGAAATCAGCCACATTTGTGCGATTCTCAAAAGACATCTGGCTTCTCAGCCATGCCAGCAGTTCTCAGTTCGGGACATTCCTGCCCACGTGGGGGTGTTTACGGATGTGTGGGAGAGCCGGCAGTTGTCAGAGTGACTGGGAATCCTCTTGTCATTTACCCAGTGGGGTCTAGGGATATCCTGGTCAGGGAAAGTCTTGCCCTGGAGAGACACTGCAAATGACTACTTACTTCCTTGTAAGGCGCCTGGTCCTTAAAAAGGACTTGCCTCACTCAATGCCCAGGCTGAATGAAGGGGAAATAAAGAGCAGCCTGTTTGAACGATAACCCATGGTGAGGTGGTAATATCCTGGGGGCAGGAGGGGGAAAGTGCCAGAGCAGCATCTCGTTGGCACTGTTTGCCTTGATTCTTCTTGTATGTTTCTCATGTCAGTTGGCTTTCTGGGGTCAAAGTCAACTTATATTTGCATGGTGGGAGTTCATGGAGCAGGTGTGTGTCGGGCGCGGGGAGAGGGGTCCTCCTCTGTAGTAGCATGGCTTCTGATAAGAGCCCACCTGTGGTCCATATGGAATAGAGACTCGGCACTTTGCCCTGGGGGCGCTTTCCTGGAGCCTCCTACATGTGTGGGACTGTAACTAGGCTTTGGTTTTAGTATCTGGATCCCCCCTCCCCTCACCACCACCAAAGGCAATGTGTTTAGAGGACTCTGGCCACCAGGTGCCTTATAGCTAAACACTTCTCTTCTTCTTGTCTTGTAGTCGGAAAGACGTCTCTGATCACGAGGTTCATGTATGACAGCTTCGACAACACGTACCAGGTGAGTCTTGGGTGTTTGCCCCCCAAGCCCCCCGGGGTGTCTGCCTGTGGCAGCTATCTGGAGTCAGCTAGGCAGCCTGTCTCCAGAGCTGGCTAGGCTGGGATCAGAATGGGATGGCCCCAGGTTCTTCGAGGATCTTTTTGAAAAAATATATATCTGTTTATTAGAGAGAGAGAGGAAGGGCAGATAGAAAGAGAGAGAGAGACAGGATGGATGGAAGGAAGGAAGGGAGGAAGGGAGGGGGAGGGAGGGAAGGAGGGGAGGAAGGAAGGAAGGGAAGGAAGGCGCACAAACTCCAGATGCCTGTGCCACCATGAGCATCTGGCTCCATGTTCGGGTATCTTTTTGCCTTGAAGAACTCCCACCTCCAGGGCTGGCTGTAGGCGAGGAAAAATCTGGAAATCCAGACCTCAAAAAGGAAACACTTTCTGGGGAGGTATCCTAAGAATAGAGAGAGGACATTTCAGTCCAGATTCTCGTGCTCTTACAGGCAGGTCTGAACCATTATGGCATTTGGTTATGTGGAGGGGACGTCAGATGGAAGAGGCCAAGACAAAACATGGGAGGTGAATGGGGAGCAGTTTTAGGCATGCTTATGTTTTCTGGACCTTTCCACACATGCACCAGACCTCCAGCACAACCTTCTCTCACATTTATGCATGTATACACTTCCCCAGACTGCACACGGATGGCTTGCCCTCTCTCTTTCTCTTCTCTCCCTCCTCTCTCTCTCTCTCTCTCACACACACACACACACCACATTGCTGAGTGGAGAGGAGAGGCATATGTGAAGGGTTTGCCCTTACCTATGTGGGCAGGACCCTATATGGGCAGGAGACTGGACCTAGTGACTTCTGTGGCTCCTGTCGTAGGAATGGCAGTCTGGGTCAACCACAGACCCACAGGTGGCTACACTTGAGTTCTTGAGGCTCAGTGATGTATCCCTGCCTCATTGCTAGCTGATGAGTGGGGAGGTTGGTGCAAATGAAGTAAATTTTCCTTAAGCCTATAGCTTTTTGCCAAACACATAAAACAGCCGTTTCAACTCTACTTAAGGGGAAAAAAATAAAGTACTATTTTCTTCCTTAGGGAAAAGACAAATAGTCATACAGTTCTCTCAGCTGGTGGGCCTTGTGGGATACTAGTTCCATGAGGTGTTAGTAGGTGTTACTTAAGACAAAGGGAGGGGGATGGTTCTGAGCTGGGCTGAGCTGGGAAGCTCTGAGCAGGAGCAACTGTACTTTGTAGGATTTTTCCAGTTTTTACCTTGTCACTGCGGGGCTTTGATCTGCTGAAAGCAAATGTAGCGGGTGTTTGATCATGAAGTCCCTTTGCTATCGTACTCTCAAGGACAAATATTTATAGACTCACTGGGACAGCTGCTAAAAATGTCCCTGCCCGCTGCTGCTGGCTGTGGAATGGCTTGCTGTGATCCCAGGTCTGTGCCTGCTCTTGAGTCTCTCCGTTCCTTTTGACTCACTCATTCGAACCACAAACGCCCTCGCAGACTTCCTCTTCCACCTCCCTCTACGTTTTTTGCATTCACTCTGCTGTGGGTTGAAACTCCAGGTCACGTGAGCTCCAGAGGGTTTGACAGGAAGCTCTGAAGAGTCCCAGTGATATGCACAGCCCAGTTTCAGGGCTTTGGGACACTGACCTTGGCCATGCTGTTGTGTCCTTTCTGGGTCACAAGTTGGACTTTGCACCCACTTGGGCTTACCAAACCAGTGGCGGTTTGAGAGGTAGATCCTGGTTGAAGGAGGCATACTGCTGGGAGTGGGTTTAGGGGTGTTATAGCCAGCTCCTGTACTAGCCCAGCTCTCTCCTGCCGCTTTCTGCCAGCTGCTATGGCAAGATGTGATGCTCAGCCTCCATGTCCCCCACCATGATGAAGCTTCCCCTCAAAACTGTAAGCTGAATAAAAACCCTTTCCTCCCATCAGCTGCGTGTGGTCAGGTGTTTTTCCCAGCAGTGAGAAGGTAACTACAACATGTGGGTTCTGGGGATCTGAACTCAGGTCAGCTTGCATGGTGAGTGCTTTATCCATTGAGCCATCTCCTTGGCCGTCATGTGCTTGATCTTTTTAGGGAAGGAAAGGGTTTATTTTCAGCTTACAGTTGTGAGGGGCAGTCCATTCATCACACCGACATAGAGAAAGTTGATGGAATGGGAAGTGGGACCAGAATGTAAAACCTCAAGGCCCGCCCCCAATGACACTCTTCTTCCAGCAAAGCTCCACCTCCTACAGATTCCACAACCTTCCTGAACAGTGCCAAAAGCCGGGGATTAAGTGTTAGAAAAAGGTTAAGAGACAGAGGAATCTGACTATATTGGAGGAGAGTCTAGTTGTACAGGGACACTTCACAGCCCAGCAGCAGAGACCATGGAAATGCGAGGTGCCCGCCCAGCATAGGGCCAGGGGTGGGGGTTGTGTCCAAGGAGAGGAGGAAGAGAGAAGCATCAACAAGTGGGAAGGAAGTGAACTTCTTTGAACTTCTTTCTTCTGAGATAGCCAGCCAGGGATCCAGCTCCCCAGGGTTACTGAAAGGGCAGGGGGCAGTTCCCTGACAGACTTCTGGGCGGTCAGCAGAAGTATGATGAATTCCTCAGGGCCTCAATAGAGAGATTTGCTAACTCCTTCATTAAGTAAGTATACAAACACATGAGACTATGGGGAACATTTTACATTTAAACCACCCTGTTCTGCCCTTGGCTCCATAGACTCATGGCCAACTCATGATGCAAAAGGCATTCAGACCCACTTTAAATGTCCCCATAGTTTTTTTTTTTTGTTGTTGTTGTTGGTTTTTTTTTTTTTTTTTTTTTTTTTTTTTTTTTTTGGTGTGTGTTTGGTTTTTATTGGCCTTTTCAAGGTAGGGTCTCACTCTAGTCCAGGCTGATCTGGAATCCACTATGTAGTCTCAGGGTGGCCTTGAACTCTTGGCGATCCTTTTATCTCTGCCTCCTGAGTGCTGGGATTAAAGGTGTGTGCCACCATGCCTGGCTCTGTCCCCATAGTTTTTACTGGTCAGTCCCAACACTGTTCAAAAGTCTAAAGTCTCCTCTGAAACTCAGGGTAATCTCTTAACTGTGAGTCCTGTAAAATCAAATCAAATTACATACTTCCAATATTAAATGGCCCAGAAAGAACATTCCTGTTCCACCATGGAGAAATGGAGCCATATCTTCCTGCTTTGTATTTCCTCCCTGTCATTGTAGATAGTTTCAAAGGGGAAATTTCCAGCACAGTGGGGAAGGCATGGCGGGAGCAGACAGACTGTCACATTATCACATCGACATGGAGGAAGTAGAGAGCTAAAGGGTTGTGTGTAGGTCAGGCTTAAACTCAGCCAAGAAAGACCTTGAACTCCTGAACCTCCTGCCTCTACTGTCCCAAATGCTAGAATTTCTAATCACATGCCACCAAAATTAGAAGTTAGTTGATTTATTTTTATTATTATTGATTCACTTTCCTGTCCTGTTTCCTGTTGATATCCTATTGGAATCAGTGTGATTCTTGGCTGGCTGGTGTTCTCAGTGGGAAGAGCAAAATTTCTTCAAAATCTTACCCACACACACCCTGCAGCTCCAGTGGCTCTCCCACTTACCCTTTCTGTTTGTGATACCCTACGTGGTGGCACTTTTTACCTCAGCTCCTGTCATTGCCCCTACTGGAATCCCTTTGCTCTGATCTTTTCTGCCATGAAAATCCTTCTGCCTCCCAAAGCCTAGAGCACATGTTCCCTCAGAACATGGTGGTCCTCCATAACCTTCTGCCCAAAGCTTGTCCTCAGGGCCACACCTCTGCACCTCTGGCTCTCAGCTGGGCTCTGGGCTGGGCCAAGGACCTTCTCAGAGCCATCATTGCCAAGGTCTAGCCACAGGAGGAGTCACAGGTGCCCACTGGTAGAGTAGCGGCTCTAATTGCCTTGGTTTATAGATGCTGTTCGACTGAGAGCACCCTTCCCAGCTAGGCCCAATGTCACGGCAAGATGAGAGAAATCCCAGAAGCCAGCAGCTGCTCATTCCATTGGCAGGATCATCTGACTTGGTTGTGTGTTTGTTCGTTTTAAATATTTTTATTTATTTATTAGAGAGAGAGAGAGAATGAGGTAGACAAAGAGAGACAAAGTGCGCATGGGTGCTCCAGGACTTCCTGCCACTGCAAACGAACTCCAGATGCACACACCACTTTGCACATCTGGCTTTACATGGGTACCCAGGCCTTTATTTAGGCTTTGTAACTGCTGAGCCATCTCTCCAACCCTACCTTGGTTTTTGCTTTTTTGTTTTTGTTTTTGTTTGTTTGTTTGTTTTTTAAGACAGCAAGTATAAGTCCTTTCCTAAGGACCTTTAAAGCAGAAATTAGGCTGGGAAGCTTGGCTCCAACTCGGTTCACATAGGCTCACGCTAATGAAGCCTCAGGAGATTTTTTTTTTTTTTTTTTTTGTTTTTTTTAGCTGGGTGGCAGAGCATGTGGGAAGTGGACAAGCTCCCCAAGGGCTTTAGGGGATGGAATTCACTTCCTCTCAAGTTGCCCCCCTCTGCGTAGTGACCTTACCTGGTCACCCTTCCTCCAGCATCCTATCTATCAGCCAGAACAATCTAGCAGGGCTGGACCTGCCTTGATCAGCTGAGGTGCCCAGGAGAGGATCTTCCCTCCTTTCTCCCTCCACGTCCCCAGCCTCTGACCTCCATTTCCATTTACACCTTCGGAGGACACATGTATTGTCTGGCATGGTATGCGGTCGAAATAAAGGCAGTCAGAGAAAGTAGCCTGATCCTGGCACCTGGAGTGTCCTCAGCACAGCATGGGCAGAACCCCATCCTGGTGACAACCAGCCAGCACCCTAACCTTGGTCTGAGGCTGAACATGCATGAGGCCCTGAGGAGCCATTGTGAGGCTCTGCGTGTGGGAAGCTGGGGGCCTCTGCAAGACCTCTCAGGAGGTTCTTGTCTGTCCACAGGCCTTAGGGAGCTACCACTTTGCCAACCCCAGTGGCCATAGGGGAGAAAGACTTCTGCTTCTGTTTGCCTGGAACGTCTCTCTCCACCCCCAAACACACACACACACACACACACACACACACACACACACACACACACAGTCCCTTACTCTGACGTGTGTGTGCTATCCAGCCTGTCACCACCCTGCCTATCATCCCATCTAAATCCGCTCACTTGCAAAAGTGGAAAACCAAAACTGACAGCCAGATGAGATTTGTGGCCTTGATTCCCTCACGTAAATCCATCTAAGAGGTTACTTTCAAAACTACATTGTAGGGGCTGGAGAGATGGCTTAGCGGTTAAGGCGCCTGCCTCCTAAGCCTAAGAATGCTGGTTCCAATCTCCAGGTCCCACGTTTAGCCAGATGCAAAATGACTCAAGGGCGCAATGCCACACTTGACCACAAGGGGGCGCACGCATCTGGATTTCATTCACAGCAGCTGAGAGGCTGCTGGCGCGCCCATCTCTGTCTTCCTCTCCCTCTCTCTCTGTCTCTCTCAAAAAAAAATACATTCTAGGAATGATCCCAGCCTGCCTTGTGATAAGAGAGGGCCTTCGTGGTGGCTAACTCCTCTTCCTCCTCCCTCATACCTTGGATAACCCTGCAGGTCCTTGGGGTGGGGGTGGGCTGTGTAGACCCTACACAGGAGCCCTAACAGGAAGTGTGGACCCTCTGCTCGTGCCTGCGGCAGGCCGTGGCAACTGTGCTCTGGCAGGCCTCCCTTGGGCTTCTTTTCCTATCTGTGCCTTAGCATTTCTGACTGGGGCAGGGGCAGGGACAGGGCCATGGCTGGGAGAGTGACAGGCAGCTCAAGCCTGAGCATTTTTAAATTCAGAGGTGGTGGAGATAACCTTACAGCCCGTGCCACAGCCCACTGGCCTGTCTTTGCATCTCACACCATGGCACAAGTTAGGAAACTCTGAGCTAAGGTTCTGGGTGCCTCTTGGAGAGGGCCTATGGCCCGTGGGGTTATGGGACCTGCCCAACACTCTCAGGAAGATGCTCTTCTATGGCGGGGTGGTATTTATTTTTAGACTGAAATATATGCTAGGTCCCTCCCTGGCCCCACAAAGCCTTTGGAAAGAGAACAAAATGGCTGCCAAAGAGCTTCTCGTGCAGGCCTGTGGGCTTCTGAGAAGCACTGGCCTATAGCCAGTCCTCACTGCCTTGCCTGTCTGCTCTGCCCTAAGGCTTCCCACTCTCACCTCATGCAGCTGTCACAACAAATTACCACAAACCCGATGGCTTCAAACAATAGAAATGTATTCTGTCACCTCTCTGGGGGCCAGAGTATGAAAGCAAGACCGGAGGGCCATGCTGCCTTTGAAGGTGCTGGAAGAGGATCTTTCCTTCCCTTCACCAGCTTCTGGTGGCCCCAGGTGCTCTTCGTCCTGGGGCTGCAAGACCCCAGTCTCTGCCTCTTTCTTCACATGGTCCAAACACAGTAGATTTGGCTGATGTATTGGTGTGAATTCTCCTGTGGGTTCTTGAGGTGACTGCGGGCCTCCACTGTCTTGGGGAGAAGATTCTAGCTACCCCACACAGTGTCCCTAGTCCTGGGTTTGGTTTCTCAGTCTCCTGCCTCATCCTGATCATATGCTGACTGCCTTGGTCACAGCACCACCCCCCCCAACTCCATGCACTCTCATCTGACAAGCTGCACCTCCTCTTCAGGGTACACACACACGTGCACGTGTGTCCCAAGGTGCTAGGGGGTCCAAGAAAGTCCTTGAACCCCATACCCTAGGTTCACTTCTAATTTAAATTTTTATTTTATTTTTTTTTACTTGAGAGGGAAAGGGGTGGGGGAGAATGGGTGTACTAGGGCCTCTAGCCACTGCAAATGAACTCCAGACGTATGCACCACCTTGTGCATCTGGCTTATGTGGGTCCTGGGGAACCGAACCTGGGTTCTTTGGCTTTGCAGGCAAGTGCCTTAGCAGCTAAGCCATCTCTCCAGCCCTCGCTTCTAATTTTAATCAAAGAATTGAATAAAAAAGAAGACTGAGGAGGATAATTATTAAATTATTTTATTTATTGAGGGAAATACAGAGCCAAGGAAAGGTACCCACGTGGCTAGAGATCCCATGGGGAGGGCCTGGGAAAAAAACACAGAAAAAAAAAGAGAAAAGAAAATTCAAGAAACTCATTCCATGTGGGGAGCTGGAGGGGATAAAGAACACATGCAGACAGTAAAGGCTAGGGGGCCCTCCCAGCTGGGCCTAGGCCTGAGTCAAGCCAGCCCAGGCCCAGCCAAAGGGAAAACTCACCCACAGCTGGAAGTTCCCAAGTGATCAGAGAGCCTGCCCTCCCCTTGCAAAGGTATTTATAATCTTTTAGTAGAGGTGGGCTGTCTTCTGGCTCAGGTGGACTAGAGGGATAGCTGGTTGGTTAGGGTTAGGGGCTGTATCAGGAAGAGGTTAGCCCTGGCACCAAGTTTGGGGGGTGTTGAACTTGACCAACCACAATGTTTAAATCCTATGAAAGACCTGTCTCCCAGGAGGGGTCCTGACTGTTTGTGGAAAAACAGGTCAGGGGAACTAGACAAGAGAAATAAGAAATCAGATCATCTTTGATTTCCAGCAAGTGCAAATTTTCCTTCCCTTTTTACCGTCAGGGTTCCAGTCACCCTAACTGTACCCCCTCTCACATGCGTGCGCACACACACACGCATGCACTGCATGCTTCATCCTGACACATCCGCCGTCCCTGTATCCCTCCCCTTCATCTTGTACTACTTCTTCCCTCTCTATGGCCGCATCGAATCCCCTTTGCTCCTACCCGGTCTACCTTCCACTCCAGGAAGCCTTGCTGCTTACCAAAGCCACCATGAATTCCTGGCTTATCTAGAGTGTCACAAACCCAGGGACCCTCACTGCTAGCACACAATTCTGCCACAACTCTTCATGGGCAGGCACTAATGCAGGAGGGAAGGTGAGTGGGCATATACTCACATGATGACAATAGTGTTTCTCATGATAAGAGTATCATGGCCAGCCTGGCGTGGTGACGCACACCTTTAATCCCAGCACTCAGGAGACAGAGGTAGGAGGATCGCTGTGAGTTCAAGGCCACCCTGAGACTACAGAGTGAATTCCAGGTCAGCCTGGACTACAGTGAGACTTTACATCAATCAAAAGACCAAAAAAATTAAAATTATTAATAATATAATTAAATTTAAAGCCATATATATATATATATATATATATAGAGAGAGAGAGAGAGAGAGAGAGAGAGACAGACAGACAGACAGACAGACAGACAGACAGACTGACTCATGACCATAGAGACAGGATAGCTAACCACTTGCTGTATTAGGGTTCTCTAGAGGAACATGATCATATATGGTATGCATCATTATAAAAGGGAATTTATTGGCTTGGCATATACAGCTGGAGGCTAAGGAGACTAGAGAGCTAGAGAATCTGGTGGCTGTTCAGGCCACGAAGCTGGTCTCTCAGAACAAGGGGGTTCATAATGCAGTCCCAGGGTGAGTCCCGCAGGAAGCTCAGCACAGAAACTGCACGGAAGGGCTGAAGAAGCCCGAGTCTGATGGCCAGGAGTGATGGCAGCTGCCACAGACGCATTCACTCTGGAAGAACGGAGCTTGCTTCCACCGGCTCGCTTCTTCCCTTTTCCACTTTGCCCCCATACAGGCCCCCAGTCTATTGGCTAGTGCCCCCCACATTCAGGGTAGGTCTTCATCATGCAGTTAGCTACTGCCCCAGGTCCCAGATGTCAATCCTGTCTGGAAATGTCCTCACATACACACCTAGACATGTGCTAATCAGAGTGGAGGAGGAGGTGGATGCATGCGTCCTCATGTCTCCTCCTCTTCCTCCTCCCCCTCCTCTTCCCCCTTCTTCTTTTTCTTTTTCTTTTCTTTTCTTTTTTTTTTTTTTTTTTTAAAGGAGGAAGGATTTATTTCAGTCTGTAGTTCCAGGTTACTGTCCATTATGGTGGAGAAGGCACAGTGGTAGAGCCTGAGGCAGCTGATCATATTCAGTCCACGGTGAGGGCTCAGACACTAATGAATGCAGCTTTCTCCTTTTCGTATAGTCCAGGACCCATGCAATGGTCCCACCCACAGTTAAGGTGGGTCTTCTCTTGCCACCTCAGTGAACTCAATCAAGATAATTCCCCACAAACATGCCCAGCGGCTAACCTCATCTCTGTAGTCCCTCCCTGGCGAGTGTGGGTCCTGTCAAGTTGACAGTCTATAAGCCATCACACAGGGGGCTGTTTAAAGGGGCCGCATTGGCCTCCTTTTTTCCTGCTTGCATATGTCCCATTTCCCTTCAATTTGCCGCTCTCCACCCGGAAGAGGAAGACTCTGAGCATCCAGCATCCGGGAGGATGGACATGTCAAGCCAAGTTCTGAGCCTTGACATTAAGACTGGAACTTCTCTTTCACATGCAAGCCCACAAGCTTTCTTCTGTCTCTTGTTCTGTGTAGTAATAAGTGAGCGTCAGCGTCAGTAAGGAGGGATTGTGGTGGCCAGAGCAAAACATGACGCCTCTTCTTTCTCTTTCAAAAGGAAGCTTGCAGACACCGGACATGGTGGCACACCATGCCTTTAAGGCTGAGGTATTAGAGTCGTTCTGAGTTCAAGGCTAGCCTGGGCAATAGAGTGAGTTCTAGGGTCAGCCTAGGCTAGAGTGAGACCCTGCCTCCTAAAGAAAAGAAAAAAACTTGGGCTGGAGAGATGGCTTAGCAGTTAACGTGTTTGCTTGCAAAGCCAAAGGATGTCAGTTCGATTCTTCAGGACCCATGCACAAGGGGGTGCATGCATCTGGAGTTCATTTGCAGTGGCTGGAGGCCCTGGTACACCCATATTCTCTCTTCTCTCTCTCTCTTTCTCTCAAATAAATAAATAATATTTAAAAAAAAAAAAGCTTGCAGAAGTGGCCTGAGTTCCAGCGCAACATCTCTGATCTGTCACTTAGCTAGGAGACCGTGGCCAAGCCTACCAGTCTCTTCATAGCGCCTCTCCTCTTCTCTCTTTCTTCTCCTCCTTCTCCCTGCTCAACCCCCACCTTTCAAAGTTTTATTTATTTATTAGCACATGTCTACATACACAAACAGGGCCCCTTCTCTCTGCAAATGAACACCAGTAGTTTGTACCACTTTTGGCAACTGTTTTATGTGGGCAGCTTGGATTGAACCTGGGGCAGACAGGCTTTGCAAGCAAGTGCCTTTAACCATCAAGCCATCTTTCCAGGCTACTCTCTGCCCTTCTGAGACAGGGTCTCACTGTGTAGCCTTGGGTGATGTGTAACTCAGCATCCTCCTGCCTCCGCCTCCCAGATTGGGGGATTTCTGGCATGTATAATGCATACTTAGTATTGCCATTTTAAATCTAGAAATGATCTGAGTAGCATTTCATTCATGTATCCCCTAGAACAGTGCCCCAGACTTTAGAAGCAGGGCTGTGGTTAATTTGCATAGCTCTTAAAGTCTTCGAGTAATAGAAAATTATGGGCTAAAAACACTGTTGATACAAATGTTCATTGCTGTATGCCATATAGAGAAATCAGAACAAAAACAGTGGCAGCTCTCTACCAGACCGAGTTGATAGAAGGAAGTGACACGAACAGCCTTTCAGAGGTGTCCTTGTGAAGGTTGTGGGTGACACAACTATATGTACATTTGAGCTTGTACAGTGCTTTGAGCTCCGCAGGCAGAACCCTGAGTCAGCTACGGTTAACTGCAGCACCATGGTCTTACCGTACTGATGCAGTACGACCCTTTCTTTTGCAAACATTGACATTCTGGCATCACCTTATGTAGTGGAGTCTGAATGCCAGTCAGTGGTCTGTCGATCAGAGGCCTGCTGAGGCACCACGAGCCATCCAAATGCTCCCTCTGGTCATGACCTGGGACTCTGTGCTGATAGACCCACTCAGGATTGAACATCTTATCTTTCCCCCTCTCTCTTCTGCTATCTTTTTATTCTTCTCTTTTTCTGTGTATGCAAATAGGGATCTGGTAGGCTTTTATTTAGTACAAAATGTTAACGATGGCTCATGCAAAGAAGAATTTTGGGTCAAAGGAAGGGTAGGACTCCTTACAACGTGCTCCTCCACACACAAAATGGCCTGGATATCCATGACCTTGTGGTGCCTGACACTACCTACACAAGACCATCATAATAGGAGGAAAAGATGATGACATCAAAATAAAAAGAGACTGATTAAGAGGGGGAAAGGGTATGAGGGAGAGTGGAGCTGCAAAGGGGAAAGTGGGGGGAGGGAGGGAATTACCATGGGTTATTTGTCTACAATTATGGAAGCTGTCAATAAAAAAAAAATTGAGGGCTGGAGAGATGGCTTAGTGGTTAGGGCATCTGCCTGCTAAGCCTAAGAATGCCAGTTCCAATCTCCAGGTCCCACGTTTAGCCAGATGCAAAGTGACGCAAGGGCACAATGCTGCACTTACCCACAAGGGGGCGCACACATCTGCAGTTCGTTCACAGCAGCTGAAAGGCTGCTGATGTGCCCATTCTCTGTGTTCCTGTCCCTCTCTCTCTGTCTCTCTCTGTGTCTCTCTCAAAAAAATATATATATATATAAAAAAAAATATTTTGGTTTCCCAGGTGCAAAACGTCACTATGACACTTAAGATGGCCACACTATACTTATGAAGCTGTCAGGCCTCACTGTGCCCCACCTCCTTGGCCTGTGTGTATCCTGGCACAGGCTGGCTGTTGCTGCTTTGGACATCACATCCACATGCAAAGTAGCAAAGGAAAGCACGAGTTTCCCTCCCCTAGAATCCCTCCCCTAGTGAACTGCTGCTCATGTCTTGTTGGCAAACATTGAGTCCCGTGATCACCCTTAGGCCCCTGGAGAGGCTGAAGCATCAGAATTTAGCTTTGATCATGTACAGAGTCAGGCATGAGCCCGAGTGCTGGCCGTGGCTTCTGGCCGAGTCCGTCCATAGCTCCCAGTATATTTCAGGGGCAAAATGGAACCATGAAGCAGTCCCCGTCCCAGACGGCAGCTACTGGTTTGGATGAAGTGTCATCCGCAGGCACACTTGGTTCCAGCTGGTGACACTGTGTCAGGAGACAGTAGAGCATTTGGACATGGAGTGTAGCGGGCACATAAGGCTATAGGGTTAGAACGTGGTTCCAGCCTGATCACTCTCTCTCTCTCTCTCTCTCTCTCTCTCTTTCTGTCTGTCTCTCTCTGCTTCCTGACTGCCACTTCAAAGTCAGGAGGTGCTTCCACCACCATGTCTTCTCCACCGTGATGGACTCTACCCCCTGCACTGTGAGCCAGAATAAATCTTCCTTACCTTAAGTTGTTTCTGCCTGATGTTTTGTCACAGTGATGAGAAAAAGAACTCACACAGTTACCTTTCCTAATTTCTTGTGTAGGTTACACAGATGTAAGTTCCTAGGTGCCCTGTAAGGTCACCAACTAGAGCTTCTTAGGCAGTAAGTTCACTCGACATCCAGCATACGTGAGCTTTCCCAGAGGAGAGCACTCAGGGACCTTCATTGCTGGGCATATGTGGCTTTTGAAGGGATTGACTGACTTTGACATAAATAAACCCTTAGTTAGCGTCTACAGAGCATGGTATTTGGTTAGAGCAGTCAGGAAATGAAAGGTCACCAATAAGTTGGGTGGCCACTTCCCATAGGAAGGAAAGTGGCCACCAGGAATGGACAGGTTTTTGAAATGAAAAGAAACTGAGTACCTGTGCTGTGACCGCAGGCGCACGTTGTCCTTCAGGACACATGACAGACCTTGCCCAGCTTGCTTTTCAGAGGCTGCGGGCTCCTCCCCTCAAAGCACCCACTTGCCTGCCCATCTGAATCCTTAAGTTTTGCCAGGCTAATTTGCATGCTAATTTGCATGACTTTGTCCTGATACTTCCATCTGATGGTCGGTGGTGCAGAACAAGAACAGCAGCCTCATTGTCAAGGGCTTGTCATGCCCAGCTGCTTTCTGCCACTTACGGATGCTTCCCCAGCCCTGCGCCCAGGCCTGGCAAGGCTAAAAGGAGACACACATACATGCCTTTTCATTATTTTCTCTTTCCCCGGGGAAGAGAATCTTGAGTCAATTTATGCAAATTACCATGCAGATTTCCTCCTCAGACTTTATTATGTGTCTTGTCAGGCTGTGGATGCAAAGTTATACTTCATAATCAATGCCCAGAGCCAGAAAGATTTCAACAAGTGCCGCAGGGAGCATCTCCTTGCTCAAGGATCAGCCGGGCCAGAGCAAGTTCTTTGGAGAGGAAGTCACGTCATATACTGCATTCTGTGCAGTATGTTTGAACCCCTTGATACCGTTTAATACCACGTTTGAAAGAAGATAAATGAGGATGCACTATGAAATCTGAGCTTGTTAAGAGTCTTCACAGTTTTGTATGAGATGAAGTGGCTATTGTTTTTCAAAGGCAGTGCTGTTTGCAAGTGCGAAGATAGGAGAGGAATAAATTAGCATCTTTGGGTTTGGGGTAGCCTGATCACAGTGGAGGACAATCCAATCCACTTAAAAAGACATGGGCTGGGCATAGTGTTGTACACTCTTTAATCAGAGGTAGGAGATCACTGTGAGTTCAAGGTCAGCCTGAGCTATAGTGAGACCCTACCACGAGGGTGGGGAGCGGAGCCAGGCTTGATGGTGTACACCTTTAATCCCAGCACTTGGGAAGATGGGGTAGGAGGATCTCTATGAGTTTGAGGCCACCCTGAGACTACATTGTGAATTCCAGGTCAGCCTGGGCTAGAGCGAGACCCTACCTCGAAAAACCAAAAGAAAGAAAAGACATGGCACAATGCAGGTAGAATGGACATGGCAGAGAAAGGAAAATCTCCGGCATCCTGGGCTGGCGGGAGGACTCTCCTAACTCAAACCTGTACCTCATGTGGTCTTGCTATCCTAACTTTACCTCCTCCCCATCCCCATGGAACAGTTACTAGCAAAAATAATTTGTTCCGGCCGGGAGTGGTGGTACATGCCTTTAATCCCAGCACTCAGGAGGCAGAGGTAGGAGGATCGCCATGAGTTCGAGGCCACCCTGAGACTACATAGTTAATTCCAGGTCAGCCTGGACCAGAGTGAGACCCTACCTCGCAAAACCAAAAAAATAAATAATAATAATAATAATTTGTTCCGTACCTCACAAAGAGAAAGGCTGCTTTGACCAAGACTCCACGGCAAAGTTGAAAAAGGGTGTAGCCTATTTTGGGGCTCACCATGCTAAAGGTCAACCTTTTTTTGTTTTTATAAAATATATTTTATTTATTCATTCATTTTGGAGAGAGAGAAGGAGCATGCCAGGGCCTCCAGTCACTGAAAACAAACTCCAGATGCATGGGCCCCCTTGTGCATCTGGCTTACGTGGGTCTTGGAGAATTGAACCTGGATCCTTTGGCTTTGCAGGCAAAGACCTTAACCGCTAAGCCATCTCTCCAGCCCAAGGTCAACCATTTTTTTTTTTTTTTGCAAAGTAGGGTCTCACTCTGATCCAGGCTGACCTGGAATTAACCATGTAGACTCAGGGTGGCCTCGAACTCACAGCGATCCTCCTACCTCTGCCTCCCAAGTACTGGGGTTAAAGACGTGCGCCACCATGCCCGGCCAAGGTCAACCTTTTGAGAAGACCTACTGTAGCAGTTACCTTTCCATTGGTGGAACAGAACACCTGACCAGAAGCAGCACATGGAAGAAAAGGGTGTCAAGGGGAAGTTGTGTAATGGCAGAGAAAGTGTAGCAGGAGCAGATGGCTGAGCATCACATCTTGTCACATCAGCAGGGAGGAAGCAGCAAGAGTGAGTTCTGACTACCCAGTGGGACTAGACTAATAAGCCCCTCAAGGCCCACCTCATTGAAACACAAGGCTCCACCTCCCAAAGGCTCCATCCGCTGGTAATGGATTCCCCATTTTTGTTTATGCAGCATATGACAGAGTGGAGTACCTTCACCTACTCTAACTCATTTGGTCCAACAGTCCTTACCTGAAACTCTGGTTATCCTCATTTTAAAGGTGAAGGAACTGGATGCAGGTCACGGAAGATAATCAAGACATTTTCCCCGAATACCCCCTCCCCCGCAACCCAATGTTCTTGTATACCTACTGAGCCACTCAGACCCAACCAAAGCACTGGCAGAGAAGCTGGGGTGATAGGTCAATCAGTAAGGTGCTTGTCTTGCAAACTGGAGGACCTGAGTTCCATCCTCAGTATCCACATTAAAAAATAATAATAGCCAGGTGGGGTGGCGTACGCCTTTAATCCCAGCACTCAGGAGGCAGAGGTAGGAGGATCTCTGTGAGTTCGAGGCCACCCTGAGACTACAAAGTTAATTCCAGGTCAGCCTGGGCCAGAGTGGTGAGACCCTACCTCGAAAAACCAAAAAAAAAAATAATAATAATAAATAAATAAATAATATAATAATAATAATAAAATAAAAACAGGCATAGTAGAGCATACTTAGAATCCAATGGCATTCCTGAGAAACAACACCCAGGGTTGTCCCCTGGCCTCCACATGTATGCACATGCACACACACACACATACACACACACACATGCACTCACACACGTTAAAAAAAGGAGACTCTCTCTGTGTGTAATAAATAAGTTTAAGAAAATAAAAATAAAATATTTAGAAGAGGACTGGAGAGATGGCTTAGTGGTTAAGGCGCTTGCCTGTAAAGCCTAAGGACCCAGGTTCAATTCCCCAGTACCCACGTAAGCCAGCTGCACAAGGTGGCACATGCATTTGGAGTCTTCTTGCAGTGACTGGAGGTCCTGGCATGCCCATTCTCTTTATATATATAATAAATACATTTTTAAAAATAGATTTTTTTTTTTTTTTTTGGTTTTTCAAGGTAGGGTTTCACTCTAGTCCAGGCTGACCTGGAATTAACTATGTAGTCTCAGGGTGGCCTCGAACTCTCGGCAATCCTCCTACCTCTGCCTCCCGAGTGCTGGGATTAAAGGCATGTGCTACCACGCCCGGCAGAAATATTTTTTGTAAAAAGGAGAGGTCACTGAAAACAAATTGAGACCCTCTGGACACACAACCCAAGCAGATCATTGGAATGGGGCGCTCGGCACTGCCGAGCCCACCTGTCTTGCACGGAAATGACAGGTAGCCTGGCTTCACTGGAAGATACATACGTGTTCCCTTTCCAAAGGACATGTGAAGGTTCCAGATCTCCTTGGCCTTTGGCATGGCTTGAGGCTATGTATATATGAGGGATTTGGGCTGACTCTTGACAACAGTGAGCCTAAGGGAGGACAGATGTATTTCAGCTTCCGGGCTCTAGGTTACAGTTCATCATGGCAGTGAAGGCGTGACAGCAGGACCTTGCTGCAGCTGGTCACAGTGAGGAAGCAGAGGGTGATGAATGCCAGTGCTAAATCAGCTCTCTCCTTTTTTTTTTTTTTTTTTTTTTTTTTTTTGGTTTTTCAAGGTTGAGTTTCACTCTAGCTCAGGCTGACCTGGAATTCACTCTGAATTCCAAAGGCATGCGCCACCATGCCCGGCTGGCTCTCTCCTTTTATATAGTCCACTACCTTCCTTTGTCCCTTGTCCCTCTTCCCCTACCTCTCTCTTTTTACTTGTTATATAGTCTGAGACCCCAGCCCATGGAACCACAGTTCAGATAGGTCATTCCACCTAAATTAACCTAACTAGTTCCTCAGTCATGCTCAGTGGCCAGTTTCCGGGGAGATTTCAAATCCTGGCAGGTTGACAATCGGACCTTAACCATCACATGGAGCAGAGTAATAGTAAGTGATTTTGACATATTTTCTGCCCCTTTCACCATCTTGATCAGGATCAGACTGCACGTGTTTTTCTTGTTTACGGCTCACATTTTCCTCTCACTTTACATGACGAGCAACGCGGGACGGTAGCCTATGCGCTGTGGTCCTGTCTGTGGAACCGAGAAGCACTGGCTGTGTCTTGGCAGGCAGCACAGTCGTCTGTCCTCTAATTCTTTCTGCTGCGGTGGACAGCCGCGACCGAGAATGCTGTTCAGATTTTTTAAAATTATTTTTTTATTGACAACTTCTGTACTTACATACAAAAAACACATGATATTTCCCTCCCCTCACCCCATTCCACTTTAGAACTCCAACCTCCATCATATCCCCTCCCTCTCTCCATTAGTCTCTCTTTTAATTTGATGTCATCATCTTTTTCTTCTATTTTGAGGGTCTTGCAAAGGTATTGCTAGGTACTGCAAGGTCATGGATATCGAGGCCAATTTCTGTCTGGGCAGTTGCATTGTAAGAAGTCATACCCTTCCTTTGGCTCTTCCATTCTATCCGCCCCCTCTTCTGCAATGGTCCCTGAGCCTTGGAGGGTGTGACAGAGGTGTTTCAGTGCTGGGCACTCCTCCATCCCTTCTTCTCAGCACTATGTTGCCTTTTGGGGAGATTTTTGTTTGTTTGGCTGTTTTGTCTTATTTTCAGTCTTGGGCAGGTTGTTTGAGAGTTTCTTGGCGTCATCCGGAGTTGGACAACATTTATAAATGCAGACTTTGGGGCCCCTTCTCTGGCTTCCTCACTTCTAGGATTTTTCTACACCTCCTGGTAGCTGTGTTGACTTTACATTCCGTCTTCTTGATTTTTCAACCAATGTGACTGTGGGTCTCTTTACAAAGTTGAGCCACCCCTCAGCTGCAACTGGGGCCTGCAACTTGGGTGAGAAGTCATAAAAACAAGAACTTCACCCAGTGTGACTTCCTTCCTTTAAGTGTTGAATCCCTTCTAGTTCCTACCTGTGTTAGCCAATCTGGGTGTCTTCAGATACACTCTGGTTGCAGCTGGTTCAGAGTTAGTTAGTCATCAGCAAGGGAGTTGAGGGAACTCTGACACTGGGTGAGAACCAGAACTTCCCTATCCCCTCCTGCTGAGAAATTTCTACATGCATCTCCCATCCTCCACCACTCCCCTATCTCTGGCTGCTGGAAAAGTGGTATAAGAACTTGGAAATTTACTCCACCCATTCCATAAGAAATCAAGTAAGGCTTGCCTGCTCTGGACCCTCAGATCCCCTCCACAGTGGTCTTTCATTTCTGTTCACCATGGATGGCAGTGTTTGTGCATGTCTCCTCCACAAGGTTGGAAGCTCTTTGGGGACAGGGACCAGAAATTTTTCTAGCACACACTTAGCACTCAAGAATTAACAGGTGGAGCCGGGCATGGTGGTGCACGCCTTTAATCCCAGCACTCAGGAGGCAGAGGTAGGAGGATTGCCGTGAGTTCAAGGCCACCCTGAGACTACATAGTGAATTCCAGGTCAGCCTGAGCCAGAGTGAGACCCTACCTGGAAAAAAAAAAAAAAAGAATTAACAGGTGGGGCTGGAGAGATGCTTAGCAGTTAAGACGCTTGCCTATGAAGATTAAGGACCCATGTTCCCCTCTCCAGGTCCCACATAACCCAGACGCACAAGGTGATACATGCATCTGGAGCTCGAGTATAGTGGCTGGAGGCCCTGGTGCACCAATTCTCTCTCCTCACCCCCACTGCCTCATTAAAAAAAAAAAATTAAAAGCCAGTCGTGGTGGCACACACCTTTAATCCTGGCACTTGGGAGGCAGAGGTAGGAGGATCACCGTGAGTTTGAGGCCACCCTGAGAATACAGAGTGAATTCCAGGTCAGCCTGCGCTAAAGTGAGACCCTACCTCAAAAAAAAAAAAAAATAAACGAACAAAAAGAAAGAATTAACATGTGACTTGAGTTTTAATGACGTACACCATCTGCCACAAAGGAGCTGCCCAGGGAAGACCACGACCACCTCCTTCCCCCTGCCGATGTGACCTTTCTGGGAGAGACGGATTCCAGATGGCAGTGGTGTGGGGACAGCTGCTGTGTCTTGAGTCTGGGAACTAGATGATGCAGAGAAGCTAGAAGTGTTCCAGTCATGGAGACCCAGCCAAGTCTTTTCTATTCTGCTCTTAGAGCAACTGACTTATTTTTTTTTTCTGCTAAGAATGCAAATTAACTTAAGAGGGCTCTGCTGAGCCATTATGGCTAATGATGGCCATTTTTCTGACAATAAGGAGCTAGGGTTAGGATGTGACACCTCCCCCCAGGTAAACTCAGTTACAGCTTCAAGGCACAGTGACATCTTCAGCAATGGGCTTCTGGAAGCTGAGACTTTGCAGTCAGAGTGGTTTGAGTTCACATCCATGCACTGCTGCTATGTTTGTGTGACTGAGGTTATGAAAGAGCCTCGTTTCTTCCCTGTGAACATCCTTCCTTGCTCACTGACATCTCCCTCTGTGTCACCTCAGCCCCTGTAGGCTACAGCCTCCTCACAGCCAGGTTTACAAGCACAGGGCTTACACACTTTACTAAGCAAATGAATTATCTGAGAACCTGTCTGGAATTCTGATTCTTAGACTGACACCCAGCGCCGGTGTCTGCTCGAGCTGGGTTGAGGAATGTGCATGGTAACACGCTCCCTCCTGGTGTGATTCTAACACAAGCTGTCAGTGGGCTGCGTGCTGAGAATGCGCGGGCTGACCAGCATGAGACCTTTCCAATGTGGCAGAGAAAGTGTTAAATGAGGAGCCCTGGGGCCAGCCTGAGGGTTCAAATGTGATTTGCAAAAGAGCTGAATCTCAAATTCTGAGTCTTAATTATGTGGAAGAGCATTTCAGGGGAGGCGACACTATTAGAAAAGACATCCAAAGTCACTTGGGAATTCTACACAGAGCATTATGACATCGTATAGAGTCAAAGCTTGGCAAGAGCAGAATGAAGCCACCCAAAGCCAGTGACAAGCCCTGAGCAACTTTGTAGGTCAACTACAAGTGTTTGGACTATTTCCTAGGGGCAGGAGGGAGTGACATGGTCAGGAGACAGGATATGTATATATGAGGGATTTGGGCTGACTCTTGACAACAGTGAGCCTAAGGAAGGACAGATGTATTTCAGCTTCCGGGCTCTAGGTTACAGTTCATCATGGCAGTGAAGGCGTGACAGCAGGACCTTGCTGCAGCTGGTCACAGTGAGGAAGCAGAGGGTGATGAATGCCGCTGCTAAATCAGCTCTCTCCTTCTTTTTTTTTTTTTTTTTTTGGTTTTTCAAGGTTGAGTTTCACTCTAGCTCAGGCTGACCTGGAATTCACTCTGAATTCCAAAGGCATGCGCCACCATGCCCGGCTGGCTCTCTCCTTTTTATATAGTCCACTACCTTCCTTTGTCCCTTGTCCCCTCTTCCCCCCTACCTCTCTCTTTACTTGTTATATAGTCTGAGACCCCAGCCCATGGAACCACAGTTCAGATAGGTCATTCCACCTAAATTAACCTAACTAGTTCCTCAGTCATGCTCAGTGGCCAGTTTCCGGGGAGATTTCAAATCCTGGCAGGTTGACAATCGGACCTTAACCATCACATGGAGCAGAGTAATAGTAAGTGATTTTGACATATTTTCTGCCCCTTTCACCATCTTGATCAGGATCAGACTGCACGTGTTTTTCTTGTTTACGGCTCACATTTTCCTCTCACTTTACATGACGAGCAACGCGGGACGGTAGCCTATGCGCTGTGGTCCTGTCTGTGGAACCGAGAAGCACTGGCTGTGTCTTGGCAGGCAGCACAGTCGTCTGTCCTCTAATTCTTTCTGCTGCGGTGGACAGCCGCGACCGAGAATGCTGTTCAGATTTTTAAAATTATTTTTTTATTGACAACTTCTGTACTTACATACAAAAAACACATGATATTTCCCTCCCCTCACCCCATTCCACTTTAGAACTCCAACCTCCATCATATCCCCTCCCTCTCTCCATTAGTCTCTCTTTTAATTTGATGTCATCATCTTTTTCTTCTATTTTGAGGGTCTTGCAAAGGTATTGCTAGGTACTGCAAGGTCATGGATATCGAGGCCAATTTCTGTCTGGGCAGTTGCATTGTAAGAAGTCATACCCTTCCTTTGGCTCTTCCATTCTATCCGCCCCTCTTCTGCAATGGTCCCTGAGCCTTGGAGGGTGTGACAGAGGTGTTTCAGTGCTGGGCACTCCTCCATCCCTTCTTCTCAGCACTATGTTGCCTTTTGGGGAGATTTTTGTTTGTTTGGCTGTTTTGTCTTATTTTCAGTCTTGGGCAGGTTGTTTGAGAGTTTCTTGGCGTCATCCGGAGTTGGACAACATTTATAAATGCAGACTTTGGGGCCCCTTCTCTGGCTTCCTCACTTCTAGGATTTTTCTACACCTCCTGGTAGCTGTGTTGACTTTACATTCCGTCTTCTTGATTTTTCAACCAATGTGACTGTGGGTCTCTTTACAAAGTTGAGCCACCCCTCAGCTGCAACTGGGGCCTGCAACTTGGGTGAGAAGTCATAAAAACAAGAACTTCACCCAGTGTGACTTCCTTCCTTTAAGTGCTGAATCCCTTCTAGTTCCTACCTGTGTTAGCCAATCTGGGTGTCTTCAGATACACGCTGGTTGCAGCTGGTTCAGAGTTAGTTAGTCATCAGCAAGGGGGTTGAGGGAACTCTGACACTGGGTGAGAACCAGAACTTCCCTATCCCCTCCTGCTGAGAAATTTCTACATGCATCTCCCATCCTCCACCACTCCCCTATCTCTGGCTGCTGGAAAAGTGGTATAAGAACTTGGAAATTTACTCCACCCATTCCATAAGAAATCAAGTAAGGCTTGCCTGCTCTGGACCCTCAGATCCCCTCCACAGTGGTCTTTCATTTCTGTTCACCATGGATGGCAGTGTTTGTGCATGTCTCCTCCACAAGGTTGGAAGCTCTTTGGGGACAGGGACCAGAAATTTTCTAGCACACACTTAGCACTCAAGAATTAACAGGTGGAGCCGGGCATGGTGGTGCACGCCTTTAATCCCAGCACTCAGGAGGCAGAGGTAGGAGGATTGCCGTGAGTTCAAGGCCACCCTGAGACTACATAGTGAATTCCAGGTCAGCCTGAGCCAGAGTGAGACCCTACCTGGAAAAAAAAAAAAGAATTAACAGGTGGGGCTGGAGAGATGCTTAGCAGTTAAGACGCTTTGCCTATGAAGATTAAGGACCCATGTTCCCCCTCTCCAGGTCCCACATAACCCAGACGCACAAGGTGATACATGCATCTGGAGCTCGATTACAGTGGCTGGAGGCCCTGGTGCACCAATTCTCTCTCCTCACCCCCACTGCCTCATTAAAAAAAAAAAATTAAAAGCCAGTCGTGGTGGCACACACCTTTAATCCTGGCACTTGGGAGGCAGAGGTAGGAGGATCACCGTGAGTTTGAGGCCACCCTGAGAATACAGAGTGAATTCCAGGTCAGCCTGCGCTAACGTGAGACCCTACCTCAAAAAAAAAATAAATAAACGAACAAAAAGAAAGAATTAACATGTGACTTGAGTTTTAATGACGTACACCATCTGCCACAAAGGAGCTGCCCAGGGAAGACCAC
Source organism: Orientallactaga sibirica (assembly GCA_036365145.1). Taxonomy (NCBI): domain Eukaryota; kingdom Metazoa; phylum Chordata; class Mammalia; order Rodentia; family Dipodidae; genus Orientallactaga; species Orientallactaga sibirica. The sequence goes on along the minus strand of JAEOAD010000009.1, from coordinate 25,706,670 downwards.
GACCACCTCCTTCCCCCTGCCGATGTGACCTTTCTGGGAGAGACGGATTCCAGATGGCAGTGGTGTGGGGACAGCTGCTGTGTCTTGAGTCTGGGAACTAGATGATGCAGAGAAGCTAGAAGTGTTCCAGTCATGGAGACCCAGCCAAGTCTTTTCTATTCTGCTCTTAGAGCAACTGACTTATTTTTTTTTTCTGCTAAGAATGCAAATTAACTTAAGAGGGCTCTGCTGAGCCATTATGGCTAATGATGGCCATTTTTCTGACAATAAGGAGCTAGGGTTAGGATGTGACACCTCCCCCCAGGTAAACTCAGTTACAGCTTCAAGGCACAGTGACATCTTCAGCAATGGGCTTCTGGAAGCTGAGACTTTGCAGTCAGAGTGGTTTGAGTTCACATCCATGCACTGCTGCTATGCCTGTGTGACTGAGGTTATGAAAGAGCCTCGTTTCTTCCCTGTGAATATCCTTCCTCGCACACTGACATCTCCCTCTGTGTCACCTCAGCCCCTGTAGGCTACAGCCTCCTCACAGCCAGGTTTACAAGCACAGGGCTTACACACTTTACTAAGCAAATGAATTATCTGAGAACCTGTCTGGAATTCTGATTCTTAGACTGACACCCAGCGCCGGTGTCTGCTCGAGCTGGGTTGAGGAATGTGCATGGTAACACGCTCCCTCCTGGTGTGATTCTAACACAAGCTGTCAGTGGGCTGCATGCTGAGAATGCGCGGGCTGACCAGCATGAGACCTTTCCAATGTGGCAGAGAAAGTGTTAAATGAGGAGCCCTGGGGCCAGCCTGAGGGTTCGAAATGTGATTTGCAAAAGAGCTGAATCTCAAATTCTGAGTCTTAATTATGTGGAAGAGCATTTCAGGGGAGGCGACACTATTAGAAAAGACATCCAAAGTCACTTGGGAATTCTACACAGAGCATTATGACATCGTACAGAGTCAAAGCTTGGCAAGAGCAGAATGAAGCCACCCAAAGCCAGTGACAAGCCCTGAGCAACTTTGTAGATCAACTACAAGTGTTTGGACTATTTCCTAGGGGCAGGAGGGAGTGACATGGTCAGGTTTTTTGTTGTTGTTGTTGTTTGTTTGGTTTTCTGTTTTGTTTTGGTTTTGGTTTTTTTGAGGTAGGGTCTTGCTGTAGTCCAGGCTGACCCAGAATTCACTATGTAGCCTCAGGGTGACCTCAAACTCATGGTGATCCTCTTACTTTTGCCTCCCAAGTGCTGGGATTAAAGGTGTGTGCCACCACGCCCAGTGACATGGTCAGTTTTAAAACGAGCAAAATAACAGACTGATGTACAACAAGGAAGTACAGGAGGAGAGCCTGAAGGCTGGCAGGGGCATGGAGGGGGTCAAGTCAGGAAGCTGTTGAGGTTACTCAGGTCAAAGACCCAAGGTCCGTGTGAGGGCACTGATGGTAGGGATGGGGTGGGCGTGGGTGAGACCACAGGAGACCATGTAATGAATAGTCTCCTGATTCTGGCTTTCCCTACCCCAGTCTTGCTTGTCTTAGCATGTCCATAGATTTCTTGAAAGTCACCTTTGGACTCATTCTGTTTTCTTTTCTTTTTAAATACTTTTAAGAGTTATTTTAGAGTCCTTGTTTGCTTATCTAATACTTGGGTCATTTAGACGGCTGTCTCTGTTGAGTTTTTTCTTTCTCTCTTGATTATGATTCAAGTACCTAATTTACACATCTAGACAGTTTTCATTGTCGAGTGCGCAGGGTGAACCATACTCTTGGGTTCTGTGTCTGTAATAGTCACCTTCTCATTGCTGGGACAAAATACCTGGCAAAAGTCAGTGTGGGGGAGGGCTTATTTTAGCTTATAGTTCCAGGCATAGTCCAACGTGGCAGGGAAGGCGTGGCTGCAGGAGCTGGAACAGAGCTGGTCACATTCACTGCTCACTGAGGAAGCAGACTGATAAATGCCAATGCTCAGCCAACTCTCCCCCCCCCTCTCTCTATATATATATACATATATATATGAGGAAGAGAAAGAAAGAAAGAGGCAAATAGAGAGAGAATGGGCATTCCAGGGCCTCCACCTGCTACAAACAAACTCCAGACACATGCATCACCTTGGGCACTTAGTTTACGTGGAGAATTGAACCTGCAAAGCCAAAGGAACCTGGTTCGATTCTCCAGGACCCACGTAAGCCAGATACATAAGAGGGTACATGCATCTGGAGTTCGTTTGCAATGGCTGGAGGCCCTGGCATGCCCATTCTCTCTCTTTCTCTCTCTCTCTCTGTCTTTTTCTCTCTCTTAAATAAATAAAAAATATATTTTTTTAAATACTGGAAAGAAACAACGAACAAAAGGAAAGATTGGTTTTGGTTTATGGGTTCAGAGATATTCAGTCCATCATGGCAGAAAAGGCATGGCACAGTCTCTGGAGGTGTAAGTATGTGGTGGAGGCTCCTCACATTGCAGAACAGGAAGCACCGAGGGCAAGGTTAGCACCAGGGACCGGATATAACTTTCAAAGGCCCACCCCTCGTGATCTTTTTCTACCAGCATGTCCCACTTCCTAAAGGTTCTACAGCCTCCCAAAATAGCACCACCACCTAGAGAATCGATGTTCAAAATATGAGCCCATGCGAGACATTTTAGATTCAGACCATAACACTTCAATCTGGTCTCCAGTGGCATATGGTTATCACATCATGCAAAAATGCATTTATTCCACTATATTCTTATTTCTTATATTTTATTTATTTGCAAAGAGAGAGAATGGGTACACCACTTTGTCTGGCCACTGCACCAAACTCCGGACATACTTGCCAGTTTCTGCATGTGGCTTTATTTAGGTACTAGGGAATCAAACCCATAATGGCAGGCTTTGCAAGGAAGTACCTTTAACTGCCAAGCCCCAAAATGCATTTATTCCAACTTCAAGCCCACAGTCCTTCAAAAGTCCCCATAGTCTGAACAGTCATATTATTGCTCAAAAGTGTCAGTCCATAGTCTCTACTGAGACTCAGAGCAATCTCTTAGCTGTAAGCCACTGTAAAATAAAAAGAATGTTAACTATTTCTAGTATATAGTGGCACAGGGTAAACATTCCTATTCCACATGATAGGAATGGGTGGATAGCAAGGAAAGATTGGACAAGCAAAACTGAAATCCATCAGGGCAAACATTAAATCCTGAAGCCAGGCATGATGGCGCACGCCTCTAGTCCCACACTTGGGAAGCAGAGGTAGGAGGATTGCCATGAGTTCGAGGCCGTCTTGAGACTACACAGTGAATTCCAGATCAGCCTGAGCCAGAGTGGGACCCTACATTGGAAAAAAAAAAACCTGTGGCTCCATATCCCACATTCCTGGCATGTAAAACATCCTGGGGTCCCCACTGCACCTTTTGTCTTCATTCTTAGTACTGCACAGTGCCAGCCTCTCAGGAGCTCTCTGCTACACATTACCTAGCTGACAGGCTTTCCTTAAAAATCCGAGTGCAGGGCTGGAGGGATGGCTTAGCGGTTAAGGCACTTGCCTGCAAAGCCAAAGGACCCAGGTTCCATTCCCCAGGACCCACATAAGCCAGATGTACAAGGGGGTGCATGCATCTGGAGCTTGTTTGCAGTGGCTGGAGGCCCTGATGTGTGCTCTCTCTCTCTCTTTCTTTTCCCCAGACTATTTATGTATCTTTCTCTCAAATAAATAAATAAATAAATAATCAATTTTTTAAAAAGCCGAGTTCATACCTCCCTGACTGAATTCAGCATGGCTGAAAAACAGCACTGCATGAGCCAAATTCTGCTGACAGTTGGTTCCCCTTGGACCATGGCTGTAGTGGCTGCTGAGTACCTCAGTGACTGTACCCAGGAAGCCACTTCCCTAGACGGCTCTTTTCAGGCTCAGCACCTGACGCTCTTTTCAGGCAGAGCACCCTCTTCTGAGAGGAAAGTGTTTTAAATTATTTTGCATGTTTAACACCTTGGAGCCTTCACTGGGTGAGGTTTTACTTCAAGGCACCCTTCCTATTTTCCCACTGAAAAATATAGGCTTCTTCTTCGTGGTGCTAATCTCTAATAACTATAGCCTTGCTTTGTCCACACCTTTAACAACACCCTGCTCTTTTCCTGGTCAAACGGAAACATCTTTCAGCTCTTTCTTCTCTGGTTTTTGTTCCGATGCTCACCGTAAACCTCGGAAAAAGCAGCCGTGAATAACCAGGCTGTAGCCCAAATCCTGTGCTGCCTTGAAATTTTCTCCACCAAGTAAATTATCTCAGAACATTTGAAGTCTGCCTCACTCAAATTCTCAAAACGTGGTAGAATATAAGTAAATTATTTGCCATAATTTGATACAAGGGGGCTGTGGTGCAATTCCCAGTCTGAAACCTCAGAAAGGCAGCACCATCCACAGTGCTATCAGCATTCCCGTCTTTTGTGCTCTCGCCACAATAGCCCATTAAGCTCTGCTTTTAGCGTTCTAGAGCTCTTGCGGCCCCGCATCTCCAAACTCCTTCAAAATCCTCTCACAAACCAACTCCAAAGGCCTGTAAACCACATGGACAGGTTTAGTTGTAGCAGCAAGCCCACTTCTCTGGTGCCAGTTTTCTGCATTAGTTGCTTTTTCACATTGCTCTGCCTAGAATTTCTGACAGAAACAACTTAAAGGAGGAAACGTTTAATTTGGCTCTTGGTTTCAGAAGATTTCACTTCATTGTGTGAGCAGGAGCATGTGAGAGAGAGAGAGACACAGATAGACAGACAGACAGACACTCAGTATAACCTTCAAAGCTCTGGTGAACTACCTCTACCAGGTAGGTCCCACCTATAGGTCCCACAGCCTCCCAAAGCAGTGCCACCAGCTGTGGACCAAACATTCAGAACATGAGTCTGTGGGGACATCGTATGTTCAAAACATAACCAATAGCTAGAATATATACTCTCTCTCTCTCAAATAGATAATATTCTTTAAAAGAGTTTAAAGATGGAGATTGCTGGGGGAGTTGGTCTCATTGCCACCTCTTTGCTCAGGCAACTGTGAGATTTAGTAAAGATACCATATACGTGGGCTGGAGAGATGGCTTAGCAGTTAAGGTGTTTGCCTGCAAAGCCAAAGGATCCGGGGTCAATTCTCCAGGACCCACATAAGCCAGATGCATGAGGGGCGCATGAATCTGGAGTTCGTTTGCAGTGGCTGCAGGCCCTGGCGTACCCATTCTCTCTCCCTCTCTCTTTCTCTCTCTCTCTCTCTCTGCCTGTCTCTCTCTCTCAAATAAATAAGTAAAATATTTTTAAAAAAAGATACGCTGTACGTGTGTCCAGTCAGTGGTGTTTATGATTAGGGAAGCCACTGGGCTTCGCTTTGCTAGGATTTGACCCAATGGCCCCATTCCTTGTAGTGTCATCTGGCAACTTCTCTGTGGAAGTCCATGTGCCTTGTGTCCGTATGAAAGGCCGCCACTGTTACAGTGATTCTCAGTGACATCGCTGTCACCACAGAGGTGCCAGGCTTTGAGGAGGGCAGATTGATAGCATGTAGAATCACCATGGTAACAAATCTCTGGGCATGTCTGAGAAATTTTCTAGATTAGGTTAGTAGAGGTGATAGTCCTCATGCTAACTCTGGGTGGCATCATCCTATGGACCAGGGTTCTAGACTGTATAAAAAGGTGTGGGGAGGGCTGGAGAGATGGCTTAGTGGTTAAGGCGCCTGCCTGCGAAACCTAAGAACGCTTGTTCAAATCTCCAGGTCCCATGCTTAGAGACAGAGTGACGCAAGCGGACAATGTCACACAAGAGGGCGCACGCGTCTGGAGTTTGTTCACGGTGGCTGAGAGGACCTGGCGCACCCATTCTCTCTCTGCCTCTTCCTCTCTCTTAAATAAAAAAAACAAAAGGTGTGAGCTAGCTAGCCATTTCAGTTACTTTGTCATTGTTGGGACAAAATACCTAACCAGAAGCAGTCTATGGAAGGAAAGGGTTTATTTCAGCTTCATAATTTCGAGGGGAAATTTCTACCACGACAAGGAAGGCGTGACAAGAGCACACAGCCAGCATCACGTCTTATATCAACAGGGCCTGCCCCTCGTGACACACTTCCTTTAGCAAGGCTGTACTTCCCAAAGGCTCCACAAGCTTCCCCAAAAGCACCCCCAGCCAGAGATCAACTACCCAAGCCATGTCTACGGGGAATAGTTTACGTTCAAAGCACCACCCTAGCTGAGTGGCAGCATTCGTCTCTGGGCTTCCTGACCGTGGACGTGTTGTGACCAGTCGCTTCACGCTTCCGCTGCCAGGACTTCCCCACCATGACTTCCTGCCATGATGAACTGTGCCCTCGAACTGTGAGCCCTCATAGACCCTTCTTCCTTCAGCTGCTTTGGTCAGACCCTTTGTTTTGCAGCGAGAAAAGTAACTCTAGAGGGCATTAGGGTTCTCCTCGGTCTTTGCCTTGGTTTTTTTTGTTGTTTTGTTTTGTTTTTTAGTTTTGGTTTTTCTTTCTTTTTTTCTTTTCTTATTGACAACTTCTTTAATTGTAGACAATATCCCATGGTACTTCCCTCCCTCCCCACACTTTCCCCTTTGAAACTTCACTCTCCATCATATCCCCTCCCCCTCTCAATCAGTCTCTCTTTTCAGTTTGATGTCATGATCTTTTCCTCCTATTATGATGGTCTTGTGTAGGTAGTGTCAGGCACTGTGAGGTCATGGATATCCAGGCCATTTTGTGTCTGGAGGAGCACGTTGTAAGGAGTTCCTTTGGCTCTTACATTCTTTCCGCCCCCTCTTCCGCAGTGGACCCTGAGCCTTGGGAGGTAGGTTTGAGATGTTTCAGTGCTGAGCACTCCTCTGTCACTTCTCAGCACCATGGTGCCTTCTGTGCTTTGTTGTTTTTTTTAACATATAAGCTGTGTTGATAGAAATTCAAAATGACGGCTTGAACAAAATAGAAGATGGAATCTCTCTCTCACACAGCACAGAGGTGTGAGCCAACCAGCTCTGCTGACGTAGCTGCACAGAGTCAGGCGGGTCTGTCAGTCATCCTTAATTTTTTATTTTTATTTACTTGTTTATTTGAGAGTTGAAGAGGCAGAGAGAGGGAGATCGAAAGAGTGGGCACACCAGGATCTGTAGCCACTGCAAACAGACTCCAGATACATGTGCCACCTTGTGCATCTGGCTTATGTGGGTCCTGGGGAATTGAACCTGGGTCCTTTGGCTTTGCAGGCTAATGCCTTAACCACTAAGCCATCTCTCCAGCCCAGTCATTCTTATTTGGATGAGCCCTTACCCCTTGCCCTGGCCTGTCTGCATTCTAAACAGTGGGAAGGGGAAATGGACAGCCTTGGGCACACTCACCAATAAAGGACCCCCCCTCCCAGAGGATGTACATTTCTGTCACGTCCTTAACCAGAACTTAGCCACCCAGCAGCAAAGGAAGTTGGGAAACAGCCTTTATGAAGGGCAGCCATAAGTCTGTCTGCACATCTGGAATCCCATATTGGGGGACCACTCACAGCCTCTGTCTCTGAGCCTGAGCCTGAGCCTGGGATGGTTCAAAGGCCATTCTACCGAAGCAGCTTGGTACCCCAGAGAAGCCTGTGTAAAAATGCTCTGAGAAATTTCTGCCTCCTTGGCACACTTCTCAAAAGTCTGATAAGACACGGGCTTGTCAGTCCAGCATCCACCGGTGAATCAAAGTGTGTCACATGGGAACAAGGCTGTGCCTGCAAGCACTTGTCAATTCCAGACTTGTTCCCCTGCGGCTGGGAACAAATGCATAGCCGAGCCAGAAAGTGTTCACGTGCTGCCAAGGTTTTAGTGCTCATATTGGTTCCTTTCTTGCTGCTGTGGGAAAATACCTGATGAGAAGCAATTTATAGAGGGAAAAAATTTATTTAGCTTACAGTACCAAGGGGTAGAGTCTGTCCTGGTGAGGAAGGCTTGGCAGGAAGGAGTGGGAGAAGAGCTGGTCACACTGACAGGTAGGAAACAGACAGAGGGAGCAACAAGTGGGGCCAAGCATTAAAACCTCCCGGAGGCTGGAGAGATGGCTTAGCGGTTAAGGTGCTTGCCAAGCCTAAGGACCCAGGTTCAACTCCCCAGAACCCACATAAGCCATGGTAACACACGTGTTTGGAGTTCGTTTGTAGTGGCTAGAGGCCCTGGAACACCCATTCTATGTCTCTCTGTCATAAATAAATAAATAAATAAATAAATAAATAAATAAATAAATAAGCTGGGCAGCACACACCTGTAATCCCAGCACTCAGGAGACTGAGGTAAGAGGATCACCATGAGTTCAAGGCCATCCTGAGACTACATAGTGAATTCCAGGTCAGCCTGGGCTAGAGTGAGACCCTACCTCAAAAATCCAAAAAATGGGCTTGAGAAATGGCTCAGCAGTTAAGGCGCTTGCCTGCAAAGCCAAAGAACCCAAGTTCGATGCCTCAGTACCCATGTAAAGCCAGATGCACAGGGTAGCACAGGCATTTGGAGTTCGTTTGCAGTGGCTGAAGGCCATGGCGCACCCATTCATATCTGTCTCTCTCTCTCTCAAATAAATAAATAAATGAGATTTTTTAAAAATCCAAAAAATAACCGGGCGTGGTTGCACACACCTTTAATCCCAGCACTTAGGAGGCAGAGGTAGGAGGATCACCATGAGTTAGAAGCCACCCTGAGAATACAGAGTGAACTCCAGGTCAGCCTGAGCTAGAGTGAGACCCTACCTCAGAAAACAAAACAAAACAAAAAACAAACAAACAAAACACCAAAAAAATAATAAAATAAATAAATAAAAACTAAAAGAACAAACAAACAAACAAAAATCCCTCGAGGGCAGCCCTCGGTGACCCACTTCCTCCAGCAAGGTTCCAGCTCATAAAGGTACCACGGCCGTCCCTAAAAGAACATGTTCCAAAGCATGAACCTAAGGGAGGCGTTTTACATTCAACCCGCACCAGTGCTGGACACCCCCCCCCCCGGCTCTGCCACTGATGAGCAAAGCCACAGCAGAATATCCTCCAGCTCCCACGGTCAAGGGCTGGGCTGGGCTGTGTCTACGGCATGTGCCTCGTGTCAGGTTCTAGAGCAGCGTGTTCTGCAGGGAGAACCATGCTGGGACTTCTGCATCAGAGGCTCCCCTTGACTGTGTTTTCATGTTCAGACATCACTGCAGTTTTCTATGCAATGAAACTTATTTTTTTATTTTGGCGGGCTCTTTTGGCTGTGTGTATAGCATTTGTGTGTGTGTGTGTGTGTGTATGCACATATGTGGTGCACAGATGCACGTACCTTGTTGTGCGTGTGGGCAGAGGCCAGAGGAAGATATCAAGTGTTCTCTTGAGTTCCCCCTTTTTCAGTTACACCGGCTGACCAGTGAACCCCAGCAATCCTCCTGGGTCCACCCCACCCTTACCACTGGGGGTTACAGACATGTACAGCCATACTCCACTTTCTCTTTTCTCTCTTTCTTTCTTCCCTTCCTTCCTTCCCTCCCTTCCTTCCTTCCTTCCTTTCCTTCCTTCCTTCCTTCCTTCCTTCCCTCCCCCTCCCTCCCCCTCCTCCCCCCTCCCTTCCCTTCCTTCCTTCCTTCCTTTCTTCCTTCCTTCCTTTTGCTTGTTTTGTGGTAGGGTCTTGCTATAGCACAGGCTGACCTGGAATTCACTCTGTAGTCTCAGAGTGGCCTCAAACTCACAGTGATCCTCCCACCTCTGCCTCCCGGGTGCTGGGATTAAAGGTGTGTGCCACCATGTCCGGCTCACACTCCACTTTTTATGTGGGGGTTGGGATCAAACCCAGGTAGGTTCTTATGCTTGTACAGTAAGTGCTGTTACCTGCTGAGCCATTTCCACAGCCCCCAAACCTTGGTTTTTCTTTCAAGGATTTTTTTTGGGGATAAGGTCTCTATCTATAGTTTACATTGGCCTCAAATACATGATGCTCCTGCTTCCGTCTCCCAAGTACTAAGATTACAGGCATGAGCCATCATGCCCGGCTGGCTCTTTCCCAAACTTTCTTGTCTAAATTCAGAACTATTATCTGCTTATTACAGAAAATAGAAAAATCTATAATGAAGGAAGCAAAACAAAAAAACTGCCCATCATGTTTCTATTCAGACAGTGGCACAAGGCATATTCCTATCATTTCAGTGTCTGAGAAAATGTGAAAAACACTCATCTGTCAACTCCAGTCAGTCAGTTTGAGATCACACCACACAGGATGTTCTAGTTTGTAGTCTCCCCCCCCCCGCCGCCATAACTGTTTCCCCAACCTTTATATATTTTTCAAAGCAATTTTTTGTGACTATCAAAGAATTGACCTTTCTCTCTCTGTGTGTCTCTTTCTCATAAATAAAATAAATGAAAAAATTAAACAAGGCCGGAGAGATGGCTTAACAGTTAAAGCACTTGCCTGCAAAGCCAAAGAACCCAGGTTCTATTCCCCAGGACCCACGTAAGCCAGATGCACAAGGTTTCACATACATCTGGAGTTGGCTGAAGGCCCTGGCATGCCCATTCTCTCTCTCTCAAATAAGATAAATTAAAGATTTCCAGTCACATGCAGAGGCTGTACTGTTTCAGATCCCTGTCCTGGGCATTAGGGCTGTGCTGGAGTCCTCAGTGTTATCAATTACTTAGCAGTGTCATCTCCATTTCACACTGATGGTATCTTAATTCCTCCTCACAGCACTGGGTCAGGTGGCCTGCTCAAGGCCACACAGTGAGTGAATATTGGGGCCTGATATCTGACTACAAGGTAGCTTTTTCTCACTGATGCCAGGCTAGAGAAGGCATGTGGGTGGCACAGGGTATGGGTGTAGCTCAAAGTTTGCTGTCTAGAGGAGGGAAAAGGCCATTGGGTTTCCAAGCAAGACGTTGTTCTGGAAGGTTCACAGTACCCTGCCTAAGGCCAGCCACTCTATTCTCTGCTGCAATGCAGTGGTAAATCAGCTCCCCTCCCCCATCTGCCCTGGCATAGTAGTGAACTCTCGCCCGTGTTCCTGGGCTCACAGGAGAGGCCCAGGGAGTTGTAAGGGAGGCTGTTGGGTAGCAGGGATCCTCACCTAAGGAGGACTGGGGTGTCCAGCCTCATTCTTGGGGAGACCCCCCTCCACACCCTGTGCTTTCCTCACCAAGTCTCTTTAAATATATATATATATTTTTATTTGTTTATTGTTTAGAGAGAGAGAAAGAGAGAAAGAGAAAGAAGCAGATAGAAAGAGAGAATGGGCACACCAGGGCCTCCAGTTACTGCAAACGAACTCAAGATATCTGCGCCACCTTGTGCATCTGGCTTACGTGGTGCTAGGGAATTGAACCTGTGTCCTTAGGCTTTGCAGGCAAACACCTTAACCTCTAAGCCATCCCTCCAGCCCACCAAGCCCCTTTCTTTTCTCTTGTCCTTCTCTGAAAAAATTGTTCTCAGCCTTAGTTTGCTGAAGTGCCCTTCTTCTGAGGAGGATGTAAGATGGCTGGGAAAAGGGTCAAGATGCCAGAGCCCAGGGTCAAGATGTCAAGAGCAGGGCCCACATCTGGCTTGGCTTGGGCATCCTCTCTGCTGGTTATGCCTGTGCCTGGTGACCCTGAGTTTTTGCCCCTTGGCATGAGACCTTTCCGGTTTTGACCTTCATGTTTGGTTCTCTAACAGGCAACCATCGGGATTGACTTCTTGTCGAAAACCATGTACTTGGAGGACCGTACGGTGAGCGCCTGGTTTCAGGGCTAGAACAGGGAGGGTTCTGTTGGGCTAATCCCCTGGCACCTTTCATTGGGCACCCCTGAGAGTCTGTGCCATTCCTGGCCTGGAGCTGGGGGTGCCAGTTCATAGGACCTGGTCCTCCAGTCCCCTCTGCCAGGAGGATCTTCCTGCCCACTGAGCTCTCTGCTGTGGCTCTGCAGGTTCGACTGCAGCTCTGGGACACGGCCGGACAGGAGAGGTTCCGCAGCCTGATCCCCAGCTACATCCGGGACTCCACGGTGGCTGTGGTGGTATACGACATCACAAGTGAGTGAGAGTCTGTACTGGAAGGAAGGGGGCTCTTGTGGCCCAGGTGTGGCCCTGGCCAGACCTCTGTGTGTGTGCGTACACAGATAGGTGCCGGGGGTAGAGCTGGTGAGTTATCCCCCACAGTGAAATATGTGCCAGGACAGGGTTCTGCATGTTTGGGAAGCAGACGCTTATGAGGCTGCCCTGGCTCAGCCCCTCTGCGCTCTTCTTCACCCTGGCTGGCGTGTGTGTGTGTGTGTGTGTGTGTGTGTGTGTGTGTGTGCGCGCGCGCGTGTGTGTCAGACTGGAAGAAGATGGTGGCGCTGGGCCACCCAGAGCTAGCAGCCATGACAATCGAGCTCCTCTTGGGAGTCCCTGGAGACAGCCCTTTTCACATACTGTGGCTCTGGTAAAGACAGCACATCCCTAAGGGAGGCTCAGGGGTTTGGGGTGGGGCTCATGCAGAGCCCCAGCTGCCCAGGCAAGTCTATCAAAACATACCTGGGAAGAAGCCAGTGGGCTGTAGTCACAGAGAACACTCGGAAATTGCACGGCCTTAAATCACGTGGGGCTGAGGGTTGGTGAGGTCGCGCCTGACCCACTGCCCCAGCCTGTGTCTGGCTTTGCCCACCCCTCTGTCCATCCTCTCCTGACTGAGTGAGAGCTGTGTCTGCAAGACACACAAGCTATGGAAAACGGGCTCTCTGGGTCAGGATGCCTCCCCTCACCAGGTGCTGAGCTTGAGTACTTCCCTTGGATTTGTGAGTGTGCCTGGCTCTCCCTGCTCCCCAGGGTGGCTGTCCACTCTTCTTTGCCTTCAGAGCCACAGGTTCTCATCCCAAGCCTGTCTGGCACTTTGACAGCTCACCTGAGAGCCCCTTGATGGGACATCACTTTCCAAGGGTTGCTGTGTCCCCTCCCTGGTCCCCAGCTAGCCAAGTCCAGTGTATTCATTTCCCTCCTTCTGCTCTAAGTCCCAAATCAGCTCTGACCCGCAGGATCACCTCTAGAGTCGTTGTTCCGTGTATGACTCATGACATAGTCGCTTTCCAGATTCAGTGACTCCTTTCCCGGAGTGGCTGAGCAGACGTAGGGACAGTCCAGGGCCATGGGGAAGGACGTCACTGGCTGGAAGACCCCAGCCTGGTTGGTGTGTGGGGACGAAGCTCCTGCCTTTCCAGGCATCTGGATGCAGCTCCCAGCCCTGGCTCCTGTTCGTCCTGTGGGGGGCCAGCCCTCACTCCCAGTTCTGTCTTCACCTTGTGCCTCCAGACCTCAACTCATTCCAGCAGACCTCCAAATGGATTGATGATGTCAGGACAGAGAGGGGCAGTGACGTGATCATCATGCTGGTGGGCAACAAGACGGACCTGGCTGACAAGAGGTAGGTGCCAGGGCACAGAGGTGCAGGGGCTGACGGGCCCCGGGCCACCCTTGTTCCCTTTCATTGCTCCTGCACAGGAGCTCTGAGTTGCATGGACAGTGACTCAGTGCTTCTGACCTAGCTCCATGCACAGGAACCCTGGTGCACCTGGCAGACCCCTTACCTGCGGGCATCTCATCTCTGAAGGCCCCATCTTCCATTTCCCTGGGGAGGGGGTGGTGCAGGGAGTTGTCTGCTCAGAGGTCCCACCATCGTCACAGCATTGCCCCGACATGATGTCCGCTGGCTGAGAAGCTTTTGCCCCTTGAAACCCCTGCCCTGATGTGTGGGGTGTTAGCCAAACCTAACCCCTAGTCCCAGTATCCCAGCTGGCGGCTATTCCTGGGCTCCATGAAGCTGCCATGGAAGAGGTTTCTCCATGGTTGCCTTCCAGTGCCACGACCACTAAGTTGCTCTTTGCATCTGTGGGTCCAAAAGCAGCAGGTCTCAGGCCGGCCGTGGTGGCGCACGCCTTTAATCCCAGCACTTGGGAGGCAGAGGTAGCAGGATGGCCATGAGTTCGAGGGCACCCTGAGACCACATAGTGAATTCCAGGTCAGCCTGTGCTGGAGTGAGACCCTACCTTGAAAAACAAAACAAACAAAAAGATAAAAGTAGCAGGTCTCCAAAAAAGCCTGTGGGCTTTCTCCAGTGTCCCCACCATTTGAGAAATAATCTGAGCTAGGGTCAGCTTAACTAGCCATCTGTCCCTAGAACAGGAAAACCTGCTCCCCTCAACTCCTTTGCTCAGTAGCTCTGTGGCCCTGGGGAGTTTCTCTTTACCTTGGTGTTTACATTGGGCAAAGCAGATCAGCAACCCCAGAGAGGCTGCATGTGCCCAGCAGCAACTTATAAATGTAGGCTGTTGGACTGGCCACTACTGCGAATGGGAAAGGCCAAGGGGATGTTGCTCAGATGGGAGAGCACTTTCCTAGAACAGACTGGCTTTGGTCTCTGGCATTGCGTATTTCTGGCATGCACACACCCATAATCCCAGCACCCCAGAGGCGGTAGCAGGATGATCTGACCAGGAACATCCTCAGCTGCCTATCAGGCAGAGTTTGAGGCTAGCCTAGGACCCTGCCTTCAAAACAAAACAAAAACAAACAAACAACCCAAAAGAAACAACAGCAACAAAAAAACAATAGCTAAACAGGCAGAGATGGGATAGCCCTGCTCCCTAGCTCAGAAGACACTGTGGAAGGGCTGGAGGGATAGCTTATTGGTTAAGGCTGTGAAGCCTACGGACCCAGATTTGATTCTTCAGGTCCCGCATAAGCCAGATGTACAGGGTGGTGCATGCATCAGGAGTTCATTTGCAGTGGTTAGAGGCCCTGGTGCACCCATTCTCTCCCTCTCTCTGTCTCCAGTAAATAAATAAAAATAAAATTAAAAAGACACTATAGAAAGAGTAAGAAAAGGGACTGGTATCTACGTGCCCTGTGCCACCTTCATGCTGGAGACTGGCTGGTTCTCTAGCTCAGAGCCTATCTTCAGACTTTAACAAGGGGCCTGCCTGCAGTCCCTCATCAGGTTGCTTCCTCCTGCCTCTTGCCAGGGGCTGCCTCTCTGCGGAACTGATCTTCCCTCTCTCCATCACTTCCAGGCAGATCACCATCGAGGAAGGGGAGCAGCGCGCCAAAGAACTGAGTGTCATGTTCATCGAGACCAGCGCAAAGACCGGCTACAACGTGAAGCAGGTGAGGACAGAGCCAGCTCAGGGCTGGAGGCTCTCACCTGGGACCTGCTTAGTGACTGGGCTGGGGGCAGCCAACCAGAGGACCATACACTCTGACAGTGGGAGAAGGCAGTGACTTCAAGAGCATTTTTTAAAAATATTTTATTTTTATTTATTTGAGAGAGAGAGAGAAAAGGAGAATGTGCACATAAGGGCTTCCAACCACTGCAAATGAACTCCAGATGCATATGCAACCTTCTGCATCTGGCTTACATGGGTCTGGGGAATTGAACCTGGGTCCTTTGGCTTTGCAGGCAAGCGCCTTAACTGCTAAGCCATTTCTCCAGCCTTTTTAAAGTTTTTAAAAAATATTTTTATTTGCCAGGCATGGTGGCGTATGCCTTTAATACCAGTACTCGGGAGGCAGAGGTAGGAGGATGGCTGCGAGTTCGGGGCCACTCTGAGACTAGTGTATTTCAGGTCAGCCTGGGCTAGAGTGAGACCCTACCTGGAAAAAAAAAAAGAAAGAAAGAAAAAAGAAAGAAAGAAAGAAAGAAAGAAAGAAAGAAAGAAAGAAAGAAAGAAAAAAAAAATATATATATATATATATTAAAGATAGAGACAATGGGGATGCTAGGACCTCTAGCCACTGCAAATGAACTCCAGACACGTCTACCATTATGTGCATCTGGCTTACGTGGGACCTGGAGAATCGAACCTGTGTCCTTAGGTTTCACAGGCATGTACCTTAACCACTAAACCATCTCTCCAGCCCTTTTATTAAAAAATGTGTTTTTTATTTTTATGGGGGGAATACTTCTAGAGTTTTTTTGTTTTGTTTTGTTTTCCAAGGTAGGGTTTCACACTAGCTCAGGCTGACCTGCAATTCACTATATAGTCTCACGGTGGCCTCAAACTCACAGTGATACTCCTACCTCTGCCTGTCAAGTGCTGGGATTAAAGGCGTGCACCACCATGCCTGGCTTTCTAGAGCTTTTTAAAGCAAGTTGCAGGGCATGTGGACTATTCATCACCGAGGTGACTAGTCGTGGGTTCCTATGGCAGTCCTCTGTGTTCGTGAATACCTGGCACCGATTCCCAGATGGGCGAGGAAGCCATGGGCTAGCTTCTTACCTCACTTCAGACAAGAGCGTAAGGTGTTTGATCCGTTCAGCACGCTGTGTGTATGCCTTGTTCTTGGCAAGTGCTCAGATCCATGGAGGGCAACTGAGGCTTAGAGCAAAGAGCTTTCCGGCATGCCCAGGGTCCCCTCCCTGGCTTGGGACTTTTGGAGCTCAGGGGAGGGAAAGGAGGTGGAGTTGGGCTGAGCTCTCGTGCAATGGTACTTCTCCTGGGTCCACAGACCCCGAGTAATCCTTGGGTGGAACTTAGCAGTTCAGCAAACATGGGCCTAGAAAAATCCTGCCCGAACAGAGACCTGTGATGCATCAGCGACCTGCTACTTCCCCGTGACTAATGGAGACAACCAGAGTGAACAACGTGAGCAGGGCACGTGGCTTTGCAGACACCCAGATCTTCCCACACTTGCTACATCAGTATCCCACTAGCTGTTAGACCCACTGCTAGTCCCTGCTGGCCAACATGTTCATAAAGAAGCACAAATGTCATTGTCACAATTTTTAAAAATATTTTATTATTTATTTGAGAGAGAGAGAGATACAGAAATAGACAGGTAGAGAGAGAGAGAGAGAGAACAGGCACACCAGGGCCTCCAGCCACTGCAAATGAACGCCAGATGCATGTGCCCCCTTGTGCTTCTGGCTAACGTGGGTCCTGGAGAATCGAGCCTCGAACTGGGGTCCTTAGGCTTCACAGGCAAGCACTTAACTGCTAAGCCATCTTTCCAGCCCCATTGTCACAAATTTTATGTTTAAGTATTTTGGAAGTTGAATTCAAGACCCGAATGGTTTCCCCCATGATCCTTCATAATTGGTTTTACACATGAGAAGGAGACCCTGGGCTGAAGCAGACTGTGAAGTGATGCATGGCTCCAGCCAAGGGGAGGAATTTCTGCCTTCAAGGATGAAAAATTGGAGAGGAAGGCAAGGCTGATGGCAGGAGCAGAGGCCTGGCAGCAGGGTGCCCATGGTATGGGGACAGGATGCTGAGTGAGGACCATGGCTTGTTGTGGTATCCACTCTGACTCCGCATATCCTGGGAACACCACATAAGCAAGCAGCCTGTGGGATGCCATGATGGTTTGCTCCATGCTGGTAGTGCTGAAGGCAATGAAGAGGAAGGGTGGCAGAGGGGAGGGAAGAGACAGGACGAGAGGGGTACTATGGTGACATTTGGGAGACTTCAAAGCTCCGGGGATGTAGTGCCCAGTTGGCATGCCTTCTGCAGGCTCGGTTTACCCCATTTGGCTCCCATAGGTGTCAGGCTGAGGCCATTCCCCTCGGGGTGTCCAGTGGAGGAGGGAACATGGCCTGAAGGCATATGGGAGAGCTGGGGCTGCTGCTGTTGGTGCCTGATGATGTCATGAGAAATGAGGAAGCAGAGGGCCACATAAGGGGGTCCATGAGACAGGAAACATCTTCGTGGTCCTCTGGGGCTGGGAGAAGCTTATAGCCTTCCCATCCTAGAATGATCTAGAAAATCCCACTTGGAAAATGCAGAGGTATGAGCGGGAGTTCAGCATGGTTCAGAGGAGTCTTCTTGCAGATCCACTCCTGTGCTTGGAATGTTCTTCTTCACAGACACTGCTGACCCAGAGAGCATGCTTCTGGCTACAGCATGGCCATCAGCATAGGCTATGACAATTTTGATAAACCCACCAACTGGGATGAGGTCATGAAGGAAAGCTGTCTGGTGACCCAGTCCTCCTACACATGACTCACTTCAGTCTGCACAGCTCCTTCTGCAGCCCACCCGTAGGGTTCTCCCATCAGCTTCCTCACTTGGGCCCTCACTGGCCTTGTCACCCACCCTGAGTACTTGAGAGACTAAGACTCTGGGGTTGAGACCACGAAGAAAATCCACCCGGTCCTCAGAGAACTCGTGCACTGGAGGTTATAAGCCCAGCCCACTGAGTTCCCCACAAGTGGTAGTTGTGGCTAGAAGAGGGGATGTCTATGTGTTTCCCTGTTAGAGCTGCTTACCAAATTACAATAAACTAAGCAGCTTATAAACAATAGAAAGCCGCCTTTGTCTGTTGCCAACACTATCTGCATGTAGTGAACCACCACTGCATCCAAAGGCCATCTGATACACAAATGGCTTATCTGTTGTTCCCAGGATATATGGGGTCAGAAGGGATTCCATGACAAGCTATGTTCCTCACTCAGCATCCCGTATTATCATTATTATCTCTTTCTGTTCTGTAGGCTAGGGCCAAGATCAAGGAGTTGTCAGATTCAGTGTCTTATGAGAGCCTTTTTTCTCTTTATCTGACACCTTCCAGTTGCTTCCTCACATGGAAGGGACAAAAAGCTCTTTTGTGAGTGCTTGGCCCTCGTGACTAATCTGCTACCTGTTCACACTGTTAAATTAGAATGGAGTTTCAACATATGAATTCATATGAATTTGGAGGAGGCATAAACATTCATTCCATAGTAGCAGAATCTTTTTTTGTTTGTTTGTTTTGTTTTGTTTTTCAAGGTAGGGTTTCACTCCAGCCCAGGCTGACCTGGAATTAACTATGTAGTCTCAGGGTGGCCTTGAACTCATGGTGATCCTCCTACCTCTACCTCCCGAGTGCTGGATTAAAGGTGTGCGCCACCATGCCCAGCCATAATAGCAGAATCTTATGCATTGTACTTTTTCCTATGCTTGGTTCCTCCAAGACTTCCTGTTTCCTACCAGGCACATCCCTCCTGTCCGCCTCTGCCTCACACACTCACAGAAACTCACACATAAGCCCATGAATACATATGCCCATCCCATACACTCACCATTCCCATATTCACACACACACACACACACACACACACATTCCCCTTTGCTTGTACATCTGTACATGCCTGCATCTACAGACATACCACGTACCACACATGCAGACAAAAGGCACATATACCACTCGTGCTTTCATATACACCGTGTGCACGTGCATGCACACACACACTCAAACAAAACTACAATATTGTGTTTGCACTCCCACATCCTTCACTGTGAATGTAGCACTGGGTTCCCGTGTCTTAACTGCCTCAGTGCTTATAGACCACAGGACTCCCTGAGAGAATCATAGTTGGCCCCATTGAGGTCAGTCGGAAAACCCACCTAAGGGGTCTCTTGGAGATTTAGATCATTTCTTCATTTCTTTTTCCTTTTCTTTCTTTTTTCTTTTTTTTTTTTTTTTTTTTTTTTTTTTTTTTGTTTTTAGGTTTTTAGGTAGGGTCTCACTCTAGCTCAGGCTAACCTGGAATTGACTCTGATTGTCTTAGGGTGGCCTTGAACTCACAGCAATCCCCCTACATCTGCCTCTCGAGTGCTGGGATTAAAGGCATGTGCCACCATGCCTGGCAAGATTTGTTTGTTTGTTTGTTTATTTTGAGAGAAAGAGAGAATGGGTGTGCCAGTGGCCTCTCAGACACTCTGAACGAACTCCAGGTGCATGCGCCCCCTTGTGGGCAAGAGTGGCATTGCATCCTTGCATCACTTTTTGCATCTGGGTAAATGTGGGACCTGGTGAATCAAACAGGCGTTCTTAGGCTTCGTGGGTGGGCGCCTTGACCACTAAGCCATCTCTCCAGCCTGATCATTTCTTTTAAAAAAAATATTTTTATTTATTTATTTATTTGAAAGAGAGAGAAAGAAAGGGTCACAGAGAAAACGGGCACACCAGAGCTTCCAGCCACTGCACATGAACTCCAAACTCATGTGCCACTTTGTGCATCTGGCTTATATGGGTTCTGGGGAATTGAACCTGGGTCCTTTGGCTTTGCAGGCAAGCACCTTAAACACTAAACCTTCTCTCCAGCCCTTAGATCAGTTCTTTACCAGGGCAGGTTCCCTGTAGTCACCACATCCCCTGCTTACCCTCTGCAACCCCATGGCCAGCCTGCTTGGGTTATAGAAGTCACAGGTTTTATTTGCTCTTTTTACAAACACATCCTGAGACCCTCCAGGACTAACGCTGTGAGAAGGACTGGGACAGCAGAGAACTAAGGAGCAGGCCTGCCCTTGAGAGCCCACTCAGTGGGTAGACAGGGGCCTGACCCCTCCCCTGAGACCTGCATGGATGAGCAGGGGGCCATTGGAGACCACAGGGGGGCTGAGGAAGGGGTGGGTTTTGGGGCTCACCGTGCATCTCCTGTCTGTAGCTTTTCCGACGTGTGGCATCGGCTCTGCCCGGCATGGAGAACGTCCAGGAGAAAAGCAAAGAAGGGAGTATCCTTTTCCCTTACACGTGAGTGCAAAGGCGACCACAGGAGCCCGGGTCTGGCTGAATGCTTCAGTTAAGCAGCCGCGCCTTCCCTGGATGGAGGCCCGTGGCTGGGCCGCTCTGTTCAGTGAGCAGCTGAGCCCCGTTCCCAGCTCTGGCCATGGCCGCCTCCTCTTCCACAGCACAGGGTGGCCAGGGCTCTGTGTGTGGGGGGGTGGGATGTGGACAGAGATGGGGAAGTAGTGACTCCTCCCTGCTTTACAGTGAACGTCCATGTGTGTTTCATGGGTCCACTGGTGTGGGTCCACGGCTGGGAAAACGTCCATACACAGAACATGTGATTTCAACGTATCTCCGTGGGCACCACTTTCCCAGCTCTCTTCCTGGGTCCTGCCTGCTTCCTGTGGCCAGCCTCACCCAGCCTTCGTTTCCCCGGGGCTCTATGGGACAGGCTCACATACCAAGATCTCAGCCAGCACCTAGGTGCTGAAATTGAGGTCCAGACAGGTAGTCTGCCTTGCCCAAAGTCATATGATGTGTAAGTTACAGAGTTACTGTTCACACTGAGGCTTGCTTCCTCCGTGTTCAGCTATCTTGCTGTGGGACACTATCCCTCAAAGGGCATCTGAAAGAATGAGAGGTGGTTTGGAGGATGGGGGCATTGCCCATCCAAAGGCTTACCTTGCGACTAGTCAGATGCCCCTGCATGAATAAGTCACTGAAGAGAGGGTACTCAAATCCCAGCCAGAAAGGGATGTGTGTCTCGGCAAGGCAGCTCTCGGAATCCTCATGATATCCGTGGGTCTCTGAGGATAGACACCCACAGTGGAGCAGAAGGAGCCCCAGAGGGGTTCAGAGAGAAACTTCAGGCTGACTAGGGTCAAAACAAGTGAATATGGGACATCAAAGAGATGAAGGCAGCTGGGTGTGGTGGCGCACGCCTTTAATCCCAGCAGAGGTAGGAGGATTGTTATGAGTTCGAGGCCACCCTGAGACTACAGAGTGAATTCCAGGTCAGCCTGGGCTAGAGTGAGACCCTACCTTGAAAAAGAGAGAGAGAGAGATGAAGGCATGGCTCTGCCTATCCCTCCCTTGCAGCCCTATGCACCTGGTGCCAGGGGAGAGATGGGGTCCCAACACTAGGACCCTCCAGCCTGCAGTAAGGGGGGTGTCTGAGACAAACTTGAGCCCCAAAGAGCAGACCTCAGCGGTGCCCAGAGGACAAGCGATGGTCTGTGCATCCCCAGAGGACATCTGAGAGCTGAGTAGAGTGGATCTGAGGAGTGGTCAGTCACGAGAATTCCCAGCTCCCAGTTCTCCATCGGCAGGGCTGGGCTCCATGCCTCAGGAGAGAGTGTCTGGTGTCACCAGCTGGCAGGGCTTCTTTGAGGTGCCAGAACCACCACCTTTGGGGCTGAGGAGAGCAGGACAAGGAAGAGGAGAAGAGGTGGTGACCCCTTCTGCACCCACCAGTGAGGGCCAGGCAGTAGACAGCCTGCTACCATCCTGCCCCCTCAGAGACAAAGCAGACCTTCCAGGGTGAGTGTCGGCTGTTCATTCACTTTCTCTAAGACACCTGTGCAGGACACTGTGTTGGGCTCACAGCCAGTTCAGACAGGCTCCCAATCCAGGTGCTAATATGCCTGTCATCTCACTCAGCTAGAGACCTCTAGACCGCTGGGGAGAGTAAAGTACTAGCACCTAGCAAGCAGACAACACACATCTCTTTTCCCAGCTATGGGATCCCCCTCATCTGGCAGCTGCACCCCTTCACACTGCCCAGGTGCCTACTGGCTGGGTCCCCGAACAGCCTGGAGCAGACGCCTGACATCCCTGTAGGAACCAGGTGGAAGCAGCTGCCACTCTGGATCAGCCAGGGTTGGTGGGCTTGCACTTCTGTTTACTGATGGTTCAAACCCAGGTGTTCTGAAGATGCATGCTTTGCGGTCACGTTCAAACTGTGTTCGGCGTAATGAGCAAGCACACAGAAGCACCGCTTAGTGATACGAAAGGTGAGTACTCAACCTCACTCCCTCTGCTCAGGGCCTGTCGAGTATGTAGGCGTGGAGCTTCCAGCCCTGGGAAAGGCTGCTGCCCCTCCTTGCCACACCCTCTACAGGAAGCCACCCCTAGGGCTGTTCTGACAGCCCTCACCCCAAGCCCCTGTGTTCTCAACAAAGTGAGGCTAAGGGGGCTACAGAATGATAGAACTACAAGGCCCTTGCTGGTTCCACTGTCACAAGGGACCCCCCTGAGCTCCTGAGTTCTGTATAAACAGTAGGCCTCCATGGCATGACCTTTGGCAGTAACTTGGACACTTCATGAAGTGGTCTGAAGGAGAGAAGAAGACAGTAATGTACCAAGCAAGGCCTCCCCAGCCACTGTACTCAGACAGCTTTGAGGTGCTGTGATACCCCTGATACAGAGAGGATTGTGCCCAGCTTAGTGTTGGAGGTACCGGAGTGGGAGAAGCATACCCAGCAGTTTGGAACAAGATGGAAGCAGGTTCTCTGAGCCCATCGCTATTTCAGGAACCGGAGGGCAGAGGCAGTGAGGCCTGATGCGGTCAGTAAAAGACCACACCTGGGGTCCTGTGTGTGGTTTGGGAGCCACACTGGAACCACAAGCATGAGTCCGGACCACCGTGCTGTGATCTCTAAGGAGGGCACATGGGCTCCTTTCAAAGTCTTTGGCACACACAGAGGCTCCCCTCTTAGGATTATCTGACATGAGACCACTTTTTCCTCCCCATCCTTTTCCATCAATGAGCAGGTCCTGACCATTGTGGTTCAGCGGCATGTGGCATTACAAGGAAAGAGACATTACATGCTAAAGCTCGTAGCAAATGTCCTAAGCCGGTGCTTTCCAATATCATAGCCAAATGTGCTATTACACTAAAATTAGACTCACATAAAAGTTCCATTGTTGAGGCTGGAGAGATGGCTTAGGGGTTAAGGCGCCTGCCTCCTAAGCCTAAAGAACGCCAGTTCCAATCTCCAGGTCCCACGTTTAGCCAGATGCAAAGTGACGCAAGGGCGCAATGCCACACTTGCCCACAAGGGGGTGCACACATCTGGATTTCATTCGCAGCAGCTGAGAAGCTGCTGGTGCACCCATCTCTGTCTGTCTTCCTCTCCCTCTGTCTGTGTCTCTCTCCAAAAAAAAAAATAATAATAAGTTCCATTTCTGGCTGGCACTGGTCTCATCCAAGTACTCAGTTTCTCATGCTGCTAACGGCTGCCATGTTGGGCAGGCAGGGGCAGAATACTCTATCATTACAGCAAGTTGTTTTGGACACAAGTACCCAGTATCTGTAGCATTCTTTTCCCAGGTTTGTGTGCATTGGAACTCTCCAACAGACTTGTTTGTTTCCTGGGACCATCCCCTAGATCTGCTGTGGTGAGACCCAGGAAGATGGTATTTTTAACAAATATTCCAGGAGATTTTTTGATGTAGTTCAAAAAAAGTTATTAAGTAGCTGGGCATGGTGACACGCACCTTTAATCTCAGCACTTGGGAGGCAGAGGTAGGAGGATCACTGTGAGTTTAAGGTCAGCCTGATGTGAATTCCAGGTCAACCTGGGCTAGAGGAATGTAGCAAAGCCAACTCATTTCAAAAGCATAGCTGGGGCTGGAGAGATGGTTTAGCAGTTAAGGCACTTGCCTGGAAAGCCAAAGGACCCAGGTTCAATTCTCCAGGACCCATGAAAGCCAAATGCACAAAGTGTTGCATGCATCTGGAGTTCATTTGCAGAGGCTGGAGGCCCTGGTGTGCCCATTCTCTCCCTATTCCTCTCTCTCTCTCAAATAAATAAATAAAAATAAGTATTCAAGGGCTGGAGAGATGACTTAGCAGTTAAGCGCTTGCTTGTGAAGCCTAAGGACCCCGATTCAAGGCTTGCTTCCTCAGTACCCATGTGAGCCAGATGCACAAGGTGGCATATGCATCTGGAGTTCATTTGCAGTGGCTGGAGGCCCTGATGCACCCATTTTCTCTCTCTCTCCCTCTCTCTCTCTCTCTCTGTTGCTCTCAAATAAATAAATAAAAATAAACAAAAAAATTTTAATAAGTATTAAAAAAAGCATAGCCCAGCTGAAGGTGTAGCTCATGGTTGAGCAAATGCTTGGCATGTGTGAGACCTTCCTTGAGTTTGATCTCCACACACACACACACACACACACACACACACACACACGAGTGAGGTGAGTGAGTAAGTAACTAACTTGGGTGGGGCAGGCATCAGATAGACTCGTGTTTGCACCTAGGCTCCTCAGTCTCCAAGCAGAAAACTTTTTGGTCTCTTTCTTTCCTTCTTTCTTTCTTTCTTTCTTTCTTTCTTTCTTTCTTTCTTTCTTTCTTTCTTTCTTTTTTTTTGGGGGGGGGAGAGAGACACAGAGAGAGAGAGGGAGAGGAAGACAGAGATGGGCGCAACAGCAGTGTCTCAGCTGCTGTGAACGAAATCTAGATGTGTGCGCCCCCTTGTGGTCAAGTGCGGCATTGCGACCTTGTGTCACTGCATCTGGCTAAACGTGGGACCTGGAGATTGGAACCACTAGAGATTGGAACCAGTGTTCTTAGGCTTAGGAGGCAGGCACCTTAACCCCTAAGTCATCTCTCCAGCCCAACTTTTTGGTTTTTCAAGGTAGGACCCTACTGTTCTAGGTGGAAGGCTGCAGCTGCAATGGCGGGCATGGCATTCTGCCAATGTGGAAGTTACCCAGCTGCCATCCAAATAAATCTTCTCAAATGCAATTTGAGTTGGAATACTTTTGTACAAGTCATACCAGGCTGACCTGGAATTAACTAGGTAGTCTCAGGGTGGCCTCAAACTCATGGTGACCTTCCTACCTCTGCCTCCCAAGTGCTGGGATTAAGGCGTGCGCCACCACACCCCGCTGAAAGATGTGTTTTGTTGGTCGCTGTATTATGGTAAAATGATGGTAAAGTGAGGCGATGCCTCTGTGAGGTTTCTTACTGTGCCAGGCAGAGTAGGTGCTCAGCTCTGCCTGGAGGGGCTCCTCGGCAGAGGTAATGCGTTCTTCTCTAGAATGAGGACACTCGACAGGCAGAGATGGAAGGACCCTGGAGTCAGCCTCCCCCCCCCCTGGGACAGCAATTCTTAGAAGGAAAGAACAGCATGAGTAAAGGAAAGAAGGAAGGCTTGGGGCCTGTTGCAGAAGGGGAAGAGCTGGTTGCTGGAGCCTCCGTGTGGTGGAAGGTAGGGGTCAGGCCAGTCTGACTGATGGGGAGGATCGAATGCCAGTTGATCTTGGAAGTTGTGTCTCTGTACCCACTGTTGGCATGCCTATCATTGAAACTGGATTTAGGAAGTTACTGTGCTGAGGGGTGGGTGGGCTCAGAGAGGCACCTAGGGAAGATGAGGAGACCTCAACAACGAGGCTGATAAATGGGCCAGCAGCAACTGGGACTTACTGGAGCCAGTGGGGACACCAGAACCACAGCTGGCAGAGAACAACAGCAGGGCAGTCTCAGCAGTGCCTTTGCCAAAGGGCTGGGGAGATGGCTCAGGGGGTGAAACGCTTGCCTTGCAGACATGAGGACCTGAGTTTGATCCTCAGACTCCACGTGGTGCCGCACACTTACAATCTCAGTGCTGGGGTACAGGCGGGTGAATCTTGGGGGCTGGCTGACCAGCCAGTCTTGTCTACCTGGTGAGCTGCAGGCCCAAGAGAGATGCTGTCTCAAAAAAGATGGACAGTTCCTGAGGAACAACACCCGAGATTCTCTTCTAGCCTCCACATACCTGCACATATGCATAAGCATGCACACGCATGCACACTCATGCATGCACACACAGATATAGAGCAGTAGGGAGAAGAGAAGAACTAGAGGACTGGAGTGGAGACAACAAAGCTGGGTTGAATGGGAGGTAGGACAGAAGGTATTTGCTTATTATTTATTTACTTATTTATACCCTGCCATGGCAGTGTGTGTGTGTGTGTGTGTGTGTGTGTATATACGTATCTATACATACATACATGCATACAAACAAGATAAAATTTGTGTGTTTATATGTACATACACACATAAACAAAATAAAGTTTGGGAAATTATGCTTATAATGTATAGTATGCTGAATGTTAGACATGGCCAAAATATTGGTTATGAGCTTCCTAACAGCAAGGCAAGGAGGGACATTTCAGGAGATGCATGGCTTCTCCATTATTCATTTATTTATTTATTTATTTTTGGTATTTTGAGGTAGGGTCTCACTCTAGCTCAGGCTGACCTGGAATTCACTATGTAGTCTCAGGGTGGCCTTGAATTCACACACACGCCACCTTGTGCATCGGGCTTCATGTGGGTACTGTGGAATCAAACCAGGGTCCTTGGGCTGGGCAGGCAAGCACCTTAACCACTGAGCCTCCTTTCAAGCCCAGATGTGTGGCTTTTTATGGCATGTTATGCCAAAAGACTCTCCCACCATCCTCAAACGGGAGACGCAACAAGATTAGGATTCCAGGGACCAGCTCCATAGCAAGTCCTGTCAGGTCACCGCACCCAGTGAAGCGGTAGAGGAGGAGGTCAGTCTGTGGATTGCTCAAGGGCATGCTCCTTAGTAGCATCACGTGGTCTGGATGAAAGGCCCAAGTCTCAAGGAACGACAGCAGAGGGGAGGAAACAGCTTGGCTTTGAAGCCACTCCTCCAGTGCTTCTGATAAGTGCTTCTCAGCACAGCCCCCAAAGGCACCACCGGAAAGGGCTGGATAAAGCCCATGGGTGCACATCTCGCTGTAGCTTTCTCAGGACACCCTCGAAGGCTAAAGCTTTTGAGGGATCAGTGTTCCTGCTGCCCACTAGCCTGGCCCCATATTCCCTTGTGCCCAGTTCCAACGTGGGTGTTTGCATTTGGACCTGGCTTCGAGGACTCTGCACCTGAAGGCCTGGCAGGTAACGGGCTGAGGCTGGGAGCTGACCAGCCACCATGGAAGGCTTCTGAGACTAGGACTTCCGGGCCTGTGATGTCATAGCTCAGGACCAGCTTTGTCTGAGTGTACAGTTTGGGGAGTATGGGTCGATGGGGTATGAGAAGGGTGGGAGAGGCAGTAGCAGCATCTCTGTGCCGTCATCTTCCTTAGCCGGCCTCCCGCAGTGATCGACATCAAGCTGGACAAGCCCCAGGAGCCGCCGGCCAGCGAGGGTGGCTGTTCCTGCTAATGCAGAGCCCACCGGTGGCTTCCTCTCACTACTCGCTTGTTGTGTCGCTTCCTATTGGTTAGCTTCCTGACGGGGTGGGAAATGAGTCTATCAAGACGGGAGGATCTTTCTTTTCTCTCTCTCTAGGAGTAGGGTGGGATGGGGAGGGAGGCTGGGCATCAGGGATCACGTCACTCTTAACAGCTGTTACTTAAACAACTATTTTTTGGTTTGGTTGTAATATATTGTACTTTATTAAGATTGCCAAAAACTGTTAAAATTTAAAAAAAATTTAAATCATGTGTATACAACTTTTTGCCAGATTAAAAAAAAAAACAACGTAGTCATTTTTATTTGAAAGATGTGCTTTTTGTTTTTGTATATTTGTACTTATAGAGAACCTTTTCCACACACCTCCTCCTTCCTGATCTCTTGGAACTGTTTGTCACCAATCTCTTCTTCCTATCCCCAGTCCTGTGAATTAAAAGATTTAACTGAACAAGGTCACAGGGCTCCAGTACTTTGACCACATGGCCCCAAACCAACCAGGTCCTCCATCCAGGCTCCTGAAGGTCAAATGAAGCATTGGTCAAACCAGAAAGTCTCAGGGAGGGTACTGCTCAGTCCTTCCCTGACCTGATAGGGCAGTAGGGAGCCAGCAGCAGGCCCTGGGAACTGCTTCTGCCTCTTCTCCTTCCCTGAAAAGCCTTGAAGAGACTGAGGTCATAGGCAACCGCGTGTTCTCTGCGCCCACTCAGCGACCAGCAGAGCCAGAGGTCATTGGAAGGACAAGGTGCTGTTGGCAACAGTGGGCTGTGGCTTCTAGACTGAGCCATCCTGTGTAGTTCTGAAGTGTTGTAACCTACTCGCCCACCAGTCAATGCATGTAGCTGGGCTGACTCACAAACTCAACATGTGATGCTGGCCAGCATGCCCTAAAGCCCACCTTTAGGAATATCGGGGATGCTAGTAGCTGGGCCATATGCTATGGGGGCCACTTGTGACTGGGAAGGCGAGGGGTATCTGCAGAACCCCACATTGAAAATGTCATGTTCTCAGACCCTCGCTTGCTAATGTTGCTTAGTACTGTTCTGGAAAAAAAAAAAAAAAAACTGATTTCTTGATGTGTTTTCACCCCCACTGGCATGGTACAGTTGAAATCTTTGTACACACCTTTGTGAATATTGTGGCTGCACTGTGGGCTTCTGAAGGATGGGTTAAATGTAAGGTTTTTCCAGAGGGCTGCCCAGGGCACTACGACCTGCACCCGCAGAGCCATCCTTGCCATTTTCCACTCATTCCTGAGAATGCTTTAGTCCTGAGAGCCCTGGGAAATCTCAAAGAGAATATTCTCTTCTAAGCGACATAACTTATTTAGCATTCAAATGGATACAGATTCACTGGCCCAGGGCCTGCCCAAAGCCACACAGGGACCGTGATTCAAACCAAAATATACCTACTCCGGCTGTCATTGGCTCCTCTTCCAGGCTGCTGATGGGCAGTGAATTCCTCCACCAAAGCAGGACTCTAACAAGGTGGTTGGAATGCATTTTGAAACTTCTCAGAAATGAATCCAAAATGGCAGCTCCATGGCAGAGTTAGTATTTGTCAAAGGGCCTGCTACACACTTCCTGCCTGGGAGACCGTGTCAGCAGAGCCAATCTTTAGAGAGGAATTTATCTTCCGCTGAAGAAGAGAGGAAGCAGGATCCAGCTGGGCACCTCCTCCTGAAGGCAAGGACCAATGTACGAGCGTAATTCAAGCATCACGTGTTTAGTTTTTATATGTGTGTACATACTTATATATAGAGATAGACTTGTGTATACACCTTTCACAAACACATGCTCACACGGATACATGTGCTCAATGTATATTCTTGTCTTTCCTGCTCTCAAGTTGGGACTTACATTGTGATTACAGTTTTGGAAATTCAAAAGTACTGCAATGTGATGAAATAAGAAATACTCAATATTGTCAAATAACTTGTGATTGTCTTGCCATCAATAAAATAATGCATAGGTGTGTTAAACTACAGGCAAAAAAAAAAAAATAGCCCACGGAACTACCCTCACCACTGCACTGTACCTGTTTGCACAAGTGTGCGTGCCTGCGTGGGCCAGTGTCCTCCCCACCATGGACACCCCTCCCCCAAGTGGTGCTTGTTGGCAGAGGGCTTACTTACCTTGTGGTAATTTGTCGGCGTCCAAGTGGCAGTGTCTGGCCTGGTTGGCAGTGAGGGGCCACACTGGTGGTCTCTGGTAGAGAGAGCCCTATGGTCAGGCCCTCTACCATTCTCAGTGAATGAATGTATGGTACCTTTTCGCTCTTAGGGCACTGTATTCCTGTAAATCAAAGTAGAAGCTCGGGTCTCTCATGTGCACACAGTCCATGTCACCGTGGCCTGTTCCCACAGAAGTGGCAAGAGACATGGCAGGCGCCATTTTTTCCTGCTTTCCTAGCCAGTACACAGAGCACCCCCTCCTGAGTCCAGGGAGTTCTCCCAGCTCCGTGGCCTCTGAGGGTGAGGGTACTCCCCCACTGTGCTCCCTCCCACCCTGCCATTCCTTGGCCCTCTCTTCCTCGGTCGACTGTCCTTTCCTTTCCTGAAAGCTGCTAAGGCAGCCAGGCCTCTCATAGAATTGTGTTGGCTTCTGGCCTCTCATCTTGAGAGGCGCCATCAGTCTCCTGCTTATAGGTGGGATATTGACTGAGAACAAACAGATCAGGTTGTCTGGAAGGGGTTATTGAATTGTTTCAGTGTCCCCACCTTTGCTGAATCTAGATTGGTTAGCAGGGGACAATGTGGAGGATTCCCTCCAGGACATGATTTCAACTTATTCAGTCCCTCTCTCCCCAAACACTACACCTAGCCTGACAGCTGAGCAAGAAAGACCCTGTGCTCTAGGGACTCAAAGAAGGCTGCCTGATCTCTGGGTATTGGGGAAGTAGCTTGTAAGACTGAATAAGCTGGTGGCATAGCTACACTGACACGTGCACCAAAATGAAGGTGTGACTTAAGCATCTTGAGTGCTAAGGCAGCAGCTGTGGGGTCCAAGGTCAGTCTGCTTGGCAGTAAGAGCCTCACTGTTGTCACTGTCAAAGTTCCCTCCCTGCTGCCATCCTTAAACCTTCTGCAATATCCCAGGGTTCAAGGGGAGCCATGGCCAGATCTGCTAAAATGCCTCAGGCAACAGAAAGGAAGGTTGCAAAATGGTAGCGAAATCTAGACTCACCTGGGCAATAACTGTCATTCAGTGACTAACCAGTTCCAGATCCCCTAACCGGTGCCCATCCTCAAGTACCCAGAATGACAGAAAAAGGGATGGCGTTGCTGACTTCAATGTCCTGCCAGTAGATCTAGCAGCTCCTTCCTTCCTTCTCCTGATGGAAGAGGGTGTGGCTGTCAGGACAGACCAGGGAGCCAGGGACCAGGAGGGGAGTCAGAGCCACGAGAAGAGCCACTAGCAGGAGTCTGTATGTGACTGCATCAACCGCTCAGGGTTGCATGTTCACCGGTCTCCCAACTACCTCTCCCCAAAGAATGTGAGGCCTTGTCACCTTGTCACAGCAGTGGGTTGGAGAAACAAGACAGAGAGGATGGCCTGTTTATAGTCGCCCAGCAAGCCAAGAGGGATCAGAGCTACCATTGGGGCATTCTTTATCCACTCAGGACCTGGGTATATAAACAGAATGGCATGGTCACACAGAAGTCTGCTGTGCACGTGACCCTCAGGGCGTCTCTACTCTGTGGTTAGGACACAAGATTCTTCCCAGCCTGAATATGCTGGAGAGAATATAGGTGCACTTTGGGTTCCTCCCCTGCAAAGAAGGGTGGTCCCCAAATCTACTTGGATTGCCCTGGATACCCCACAAATCAGTGAGGGTATCCTTTTGCGTTTTGATTTAAATCGACTACTTAGGTATTCCAAAACCTTTGCAGTTGTCAAGTGCAAACACCTTGGACTCCAGACCCCTGTCACACCTTCATCAGGGCACGGTATATCAGGAAAACCTTGCAGTGGGGGTTCAGATGTTCCCTGCAGGAGGCACGAAGCCTCCATAGCATAGAAGGCCAACGTGCCCTCTTTGGTGTGTGTTGACTTCTCCCCTCACCCATCCTTTAACGTGATTGGCCGTGAGGAACACAGTGGGTGGTGTTTCTATCTTTGACGGGCTCAGCAAGGCACAGTGGCCATATTGACTTTACATTCAACTGTGTACTCTGTGGAAAAGACTCAGCATGTTGGTCAAACAATAAACTGTCCTAATTCTCAATACAAGCTCCTTGTCTACTGTTTCTGAGTGGTGCTGCTGTTATATATAGGGGTTTTAAAAACACATCTCGGGGCTGGAGAGATGGCTTAGCGGTTAAGGCGCCTGCCTCCTCAGCCTAAGAACGCTGGTTCCAATCTCCAGGTCCCACATTTAGCCAGATGCAAAGTGACGCAAGGGCGCAATGCCGCACTTGACCACAAGGGGGCACATGCATCTGGGTTTCCTTTGCAGCAGCTGAGAGGCTGCTGGTGCACCCATCTCTGTCTTCCTCTCCTTCTCTCTCTGTCTATTCTCTATCTGTCTCCCTGTCTCTCTCTGAAAAAAAAAAAAAAAAACTCCTGGGGTCAGGGTGGTGGCTAAGCAGTTAAAGGCACTTGCTTGCAAAGCCTGCTGGCATGGGTTCAATTCCCCAGCCACCTATATAAAGCCAGGTATTCATTTGCAGCAGTAGAGACCCTGCCACACACACAAAATAAATAAACAAACAGGTCTCTTCAGGGCCAGAGAGACAGCTCAGCAGTGAAGTGCGCTTGTATATGTGAATCTCCAGAGCCCATGGGAATCCCTGGGCACAGCCACACGTCTGTCCCCAGTCCTGTGGAAAGGAGGAGACAGGAGGATCACTGAGTGAGTGAAGGAAGCTGGAGTGGGAGTGAGGCGTGGAAACCCAGTGTTCTCCATCTCCAGCCGCCCCATGTGAGCCCACAGGGTGCTGCACCAGCACATACACATGTGCATGCATACGCCACACCACCCTCACATGCAAAAAGCTCAAAACAAGCAAACTAAGAACAAGTCTCTAGCCCGGCGTGATAGCGCACGCCTTTAATCCCAGCACCTGGGAGGCAGAGGTAGGAGGATCACTGTGAGTTCGGGGCCACCCTGAGACTACATAGTGAGTTCCCGGTCAGCCTGGGCTAGAGGAAGACCCTACCTCGAAACAAACAGATCTCAAGTGCCTGCTGCACCAAGGCTCTCTCTCCTGCTTCCCTGGACTTGCCAACAGTTCTGAAGGCAGATGCATGGGATGGACTAGTGAGACTGAATCACACCTTCACATTATCCCGCCTGCCTAGCAGCTGACGGATGGGGCAACTCCAGGGGACTCGGGGACTATATTTCCCATCATTCCAACTCAACTTTGCCTCGGCTGGGGGGTAATGAAGGGTGAGTGCAGGGACTGGGTCTCTTGTCCTGGTGACTTCTGGGCCACCATTTAAAGGCAATAACCTTAGGGAAGTAACAGTCACAAATGACACCAGCCATCCCCACCCCACAGTTAACAGTTCCTGAGAAGGCCCTCAGGTCTCAGTCATTTCAGACTAACCAGTGTCCTGAAAGCCAGCAGAGGGAGAGGAAATGGACATCCCCGAGCCCCACCGCCTTGCTTTGCTGTCCTGTTGTAGGTGTGAGGTAGGGCAGGCTTAGGGAACGCAAGGGGAGGGCTGAGAGCCCAAGGAGATGCTTGAATGGGCCAGAGGAAAGCCCGAAGTTCCGTGGCGGTGTCTCTCTTCCCTCCCTCTCCTCTCTCAGTATAGTGTTGACACAGCTGTCCAGCTGCCCCTGCCCTGGCCACGCTAAAAGACGCTGTTGGGGAGTCCCCAGATGTGAACGTGGAGATGACAGTGGTGACTGTCCTGCCTAAAGTGCACACAGTATGGCAAGCAGGGATGCTTGAATGGGGGTTACCGTGTGTGAAATTCAAAGGAAACAATATGCAGGTCGACAGAACATGCGCACCATTCAGGATACTTGGAGCAGAGGCCGCAGGAAGAGAAATGGCAGAACAACAGTTGAGGCTATGTGGCTGGCCCGGCAGGAGAGGGCAATGGGGAGGGAGGGCAGCACCGAGGAAGGCACAGTGTTTGGAAGTCCAGTGCAGCTGGCATGAGTTCAAAGTAGATCGGGAGCAGGAGAGCCACACAGTCAAGGCACCCTTCCTTCACCCAGAGTTGGCCATAGCCACCAAGAGTGGGAGTCATGCTTTGGGTGGTATCCCAGGGTTCAGGGCTCTGTTCGCTGGAGGAGCAGAGCCAATACCTACGGGACTCTTGTGAGCACTTGAGAGCTTGGGCCTTTACAGGTAAAGTGATGTAGGATTCGTTCCTCTCCTGCAGAGGAAGCAGGGTGCAGTTTTTTTATTTAAATGTGTGAAGGGCTGTGATATAGAACATGGGTAAATTAATTGGCTTAACAGCCTTTAGGTGAACTGAACCCTGACCATCCTTCAAGAAAAAAAAAAAGAGTGGTGTTGTGGGTAAAATGACCTCCACAGAACATGGTCAAGCACCTCACACAAGGCAGGGCGGCAGAATAGTGTATCCTGGGAGGCAGTGTGGCAGGGGCTCCCCAGCGGCTGTTAATCAGCCAATCAAGCAGCACTACCAAAACCTAGGCTTGAGAGCCAGAATAATCAGTGAACAAGTCCAGGCAGAGCTGAGACCCTTTTGGGTCTGGATGTGTGCGTCATGTCCCAAGGAAGCTTCCACACCAGAAGAGGATGTGTTTACTGGTGCGAGCGCCAGGCCCTCCTCACTGTAACTGCTCCTCCACAACCTACCACTACAGCCTGCCCTCTCAGCAGGCAACAGGGAGACTTCTGCTGCAGCTGGTCATCCCCTTGAGGTAGCAAGGACACAGCCATGTTTGAGCCACCCCCATGGCCTCATCTATGACATGCAGTCGTGCGTACTCTTCTGTCCCCTGATGGCACTCCTACTCTGCTCACACTGGCCTCTTAATCCCATGAAGAAATGGACCTGCTTTGGCTACATGGCTTTGGGCCCCAAGAGGGCACTGTCTGAGTACAGAACAAATTTGATCTTCCCTTAAAATAAACCCCTCCCAGTTCCCAAGTCCAGTGAGCATGCCTAGAGCAAGACTCTACACCACAAAAAAAATAGTCAATTGTTAAGAAGACACCAAACAACATCAGTTTGAAACGGCAACTTTTTTAAAAGCCTGAATGAATATGCACATGAAAACATACAGCAAGCACTTTCAGTTTGTATTTGTTCCACAGCAGTCTAGAGAAGGTGACAAAATAGGAGCTGATCAAGTAGCGTAAGACACCTCGGAACCGGAGCCATCAGCCTTCCTCCCTGACACAGGAGTGTCTCAATTCCCCACCCCCCAGGGGAGACACCAGAGCGCACAAGGCCCTGTGGCGGGGGTTCAGCGTGACAGGCTGAGGAGGAGCACAGTCAACCCCACCGTAACTGCACCCCCACCTGAGGCTTCACTAAGGGCTAAAGGCCGTGTTACCCGTGACCACCAGGGACAACTGGAAATCAATTGGCTTCATCAATAAGCAGGCTTGGTTCCAGGAACAAGGGCCCAAAGCAGAGAAGCAGAGGATGAGAAAGTGTTTAGACAATAACCATGTTCTCATGATAATGTCCTCTGTGGAGTCTCTTGTCATGTCACAGAGAGCTTGACCCTAAATCAAGCACACACTAGGAGGACGTTACATCCCTTAACAAAGGGAAGGTAAGAGTTAAATAAAAATGCCTCCTTGAACAGGGAGCATAAGGGAGAACTAAACTGAACGGCCTAAGCTGGTGCCAAGAACAAGGAAGTGTCTGAGCACGTTCTGTGCCCTCTCTTTAGCCACTGGAAACTGTCAGTCACATATCCCAGCTTTGTTGGAGCCGCCCAGCCCCTCAAGCAATCTTGGCCAGCCACTTCTCCAAGTCCTGGATGTCAGCAGATCCACCATCTCCTCGTCCACCCTTGGCACTACACTCGAGGAACTCCACTTTGAGGGGCAACTGGGAGAACTCAAATTCCTTGCCTTTCTTTCCCAGCTGAGCAGGAACGGAACTGGAACTGTCCAGTGTGCTGGGCGCAGCAGAGCGGGTAACTCGTAAGGTGTTACTGTGGAGCAAAGGGAAAACGGGTCAAAGTGACATTCTTACATACATACTTCAGCCCTCACTAAAGACAGATAAAGCCATCAAGTGAAGCTTTTAAAAAGGTGGCTGACTTACCTTCACATATATGCAAACACACAGGTGAAATGGGGAGGGGAGCTCAAGCTGATTCAGCAAGGTGCTATGGGGTCAGCAGTGTCCCCAGCTCACACCAGCTCTTTCAGCCCAGGCCCTTTGGGCAATGACACCATTTGAAAAATACAGTTTGTAATATATGCTTTGCTATAAAAATGTGAATTTTGGAGAGTTAAGCATCAGTAGCTTATTTGTATCCTGAATCTTTTTGGGATCGAGAGCTTATAAATCTGCAAACTCCAGACTCTCATCTAATTTGACATTACTATTGTCCATCCTCTAACAGGAAAACCTTCCCAATTTAAGGTGCTTTACTGCCACCTGCTGACCCAGTTAAAGAGTGCAGAAGCAGCACAGGGACCCGCCCGCTCTGAAGTAGAGGAATCATGCTGCCCCAACTGCTGTTTTTCTTTTAAACAAGTGAAGCCTTTCTTGCCTCTGTATGGTTGCTTAAAAACTAGTAAACACCACACAAAAAACTAAACAAACAAAACTATCTTAAAAAACAAACAACTGACACAGAATTCCCTTGCAGTGAAGGGGAAAGTTCCTGGGCGGCACACGGTCGAGTCCTCTAAGCACGGTAGCAAGTTCACAGATAGACTCCTGTATTCCCCAAACTGTAGGTATGGTACTCTTTTATGTAAGATATGTTCCCATAAAAAGCTTTTTATAGCAAGTCATTTCTTTCTGTATTAGTTTTTCTCTAACCCTACTGCCAAAAGCACATGGCTGAAGAGTTATGTATTATAATCACAGGAAGACTAGACCATCCTGCTGTTAAGAGAAAAAACCTACGTGACGAGATGGCTCAGGCAGTAAAGTACTTGCCACACAAGCATAAGCACCTGAATTTGGCTCCCAGCATCCACATCCACATCTAAGCCAGGTGTGGAGGCACAGGCCTATAATCCTAACACTGCGCAGCCACAGACAGAGGACCCCTGGGACTTGCTGACGAGCCAGCTTAATGGAATCAGTCAGTAAGAGACCCTGTCTCCGAACACGAGGTGAACAGTAATTGCAGACACCCAATGGTGACCTCTGGCCTCCACATGCACATACACACATGTGCATTCACACACACACACACCAAATACACATGCAAAAAAAAAGACCCTGAAACACAATTATTTTAACAGCTTTTGTTGGCCCTAATAATTCTCAACAACATCATCCTGCTGAGAAAAACCAAATCCAAGCTGGGGAGCTGGCTGTGGGTAAAGCGCTCGCCATGCAAGCATGAGGGTCTGAGCTCGGAGCTCCAGGACCATATAAAAATGCCAGGCAGTGACGTGCGCCTGTAATCCCAACACTGGAGAGGCTGACAAAGTACTTCTAGGGATTGCTAAATCTAGCCTAGCCAAATGAGCTCTAGGTTCTACTGGACTTTATCTCATACAATAAGGTGGGGAGTGACTGGGGAGGACCCCCAACATCAACCTCCACACATGGATAAACACATGCATGGGCAAACACGTATGTACCCGTACACATAAACGTACGTGCACTCACACTATACACACAAAAATAAATAAAAAGATAAAAAGAAAACTCAGGGCTGGAGAGAGGGCTCAGTGGTTTAAAGGTACTTGTTTTCAAAGCCTGATGGCCTGTTTAATTCCCCAGTACCCACATAAAGCCAGACACATGAAGTGGCTCATGTGTCTGGAGTCTATTTGTAGTGGCAGGAGGCCCTGGCATGCCCAATATTTTCTCCCTCTCTTAGTGAAAATATCTTGTTTAAAAAAGAAAAACCAAATCATCTAATTGTTCCAAGTCCTTAGCTTAATGCAAACAATTTATAAGGTTCCAAGAGGCAAAACATCAAGAGGGTGACATGCAGCTTCAGAAAGGACAGGCCTGACCATGATGCTGAGAAGAAGGGACAGAGGAGTGGCTCAGCACTGAAACATCTCAAACCCACCTTCCAAGGCTCCGGGTCCATTGCAAAAGAGGGGGCGGAAAGAATGTAAGAGCCAAAGGAAGAGTAGGACTCCTTACAACGTGCTCCTTCAGACACAAAATGGCCTGGATATCCATGACCTCACAGTGCCTGACACTACCTACATAAGACCATCATAACAGGAAGAAAAGATCATGACATCAAAATGAAAAGACTGAGTGAGAGGGGGAGGGGATATGATGGAGAGTGAAGTTTCAAAGGGGAAAGTGGGGGGAGGGAGAGAAGTACCATGGGATATTGTCTACAATTGAAGTTGTCAATAAAAAAAAATTTTTTTAAAAAAGAAGAAAGTACAGGCCTGCTGAAAATGAGATTAGCCAGGCCCAGCTAAACTGCTCTATAAATATTTACCACACCTGTCTTTCTAAACCTGCTTTCTAAAAACAATTCAGACTGCAGGCTCCAGGGAGAAGGTGCCACTCCTTGAAGCTGATTCTCCTGGACTCTTTGTCCCGAGAACAGGGTCATCTCCTCCTGAGACACCAGTTCCTGAGCAGGGCCAGCATGTACTTCATGCACCATTTGGTGCTCATTACATCAATTAAGAAGTTAGGGTTGGAGGGATGGCTTAGCGGTTAAGGCACTTGCCTATGAAGCCTAAGGACCCAAGTTTGATTCTCCAGGTCCCATGTAAGCCAGATGCACAAGGTGGCACATGTGTCTGGAGTTCATGTGCAGTGGCCAGAGACCCTGGCACACCCATTCTCACTCTCTCTCTCCCTGTCTCAAATAAAAATAATGTTTTTAGCTGGGTGTGGTGACACCACCTTTAATCCCAGCACTCGGGAAGCAGAGGTAGGAAGATTGCCGTAAGTTCGAGGCTGCCCTGAGAGTACATAGTTAATTCCAGGTCAGCCAGAGTGAGACCTCACCTCGAACAAACAAATATATATATATATATATTTTTTTAAAAGTAAATCACAGTAAAAAATATTCTGAAAGTTGAACTTCCATATTTCCATAGCACATCCTTTTCTTTGGGTAATAAAATAAGTCCTTTCACAACAGCAGTAAGAGAATGTCACTTGTATACTATCATGTGATCAGAATTTTTCTGCTAAGTAGTCTTTCAGCTAGTTCTTACAAATTGGATACAATGCAAACACATGCTGGGTTCCTTAGCAGTCAAAAGCTTATAAGCTCAATTTACAAATGTTTAAACACTGAAAGCAGGATAAATAATATTGCCAAGTACTTTGAAAACAATACTAAGAAGCCACAAAAAGCAGTTTTGTATATTTTTCCTAAATGTTCCTATTCTGTCAACAATAATTTCCAGTGGCTTTAATTTTTTTCTTAATACTTTTTTTGTTTTGCTTTTTGGGTTTTTTTTTTTCAAGGTAGGATTTCACTCTAGCCCAGGTTTACCTGGAACTCACTATGTAGTCCCAGGCTGGCCTCAAATTCACAATGATCCTCCTACCTCTGCCTCCCGAGTGCTGAGATTAAAGGTGTGCATCACCACACAAAGCTATATTTTTGTTTATATTTGTGTAGCCCAGGCAGGCCTCAAACTCAGTCTTCTTGCCTCAGCTGCCGGAGTACTGGAAACGTGTGTGTACCTCTACTCCCAGCTTCCAATGGCTTTAAAATCTGTTACTTTCTTCAACTTTTGTGCTTGTGGGTTTCAGTTTCCTCTGAACAGACACTTTGCTTCTCTGGAATAGCACTGTCCTGACCTGGGTGTTTCCATTTCTAAAACCTTTCATTTCACCACAAAAGAGGAACAGTGGTCAAACAAAATGAGCTAACGGCTTCCATAAATTTATACTTCCATAAAATTGTAAGATATCTATCAACACCCTATTAATGTTTACAGTTCCACTCATTGTTTTATAAATTATTTAACAAGTATAGTCCACACTAATTGCTAGATGATAATATCAAGAATCACGTACAACCAAACAAAATATGAACATGCTCTTTGAACCTGAGAGGTAAGACTTTTGACCCACAGGCCACATCACTTACAGTTCTTTCTCAAGCTGTTGCTGAATTAATTTCGCTGATTTTGCCATTGCAATATCTGTAAAGAAATAAAAACGCTGTTGTAGCTTAAACCAAGATGAGTCTTCCCCATGACTTCGTGCACTGAAAACTTTTCCTACTTAAATCATAATTTCCTTCCCCATTCCTTTTGTCAAGGGCTTTTATCACTAGTTCTTTGTCAAAGTAAAAATATTTACATGTTTTGCAAAATGTTTAATGCTAATAACCCTAAAATGAATTAGGGTTAAGTTTCCTACACCTTACAGACCTTTCAATATTTATATATGCCTAGTTTAATAAAAACTAATTAGCACTGTGACTGTAAGCATGCTCATCATTTAAAGTGCACTCTGCACGGCGTTGGCTAACACTAAGATGCTGTGTTAAACATGAAGTGTGCTATGGGTAAGAATCAACATGATGCAAAGTAAGTGAACTAAGGAGGTCAGGCAACTATGCTAAGAGCTGCCCTCCCCATCATTAGGTATTGTTAGGGTTATTTTCTGATCACTTCTGAGAAACACTTTGGGCTTTTGAGAAATTTGATATGAAAGAGCCCAACTAATCTACTATCTGTTTCTTGTAACAGAACCTGAAGCTCAGCCGCGTCAATTATGACTAAGCAGTTTGCGCTAATCAGGCTGAGGGAAAGCAACCTCTGCAACTAACCTTAATAATCTGTTGCGTGGTAAACCTGTCTGAAAGGAAAGACTACCCCAGTTCTCCAAAACTGTGTATCTCTTTTTACTGATTATTATTATTTTTGTGTACTTCTGTGGTCTCTGCACATGTATATGCAGATGCCCGCGCCCCACGTGTGCACATGCAGAGGGCAGGGGAAAATCCTGGGGATCCCCTATCACTCTTCTATCTCACTTCCCTAGGACATAGTCCTACACTAAACCTGGAGCTCCCCAATTTTCACAAAGAGAGAGGCTGGTCAAGGCCCCTCTTATGTCCACCACCCTCAAGGCTGGAGTTACAGGCGTAGGTCACGCCCAGCTTTTTACATCAGTGCCCGGAACCTAACTCAGGTCCATATGCTTGTGCAGCAAGCACTGTTACCCACTGAGCCATCTCCCCAGCCCCCAACACTGTCCATCTTGTATACATACTGTCAACCTAGCAAACTTAAATTTGGTAAGCATTTTATATATTATACACATATATTATATACATATATTACATATATATGTATACACATAAAAAAGTGGTAAACAGTCCCTCTACTGTCAAACCTTTAAGAGCCCGTGAAGACTAGTGAAAAGGTAGTACAGGTAGACTTTAAGATGATTTATCCCATTTGCTGGGAGACGGCTCAGTAAGAGCCCTTGCTATGTAAGCATGAGGGCCTGAGTTCACCCTGGTGACCAATTTCAAACGCTGGGCACTGCCACATACTCTTGCAACCCCAGTCCTGTGGAGAGCGGAGACAGGAGAGTCACTGGGGCTCACTGGTTCGCCAGTCTGACTGAACACGGCAGCTCCAGGCTCAGTGAGACTTCTCAAGGAAAGAACGGGCAGGGTAAAGAGGACACTTGATGCTCTTCTCCTCTGGCCTCCACACCCCTATGCAAAGGCATGCTATCTGCACACACACACATGCACAATTTAATCCTTTACATTCATTACAATAACTAACTGCAATCCTCAGCAAGAACTGAAGATGGCTGAGCTAATTCTTAACAGCATCCCAGAAAAGTCTGTTCTCACAGCCAGAAAACAGGTCTGCACCTTGCTTATTGCAGGCTATTAAGAAGGACGGTGTGTTCTTCAGACCCATGCTGTCAATGAGGACTTGATAGAGAAACTCAGCCACGTCCTTCACCTCTCGCTGGAAAGCTGCACTGTCCACGACGAACACCACAGCCCTGAGGGGACAGAGAACAGGAAGAGGGCAGCAGCATATTGGAACCTGTCCAGTCTCAGCCCTGGTGACAACACAGCTCCACTGCAGGTCTGTGTACACATGACCATGTAGCACCAACGTCCATGTAATAAGCTGTTGAATGTTTCCACATATATAATGAGTGATGGTAAAAAGACACTTGAGAAATCATCCTCAAAACCATGTGATGAACACCAGGAATGAACCGTGCCCGCAATGGAATAAGAACCAAAAGGAACATCATTTAAATGAAACCAGGTTTTAAAATATAAATAGAGGGGCTGGAGAGATGGCTCAGCAGTTAAGATGCTTGCCTGCAAAGCCTAAGGACTTAGCTTTGACTCCCCCACTACCCACTTAAGCCAGGTATA
This sequence comes from Orientallactaga sibirica, assembly GCA_036365145.1. Taxonomy (NCBI): domain Eukaryota; kingdom Metazoa; phylum Chordata; class Mammalia; order Rodentia; family Dipodidae; genus Orientallactaga; species Orientallactaga sibirica. The sequence goes on along the minus strand of JAEOAD010000009.1, from coordinate 25,664,607 downwards.
CAAGGTGACATGTATCTGGAGTTGTTTGCAGTAGCTAGAGGCCCTGTCATGCCCATTCTCTGTCTCTCTCTCTCAAATAAATAAATAAAATATATATATTAAAAAAGAAAAAGAGGGAGCTGGCGAGATGGCTTAGCAGTTAAGACATTTGCCTACAAAGCCAAAGGATCCCAGTTTGATTCTCCAGGACCCATGTAAGCCAGATGCACAAGGGGGCGCATGCATCTGGAATTCGTTTACAGTGGCTGGAGGCCCTGGCATGCCCATTCTCTCCCTTTCTCTCTGCCTCTTTCTCTCTCTCAAATAAATAAATAAATAAAATATATTTTTAAAAAAAAGAAAGAAAAAGAAAGACTAAAAAAAGAATGTAACGAACCAAATTTTAACTAGACCAAAAGGTTGAGGCACAGATGGCTGGGGGGAAATAGTTTGCTCAAGATACAGAAAAGTTAAAAATACTGACCTTGAAGAGGGTACACAGGGAGGGGCAAATCAAGTCAGACAGCAAAGGAGTACAGGGTGTTGACCCACAAGCTTACACTTTTCTGACTTACAGAGACTGTTGGCGCACAGATGGAAGATGAGACTGTTGAGGCAGCTGAAGTACAGCAGTATGACCACATAGGGCTGACCTCAGGCAGCAACACTGAGGTCACTCACACTCACGTGCCAGAAGCAAAGAGGCCAAGTGCAACAGCCAGGAACTACACAGATCCATGGTATGGGGAGTGAGAACGCAGAGACAGGCCCATCTAAAGAGATGGTGATAACTATCCAGAACAGAAGAGAGATGTGGACTGTTGGCCTGGGGAAGCACAATAAACTTCTAAACAAGGCAAGCCCTGGACAGGCAGAAACAGATTTCCTACAGTGCAATACAATTAGAATGGCAACAGCTGATGAGTGAAGTCAGGTGCTGTGTGTTCCACGTGACTATGGAAACAGCTCCATCCAGGACCTTACATTGTCATTCAAAGTTAGGATCAATACATCAGAGAAGTTCTAGAAACCAAACCACAGTGGGGAGAGGTGGTGGCAAGATAAGCTAGCACAGAAAAACTGCAAAGGCTGACTGAATCAAGAGAAGGAAACCACATTTCTTTATCTGTCACAATGGAATCTCTACATTAAAACTCAAGTTTGAAATAAAGATAGCTTCAAATTAAAGAGAGTATTTTGCTACTATTCACCCTCTCTGGAAACACTTCAAGAACATACACTGAGAAAAACAGAACCCAAAAGGAACAGAATGCAAGAATTCAGCAAAGGGTACTCAAGAAATCATAACTACCTGGTAGGTCTTAGTGACGAATGGATAGAAGAATAAATTAGCCATTGCTGGAGATTAGACAGGAGCATCAGTAAAATAACAGAAAGGTGTGAGGAAACTCAATGTTAAAGTTGTTAAGGTTTAGGAAAAGAAAACTGGAATTGACTTTATACTATTGTGTAGTGTTAAAATGGGGTTGGGAGAGTTCCAAAAAGAGTAGAAATAATACACTTTCAAACATGTAAACAGGGAAAGTACTTGTAAGCCAGAAGGTAGGACTAAGAAAATGTCATATACTAATATAGTAAGTGTTTTTTCAGTATGCATTATTGTAAATACAGTTTCTTTGAATTTGGTTTTAGCTTCATTTTTAAAAAATATTCTATATTTCCAAAACTGACTTGGATCATTGAATGTTATTATACTGTAAACTGTAAAATATTTACAATTTTTAACAACAAAAAAAAAAGGGCTAGAGAGATGACTTAGCAGTTAAGGCACTTGCCTACAAAGCAAAGGACCATGGTCGGATTCCCCAGGACCCACATAAGCCAGATGCACAAAGTGGAACATGCATCTGGAATTCATTTGCAGTGGCTGGAAGACCTAGCGCATTCATTCTCTCATATTCTCTCTCTGTCTGTCTCTCTCTCAAATAAATAAAATAAAATAAAATAAAATAAAATAAAATAAAATAAAATAAAATAAAATAAAATAAAATAAAATAAAATAAAAAGCAATGGTTTTTGAGACAGGCTTTCTCTATGTAGCTAGTCAGGGCAGGTCTTAAATTTGACTCTCCTGCCCTAGCTTCTGAAGTAGCTGGGTTTACAGCGTTTGCCACAGTGCTCTGCATGGAGAAGAAATTAATGGGAAATGAACACCCAATTATGGCCAAGTTTGTTATTTCTAGATATGTCTCAGTTGTCTGAGAAATAAAATTCACATTCTCACCTGCCATAGACTGGTTATCACCTTCCTGTGGGGAAAAAAAGCAGGAACAAAATCCAACACTAGACAAGCTCACCAACAAGGAAGCTAAGAGATCATCAATCAAAAACACACTATTAGGCCGGGCGTGGTGGCGCATGCCTTTAATCCCAGCACTCAGGAGGCAGAGGTAGGAGGATTGCCATGAATTCAAGGCCACCCTGAGAGTACATAATTAATTCCAGGTCAGCCTGGGCCAGAGTGAGACCCTACCTCAAAAAACAAAAACAAAAAACCCACCACCACCAACAACAACAACAAAAAACACTATTGCTTCAAGCACCACCAAGAAAGAGAAAATACTGCTAATTAAACTATTGTAACATCAATCCTAGAATGCATTCCAAATTCAGATATAAAAACGCCTTCAAATCGCTGGAATATGAACTTCCTCTTCAGTTTATTTATTTAATTAATTTATTTGAGAGCGTGAGAGAGAATTGGCGTGCCAAGGCCTCAGCCACTACAATCAAACTCCAGACACTTGCACCACCTAATGGGCATGTGCAACCTTGCTCCTGCCTCACCTTTGTGCATCTGGCTTATGTGGGATCTGGACAGTAGAACATAGGTCCTTAGGTTTCATAGGCAAATGCCTTAACTTCTAAGCCATCTCTCCAGCCCTCCTCTTCAGTTCTTTTTTTCTTTAAATATATTTTATTTATTTATTTGAGAGAGAGAAAGAGGCAGTGAGAGAGAGAGACAGAGAGAGAATGGGCACACCAAGGCCTCCAGCCACTGCAAACGAACTCCAGATGCAAGCGCCCCCATGTGTATCTGGTTTACATGGGACCAGGAGAACCGAACCGGGATCCCATGGCTTTGCAGGCAAACGCCTTAACCTCTAAGCCATCTCTCCAGCCCCCTCTTCAGTTTTTAATCAATGTTACAGATCAAACATGAAGAAAATGCTTAAAACTGGAGCATAAGAGTTTTAGGAAAGAATTTGAGAGTCTATGTCATGAAGGCTAATACTAAAAATATTGTTATTTTTAGTTAGGCATGCAGTTAAGGTAATTTAAGAATAATTTTACTAGGAGTGGTGGTACATAACAGGTAGGGGCAGGATAATCAGAAGTTCAAGGCCACCCTTGGCTACTTAGCAAGTTCAAAGGCAGCCTGGGCTTCATAAAACTAGACCCTTTCTATTGAAACCTGGCCAATCAGTCTTTGCAAGCAAGTGTCTTTAACCACTGAACCATCTTTCTAGCCCCAAAAGACCCTTTCTTAAAACAGTAACAAAACCAGACTTGTAAGTAATTTTGGAGTTTAATAAGTTCTAGGATACATCCTGGTCTTAAAATTCATTTTCCTAACATGTTATGAAGTTCATCTTCAGTGTAAATGTGAAATTTAATAAAAATGCTAATAGAAGTAACATTTCCTGAACAACTGAAGGAACATCCCTTAAGCATTATCTCATAAATCCTCATAATCCTGGCAAAGCTGGGCTTGCAACCCGAAAATGGCTGACTCCAAAGTCTGTATTCTTTCCACTTCAGGACACCACGATGCCAGAATCCCTCCAGAGCCAACAGCACAAGTGGACACCATACACAGTACAGAGTTTACCTAACCCAAAGCCACTGCCTTCTACTTACCTGGCTGAAGACTTAAAGCGATCTAGGAACTGAAGCCTCAAGCTCTCATGTCCCGGTAGGTCAATCAAAGTCAGGCTGTTTCCCTGAGGACAGCAGTAATATGTAAATTAACATTTCAGCCACTTCCACATTCATAAGACCAATCTTTTCTATCCAATTATGGTTATCACAATGATGCTAGATTAACAAATAAAAAAAACACAAAACAAACATGAGCTGGAGAGATGGCTTAGTGGTTAAGATACTTGCCTGAGAAGCTTAAGGACCCAGGTTCGATTCCCCAGTACCCATGTAAGCCAGATGCACATGGTGGCCCATGCACCTGAGTTTGTGTGCAGTGGCTAGAGGCCCTGGCACAGCCACACTCCCTCCCTCCCTCTCTCTTCCTCTTTCCCTCTCAAATAAATAAATAAAAATAAAAATATCTTAAAATTTTACTATAATTAAGTCAAACAAATGTGTTTGGAACATCTCCTAATACAGTACTGGCTACACCGCAGTTATAGATGCTTGCCCAGCATGTGCTAGATCTGCGACACACAAAGTAAATATCTGTCTACTAGATGCACCACTTACTCGTAGTTCTGCCAATTCTTGATCCTCTACAGAACAAGCCCATCATGCATCCCTGTGGGGCCCACACAGTATTCCACCTTCATCCTTGAACTTATGTCTAATGTAGAAGGCAAGACCCTTACCAATCGTTTCTTATCTACAGACGTGACCATGGCTTTGGCAGACTTGAGAGTTCCGGGTGGCTCATGATGACCTCTCAGGTGTCTATGTCACCCTTTGCTGACAAACATGTCTATTGTTTATTGTTGTTTTGAGTACTGGCAACTCAATCCCCATGCTAGGACCTACTGCTCCATTTCAAAAATGGCATTAGCACTGAATCAGGACTCAGAAGACAGAACTAGGTGAATTACTAATAGACTAGATATAACACTAAGGGAGGGACAGGGAATGGTGAGAGAAGGGAGGAATGCTCTATATATTCAACAAAAATATAGTACAAGCCACATATGTAATTTAAAATTTTCTAGTTACCAGATTAAATCAGTAAAGTTAATTTTTTTTTTTAGAGAGAGAGACACAGACAGAGACAGAGAGGAAGATATATAGAGATGGGCGCGCCAGCAGCCTCTCAGCTGCTGTGAATGAAATCCAGATGTGTGCGCCCCGTGTGGTCAAGTGCGGCATTGTGCCCTTGCGTCACTTTGCATCTGGCTAAACATGGGACCTGGAGATTGGAACTGCTGGAGATTGGAACTGGCGTTCTTAGGCTTAGGAGGCAGGCGCCTTAACCGCTAAGCCATCTCTCCAGCCCCAGTAAAGTTAATTTTAACAAATAATCAAAATACACACACAAACCCCAGAGATATTATTCATGTTTTACATTCTTATTTTTTCATATGAAGTCTTTAGCATACGATATATACTTAACATTTAACAGCATCACTCAGTTTGGACTAGTCATATTTCAGGTGCTCAGTAATCACACGGGGCCGTGGCTACTTATTCTGGAGATACACATCAAAAGGATATACACTGGCCCACTTACAAGATCTGGGGCTGCGGACATAGTGGTACAGCACTTGCTTGCTAAACAAAAAGCCCTGGGTTTAATCCTCAGCACCATCAATTAATCAATCAGGAACAAATCTGGTAGAGATCCCCAAAATTAATGCTCTCCTATACATAAAAATGTAACACCATTTTGATGTTTAAAAACCGAGAAGTTTAAAAAGGTCTGGGCCAAGGAAGGGAGTAGTGTTACATGTCTATAACCGTGGTGGTTTGAATTGGGTGTCCCCCATAAACTTGTGTCCTGAATGCTAGGTCCCCAGCTGGTGGCAATTTGGGAGTTGGATCCTTGCTGGAGAAGGCATGTTGCTGATGGTGGGTTTATGGTGTTATGGCCAGCTTCCCCTTCCTAGTGTTAGGGCACTCTCCTGCTGCTGTTGTTCACCTCATGTGGACCAGGAGGTGATGACCAGCCTCTGCTCATGCTGTTTCCCCTATCATGGAGCTTCCCCTCAAGTCTATAGCCAAAATAAACAAATTTTCTCCCATCAGCTACTTTGGGTCTGTTGTTTTATCTCAGCAAGGAGAAGGTAACTGCAACAATAATCTCAGAAATTGGGAGGCTAAAGCAGGAGGACCACAAATTCCAGCTAGGCTTTACTAAACAGTGAGACAGTCTGAAAAAGAAGAAAAAAGTTCTAGACTAGGAAAGTCTCATCACTGAAAAAAAAAAAAAAAAAAAAAAACAAAAAAAAACCAAAAGTGTTGCTATACCCGTTGTATGGCTGACCTTTTGTCTTTGCTTACAATGTTTAATTCTGAAGGCACCAGAAAGAGAAAGGACAACGTCTCTAAGATCAAAATTTGAATGCACCTATCATCTGTGTTTCCACTCCTCCAGTTGTCCACTGAACCCTCATTCCACTTCCTCACCAAAACTCACTAAGCATTATAATTGGCTTGACAGTTACTATCTCCATTCTGGAGCTTCATAGGTATATATCCTATGATTCTTTATGGGTATTGTTAAAATGTGTTCAAATATATGCTTTAAGACACCCACCCATCACATGGACCTGGATAAGATTATACAGGCCCAGATCTTGTAAGTGGGCATTCCAGTGTATATCCTTTTGATCTGAGGTCACCCAGGGTCAGAAAGCCAAGCACTACATGTTTCCTCTCATATGTGGATCCTAGCTTCAAATATTTAGATTTGTATGTGAGTTGGAGCAAAAGTCAGTAGTAGAAGCCAGGAAGCTGGAAAGGGGCTATTAGGGGAGGGCCTAAGGAGAGGACATAACAGATATGCAAACAGGGTGGTAGAGTACTGAGGGGCAGAATGGTCTAAATGGAGTCAGGGGAGGAAAATGTAAGTTGTTATGAATGAGCCATATGGAAAACTACTTCTTTGCTAGCTAATTATATATATATATAATTTTTTTAAAGATAGCATTTGGGCAGAAATATCCTGTGTGGGTGGATAATGTTGTGCCCAGAAGCCATAAATTGTTATTTAAAAACTTTCAGTGCCTGGGGTGTGATACCTTCTAGTGAATTGTTGGCCAGGGAGGTCACTGATGCCCCCAAAATATTATAGGCTACTGCCAAAGTTCTTTGTTGCCCATCAACACTAGATGATAAGACCCAATTGAAGACTCCACATGCTTGGGCTGCAGTTCACTGAGAAATCAAGCTGGAGTTGAGCTGGAAGCTTCATCTTTATTAACCAGCTGTCAGGATGCTAGAAAAAAGCTCAGCAGCACACAGCCTTTGAGAGAAGAAAAGTCATCAATGGTCTTAACCAGCAGTGGACCCTGCAAGCTTTACAAGTGGCCAGCAAGGCCAAATATACCAAGCAATGCAATGGTGGCATGTCTGTGGGGAAAACCAAGTGCTTTCGGACTGGTGCATACATGGTACTAAAAACATAGTCAAAGGCCTATGGCTGGGCAGGTCATAAGCCCTAGGAGGGAAACTACTACTGCTATCTAGCTAAATTGTTATGTTAGTTCCCCATACTGTCTTCTAAACACTTATGTTTATGTCCATATATTAATGCTACTCCCACTTGGTTAGAGAAACTTCTCTTTTCTAAAATGGTGGTGACCACTGGGATGATTCAAAACTCATCAAAGTGCTGAGAAGAAGTGACGTGGAGTATTTAGCACTAATTGAGATGTCTGCATCGTATCCTCCAAGGCTCAGGGACCACTGTAGAAGGGGTGGCAGAAAAAAATGTAAGAGCCAAAGGCAGAGAAGGACTGCTTACAATACTATCTTCTAGGCAAGAAGCAGTCTTGATACTCATGACTTCATGGTGGCTGACGCTAACTATATATGACCTATGTCATAGAAGGGGACAAAACGTCATCAAAATAGAAGAGAAACTAGCTGGAAAGAAGGTATTCAGAGGAATGGGAATTTGGGAGGGAGAAAAGAAAGGGCAGTGGTAGGGGATCATGATCATGGTATATTGTCTATATTTATAGAAATTGTCAATAAAAAGTTATATAAAAAAAGAATTCCTAACAGTTGAAAAGATAAAAGAGACTAAAAAGAATAAACCATGATGCAACATTATTGTGCACAAGATAGACAAAGGAGTTAGGAATGATCAAATCTGCTAACTGGTCATTTAGAATAGAATTTGTTCCACAGAATATTTTAAATTTTAATTTAATTATTATTATTATTTTTTTTTTTGAGGTACAGTCTCACTCTAGCCAAGGCTGACCTGGAATTCACTATGTAGTCTCAGGGTGGCCTTGAACTCATGGTGATCCTCCTACCTCTGCCTCCCGAGTACTAGGATTAAAGGCATGCGCCACCACACCCAGCTTCACAGAATTTCTTCATAAACATAACTTACAATTCTCAGATTATTCCAGTTAAGAAAGCCCTTTCTTAACATACCACAGTGAGGCAGAGAAGCATGAATACTCCACAAATATCTTACCCTGTTATTGTTGACTTTGTATACAGCTGAACTGTCTGTTATGGAAGTCTGAGTGTCTCTGTAATGGCCTGTTAGCAACTGTAAAAAAATAATAATAATAGTAAGATGGGAGAGATCAGAGTATATTATAGTAATAGTAAACTGAACTTGAATAAGGTTCTAACTTTCCCAGCAATATCCTGAAAAGGATCATGTTGGTTTATTTTGGGTTTTTTTTCCCAGCCTGTAGAAAAATCTAATTAATCACAAACTTCTTTCCCACACATGCACACGCGCATACATACAATCAGTCCTGGGGATCTAACCCAGAGCCTTCGCCTCTCTTCCAAAGCAGCTATACCACAAGTTACATCCTCTGCCCAATATTACTTTCAGCCTATGGTTAATAGCCAAAGTTACCAACCTGTAAACATTTTTAACCATCAAAAATTTCCAAGAATGTATTTCTTTTGTTTAAATTTTCCTTTTCTTTCTTTTATTTTTCTGTTTTTGACAGAGAGAGAGAGAAATAGGCAGGGGGAGAGACGGGGATGGGTGCACCAGGGCCTTCAGCTGTTGCAAATGAACTCCAGATGTGTGTGCCTCCTTGTGCACCTAGTTTACATGGGTCCTGGGGAATTGAACCTGGGTCCTTTGGCTTTGTAGGCAAGCACCTTAACCACTAAGCCTTTTTGTTTTGTTTTGCTTTGTTTTGTTTTTTCGAGGTAGGGTCTCACTGTAGCTCAGGCTGACCTGGAATTCACTATGTAACCTCAGGGTGGCCTAGAACTCATGGTGATCCTCCTACCTCTGCCTCCCAAGTGCTGGGATTAAAGGCATGCACCACCATGCCTGGCAAGACTGTATTTCTTTAAAGGAAGCAAAATAATTTATACTCTCCAAAGGAAGTAGAAGCAGCAGAAAAATTTCTCCTATTCTCCACAGTAAAATACATACTCAGTTAATAATAACTATTTGTGAAAAGAAGCCTAACTAACCTAAACTGTCAAAGAAGATTACCTTTTTTTTGGGGTTTAAATGTAGGTTCGCTCTAGCCCAGCTAGTCATAGGCTGCCTCGAACTCAGTGATCCTCCTACCTCTGCCTCCCAAGTGCTGGGATTAAAGGTGTGCACCACCACACCACGCCCAGCAAGAAGAATTATCTTTTAAAATAATGCCTGTGACAATGTTGGGCTAATAACTTAGAACTGGCTATGCTGGAACTACTGATACACCACAGGGATCTGCACAGGTTACTGGGCTGTCTTTATTCCTTTATTGTTTAGACAAGAAAATGATGAAGAAAGGTTAATAATATAAGTGAAACTTTAAAAATGTGCCAAGTTGGGCTGGAGAAATAGCTTAGCAGTTAAGGTGCTTGCCTGCAAAGCCAAAGGACTCAGGTTCAATTCCCCAGGACCCACATAAGCCATAGATTCACAAGGTGGCTCATATGTCTGGAGTTCATTTGCAGTAGCTGGAAACCCTGGAACGCCCATTCTCTCTCTCTCCCCCCTTCCCCTTTCTCTATCTCTCTAATAAATAAAAAATAAAATAAAACATTTTTAAAAAATGTGGCTGGGCATGGTGGCACATGCCTTCAATCCCAGCACTTGGGAGGCAGAAGTAGGAGGAGTTGAGTTCAAGGCCACCCTGAGACTACAGAGTGAATTCCAGGTCAGCCTGGGGCTAGAATGAAACCCTACCTCAAAAAAAAAAAAAAAAAAAAAAAAAGTGCCAAGTTGCCAGGTATAGTGGCACACACCTTTAATTCCAGCACTCAGGAGGAAGAGGTAGGAGGATTGCTGTGAGTCTGAGGCCACCATGAGACTACACAGTGAATTCCAGTCAGTCTGGGCTTAGAGAAAGAACCTAGTTCAGAAAACCAAAAATAATAAAAATAAAAATAACCAATATTCATGCCACATCACATTTAATGACACTGGGTTTATTAGGTAATCAACCAGGAAAATGGGATGTAATTGCATTTGTCAAATCATATTCCAACTGCAACCACAGTGTGGCGACTGATTCAAGAGTGTTCTGTAAGAATCAATAGAACATGTAGAATTTATAACACATTTTATAATGAATAGCATATATTGTTTTAAAAAGTTTTAAATTTTGGAGCATTTTGGCTTCCAGCACTCGGGGGAAGGTTGCCGTGAGTAACTGGTAAAAATGTATATGAATCTTCCGAAATTCAAAACTCTGAAATTTAAAACATTTTTAAAAAAAAATCTTGACAAACTCTCAGAAGATTTATTATCCAACAAATTATGAACTATGTGGCCAACACTGGCTTCCATTATCAACTGTTTGGGCATCCTTAATCAGAGAACAAGTACATAAAGGAAAAACTTGATAAAAGCAAAATGTCAGTACCTGAGAAGGTGAAAGACAGAAAAGAAGGAGAACAAGAGAAGAAGGGAAAGGGGGGGAGAGACAAAGAGAAAAAAAGCTACACATTTTTAGTTTGTAGGGTTTTTTTGAGCTTTTTTGTCCTTACTAATAAGTCAAGAGTTAACTCCCAAACTTGCTAACATAAGTTTCTTTTAACAAATAAACCACGAGACTGCAGGAATACTAGGATGCCATTGCATTCCCTATTAAGCTGAACAGAGGTGGACATGACAGCACTTACCCTGACAAACAGCAGGGTCTTCCCAGAGTCGCAAAGACCAACAAGCAGGACAGCTCTCTGACTGCTCTTTCTGCTCCAGACGAATCTCCAGAACACTGCCAAGAAGAGAAAAAACACCAAAATTAGGCCTCAGTCATCAAAAGCATTAACAGGCATCTGCGACAAAAACATCGCATTCACCTGGACTTTTTTTTACCTTTATGGTTATTACCACCATTATAATCGACATTATTGCTCTAGTTAAGACCAAACTGGGGCTGGAGAGATGGCTTGGCGGTTAAGGCCTTTGCTTGCAAGGCCAAAGGATCCCGGTTCGATTCTCCAGGACCCATGTAAGCCAGATGCACAGGGGGGTGCATGCATTTGGGACTTCACTTGCAGTGGCTGGAGGCCCTGGCACGCCCATCCTCTCTTTCTGCCTCTTTCTCTCAAATAAATACATAAATTAAAAAACAACAACAAAAAAAAAGAACAAACTGGCCGGGCGTGGTGGCGCACGCCTTTAATCCCAGCACTCGGGGAAGGTTGCTGTGAGTTCAAGGCCACCCTGAGACTACATAGTGAATTCCAGATCAGTCTGGGCTGCAGTGAGACCTTACCTCGAAAAACCAAAAGAACAAACTGAGTGCCTACTGTCAACTTTTCCGCGTCCATGCCACCACCTGGCCAAGAGGATGGACGCGGAGGTCCCGCGCGCTTCCAGGACTACGGGGGTGCATGAAGGGTGACCCCCGTCCCAAGAACCAGGCCACCCCGGGGTCGTCCCGGATCCCCCTTCAGCGCAGCGCTCCTGCCGCTGACTTGCACTGGAAGATGGGGTGATTCTCGCCATCCCGAAGTCCCCTGAGAGCCCCGGGCCTGCATGAGCGGACCTAAGGCTGGACCCCAGCCCGCCCCGGGCCTGCATGAGCGGACCTAAGGCTGGACCCCAGCCCGCCGCCGCTGACCCCCGGTCGCCCGCCTCTTTACCGAGCGTCAGCAGCACCGCGAGGAGCGCCACCACCACTGACACGAACGTCGGGTCCTTCTGCTGCAGCTCCTGTCGCAAGGAGTCCAGGTAGGGCTGGAAGGTGCCCCCGACCCCGCTGACGTCCCCCACCCGCCGCGAGTCCACGGAAGCCATGGATGAGGCGCGTGGTCTCAGCGGCCGCAAAAGCAACGTGGCCCTGGGCTCTGCGCAGGCGCGGGGCGCGGAGCATCACGGGAATAGTAGTTCTTAAGCTGTATTCCGGCCTTTCTGGCCGGGTTGAGGAGGGGTTGCGCGTGCCTGATGGGAGTTGTAGTTTTCTGGTTTCTACAGCTCAGAAAAGCAGAATGGTAATTCAGCTAGGGACACGCTATTTTTTTGAATATTTTATTTCTCTCTTTTTTTATTTTTCTATTTGAGAAAGAGAAATAGGCAGGGAGAGAGAGAATGAGCGCGCCAGGGGCTCCAACCGGTGCACATGTATTCCAGATGCGTGCGCCTCCTTGTGCATCTGGCTTACCTGGGTCCTGGGGAATCAAACCTGGGTCCTTTGGCTTTGCAGGCAAGCGCCTTAACCACTAAGCCATTTCTCCACACCCCTCCCCTTTTTTAAGATGTATGTTGTTGTTGCCTTCTTTGTGGATGTTGAAAGAACAATGAAATAAGTAAAACGAATGGATTTCGAAGTTTTCACAAAGGATTTCCAGTCTGCCTGTACATGAGATGAGATTTGTAAGATCTGCAAAAACTCACTATAATATGGCAAAAGATATGACAGAGGAATGGATGGTGTGATGTGGAACTCTTTGAGGTAGGCCAGAGAAACGCTGCTAGAGACTAGAATTGAAGCTTGAAGAATGAACTAGCCTGTGCAGACTGTTAAAGGAAAAGAAAGAAAGCAAACAGATACTTGTGAGTTCAAACCAAGGACTCACAGGGAGACACAGTAACGCATTGTCCCTGCATTGTACACCCAGTACAGCAAACTCAAACGATTGCATTCAAGGAAGCAGCCAGGAAAATCGCATATCAAAAGAGCTGGGGGTGGTGTGGAAACTGTAGTGATCACTACTGCTCCAAGGAGACAGGCCCTACTCAGCCAGGGCAGCAGATGGGCAGCATGAGACCTGAGGGACCAGTTCTTCCGATTTTCAAGGAATTTTTTTTCCCCACTTGTAAAATTTCAGCAGGTAATTGAAAATACTCAATCATTTGTGACCCAATTACTACATCTCTTGAGGTCAGATAGTGACCGGCCTCAAAGTGAAGTATGTTTGCACTTTCTGTCATTGAGCAAGTGTCATAGTTTTAAAGCATATGGAGGGTATGGAGATGCCCCAGTGGTTTAAAGCACTTGTTTGCAAACCTTGAGTTCAGTTCTCCAGTACCCACATGTAAAGCCAAATGCATGAAGTGATGCATACACCTGGAGTTCATTTGCAGCAAGAGTACCCTTGTGTGCTCATACACACTCCCCCCACCCCTCTCATAATAAATACATACATACATACATACATACATACATACATACATACATACATACGAAAGAAGTGTGTGTAGCAGTCACTTTCTTGCTGCCAGGACAAAACACCCCACCAGAAGCAACCAATGGAAAGACAGAGTTTACCTCCAGCCTCCAGGGTAAGTTTCATCGTGACTGGCAAAGCATGGGAAGAGCAGTCAGGTGTCGCATCTTGTCACAGCAGCAGGGCAGTGGTAGAGTGAGCTGGCTATGAATGCTGCATAGGGCTGGATCAACAAATCCCAAGGCCCACCCCAAGTGACACACCTCCTCCAGCAAGGCTCCACCTCCAACGGTTCCACCAGCCAGGAACTAAGCATAAAACTCAATGGCAAACACTTGAGACCATGGGAAATATTTCCTATTCGAACCACCACAACATGAATGTGACTTAACTTTACAGGTATGGCTGAGTAATGGCATATGGAGCTCATGTCATTGAAAAGCTAAAAGAACTTTATTATTCACACAGGACCACATAAAACTGCAATCATAATAATAATACCTACAATCACCAGGAAGGAAAGATTCAGCAGGGCATGGTGGCGCATACCTTTAAGCCCATCAATTGGGTGGCAGAAGTAGGAGGATCACCATGAGGTTCGAGACCACCCTGAAACTACATAATGAATTCCATGTCAGCCTAGGGTTAGAGCAAGACCTTACCTTAACCCCTCCCCAAAAAAGAAAGAAAAGATCCAGGACTGTCCACTATTATGGTAGGAGTAGCTAAGTAGAAACGTTTTTAATTAAGTAGGAAATGAAACAGAGATTATCAGGTTTGTGTTTGGAATGTCTGCAATGTGATTTAAGCACACTCTCAAAAAACAAACCATAAGCCGAGTGTGGTGGTGCATGCTTTTAATCCCAGCACTAGGGAGGCAGAAGTAGGAGGATCGCCATGAGTTCAAGTCCACCCTGAGAATACAGAGTGAATCCAGGTCAGCCTGGGCTAGAGTGAGACCGTGCCTTGAAAAACCAAACCAAAAAAAAATAATAATAATAATAAGTAAAATAAGCACAACTTTGCCTATTTTGAATCACCAATTAAAAACTATATAAAAATTGGTTAAGGATCTGGGAAGATGGGTGGGTGGATAAAGTACTTGCTGTACAAGTGTGGTAGTTTGATGGGTGCCCCCCAATT